>CAWUFW010005405.1:0-1342472 GCA_963921515.1 Calotriton arnoldi
CTAAAGTCCGCAAATTCCGCGAGCGGAGCGGAATTTGATGCCCAGGGTTAATTTAAACACATTTTATTTTTATTTAAGCCTGCATGTTAATTCTGCAGGAGTGAACATTCTAGACAATAGAGCGTTTCCCCCATTCACTGGGGTTGGAAAGCTACAGTGGGGAATGGCGGCTGGGTGTACATGATTGCACTTCAGCGAAAGTGCTCCGTACCTTCTAGACCGGCAGTGAAGGAGTGCCCAACCCGAGGTTCTCTCCCCTGAGGCCTGTAAGACAACGCAACTGAATGGTGGGCGGCCGGCCTGAGCAGAGCCTAAACATTGCTTGGGTTTGGCTGCTAACCTGGTGGCACATCCTCACTGTGGCCTTTGTGTCTGGCCTGGCTGTGCGTGCCGGAAGCGGGGCCCACCCTGGGCTTGGTGGTGCAGGCATGCCCTATCTGCGATGCTTCCCCTGTGGCTTTGGGTGGCCTGCGTGGACTCTGCTTGAAGCCTGGGTCTCGGTGTGCCGGTTTGACGACTCCCGGCCCTGCGGATATGCCCTTGCCTGTGGCCCAGACCCAGCCACGGGACGGTGGTCCAGACAGGCACTTCACCGGCCTTCCAGGGATCCAGCTGAACGGTGCATACCGGTGGGGTGATTGGCACTTCTTGGGGGCCACCTTTCACTCAAGGGTTCCTTGTTCCTTCTGCCAAGTCTGCTGCTGAAATATAAATTCAGCCAAACTAACAACCCTGGAAAAGCAGGTTAAAGCAGACTTTGGGAAGAAGGAATGCAGATAGCACCCCCTCAGGGAAGGCAACTGCCGAGGAGAGCGAGCATGCTCTCGGAGGAGAAGAGAGCCACAGCCTAACAACCGCACGGATTGGTGTCGGCGTGCGGCCACTCAATGGAGGGGGAAACCCTCACTCCTCTCACCCGTGCAGCCTGAGAGGCCACACTATGAGTGTACCGACCGGGGGTTGAGTGGGTGTCCTCCCCACCTCTTCTGTGGAATCCACTTACCACTGTGCTGCCTGAGTGCGAGCAGCGGCGATTTCACCTACTGTGGGGGGCATGTCGTTACCACACTGCTGATGGTAGCGCGCAGGCGTTCCTGCAGCCTGGGCTACATCACCAAATCGATCTGTGATGCTCTTGGTTGTGGGCACAGGGCCAGGTCCACACGCCCCAGCATTCTCTGTGGCCGGAAGCCGCCAGCACACCTGCATGTGCACGGAGGCTCTTACATCAACTATGGGGGTTCCCGCTGCGCGGGACACGGCCGGACGAGGCTGGGCTGGGCCGTTCCTCTTGATCCGCCAAGCCAGTATACTAAAGCCTGCTGGGGTAAGTCCGATTTGACATTTTGCTTTTTAAAGGGTCTAGCAGGATCGTGAACCAAATGGGGAAATGCAAGTGTACCGGAGGGGGAGTTGCAACTCAACCACCTTGATAAAATGCTCCAGTGAGCAATTGGTGTAATTGCCACTGGAATCGGAGAAGCCCCTAAAATTCCTGCATGTATTGCCCCTCCTATTCCCAGCCAATCGAACTTTCAAACTAATGCTGTAGCCTTTACAGTTCATGATAGTGACTTTAGTCCTGTATACAAACTACCCACTATGCATGCCAGACCTACACCTGATGTCTCGCTACCACAAGGGAACAACCATGGGGAAGTATCCCCAATTGCAACCAGGCATAATCGGGCATTATCTAAACAGTGCCATCCCGACAGTGTAACTACTACGGGCACTCTGGTACCCAAATCCAAGGCTAAAAGTGGGAAAGCGACCCGAGTAAGGAGAGAGGAAAAGCTAGCCACATCAAAACCTGCCTGGTTAGATGAGTTTGTTTGCACAGTGTTAGAAATGTGAGTCTTTAGTTGGCAGAGGTAGGTACCTTTGTTTCAAATACTGACCCTTGCTTCTAGTCAGGGTAAGGGGGATACACACTTTAGATAACCCCTGCCCACCCCCCTGGGTAGCTTGGCACGAGCAGACCGACTTATCTCAGAGGCAATGTTTAAAGTATTTGTACTCAAAACACAGTAACACAGTGATAACACCACAAATGGAGACCACACCAGTTTAGAAAAATAAAATATCTTTAAACTCAAAAAGAGCAAAACGACAAAAATCCAACATACATGTAATAACAATATGACTTTTCAAAGGTTTCAAGTAACTGGGTCCACAGAAAACAATGGATGCGTGATTTCTCACAAAGTACCTGTAAATGCATCAAAATTTACAGGGCCAAACAGCCACAGAGATGGGAAGCATCGAGAAACAAAGAAATGTATCAGTTTCTGAGACCTTGGGGAGGTGATGCAACAGTTCTGCTGCACGCAGGAGAAGTGATGCATTGAATCCGGTCTGTATGGGGAAGTGATGCGTCGACTCCAAGATGATCCTGGTCCATGGGTATGATGCGTGGAAATCTGGAATGCGTCGGCCATCAATGCGGCGGCGTCGAGTGGCGATGCGTCGGTTTCTTCAGCCGCGATCCCTCGATGCATCGGTTCTTGCAGTTGCGACAGGCGCTGCGTCGGTTCTGCAGCGGCACGGCGATGCGTGGAGAGTCTTCTCCCACAGCAGTGCTGTGTCAGAAAAAGAGCCGCAAGAAGAGCGAAGCGTCTATGTCTTCAGTTCTTCTTTTCTTCCAGCTCCCAACAGCAGGAACAACCTACAGAGGTCCAGAACTGGAACAGGCACCTCCTGGCAGGTCAGATTTCTCAGCAGCAGAGTTCAGGGGAGCTGGGGGGTGAAGTCTTTGTGTCCCTGAGACTTCAGAACTGGAGGCCAGCACACACAGGCCCTTGGAGATCTTCTTCAAGCAGGTTCAAAGCAAAGTTCGAGTCACACAGCAAAGTGGCAGTACTCCTCCTCACTGCTCTTTAGCTCTTCTCCTTGATTCTTTTGAATCCAGAAGTGACCTAAATCTCTGTGGCTTTCAGTCTAATACTTATACCCCAAAATGTCTTTGTTCTCTTTGTGCAAGGGTCTCTAAGCCCAGTCCAAACCAGTTCCGTCCTCACTGGTGCAGTATGACCACAGGGAGTGGGGACAGCATTGTACAAGGGAGCCAGGCCCTATTCAGGTGCAAGGAAAACTCCTCCCACTACTCTAAATTCAGCCAAGGTCTATTCAGCTCAGCTCTAAGTCATTCAGGAAGGGCCAGGCACACCTCAACTCCCTGTCTACAGTGAATGCACATCCCCATCCCCTGTCACTCCAAAATCAGACAGTCAAAACACAAACAGACTGAGGCATGCAGAATGGTTAAATAAGAAAATTCCTACTTTCTAAAAGGGGCATTGTTAAACACATAATTTAAAAACCATCTTTACTAAAAGATGTGTTATTAAATTCTGAGTTCAGAGAGCCTAAACTTTATTTCTCTATCTTGTCCCAATGGGAAGTTATACTTGTAAGATGTTACACAGCATTTCCCATTCTATCCGAGGAACAGATAGCCTTTCAATAGTGAAAATGAAATTGGCAGTATTTCACTATCAGGACATGTCACACACACACCAGTACATGTCCTACCTTTCACATACACTGCACCCTGCCCATGGGGGTACCTTGGGCCTACCACAGGGGTGTCTTACATGTAAGAAAAGGGAAGGTTAGGGCCTGTCAAGTGGGTGCACTTGCCAAGTCGACATGACAGTTAACAAACTGTGCACAGACACTGCAGTGGCAGGTCTGAGATACCTTTTCAAGGCTACTCAGGTGGGTGGCACAATCAGTGCTGCAGGCCCACTAGTAACTTTTGATTTGCAGGTCCTGGCACACTTCAGTGCACTTTTCTAGGGACTAACCAGTAAATCAAATATGCCAATCAGGGACAACCAATTGTAACAACACTTTACACAGGGAGCCCTTGCATTTTGACACTGATCAGCAGTGGCAAAGTGCCCTAAGTATCTAAGCCAGCAAAAACGAAATCCAGCAAAGCATCCAAAATTCAGGAGGTAGAGGCAAAAATTCAGGGGTAAACCAGGCTAAAGATGCCAAGTCTAACACACAGTAATGGACCAATTTAAGGGGATGATACGTCTAGAATTTGCCCTGCTTTTGGACAAAGTATCTGCCTTAGAATCCCAAGTAACTACACTTAGCAATTTACACCACGGCAGCCCGAAGCAGCACCCCCAGTCCTTGACCAACTTGTGGGGGATGGCATCTCTACAAACGAGCCAGCCCAGACCCGCAGAAGCAATATAGGAACTACACAGGGCAGGAGGAAGAAGGAAACTCAGGGGATATCGGGCGGAAGCACAATACCTGCCCAATTGTCAATCATAATTTGAATTCAGGAGATACATCCGCCAGAAATGCCAGTGGAAGTAGAATGGTTAACTGTAACCCGCATGAAAACAATGATCTGGTGACTATTGATCTGCCATAACTAGGTCTGACCTCAAAAAGCAGACCGTCACAACTTTTTAGACTCCTGGGGGTTACTATATCTTTTAGATAACACTTTCCCAGTACAGTTCCGTTCAAACATCCATGAACTGATTAGTCCTTGCTGCTCCAATTTAAAAAGAGATTGTCAATAACCACATCCCACATAAATACCACAGTGGTAAGAAATCTTCACACTAATGTGTATATCAAATAAAAATGAAAAAATGTGAGAGCGGTAAGAAAGCACCTCACGTGCGCAAACCCACAGGGCTACTGGATGGTACTCGCCAGAGTGCCCACGTTAACATCATAGGTTGCTTTCTTAACCTTAACAAAAAAGAAAAAGAAAGGAAAGGAGGTGTGTGCTGGAATTCCACAGGTGTGGAAGATCAAAACAACATAGAAAGTATGTGATCGACAACACTGAGGCTTCGTGATTCACTCAGTGTTCAATCGTCCCCAACCGTGCAAAGAGAACCCAGTTCTCAATGAATTAAAAATGAGGTATCACTCACATACAACACCACCTTTATTCAATGTTGTGAGCGTCCTCAATTAAAAAACAGGCATGTATCTGGCCACTTTCATTTGCCACAGGCCAACATGTTTCGTCGCCAAACCATCAAGGCAACTTCGTCAGGGCTGTTGGGGCACCAATCCTCACCTCAGTCCTTTTCACACCAATTCTGTGGTTATTGACAAAATTAAAAAGAAGAACGTGCCAGTCATAAACAATCCTGCATCTAGCTCAAAATATAACCCCTTACATCCAGGCATATAATTACCAAGTGGTTGCTTGTGTCCAGCGTACCTACAACCACCTTCAGTACAGGAACCTGCGTCACATGGTCGCGTTCCACTTTCAAGACTGCACTCGTCAGTCCCTTCCTGCAATCACACATACAATGTGTTAATCACGCTGGCCCCCTTGACTGCACACAGCCCCATTGTGAATATAATACACTTGTCCTTGTATACACTATACATTCTAGATCACGGTGAAACCCTCGGATGACAATAATGTTAGAAATGGTAATCGCTTTCTCAGGTGGCATAATGGTATATCAATATAACAGCCAATCTTCCCATTTAACTCCCTCTCGTAAATCAGAGGTACCGCTACTCAACCAATATCGCTATGCTTAATCCATTCCGAATGGCATTGTAGCCGACTGTCTTAGGCATTAATGCAATATCACTGCGTTCTCGCCCCTTCATACACGGCACCTGCAAGACACCACCCCATCCACACGAATCCAACTATTGGAACCATCCTACCGCGTGCTTGCGCTCGTAGCACTTTTACTCGTCCTACTCGAATACTCGTCTCCGGCGCTGATGCTGTTTTAATGGCGCCCGGTACCATATAACGCGGAAGTGGAAGGAAGTTCACAAACTGATGCTCGTGCGGCGGCCATCTTGGAAAGGGGAGCGCGCCCACATGAAGGCGGCAGATATCAGAACGCCACACTCAATGTGCACAGTGTGTCTTAAATAAACACTGCAATCAAAAAAGTATAGAAAAATATTTTTTCAAAAATTATTTCATTGCGACTTATATAATTTGAATGGGCAAAATAGCTTCAATTCAACAAAAGTCGGCATAGGCACATATACAATTCAAAACCACCCCGCTAAGTCGGCGGCCATTTTTGACTAGTTTTCCATCAATTCCTTATGTGCTAAACTCCTGCACCTCAAAGAAACCTCCCATCTTGGTTCTGCTACATCAATGGTTATCCAGTAACAGTCCGTAATCCAACCAAACACCACCCCACTAGACAGTACTTCCTAGGTGAAACACATTGAAATACACAGAGCGTGGCATCAGTTTCTGGACTGATTACCTGTCTAGCAAGGTGTAGGTCTCCATGCAGACAAACACATATTTAAGCTCCCTTGCTCACAATCAAAGCAGTATCCCATTCTCTTCCTAGCACCCAGCAACAGTTTATGCTAGTTAGAAGACAGATATAGTTGTCCACAAAGGCGAATCTTATTCATAGAATAAATCACCACATGGCATATCTATAGATCCTGACTTCCCCACATATATCAGTGAATAAGGACAGACATTAACCTATCTTATTCCACTCAATGGAATCATTTAAACCCTGGCGATCCACTCTCTCAGTAAAAATCCATTTCGCCTCTTTTCTAGCCAGGATATCATCAATGTTGTGTTTCTCTCCTACTACCCTCTCCAACACTGTCCGTGTGAGTGGATCGCCAGCCACCTGAGAAAGCGATTACCATTTCTAACATTATTGTCATCCGAGGGTTTCACTGTGATCTAGAATGTATAGTGTATACAAGGACGAGTGTATTATATTCACAATGTGGCTGTGTGCAGTCAAGGGGGCCAGCGTGATTAACACGTATGTGTGATTGCAGGAAGGGACTGACGAGTGCAGTCTTGAAAGTGGAACGCGCCCATGTGGCGCATGTTCCTGTACTGAAGGTGGTTGTAGGTACGCTGGACACAAGCAACCACTTGGTAATTATATGCCTGGATGTAAGGGGTTATATTTTGGGCTAGATGCAGGATTGTTTATGACTGGCACGTTCTTCATTTTAATTTTGTCAATAACCACAGCATTGGTGTGAAAAGGACTGAGGTGAGGATTGGTGCCCCAACAGCCCTGACGAAGTTGCCTTGATGGTTTGGCGACGAAACATGTTGGCCTGTGGCAAATGAAAGTGGCCAGATACATGCCTGTTTTTTAATTGAGGACGCTCACAACATTGAATAAAGGTGGTGTTGTATGTGAGTGATACCTCATTTTTAATTCATTTTGAACTGGGTTCTCTTTGCACGGTTGGGGACGATTGAACACTGAGTGAATCACGAAGCCTCAGTGTTGTCGATCACATACTTTCTATGTTGTTTTGATCTTCCACACCTGTGAAATTCCAGCACACACCTCCTTTCCTTTCTTTTTCTTTTTTGTTAAGGTTAAGAAAGCAACCTATGATGATAACGTGGGCACTCTGGCGAGTACCATCCAGTAGCCCTGTGGGTTTGCGCACGTGAGGTGCTTTCTTACCGCTCTCACATTTTTTCATTTTTATTTAATATACACATTAGTGTAAAGATTTCTTACCACTGTGGTATTTATGTGGGATGTGGTTATTGACAATCTCTTTTTAAATTGGAGCGGCAAGGACTAATCAGTTCATGGATGTTTGTACGGAACTGTACTGGGAAAGTGTTATCTAAAAGATATAGTAACCCCCAGGAGTCTAAAAAGTTGTGACGGTCTGCTTTTTGAGGTCAGACCTAGTTGTGTTTATAATTGATGGAGTGGGGGGCGGTCTGATCTCCTTATCCCCCTTGTGCTCCTTTTGTTGATGGGACTATTGATCTGCCCCCAGAGTCCTGCCTGTACGTGGTTGTGATGGCCAGGGTTCCCGGCTTGAGAAATGGGCAGAGAGAATCACATAGAGAATTGAGCAATAAGTGTTTGAACTGGCTGGGCAAACACAGGAATTTTCCGACCACGATGGCTAAGAATATACTGTTTACACGACTTGTGGGGTAGCTTGGGAAGGGGACCAAGAATCGACCAGGAGACTGTGTGATTATACATTTCTGAGATCCTGCAGTTGTCTATGACCTGTCATGTAATAATACATCTGTCTACTCAAAGGACACTGTGCATTCACTACTCCCAAGGGGTTATTTTTATAAACCCCCACTAGTCCCCTGTTTCAAATGCCATGCGCTGTTAGGATTCCACCTGCCGTGCCACCTACGTATACTACACTAGATCAACAATTGCAAGGAGCCTTATACAATGTTCCAGTTCACAACAGGTTTGACTCCTTAGATCTTGTAGATTGAGTTGAAGGAACTGGGTGTGGTTTGCAAGAGTATCCACCTTGTAAGGCGACTCAAAAGGGGGTGAGATGCCAATGCCCCAATGGTAGTAACTCCAGTTTGGGTCCATTATTGTTCTTCCAGTCCAAAGAAAATTACCTTGACCCGGAGCGATGTTAGATCTACCCTCCCTGGAGGGGACCATGTTGCACTTGAACTTCCCCTAAAGGCAGCCGCTTTGTCCAACATTTTTTCTATAGACCCATGCATAATAAACACATTTAAGCCAATTAATCCATTCGATCCATCGAGCGAAACTATTAGGGATGCCCCTGGGCGACTGGTGCCAACTAGCTCTACGGGTGGGTGTTCCAGAACACTTAAGATACTTTCCTGGAATGTTGCTGGGCTTGGCCCTAAAATGATGGATCCTGAATGGGCAAAATATGTTCATGCCTTTGATATTTGCCTCTTTCAGGAAACGTGGCAAACTCATGAAATTAGCTATTTCAACTTTGCTATTTATTGTGTTAATGCCAGGACCTGTGGGAAAGGAAAGCCATCAGGAGGCTTAATGATTTGGATCGGGGCACATGTGGGCTGTGTGGTATTGGAGTCCGAAACACTAGAGGATGTTATTCTCTGTGTGACTGTAAATTTCCCAAACAGATGCAGAGTAAACTTATATAATGCGTATACCTAAGACCCTCCACAAAGCGACAGGAATCTCCCATAAATGACAAGCTAATTGAGCACATAGCAGGTCTCCATCCTAACACACTAAACATACTAGGGGGGTGACTTCAACTGTCATTTCGAACCCCTGGACCCAGCCTACTCCCACTCCCTGGCTGGGGAAGACAGGATATGGTCAATCCCTATTTTCAGCATTCCCCCTATTAAGAGGTGGTCTCCCCTGGCCCTACAATGAAATGCCTTATCTATGAATTGTATGGTCCGTGCATGTAATGGACGAACAAAATCTGATAGATTGGGTAGCCATACCTTTAATAGGATAGGAAGCACAAACCTTATAGGCTATATATTCCTAGACGTAAATTGTGGCTGTTCCTAAAAGATATGGTTGTGGTAAGCAGGCACGATAGCGACCATAATACTCTGGAATTGGCCTTAGAACTTCCAAATATCCGAAGCAAGCAAACCAGCCTCCATCCCCTGGATGGGAGGTGTGGAATTTCCAATAGCAAACGTAGAATTTACTGGCAGGCAGTGGCTAGGTCCAATAGGGCTTTAAGCTGTATACATGGTAAGGTGGGAAATGCCTTAGAGGAACTTATCTCCATCAGGCCTGGAACTAATGATGAACTAGTGGCAAAGAAGGCAGAAGAAATTAACAACTCTCTCTTCTCTAGCTTAGGGGAGGGTTTTTATAGAGAAGCTACGAGCCATAGACCAAAGAGTAGTGTACCATCCTGGTTCAGTAAAAATTGTAGCCAGGCTAAAAGTGCTCTGATTACTGCCAATAAGAGCTGTAAGAGGGATGTTGCCCAGGAAAAAATAACCTAATACAAGCTCTAGCACTGGCCAAACGGGACTGGGACTACCAAAATTGGGACCTCCTGTTAGCTGCCACTAGGGGAAACAATCAGACTTTATTTTAGGACCTAATTGCCTCCGGAAATAGGGAAGGAAGTTCCAAAATTCACAAAAGTGTAGCAGCAGAGGCTTGGATAGCCCACTTTACCAACTTATACCAGCAAAAGCCTATGGCGGGCCCACCCCTTGTACTTCCTGATACACCACTGGGTATCGGCAATGAGAAGGATGATAAGGGCTTTCCGCAGATAACCTGTAAGGAGATAGAACATGCTATTAGATAGATAGCCCCTGGGAAAGCACCAATATCGATAAAATACCAGTGGATGTGTTTTTGACAGAAATAGAGGTGTGGGCACCATATTTTACAATGGCTTTTAATGCTATTTTAAAGGGTGCTAGTATACCAAAGTCATAGGCCGGTGCTGAGATCCTCCCCATATAGAAGAAGGGTTGTCCCTTGGACCCAGCTAATTACAGACCAATTAGCTTAATTGACACAATTGAAACTTTTTAGCAAGGTCATATTGGGCAGATTGCAGTATTGGCTATTCTTTGTCCTCTTCAAACAGGCTTCTGACCGAATTCATCTATGGCGGATCAGGTCTTCAGACTGCATTTTATCTACTGGAAGACTGTTAATTTTGAAAAGGGGAGGTTGCATGCATTCTTTGTGGACTTAAGAGCCGCATTCAATCTCGTTCCCAGATGTTTGCTGTGGAAACGTGTCGCCGAACTGGGTATCTTAATTTACCTGTGCAATAAAATCGAAAGACTACCCCAGAATAACTATGCGCAAATTAGATTTAACAAATTGGGTGAAGTTACCGACTGTATCTCAGTGAAGCACAGCATAAGGCAGGACTGCGTTTTGGCCCCCACCCTTTTTACGTTGTTTTTAAATGACCTGGCAGTTTTTTTTAATAGCTGTGATAATGATGCTCCTCGTCTAGCTGGCCAGAGGGTCCTGGCCCTCTTGTTTGCAAACTATACCCTTTTGCTGTCAAAAACGCCCATGAGGCTACAGAAATGCTTGATGGCTTTAGCAGGTTCTGTAGGATGAGGGGATTGGAAACGAAAATAAGCAAAACAAAATACATGGTTTTCAATCCCCGTTCGTCCTTGCGTGCCAACCCAACCCTATATTGTGTCCCCCTAGAACAGGTCCCTCTATTTGAGTATTTGGGGATTACTATAGATGAGAATCTAAATTGGTCATCACACATCACAAAAAGACGATTAAAATTAGAGCAGCAATGTGGGGGCCTGCTGAAGCTGTATAAAAAGTATTTTTGTAAATTTGTAGCACTGGTAGCTCAATTATAGTTGCACCAGTCACTGGCGGTAGCACTATTTGGTGCAGAGATCTGGGGACACAATTACAGTAAAACCCTGGAAATGGTAGAAAACAGATTTTTTAGGCAAATCCTATGTTTACCAGCCAGTACCCCTTGAGTACCTATGAGGCTTGATCTGGGGCTTAGACAAATTATTGATAAGATCAAGCCCCGTCCCTTAATCTTTTGGAGATGCAGTTGAGCCATCCCGAGCTATTGCCCTATCAAAATGGGCTGGTGGAAATCCTTAAACATCCAAATGCTACTGCCTTACCGTGGATTAGAATCATAAAAGATTCTTTAATGGGGATGGGTCTGGATAATATGTGGAGTGACCCAGTGGGCTGCTGTACCCTCATCACTGCTAAGGAACTAAAAAAAAAGTATTACACCAATAAGCACAATCTTCTTTTAATGTGGGCACATGGCACTTAAACAACCTAGGTTTTAATGATAAAAGATAATTATAACTATGAGTCCTTCTTTGATGATTTCAAACCTAATTTAGCAAAAAAACTGTATCTTCAGTTTCGTCATGGAAACTTGCCTCTAAATTGTTTTACTTCTAATTGGTCAACCTCCCTGAGTAACTCCGCCCAGGGGTGTAGCCTCTATGGCTACAAGAGCGAGGACATTCCACACTTGTTATTTTTTGTCCACTGTACAAAGAACCATGTGCAAAATGATTGACACCAATCGGTAGGAAGCTGTGTGTTAGAAGGCACAAGGAAGCATATAGGATCCTCCAAGCTGATACAACTTTTTATCTAATCTTTACAGTGTCTAGATATCTGCTTCATGCTTGGCTAATAAGAAGCATAAAACAAAAAGTAGATAACTTTTAAGTAAAAAGGTACACTGTTCACCCTGTAATGTACATTTTTAATCACATTCCCACGAGTAGTTAGTCCCCCTTATGTGCCCATGAAATGGTCATGCATATAATTTACTGAAATTGTTAACAAGTGGTGCTATGGTTATTATCTTTTAATATGCTGATGTTGTTTTTAATGACTGTTTTTATATTTCTTTTTGTACCTCTTTTATGGTATACTATCGAAATAAAGAGTATTTGAATCGTATTAACAAAAAGAAAACTTTAAGCAAAAAAACATTCATTGGAAAAACACAAGTAAGTTAAAGAGGTCAAGTTCACGTTTAAATGCTAAATTTTTAAGTGATGCTTTCATTACTTCCTTAAAAAACTATCTCTAGTCATGTGGTAACAGTCTTCTTTGTGCAAGTAGAAGCATTCTGCAGAAATAAATTAAAACATTTATGCAACTATTATTTATTATGAAAAAGCATGTTCATGGACAGGTCAAGAATGAAACATTTTATGCCTCTCTAAACATTACTAGCCAAGTAAGCTTTTCAAGCAATGTTTTTTTATCCAATTGAGGCCTAGTACGAGTAAATATGATTGCCTACTGAGGTTTCTGCATTTAAACACATTTTATTTTCATTTAAGCCTGCGTTCATTCTGCACGTTTGTATATAACTATATTAATTTCTCAATATTATTAAAAATGCACGCTCATCTGCAATTTGCAAGGCTTATCACAAGGCCATTTTTAGGTCTCGCCTAGGCAGCGCATGCGCTGTCTCGTCGAGAGATGCTGTATACAGTATAGTGGGGGAAGCTCCGCCCACTTTCCAGCCTTATTTTTGATTGGCTTGAATCATAATTTCTGCATTCTGATTGGTGCTTGGCTTGGTAATCCCGCCTCCTGACGGCCATGTCGTCAGTTTTTTCCTTCCGAGGCTATCAGCCCCTTTACTTCAAAAACAGTTTTGTTCCCCTGCCTCTCCCCGTTCCCTCCCGTAGTCCGTGACTTCTTGGACCACCACCACCCCCCCACCCCCTCCCGTTCGTGCCTTCTTTTACGTCTGCACTTCCGTTAAAAATGCATAACTAAATACGAGTCCTATTGCATTTTCAATGCTTGTTTGTTATTTCATTCGTGGGTGAATTCGCACTATTTGTCTCGCATGCGCGCAATACCTTACATCGTACGCATGCGCGACAAAACACCACACACATTTCCGGCTTGCCGTTGGCCGGGGAGCATTATCAGCATTGTTCGGGAAGAAGGAGGCCTTTTTCCCTGTGGACGGAGCCATGGTGAGTAGGATACGCCGTGGTTGTGCTTTAAAACGTGTTTTTAATCTACCTTCATCCTGTCCTTGGAGCGGCGCTGCTTGTCTTTTCACCGGCCGGGGCTGACGAATGCAAGTAGAGGAGTTCCCATCCGCCGATCTTTGCGCAATGTTTGGTCAGAGAGGGACGTTAAAGTCCAAACTTTGGAGGGCAGTTTGGTGCTTTTCGGACCAGTACGGATCGAGACCGGTTATGGGTTACCCTCCGCCGCCTTCCCCTCAGTCAGGCGTGGTTCTCACCTCCGAGCACGCAATGTTTATGGCTTAGGGCAGTGAATCGCTCCAAAACTGTGAGGGACGTACTTGCCACAAATGTGCCGAAGAGACTGGGTTCAAGGTGCTCATAGCCAGCATGTTGGAGGTGACAGCATTTTGTCTGTGTGCATGCGAGTAAGTGTCAAATGCAGAAAGCCTAGTATGTTATTGCAGTTTCTGATTTTTTTCCCCTCTTGTTTGAGAACTGCAGTTGCGTTTTGCTAAACGCCAGGAACTGCACACTTCTCAGCTACGACCTTTACTCCCTGCCTACCGCATCCCCACCCTCTTCCCTCCTTGTAACTCTCGTTGTTAGTTTCAGTCCTGTTGCTGGCTGCTTTCTCTGCTCTCCTCCGCCCCCCTCCCTCTCTTGCTTGTAGCCCCGCACCCTCTATCTCACGTTTTTGCTTTTTTTTCCCCAACTACCATCACCTCCCTTTCAGCAGTACAAAGTGTTTGTTTTCACTGCCGGAGTGCCCCTTAAACATAAAAAAGACATGAGCGGTTTACATTGTACAAGTCCTGGTGAAGCTCCCCCTTTACCTAAAATGACTCCTCCTCTTTACGCGTTTTTTCACTGCACCAAGGCTCGTAATAGCCAAACATACACACGAGGGCCTCTTGACAACAGGATGCACACTTACACACAATCAGAAGCATAAAAGCCCACCTCACTGACAGCAGGTCCCACTCCAGCAGTGCCCCCCACCCCCGGATCCCCCACAGCCTCTCCCGCCCGCAGCAGTCGGCGGCCTCAGCCAGGGTCCGGCACCGCGGCTTTTCGGACACCAAGCGCTATTTGCACTACCGCACCATGGACCGCACCTCCTACGCCATGGACACCAGGCTCCGGCCGAGGCTGAAGAAATCACGGATGTCCTGGCCTTCATCCTTCCAGGGGCTCAAACGGTAGGAAAGCTACTTATCTCCCCTGCTATTGTGTGTTTCCACAGGTCCTGTGCCCTTTATAACAAGCATTGGCATAGCCAATAGGTCTCGCCTTTGGGACCTTATAAGTGTTTAGCCATGCAACAGTTGATGTTGTTGCACCAAGGATATTGTGCTGCATAACTAAATACTTATAAGGTCCCAAAGGCGAGACCTATTGGCTATGCCAATGCTTAAGGCCTCACAAATAAGCCCCAAGTCTGCAGTGCCTCTCTTACAATGTGCCAGAAGCTACACCAGGCTCCATTGCAACTCTAAACAAGTTATGGTAAAGCCAACAGGTCTCTCCTTTGGGACCTATTACCTTTGCCAATGGCTTTTGGCGATGTATAGTGTCGGTAATAAGCAAAATGCCTACAGACAACTAAAGTTATATAGGCGAGTCCTACAAATGACAACAGAGGTTACAGGCATTCAGGAACTGCGTATTCACATTCATGTTTTATTTTAAAAAAAGTATATCATTAAAATGTTTACACCACAAGTTCACAGTTTGTTTACTGTTCTGTGATAGAAATAATTATGTACAATATCAATTTTCATGCCTGTCCGAGCTGGAGTACTTCATCCAGTATTGGTGCATGAGCACCTGGTTGAATGTTTAAATACCCACATCTTAGTAAATGTGTAATCCAAATAATGTCCTGCTACTTCAGGTTAAAAATACAGTCAAATAGCGTCATCATTTCTCAAGTGTCCTGTATATCCTGGCGGGACCTATTGGGCAATCACATTGTTGGTGATCTTAACTGGAAGTAAGATTTCTTGGCTCTAGCATGACCTATATGTAGCCCTGGCAGTGTGCCCAGCAGGCTGCTCATTCATTGGGCGACTGATTTCCTCCACCTTTCAAATATTGTGCTATATCAAACTTTCACTCACATACAAAAGGTTGTAGGTCGGTGAAGAGCTGTGCTTTGGTCGCCACGATGCCATTAGTGAGTTTACCTGTTGAGATCTCCCAGACTCATTATTCTTGCGTTCGTTATCAGACAAAAAGGTACGTTTTCTACTTCTCCCTCCTTTCTCCGCAGTTATGATGAAATGTCTAGGAATGAGTGAGACCGAAACAATGCTTGTAAGCCCCAGTGTCACAGTGAGCAAATCTATGGGTTGTGTATCGATCTGGAACCTCATGTACATTTCTTCCAATGTTTTCCTAGTATTGTTCCTTTGCTGGAGGTGCTCTTGCACCATCGGTTGGCTGCTGATTTGACCAATGGATGCATTTTTTTGTCTAGAGTGGTGCACCAGGCCCAGGATAGTTATTAACATGGCTTCAGTGACCGCACACTCCTCACTCTGGTGTGTTGTAGTTGGTGTTGTGATAGAAACGTTTCTAGCAAGCAAGGAGAGTTTTGTTGCTGCAGATGAGTGAGAAATTGTGCTGAATTGATTGTGGTTATGGAACATAATGAGGTTGTGAACTGACTGATAAGGAAGTTTTGATATTGCGGACAATATTTAATTTACTGTATGTTCTTTTCACCGTGAGTTGGGCAGTTGACAAGGTGAGATTATCCATGGTGTCTAAAATGCCCTTTCCACATGATTTGGACAGTTCCTTGATTCTGAGAAGGGGCACGCTTGCCAATAAGGTCTGAAGTGTTGTGCGAGGTCAGTAAAGCATATGGTGTAAAGCATATGGTGTATATATTCTTTTGCCTAAAAGTGAAGATGCGAGTGCCTGGGATGACCTACGAATTTCTGGAATATTCTGAAAAGGTAGAATGATGTGTGTTTTTCATATGCCTAAAAGTATCAAATTTAGCATAAAGCAGGTTTCTTTTTAACAAAAAGGTATATGCATATGACCTGCCCCAGAACATCAAACATCGGACAACCCTCGTCTACCATGGATACTTTACATTTATTTAATTGTACGACATGCAGACCACTTTCAGCATGTCATTATTCGTTGCATTATACATTTTTCTGTTAATCTCTTCATATATACCAGCCAACAAAATTTAAATGAAAAAGAAGGAAAGGAAAACAATGATAAATAATTATACATATAAAACATACAGAAACGTACTGTGTCCATATTGCAAAACATTCTTCCTTTCGCTTTTTTTACGAAAATAGAACTCTCATCTTCAGGTGTCCTTAGAATGTCCTGTGAATTTCTATCTTTACGTGGCACCGAAGCTCTCCTAAGTATAGCCAACACGTTTCAATTTCTGTGTGGAACGTTGCTTCATGATTTCTTCATTGAGATGGAAAAATTTGGTGGGTGTGCCTCAGAAGGAACCAAGTGATTTTGCCTGATGGTCATTTAAAAGATATAGTGACCGTGTCTATTTAAATAAGGTTTGTGCACATACCAGTAATTTTCCGAATATTCTGAGTGCTCCGTATGGAGAAAAAATAATAGATTAAAATTAAACAAGGGTACCAGATTTGATGCTGACCCTAGCCTGCCACCCAACACCCTTTTGACGTGTAGCTGTTTGTGTCTCTCCTTATTGGGTGTAGGCTGAGGAACATCGATCACTAGAGAAGCTAAACAAGCTAGGAAACTCGCATAAAGAGGAATGAGTATAGTTAGCCCATGCAGTTTAGTACAGATACTTTATTCTGTACTATCAGCATGGTTTGAAATCGGCTATTTTGGGTTAGGACATCATTCCCTGGCTCACTGGAATTCGTTTTAGGTGTTGTTGTAAAACTGAGAGTATTGGAAGTGGTCCTCTAAATGCGCTTCAGAAGGATTTAAAGGAAAGGACCTGATGTCAGCGATCATTGGTGGCACACAGCTGCCAAAAGTTTTCATATTGGTTATATGTGACGTTTTCATAATTTCAGTGTATGAGTGACATTCAACGACTATGAGTGACACTTTCTCACTCGCAAAATCAAGCAGTGAAGACGAGGGAAACATAAATATCAGAAATGACACTAAGTTGAGCAACGAGAAACTCTAAGGAGATCTTAAAACTGCTGCAAAGCACCAGAAATGGAAGGGCACTGTGCGACCCGACTGTACCAAACAGGATGTGAGAGGCTCCAGTGTGGATGATCTCAGCTGCATGCTAATGAATTATTATAATTACTCAGAGTTACTACAGTCAGCGAACTCGCCGACTTGGAGCGCTGCCCAGCCCGCCGCAGCACTGGGCAAGCCTCAGGAGAGTGACATAGCTGCCAAGTTTTTGGATTCCTTATGTGTGCATTTCTATGGTTTTAGTGTGTGAATGCTGCTGAACGAGTGACACTTCCTTGCGAGTTAATCAGAGCAATGTCTAGTATATGCATGCCTGTGAGTGTTCTATAATTGTATCCACACATATCACACATTAAACAATATACCTCTAAAACAAGCCACACCTGTGATTTAAACATGACTAATGTCAGTCGAAGGGAAGCGGCCTTCAGAATGCTTCAATCTGTCATGGGTTATTATTCAGACTTTCCTCTACAGTTTCTCACTCTTTCAGCCAATTCCATTCTTTCTCTCTCTCTCCACATCTTTGTGAAATTCTCCCTCTGCACAGGTTGCATGTCTATCACTGTCTTTCTTCAAGTATCTCCCTGTGTTGCCCCCTCCCCCCCTTCACCATGCTCTCGCTAACACACACATGATCTACCCTTTCCTCACTGGTAAGCACATTTTCTTTTCCTTTGGAGCTCTCAATATTTCAACAGCTGTGTACCGCCTTCCCACACTTCCATATAAAATCGTAGTTACAGTTACCACACGTGTGATAATATTTAATCGCTTTGTGCACTCTTCAGAGAGACAAACGATTAGACAAGCCGGTAGTCTGAATACCATTATGACTGGTCGGCAAGCTCAGAAACTTGTAATGCCTGGAGGGCACACTCATGCCCTGTCATGATTAACACCACCCGCCAACCCAAACTCAGTAAAACATTAAGGAACCACAAGGTTTACAGAGCACACTGTATGTTGCTTTAAAAAAAGTACAGAAACACAACATTTGGCAAAAAGAAATAGTCTTCGGGATTGGAAAATTAAGTTAATTTAACAGGTGAAATGTAAACATGGGCTGCACAGCTGACGTACAGTGATTCTTTAGAAATTGTACATCACTTCTTGGGAACTTTAACTTCTTACCAGTCACTGTGTCGGGCCGGCTGGGTTTACTGTGGAGTGGACTGGCCTCTGTGCACAACTGTCTGCGCTCTAAGTCCTACTTCGCTACTCAGATTCTGTTGATGGTAAGTCTACGGCAGGCCCAGCCATCTAGGACCTAAATTATGCCTGGGGGACTCCATCGGCCACCAAGGTGGACGGGCTCTTCACAACTTCATGATGCATTGGGAAACAACGCCCTTCCAGCACCACTTAAGTTGTCTGTTTCTTTGTAAGAAGAAAAACAAGCGCGCGCGCCTCGCACAGCAGCAGGGGGGAGGGGAGAGAGGAGGGGGCCTGCGCGATTCCCTTGCGGGAGCGAGCAGCAGGGCGCGATAATTGCTACCATATGGCGCCAGCTACTCGCTCCCGCAAGGGAATCGCCAAACGTGCACGCGTTGCCATTGAAGGCACGTTTTTGGCTGAAAAGCCGAAGCGATTCCTAAAGGTCTTTTTGCCTATGCAGCGCATGCGCGCTGCGTAGGCGAGACCTAAAAAGGGGGCATTGCCAACCACCTCCCTATAGAAACCACAGTGCCCACCCGTTACTATGTCTTTACTCGTCTCTGCCCCGGCAGTGGCTGGTATGCGCGTCCACAGGGAGGACCCTCCATGGCATTATAAGACCCAGGTCTGGTTACTGCCAAGGTGTCCGGTGCGCCCTGGAGCTCTGCAGCGGTTTTTCAATCACTAATGTGTGTTTTCGGTCGCTGAGTGTCAGGGCAGCACGGGCCACCGTGGCCCACATTGGTGCATTTCGAGTCCCGGATGGGAGCTGGGAAGTCTGCAGGCAGAAGTGGGTGGAGGGCAGATCTCCGGGAGTGGTGAGGGGCAGGACAGCCAACAAGGGACAGCTCTTTCCAGGTCACGTACCGTGCGCTCTGTCTAGTCTGCGGCTTGCCTGGAGTGACAATTTAAATTAGTCGTGCCAAGATTAGGCAGGGCAGGCTTTCCTTAAGTAGTTGTATCATTCTGGGACTCATTTTGTCTGGTGATGGTGGTTGTGGGTCATTTCTAAAGGGGGAAAAAGGTCGTTGAGGTATTTTTCTTATGAATGAGGAATGATCTTGTTTTTTATTGTTTCGTGATTGTTTAATTTTCTTTCCAATGATGTTTCCCCGGAGGCATTGCAGCCCCGCCCTGCCCACTTTGGCGTCCCGATTGCCCACCCAGTATTCGCTCTTCCCTCCCACTAGTTCTACCGTCCTAAATCCCTAGGGTTCCATACTGCCCGTTCGAAGATGCCTGTCAATTCACCTTGACGTCAGGAACCACTCCACCCAATAAACATTGCTCTTCAGTAGTAGCAAATTCTATTCCTTTGTGTTAAACTGAGCCGTCAGCCAATCAGCTTACGGCTGAGTCTGCGCTTAAAATTGAAAGAGAGACCACTGGACCTCTCGATCTTTGTAGCTGCTTGTGCAGCTTCCCGGAAGTTCAAATATGGCAAGGTTAAAGGTGAGGAGCTCCCCAGAGACGGGCTTTACCCTCCCAAAGCACAGGAGCTTTTAGTGAACTTTTTTATCTGTTCTTCTGCAGTATACCAGTCATCTTTCAAACAGTTGAGATTGTCTATGAATGAGCTTGGATGGTGTGTAGGCTTGCAGGCCCATTGGGTTAAAAGTCCTTCTGTCACCCCGTCATGTGCTGTAGCACGGGCTGTTGCTTCGAGGACACAAACGGTTTGTTCTTTTGTGTGCGCTGGGCTAAAGGTACTTCGTAGGACACGCATATGACTTTAAAAAGTGTAGGAAGTGGTGGTATTTGTTTATAGTCAATTATACTTAACATGAATGTACCAGTCCTAATCGTTTGTCCCAGGATGTGTTTAAGATGTGGTCGATATTCTCAAATGACAAGCGAGAGAAAGGAGGCTGGGGAAAGGTGCAGTGTGTGCCAGGGTGAGCTCAGCCCTCCTTCATCTTGAGGGAACCCTGGCTCTTCTACGCCCTATGCCACCAAGGCTGGGATATATTTATACTACTACGACATACGGTCCAGTGCAGTGTTCCGGCCGCACGTTCCTTCAAATGAAGCCATCTTTCCAAAGTGTCCCTCACCACGCTCTCCACCAGGGCGCACCAACATGTCTCTTGTGTCTGGCTCAGGGGCCACAGGCCACACCTTCAGGAAGCGCTGTCAGTCTCAACGGTTCCCAGGATACTTATCTCTCTGTCTCTAGATTATGTGATTTTCACATGGCCTCGGTGCACTAGTGGTTAAAACAACACCAATGTCACCCCTTCAGCTATTTCTGTCTCTTTACATGTTCCTCTACTTTCCATATCTTCTTTTTCCTTTTCCTCTTCTCACTCCTTCTCTCACTTTCTCCACTTCTTTCCTCTGTTCTCTCGTTTTCCTTGGCACCAGGCTTCTCCCTCTTCTTTACTGCCATTCTCTGTCGCTCTCTTTTTCTCTTGCTCTTTATCTTGCTTTTTCTTCCTCACTTTTTTTTCTTCTGTCTCACTTTCCCTCACTATATCCACCTCTCTTTCCTTTTTTCTCTCCATCACCCTGTCGCCAGGCCACTCCATTGTTCCCATTAACCCCATACTCTAATACTCTCTCCTCTTTCTGTCTTTCTTTTCATTTCTAACTCGCTCTACCTTGTTCTTTCCCTCACACTTCCACAGATATTTAGTCCTTTGCATCTTCCTTCCACCGTTCCTCCCCTTTACCTCTTACTTATTATCCTGTCTCTTCCTTTTCCTCATACCCACTTTTCTCCTCCTTTACTGCTTCTCCCTCTTTCTCCTTTACTGTATTCTCATCTGGCCTGCAGCTCCCTTTTCCCACTCTTTTTCACCTCTGTCTTCCTCTCTGTGTGTCTCTCGCTCTCTCTCACGCTTTCTCTTTTGCTAGCTTCTTTTCTTTAGGTGCTACCTGCTACAGTGCATACACTCTCGCTTGTTTAAATCTGCCCTAAAGTGATTAGCAACAAGGGAAATGCGATAATAAAGCTGCGCTAGCTTAATTAATTGGTCCCAAACAGAATGCTTGTAAAACTAGTTTAAAAGGTTAAGGCAACTACTGCTGATATCTACGCAAATCCAAAAAGTTAGAGGATAGAAGACTGGTGATAAAATCGGGCTTGTGTACACCCTTGTGTCAGAGCTTAGTGTCATCAGAGTTAACGTGGCTGCCAAAGAGCTATATGGGCGTCAAGAGTTTGCATTCAATGTAAGATAGCTCAGTGGGTTCACAAGCTTTTTTTACAAAGATCCTTGTGTTACTGGCAGGTCGTAAGTTATGAGCCATGTACAGTAGCTGAGTTAGTACCGTCTTAATTTAAAAATAAAAATCTCCAGTTAACCTGCGCAGCATGAATTTAAGAGCCAGGATTTTTTTAGCTCCCACTTTCATTACTATAAAGTTGAGAAAGCGGTTTCAAAGATATAGTAATAACCACTTATTATTTAGTGAATACATTAATGCTGTTTGTTCTATAGTCTATATAAATCATTATTATTAGTGTACATCGCTTTTACAGATCTGCATATCAGATTTTGACTCAGAGCCTGAGAAACCTCCAGCAAGGTTACACTGCAGGTGTTTTATTGATTCTCTACATGACCAGCTCGGTGTGGAGGCCAAGGTAGGTGTCTCATTTGCCCTCCAAAGGTTCCCTGTTATACCATCACTTCCACAAAAGGAATGTCTTCATCCTTGTTATTATAATTTTTCAACGTGCTGCACAGCAGCCACACCGCTCTACAACGTAGCTTAAAAACATTGGCAAAGCCAATTCCTTATATTTCCTTTTCTCCCCAGCTGTCCCCTTTTCTCAGATTCGTTCCATCTCCGTTACATTTTCCTCCTTTCTCTAGCATCCTTTCTGTTTCCATTTTCTTTCCTCTTTCACTCCTTTGGTAGGTAAAAGACATTGTCATTTACAATGGCAAAACCGCTAACTCTTACAAATGCGAGACCAATTTGCATTGCAAATGCTTGTTGTAAATTAGGTGAGGAATTGAACCAGGCAATGAATCTGGAATAAATTATTCTCGAATGGAATGATTGTATATCAAAGTTAGTGTTTGCTTAGAAATGTGTATCGTGTTTAAATAGGCATACAGGGAGGCCATTAGGACTGGATGCGCAATTCCACCGACTTCTTTTGATGGCATCAGAAACCTGCGTGCATTAGTGGGTAAACATTTCAGTAACTGAAACTGGTGGTGCTCTTGAAAATGTTCAATGTTTAACCTTCAAGTCTTCATATAAAGTGATTAGATAGTTAATCCTGACAGGCACAGCAACATTAGCATTACTTTCACGAGTAAAACATTCTTCCATTTTATTAATGAAGGGCTAAAAGTCCTTGGAGTTTCCTCTTCTACAAATAATAAACTAAGTTTCCCAAAAGTTTTCCTGGAAGGCAAATGCCTTTTTGTAGATTTTCCTCAACGGTTGGACCATTTCTCTTGATTAATGTCGAAGGGCTGTCTCAGCATAATTTTGCATTTGCTCTACAGGAGCCATTTCTCTGCTTGGAGAGTTTGGCGTACAATGTGCTGTTAGTTTTTATCTGCCTGAATGGTATTCCAATTTCGGATCTTGGTGATTAAACCTATCGGTTATCAATGCTGTGGCTTTCTACAATATAGTTCATTTGGTTGCTCATGGCAGCTGTTTTGTGAAGTAAGGGTATAATAGTAGTGTGCAGTAATCAAATATTTCCATTACTTTATCATCCCACATGATTCTTTTCATATTTTCAACCCGAAGATGGTCTGGCACATATTGTCCTAGACCGAGGCTCGTGTTTGAATTTGCAATACAGAAAATTCACTTTCACTTCTTTTTATTATTTTAACATTTCTGATGGTCTTGAATAATGACTTACTCACCAACAGTAATAGAGAACTGTATTTCTTTAAACGGAAAGGTGAGTAGGAATTTTAGGTAGATCTGTTGGAAATCTACCATTTATGACTCTTAGGCTTATTCACTGGCCCATTAATAGCACAGTAATCATTTTCCAAGCTTGTCTTTTTCTGTTTGAATAATACTTGCAATGGGATTTCACAGTTATAATTCTGGAAAATGAGTTTGTCCTCTTCAGAGTAGTCAGCCATTGAGTTTGAATTGAGGCCTCTGTTCGTAGCAATTGGGCTTCTGGGCAAGTGTTTTTAACTCTAATACTAACTGTTATTGATCTTACATACTCTGGGGCAGATTACGATGAAAGACGGACCGGAGTCCGTCCAACATCGTTTGGGAACTGGAACAGAACGACCTCGTGTCGTCGGTTCCAGCTCAGCAAGTAGGATGCGACCGAACCCTGTTAGGTCGCAATCCTATACTTTACAATGGGAGCATGCATTCCAAATGGAATGCATGCTCTCATTGTAAAGATCAGAGGTGCAGTTCATCCCTGCACCCTGTGGCAGGCTAGGCCACCATTCGGGGGCCTTGCACCCATGGGGGCCCTGCTGGGGACCCCCAAAGACAGATTCACAAAGCCTTTCTTTGTCGGAAAGGCCGGCACAGAAAGGTTGTGGGAATCTGTCATCGTAATCCCTCGACTGGAAAGAGCCGGCCGAGGGATTACTGAAGGCTTTCCGAATGGCGGACGGTTCTGCGAGCCCGTCGGAGGCCATTCTGAAATCCAATTCGGATTCCCTTCCTACCGGCCCCATCAAAGTGGGAAAGGAATACGACCAGTGGATTACGATGCGGTCTTAAGAGCCCCAACCGATGGTCAGAGCCGTTTCAGTCCGCATCGTAATCAGGCCCTAAGATTTAATTCTTTTAGATATGGATTTATATAAAGATTAGAATGAACAAAAATGATTTATCAGGAATAAACGTTCAATTTGTAAGTCATAGGGCTAATTCTAAAGTATTGCTGTTTATAGTCTGGTGCCTTTTAATTTAAGGCGAAAGCTAAATTAAATAGGTAATTCACATTTAAGGTTCCTTTTTGGTGCTCTAATGTTGTGTGCATGAAGTTCAATGTATTCCTCGAAGGGAAAATTGACTTCACATGAGGTTACCTGCAGTAACATGGTATCAAACGTTTTTCAGAAGTTAATGCTCAAAAGCCACCTATATTTAATGAACAAAACTGCATTTTTCAATAAGTGTGAAGTCTGTTCCGTGCTTTATTTTAGAGCCATTTTTTCAATTTTTCATGGGACAATTTAAGAGGCTCGTTAGCCAACCCCAATCTTGGTTGGTGTATTGCAACGTTTCCGCATCCTTGAATCAGCACTACTAACCATGACAAAGGTTATACCTGACCATCTGAATTGATGTGATGTTTTGTACCACATTACTTGACCATGTAGCATCATTTAGGATGGAAACTAAGGTGCCATTGTGATTAGAAGATCTAAAACATTCAGCTTTATAAGGCGTCCTTAGAAGTATCTTGCGATCACAAGTAGGGTTACTGTAATTCCCAACTCCTTAAAAATATCTTTCCTCAAATACATACAGTTGTCTATCTATTAATTTAGTATAATAGTCTTCATCATATCATTGGTTTTCTATTTTCTGACCATTATTAATGATCCTTTTAGATGGTTGTAGCTAGAACTTTCAAGTGCCCAAAAAACAAGAGATATTAGTATTTTTTGGGATATGTTTAAGTTAAGTTGTTGAACTACAGATGTGTTATGATCTGTATTTTGAACCAATCCTATATTATTTCAAGAGGAAGATCTGTTTCTTGTGCTGCCATGATTATATCGAGATTTTTTGGTGTCATTTTAACATGAATTTGCTCAAAGGTTAACTCATCTATTTACATGATTGCGTTTGATCATTAGATCTTATTATCGCTGTTGGTGTCTGTTTTAGCTCTAATAACGTGGTGTTTTGATTATGGGTTTTCTGTGTTCTCTTTCACTGTCTTTTTGTTAGTATTTGTGGCGGAGCCTCTGGCTCCTGATCTTGGATCATATTGACATTTTTACTAACCATTGTTTCTGGAGATAATGATAGGGGTAATCTTAGGTCAGGAATCTCATCAGCATTAAATGGAGCATGCATGAAGCTGCACTACATGCCCTACTTGTTTGCTATGTATAGCGGTTTGAAAAGGGTTTTGTATTACTTACATGGACTCAATGGGTGCTGTGGCATTGTTCATCAATTTTGCCCTATGTTTTAGGTTAGTTTTTCACTTCGGTTACAAGAGAATTTAACAACGGTGTTAAGAAGGAGCATTTATCAATAATTGGAGAACATTTGTAGATTGCAACTCTGGATTCAGTTTCATTCTTTGCCTGGTATGTAAGGTGGTTTAAACATTTCCATATTTAGCTGGTGTGCATGGCAAATCAATAACACTTCTAGTTAGTTTGATTGGAAGTTCAGAGCTCTGGCTGTCACATTTAAGGTGTCCAACAAAGATTCCCAAGATTTTGTTAAATACAGGTTGGTCTGGTGGGTTTAAGACATTTTCCTTCCCTTGGTTCTTATTTCTGAAAAACATTGGGAAGCTGTTGGTGCTTTGTCTCTGCCATGTTGCATTTTCTTTGCATATCCTAATCCTAATAAAGTAGAAATTGCTGCCCTCAGTACCTTATTTTGAATTTTGTATAAGAGAAAGACAATGGTGTAAGTGACCTATAAAGATTGTTAAGTGGGGCTGCCTTGTAAAGTGCACCTCATCGTGCTCTCATTTGTTGCATTGCACACCTTTGGGGAATGAGGGCTGATTATTATGACACCACCACTTCTGAGATAAATATATCTTTCAAGGGAAGTAGTATTTGTCTAACAAACAGAGCATACTTGACATAACAGTCAAATTGTGTGGTGCTTTATTTATTTGCTCTGTAGTCTTGATATTTAGAATTTAGTACTGTACATAATTCAAGTTGGTTGGCCCAGTGAGCCCAAGTAAGTCCTTACAGGACCCATAATTGATTGGCTTGAAAAGCATCAAAGATATCAAAACATAAACGCACAAGAGGGGGGTCTAGTTCCCCCCAACCTTTTGCACTATGTAAACTAGTACTGTTGAAGCACTGTGATATGTCATTTCCCTTATTTTAGCTGCAGAAATATATTTTGCTTTTAGGCAGAATCATGCGAAGAACATCTTGGAGTCATTTCTCTGACTGACTCCTCCCTCTGACACTTTGAGATGCTGTCCTCTTACTCACCTTATGTACTCAACCCCTGGTAACATGCTGCAAGTTGCACTGGAGTTGCCTTCACCCCAGGGCACTGCATGCAAGCCCACCGCCCACCAGATTTAGTAAGGACTGTGATGAGCAAGAGAGGTGAGGAGGTACTAAATTTGAGTCATGTTATTTTTAAGGTACCCTTAACTAAGCATTTAGCAATTTTATCACATGTGCTTCATTTGAAAATGTTCTCCTGTAGAAAACTTGCAAGCCTTCCATATAAATCATATGTAATGAAGAAATTGCACAAACACATCTCAGATCCTCTTTCATTTGAAGGTAAGATCACATATCTGAAGCTGAAATGTGGTTTGTTCTTACTGGGAGAGTTATTGCAATCATGATCTACACAAGAACTTACCAGTTTGGGTGGCTGCAGATTTTGTAAATACAAGAGTGAGGCCATTACACATATTCTTTGGCGCTCCCAACTTTTTCAAAGGATCATGACTTATTCCTGATTTCCAGAAGTTCTGAGAAGTATTCCTGGCTTACTCATGGATTGCAGGAGTAATCTAGGTGTACTACAGAAGTAAGAACATGATTTAAAGTTTAGCGGGCAGGCTACTCCATTACAAACATGATGGATATTTCACCTGCATTATTACAAAGTAGTATATCTTATAGCTCATGTAATAAGTCCGACGGGATATTCATCACTTTGATATAGAGTGACCTGTACCTCAAACCCTAAATCATCCATAGATAGATATACAGATAGATATGTAGATAGATAGATAGACAGACTGACAGACAGACAGACAGACAAACAGATAGATAGATAGATAGAAAGATAGATAGATTAATTATCGATGGTTCAGCACTCAAAATTAGTGATTGTATCAAATTAAATGCATTTGAGGTTCAGCATAAGTTTACATCCTGTTTACAACAACAACATTCATGGTACATTAGCACCCAGCATGTAATTAATGCATATGAAGAGAATTTCTTTGTTCAGTCGTTTTTTTTATTTTCTTCTTTTAAAAAGTGCGCCAATGAATAATAGCCACAGTAGCCAACGCGTTTCGTCTAAAAAGGACTTCTTCAGGGCTCTGACTTATAAACCTACATCGCGAGTTCCTCAGTATATGCAATGTTTTTCTCCAAAGAGGCCATTCCTGAAAATATGTAAGTGATCAAACTTGTGCTATTTTATGAAGCATTTATTAATTATTAATTATAGATTATTGAAATTTTAATATTTATCTATAACAAAATACGAAAATATGTTTTTTCATTATTGTAACCATTGATATTTTTTATTAAAAAAATTAGTAATGAAAATATCCTTAAACAAATAAACATAAGCATTGGCAGAGTCAGACTTGAACAATCAGATCAAGAATTAGAGACCTTTCCTAGGCTAAAAGTGACTGTGATATTCCAGACAAAAATACTGTTTGACATTCAGTCCAATGTAGAATTCAATCAGGATTTAATGGCAGAGATCAAGATCACACATGTGTGTTCAGAGAGTAAGAGTTATAGATACAAAGATAGTGCAAAAATATTTTTTTTCCTGTTGACATGTTGTATTTCAAACAAGTACTTCCTGAGCAAATGGAAACAATGCAGTTTGTGATACATAAAAAAAATCACAATATCAGTCATCATTTTCTCAATATTACACTACAGTTTGGCAAAATATTGAAATGTGATATTCATTGAAACTTCACTAAAAGACTACTGTAAAAACTATAATGCAAACAGTTATTTAGAAAAGACATTATATCGACCACAAATATACTGTAATGCAAAAATATTCTGGCAAAAACATCGACCACAAAAACATCTCCTTACATACATATAATGCACATTACTAACATATCGCCTACCTAAATATCATGGTTCAAAATATCAACATTATGCTGATCAACATACATATTTAATTGTAATTAACATTATTGGAATTTGAAATAAAAGCTACATCAATGTTCCTAAAAAATAGATAAAAAATAAATATATAACTTACTAATAATATAATGAATAAATATGAATTTATTAAGATTTAAAATAGTTTCAAAATATATTTAATTTAACAAAGAAAATGCATGTAATAAAATAAAATGATAAATGATGATAAAATTATTATAAAATAAAAATAATTCTCAAACATAAAGTGGCCTGTTATGATGTCGGGCGGACTTGCGTCTGCCCGACACCATTTCGGAAATGGGACCGAGCGACCTCTGGTCGGCGGTCCCAACCACCTGATTAGGATGCAACCGAACACTGCTCGGCCGCATTCCGACATTTCCCTATGGGAGCATGTGTTACGGCCATAGTACATGCTCCCATAGGGAAATGGGAGGTGGTGTAAATCCCTGCACCCCCTGGAAGTGACTTCAAGGTGCCTGCCACAAGGTGCAGGGGTTCTTAGCAGGGCCCCCAACCAGAGGTCGCAGAGCTAAGAGGGCCCTGCTAAGAATCCCCCATACTCGCTCTCCAACAGGCTTTCTATGTCGGAAAGCCCGACATGGAGAATCTGCCTGAGACCGGAAAGGCCGCCCTTTTGGATTACTGGCCAGTCTCCGACTGGCCGATGGGCTCCTTGAGCCCATTGGAAGCCAGCCGGAATGACCGTCCGGTTTAATTTCCAACCGTCAGCATTGTAATGCGGCGGTCGGAAATTAAAATGAGATGCAGCTTGGAAAGGCTCCGACCGATGGTCAGAGCCTTTCCGGGCCACATCATAATCAGCCCCATAATATTAGCAATTTTTACGTAAGATATAAAATGCAAAATAAAATACAATGTAAACCTATAATTATTAATCATTTAAAAATCATATTTTAAAAGAATTTAAGTAATACTAATTATTTTTAATGTATATTTTAAACAACTAAAACAACAAAAACACTAAATAATTATAAACAAAAACACAATAATACAGTTAAATAAATAATCAAAATTATTCAAAAATATGGAAAATTTAAAAATACTTATTTTAATTGTAATTATTGAAATTATTATCAAAATAGTTTAAAAAATGTTCAGGCTAAAGAAAAATGCAGTAAGCTAACTCCAATCCAAAATTATTAAAAATATAATCAAATAAAAAACAATGAAATATACTATTCTGTCTACAATCCTACAGACAGTGGAGATAATGCATACTTTGTGGGGAGGACAAATTTACTAATTTAACTACAGTCTATCAAGCATTGGGAAAGTGCATACATTGGAGAGGGGATCAGATTTGCTATTCTACCTCCACTCTAAAACCTCTAAGGAAATGCATACACGCAGCAGGGTCAGATTTATTATTCTAACTTCAGTCCAACAAATCTTGGGGGAGGAGGTTGATTTACTACTTTAATTTTAGTCCAGCAAACAGTGGAATAAATGTGTAGTTTTGGTGGAGAGGCAAGTTACTATTTTATCTTCAGTTTAATAAACATTGGGGAAGTGCACACATGGGGTTAGGGGTCAAATGCACTATTCTATCTTCAGTTTATCTAACACTGGGGACTCTAGACTAACAAACATTAAGGAATAGACATACACTTGGGGACAGATTTACTACTTTAACTCCACTCTAACAAACATTGGGAAAAATGCAGTCTCAGAGAGAAGACAGGTTTACCATTAAAAATCCAGTCTAATAAACATTGAGGAAAGCACATACATCAGGTGGGGCAAATTTGCTTTTGTTAATCCAGTCTCAAAAACATTGAGGATATGCTTGCATTAAACATGGTCAGATTTATCATTCTGAAACACACTGAGGAAAGTGGATATGTTGGGGTGCTCAGATTTACTATTCTAACTCCAACCTACGCAATACTGGGTTAAATGTACAAGGAGGGGTCTTTTTTCAATTTTAACTCCTGTCCAATGAGCACTGGGGAAAGTGCATACATTGGGAGGGTGAGGGGACGGATTTACTATTCCAACACAGGTCTAACAAACACTGGGGAAAGTGCCTACATTGCAGTGGTCAGCTTTACTTTTCTAACTCCAATCTAACAAACATTGGAAGAAATACATACATTAGGCAGGTCAGATTTACTATTCTAACTCAAATCTAGCATACACCGGGGGAAGTGCATAAAATGGGGTGCTCAGATTTACTATTCTGTCCCCAATATAACAAACGTGGGAAATTTCACCTTTTGGGTTGGTTGAGTTTACTACTGTAACATCTGTCCAATAAGCATTGGGGAAAGTACATTCCTTTGGATGGCCAAATTTACTATTTTAAAGCCAACCTTACAAACATTGGGGTGAATATATATGCAGGAAGTGATTTCCTCTTCTGACTCCAGTCTGACAAACATTGAGAAAGTGTATACAATGGTGGTCAGCATTAATTTTCTAACTCCACTTCAGCACACCCTGGGGCGAAGTGCATACATTTGAGGTGTAGGGTCAAATTTACCTCTCTTACTTTAGTCTAACAAAGTGCATACATGGGGGTCATTCTTTCATCATGACTTTATTTCACAGTCTTTCAATGCATAAAAGTACAGACATTATTTTAAATAGCATATATTACATTCATTTAAAAGATTCTATATACAATCAATTAATATATCACCCTAAAAACAAACAGCTGTTATGAAAATACTAGGACTGGGCGGAAAACTACGCTACGCTCGCGTAGTTTGCGCAACTACGCACTACGCGAATTGCACGTAGCACAGTGCAAAAACGCGTAGCGTAGCGGGCATTTTTTGCTTGCTCGCGGTCCTCATCGTCAAGTTGGCGACCGCGACGAGCAAAATGACATCCCGGCGAGACCTTTTCCTCGTTCGCGATCAGCAACATCAAGTTGCCGATCGCGAGCGTGGAAAATAAACCTCCCGGCGAGATTCTCAACGCGGGGAGGTCAGGTTTCTCATTGCGAGTGGTCGCGTATGCTCACGACCGCTCGCGATGAGAAACTACCAGTCCGCGTTGAGAAAACTGCCGCTCGAGTACAAATCTACTAGAGCGGCAGAAAACGACCGCTTGCACTGTGCAAGATGCCGTTTGCAATGATTGCACAGTGCGGACAAGCATCCGGCACTGTGCAATCATTGCGAACAGCATTTCCTACCGCACTACGCAGTTCGCGTAGTGCTATGCGTAGCTCGCGTAGTGCGAAGTGCACTTTGCGTAGCTACGCGTAGCGCTACTACGCGAACTACGCCCAGGGTTAGAAAATACATCTACTAACGACAGCGATAAAATAATCAATTTATCAGCACATCAGAGGGGCTAGGGATCTGCGCTATGCTACATCGCAAAAGACAGAAGCAAGCGTGTAGCACACATAGGGGTCACCTAGCTGTTAAATAAAATAGATACAGTTAAAAGATCCTATATAAAATCAATTAATATATCATCCTAAAACAAATGGATATTACAAATGCATCAATTTTGTCAGTACATCTGAAGGGATAGGCTTCTGCGTTTTGCTACAGCCCACAAGAAAGAGGCAAGCGTATAGCACACATAGGGGTCACCCAGCTGTTAAATAAAATACAAAGCGGGTCTACATTGCACAAAGCTTTCCTTTTAAGGGCCATAGAAGGAATATAAAAATAAAATATGTAAGTTAGTTTGGGATGCTTTTCCATCACATGGACATGGGGGTAGTTCACTCACAATGTGGGTTTTAGCCAGAAAACCATACATTAACAGAATATAATTTTTAACAAAACAATGTCGAAATATATCAATGTTGGGGATTCTGAATAAAAGACAAATATGAATTTAATCCACACTTTATGGGCGGGAGCAGACCATATAAGATTATTGTACTCTTCGCTTTGTTTATCTCCCATCTATTCCCCAATGCTTTTGCCGGGAAAACCTTTTTTAGTTTAGCCTTTGAGAAGTTAATGCATAACAACGGTGTGTCAAACAACACTCGAAGTCCTAATGAGGTCAGTGTAGTCTCTATATCTTTCAACCAAAGGATCCTATAAGCATAGCCCAATTTTAGACAATCCCTGAGAACCACCTGGTTTATTTGCACACAGTCCATTTTCCATATTGAAAGCCATAATAGTAATCGAGACAATCTAATTGAGTCCTCTAAATATGGCAGATCTAATTCAACATGGAAGATATAATTTGAGCAAAAACGGAGCAAAGAAAGAATTTTCTTACAAAACGCATCCTCCACCCACTGCAGAGGGCCTAAATCAATTGATCCCCAAATTGCTGCCCCATATGTAACACTGGCCTTAGCTTTCGTGAAATATATATTTAGAATTTCAGGGATAGGTTTAGATCCCAATTGTTTTGTAAAGTTTGAAATTGCTGCAATACCATTTTCCAAGAAGGCCATTCTATTTAAGACAATATTTTTCCACGAACGTTTCCTATTAAAAAGCACCCCCAAATAGGAAAATGTATCCACCACTTCGACCCTTCTCCTATCTATGTGGAAACTTACTGCTTTCTTTGGGCGTGGCCCAGTAATTAGTACAAAGGATTTAGAATCATTCACGGGTAGATCTAAACTGGCCATAAATCTTGTATACTCCTCTATGAGCTTCTGCAGTGCCAGTGGGGTCCTAGCCAAAAGCACAGCATCATCTGCAAAGAGGAGTAGCGGTAACGGGGTTGTCTCAACATATGGAAAGTCCTTAACACACTTCCCCAGCACTGCGCCTAACCCATTTGTATATAAAGAAAGCAAGAAGGGGGCTAGAACGTAGCCCTGTCTCACTCCTCTCTCAATGTTAAATGGTCTTGTGCATTTCCCTTCTCTTCCAAAGCGGACACACGCAGTTGCACCTATGTATAACTGCCTTCTAAAGGTAATGATAGCAGAATCAACTCCCATATCCTCCATCATTGCCCATAATTTGCTGTGAACCACACAATCAAATGTGGATGTCAAATCCATAAAGGCCATACATAACTGACCCATCTTTGGCCAGTGTATATTTAGAGATTGTGATAGTTCATTTTAGGCACTAATCAATCGTTACCTTGCCCTTTCTAAAACCATACTGGGCCTCAGCTAGGACATGTTTTCTTTTCCCTGCCCAATCCTCTAACCTATTTAGTACGACTTGTCTCATCAATTTTGCTGTGCTATCAATTAAAGAGATGGGCCTATAGTTTTTTGGGTCTAACCTGTCACCCTTTTTGTAGATTGGAACAATTATTGAATGCTTCCAGGATTTTGGAGGACCCAGTTTAGTGACCACATTAAATAAATTTGTCAGCACTGGCCCCACAATGCCTTGATCTCTAAGAATATATCCACAGGGACCTCATCAGGGCCAGGCGCCTTCGAGAGGTGAGTCTGGGCCAGAGCACGTTCTATTTCTCCCATCTCAAAAGTTAGCTGGGTGTTCATAGTATTTCTAATAACTTGGTTATCATATGCAATCACCTTGCTATTTTTACAAATATTTTGGAAGTATATAACCCACCCGCCCTCCTCTAAATAGATGTCTGATGACGGTGCCCCATTCTCTTTTAAAAAGGGGCCTTTACCACCTTCCAAACCTCTCGGCTAGCCCTATTCTGCAGTTCCTGTCTTAGTTCATCCCAACCATTTTCTTTTAAACTTTTTAACCTAGTTTTCCTTGCCTTTTTATAACTGGCTCGTAGAGTCTGTATAAGCTGTAGATCTCTGGGAACTGCATGCAGAGCAATATGTAAATTAGTAGCGGCCTTGGTACAGTTACGATCAAACATTGCCTCTTGGGCGAACCTCCTATTATTAGATGGGTGTGGCAATTGATTTCTAGTCCCATTCAAAACATCCTCAAAAGCTTCATAAACCTGCTGTGGGGTGGCACTATCACCTAAACAAGTCATGTTCTCTGAATATTTGTCAGTGATGAGAGTGTGTAGTAGATCTACCCTGTCTACTTTGTCCCATTTTAATGTATTGCCATTTACCTTCGGCACACCGGTTACGATACTCTCTCAGTATTTTTATTAGAATTATTAATCTCCCACAACAAATCATATGTAAGAGAAGCAAGGTCACTGAAAGCCATAAAAGTGATCTGCTTATTACCAAGTCTAGAACTTAAAGATTCAGAGGCTATTATAAAATTATTTGTAGACCCCAAATCAAAACATTCATAAGTCTTATCCATAGTTCCTGTTGGGGGGTTAATCCTGTTTTCTATCCCCAAATTCCATATAGCTAGAATCCTGTTCAAGGCCTCTCCATAAATACTATGTTTCAAGTGAGTGAGCGGGTCTCCAGCAGAAACTGTTACCCCACACACGGCATTACCCACTGAATGACATACACTAATGTTAAAATCACCCACCCTAATAATTCTCAGTGTTTTAGGGTGATGGGTGCTAACATCATTTATCACTCTTTCCACTTCATATAACATAGTATCAATCTTGCCATCAAATTTCTTATAAAAATGAATAATTAACAGATTCCAGTCTCCTTGTCTCTCGCATTAGGTAATGAAAATAAGGTGATTCGTTACAAATTGTTTTGATTTTAATGCTAAGAGTATTCGCTACTATTGTCGCAAGACCACCTTTAGCCCTGCCAGCTCTGGATGGGACCAACGGAGTTTGGTAAGATCTAAAACCATCCATAAATACAGGTGCCACCTCCCAAATTTCCTGGAGGCATATAATATCGTTTTTGTTATCTCTCTTTGCCAATCTTTAACGACCCTCTTGCGGCTGAAACCTGCTACATTCCAGGTAATCATCTTAATTTCCTTCCACCCCCTATCCCATTCTCGTACTCAATAATAAACGATGACCTGCATTCCCCCTTATTGCCTCTCATAGTTTTCCTCCCCAAAAGTCAGCCACACCCATATAAGCCCTCTAATGGTGCAAACCTATTATGAGTATATACATTGATAAATCCTCTAGAGGGTTAACTTCATGAAAAGAGGGAGGCATATTGTCTGTTCCCCTTGCTTGGAACCAACAAACTTCTTGAGGTTAATAAAAAACCTTATGGTAGTGCATATATCTGGTTTCCTATTGATGGTGTGATAGGTAATCATCCCAGCAAATCCCTCACTAATCCTGGGCTATTAAAGTGTATCACAATGCAATCTCCAGAAATGGGTTTTGGGGTCAGTTCAACCCAGGTTGTTTTCCTTGCCATAAGAATATGCCCATGTATAAACGTACCCATTCTACCAAATTTAGTCAACCAATGGAGCACTTTCCCCATAGGTTGCCCTGTTGTCTCATATTGTAACTTTCCTAATTCCAGAACATTTGCCAGAATGAGGATATATGGGCTTGCTGTGGGTGGGAGGCAAAGTGTCTGAGCTCTTAATCCCCCTCCCTCCCCTCCTATTCGTTTATCCCTAACCTTTATCCACCTTGGGTATGTCCTACTTTCCTCCCCACCTGAAGCTGTCTTGGGGGCTAGTAGGGGCTTCTCTGAGGGCTGATTTACTTGAGGTAGACTGATTATTAGAGGCAGCAGATATTTCCGGTGTACCTATAACACCAAGGCCCTCTCTAGATAGATAACTCTCTCTATGTTGTAACTCCTCTCTCTTCTGGCCCAATCATTTTGATCACAATTGCTGAGAGTGGTTCTGCGGCTCTTTCCTCCCCCTCGCTCTCCAACTTCATCACTATCACCCATAACTGTTACAAATGGCTTAGAGTGTGGATTCAAGAGTGTCACAGCACCAGCTACAACACTAGTAGGACCAGTCTTCTACGCAGACTCACCCTGCTCAATTATGGAAGGCTACGTGCTGATCTAAAGACTCTTATCGTCTTAGCAGGGGCTGGATTGAATTTGACAAAATGTGCTCCAGTTTCAAATAAATTTCCTGCAAGTTTTCGTTTGTTAAGCCTTGGATGTGCGACTGAAAAGTTACATTAGGCGACCCCTTTTTGGTTTCTTCACTTTCGGGGTCTATTGTTGGGTGGCTCCTCTTTTCCTTTTTTTTGATGGTGCAATTGGAGAATTGGCAGCACTATTTTTTAGTCCAGGCTGAATAACGGGGGCATCAGAGTGAGGGTCCTCGGATATAATAATCAGTAGGTTTCTTGGGGGGGGGGCTCGCATTAATAGCCTCCCCACTTCTTGGCTCTCCTAAGGATAATCTACGCTCAGTAAGTTCTATCTCCTTAGAAAGTACATTTGCAGCCCTTACCCAAAAAGAGTCGAGTCAAAATAATCTCCCCACCTGATTCTGCTTGCTTGATCTGTCTTTTCCACCATAATGATAGTGCCGTAGATCACAGGGCCCGAACATGAGAGAGGGGGCCCAGCCTCTTCTGGGCTCTGATGAGCATGGTTTGGCCCCCTTGGCCCAGACACGTACCGCGCCATGGGACTGCGAGGTGCTTATTAGCGTGTGGGGGGGGGTACATGTGACAGCGGATGCTGGGTCTTGTGGTCCTTCCAGCAGCAGGCAGCAGACAGGGCCAGCAGCCTAAATGGTGAGTCTCTCTTGGTGGCGGCTACGCTTACCTTGGGATTGGTAGGCACCTATGAGCACGTGGGGGAGGTGGCTGTGACAGAGGATGCTGGGTCTTGTGGTCCTCCCAGCTGCAGTCAACAAACAGGGCTCCCAGCGTAAGTGGTGAGTCTCTCTTGTTGCCCGCTACGCCTATTGCTGGACCACAAGGCACTAATGAGTGCAAGGGGGAGGAGCCTGTGACAGAGTATGCTGGATCTTGTGGTCCTCCTAGCTGCAGGCAACAAACAGGGACACCAGCACAAACGGTGATTCTCTCTTGTTGGCGTCTATGCTTACTACGGAACCACAAGACACTTATGAGTGCATGGGGGAAGAGCCTATGACAGAGGATGCTGGGTCTTGTGGTCCTCCCAGCTGCAGGCAACAAACAGGGCCCCCAGTGCAAATGGTGAGTCTCTCTTGTTGGCGTCTATGCTTACTACGGAACCACAAGACACTTATGAGTGCGTGGGGGAAGGTGCCTGTGACAGAGGATGCTGGGTCTTGTGGTCCTCCCAGCTGCAGGCAACAAACAGGGCCCCCAGCACATGCTGTGAGTCTCTCTTGTTGGCAGCTATGCTTACCACGGGACCGCGAGGAGCTTATGAGCACGTGGGGGAGGCGCCTGTGACAGAGGATGCTGGGTCTTGTGGTCCTCCCAGCTGCAGGCAACAAACAGGGCCCCCAGCACAAACAGTGAGACTTTCTTGTTGGCGGCTACCATATTTATGTATCTAATTCCAATCTATCAAACAATGGGGAAAGTGCATGCAGTGAGTGTTAGGAGAGCATATATACTATTCTAACTGCAGTCTTACAAACATTGGGGAGCGTGCATACATTGGACAGGCTAATATTTACTATTTTTACTTCTGTCCAACAAATATTGTGGAAAGTGCAAACATTGGGAGGGTCTGATTAACTATTTTAACTCTAAAATATCGAACACTGGGGTAAATTTCGATTTTTTTTCGGGGGGGGGGGGAATTTACTCCTCTAACTGCAGTCTGATAAACCTTGGGGAATGTCAATATATTGGGGTCAGATTCACTTTTCTCTCCAATCTAAAGTGCACACATTGGACTGGTGGGAGAATGTGATTTGCTAATGTATCTCCTGTCCGTAAACATTAGGGACAGTGCATAATGTTCAGAGGGTTAGATTTTCTATCCTAACTTCAGTATGAAAATTGAAAACAGGAGAAAGTGCGTAAAAAGGGTATGGGTCTGATACACTATATCAACATGCCATAACTACACATTCAAAATAATTTTTCTTCCTTAAAAGTGATTTTCCTCTACTTACAGGGCGGGGTCTCTCATACCTGAGTTGTTACCAGGTGAGGTGAGGTATTGACCTCATACAAGACAGGTGAGTGCACCTGCGGAATAAAGGTTATAGCGGTGTAATTTTAATAACTTATTGGTATATGGAGTAACCAATAAGGTCAGCAGTTAAGATGAATTAATGTTGGGGGTTTTTGCAACTGTTTTATTATTTCACAATGCGGGTTTATGTGTTTATCTGTTACAGGTGTGAAGAACACTCCGCTTGTATTGAGGATTGATCATGTAGAAGGTCGTATTTTATGATAATTTGATACACATAAAAGTCCTATGACCAAATTGGCAATGCAGTAGCATTATAATTTGTTGTTTAGGTCCTGAAGAAAGCCTGGGCAAGTGGCCCATTAGGCTGAAACTTGTTGACCATATTGTGAAGCGGCCTATGTGTTCAAAGCTGCTTCTGCACTATTTTTAATGTAGGATCGGTAGAGATATTTGTATTAAAAGGAGTTTTTCTCTTCCAAATCCTTTTTAATTTCACTCACATGCACTGCACTTATAATTCCATCACCCAAAAGTAATTAATATTCAATATTGAGGCCTGTTACAAGGTGAAGGTAGAGTCTCTCTCTCTCTTCTTTGTTTTCACTTCCTCCTGTTGTGATTTCTGTGACCTGAGTCGAAATCCGATCTACATGACCCTCTTCTGTGATCTAGAAGAGTGGAGGTAGTAAGGAAGGATATCCAAATGATGACACTGACCTCTCATGGTAGTTGATGGAAATCCGATTAATTCGCAAAGGTCATTTACTTTACTTTATATTTGTTGGTATTTTTGGGTGTAGGTACTGTTTGTGTTATTTGATAATTCAGTTTTAGCTCCCTTTTGTAGACCACCAGATTTTTTAGTTGTTGCTGCATGATAATATGGTCCCACATTATTTTTCATTTGATATTTAGGTGGAACTTACAAAGCCACAGCAGTGTTGAAATGACACAAAATTCAGATAAAGAGTCAGAGACCTAATCCATCGGACAACCAACAAAAATGTGACACATGATTTGAATAGTTAGAAATTACATACAATGCAAAAATTCAAACAGTATTGTAGCTGACCTAAATGTTCCACCTCCATATTTTGAGAAATGTTTTCACTTTTAGTATGTTTTCATTGAAAGAGTTATTTCCTGAAACAATGTAAACAATATAAAATATATTAATACTTGAAATAATTGAATGCATTTTTAATAATAATCTCTATAAAACAATACATGTAGATGTTTTTGTATTTTGATAACCAATGGCATTTTTCTTTTGATATGAAATACTCAACTATTCTAAAAATCAACAGATCTTTATGCAAGCACACACAACCAACAAAACAATAGTGCTTCAAGTCACAATTTTAAGACCTAGAGAGAGGTACCTCACTTGTTAGACCATATTTCATTTGCTATTAGATTGCATAAAAAGAATGCTGCGACATGCATGCAATGCAAAAAGGGATCACAAATGTGTTTTAAAAGGTGACTTTGCAAGTTCATCTCTAAGGGGCTCATTACGATGGCGGACGGACTTAAGTCCATCTGCCATCGTCACAGGAATTGGGACCGGCCGTCTATATGGCAGCGGTCCAGCACATGGATAATGTGACCGCCACTGTGGCGGTCGCATTGGGCATGTTTACCATTGCGGCGGGTGCTGCAGGCTGCAGCACCCGCTGCATTGGTAAAAATGCAGGAGTTGCACTTCCCTGCACTATGTGGCAGGCACCATGCGGTGCCTGCCACATGGTGCAGGGAAATGTAGGGGGGCACCATAGGTGTCCCCCAAGTGATAGCTAAGGGGGCCCGCAACGGTCCCCGAAGTCAATCTCCACCAGCCTTTGAATGGCGGGTGAACCGCCATTCAAGGCTGGCGGGGATAAAGCATCCTAATGTGGCGGACGGTGCCTGCTAGGCACCACCACCATTCTAGGCATGCTTTCCGGGTCCGACAGGCAATCATAACGATTGCCTGTGTCGGACCGGTGGCAGACGGACTTCCTGTCTGCCAGCAAACCGCCCGCCATCCTAATCTGGTGGGTGGAGAATGGCCGCACGATGGAGGTGAATCCGCCACCGGCAGGCAGTCGGTGGCGGATTCACCACTATCGTAATGACCCCCTAAGTTTTCAGAAAAAGACAGTGGTATTAGCGGAGGGAGAAATAGAGTGAGAGAGAGATAGACTTGAGAATTAAATTGATTTCCTTGCATGTGGTAATCCTTTTTGGTAAAGAGTTATTTCATGAGAGAATCAAAACTACATAAAGGGTGCTTGTTCATAAAGAGACATCTTTATTTCTAATTTTAGTATTCTCTATAAAGTAAGCCCTCAGACTTCATTATGATAAGAATTATAGCGGTTCACATTTATCTGAACATTCTAACTGTTTAATAGCAAGTAGACTTTAGAGGAAACACAGGTCATACTTCAGTTGCTTTTTTATTACCTAAAATAGTGTTGCCACATGCATTCAATACATAAAGGGAACTCAAACTAGCCTCTTTTAGGGCTTGATTCCTCAACCCTGAGACCTTATTGAGGGATGTTTCTGGTACGCCACAATATCTGCCACCATATGTGACAATATAACCATGCCAAATGTTATCAAAATGTAGTTAGTACATGTCTTATTATGTGAACCCAAGTACCCACATAAATTTTGGGAGAAAAGAAGATAGAGGCAGTCTGTACTTCTCATCTAACTTTTTTGTTTCTTATAATTACCATCATCAATCTTGCTTTATTCTTATGTCAGTGTTGATGCTATTATCATCGCTGTCTCCTCATTCCAATTATCTCCATCTTATCCGGTAACGTTTTCTCCACCATTGCCCACCCATGTTTCCCATTATCACTTTCATACTAATTTAATCCTCTGTCTGGTTTTGAAACTACTTTCTGCCGAATTTGGTGTAATTCTGTTCAGCTGTTTTGGCTGTAGTACTGTCTAAAATTCCCTATGGAAATTGCATGGGGAAATTGCATCTGGGGCCCGCCACTTTTTTGGCCTCTGCTTGATGTATCGCCCCAAAACTTTCCAGGAAAGAGCTGGGGTGGCAAACTTTTTTGGGGAAAGTTTTGTGACGATTCAGCAAAAAGGGGCCAAGGTTATTAGCAAAACAATTTGCCATCTGGCAATCACATTTCCTATCCATGCCCGATATCTATACATTTTGAACCTTAATTTCCCAAAGACTACTGAACAGATTTACACCACATCACAATAGGCATGCTTTTTCTGTATCACTGTTCAATTTTCCTAAGGAAAATTGCATGGGAAAAATTTGTTTTCGGACCTCCAGTTTTTCTTCGCCCTGCTTGACCGATAACCCCAAAAGTTGCCAAGAGGGACCTGAGGTGGATAAAACTCAGGACATTAGAAGGTGTGGATTTTTATTTCCAGCACTTTGCTGAAGATTTTGAGGCACTGCAGATTGTTGAATACAGTAGAATGTAATGATGACCCACACAGACATGGTTTATCACACAGGGGTGTTGTAAGCATGGCTCTAAGGTTGTAGGGCATTGTGCCCAACTCAGGAATATATATAGAGTATTTTATTAAAAAATGGAGTGTTGTCCATAGGGCCTCACAGGTGGTACCTTTTCAGTGGCAAATGTATACACGTTAACCACTTGACAGAAAATTGGCAGTTAAATGAAGTCTTTAACAGTGTAATCCCATTACGATTAATAGAAAATTGGCTGTAAGTGTAGCATGCTGTATTGCTTCAAGTCCACTAACCCTATAAGACAGTGTCACAATGATTGTACGTCACTAGTGAAAGCATCAATGATGTCATCAGGGATGTTACCAATTATGTCAATTTTTATGTCATGAGTGGTGTAATATATGAGGTCATAGGCAGGGCATGGTGGGGGCATGGCATGGTCTTGCATCACCTTTGCAAGATATAGTTTGCTCAGTAAACTATATAACCACACAAATCACTTTGTTGATTGGATGGGGCAAATTTGTTTCAACCGATAGCCAAACACCTGAGCTTAAGCCATAGCAGCTCACAGATTCAATAATTTCTCAAAAGCTAAATACCTATGCTTCTAACTTGCAAGGTTGTTGTCCTGAAGTCTATATAGGAATTCATTTCCTTATTGAAATCACCGGACATTTTTAGCCTTCTGAAACTAATTTGCCTGCTGCAATCAACAAAGTGATCTGCGTGGTCCTATTGTTTATTGATATCATTTAGGGGTCAACCATTTACTCAATGCAGTCCAGTGGATGGTTTAACTTATTCGCTATAATAGAGACTGAAATGCCAACCGTGTTCCCACTTCTTGTTCCAATTGAAACAAATGTTGTGATTGAATTTAAGGTCAACAGACTGGACTCCATGAACTTTCCCTTAATAAGAGTGGTGGATCATGCACATGTTGTATGCAATTTGAACTGGCTCACATCTCTGTCCTCTATGTATAACTAGTGTTTGATTGTTGCTAGAGAATGTACCCCAGTTTTGGTTTATTGTAACATTAACTGATTGAATCTTTATGTTTAAATATTGAGACGTGTTGTTTTATTAAAGTAACTCTTAAATGAACTCATAAACCAGCCTCTAGTAGGCCATCTCCCTCAGTATACACTGATACCCAAGGTCACAAGGGATTATTGGGTTGCCCTTTTCTGTTTATAATTAAGATCCTAGGTTCAGCCCAGATGGCCATCTTGACAGAGGAACAGAACACCTCCCCACACCCAAGGACTTTGTCTCAGCTCTGGCAGCAAGTTCACAGCCCATCAAGTGTTCACACATCAAGTTCACACCTCATTAAATGTACAAACCTCATCAGCTGCCAGTTGACACTTATGCAAACAGGCTTCTACAGGCTTTAGGCTAAGAAAAGTACCCTTTTCAAAATATTTATTACAAATCCTACTTCACCAGTTAATTGGGCTTGTGATAAATATTTCACAAAGTCCACAAATGGAATGTATAGCTGTTACCTAGCCAGAGATAAGATTCTTAAATTTAATAGTGTATCCCAATGCTCCCACGGAACAGCCAACCTTGCTACAGAGCAAATAACTTTTAGGGCCTTTTCACTGTGAGGTCATGTTTTACATTAAGAGGCACATTTATGGGGATTTGACATAGGGAAAAGCAGCAAGTCACCTTGCTGCGCTGCCCTACGTCAAAGTGAAAAGGCAGGAATGCACCGTATTTATCCAATACAGTGCATTCCATTCCTTTCCCCTTGTGCTGGCGCCATTACGGCAGCCTAGAGCCAACACTGGCACATTTACACCCTGGTGCAAGGGTGCCTGTGTTGTCAGCATGATTGTTTAAGTGCAGGAAGGGGAACCTTCCTGCATAGAAGCAATCCATTGAGGCATGTTCCTCTTTCTATGTGTGCTGCAAAATGCAGCACACATAGAAAGAGGAATAAACGAGGAGTGATAAAGTTATTTCTCCACGTTACGCCTCACCTCGGGAGGCTTAAGGTTTTGGCACATCCCCAGGTTTACATGGTCTTGTAAATCTATGGAAGCGTCAAAGTCAATGGGTGTTGTGTGGTAACACCCACTGCTACTCCCATGGAACACCTCCCTAGCTCAGAGTAAGGCAACGCAGCAATTTGCAAGGCCTTGCCTTACTCCATATGTATGAGGCCATTCAAAGCCGCGCAAAGTGGCTTTGTGTGGCCTCAAAAATATGATTTGGCAGTTTGCTCCATCGGAGCATCACAAAAAGTGACACTACAGCGGCATAAGGGGCTCATAAATATGCCCCTAAATATTTATATGTCCTACTCTTAAATTCCATGAACCCTGCCCTATGGGCTGTAAGGCCTATTTAGGGATGACATTTATATTTAAAAGGAAGGTTTAGGTCTTTCAAATTTGAGTTTTATAATACATTGCCAGGCTCCACAAGATGGGCTCCTAGGTCTGAACTCCACTTGTTACATTTAACTTACTGGCCTGGGTGCACTTTGTACCATATTATAGAAACTTATAGGTAAGTTAAATATGTAATTAGGGGAATGCCAGTTTCATCAGGTTGAAAGGGAGAGCACAGGCAGTTTACTACTGGTTAGTAGGTTCAAAGAGCACAGAGTTCTACAGCTAGCAAAAACCAGCCAAGGCAAAAATATGGGGGTACCCCACACAAAAGATGTCAATTTCCAATAATACCCATACGCATCTTTCAGTGAGGGTTCAAGGAATAATAAACCCTATTGTGTCCCATTGGAACTGTGGCAGGAACTTGTGTTGAATAGCGCATAGATGAGAATCGGTCTGTGTCCCCTTCTTCAAGCGTGTCTCCTGCAGGAAAACATTCTCAACCTTTTCTGTTGCTATTAGGCTAAGTACCAGTGATCATTTGGCAGGGACATTTTGGTCATTGACTTTAAGTGATGAGACCTTGAACTCTGTGTCAGTTGGGATAACCCCTCATTATCCTCTGTATGAACTTCCTACCGTATCCAGATGCAAATTTGTCCCTGCCGTTGAGCAAAGAAACAATACCATAATGCCCCCAATAATTATAATAAACATAATAAACCAACACAGCTCTTGAGTAAAGCCATGTCTTCACACTGGCCCCTGCCAGTCTTTATACAGCCCTACCATTCTCGCTGAGCCATTGTGTCATCATTTCCCCTCCAGTTCAAGTGTCAGTATTTGCAGGTCACTATTTGCAGGGCTCAACCCACAAAGTAACAAATGTTTGTGAAATCTGAAGGTCTTGGGCCTTCACATCCCAATCCATCTTCATGAATCTCCATGGTTTTTCTCTCCCCTCCTAAAGCACTGCCATTTTTTCATCCATTCCAGTGCATTATGTTTCTGGTTTTGATCAGGCTGCCATGTTGGTTTTCCTGCTGACTCTTCAGAGAGGTTTTTTGTCCGCTCCCGCTTCTTCTCCGTAATGTGGTGATTTTCTACGGCCACTTGAAGTGAAAGACTGCATGGCAATATACATCGAAATCTGACTTATTTTTCAGTTATTTCCATGACCAATGGGTAAAGTGCCCTCTTCTCCGCTAGAATGGTTTCATAAATCCTTAACATGTAGAGTGGTTTCATAAATCCTTAACATGTAGGCTTGATATACAAAATGTGTTTTGCAATTACAATGCCTGCAATTTGCAAAAAGACACGTTTTTCAAATGGAAGATAGTTCTTAAAATTACTAAAATCCTAGTGCAAATTGGAAAGGTCTTTCCAACTTGGAGAAAGACTTATAAGGCTCTTTCTGAAATGCAAATAGAAGAAGGCGTGAAAGATGTTCCTCTCCTTCTTCTGAGTTCAAAAGTAATGCATCTGTGCTTTGAAACTGCAGTTGCAGTCAAATGCAATTGATTTGTTACCGACCCCAAGTGCTTCATTTGAGCCAGTGGTTGCCGTGGGGACATTGGTCAGTCATGTTTCTTTAAATACTATGGGGCCTATTAGGATGGTGGGTGGATGTCCACCGCTGGGTCGGCGGTGGTGCCCGCCGGACCGGCGGTGGATATCCGCCCGCAATCGCAACCAAGAAAACCGCCGGCCAAATTAGGATGGCGGTGGGAAATTCCGACCGCCGCTTTTCCGTCGGTTGCCATCCGCACTCCTGGCTGGCGGACGGAGCAGGACCGGGATAATGGTGGCTGTGCAGAGCAGGCTCTGCCGGCAGGATTATGATGCCGGCGGTAGCCAGCCTTTCCTCAGCGGTCAAACCGCCATGGAAAGGCAGGCGGAGATTGTCTTCCGGGGGCCCGATGCGGGCCCCCAATGTTTTGGGGGGGTGTGGGTACACTGGGGGGGTACCCATGGTCCCCCCCCACATTTGCCTGTACCAGGTGGCAGGCACTGTGCAGTGCCTGCCACGCAGTGCAGGGAAATGCAGGACATGCTCCTTTCGGCATCGCGGCAGTGCTGGGGCAGCAGCAACCGCCGCAATGTTAAGGCCCGCGATCAGACCGCCGCGGTCGGATTTTGACCGCGGTTCATCGTAATTCGACCGGCGGTGATGTCGCAGTCCATGCGGGCGGTCTTTTCCTGCTACCATGGCGGTCGGGGAGGTTTTCCGACCGCCATCCTAATAAGCCCCTATGTTTGGGGACTGGCATGCATTTATCCTCATCAGATATTGACTGTGAGCAAGAGAGAGAAAAACACACAAACAGGACTGAAGGAAGAAGAGAAAGATGGAAAAGCAGGCACAAAGGGAGAAAGCAGGGACAGGCAATAATGAGGTAAATGAGCAGCAGTGTCTGACTGGTAGTGGATTAAAGTGGCCGGAGGTGAATTCAACACAACAGGGCCTTGCTAGTCGTTGTAGCGATTTTTAAAAGCACCGCCGGAGCAGAGCTTTGGGCACCAGCCCTCATTCTTTTACAGATTAAGCACTGCCGTCTCCCAAGATGGAGTGGAAACTGATTTGAAAATGGGAAGCTGTTCCCAGTGGAACATCTTCCACTATGACTGATGCCTGCTGCATGCTTCGACTTGCGTTATTCCTAGCAAGAAAGGGGCAGATTTACAAGCACCTTGCGACACTTTTGCGCCGCCGTTGCGTCACTTTTGTGACGCAGCGGCAGCGTAAAAAATGCAGCCAATTTACAAAGTGACGCATCTAAGGAGATGCGTCACGTTGTAAAGCCCTGCGTCACATTATACCTTCGTCAGGTTATAATGTAGGCAGCGCAGGCGTTCCCACGCAGGAAAGCCTTGTAAAAGTGACGCAGCGAAATCTACAAGATTTCACTGCGTCACTTCTAGGATGCCACTGCGTCAAAACCCTACGCCTGCTTGAAGAATTTCTGACGCATCTGTCAATCCTTGCACCGTGGTGCGCCGTATTGTAATTACGGCGCATCCATGGTGGCGCAAGGGTTTCTCAGGGTGGCGCAGGGAAAGTGATGCATCTCTACAGATGCGTCACTTTCTTGTAAATCTGCCCCAAAATATTTTTTCAAAAACAGCACCCTTCCATGTAAGACACAAGAGCTGCTTTTCCAAACATGTTTTTCTGCTAGTAATGTGAACCCATAGACCGAGGTCTGTTGTTTTTGGGGGGGTTTTCAGTTTTTTTCTTTTTATATAACACAAATTCGGTCCAAGGTCATTGGCGCGCTTTACATTAGCATCAAGCCAAGATGTTTTTTATTAAGGCACAGGGAGATTAACTGATGTTCCCAGAATCACAGGAATATCAGCACAGCCTGGACTGAGCCTCGTTCCCCAGTTCCCATGCAGCTCTGGCCTTAACTCCACACACTCTACCGTGCAGGCATTGCAGTCTTAGCGCGCCTCCTAACTAATGCATATTCATTAAGTAGTAGGTTATACAACCTAATATGAATGCACTTTTTGCGATTTAAATGATTAGTACATTAGCCAGAATCCAGCTGCTGTGCAAAAAGAACGACTGCAATAAAACTTGGCTTTTAATACATTGGCCCTGTGGTTATTCTGTTACAACAGTGGCCAAGTTGCCATGACAACATGTCGTTTGAAAGCAAAATAAAACCAAATTCACTTACAAGTTAATCATCTCAAACAAAATGACTGTCCTTTTAATTCAAGAAGGAGTGACCTATTATTTTTCACATACTTTCCACATACTAATATTCACCACATACTTTTATTTATCCCACACACGAATAAAAAGTATTGAAACGCGGTCAGTGGCAAGGCAGCAGAAATATATTATTTATAGACAAAAACAACAGAGCTCGTTTCTTTAAAATGTTTACTTTGTATATATTTAAGGGTTTAAATGTACAGCAGAAGCAGTACAATTAAGCACAATCTGATTTGTTAAAAGTGTCGAGCCCTAGTTTATTTGATTACAATTTGGATTGCTTTTAGTAACAATATTTTAACATGACAACGACTCATATTGCAGATTTATAGGGACGTTACTTTTTTCATAGTAATAAAACCACAATCTGTAACACTATACCCCTTTAAAATGTGACTCACTCATACCGCTGCTCTGTGCTGTCTGTTGGGGGCATATCATGATTTTTAGTGCATTACATGCTGAGCTAAAATAAGAAAATATTGTCTTGGCAGCCGAGCGGAATTTTTGTGGCATTGGCAAACAGTGGGATGTGGTTGGAAGCTTACAAAAACAATGAACTCAGTACTAACTGCTAAAATGTCTGTTTTGAAATCAGTAGCCATTGGTCTAAGAAATATAGCATCTCTTATTTCACATCCCTCAAAGATATCTCAAATGTACGGCCAACAAACTTTGTGAAATCTTTTTATCTGTCAGCCTCTGAACCTTAAGTTTTTCAAATATTTGTCATTTTTATGTTTGACGAGCATACCGTTTCTTTATTCTAGCATGTCCTATCGGTTATTTGTAATTTAATTAAAGAGATTAAATCAAAGTATTGTTATGAACGTTATAGTAGTTACTTTTGTTCATATTAGGATCACCTTTTCTCCCCAAAAAGTATAGTGAATGTTTTCGTATTTAAATACATGGTGATGTCTTACTATTTGTGCCACATAAACTGTATTCTGTGGTCGCCATTTAGACCAAAAAAAAGACAGTGCATGAATGACTAAATTACTGAATACTACACTGTTTCTGATATTGAATTAGCTAACGGTCGGCAGAAAAGAATACTAATTTTTAAGAAAATAATCAAACAAGCCAAGATAAAACAAACGTGGATTGTTCTAAGGTTTTCAAAGCATGCTTTAATTTGAAAGAAGGCTTCTGCTTATCTCTTAGGAACACACTCCTACCTACAGAGGGCTATGGGTCGGCCCCTGGCTTGCTTAAGATTCAATCACTTTCTTGTTTAACTCAGCTTCCTGTTCTTGATTGGATTGATTTGCCCCCCTAGTCTTGTGATTGTACCACCACTGGAGAAGCTCTTCTTTGCCCTCACTTTTTATTTGCTGACTTGTATCCTTCCACCACTGACATAATGGAACTATTTTTCTTTCTATTTTTTTTAATTTGACATTCACTTCCTATTCAACACTCCATGTGATTGTTTTCTTGCTCCTTTCTCCTTCGACTCAATGTCTCTGCACATAGGGTGCGCTTGCATTCTTTCTCTTGCTCCTTGTTTCCTCAGTCTGTGCACCTGGCTCTCTCTTCCCTTCCTTCTTCCCCAGTGGCGTAACACAGGCCCCCCGAATCCCCCGCCATGCGGGAGGGCCCCCAAGCTCCAGGAGGTCCCTCAGCACATTACTGTTGCCGGAGAGATCATGATTGAGTCTGGAGGGGGCCCCTCCACGTGCCTTGCAGGGTGGCCCCCTCAAGTTTCGTTACGCCAGTGCTCTTCCCCTGAGTTAAGTGTCAGGCTCTTGCCCCTCCACTGCCTCTTTCTTTACCCCACCACCTTTCTTTCCCCTCCCCTAAGCTTTCACCCCTTCTTTTGAGCTTTTTCTTCCTTCTCTGCCCCACTTCCACCTCCATTTCACTGCTGCCTCTCTTCTGCTCCATGCTGGCAACGTCTATTATCTTTATTAATGCTGGCGAATTTTAAAATGCATTGGTATGCGCAAAGCCAAAAGCACTGACCAACCATCTATACTTTCAAGTTGGCTGCAGCGTTCAGTGACGCATCATGGTGTGACGCAACATAGCATCCATTGTGTAAGTATCAAAACTAACAGTTTTATACTTTCAAGGTGGCCCCCAAGTAGTACGATGCAATTAGGCATGAGACAACAAGATGGCCACCTTGAAAGTATAAAGATGTTATTTTCTTTACTTTCAAGATGACCACTATGTTGCATCATGCTATGTTGTATCATGCAATCAGGCAGACATTCTGACAGTGTAAGAAATGCATTTTCGAAATGCAGTGGTGGCTGGTAATTTTACCAGTGAGGATGTGCATTCACACAAACATACATCTCACTCGTACCCATTCATTCGGCACGCACGCACACACACACACACTCCCATTCACAGCACTCACTAACAAATACACATACAGTCATACATACATGCATGCACCAAACAAAAAACAGAACATAAAACTTACCTCAACAGTAGCTCTCAGACAGGGAAGCCTTAGAGGTCCCAGGAGGGTTGGGACTGCTGCCTTCCCTCATTGGCTGACTCTCATCCCAGAGTGGGATGAGGTCAGTGGGTATGCTGACCACACCCACTCCGTGACGATGTGTCACTAATGGACACTCGGCCCTGGGCACTTCAGAGCTTAAAACTGAAGCGTCCAGGTCTGAGGCAATCAGTGGCGCTCCCCTTCATCACAGGGGAAGGCAGGGCCTTGAGGCATTTTTTCCAGGCTGAGGTGGTCACACCCACTGGGCTGTGAAATCCTCAGCCCAGCAAAGTTCAGCTCAGGCAGCCAGGCGCATTTAACGCATGTCCGGCTCCCGGCTGCCTGACCTGAACCAGAAAAGTTTCTGTCAGGCTGACCTTTGTTCAGCCTAACAGACACTCTTCTTGCCTTGAAAACAGTGGTGGCGTGGTACCTCAGCCTGTACGGACAGGCCACTGCTGTCTAAAGGGTCTATAACTGCATTTGGCTCTGCTACTGCTGTCTCATTTTTACAGCAACAAACAATAAGATAATGGAAGGAATGCCCGAATTAATCTCAGGCAGTGGCGTTTGCTCTGGCCAAATTCCAGTCCATCATTTTTTAATTCCTCTATGCCACTATGAACAGAGTCCTGCCATATACAAACAGCCTTGATTCTATTCCAATATGAATAGGCCAGCCTAAAATTGCCAGACAACCCAAGATCAGTTTCAACCTACTTAGATCTAATCAGTAAGGTATAGTTAGAGTCCTGTGGCACAGTGAGCACAGGATTAAAACCTGGGCATACCCGTAGCACTTAGAATGTCTACTGCAACAAACAGCAAGTAGACAGAAGGAATGCTTGAATAAATTCCAGTCACTAGTATTCACTCTGGGCTGCATTCCAGTCCACTGTTTTTTCACTCACAAAGGCACTCTAAATAGAGGTCTGGCGTAGGAAAATCAGGTTGGTCCCATGCTCACTGTGCCACAGGACTTAAGCTATATCTCACTGATGAGACTTAAGTAGGTCGAAACTGGCCTGGCATTGCTTGTGTTTCTGTCGGAGGGGGACAGTGTCTGAAATTTTGGCTACATTTTTCCTATTGGAGCAGGATCAAGACTGATTCGGTTGTGGTGTGTCTCTGTCTAGAGCAAAATAGTGAGAGAAAAACAATGGTATGAAATGCTGACCTGGGAGATCAATACAAGTATTCCTTCCAAAACCTTGTTTGTTGAAGCTCAATTTTAAAGTATAAGAAATCGGATTACTGGTTGAGGGCAGTGAAACCCTACTCAAGCAGGAACAACAATCCTTGTCAGGGTGAAGTCACAAGCAAACCTCAAATTAATCTGCACTAACTCCTGTGGTAGCTTGGCACAGGGCAGTCAGGCTTAACTTAGAGGCGATGTGTAAAGTATTTGTGCAACAATTTAAACAGTAATAAAATGAAAAACCAGCACAAGAAAAATCCCACACCAGATTTAGAACAATAGCGTAGATTCTAATGAATAAAATAAGACCAAAACAACAAACATCCAATCAGTAGAACTGGAGCTATGCAATTTTAAAGTCATAAGGGAAAAAAGCACCAAAAAGCACAAAGCGGCAACTGTGGACACCTGGTCACGCTAGACTGGGACAAAGTCACAAGTTTATGCTGACCAAGATGGAGCGTGGGCTGGCTACAGTGACCCATTTAGGCCCGCTGAACAAAAGTACCTTAAATCTTGGTTGCATAGTGATGCTTCAAGGATGCATTGCGAAGCCGAGTCAATGATAGGTCTGGGTCAGAGATGCAGGGTGCACTGTTGGTTCCTAGGGAGCTGCGATGCTGCAATGTGAGGTCCTGTGTTATTGAGGAGGCCATTGATGAGGGGGCTTGCGTTCCGAAGTCCAGCATTGAGAATACGTTGCGCCCTGGCTGGTTAGAAAGAAGCTGCGGGATTTGCGATGCAAAGGCCTGCATTATCATTGAAGCTACCATCAATGAGGGGCTTATGATGTAAGCATCTGCGTCAAGAATGTGCCACGCAGCTGCGGTTCCAATGAGGCTGTGGGCTGCTAGGGCAATGCACCAGGAAAGTCCACGCAGCAAAGGCATTTTGTCGGTTCTGCTTGGGATTCCCGCCATGCAGCAGAGGAGATGTGCCAGTTCTGCTGGGTCCTCAGATGGGCAGGTGGAGCACTTTCAGGAGCGGTCCAAGGGTCTAGGACTGGCGTGGCACCACTTGTCAGGATAAGACTCACAGTTGCAGAATTCAGGTGCTGGTTACAACAGGCTATCCTTAGATTCACTCTGCAGTCATAGGTACAGGTTGCGGGTTCAGGTCCTTCTCACCCAGGCAAAAGGGCAGCAGGTCAGCAGATCAGCACAGCAGTCATCAGTCTTTCAGGGCAGCAGTCCAGCAAAGTGGCAGTCATTTCAGCAGCTCAGCAGTCCTTCTTCCTGGCAGAGTCTGCCACAAGGCTAGAAGTGTACTGAAGAGTTGGTGTCTGAGGTTCCATATTTATACCTGGTGCCTTCTTTGAAGTGGAGAGAAACTCCTAGAAGATTCCTTTTAAAGTGCTCAGGTTTCCTGCCTTCCATGTCCTGGCTCAAGACTAACTATGGGGTGTATGCACTCCTTTGTGTGAAGGCAGGACACAGCCTATTCAAGTGTAAGTAGGGCTGTGCCGAGCTCTGCCCTCCCATCCTGCCATTGATGGCCCATCCAGCCCCACCTAAGCTCTCTATTGTGTGTGGTTGTCTAAGAGAAATACACAAAGGCAACCTGCTAACTGCAGCTAGTCATGTGACCCAGAGACAGGCTGCAGGCACTGAAAGGCTAAGGCAGAAAAATGCCAACTTTCTAAAAGTGGCATTTTCAAAATTGTAATCCAAAATTCAACTTTGCCATAGAAGAGGGTTTTTCATTACAATTCTAAAGACAGTAAACATGAACTGTTTACCTGTTCCCAAATGACAGATATCCTTATTAAATGTAGTGAGTTAACTCTGATGTTATTCCATGGGAGAGGTGGGCCTTGCAATAGTGAAAAAAACAAATGTAAGAGTTTTTCACTATCAGGGCATGTAAATCTTAAATATACATGTCGACTTTTTAAATACATACACCCTGCCCTGTGGGCTCTTTAGGGCCTACCGAAGGGGTGACCTACATGTATTAAAAAGGAAGGTTTAAGCCTGAGAAAAGGTTGATTTTGTCAGGTTGAAATGGCAGTTTAAAACTGCACACACAGGCTGAAATGGCACGTCTGAGACAGTTTTGCAAGGCTGCTTGCAAGGCTACTTAAGTAGGTGGGACAACAAGTGCCTCAGGCCCACTAGTAGCATTTAATTTCCAGGACCTGGGTACATGTAATACCACTTTTTGAGGGACATATAAGTAAATTAAATATGCCACTTGGGGATAAGCCAATGTTACCATGTTTTATGGAGTGAGCACATTCACTTTAGCACTGGATAGCAGTGATAAAGCAAAAGGTTTTGGGTAAGACCACTCTATGGCTGACTGGTCTAACATAAAGGCATTGGCAAAGAAAAAAAAGGTGACCAAAAAGCATTGGCAAAGAAAGACTGATTGGAATTGTCAATGCTTATTTTATTTGAGCGCCTTTGGGATCTGCACCTTTCACCACCTTTTCTCCTGCAAATGCTTGTAATTGCTATTTCTCCGCCATAGACATTGAGGCTCATGATACCTGCTCACTTGCTACTAACATATTGTGTGATGTCACAAAGGCACACCAATGAGGGGTAGCTAGGAGCAGAAGCTGATACCTCTGGCTTGTGTTTTGGTACCCTTTCCACTGCCTTTGCTACTACAGTCTTTAGAGTGCATGAAGGTAGCAGCAGGAAGAAGAAAGTAAACAGCACTTAGTTTGTGGTGCCACACATGAATGGGGGTTTCAGAATGTCTTCATCTGCCTTCAAACATCTTGTCTGTGTGTCTGTAGGGAAATCCATCCTCTCTTCGACTAAGTCCCTCTGCCTCTTGCATTTGCTTATCCACTTTGTATCCAAAGGCAGGATGACTCTCACTTTCTGCTCCAGAGTCCAGAATGCAGTTCTGTGTAGCAACATAGAACCTGCATTGAGAAACCAGAGTGGAGTCACAGCGGATTTTGAAATGCGCAGCAGGTTTGTATTGGGAGCTAAATACATCCCCACTAATTGATTTAATAGCAGCTTCTAATTGCATTGATTGAGTGTAGTGTTAATTTTGACACTTTCCAAGCAGACTTAGAGGGCATTTCGTCAAACAAATGTTTTGAAAAAATGAGACCAAGTGATTCAATTAATCAATACGCTTATTTATTCCAATTAAATTAAAGCTACTAAAACATATAAAAACGTATTGAAGAGAATGTAGGTCGTAGCATCATACCGCCATAATTACAAATACAAAGAAAACCAATATATCAATATCAGGGTGTCTAACCGCATATTCAGCAAGGTTATCCCCATCCTTAACAATACCTCTGAAAAATCAACCTAGAGCATGGTACACAAAAGTGGTAGACACCATCTGAAAATATAATGCAACAGATCTACAGATAAAGAAACCACCAGATCTCAACAAGGGTACAAGATATTTCTGTGTGTTGATATATACAGAGTGCAAAAAAGATAAAGTGCATCAATGTATGGATTGATTTATGATTGCTGGAGCAATGGGTCAGAGAGTCAATAACTTAAAGGAAAGGAAATCATAAGTGTCACTATGCCCACCCTGAACCTCCTTAATAAACAGCATTTTTATTTCAAAACCAGATGTAAGTACAACTCCGTGCCCTCAAGATGTTTTTAATAGCGAACAGGATCTGCTTGATGGATTTCATAACTCTACAGTGTCTCTGAATAAGCACCTCAGCTGTGAAAAGGTCTTCTTCACCCAGGGTTTGTCTTTCTTTTCAATAAGCCATGGACACTAAAATTATTCAGGCTTGCCAAGATCTGAGCAGGTATCTCTAACATAATTAGGCAACAGGTTTTTGAATGGGCTTTCAGGCTCAGACCATCATTGATGATCTCACTAATCCACCGAGTGACAGTGTTGACCCAAATTATCGCCCACAACATGAGCGGTAACAATTTAATAACTTCCACTAGATAACTTGTCTCTAGTTCTTTGCTCAGGACAGACGGGGAGAGTGATAAAGAAGGCCCAAAAGTCATTTTAAAAAAAAAAATGTATATTCAAGATATACTCTCTTCTTCCTGAAGGCTTAAGGTGTTTCTATACACCCTAGAGCCATAACAGTTAGATCAAATACATTTGCTATTATAAATGTCCAACATGTTGGTCAATGAATTGTTGTCCAACCTAGCTGCAAAATTAAAACAATTCCTCTGTAATTGGATAAATCTAAGCCACCCAGGGCCATGTTACACAAGTGCCCTGGGGGCGAAATGGGCATGTACACCCACTTTGTGTCCCCAGGGCACTATAGTATCACAGAAAGGAACGCAGACGCTTGTGTGTCCCTTTCTGTAATACATATACTGCCAGCGCTATCTCTAGAGTGCGTTCCCTCAATTGCATGTGGGCATGGCCTCATGCAAATGATGGAATCTCTTTCCCCTTGCGCCTGCCCCATATTATGAATGTGACAAAAAGGCAAAGAAGCTGTCAGGAGGCGAACTGAAAGTGCAATGCAAAAAGGTGGTGCACCATCAGTGTGCCCCCAGAGACTAGCCCTCTGGAGGGGACAAACAGAGGTCAATTGGACCCCTCAGAGATCACCCTGTAAGTGGGTGCAGCCACTCACTGGACCCGCCTGCAAGGGAACTCTGTCCCTTCTCTAAAGTGCAGGTGACATACCACTTGCACAGTAAAAGTCAAAGGGACACATGCATCAAGCTTTTTCCCGGTCGCAAACGGGCCGATTCCCAGAATCGGCCCGTTTGTGACCAGAAAAAGGCCTTTTCCGATGCATCAAAGGCTTTGAATTCGCAAATTAGGAAATCTCAATTTATTGCGATTACCTAAATTGCGAATGCATTTAGGGAATCACAATTTGCGATTCCCTAACTGTGATGCATCAAGCCTTTCCTAAATGCAAACTGTGCATTTAGGAAACGCTAATTACCATCAACTTCAAGTTGATGGTAATTTGCGCATGCTTTGAAAAATGCACAAAAGTGCATTTGTCAAAGTGGTGTGCAGCGCACACATGCCCTTATGGCATGTGTGTGCTGCACATGTGCATACTTACCTTTTGGGGGGGTGCATCAGGGGGGCCTTAGGCCCCCTGGCACCCTTGGAATTGCATTCGCAATTTGCGATTACCAATTTGGTAATCGCAATTTGCAAATGCATTGCCATTCATTCCTATGGGCCTCTAGGCCCATAGGAATGAATGGAGTGACATTACCTAATAGCGATTCGCAATTTGCGAATCGCAATTAGGTAATGTTTAGGAATCGCAATTTGTTTTGCGATTCCTAAATAGCGATTCCTTAAAATTCGCTATTTATGAATCGCAATTCCTTATGTTGATGCATGTGGCCCAAAGTGGAGATTTAAGTAGCAGCTCCATATTTCACTGAATGCGCAGCCACCAGGGCAGCCCAGAGTTCATGGCTGCACTGAGGGCAGCACATTCATTGTAATATGGCACACTGTTCATATTTGCGCCCAGCGCACCTGTTTAAAGATGCGCTGTGGCCAGTAGCGGCTGGCAGGGAATGAGGGTGGAGGGATGGCAGGGAGGAGGGTGTTGGGGGGACAAAATAAATACCAAAAAAATACCACTTACCTCTTCTGCTGGCCGCGTCTCTCCTCTGCTTGTCTGGCGAGTCCCGGAACTAGGAAGCACCAGGCTCCCCATAGCCAATCATCATAACGCTGCAATGCAGCGTTGTGATTGTTCTGAGCGCCGTGGATCATCACTCAGATGGGGACCAGGGGTCTGGGCATGTTCCCCACCAGGCTGTGTAATGTAGCCTGGTGGGGAACATGCAAAGTGCGCATGACTGTTTGGACGGGCCAAGACGTCCGTCCAAGCAGCCATGCCCACTTGGAGTGTGCACATTACTACTCCCCCTGTTCCTCCAGCACCGCCCTAACCCACCCCCAAACCTGTGGAAAATAAAATTATTATAACTAAGTTATAACCATTTTATTTTACCTGCTCAAAGAACAGTGGGGCGACACTTCTCCTCCTTAGCAGAGGAGCCGCCCCTGGCTGTGGCGCAAAAATGATCAGTGTGCCTAACATACAAAATGGGCCACGGACTGCAAAAAATGGGACCAATGTCCTAAACTGTCCAAGATTATTCCAAAATAAGAAAAAATGCGAACTTTCGCAAGAGTACAATTTTATTAGAGAAAGTTCTTGATCTTGTGGTCTCAGGGCCCGTGGTCAAAATATAATTCTTAGTGAGACTAGTGTCATCCATGAAAAGTGCCTAAATCATTTTCTTAAAGCAATTAGCAGCATGGGCCTAGGTAAGAAGTCAGCATCTTGTTTTTTAACCATTGGTCCAAAGTCTGTTGAAATGAGATTTAACTTGGGTGGAGAAAGTCTTAGAAGAGGATGACAAAGTCTCAGGAGCAGGAAACCGTCAATCATGAGGCACAATAGATCTGCCTCGAGAAACCCCTGTACGTAACGGGGCTCTTGCAGATACAGACCAATAATTGAGTGGCACGTAGTTAACTGTCTAACCTCTTGAAAATGGGGTCAAGCAGTCTCTTGAAATTAGCTACAAAGGTCTCTATGAGAAGTTCTAAATGCAAATTGTTAACCACATGCATAGCTTTTGGACCACTGCAGCTCTTTAGAGAGCCTTGTTTAGTTGAGAACAAAGAAGATTGATGGCACATTATCTTCTTGCTTAGAGACATTTTTCTCTGTGCTCTAGTTAGAAGGGCAAGGGGTCTGGAATAAATAAGTTAAAATAAAGAGGAAAAACTAAGAAAGAAACACGTTGCGTGACCTCCTTGTGGAAAAGAATGAACTTGTGGTTTTCCAGCTATTGCCCTCAGTTACTTTGCCTGAGCCTGGAATTCTGTGATGTCATAGGGGAGCTGGGCTCAGGTGATGGAAAGTTGTCATTTGAAGGGACTGGCAGTTGCTGGCTGTCCCTTGACTGGGATGTTGGTTGGGATTCTTTCCTCCTAATAAAAGCTACTTGCTTTTACCTTATCCTGGATCTCATCTCATCATTTCACGAAGAACCTGCCTTGTCACACTGGCGTAGTCGGCAGTAAAGATGGAGTGAGAGAATCCCAACACAGCTGTTCCTTGATCCTGCTGCCCAGCTGATGAGCTCCCGGCCCGTGGGCCATCTGGTACTGTTTTACGTTTCATTTCCTGCTCTCCGCTGCCTAATTGCCTGCTCTTCGCCAGCCTAATTGGGAACCATGTTATCTCCTTCCTGTCTGTCGAATTCTCCCAATTCGCATTCCTCCTGCCATCCTGTGGGCCCTATTTATGATCAAGGAAGGTCCTCTTTCCTCATTGTGGTACTAGACATCTTCTCTAGATTGTGTGATGTTTTCTTTACAAGCTCTGTAGAAAGTAGGGATGTCATTAAGTTTCTCAACTGTTTGTTTGCCATGGAAGGGTTTCCTCACTCTATCCTTACTGATAATGGGGTACAGTTGACGTCGAAGGAGATGGCCGATTTTCTTCAAGTAAGAGGAATAACTCGCAAAAAGTGTGCGTTGTACCATCCAGAATCCAATGGAATGGTTGAACGCTTCAACAGAGTTATTAAGGAGATTGTTTCTTTGGCGAAATCCAATGCTATGAATTGGAAGGCAGAAATTTGTAAAATGATTGAAATGTACAGAGTTACTCCACATTGTACTATAGGAAAGACCCCATTTGAGCTGTTCCGTGGTAGGCTTCCCAACACCTTCATTGAACCATCATGGGTGAATGCGTATACATTACAATCTGGTCGGTGTGTGGGTGATCTCGATTGGCGTAAACGTGAGGAACAGAAAATTTGCTCAAGGAAGATTAATTTTGATTCCAGAAAGGCTGTGAAGGTAACTAAGGTGTGTGTGGGGGATTTAGTCATGATTAAAAATCCCAGCAAGTGCATCCATCCGAAATTTTCTAAACCTATTTGTGTCATTAAAATTTTTACAAACGCTGTGAAAACCCAGGACCACAGAATATGAAATTTGAATCATGTGGCGGTTTGTAGTGGTAACACTGTTGGCGGTGAAACTGTGCCAGCGGATCTCTCTGGAACGTCTGGTGACAATAATGGTGGTGAAGGTTGCAGCAAATCTTCTGGTGCACCACGCCATGTGGTCAAAAGACCTGGCTATTTGAAGGACTATGTTTAACTTATATTGCAAATTTCATGTATTTGTTTTTTTTTCCCAAAAGACCTGGTTATTTGAACGACCATGTTTAACTAATGTTGCAAGTTTCATGTATTTGTTTTTTTTCTCTCTATTAATTTTTTTCTTTATGTTGATATGGAAGGGAGGTGTGTGGTATTCCAGCTGTTGCCCTTGGTTACTTTGCCTGAGCCTGGAACTCTGTGATGTCATAGGGGAGCTGGGCTCAGGCGGTGGAATGTTGTCATTTGAAGGGACTGGCAGTTGCTGGCTGTCCCTTGACTGGGATGTTGGATGGGATTCTTTCCTCCTAATAAAAGCTACTTGCTTTTACCTTATCCTGGAAGTCATCTCATCATTTCACGAAGAACCTGCCTTGTCACAGAACTATCTTGATTAATTATGCATAAGACTTCCTCCAATAAACTATGAACATATCTGTAATGTGACTTTGTGACCCACCTTGTTTCTTCATCAAGTTTTTAAGTATTCTTCGGAAGGACTGTTGTTTTGCTCAATTGCTCTGTTGTTGGGCTGTAGGCTAATTTTACTTAGCTTTCCTGGATGAAATAGAATAAACAGGGTCTTATGATTTCTATATGACATAAGTATCAAACTCAACTCTTTAAATGACAATAGTTGCTCGCTTACCGTGAGCCATATGAATGGCACTTTATTTGCCCTGGTGTTGTTTGCATTTCCTCATCATTTACCCAGAGATAACAGTCTTGGGATTGCAGCTTAGGACTTAACTCAAGTAACAATACTACCATTCTCTGTTGAGAAGTCTATTGAGGTCGGTAGGATTCTTATTTCCGTTTGCTCAATTAGTGTTCACCTAATTCTTACTATACACAATGGTTACACACAATCTTTTCTTCACATTCATTTTCCAGGATTAATCAACATTTATGCATTCTAAATTATTGTCTTTAATAATGTGGTCAAATATTGCCCAACGATTTTTAGAGTGCTATGCTAGTTTCACTATATTAGTTTCACAAGGTCATGACCAATGTTAAAATCTCACATTGATTCCCAATAAACACTGCAAAATGCCAATTTGCATTTCTGGCTTGAAATATTTCATTAGGCCAATGCCAAATACCAAATATTACAAAACGCATTCACCAATACATTTTCTATCACAATCTGCTCCTAAAATCAATTTCACCCAGGTACCAGGCTTATACTCCGCTCACAGTTGCAGAATAGGGTTGTGGATCCTGCTAAGTTGCGCTAACTATGCTGTGCAAACCGTTTCCGCTGTCACCCAGAATCTAAATGAAAAGCATAGAGAATCAAAAGGATGTGGTATTTATAACGGGTGGGTCCTAAATTATGCTTGTGATTTCCAGAGTCTCCTAAGATGCTGTCAAACATTGTGAGTCTTGTGAAAGAGCTCCGCTAGTCAAGGTCTTCATTCCCACACATCTCAAGGCCCTATACCGGGCTATAATCACTTGGCAATATCTAAATATAAGTGCTTTAAGAAGTAAACATATTTCAGAGTGTCACAGTGACTTTTATGATGTAAGCATTGTTCTTATTACTTTTGACCCCCCTAAATATACCAACTGATCAGCAGGAGTCCACGCAAACATTATCTCCATCAATCATTGTTTCGAATATACCAATTGCCAAGCAAGAGCACCCATGAAATTCATGAACCGGGCGCCACCAATAAGAACTCTTGTCAGTAAATGTGATGGGTACCTGATCTGTACCTCATGGTTTCATGACAGTGCCCTCTGTTGGGTCCTATAATAAAACTTGGACATGGTTTTGGAGGGTGTTGCTATTGGAAATTGTTTGACTGAATGGGGTTGGGGTATGCACTTGGTTTGTGGGTTTCCTTCCAGCATTCTTGCGGGCAAGATCTGTTCCATTCGATTAAACACTGTATGTGGCCTTATTTCATTTGGGAATCTAGAATGGCCCATGCCTTATATTGTTCTTCACCATTCATTAACCCCAGGAGTGGTGCCTTGGTTACCCTTGTGGCTAGTAATATTGGTTTTTATCAAAGACACATGAAGGTTGGATGAATTCTCATTATAGGTGGAAATTCTAAAGTTATGGTATTTTGACCTGAAGTGCGACTAACTACAAATGGTCCTATGGAATGGGGTAGCAGTTTTCTTTGTCCAGCCAGTTGCAAATAGTTGGTAGATAATCAGACCAAACCACTGGGGTGTTCTACGTTTCCAATATGCGTATTTTTTGTAAACTTGTTTGGGTTGAAAGAGATTTTGTATTTTTTTAAAGATATTTTCTTGCAATTACTTATGGAGCTCTTCTACAGAGAGACAATTAGAACTTTCCAGGTGAGAGACAGAACGTGACTGGGGATGAAGTCCATATAGAGCATAAAAAGGTGAAACTTTAGTGGAGGTGCTAGTAATGGTATTCCAATAGAACTCTTTAGCCATAGATTTGCTATCCAAGTACCATGGTCCCTTGTGATATAGATACAAATATTTTTTGAGTTCTTGATTATAAGGCTTAACTGCCCATCAGTTTCTATTTGGTAAGCAATAGACAAAGTGAACCCCAATTTCTTACAGAATGCTGACCAGAAACAAGACAAAAACATAAACTCTGTCCACCAGTCAGAAACTATTCAAACTGGCAGGCAATGTGAGAGTATGATATGTTGCAAAAGGAGTTCTATAACTTTGTAGCACATTCAAACATTTTCCCTATCACTCATGACTTTGAATATATCAATTGTGCAGAAAGAGCATCCAAGAAAGTCACAGAGCAGGCATCACTGCTGAGACGTTTCTGTCTGTATATATGACAGGTACCTGAACTGGAATTCGTGACCACATGCAATTTCAATGGATGATTAAGAGCAAAATAGGGATTAGAGTATCCTCTTGGGTCCTATTTAAGTCAGCCTCAACAACAAAAATATTTCCAGTAGAGGCAGACACTTCCACAAATTCAGAGTTTTTTTTCACTTAGAGGGGCTGCTGAAAGGGACATAAGACCCAGAAAGCTGACCTTAATGTTTAATTCCTCTATCACATTAATGCTCAGTTCTGTTTGAGCAATTTTATCAATTATGGCCGCCATCACACATTCTAAAAAACCATCGATGAACAATAGAGGTTGCTTGTTAGTAGGTTGTTGCTGGGGTGAAAAATTAAGGGCCTTCCTTTTTCCAGTGTCGAACTATACAAACATAAGTTGGAAACATCAAGATAGTAGGCTTAGTCAAGCCACTTCTGGACTCTGACAAGCTGCAGACTGGCCCGTCCTTCACCATAGCTAGGCCCAGGAATGACCCTTAACATTCCATACTACAAAAGATGCCAGTGGCTTTTGGTGTGGTATCAGTGGAGGTGGGAGGGCTTTGTGGATCACAAGAGACTCTGGCACTTAGAGTCATCCTTCAGCTTGTCGGCCCCTTCTTATTTTTCTTGGGCCCCAAGCCTCCTCAAGATTATCCCGTAGGAGTTTAGGCATCTTTTTGAGTGTTATTGATGGTGGTGCGCACTGATTGTGGAGCGTATGGGACTCTGATCCTTAAAGTACACCTTCAGCTCATCTTCTCTTCCATACCATTCTCTGCCTCCAAGCTTCTGTAACAGTATCCATTGCTGCGGGAGAAGAAGTGTCTTTTGTGTGGTTTCAAAGGCAGTGGGTGAGGCTTGCAGATCACAGGGGACTCTGGTCATTATAGTCTCCTTCAGCCCATATGCTCCTTCTGTGCCTTCTCCGGTCCCAAGTCTCTGCAAGAGTATCCCAAGTGATATGTTTTGCAGCACTAATATCCAATACAGTGGTGAAAAAGGCACTGGTTTTCACATGTGATACTGAAGATAAACAAGATTATTTAATGGCCTTAGGCTCAAGCACACTTGTAGGAACATTATTTCAGCAGCTGCTTCTGTATGTGCACACCACTGCCTCAGGTCTGCTTTCAAAGCTGAAATAAAAAGGAATTTCTTTGCATATCTAGCCATGCAAGCAGATCCCTGTTCACAAGTCAACTAGAGATTATCATGCGCCCCTTATGGGTAGGGATGGGTGAAAAATTCCTCTCCACAAGCGGAGTTCGCAGAGTTTGCCGAATTCGTGTTCTGCTTGGAAAGTTGAGCTCTGGCAAAACTCCACCAATTGCGGCATGACAGAATTTGTTCTGGTGCATGGCTTGCCAGCATTAAGTTGGTGAGAGAGAATGTGCGTCCCCTAGTGCGATTTTCAAGTGCTAGAACGCCTCCCAGCGAGATTTCTCAATGTGAGTGGTCACAGTAGGTCGCAACCGTTCACGTTGAGAAAGCTGCCTCTCGAGTAGAAAAGCTACTTGAGCCGCAGAAAGAAGCAGTGCCCTCTGACATGTAGCGTGGTGCAGTGTGTGCTGATTTTACAGAACAGAACAAGCTCCCAGCACTAAACATCAGCACAAGCAGTGCGATGCGTAGAATTATGCCTTCTCGCGGAACTCCGCGGCATCTCACTGAACTTTCATGTAACTCTGTGAAATTCTGCAAAGTGAAACTGCATGAGTTCCACCCACCCCTACTTATTGGCAGCTCAGTCTGGATGGGGAGAGTTTCTTTACAATGTTCCTTTCTCATGGATGTATGTCTTGAATTTTACTAGCCTTTATTGCCCAATATGTTTACTTTCATTTCCTTCATCATACTTATGTTGCTTCCCTCTCCTTAGCAGTGGCATAACCATTACTTCATTCTGTTTACTTTATCCTATGTTCACTTTGTTCCCTATCCCTAGACCTCAAATGTGCAATAACCATGGGTATTGTTTTGTAATATTATTTTTAATCTAATTTAATTATTAATTTTAATAAATAATAATACATTTTACTAAATTCTGACCTTAACCCAAAACTAAATTAAATATGTTTTCATTATTTAAAAAAGAAAAATACTGTATACGCACACTGATCTAGCTTCAACCCTAAATTCATTAAATTACTGTAAATGGTTTGTTGATATAATAAATGAATAAGAACTCCAAGCCAAATCATAGTTTTCAACTTTGCAAGATTGAAATACTTTATATTGAAATAAATTAATTAGTGACATAATTCTAAATTAAATTAATTGTATACTAAAATGAATATAAGCCTTATTTTCATTGTAATGCTAACTCTCACTTTTTATCATATTGCGTATAATTACGTTTCATTAAATTTACTCGCTGCTAACCCTTTCTGCAAATCTTCTCAAATCTCTAACAATTAAATTAAGATAATATTTAACGTTATAGCTGGCTTGAATGCATTTACTTCCTATATTATACTGAAACCATTGTTGAAAGCTTGAATTCCATTAGTCTTATTTATTATTGATATACACTCGACCTCAATGACCTCATGAATAACATTGGCAAAAAAAACAATTACAGTTAAGTTATAGTTGGGATAAAATCCCTTTATACACGATAAAGACTTTAAGAAAGTTATTTAATTCATTGTTCTTTACAAAATTGACCAATTCATTTCTCACTACCAGGCTCAAAATTAATCTTGTTGCCCTTAAAGCAATCCATAACTCTCCATCCCAAGGTATCACTTTACTGACCTCTTTGACCACATTACTTCTATATTTATCGCCAATACCCTGCTCCCCATTTAGGGTAGATCTCTTTATAAACAATCTTGCCTCTTTATAAACATTCTTGCCCAGTTCATAAGCTCATAGGCTCCTTCACTCTGACATATCACACTCCTCAGTCAGGAAAGGCAAACTCTCTGTGGGCCCCCCAGCATGTAGTTCTGACACTCTTATGCTCATAACCCTCCTCTTTCAAAATAAATGGACATTTGGCAATCTTTCTCAGGATACTCTCCCAAAAATACAGAACTCCATTAACATGTACATATGCACCAATTCTTCCATTCCATCATTAAAAAAGAGGAGTTGAAATTACTGCTTCATAACCAACACTATCTAACTTTCACTTTCTAATTTTGAGCTAGGTTACCTGAGAGTATATGATTGTGTACCATTGCCGTTTTTAGGTTCTGAGAAATATGTTTACATGATGCTCCCAGTTCTGGAAGAATCTTTTTGTGTTTTTACTCTAGGTTCTTTGACTAGTGTATCCCAATTCAATAACATTGAAGTACTTTTTATTTATCAATATTGTTTTGGGTGTAGCCATTTAAACATGATCCATTATGATTGCTAATGCTAACATTTGGTTTACTGTGGCGTTATGTAAGATGTTCTGATGCTCATGCGCCTTTTGCGCACTATACAAAATAAATAAAAATTGACAGTAGCCATAACCTGTACTTATTTATAATATTTTTTTGCAGTGATTACAGACTATAAAATTAACACTGACTTTCAATTAAGTTAAAGTACATCATTATGATTGTTTACTCATAATATTTTGATAATTGTTAAAAGCTAGTGCTAACTTTTACTTATCCTAAACGTCTTCTCCCTTTGGATGCAGTAATAAATGGGATAAAGTACCTCTACTGTACATTATAACAATATTGTATGTCACCTAGAAGTTCCATGACCATATAGAGCAACAAAGCCAAAGGCCATGTTCCTTTATATGGCTATGGAACTTCAAAGTGACTTGCGATATTCTTATCCTGTATGATGGGGGTACTTTATCCATGGATGTCAATTCATCAAAAGGCCAGGGGAAACAGAAGTGACATCGCATGCCATTTGACCTTTACATTCACTCTCACACATACACCCACAATCACACATACATACACTCTCTCTTACATAAGCACACTCTGATCTGCATGCAAACAGCATACATTTAAAAGCATTTTTACATACCTTTGCTGCCAGGGAGGGTCATAGTCCAGCCATTGTACTCCATTTTTTATTTTATTATTCACTATTAGTGTAATAAAGAAAATGATCAACACCAAGGAGATTGGAACCCCAGCCGAAGTCCATAGGTATGAGCTGCCCTGTGTTCCTAATAGTGTTTAATTCACACTACGCATTGGTCTATTAATGACATGATTCATATACTATACTGTACAATGGTATCCCTAGACGGGAAAAGAGAAAGGGAGGGAAGGGTGTAGTGATGGTGATTCGAGTGAGGTGGGGGTAGTGACTTCAAAAAGTTTGCATCAAACACACTGATAAATTTTGAAAGAACAAAGGCTCCTTAGTCAAGCCTACTAGTCACAATATATACAACAAAGATCTGTATAGCCATGATTATATTTAACACAGTGCTAAATCCCTGGTGTTAATACTGGCTTCAGAGAAAGTGTCGACGTTTCGACCCCACAATATATATATGCTATTTCAATCCTTATGCCGGGGTCTTCATCAGGACTGTGATGTGTGGGAGGGGGAGGGGGGATCTAGGGAAAAAAACATAAAAATGACTTAAAAAATAGTCACAAAGATCAAACATAATATCTAGAGATGGTAGAGTAAACATAAGGCGCCTCAGGTAGGAGGCTGGCGTTATGCGGAGGCCTGTAGGCTCCAAATGACCGAGAAAGAGGAACATCACCCTGGAGGGTGATGAATAAGAACAACGTTCTAAAATCTCCCTCTTATTATACGAGTCTTGTAGAGGTGAAAGGCAACATTCACTGAATGGGTTGATGTTACCATAGGAGACCTAATTGAACGACTAATAACAGAAATGAGACAGGAGTACTGAAAAGGACAGTGCCAGCATGAACCAAAAGTGAACCACCATGCTGTTACGCGCCTATAAAGAGAGGATTTGTTTAAAAATACACAACGTGCGAAAATGCACCGACCATAAAATCAAATACACCGCCAAGATAATGCGTGCATATACTGCATTAATCAAAGTTCCATATGTCAGGGAAGGGGATTCTAAAATCACCAGGTCAGGCCAAAGCATTGTAAGGAACCGGAAGGTTAGTATGCTAAGTGACATAAGCAGGGAATTATATATACAGTGTTTGTTAAACATACTGTACACTCATATTGCTTAAAAACGCGCCACCCGAAGGTAAATATTCTCACAAAAATAAATAATAAAACAAAATAAGAGTGCTCCGATGTATATCATCGAAAGTCAAGTGCAACCCAAAACAAAAGATCGTAAATGAAAGACAAATATCGTAACACCCAAAAAGAAAAGACCGCATCAACCAAAACAATTTACCTTAATTGCAGAGAAAGCATGGAACTTTGAAGTTTCCTGCGCGTCTACAGACCAAAAATAGAACAGAATAACAGGATATTAAACTACCGACAAAAACTAACACTTTCCAGAGGTCTAAGAGAAACACGCACTGGCTGCTGACTCACCGCTATTCAATAGAGAAATCCGTGCGAACTAACGACAGAGAGAGCTGGATGTGACTGGTTTAAATAGAAGCATGGTTAGCGCATGACATGGCGATACGTGCAGGCGCTAAGTGCTGGCATGGGGCACTGAAGATAGACTTGAAAAATAAAAATAAAAACGTGATGGAAAAATAAATAAACGGCAATGTAAATTGGTGTCATGTATAGATGGGACCCCGGCTTAAAGGCAATGTAATGTACAATGTAAAAAAGTGATTCAACAGATCCGCAACGTTATAGATTTCAGATGACATCTCAAAAATTAATTATATCGCTCTGTTACTGTATCATGTTCAGAGAGTGACATGCAAAAGCATTACATGGGCGCATAGAGTAAACAGGAAATGCATATATAAACAAGTGGTGTTGCACTGAATAGAAACAGACTGTTAAATAAAAACCATTCAGCATGATTGTGGTGTCATCTACAATAGTGAGAAAAGAAATATTATAAAGAAAAATATTAATCATGAAATATTCCATAGGCGCTATTACTCTGCATGAACTGGTGTGTTAATAAATACAGAGGGTAAATCAATGTGAAATTGAAAATATATACGTGTGACAGGGTGCATCACATTTCCACTGGTGGAAATGGAGTGATTAAGAGACCTTGACATATCAAAACATGTGCAAGCCGAGAAATCACATCATTCATTGCATTAAAGGTGGAAAAAACAAAAAAGCCACATAGTGCCTGTTGATAGATTAACTTAGTGCATATTCAGATGTACACTAATCCACTGCTAGGCAAGCAAATTGAGCATGACTGATTTCCGATTCGTTAAGGCCATTTTTAATGGAGTCCAGAAGGGACATCCATTTACACTCTCTCAAGTTCAAAATAGTGCCAATATTACCTCCCCTTGGGCCCAGGGAGGCTCTCTCTAGTACTACCCAACGTAGTTCATCGGGACTGTGACCTAAATTTGAAAAGTGTTCAACCAACGGTGCTCCCTGGACGCCGCATCTAATGCGACTGCAGTGCTGGAGAATCCGTGCTTTGATCTTTTGTTGGGTTTGTCCTACATAAATGGAATCGCAAGGACACAAAATGGCATAGAACACGTTGTTCGTGTTACAGTTGGAGAGAGACTTCAAAGTGATAGCATGGTTTTTGTAGATGAACTCTTTAGTTTGAATCGCTGTGGGGCAAGCCTTGCATTTTCCGCACCTAAAGTGTCCCAGTACCGGCGGAAGGTTCCACATAGATGTAATTTTGGGCGTCTCTGGAGTGTCTAAGAAGGAGCGTACCACATATTCTTTGATACTTTTGGCCTTTTTGAAAGAATGCATAGGAGGATTGTCTTGTCCAATATCGTCCGATATTAGACCCCAATGTTTATTAATAGTCTTCTTAATGGCATGGCTTTGGGTTGAGAATGTTGTTACACATATCATTCTTTCCGTAAGTCCACCATCCTTCTCTTTGGGTTTGAGCAGATCTTCACGAGGGCTGTACCAAGCCCTTTTCTGTGCCCGCTTGGTAAGTCTTTTGGGGTATCCACGTTCCATGAGTCGGTTGAGTAGATCATCCGATTGGGCCATATAATCGGTTTTCTTTGAACAGTTTCTGCGAATCCGTAAAAATTGCCCGAAGGGAAGGTTGTCTCGGAGTCCTCTTGGGTGATGGCTGTTATATCTGAGCAAAGAATTCCTCTCCGCAGGTTTGCGGTATAGAGTTGTGTAAAGGCAGTCATCCTCAGATTCTGACAATTTTTACGGATTCGCAGAAAACTGTTCAAAGAAAACCGATTATATGGCCCAATCGGATGATCTACTTCCGCCGGTACTGGGACACTTTAGGTGCGGAAAATGCAAGGCTTGCCCCACAGCGATTCAAACTAAAGAGTTCATCTACAAAAACCATGCTATCACTTTGAAGTCTCTCTCCAACTGTAACACGAACAACGTGATCTATGCCATTTTGTGTCCTTGCGATTCCATTTATGTAGGACAAACCCAACAAAAGATCAAAGCACAGATTCTCCAGCACTGCAGTCGCATTAGATGCGGCGTCCAGGGAGCACTGTTGGTTGAACACTTTTCAAATTTAGGTCACAGTCCCGATGAACTACGTTGGGTAGTACTAGAGAGAGCCTCCCTGGGCCCAAGGGGAGGTAATATTGGCACTATTTTGAACTTGAGAGAGTGTAAATGGATGTCCCTTCTGGACTCCATTAAAAATGGCCTTAACGAATCGGAAATCAGTCATGCTCAATTTGCTTGCCTAGCAGTGGATTAGTGTACATGTATCTCTCTGCCATCTGAATATGCACTAAGTTAATCTATCAACAGGCACTATGTGGCTTTTTTGTGTTTTTCCACCTTTAAGGCAATGAATGATGTGATTTCTCGGCTTGCACATGTTTTGATATGTCAAGGTCTCTTAATCACTCCATTTCCACCAGTGGAAATGTGATGCACCCTGTCACACGTATATATTTTCAATTTCACATTGATTTACCCTCTGTATTTATTAACACACCAGTTCATGCAGAGTAATAGCGCCTATGGAATATTTCATGATTAATATTTTTCTTTATAATATTTCTTTTCTCACTATTGTAGATGACACCACAATCATGCTGAATGGTTTTTATTTAACAGTCTGTTTCTATTCAGTGCAACACCACTTGTTTATATATGCATTTCCTGTTTACTCCATGCGCCCATGTAATGCTTTTGCATGTCACTCTCTGAACATGATACAGTAACAGAGCGATATAATTAATTTTTGAGATGTCATCTGAAATCTATAACGTTGCGGATCTGTTGAATCACTTTTTTACATTGTACATTACATTGCCTTTAAGCCGGGGTCCCATCTATACATGACACCAATTTACATTGCTGTTTATTTATTTTTCCATCACGTTTTTATTTTTATTTTTCAAGTCTATCTTCAGTGCCCCATGCCAGCACTTAGCGCCTGCACGTATCGCCATGTCATGCGCTAACCATGCTTCTATTTAAACCAGTCACATCCAGCTCTCTCTGTCGTTAGTTCGCACAGATTTCTCTATTGAATAGCGGTGAGTCAGCAGCCAGTGCGTGTTTCTCTTAGACCTCTGGAAAGTGTTAGTTTTTGTCGGTAGTTTAATATCCTGTTATTCTGTTCTATTTTTGGTCTGTAGACGCGCAGGAAACTTCAAAGTTCCATGCTTTCTCTGCAATTAAGGTAAATTGTTTTGGTTGATGCGGTCTTTTCTTTTTGGGTGTTACGATATTTGTCTTTCATTTACGATCTTTTGTTTTGGGTTGCACTTGACTTTCGATGATATACATCGGAGCACTCTTATTTTGTTTTATTATTTATTTTTTGTGAGAATATTTACCTTTGGGTGGCGCGTTTTTAAGCAATATGAGTGTACAGTATGTTTAACAAACACTGTATATATAATTCCCTGCTTATGTCACTTAGCATGCTAACCTTCCGGTTCCTTACAATGCTTTGGCCTGACCTGGTGATTTTAGAATCCCCTTCCCTGACATATGGAACTTTGATTAATGCAGTATATGCACGCATTATCTTGGCGGTGTATTTGATTTTATGGTCGGTGCATTTTCGCACGTTGTGTATTTTTAAACAAATCCTCTCTTTATAGGCGCGTAACAGCATGGTGGTTCACTTTTGGTTCATGCTGGCACTGTCCTTTTCAGTACTCCTGTCTCATTTCTGTTATTAGTCGTTCAATTAGGTCTCCTATGGTAACATCAACTCATTCAGTGAATGTTGCCTTTCACCTCTACAAGACTCGTATAATATGAGGGAGATTTTAGAACGTTGTTCTTATTCATCACCCTCCAGGGTGATGTTCCTCTTTCTCGGTCATTTGGAGCCTACAGGCCTCCGCATAACGCCAGCCTCCTACCTGAGGCGCCTTATGTTTACTCTACCATCTCTAGATATTATGTTTGATCTTTGTGACTATTTTTTAAGTCATTTTTATGTTTTTTTCCCTAGATCCCCCCTCCCCCTCCCACACATCACAGTCCTGATGAAGACCCCGGCATAAGGATTGAAATAGCCTATATATATTGTGGGGTCGAAACGTCGACACTTTCTCTGAAGCCAGTATTAACACCAGGGATTTAGCACTGTGTTAAATATAATCATGGCTATACAGATCTTTGTTGTATATATTGTGACTAGTAGGCTTGACTAAGGAGGCTTTGTTCTTTCAAAATTTATCAGTGTGTTTGATGCAAACTTTTTGAAGTCACTACCCCCACCTCACTCGAATCACCATCACTACACCCTTCCCTCCCTTTCTCTTTTCCCGTCTAGGGATACCATTGTACAGTATAGTATATGAATCATGTCATTAATAGACCAATGCATAGTGTGAATTAAACACTATAAGCTACAATTACCTTGTGTTTCAACTTTGTTTTCAAATATATATGTTGTAATTCTGGTCTGAAAGTTTTGCTCTATTTCTGGGACCATTGTCCTTATGTACTGTCTGTTACCCAGGTCTCAGAGACTAGTATTGGGTTTACCCTTTTTAGGTAACTGCCCTGTGTTCCTGGCACTTAATTTGCCACCTCTGACGCCAAAGGTCACAAATGCAGTGCTAGGGGTGGCAAGGGGCACGCCAGGGGTCGCGGCTGCAACCTCTGGTGACCCCGAATTGATGTCCCTGACATTATCCCATATAATAAATGGTCACACCATCACTTTTCACACAAACCGTTAGATCATTGGTGTGTAGCTCTTTCAAATGAAAGAGAGAGCATGTTTGGAAATATGAAGAACACAAATAGAATCTCTCTGTGCAAAACTAAATATATCAAAAAAGCTGTTAGATATTTGTTACAAAAAGACATTAGAAACAGTTTAATGCAAGCCAGTTTTTGTTAAAAAAAACTGGAGTAGCTAGGAATCTGTAGAACCATGCAGAAAGATTCGAATTTTTCTATAATTACTGAAGGAGTACAAAAAATAAATGTACTGCCATAAAAAACTCCTTTCTGCTTGTCACTGTAAGTTAGAAAAACAGAGCAGAAGAAAGCAACATTTCTTTATTCCATTAACAACTGCTTTAATTATACTGACCTGCCTTTTCCCTGGACTACTGGGTCTGGCTACAGGCATTGTAATGTCAGAACTCAACTGTAATATGTTACAGCAGTTGAATTCTGACATCATTTATTTATAATAGGCAACTGGGTGCATCAGAAGTCACCTATCATAAAGAAATTAGAGGTGGGTTTTTCTACAGTGATTGTTGAATCCCATGTATTACATTGTAATGCAGTACATGTAGTAAAAGTATTGGTGCATAGATTTAGTTACAGGGAAGCAAATGCCAGATAATGCAAAGAAGGCCATATCAAGATTGATTACCTTCCTCACATATTAGTGAAAATGTGTGCAGAAAGGTCACTGGTGTGGTATCCAAGTTGCAGAGTTGATACTCATTTTACAATTCTGGCAGACCTGATAATTTTGTCTGGTGCAAAAGACCGGTGTCACATGTCTCCGGGTCCAGTTGTAATACATCGGATTATTGGTGAGGGGGTGGAAGTCCCACTGAGCAATAACCACAATCCTTTTAGGGTAAATTGCAAAAGTGACTAAATTAACCTGTGCTTAACCCTCTGGTAGCTTGGAACAAAGCAGTCAGGTTTAACCTAGATGCAAAGTGTAAAGTATTTATGCAGCACACAAATAATAATAAAGTGAAAATACAAAAATCCCAAACCAATTAAAAAAAATAGAGTACATTTTAACAAATAAAATGATACCAGAATGACAAAAAAATCTAATGAATAGAATTGGAGCTATTCAATTTTAAAGTTTTAGGTAGATATAGCTCCTAAAAGTGCAAAGCACCACTCACCGTCATCTTGTCCGGCTTGACCAAGGGAAAGTCATAAGGTCAGGCCGACTGCAGTGGAGTACGGGGCAGATACAGGGGCTAGATTAGTCCTACTGAAAAAGTAACCTTTTCAAAGTCCAGCATGAAGAGTTCTGTTCGAGGTGGAGGAGCCCGCAGGGAGATCGCCATAGATGGTCATCGCAGTAGTGTGAAACACAGGCCGTGCGACGTGAGCTGTCATAGCTGTAGCATGAAGAGACGGTTGCGGACAGTCATTGCTGGAGCTTTGCATTGCCAGTCACACAGGAGGTCAGTCAACTGTCCCTTGAAGTCACTCCTGTTAGCCTGGGATGAAGGGAGCAGGTCCAGACGTCCTTCTCAGGGAGCAGGGCAGTCCTCAAGCAGCAGGGCAGTCCTCTGGGAAGCAAGGCAGGCCTCAAGTAGCAGGGCAGTCCTATGAGCAGCAAAGCAGTCCTTCTTCTGTATTGTCCACAGGTCAAGGAGTGTACTAAAGAATGACTCTGGAGGGCCAATATTTATCCCTAGTGCCATCCTTTGAAGTGGGGAGGATTCCCTATGCTACCCTCATGCCTGGTTCTGGAAAGTTCTTCCCTATCCATGTCAAGTGTACATGAAGTCGGGGTGAGAAACGGCTAGTGCACGGTTCCTTTGTGTGTTCTGGAGACAAGCCCTTTGATGTGTAAGTGGGGCAAGGCACAGATATTGCCCTCAGCCATCCTGGGTGGATGGCCCATCCTGTCCACATCTTGTTCCCTTTTGTGTCACTATCTGGGATGAATGCACAAACCCCATCAACTGAGCTAGTCATAGTTTTGTGAACCAGGACACTGACAGAAAGCACAAATGGTTAGGACAAGAAAGTGCTAACTTCCTAAAAGTAAAAAGAACAGTTGATGAACAGAATGCTGAACAATGTCAAACATTCACCCGGGTACAGATATCTGGGCCTAAATCCATAGTTTTTTTGCTCCCCATGCCATTCCAGTTTAAACCCAGCCATATGCAAATCAGTCTTAACCCTACTCCCCATGGGAACAGTCCAGCCTGAACTACCAGGCCAGGTCCTCCCTCAACCAGAAGCATGCATCCTGGGACTAGTTTCAGGGTATCACCCCTCATCACCAAGGCTATCTTGACTCCAGTGACATAGAGAGCACGAGACCCATGTCTCGGCATACCCATCCCATTCGGGGTGACATAAGCAAAAAGAACTTGTTGTGTTTGCTATGTTCTCCCCAAGTGGCCAGGGGTATGCGCAGACATGGGCCTCTCGCTCGCTGTGCCACTGGATTCAAGCCAACCTAGCTGATGAGGGGTGATGCCGCAAAACCGGTCCCAGGTTGTTTGTTTTCGGGCCAAGGAGGACCTGGCCTGGCAGTTCGGGCTGGGCTGTTCCCATGAGGCGCAGGGTCAAGACTGAATTTGCATATGGCTGGGTCTGTACTGTGGTGGCATAGTGAGCAAAAGAATGATAGATTAAACCCAGATCACTTGACTGGGGGTGAGTCGTTGAAAAGCTTTAGCACTCAATCCATCATCTTGTGTTTGCAACTTTCCAAAAGTGGCATTTTTAGAATTGTGACTTAGTATCAGACTTTACCATTAAAGATGATTTTAATTTACAATTCATTTGAATCAAGACAGCATATCTCTATCTGCTTTCAATCCAAAGTTATCCCCTTTTAAATGTAATAAGGTAACCTCCAATAAGTCAATGGGAGAGATGGGCCTTACAACAGAGAAAAGTGACTTTGGGAGTTTTTCACTTCCAGGGCATGTAATTCTTAAGTACAGGTGTTCTACTTTTCAAATACAATGCACCCTGCACTATGAGCTTTTAGTGCCAAATTTAGGACGTAGGAGTGGTGTATACATATTAAAAAGGAAGTTTTAGACCTGGCAAAAGGTTTATTTTGCAATGTCAAAATGGCAGTTTAAAACTTCACTACAGGCCACAGAGGCAACACAGACACACACACCACACACACACACTTAAAATGTTTAAATCTGATTATATCTGTATGTGTGCATATACGTATATCTATATGGATTTTTCATGTGCCAAAATCAAACTACAGTCAGAAATATACTATATGGTATTACATTAAGGATTATTAACATCATCAGCATATTGAACAAAAGTGCCAATCTCTTTATAGAGAATATATAGGAAATCACAGAAGCCACGAAAGAGAGATATACAAAGAAGACATTAAAAAGAAGAAAAGCATACCAGGATCTGTGTGTATTCCAAATCTATTCAGATATAGATATACACACATCCATACAGAGTCATAGTTAAACATTTTAGGCAAACATGTAGGCTTGTGTATTGCCTCAGGAAATCGCTGCGTTACATTGAAAGGCAATTATACAAATTTGCATGTGTGGCAATGTACAGTGTCTGTTTTTTCAGTGTCATCTCCTGGTACATTCAACAGCTATGCTGGTGGGGCCAAAGGTGAGCCAGGACAAATAGAGCTTGAGCGTGGGCCCCATCGGCCCCCCTTCAGAGATCCTACCACCCTATACTCATGTGTCATGATGAGGCAGCAGAAAAAATAGAAACTAAAGAAGGCTTTTGAGCCCTGCTTAATTCATATAGCGCCAACTCCATGCCCTTCCTATAGACTATCAGTGGCGAATATGAGACTCTTGAGAGGCCAATCTCGTGGAAAGGTATCAAGCATGTGTTGTTAATAAGAGCCTACGGATGTGTGATGTAACTCTCACTACCTGCGGAATGATTACATTCATGCCCTTCTTTAGGCGGCCTTCCATTATAGGCACAACATGACATTTTAGAGACTAGTTAAAATTAAATCATAAAGTTATTTTGTCTAACATCTTCCATCACCTTCTTGACTGTTTTATATGAATTACTATTTGCATATTTATATCTATTCTAGCTACTGTCTACTACTGTCAACTAAAGTCACAATCCTTTAAGCTGTAAATAAATATTACAATTAGCAATTTCTAATTTATATCTAAATAGAAATCTTTTTTGTCAATATTTTCAACGTTCCCTAATTGAGAAAACCAAAGAGAGTTCTTAGAGTTAAACTAGATTGTAGTTTTTTTATTTTGTACATTGGCACAGATCTCTCTTCAGATGTATATTAATGCTGCCTTCCTATTAAAGGCTTTCTTCTGTCTAGACATGCCTTTTTGCATAACAAATGCGTATCAAACAGTAATTTCTCCCCGCTCCCTTCCAACCCTTCTTTTTATTCTGTGCACATATTTTTGGCAAATACCGGAAAGGGTTGTAAAAATCTGACTCTGCGCAAGTTTGGTAATCATGGCTCTAACAAAACCCTTCAAAGTATATTTTTAGTTTGGGTTTTGTGAATCGTGGCAGATAGCAGCTCTGGAAACAAAAAATCTTCCTACATCACTAACTCAGCTCCTCCTCCAAAATGTGTCAAGGCAGCTCTGCGTGGGTGAGTCCATGTGATGGAAAAGATATATACTTTTTGTGACCTGCTGTCATCTTTTATTGGACATTTCTAATATGTGCGCTCACTGCCTATGGTCCATTTTGTGATAGAGAACGTCTAGGGCCAGGCAAAAATAACTACCATTTCATGACATGTCTTTGAGTCTAATGTAAGCGACTTCTCTTTGCCTCTTTTCTGGGCCATATTTCAACTGGCAGCATAGTAACTAACATCTCGTGAAATGTGGGCCAAACTGATGAGTCATCTAAACCCACCGCCACTTTTTTCCCACTTCATTTCCCAGTGTAATCACGAGTGAACAAATGTACTACATCAGGGATTTGCAAGTCTTTTCATTTGGGTGCACTGTATTTATTCAAGAAGCAAACATCAAATCCAAGGCAAACATGATTAATGATAGCGCCTTTAGTAGTCGTGTCTGCTCATACTTGCCAATAATACTGCAAAAATAGCCACACATTCTTTGAATTTGGCTGTACTGGTCTATTTGTGACCTGCGAGATTTACCATGTAATAAACACTTCATTTCTGAAGTTCAATTTTGTAGCTGTCTCTAATCCCAAAAAGATATTAGAGCAGCCAAGCCATTTAACCTTTGTCCTAAAACCGTAGTCAAACGTTTGGCTCAAATGACTTGTTCACCTCGGAAAAACAACGGGTTGGAAAGCAGAGAGTTTAGGAGCCTGCACAGATGTAACTCTCTAATGAGAGTGTCTGCTTATGATGCATGACTTATCCTCTTCTTGCCCAGTTCAGTAATTATTGTAATTTCACAGTAGATACGTGTTCCAGAATCAACTTAAAGCCTCGAATTTAGGAATGTATTACAAGAAAGTCAAACCCTGTAAAAGAGTTAAGTACTGGGGATTCTCAATTACAGGACCAAGGTGTCATTCATTGACTTGGGATGGAAGTATAGTAGATCAGAACCCTGCCTGGTGATCATGTCCTGAGAAAATGTTTCTCCAACAGCACACACTTTTTATGTGATCAGGAAGATCCGTATCCAAACATAGATCATAGCTGACTTGGCAATTTTGACTGAGCATGGAAGGGTCTGCTGGCAAGTGTTAAAGAGACGAGGCAACACATTTCCAAGATGGTGGGTGGTCTTCTCAGGGAAGGTGCACATCTGTATCTCTGACAAACTCCTACTACTGCCTGCCTAACCCCAGTCCTCTATGTCGCGTCCAAGTGCTCCCTCCTGATGCTCAGCGCCGAGTTTGCTTGCTGGAGATAACAAGCATTGGCATAGCCAATAGGTCTCACATATGGGACCTTTTAAGTGTTTAGCCAGAGATATAGGCTTTGCCAATGTATTAAAGCTATGTTGTAGTGCATTGTAGCTGCTATGCAGCATATTGAAAAGTTATAATAAAAAAGTGTTATAATAAAATAGCAGCATCAAGAACAAAACAACAACAATAATAAAAACAACTATGCACGTATGGATAGCTATACAGCAGAAAATAAGATGTTGGGTAACAGGGTGTTGTGTACCATGAGGATTCTGAGAGAAGGTAATAGATCATGTGTATCAAGTGCGCATTTTCACATTTAAATTGCATTATGTTTACAACTGTATCACATTCACATTTTTTAGCACAGTGAAAGTAAGTGATCTGTCCAGAATTACACATTTTCAGGTCAGTTACTAGGAGCTGGGGCTAAACATCCAGGTCCGCAAGACCGCAACTAAGCATCTAAATAATAATAGTAAGAATAAGAATAGGAGAAATAGCAAAAATTATACTTTCGTTAATCCCATGCAACTCTGATAACCCTGTTCTCCTAAAGTGTTTGAAAGGTGCAAGCGCACGTCCCGAGGCCTTGCTCAACACTGCTAAAGGAAAGCCTAGGCCGGTACTCACTGGTTGGTTGTCCTGCAGCTGCTCCTCCCCAGGCATGGCTGGGTCCAGAGACAGGCCCCTCTTACCCCAATATTTACCAGAGAACTTCATCATGGTGGACTGCATGGGGCCTCGCTGCAGGCAGAGACTGAGGAGCTCTCAGGAGAACAGGATGCTGCGCAGGCGCCAGGAATGATGAGCAGAGCCTTCCCATGGCCCATATTTATGCACGAGCCTTGGCACTGATGGAGCTCAGATTAAGCTGCAGCCAGTCATTTGAAATATCTGATGCCTCATGCGAGATTAAACGCCTGAAAGCATGTCCTATGTTTCACTGTGAAACAGTTTCCTGTACACATTTCTCGTTCTCGAGCGACATGAAAAATAAAGAGAAAGAACACCACTCCCTTGCTTTTAGATGCCTTTAAATGTCAGGTGGCGTTTTATGCTCACTCTGGGGAAAAAAAGGCTTAGGAGCCAAATAATGTTTCTTTTATTTATATTTAAAGGTCGTATTTATTTTTCATACACTATAAACAAGGAATGACCTTGGGGAAAAGGGTTGCTTAAAAGCAGCTAGACTAATCAAGTTAGAGAGGAATGCACTGTCTGGTACGTGTCACGAGGGCAGGGGCCGCCTCCCCTCTGAAACAACATATTGGGTCGCATTGAGGTTGCTGCATGATTAAAGAGGTCAGACAGCCACATCACATGACCACAGAACTGGAGCCCTCTGCATAAAACATAGGAGAAGGAAGAACTACCGGCCCGTGCAGCAGTAAACAGGAGCCACCTGCCGGAGGAAATAAGGCTGGGACAGCATGCTGAGAGGAGGAGTGTGTGAGACCTCCGGCAGCTGCTGTCCTCACACAGTGAAGATAGGAGATCAGTGTCGATGTTAGAAATGGGGGTCTCTAGTTGGCAAGGGTTTGCACATTTGTCCAAATAGGGACCCTTCTTCCTAGTCAGGATAAGGGAGTTACACTCCTAAAATAACCCCTGCTCACCCCCTTGGTAGCTTGGCACGAGCAGTCAGGCTTATCTTAGAGGCAGTGTGTGAAGTATTTGCACATAACCAACTGTAATACAGTGTAAGCACTACAAAAGGACACCACACCAGTTTAGAAAAATATCCAATATTTTTATATACTTGAGACAAGACCAAAAACGATAAAAATCCGCAATACAGTACTTAGAAATGCTCAGTTATCAAAATATGCTTGAAAAACAGTTCCTTGATGTCGATAGCTCCGTCCGGGGCTATCACGGCGTCGTGAACAAACAAATCCAAACAGTTCTGGCTGACCGCGGCATCGCGGGCCAGCTACGGTGTCGGGAAGACCCGCAAACAGTACCTTTTAGAAATGTAGGGCGTCGGCGACCTCTCGTTGAGCTTCTGAAAGCACGGCGTCCACAGGCGTCAGTTCCGGAGGTCGGTGCAGGAGTCGTCGGGGCCCTCGAAGTCACACGCGTTGCAGATCGAACTCCTCTCGGTTGAAGTCAGGAGCGCTGGCGTAGGCAGGTGTCGGGTGCTGCGGTGCGAAGTGCAGCAGTGCGGCGTGCGGTGCCCTCAGGTCGCGGTGCGAGCAGCGGCTCGGTGGCGGCGTCAGATGGCGTCGTCGGTGAGACCAGGGTCGCGGTGCAAAGTGAATGCGGTGCTCGTCGCGGTGCTGGCAGGTCGCGGTGCAAACAGTGGCCTCGCAGTTGCTAAAGCGCTGTCGTCGGCTGATGAACTGGAGTCGATGACGCCGGCGTCAGTAGGCCAAGGCTGCGGTGCGGGATGAGGGCGGTGCATCGTGTAACTTTACGAGCGGTGCCCTCGAACCACGGTGCAAGCAGCTGCGTAGATTTCGGCATGGAGTGGCGTCGTCAGGGATACCAAGGCGTCGTCGTGAAGCGAGGCAGTGCGGAGTGCAGTGCCCACAGGTCGCGGTGCGAGCAGCGGCTCGGTGGCGGCATCAGCAGGTGTCGTTGGTGAGACCAGGGCCGCGGTGCGGCGTTACGGAGGTGCCCTCTGCGGTGCCTTCAGGACAGGGAGTCGGCAGCGGCGTCGTCGACGTCGTCGGGTTGCTTTTTCTTCTGTTGCAGCACAAAACACACAGTCCCCAGTGCTGAGGGCAGAAGAGCTTCAAGTCTTTGCTGTTCCTGAGACTTCTTGAACAGGGGGCAAGCTCTACCTCAAGCCCTTGGAGAAATTCACAAAAGTAGATTGCAGAAAGTTCAGTCCAGTCCTTTCACTGCCCAAGACAGAAGCAGCCACTGCAGGCCAACACAGCAAAGCACACAGCAAGGTGGTAGATCCTCCTCACAGCTTTTCCAGCTCTTCTTCTTGGCAGTCTTCTTGGTCCAAAAGAGTTCTAAAAGTCAGGGGTCTGGGCCCCAATATTTATATCCCAAAATCCTTTGATCTCTTAGGCAGAGAGTGTCTGTGGCCAGCCAGAACCAGTTATGCCCTCTCTGGTGTGACTTCCTGGCAGGAGGTGGAGACGGCATGGTCAGAGCTAGACCAGGCCCTTTGAGGTGCAAGGATATCTCCTCCCCCTTCCCCAATTGCAGCCCAGGTCTATTCAGCCCTTTCCTGACCCACCTAGACTATCTGGAGCCACTCCTGCTCTCCAGCCTTCTGTCATCCAAAACCCAGACAGGCAATCCACATTCCAGCAGAGGCACACGGGATGACTGAGTAAGAAAATACCTACTTTCTAAAAGTGGTATTTTCAAACACAGAATGAGAAAATCACCTTCACTAATAGATGCATCTTTAGATTCTGAGTTCAGGCATACTAAACTTTATTTTCCCACCTAATTCCCCGGGCCAGTTATGTTTATAAGATGTTATAAACAAACTCCCCATTCTGTCCTATGGGGAACAGGTAGCCTTGCAATAGCGAAAAACGAAATTGGCCGTAATTCACTATCAGGACATGCCACACACACCAGGGCATGTCCTACCTTTCACATACACTGCACCCGGTCCACAGGGGTACCTTGGGCCTGCCTTAGGGGTGGCTGACATGTAAGAAAAGGGAAGGTGAGGGACTGGCAAGTGTGTGCACTGGCCAAGTCGACATGGCAGTTACAAACTGAGCGCAGACTCCGCAATGTCGGGTTTGAGTTACCTTTTCAGGGCTACTCACGTGGGTGGCACAATCAGTGCTGCAGGCCCGCTAGTAGCATTTGATTCACAGGCCCTGGCACACTCGTGCACTTTACTAGGGACTAACAAGTAAATCAAATATCCAATCATGGAAACACCAATCCATAACACAATTTACCACAGGAGCACTTGCACTTTACCACTGATCAGCAGTGAGAAAAGTGCGCAGAAACACTACGCCAGCAAAAACAGAGTCAAAACCGGGAGGTCAGAAAGCAAACACGCCAAAAGATGCCAAGTCTAACCCATGTCCCCTCCAGCTGAAAGTAGGAAGAACTACCCACCCTCCTGGGAGTTCTCTTCACTAAGGCAGAAGAACCTGTACAGACCATCTGCATTGGCGTGTTCTGTGCCATGACGGTGTTCCACCATAAATTCCATTCCCTGTAGGGAGATGGACCACCTCAGCAGTTTTGGACTCTCCCCCCTCATTTGCATCAACCATCTGAGGGGCCTGTGGTCTGTCTGAACCCGGAAGTGAGTCCCAAACAGGTATGGTCTCAGCTTCTTCAGTGCCCAGACCATAGCGAAAGCTTCCCTTTCTATGGCACTCCACCTCTGTTCCCTGGGGAGTAGTCTCCGGCTAAGGAAGACTACAGGCTGGTCTAGGCCCTCTTCTTTCAGTTGGGAGAGCACCTCTCCCACTCCATGCTCTGAAGCGTCAGTCTGCACGACGAATTCCTTGGAGAAGTCGGGGGCCTTGAGCACGGGTGCCGTGCACATGGCGGCCTTCAGGGCATCAAAAGCCTTCTGGCAGGACTCAGTCCACATCACCTTCTTGGGCTGATTCCTGGAAGTCAGCTCTGTTAAGGGGGCAACAATGGTGCCATACCCCTTAACAAACCTCCTGTAGTACCTGGTGAGTCCTAAGAAGGCCCTCACCTCTGTCTGGGTCTTGGGGGGCTCCCAAGCCAGAATGATGTCAATCTTGGGTTGTAGGGGCACCACCTGGCCGCTTCCTACCTGTTGTCCCAAGTACACCACCGTACCATGCCCGATCTGGCAGTTACTGGCCTTGATCGTGAGGCCTGCCCTCTGCAGCGCCTTCAACAGTTCACCGAGGTGCTGCAAGTGTTCTTCCCAGCTGGAACTGAACACTGCAATGTCATCCAGGTAGGCGGCACTGAAATCCTCCAGCCCAGCCAACACCTGGTTGACCAACCTCTGAAAGGTGGCAGGGGCATTCTTCAACCCAAAGGGCATCACCTGGAACTGGTAATGTCCTTCTGGGGTTGAAAATGCTGACCTCTCCTTGGCGCCATCGGTTAAGGCAATCTGCCAGTACCCAGACATTAAATCAAACGTGCTGAGGAACTTGGCAGCTCCCAACCGATCAATGAGCTCATCAGCTCTGGGGATGGGGTGTGCGTCAGTCCTGGTGACGGCATTGAGCCCACGGTAGTCCACACAAAACCGCAGTTCTGCAGTGGCACCGGGTGCAGCAGCCTTTGGGACCAAGACCACTGGGCTGGCCCAAGGACTGTTGGAAGACTCGATCACCCCTAACGCCAACATCTTAGAGACCTCCTCTTTAATGCTGGCCTTGACCCGTTCAGTCAACCTGTAAATCTTGTGCTTCACAGGAGGGCTGTCACCGGTGTCCACGTCATGGGTACACCAGTGAGTAACACCTGGGGTCAGGGAGAACAGTGGGGCAAACTGTCCCAACAACTGGTGACAGTCGCTCTGCTGCTCTGGAGTCAGTGTAGGGGAGAGGATCACACCTTCCACTGACCCATCGTGCTCCTTGGTAGACAGGAGGTCATGGAGAGGTTCACTCTTCTCTTCCACCCCATCATCTGTCACCAAGAGCATGCTCACTTCAGACCTCTCAAAGTGGGGCTTGAGGCAGTTCACGTGGAGGACCCTCAAAGGGTTCCTTGGAGCCCGCAAATTCACCAGGTAGGTGACATCACTTTTGCGCTCCACCACCTCAAATGGCCCAGTCCACTTGTCCTGCAAGGCACAAGGTTCCACTGGGGCCATGACCCACACTTTTTGCCCAGGTTGAAATTCGACCAGAGTGGCATTCTGGTCATACCACTTGCTCATTTCTTCCTGGCTTGCTTCTAGGTTCGCCTGCGCGAGTTTCCTGCAGTGGGCAGTTTGGTTTCTGAAGGCCAGCATGTAACTAAACACATCCTCGGGAGCTTTCCTGGGAGCTGCCTCCCAGCCTTCCTGCACCAAACTCAGAGGTCCTCTCACAGGGTGACCATACAGAAGCGCAAAGGGACTGAACCCAAGAGACTTCTGTGGTACCTCCCTGTATGCAAAGAGAAGGCACGGCAATAGGACGTCCCACTTACGCCTCATGGGTTCTGTTAGACCCTTAATCATGCCCTTCAAGGTCTGGTTAAATCTCTCCACCAGACCGTTACCTTGTGGGTGGTAAGGGGTGGTGAACTTGTAGGTTACACCACACTCCCTCCACAGGGATGTCATATACTTGGATATGAAATTGGTCCCCCTGTCAGAAACCACCTCTCTGGGGAACCCCACTCGGGAAAAGATCCCCATTAACCCCCGGCCCACCACTGGCGCCGTCGTTGTCCTGAGAGGGATTGCCTCCGGGTACCGGGTGGCATGGTCCACCAAGACCAGGATGTACCTGTTGCCCATGGCTGTCTTGGGATCCAGTGGCCCCACAATGTCCATCCCTACCCTTTCAAAGGGCGTTCCAACCACTGGAAAAGGTTGGAGAGGAGCTTTGACCTTCCTCCTACTCTTACCACTTGCCTGCCAAGTTTGGCAAGACCTGCAATGTCCATCTGACTGCCTTCGCATTTGGGGCCAGAAGAAGTGGGTGACAAGCCTATCAAAGGTCTTGTCCTGCCCCAAATGTCCTGCCAAAGGCACGTCATGAGCCAGACCCAGTAGGAAGGTCCTGAAGCGCTGGGGTACTACCAGCACACGGGCTGACCCAGGCTCAGTGACCTTTGGCTCACTGTACAGGAGATCATTCTCCCAGTAGATCCAATGTGATCCGGACTGATCACCAGCTGCCTGGTCTGCAGCCTGCCGCCGCAGACCCTCCAGAGAAGGGCACTCCTTCTGCTCCTTTCAGAATTCCTCTCTGGTGGGACCCCCTTCTTGCTGCCAATGGGTCAGCTCAGAGATGTCCCCCAGTTCAGCTAACTGCTCCCCTGTAGGCACCGGGGCGTCCCCCTCAAGGTCCGCCTCCTCCCGGTCCGTGGGAACTTCAGGGGCCGGTTTCCCGTGCCCCTTTTCCTTTCTCTTGGCAGGGACTTGGGCCACTGTTTCAGGCTCCAAGTCCTCTTGATCACCCTCTCTGGCCGCCATTGACCGAGTGGACACGCATGCCCACTCTGGCAACCCAAGCATCTCCAAGTGAGACCTGAGTTCAACATCCTTCCATAAGGACTGCTCCAGGTCATTACCTAGCAGACAATCTACAGGCATGGAAGGGCTCACAACCACCCTCAAGGGACCTGAGACCCCCCCACTCGAAGGGAACCTGCACCACCAGACACTGGAGCTCTGATTGTCCACCGCAATGACTTGGTGGAATGTCCCTGGGACTACCTGCTTCTCAGAGACCAGGTGACACCGGACTGAGGTCACACTGGCTCCAGTATCTCTGAGAGCCTCTACCCTTTTCCCATTGATGGTCACCCAGGTGCTGTATTTCTTTGTGTTAGGGGGCACCGTGTTTCCTGGGACTACCTCACTGTCCCCTAGTGAGACGAGGGTCATTTCTGTGGGGTCCCCACCCTCCTGTGGGTACTCCTCCTCCCCAAGCGCTACACTAGCCAACACCTTGGACTGCCCACCGGTGGGTGGCTGTGCCCCCTTAGGGCACTTGGGGTCCCCCTTCATGTGACCCACCTGGTCACATGCAAAACACTTGCGGGGGCCGGTCTCACCAGGCTTTCCTGACGAGACCCCTTGTTTCCTATCTCCTGGGGGATGGGAACCTTTACTCTGGGTGTTAGTTTGGGCCCTTTAGAGAACTCCTGTGTTTTACCCTTGTCCCCCCCACTTTTCTGCTGGGGACCCTGCCCACCTTTGGCTGAGTCTCCTCCATACGCTTTCCTGTGGACCCTGGTACTCACCCAGCAGTCCGCCTCCATAGCAAGCTTCCTGGGGTCAGTCAGCTTACTATCAACTAGGTGCTGGCGCAGATCTGCAAAACATAGACTAGACAAGTGCTCCCATGCAATTAAATTGTAGAGCCCCTGAAAATCTGTCACATTACTGCCCTTCACCCAGCCATCCAGTGAGCTGCAAAACATATCTACACATTCCAACCAAGTGTTGGCATCGGACTTCTTACTGGACCTGAACTGATCCCTGTACTTTTCAGGAGTGAGACCATACTTAGTGAGAAGGGCGTCCTTCATGTCTGCATAGGTGAGGTGATACCCCTTACCCAAAGCTATTAAAGTATCCCTTGCTTCTTCTGGGAAGAGAGGCCACAATCCTGCTCCCCAATTCTCCTCAGGGACCCCATTCATGTGTATCGCTGCCTCGTAACCCTGAAATCACCTTTGTATGTCATCACCCTTCTTGAATTCTTTGCCTACATTCTTAGGGATGTGCACAATCCTGTCTGCCTGTCTTGGCGGGTTGCTGCCACCATCTGAGCTGGCTCTACTCCTCTGATCCAGCTCCTTTATCCTCAACTCATGCTCTAACATCATCCTTTTCTCCTCCATGGCTAACTTAAGCTTCTCTAGTTCTACTGCAACTCTCCTTGCTTCCCGCCTGTCCTCCAGCTCTCTTGGGGACAGGCCACTGCTGCCTGGCCTGGACGGGTCCCCCCCTCCCAAAAGCACATCCACCCTAGGAATAGGCTCCTCCGCCTCTCCACTGAGATCACCAGACTGCTCGCTGGCATGTCTGGCTGCTACCCAGGCCCTCAGCGCCTTTTGTAGCTCCTCCTTCCTCATGAGGCCTCTGACTTTTAGGTTTTTGCAAATTGATTTCAATTCCCTAACATTGTAGGATTCCAACCTATCCTCCTCAAAGGCAATTTCCAGGGATGCAATAGATGATGCTCTTGATTCAGGCATGATGAAGTAGCAAGTTCAAACTGGCAAGATCAAAAATAGGCCAAAAAGAAAAAGAACCAGCATGTGGCACGTAATGGTCTGTGATATGGTAATAGTGCACACCAATCACTGTAAGTCAAGTGCAAACGCAAGTCCTATCCTCACCGCTGACAACCAATGTTAGAAATGGGGGTCTCTAGTTGGCAAGGGTTTGCGCCTTTGTCCAAATAGGGACCCTTGTTCCTTGGTCAGGATAAGGGAGTTACACTCCTAAAATAACCCCTGCTCACCCCCTTGGTAGCTTGGCACGAGCAGTCAGGCTTATCTTAGAGGCAGTGTGTGAAGCATTTGCACATAACCAACAGTAATACAATGTAAGCACTACAAAAGGACACCACACCAGTTTAGAAAAATATCCAATATTTTTATATACTTAAGACAAGACCAAAAATGATAAAAATCCACAATACAGTACTTAGAAATCCTCAGTTATCAAAATATGCTTGAAAAACAGTTCCTTGATGTCGATAGCTCCATCCAGGGCTATCACGGCGTCGTGAACAAACAAATCCAAACAGTTCTGGCTGACCGCGGCGTCGCGGGCCAGCTACGGTGTCGGGAAGACCCGCAAACAGTACCTTTTAGAAATGCAGGGTGTCGGCGATCTCTCGTTGAGCTTCCGAAAGCACGGCGTCCGCAGGCGTCGGTTCCGGAGGTCGGTGCAGGAGTCGTCGGGGCCCTCGAAGTCACACGCGTTGCAGATCGAACTCCTCTCTGTTGAAGTCAGGAGCGCTGGCGTCGGCAGGTGTCGGGTGCTGCGGTGTGAAGTGCAGCGGTGCGGCATGCGGTGCCCTCAGGTCGTGGTGCGAGCAGCAGCTCGGTGGCGGCGTCAGATGGCATCGTCGGTGAGACCAGGGTCGCGGTGCATAGTGAATACGGTGCTCACCGCAGTGCTGGCAGGTCACGGTGCAAGCAGCGGCGTCATCGTTGCTGAAGCGCTGTCGTCGGCTGACAAACTGGAGTCGATGGCACCGGCGTCAGTAGGCCAAGGCTGCGGTGCGGGATGACGGCGGTGCATTGTGTAACTTTACGAGCGGTGCCCTCGAACCACGGTGAAAGCAGCGGCGTAGATTTCGGCATGGAGCGGCGTTGTCGGGGATACCAAGGCGTCGTCGTGAAGCGAGGTGGTGCGGAGTGCGGTGCCCACAGGTCACGGTGCGAGCAGCGGCTCAGTGGTGGCGTCAGCAGGTGTCGTCGGTGAGACCAGGGTCGCAGTGGTGCGTTGCGGCGGTGCCCTTTGCGGTGCCCTCTGCGGTGCCTTCAGGACACGGAGTCGGCAGCGGTGTTATCGACGTCGTCGGGTTGCTTTTTCTTCTGTTGCAGCACAAAACACACAGTCCCCAGTGCTGAGGGCAGAAGAGCTTGAAGTCTTTGCTGTTCCTGAGACTTCTTGAACAGGGGGCAAGCTCTACCTCAAGCCCTTGCAGAAACTCACAAAAGTAGATTGCAGAAAGTTCAGTGCAGTCCTTTCACTACCCAAGACAGAAGCAGCCACTGCAGGCCAACACAGCAAAGCACACAGCAAAGTGGTAGATCCTCCTCACAGCTTCTCCAGCTCTTCTTCTTGGCAGCCTTCTTGGTCCAAAAGAGTTCTAAAAGTCAGGGGTCTGGGCCCCAATATTTATATCCCAAAATCCTTTGATCTCTTAGGCAGAGAGTGTCTGTGGCCAGCCAGAACCAGTTCTGGCTTCTCTGGTGCGACTTCCTGGCAGGAGGTGAAGACAGCATCGTCAGAGGCAGACCAGGCCCTTTGAGGTGCAAGGAAATCTCCTCCCCCTTCCCCAATTGCAGTCCAGGTCTATTCAGCCCTTTCCTGACCCATCTAGACTATCTGGAGCCACTCCTGCTCCCCAGCCTTCTGTCATCCAAACCCCAGACAGGCAATCCACATTCCAGCAGAGGCACACGGGATGACTGAGCAAGAAAATACCTACTTTCTAAAAGTGGTATTTTCAAACACAGAATGTAACAAGCATTTGCAATGCAATAGGTCTCGCATTTGTGAAAGTTAGAGCTTTTGGCATTGAAAATGACAATGTTTTTACTTCGGTCTTTCTATTTGCAGTGGAGTGATTCCATTTGCATAGCCCTATTGTCATTTGTATGAATTTGTGGCGCTGGAGAACCTGGAAATAGGTTATGAGGCAGGCGAGACCAGAGTGATATGATGCATGAAAAAAATAAGTAACAGAATCCTTGAAGAAGCAAACATAGGTAATGCAAGACAAAGTAAAGCGTGGAAGTAAAGGACACGACCCTCCCTCTCCACCAAGGTTCATCTCCAACGTGAAGGTGTGCAGCACTCATCGTCGTGTTCCTTAAATAGAGCACCAGGCAGCTGCACTTTCAACAAGTATCACTGCACTGTATATTACTGGTGAACCCCTCAGTCTCTCCATCCTTATGTGGTGTGTTATCAAGTGTGATGAGTACATGCAAAATAGTATATCCACGTTGTGGTTCGATTCTGCATATAATGTAGCCCTTAAAACTGTAGGTTGCTCAATGCACTTAGCAGTATTCAAAGTTAGCCGTCTCCCCACTCCATGCATGTCCCAGTGGGCCACTCCTAGGACTCCCCCTCCCACTAGAATTACAAGGCTATGTGCAGGGTCTGTCAGTGAATCGTCGTGAGGCAGGTAAATGAGTTACTTGGCCTCAAATAGGGTATGTTATTCATAAGGAAATCAAGAACTGAAAGCATACAAATTGGATTTCTTGAAGGTTGAATCTACTCTGTGAAAGGAGAAGCCAAGCATGCACTAATCACTGCAAATCGCTCTCCATGCTGCCTACACAGCACAACCCACCCCCACCCTCCGACCGAGTTTAAAGAACTGTTTAAGGCTGTGGAGGAAGGGGCCAAGTGTTCGGTGCATGGAGCAGTCATTGAAGAGCTGTAAATCACCTATTTAAAAGGAAGACTCGTTTTTGTCGAAATGGCTTGATTTTAGTTAGCTTTCGTTTAGGAAAATACGCCACTTAAAGTCAACGGGGAAAATACTTTCTGTTTTGTAAAACTCCCTCTTCTTTGTCCCCAAGTTGGCAAGTGGTGCTAGGGAGGCAGCTCTATGAATCTTTGGTCGTTGCACAGTAAAATCTTTGGCACATTACTGCGTATGAAAGCCGCCCTGGTAGGGTCGGTGTCCACAGGAGTATACATGGCAAGACTTCCAATATCGGCAAATCTTTGCTATAATAATATTTTTTTAAAAACATGCTTACCTGTCTGCTACCTATACAGACTCAATCTCAACAAGTCGGCACAGGCAGCGTTCTGCCTGCAGCGCGTGAGCGACAGCCACCTGTTCACACTTCTGGTGCACGCGCACCAAGCGCGTAATAGACACCAAAAGGCCATGGGAGAAGCATTGCTCCTCCCATGGCCTATTGGTGTCTATTACGCGCACCAAGCGCGTAATAGACACCAATAGGCCATGGGCGGAGCAATGCGCCCGCCTTTAGCCAATTGCGTGCAGTCTTTTAGAAAAAGATGCATGCAAACGCCAATGGGGTAGCACAAAAGGAATCGCACGCGCTTCTGGCTGGTCAGTGCTGAATCCCCATTTTTCACCTACTAAATGTCTCGCGCTGCGCGAGCACTGCTGCGCAGTGCACCGCTAGGCGCAAGACCTAAAAATCACCTTCACTAATAGATGCATCTTTAGATTCTGAGTTCAGGCATACTAAACTTTATTTTCCTACCTAATTCCCTGGGCCAGTTATGTTTATAAGATGTTATAAACAAACTCCCCATTCTGTCCTATGGGGAACAGGTAGCCTTGCAATAGCGAAAAACGAAATTGGCCGTAATTCACTATCAGGACATGCCACACACACCAGGGCATGTCCTACCTTTCACATACACTGCACCCGGCCCACAGGGGTACCTTGGGCCTGCCTTAGGGGTGGCTGACATGTAAGAAAAGGGAAGGTGAGGGACTGGCAACTGTGTGCACTGGCCAAGTCGACATGGCAGTTACAAACTGCGCGCAGACTCCGCAATGGCGGGTCTGAGTTACCTTTTCAGGGCTATTCACGTGGGTGGCACAATCAGTGCTGCAGGCCCGCTAGTAGCATTTGATTCACAGGCCCTGGCACGCTCAGTGCACTTTACTAGGGACTAACAAGTAAATTAAATATCCAATCATGGAAACACCAATCCATAACACAATTTACCACAGGAGTACTTGCACTTTACCACTGATCAGCAGTGAGAAAAGTGCGCAGAAACACTACGCCAGCAAAAACAGAGTCAAAACCGGGAGGTCAGAAAGCAAAAACTCAGGGGAAACACGCCAAAAGATGCCAAGTCTAACAGTCGATCATGGCGTGTCTCCTAATGTTTTACAATTAAAACAAACATTTCATAAAGAAACAAAAAATTAGTACGCGCAGAGAAAAGAGAGAGGAGGGGAGGCAAAGGCAACACGAATGGGTAGGGCTCGCGCTCGGAGCAGATTATAGATTCCCATAAAGGGAAAGAGAGCGGCAGTGGGCAAGCAAGAAACGGTGTGGGCCATGCCAATAAAAAAAGAGTGCGCCGAACAAAGGATACATAAACCGGACAGTAAGGCACATGTAAAAGGGGCGATAGCCACGAAAGAGAAACCACGCCCAAAGGTGGGACAAAGAGCAGCATATCATCAATCAAAAGAAAGCAATTTTGAAAGGCACACAAACCAACAAATGGAAAGTGCTGGGTTTGGCCTTAGCCCACAGAGGGATTAAACCATGCCTCGCAGAGCAACGCATGTGCGCTGCCTCTAGGTTCGACCTAAAAACTGTGACCCGCTCTGCTGATAAGTAGAAGTACTGGCTGATGAGCCCATTAACAACATTAAAATGTTCCTATAACTTCTGATATACAGAGTGCCGACACATTCTATCTATTTGAGGACCAGCACATTTTCACTTCCTTTCTGAACCTCTAGAATGAGGGTCACAATGAGGGTAGATTTGTTCTTGACAATACCAAATTACTCAAGACTCTGCTATATTTACTCTCCTAAGTATGTTATCCAGGTGGCTAATTTTCAACGCTTAAGGGGCAATATAACTTTATGAGGAATTTCTATTAAGGTCATAGTTAAACTTCTCGCATCCAACTCATACATGCTTGTTTGTCAACACAAGTGAGTGTCACAAGTTAATTGTGTCAATGCTGAGAGTTCCAACAACAGAATAATGTTTACAGTGCTTCTATTAGAATTCACATTGCACAGAAGCGTATTATAATATGATACACATGTATACCTTTGTCACATTGCTCTAGCTTTTCTTAATCTGAGGATTGCTTATCCAGGCATGGATCCATGATCTATTGCTCAAATTCCTGTAGAATGACCATTTGAAAACAATTCTGTGATCCTGAAATGTGAAGCCATTCATAAATTAATCACAAAGGGCCTCCGCACTCATGGCGGAAGCCCCGCAGGCGTGGGGGGCTCTCCGCACTCGAGGCAGAATCTCTGCAGTGAGAATTCTCATTGCGGAGATTCTACCCAGAGTGTGGAGACTCCCCTACGACTGCGGGGCCACTGCCATGAGTGCGGAGGCCCTTTATTAATCAGACCCTTAAAGTTTGCTCAGAATCATGTTCATTCACTAATGAAATAAAATAATTCATTTGCTAAATCGATCGATCCCTGCTTTTCCCACCAAAGCTCAGAGCAATATATGATCTTTCTGCGATTGTCATTTTCCTTATAAACTTACCTTCATGTTTATAGGGCTTGTTTAAGATGTTTATATTTCTGCAGCATGAGTGTCCCAAGCTTTCTGAATAGTCACTTTCTGCTCAGAACTACATAGCAAATTATCATCCTCTTATGCTCTACTGACCCCTTCTTACTATCTTAGATTTGGTGGAACATATGTGACACACAACTGAAATCTAAAATATAGCCTAGCCTAAAGGGCAACACAATGAAATGAGAATTTCATCTATTTCATAAAAGATAAATCAGAACCTGCTGATAACATCGAAACTATCATACAAGAACTTCTTCTCATGCTAACCTTAATACAAAGTACTAAAAAAGAACACAGACATCATTCATGCAGAGACGGTTGGCATCAGGAAGGACTTCTAATATATCTTTATTTGTATTACTGTAGCTGAATTAAGAGAGTTTGAACTGGAATATTATGATGCTGCTTCAGAGGAGTAAACAACGAGACAACATTGAAAATGCATGCATTGCAAGTAGAGGCCAGTGATCAGAAAAACTGAAATCAGAGGGCTTTTTCGTGTCTACTCTACCAGATGGAGGTGAAGAACATGCACTATCATGTATGGATTTTGTGAAAGGCATAGTTGCAGAAACGTTCATGCATCACTTTCCCTAAGAGAAATTGATATCAAAAGGCCTCATTGCATAAACAGAATAGAAGATTGCAGAGAGCTCTCACCTCTGGACACTTTAAAGGCAAATCTGACATCATATTTCAATGTGCTCGTACAACACTGTTGACGCTACCAACCAAATATCCTTAAGGAGGGTCAATTCCTTAGAAAGTTAGAATCCTGTGGTCAAATACTTAGCCAGCCAGGACCATTAGGGAAAATATGCACAATTAGGCTTCTTTGGTTCTCAATTTTGACGATTTAGTCAAACGTCAAATTAATTATTATAGAAAGTAGAAATTTAGAATCAGAAGCCAATTCATTAATGAATGCAATAATGTAGTGCGCCTCTAAGAAATTAAGCAGCCACATCACATAAGACAAATAGTCAAATTATTAAGGCGACACCCTAGTACAAAAATCTGATGCAGCACCTAGCCTTTTCTAAATAACAAACACTTCTTTCTAGTATACCAGCAGAATGAGAAATGAGATTGAGTTACTTCCTCCCCAAATGGCATATCTTTTATAATGTTTCCAACAACACAAGCACACAGTTTCATAGCATGACAGTATGTAAAAAGACAGCATTAAAATGTAACTTGCACAGGAAACCAATCAAACTATTAGCTTCCAACCCACCCTAAATAACACTTGCTTCCGCATGATTTTCATTGGCAAGTAACGCGATTTAGTTGCACAGAGGAAATAAACAAGAAATGAAATTTAATATCATAGATTTATCACATAATCTTGCAATGTATCAAAGCACATCCATTCGCTGTTACTTCATATGTTCAGAGACAAACTGTGGCATTCCTTTGAACAATTTCCTATAGAGGATTAGTTGATGCCTGGCATTTTTATAATCCTAATCTTCTAGAATATTCCTTTTTCTCCCCTACCCATCACTCTTCATCTAGCATAGATGATCATTTTCTGGATAAGACCTTCACACAACATTTGATTCACGCTGAACTAGGCCCAATACTAGTTTCCAACCAAGCCCCAGTCATAATCGTCCTAGAGTCCTCACACACATCCACTTGTGATAATAGGTGGCGTTTCACTAATTGCTGCTACAAGACCACCAGTTTGTTAAGAGCAGTGAATATTTCATTACTGAATTCTTTGACAACAATATTAGCTTGGGGGTCAAGTTGCATCATGTTTGGGACTCGTTCAAAGCCACCGCGTGCGGACACAACATTAATTTTGTTTCCAATAAGTGAAAGGCTGCTGCCAAAGAATCCAAGCATCTCCTACAACATATTAGTGAATAAGAACATGAGTATCATTCTTCTTCCCATAGAGAAGTTCTAGACCAACTTATTCAAGCTAAACTAAATTTCAACTGAACTTCCATTAACAAAGCTAGTTATGTTCTCTTAAAAAAAACGCAAAGTTCTATGGCAGCTCAAACAAAGCAGGCAAGATGCTGGCCAACTACTCAAAAGTCAAAAAGAAGAGGACTCTGGCAATTACAAGGTGAGCGGAGAGCAGGGGAGGCAGCTCTGATCTGTAGCCGGGAGCTGCTGCCGGACACTCCAGACACCACACGCTGCGGGGGCGCGGCCCTGAGCGCTACCCGGCCCGGTTTCTGCGGTGGCCCCTTGCCAGTAATTAAGCAGGAAGGCCGAGAGATCTCTAACTGGCCTCAGTCGTGAGGCACACAAGGCCTGGGAGACCCAGTGTTATCACTAGCGGAGGGCGCTGAAATTGGAGTGGACCCTAGGGCGGCGCCTCCTCCTGATTCCACGGGACACAGTGCCGCCTTGTCCGGTCTCTCCCCACAGACCGGGATATCTAGTCCCAGGGAAGCAAGGCTCCCAACAGCACCTGCACCGGGGGGGAGTGTGGCACGGACCAAGACCCTGGTCCTGAGACAGGGAGCACGCAAACCTTGTGATCCCACCCGACAGCACCAGAGTCAGCCTGCTGCGGAGAAGGGCAGCAGACCCTCGCTGGATATCAGTGAGCCACCTGCACTAGCGGTGCGGCTCTGGGACTAGGTCTCGCAGCAAATAAGAGGAAGGGGGACAAGCTATGGTGCACGGTGATAGCCCCTGGTGGTGGAGAGAATCAAAGGAGACTAGGGCTACGGGTCACCCCCCATGTTAGCAACCCATGGTGATACAACACATTTTTGGGCACACCAAGAACCTGTGGTTGAGGCAAAGTGGACCTGAGCCTACCTGCGCAATCCATGACAAGAGAGCGGCTCCCTGGAACAGCCATGAAGCTGATATAGTTAGAGAAGGGCTGGTGTTCGGTGAAGAGAGTGAGCGGTGCCCTGGTTGCTTCACCTGAAATAGTTCTCGAGCGCAAAGAGAGGCAGAGGGGGAACACGGGCCATGGACCAATCCCCCCAATGCTGCCTAGAGGAGCAACTGACCGGAGACCTTCCCCGCTGGCCCTCCTGGGCCGGCATATTCTAGGTCCCTCAACAATTCCCATCAGCGATGGGGAGACACAATGGGAGGCTGTTTCTCACCACTGCGACTGGGACCAGCCTGCAGGAAGGACCTAGTCACCTCCTGAATTATGACATCTGCGAGGGGGAAAAAAGACCGGACCCTGAGGAACATGTTGAGTAAACTCCCCCCTGGGCCGAGTGTGACAAGCAGACAACACCTTGAGCAAATCAGGGGCAAGACTCGGAGGGAGCAGAGGAGCCAGTCACACATTCATTCTTGGAGGCACTGTTCTCCACACTACGCGAAGATCTAAAAATCCTCAGAGTGGAGCTATCCAACGATATCAAGGAGATCCGCCACGATGTAGACTCAATAGGGGACTGGGTTGCGGCTCTCGAAGACCAGGAACATACCAGAGAAGAGGAAGTGGAGCAGCTACAACAGGAGGGGATTCGCCTGCGAGAACAACAGATAGATCTCCAAGGCCATGCTGAAGACCTCGAGAACCGCTCCCGGCGCAACAATATTCGCATTAAGGGCGTGCTGTCCCAGGCAAAAGGCTCCAACATGAATCTTTATCTGGGAGACCTCTTTAGATATATTCTGGAGACCCCCCAGAAACTGAGATAAAAATAGACCGTGCACAAAGAGTGGGCCTACCCTGTTGACCCTCGCCCCCCCCCCACCAGACATTCTGGCCTACCTCCCAGAATCCAACTGAAAGAACAGATCTTATGCAAGGCCCGGGAGAAACAGCCTTTATCGTTCCGGGGGCAATCTCCATCCCTCTTCCAAGACTTAGCCATGATCACCTTGCAGAAAAGGAGAGAAATTCGACCGGCCACAGCTCATTTATGGAATCTGGGCATTGCGTATTCTTGGGGTCACCCCTTTCACCTTGTCCTTTACTGGGAGGGCAAACTGCACCAACTAAGATCACTCACAGAGACTTGTCGCATCCTTGGTATTGAAGACTCCCTAGCGGAAGACTCGGGGAGAGAAAAATCAGGGGGCCCGCGGAGCAGGCGCCAGCAAGAGCGGAGACAATGCACAACCGAGAGTGGCATGAAGTCCTACCCCGCCACTATAGCAATGGAATGTCAGGCGGTCCTGGATTCACTGTCTGGTGAGCGGCAAGATGGAAACAAAATGTGAGACCCCGGGGTAGACACTGAGGGGCATATTAGCAAGACCGGCGATAAAATTATCGCCGTTTTAGCGGCAGGAAACTGCCGCTAAAACGGCGATAATGGGCTTGCTAATATGCGTTATAGAATTCAATAGAAGCCCAGGTTAGATGCCCTGCACATCTAACCTGGGCTTCTATTGGAATTCTATAACGCATATTAGCAAGCCCATTATCGCCGTTTTAGCGGCAGTTTCCTGCCGCTAAAACGGCGATAATTTTATCGCCGGTCTTGCTAATATGCCCCTGAGTTTTTACACCGGGCTGGGCTGGCGGCGGGCGATATTTTCAGGAGGGGGTATTCAGCCACAACATGCACCCAACTTTTATCCCTGGGTACATGTGGATTCGATCTGCTGGAACTGGACTTCAACTGTTTGCTTTCTGTTATAGTTCATGTTTTCTTCTAATTTTTTTGGGACTAGTACTCATCTTAGAGGTCTATGGGGAAAAGAGCAGATGCAACTAAGTGGGTGATCGAAGAGGGGGAAGCTGGGAAAGGTACGGGGCACTCGGAATAGACGGCCTCAGAACGATACCCTCACATAGATCAGACATGGCATCACACACAGTTAAGGTTCTATCACTCAATGTGAAGGGTCTCAACAACCCTACCAAGAGGCAAGCAATACTTTCCTACCTCGAAAACTCAGATGCAGATATATGCCTCCTACAAGAAACTCTCCTCCTGAGCAAGGATTGGCACTGCCTCAGATCCCGAGCCTTTCCTCACCAACTTTTTTCCTCTACTACTTCCAAAAAAGCGGGAGTGGCAATTTTTCTTTTTGCAAGATCATTCTGGGGCGAGGTGGGCTCTAAGGTTGGTGAGGTGAAGGATAGACTCCTGGCACATACAGTAAACATTGGGGGCCAATTTTTGGTGGTGGGCTTTATATACGCTCCCAACACAGGCCAGGAACATTTCCTTTCTGGCTGCAGCTACAGAAGTGATGGCCACACGGTCACGCTTGATACTCCTGGGGGGAGACTTGAACCTCGCATTCGATACTGACAAAGATAGATCCATTAGCAGCTCTGCTCAGTCAGGGGCTCTTTCAAGGGAAGGGAGAAGATGGCTTCATGAGACTGGGTTAATAGATCTCTGGAGGGAGGCTCATCCACACGCTGCCCAATACACCTTCTATTCCCATGCCCATAAATCATATGCACGCCTTGATTACATATTGGGGACTAGCGACATACACAATATCATGGGAGATATAGAGATAGAGCCGGGGGCACTGTTGGACCACGATGCAGTAACCCTCACCCTAAACTTTACCCCTCAGAGAAGACACATTGGGAACTGGAGGCTCAGGGAGACTCTGCTCCAATGACCCACAGTGATACAACAGCTTACAACAGTTATACACATCTACTTAGATTTTAACTACAATCTAGATACATCTTTTTCTACACTATGGGAGGCACTGAAAACAGTGGTAAGAGCCGAACTCATAGCAATATCGGCTGCCGATAATAAAGCCCGCAAAGGGAAAAGGGGCCAACTGACGGTTCAGGTTAGGGAATTTGAATGTATACATAGTCGAACAGGGGTCCCCAGTGTCTGGCGCCAACTACGCGCAGCCGGGCCCAATTAGCGGGCCTCGACCTAGCAAGGGCGGAATATGCCGCTCTTCGACTGAAACACTCATTCTATATTGGAGGAGATAAATCAGGGCGGTTGCTAGCTAACAAACTAAGGGCTCAACGACAGCAGACAAAGGTGCATTCCCTCAGATCTCAAGAGGGCAGGGAATTGGTAGATAACGATCACCTAGCGAAGGAATTTCGGGACTTCTACACAGAACTATATGCAAGACAAGACCTGGAAGACCAGACCATTACGACATATCTACGTGGGGGGAACGCCCCACCCTCACTACCGCCCAAGTGGATTCCCTAGACTCCCCCATCAAGGTCGAAGAACTAATCTATGTGATCTCTTATCTCAAGTCCTTCAAATCCCCAGGCCCAGATAGGTACTCAGCAAGCTTCTATAAAACATTTTGCCAGATTCTGGCCCTATTCTCACTAGACTGTTCAATTCCTTTATAGGCCCCGGCTCAATTCCCACCAATATGCTGGCCACATCTATCGTAGTAATCCCTAAACCAGGGAAGGATAGGCAGTTTTTTAGTTCCTATTGACCTATCTCCCTACTAAATGTAGATATCAGCTCTTCATGAGCATTCTTCCAGCGAGGCTGGGCCCTCTGATGCCGGGCATCATCGAACCTGACCAGGCAGGGTTCATCCAATACAGACGAGGCAGTGACAACACAAAACGTATCCTACATCTGATTGACAAGGCCCACCACTCAGGCACGGAGGCTCTCCTCCTAACAGTTGACGCAGAGAAGGCATTCATCCGGGTACACTGACGGCACATGGAGCAGACCCTCTCCCACTTTGGCATAGGTGCCCACTTTCAGGCCTGGGTGGCGAGTTGTTATAGTACCCCCACATCTAAATTAGAGTAAATGATACCTTGTCTTCCTCCTTCCCAATTGGCAGGGAAACTAGACCGGGTTGCCCCTTGTCACCCCTCTTATTCACTCTATACATGGAGCCCCTGGTTCAGTGAATCAGGGACAATCCAAAGATCACCGGTATCCCCTTCGGTGGGGAGAGACACACTGTCAGCCTTAACGCAGACGACGCCCTGGCCTCACTGCCCAACCCAACCGTGTCACTTCCGGCTTTCCTCAAAGAACTGTCCTTGTTTGGTTAAGCTTCTGGGTTCCGTATAAATGTCAGCAAATCCCATGCCCTCGCATTGTCGACAACCCATGATCGCTTATCCTTATTCAAAGAGCGCTTCCCAGTCCGGTGGGCCACAGAGTCATTGCCCTACTTGGGGATACAGCTCGATCCCACTAACCGTCACAATAAATTACAACAATATACTTCGCCAAATTAGAGATGACCTAAACAGCTGGAAATGCCACCAACTTTCACTGGTAGGCCACATTGCGGCCCTCAAAATGTCTGCCCTGCTGAAGATTCTATACCTCTTTCAGACACCGCCTGTCACTCCCCCCAGAGGGGTGCCCGCAACATTTCAGAGAGAATTACACCAGCTTGTTTGGCTGGGGGCCCGACCGCGTATGAGCAGGGAACTGAGCTACTTGGGCCCTAGTGAGGGAGAGTTGGGGATCCCAAATTTGCAACGATACTTCCAAGCAACGCAGATTTGATACCTGGTGGAGTAGAATAGGGATGAATCTAAAAAGCATTGACTATTCCAAGACCTGGCAATTCCTAAGCTTCCACTTTGGAAGGTACCGTTCCTCAAACAATCCAATAGGCCTCGGAGCATACAGGGATCCCCCATCACTAGGATGGTTATGGAGGTTTGGGAACACATGGCCTCCCAGCGAGGGCTCACTACATTCCCTTCCCCAATGACACCATTGTTTGAGAATAAAGATTTCACTCCGTGACTACAATGGGCAGGATTCGAGGCCTGGCATCGGACACCGTGCCATGCCGCAAGCCACATTTTTGATGAGGATGGCATAATTCCCTTCCCACAACTACGCCAACAATACCACCTACCTGAGACTGAGAGGGTACATTATATTCAGATACGATACTTGCTACTCCTTCCTTCTAACTCCCCCACAGTTGGTAGACGGCTCACTCAATATAAACAGTGGTTAGATACAAAAACTATGGATAAACGATTGATCTCCGAACTTTATACCTTAATGCGGCAGCCTGCTCCCTCACAGCCCACACCCAGCCAAAGACATTGAACACAGGAACTTGGGAGAGAGCTATCTACAAAAGAGTGGGGTGAGATCTATTATAGAGCACGACACACAGCCCGGAACAAAACTAGCATAGAGACAGCCACTAAGATCGCCACCTATTAGTACCTGACTCCAGTGCATCTCAATAAAGGTAACTTGGAGTGGTGTCCAGATTGCTGGCATGGATGTGACTCGACAGGCACGCTTCTACACTTACTCTGGAGATGCCCGAACCTTACAGCGTACTGGGCCCAAATCCTAGACGAGATAGATGCACACTTTGATACTCAGATACCCGGTTTCCCACAAACACGGTACTGGGTTTGCCCAACCCACTAACTTACCCACTCAAATCACGCAAAAGAAGACAGATGGGATTGGCACTGGGGCAGTGCTCCAGAACATTCTCACTCACTGGGGGACTCCTAGCATTCCCACACACTGAGGCTAGCTTCATAGACTATGGCACATTCTGGGGATGGAGAGGATATCTGCCACCCTCATGACCTCTAAGACCTCCTTTCAGGAGGTATGGCGCCTGTTTCTCGCTCTCCTATTCACCGAAGTTAGAGAACTCACACGCCCTAAATATCTATGCACCCTCTGCCTTACCAAATTGACTTAGATTCAAACACAAGCAAAGATGGGAGAACTATACTTCCCTCCACAACTGACATGCCCCAATTCTACTCTATGAGTACTAGAGGGTGGGGGAGGGGTTCCTGGGTTATTTTTTTGTTCATGTACCCTTTGTTAATGAAACCTACATGTCGAGCGCTGCGACGCTCATTGTTTTGATTGATATATGCGATATGAACAATGAACAAAGCTGCATATGCGATGTACTCTCATTCTCTAGATACATGTGAATAAATAAAAGATTTAAACCATAAAATCGAAGTAATCCATGACGCTTCAGGTAACCAATTATTTAATGATCAGGAAAATATGTCACGTTTCGCTGAATTCTTCTCCAATCTATATACAGAGGATACATCGCCATCTCATGCCTCCCTAGAGTCTTTCTTTAGTACAATCCCCAAATTACAAGTCCCTCAGGCCAACTTCTTTCTGCTAGAGGCTGAAATTTTCCATGCTGAGATTTGTTTGCCCATTTTTAAACTCCAAGAAGGCAAAACACCAGGTCTGGATGGTTTTACGGTGGAATTTTACTCCAAATCCTCAAAGCTTCTGGTACCTAAAATCCTACCACTCTACCAACATCTCTTAGTCTCCGACACTACTGCTGGCTCTTTCTCTGAGGCCATCATTTGTGTAATTCCGAGAAGGACAATGATTTAGTGGAGTTAAAAAACTATAGACCAATCTTCCTTATTAATACGGACTGCAATTTGTTTTTTAAAGTTGGCTCTTCGCGCTAATGAATCAATCCCTTCTTTGGTTGGAATTGAACAGTTGGAATTGTCAAAGGCTGTAATATCTCAGATAACAACTGTACCTTTTTACACATAATCCATGGCACCTCCAAAAGCAAGACCTCCTTAGCGGCACTCACCCTGGATGCCGAAACAGCTTTAAATCAGGTCAACTGGGACTTTCTGTTTAAAGCTCTTACCTGGCATGGGTTTGGTCCTCAATTCTTGAAGTACATCAATATTTTCTATTCTTCTCCCTCCACCTCAGTCTTTACCAATGGTCTTCAGTCTCCATATTTTGCCCTTACCAGAGGTACCCCCACAGGGTTGCCCTCTTTCTCCATTATTATTTATCCTCACTTTGGAACCATTCATAGAATCTTTACACAGATCCCAGGTTCTTACTAGTTAGTCTCACAGAAATTTAAACATCAAATTCACTGCATATGCAGATGACATTTTACTTTATGTTTCACTTACCCAAATTCCTGAATTTATTTGATTGTTGTCATGCTACTCCTCTGTTTCTGCCTATGAACTTAACATAGGCAAATCTGAAGTTATGCCCCTCAACAAATCTTGTCTCAAGAATATTTTTGGGATACCGGTTTCATGTGGAACTCCTCTAGGATTAAATTTTTATGGATATTATACGCTTCTTCTTTTAAAGGGACCATCACAGCCAACATGGATGCTTTTAAAAAAAATGCCTCCACATGCTCTTCTAAATGGGCCCCTCTATATCTTTCTTGGTGGGGTAGATTAGATACTATTAAAATGATGCTGTTGCCCATTATTAATTTTTATCTGCAGATGCTTTGTCTTCATTTACCCCAATGCTTCTTTAGATCTGTTGACAGTCCATTATCCAAGTTCTTATGGAACAATTGTTGGACTTGCAATTCTCCCAACGCGGACTTGAGTCATATGTTTTTTCTGTGCCCAAAAATGTCTGTAGTTTGGAGGCAAGTATGGTGAAAGCCATCTCAACTTTAATCTACTTCATCTCCTTTCAACATAACACACCTTTTCTTGGAGGATTTTCTGATATATGGTCTGAACATAAGGTTCATAAGGACATAAGGTTAAAGGTATGCTAGTAGATCTGTCTGTGGCAGTGGCTTTTCAGGTTATTACCTCTAATTGGAAGAACTTTAATAACGTGTCTTTTTTAACATGGTGGAATTTGATTTGTCGTAACCATGGAATGGATACTGCTCATGCACCCACTCTACAGACTTAAGAGAAATTTGCTATGGCTGCCTTTGACTTCTTATTTGTCCAACCCATTCGCAAATAATATCAGAAATGTTGGAATTTCTAAACCTCCTTGATTTCTTAGATTTCTCTTCCCATTCCTTATGATACCTATGATATTACCTACTATTTGCCGTTTTTCTTTATCTCTGTTCTCTAATTCCATGACATGCTCCTTTCCTTTTTATCACATTTATTAGAATTAATTCAGTATATTTAATATCTTTCTCTTCTTCTCTTATTTTCCCCTTTCCCCCATAATCACTTAAAATGAATAAAATGCTATTATTAATATGTTGCAAAGTTTATCCTTAACCCCTTCGATGCTCATGACGGAATGGTTCCGTCATGAGCATCGGTGCCCCTGTGCTCATGACGGAACCATTCCGTCATGAGGCCAGGGGCACGAAATCCCTCTGCTGCAGACAGCAGAGGGATTTCTCTTTCACCCCTATGACCTTGGCAGCTGGGGAATTGCTACCCCAGCTCCCGAGGCCCCCTCCCTGGTTTCTGTGCCATGAGGATCAGCGCGCACGTCGCGCTGTCCTCATTGCACAGAAAACGAAACTGAAATGAGCCTTTAGGCTCATTTCAGTTTCACTTTCTATGTGCTCAGGGGGCTATCTCAGCCCCCCGGGCACGTAGAAAGACGGGAGAGGTATCATTGGAAAGGGAGAATCTCCCCTTTCCAATGGTACCCTTCCCAGTGGATCCCTGCTTGGGGATCGCCCCAGGAGGGCGATCCCCAAGCAGGGATCCATCCACTAGACACTAGGGAGGGGGAGCGGCCCCTTGGGCAAGGGCTTTTGCTCCCCCCAATTTGTTTTTGGTGCGATTTAGACTTTTTGCCCCCCAGGGATTTTTTTTTTAAAATTATAATTTGTGGTGGGGGCTGCCCAATATGGGCATGACCATGCCCCCACCCACCCCCGCAAAAATGACAGCCTTTCTGCCCCCCCTGGGGGGCAGCTGGGGGCATTAGCCCCAAATCTGCCCCCGGGGGGCAAAAAGCCCAGTAGACACCAGGGATTTTATGGGCAAATTTTAATTAGGTTGGGGGCATTGGCATGCCCATTTTGGGCAGCCCCCACCCTAATTAAAATTTGCCTAAACTCCCTGGCGTCTAGTGGACTTTCTGCCCCATGGGGGCATTAGCCCCCAATCTGCCCCGCCGGGGGGGCAAAAAGCCCACTAGACGCCAGAGATTTTTTTGGGGCAAATTTGAATTAGGGTGGGGGGCTCCCAAAACGGGCATGCCCATGCCCCCACCCCCTCCCCCCGCAAAAATAACAGCCCTCCTGCCCCCCCTGGGGGGCATATGGGGCAGTAGCCCCCAATGTGCCCCCCGGGGGGGCAAATAGCCCACTAGGCACCAGGGATTTTTTGGGGCAAATTTTAATTAGGGTTGGGGCATTGGCATGCCCGTTTTGGGCAGCCCCCACCCTAATTAAAATTTGCCCAAAAAACTCCCTGGCGTCTAGTGGGCTTTTTGCCCCCCCTGGGGGGCAGATTGGGTGCATTAGCCCCCAATCTGCCCCGCCAGGGGGGGCAAAAAGCCCCCTAGTTGCCAGGGATTTTTTTTGGGCAAATTTGAATTAGGGTGGGGGCTGCCCAAAGTGGGCATGCCCATGCCCCCACCCCCTCCCTGCAAAAATTACAGCCTTCCTGCCCCCCCTGGGGGGCAGATGGGGCAGTAGCCCCCAATCTGCCCCCCCGGGGGGGGCAAAAAGCCCACTAGACGCCAGGGATTTTCTTGGGCAAATTTTAATTAGGGTGGGGGCATTGGCATGCCCGTTTTGGGCAGCCCCACCCTAATTAAATTTGCCTAAACTCCCTGGCATCTAGTGGGCTTTTTGCCCCCTGGGGTCGGATGGGGGCATTAGCCCCCAATCTGCCCCGCCGGGGGGCAAAAAGCCCACTAGACGCCAGGGAGTTTTTGGGGCAAATTTGAATTAGGGTGGGGGCTCCAGACGGGCATGCCCATGCCCCCACCACCTCCCCCACAAAAATAACAGCCTTCCTGCCCCCCTGGGGGCAGATGGGGCAGTAGCCCCCAATCTGCCCCCGGGGGCAAAAGACCACTAGACGCCAGGGATTTTTGGGGCAAATTTTAATTAGGGTGGGGGCATTGGCATGCCCGTTTTGGGCAGCCCCACCTAATTAAAATTTGCCCCAAAACTCCCTCGTCTAGTGGGCTTTTGGCCCCTGGGGGGCAGATGGGGGCATTAGCCCCAATCTGCCCCGCCGGGGGTGGCAAAAACCCACTAGATGCCAGGGAGTTTTTGGGGGCAAATTTGAATTAGGGTGGGGGCTCCCAAAGCGGGCATGCCCATGCCCCCACCCCCTCCCCCACAAAAATAATAGCCTTCCTGCCCCCTCTGGGGGCAGATGGGGCAGTAGCCCCCAATCTGCCCCCGCGGGGGCCAAAAAGCCCACTAGACGCCAGGGATTTTTGGGGCAAATTTTAATTAGGGTGGGGGCATTGGCATGCCCGTTTTGGGCAGCCCCACCCTAATTAAAATTTGCCCAAACTTCCTGAGCGTCTAGTGGGCTTTTGCCCCTCTGGGGGCAGATGGGGGCATTAGTCCCCAATCTGCCTTGCCGGGGGGGGCAAAAGCCCACTAGACGCCAGGGAGTTTTTGGGAGCAAATTTGAATTAGGGTGGGGCTCCCAAAAGGGCATGCCCATGCCCCCACCACCTCCCCCACAAAAATAACAGCCTTCCTGCCCCCCTGGGGGCAGATGGGGCAGTAGCCCCCAATCTGCCCCGCGGGGACAAAAGCCCACTAGACGGCAGGGATTTTTTGGGCAAATTTTAATTAGGGTGGGGACATTGGCATGCCCATTTTGGGCAGCCCCCACCCTAATTAAAATTTGCCCAAAAAACCCCTTGACGTCTAGTGGGATTTTTGCCCCCCCTGGGGGGCAGATGGGGGCATTAGCCCCCAATCTGCCCCACCGGGGGGGGCAAAAAGCCCACTAGATGCCAGGGAGTTTTTTTGGGCAAATTTGAATTAGGGTGGGGGCTCCCAAAACGGGCATGCCCATGCCCCCACCCCCGCAAAAATAACAGCCTTCCTGCTCCCCCTGGGGGTCAGATGGGGCAGTAGCCCCCAATCTGCCCCCCCGGGGGGGGCAAAAAGGCCACTAGATGGCAGGGATTTTTGGGCAAATTTTAATTAGGGTGGGGGCATTGGCATGCCCGTTTTGGTCAGCCCGCACTCTAATTAAAATTTGCCCAAAAACTCCCTGGCACCTAGTGGGCTTTTGCCCCCTGGGGGCAGATGGGGGCATTAGCTCCCATCTGCCGCGCCGGGTGGGGGCAAAAAGCCCACTAGACGCCAGTGAGTTTTTTGGGGCAAATTTTAATTAGGGTGGGGGCTGCCCAAAATAGGCATGTCCATGCCCCCACCCCCTCACCGCAAAAATTACAGCCTTCCTGCCCCCCCTGGGGGGCAGATGGGGCAGAAGCCCTCAATCTGCCCCCCCGGGGGGGCAAAAAGCCCACTAGATGCCAGGGATTTTTTGGGGCAAATTTTAATTAGGGTGGGGGCATTGGCATGCCCGTTTTGGGCAGCCCCCACCCGAATTAAAATTTGCCCAAAAAACTCCCTGGCGTCTAGTGGACTCCTGGGGGGCAGATGGGGGCATTAGCCCCCAAACTCCCCCTGCCGGGGGGCAAAAGCCCACTAGATGCCAGGGATTTTTGGGGCAAATTTTAATTAGGGTGGGGGCATTGGCATGCCCGTTTTGGTCAGCCCCACTCTAATTAAAATTTGCCCAAAAACTCCCTGGCACCTAGTGGGCTTTTGCCCCTGAGGGCAGATGGGGGCATTAGCTCCCATCTGCCCCGCCGGGTGGGGGCAAAAAGGCAAGGGCCCAAAAGCTATTGAGGCGACATCAAAATTACCTATCACAAACCAACCTGGTTTTGCATGGGGGGTCCCATGAGTTTTGGCCCGGGGCTCGGAAGCCATCTAGGAAACCTTCCTAACCCACACATTTCTGGAAACTAGACACCCGGGGAGTCCAGCGAGGTATGGCTTGCATGGGTCCCCCATCATTATCCTACCCAGAATCCCCTGCAAACCTCAAATTTCGCTGAAAAATTCACTTTTTTCTCACATTTCTGTGGTGGAAAGTTCTGGAATCTGCGTGGATCCACAAATTTCCTCCCACCCAGCGTTCCCCCAGGTCTCCCGATAAAAATGGTACCTCACTTGTGTGGGTAGGCACAGTGGCTGCAACAGGAAATGGCCCAAATCGTACTCTGGAGACTTCAAAATTACCTATAGCAAAACTACCTGGTTTTGGGGGGGGGCACCTGAGATTTTGGCCCCGGGCTCGACGGCCATCTTGGGAAAGTACCAAACCCAAACATTTCTGAAAACTAGACACCCGGGGGAGTCCAATGAGGTATGGCTTGCGTGGATCCCCCAACGTTTTCCTACCCAGAATGCCATGCAAACCTCAAATTTAGCTGAAAAAAACACATTTTCCACATATGTTTGTGTGGAATTACCGTGCCGGCACAAATGTCCTACCACCCAGCGTTCCCCTTGTTCTCCCGAGTAAAATGATACCTCACTTGTGTGGGTGGGCCAAAGGCCTGTGGCTAGGAAGAGCCCAAAACATAGGGATTTATAGTATAGCACCGAGAATTCTAAGCGCTACATTTTAAAAAAAATACGTTTTTAGCCAATTCTGCTTTGGACACCCACACAAGTGAGGTATAATTTTACTCGGGAGAACAAGGGGAACGCTGGGTGGTAGGACATTTGTGCCGGCACGGTGATTCCACGCAAAAATATGTGGAAAATGTGGTTTTTGCATTCTGGGTAGGAAAACATTGGGGGATCCAGGCAAGCCATACCTCATTGGACTCCCCCGGGTGTCTAGTTTTCAGAAATGTTTGGGGGAACGCTGGGTGGGAGGAAATTTGTGGATCCACGCAGATTCCAGAACTTTCCACCACAGAAATGTGAGAAAAAAGTGAATTGTTCGGCAAAATTTGAGGTTTGCAGGGGATTCTGCGTAGGAGAATGATGGGGGACCCACGCAAGCCATACCTTGCTGGATTCCCCCGGGTGTCTAGTTTCCAGAAATGTGTGGGTTTGGTAGGTTTCCCTAGATGGCTGCCGAGCCCCGGGCCAAAAACTCATGGGACCCCCCATGCAAAACCAGGTTGGTTTGTGATAGGTAATTTTGATGTCGCCTCAATAGCTTTTGGGCCCCTGCCTGTCGCGGATCCTTGACCCACCCACGCAAGTGAGGTACCATTTTTATCGGGAGACCTGGTTGAATGCTGGGTGGGAGGAAATTTGTGGATCCACGCAGATTCCAGAACTTTCCACCACAGAAATGTGAGGAAAATGTGTATTTTTTGACAATTTGTTAGGTTTGCAAGGGATTCTGGGTAACAGAACCTGGTGGGAGCCAGTCAAGTCACCCCATCCTGAATTCCCCTGGGTGTCTAGTTTTCAAAAATGTATAGGTTTGCTAGGTTTCCATAGGTGCTGGCAGAGCTAGGGTTCAAAAACTACAGCTAGGCACTTTGTCAAAAAAGGGTCATTTTTCACTGTGAAATTGGGGTGTGTCCACGTTGCGTTTTGCGCCGTTTCCTGTCGCGGGCACTAGGCCTACCCACACAAGTGAGGTACCATTTTTCTCGGAAGACTTTGGGGAACGAGGGGTCGGTGGAAATTTGTGGATCCACGCAGATTCCAGAACTTTCCACCACAGAAATGTGAGGAAAATGTGTTTTTTTGATCAATCTTTTAGGTTTGCAAGGGATTCTGGGTAACAGAACCTGGTGGGAGGCAGTCAAGTCACCCCATCCTGGATTCCCCTGAGTGTCTAGTTTTAAAAAATGTATAGGTTTGCTAGGTTTCCCTAGGTGCCGGCAGAGCTATGGTTCAAAAACTACAACTAGGCACTTTGCCAAAAAAGGGTCATTTTTCACTGCGAAATTGAGGTGTGTCCACGTTGCGTTTTGCGCCGTTTCCTGTCGCGGGCACTAGGCCGACCCACACAAGTGAGGTATAATTTTTCTCGGAAGACTTTGGGGAACGCGGGGTGGGTGGAAATTTGTGGATCCACGCAGATTCCAGAACTTTCCACCACAGAAATGTGAGGAAAATGTGTTTTTTTTGACAATTTGTTAGGTTTGCAAGGGATTCTGGGTAATAGAACCTGGTGGGAGCCAGTCAAGTCACCCCATCCTGGATTCCCCTGGGTGTCTAGTTTTCAAAAATGTATAGGTTTGCTAGGTTTCCCTAGGTGCTGGCTGAGCTAGGGTTCAAAAACTACAGCTAGGCACTTTGTCAAAAAAGGGTAATTTTTCACTGTGAAATTGGGGTGTGTCCACGTTGCATTTTGCGCCGTTTCCTGTCACGGGCACTAGGCCTACCCACACAAGTGAGGTACCATTTTTCTCGGAAGACTTTGGGGAACGTGGGGTGGGTGGAAATTTGTGGATCCACGCAGATTCCAGAACTTTCCACCACAGAAATGTGAGGAAAATGTGTTTTTTTTATCAATCTTTTAGGTTTGCAAGGGATTATGGGTAACAGAATCTGGTGGGAGCAAGTCAAGTCACCCCATCCTGGATTCCCCTGGGTGTCTAGTTTTCAAAAATGTATAGGTTTGCTAGGTTTCCCTAGGTGCCGGCAGAGCTAGGGTTCAAAAACTACAGCTAGGCCCTTTGCAAAAAAAGGGTAATTTTTCATTGTGAAAATGTGGTGGGTTCACGTTGGGTTTTGAGCCATTTCCTGTGGTGGGCACTATGCCTACCCACACAAGTGAGGTACCATTTTTATCGGGAGACTTAGGGTAATTCAGATTTGTAAAGCAACTGTTATTACCTATTGACTTTCGATGCATTCTGCCTTCCAAATGAAAGACATTGTGTAAAAAAGAAGTAATTTTAAAAAATGACCGATAATTCTCATGCTAGTATGAGTATTCCCAATTTCGGAAATGTGCAAATATCTACTGTTTCTAAACTCTATATTTTGTTCCCATTTCAGAAATACATAGGTGTCTTTCATACCGATTTTTCCATGTATACATTTTCGCACAATAATTGCTATATACCCGGTACATAATAAAAAACCATTGCAAGATGCTGCTCAGTTGTTGGCTCTGGGTTCGTCGGGTTCTTGGTGAACCTACAAGTCCTATATATCCCCACAACCAGTAAGGTCCAGCGGATGTAACGGTATATTGCTTTCAAAGAGCTGTCATAATTAGAAGAAGTTACAGGTGAAAACGTTGACACAAAAGGCTGTTTTTTTCAACTAATTTTCAATTTTTCCTATATTTAACTGTTAGTTTCTATAAAGAAACCTTGATGGATCTACACAAATGACCCCTTGCTGAATTCAGAATTTTGTCTACTTTTCTAAAATGTATAGCTGTCTAGGATCCATTATTGCTTTCATACCCATTTCTACCATTAACTGGAAAGAGGTTGAAAACACAAAAAATAGCAAAAATAGGCTATGTCCCAGAAAAAGGCCAAAACTGTGTAAAAAATGTTGGTTTTCTGACAAAAGTCTGTCATTCCCTAAAAGCTGGGAAAATGGTGATTTCAGCCCCACAAACCCTTTTTGATACCATTTGCAGGGAAAAACCCAGACGCTTTCATTTGCAGCCCTTTTTTCGCATTTTTCCCAAAAACCCCAAAATTTAGCTGTATTTTGGCTAATTTCTGGGACCCCTCCAGGGGAATCTACAAACCCTGGGTACCTTTACAATCCCCATGATGTTGGAAAAAAAGGACGCAAATTTGTCATGGATACCTTATGTGGTCAAAAAGTTACAGGGGCCTAAGCGCGCACTACCCCAAATAGCCAAAAAAAGGCTTAGCACATGGGGGGAAAAGGCCTAGCAGCGAAGGGGTTAATCAGTTAGTAAGACTTGTTTTGTTTTGCATTGCATTGAATTTGTAACTGTATTTATGCCTTTTTCTTTTAGCTATTCTCAATTATCAAAGCTGTTTCCATTACAATATGTCTCACCATTTTGCATATTTTAATTCTTTGCTGTATTTTCGTATGTTCTTTTCTCAATAAAGGATTTACATTTTTTTTTTAAAGTGTGTCACCTGTAGATATGGTAACATATTACACATGCCATCAGAGCAGTTTAGTCTCCGTACACTTCTGCCCTTTTTAGGAAGACGGCTCATTTATGCCAAGGGTCGCTTTACTCACATCACTCTGGAAGTGGGAGAAAGGGACCTTGCATACCATTAGTGCTTCCCTGGCAAGGCATCACATGTCCTTAAATACCACATGTTTAACATGAAATGTCTTGCTAGATACTGTGGTAATGGGGAATACTTCTCGAGGACTTGCTGGCTGAATTATTTAAAAGGAAACTGGCTTCTAAGAGAAAGAATTAGAAGAGAAAATTAGGCCTCTCAATTTAAACATTAAAAAAGAATTGCAACTGAAACAACATCATTATGTATTATTAACTAGTGTAGCAATTCACCCACAGCATCCCATTAGAAGAATAAAGTAAATAGAATTAACTTTGTAGACGTGAATCCAAGCATTGCCACAGACCTCTCAAGATAAAATTGCCTACCATTCTGGACATTATCCAATTTCCTAATAATAGCCGCCTGAGTTGACTCTAATACTTCAGCTGGCATGCCCGGTACCTCAGTTTGCATGGATCTTAGATTTTAGGCTAATTTGGAAAGAGCATGGCAGGTTTCTTACTTACTCTCATTCCCATCCCATACAAGAGAGAGAGAGAGCTGAGGTGTGGGTGTGTTGCTAAAAATAGAATATGCTGATGGAGCACGTGTCCCCAGAACATGGGCTGTTTTTGATTTCCCTTGTTAAATTCCTGTTTCAAAGAGGATTATTTGTACAATCACCAATATGTACCAAAAGGAGATCCTGAGTCAGAGAGGAACCTGGTATTCTGTGAACTGTACATAAACAGAGTCCCTCTGTTTCTTTCTGTATGTTAACCAGTGGGCAAATCCAACAATGTGATCTTAAATATTTCAATTCATATTTGCCTGGCACCTTTTTCCTTTGTTAATTGATTTGGATACCCTAAAATGTTACAGATACAGAGCTCATTTAGTGTTTTACAGCAACAAAACGTCTATCCTCCATTAACATTTTTGTTTTTACAAAAAACTGCATTTTATACACAATTTAATGCATCACATATTTAATATATCAATATTAAAAATCATCATATGTAACAGATACAATTATTTTTCAGTATACCCATTTGCCCTATGTATAGGACATAGCAATCCTACAAATCTATTACATTGGTACATGCTCCACCGCACCACACAATCTATATTGCATGCTACATGCAGGGAATCTATTAAGTGTCATAAAATAACACACTTTATTAAAAAAACTGTTAGAATGGTTATGAGCTTTATATCAAATGTATATACACTATTTCAGCCTGTTTGGGCAATTCTTCATCTGGATCTCTTTAGGACAGATTGATGTGCTTTAGCGTTAGAACAGCGATCAAAATCTAAATTCACATTGTATGGGTTAGCTGGAGCATGAACAATATCATAGTTAATTATGCTTATTGTTTTTACAGTTAATAATGGAGTGTCAAAAACCCTCTGGAATGATTTATTTAAGATTTAATATTATTTTCATATTCATTTACATTTGTACTCAAATTCCACTGGTCGACATTAGGGGTGGGCGGCAAATTCCATTCCGCTCGCGGAACATGCGAAATTTCGGCATTTCCGCGTTCCGGGCGGAACGCGGAAATGTCGAAACTTCCGCGATCCTCGGCGGAACGGAATTCGGGTGCATGAAGCACTTACAGATTTAATTAAAGCAGGTGCCCGAGTTGAAGCTCAAATTCTGTAACGCATTAATCAGCACAAAAAATTTGTGAGCAAGGTCGAGGCTAAGCAGGAGTGCTTTCTGCCCAGATCTACCGCCAAACATTAGCTGTAATCCCTGATGAAGGTCTTTGCATCCTTGATTTTCTCGAGCGCAATCCCCGTGTAGGTCCAGTGGCCAGGAGGTTCTTTCTCCTCATCTGCTGCTCAGATCGTGCTCTGACCCTTTATAAACAAGATGCATGTGAACTCGCATGGATGCCCCGCCCGTTTTGCCCCGCATACACTAGTGGTATGCAATGTCTTCCCGCCCTTTCCCCACTATGATGGACAGCTTACTCAAAGGACCCCGGTGCCTTTCCGGCATGGTGGCAAAGTTACAGACACACGAGGTCACTGGAGACAATTCTTCTGGTCCTTTACGCAGCTGCAGTGTAGGAAAGGCACTATACATTTACCCAACGAGGTAGCACTTACTGATTAGCCAGTAGAAAGTACTCCAGTTGAGTAGAGGTAGTGCACAAAACGGTGGCATCTTCGTGGATAAATATGCAGGGCAGGATTCATTCTGGCACGATGCTACGATGCTCCTGTCACAAAAATTAAACCTCAACAGGAAGCACTTACAGATATAAATAAAGCAGGTGCCCGAGTTGAAGCTCAAATTCTGTAACGCATTAATCAGCACAAAAAATTTGTGAGCAAGGTCGAGGCTAAGCAGGAGTGCTTTCTGCCCAGATCTACCGCCAAACATTAGCTGTAATCCCTGATGGAGGTCTTTGCATCCTTGATTTTCTCGAGCGCAATCCCCGTGTAGATCCAGTGGCCAGGAGGTTCTTTCTCCTCATCTGCTGCTCAGATTGTGCTCTGACCCTTTATAAACAAGATGCATGTGAACTCGCATGGATGCCCCGCCCGTTTTGCCCCGCATACACTAGTGGTATGCAACGTCTTCCCGCCCTTTCCCCACTATGATGGACAGCTTACTCAAAGGACCCCGGCGAAGTTAAAAATTCACAAGTTTAAAGATAGATAATGCGTTTTACTGAAAGCAGTTTCGTTCCCTTCTGATAAAACATATCTGCACAGCTAATGTTTCAGTTCTTCATCCACGCTCCAAATTTGAATGAAAACCTTCCATGTTCACAATTCGAGTACATGGTTTGCTGGTATAGTTAACACAAGTCGCAATTCCATTAAATAAATGGTTTGGACTTATACTATTTTCACTTAATCAGAAAACCCTCCACTCTGAGAACACTAAAATACTCTTTAATATTGTGACTTGAGGAAACGCATGCTGTGTTTCAGCCTATGAACAAAGGAGCAAAGCAATTACAGAGTTAAATAGAGTCCATGAAGACCCAATAAAGCAAAATCCATAAAAATGTGTGAAAATTCTTCAGGGGCCTTCCATTGTTTAATTTAAGCCTGAAACGTGATTCCGGCGCGGTGGCAAAGTTACAGACACACGAGGTCACTGGAGACAATTCTTCTGGTCCTTTACGCAGCTGCAGTGTAGGAAAGGCACTATACATTTACCCAACGAGGTAGCACTTACTGATTAGCCAGTAGAAAGTACTCCAGTTGAGTAGAGGTAGTGCACAAAACGGTGGCATCTTCGTGGATAAATATGCAGGGCAGGATTCATTCTGGCACGATGCTACGATGCTCCTGTCACAAAAATTAAACCTCAACAGGAAGCACTTACAGATATAAATAAAGCAGGTGCCCGAGTTGAAGCTCAAATTCTGTAACGCATTAATCAGCACAAAAATTTTGTGAGCAAGGTCGAGGCTAAGCAGGAGTGCTTTCTGCCCAGATCTACCGCCAAACATTAGCTGTAATCCCTGATGGAGGTCTTTGCATCCTTGATTTTCTCGAGCGCAATCCCCGTGTAGGTCCAGTGGCCAGGAGGTTCTTTCTCCTCATCTGCTGCTCAGATTGTGCTCTGACCCTTTATAAACAAGATGCATGTGAACTCGCATGGATGCCCCGCCCGTTTTGCCCCGCATACACTAGTGGTATGCAACGTCTTCCCGCCCTTTCCCCACTATGATGGACAGCTTACTCAAAGGACCCCGGCGAAGTTAAAAATTCACAAGTTTAAAGATAGATAATGCGTTTTACTGAAAGCAGTTTCGTTCCCTTCTGATAAAACATATCTGCACAGCTAATGTTTCAGTTCTTCATCCACGCTCCAAATTTGAATGAAAACCTTCCATGTTCACAATTCGAGGACATGGTTTGCTGGTATAGTTAACACAAGTCGCAATTCCATTAAATAAATGGTTTGGACTTATACTATTTTCACTTAATCAGAAAACCCTCCACTCTGAGAACACTAAAATACTCTTTAATATTGTGACTTGAGGAAACGCATGCTGTGTTTCAGCCTATGAACAAAGGAGCAAAGCAATTACAGAGTTAAATAGAGTCCATGAAGACCCAATAAAGCAAAATCCATAAAAATGTGTGAAAATTCTTCAGGGGCCATCCATTGTTTAATTTAAGCCTGAAACGTGATTCCGGCGCGGTGGCAAAGTTACAGACACACGAGGTCACTGGAGACAATTCTTCTGGTCCTTTACGCAGCTGCAGTGTAGGAAAGGCACTATACATTTACCCAACGAGGTAGCACTTACTGATTAGCCAGTAGAAAGTACTCCAGTTGAGTAGAGGTAGTGCACAAAACGGTGGCATCTTCGTGGATAAATATGCAGGGCAGGATTCATTCTGGCACGATGCTACTGATGCTCCTGTCACAAAAATTAAACCTCAACAGGAAGCACTTACAGATATAAATAAAGCAGGTGCCCGAGTTGAAGCTCAAATTCTGTAACGCATTAATCAGCACAAAAAATTTGTGAGCAAGGTCGAGGCTAAGCAGGAGTGCTTTCTGCCCAGATCTACCGCCAAACATTAGCTGTAATCCCTGATGGAGGTCTTTGCATCCTTGATTTTCTCGAGCGCAATCCCCGTGTAGGTCCAGTGGCCAGGAGGTTCTTTCTCCTCATCTGCTGCTCAGATTGTGCTCTGACCCTTTATAAACAAGATGCATGTGAACTCGCATGGATGCCCCGCCCATTTTGCCCCGCATACACTAGTGGTATGCAACGTCTTCCCGCCCTTTCCCCACTATGATGGACAGCTTACTCAAAGGACCCCGGCGAAGTTAAAAATTCACAAGTTTAAAGATAGATAATGCGTTTTACTGAAAGCAGTTTCGTTCCCTTCTGATAAAACATATCTGCACAGCTAATGTTTCAGTTCTTCATCCACGCTCCAAATTTGAATGAAAACCTTCAATGTTCACAATTCGAGTACATGGTTTGCTGGTATAGTTAACACAAGTCGCAATTCCATTAAATAAATGGTTTGGACTTATACTATTTTCACTTAATCAGAAAACCCTCCACTCTGAGAACACTAAAATACTCTTTAATATTGTGACTTGAGGAAACGCATGCTGTGTTTCAGCCTATGAACAAAGGAGCAAAGCAATTACAGAGTTAAATAGAGTCCATGAAGACCCAATAAAGCAAAATCCATAAAAATGTGTGAAAATTCTTCAGGGGCCTTCCATTGTTTAATTTAAGCCTGAAACGTGATTCCGGCGCGGTGGCAAAGTTACAGACACACGAGGTCACTGGAGACAATTCTTCTGGTCCTTTACGCAGCTGCAGTGTAGGAAAGGCACTATACATTTACCCAACGAGGTAGCACTTACTGATTAGCCAGTAGAAAGTACTCCAGTTGAGTAGAGGTAGTGCACAAAGCGGTGGCATCTTCGTGGATAAATATGCAGGGCAGGATTCATTCTGGCACGATGCTACGATGCTCCTGTCACAAAAATTAAACCTCAACAGGAAGCACTTACAGATATAAATAAAGCAGGTGCCCGAGTTGAAGCTCAAATTCTGTAACGCATTAATCAGCACAAAAAGTTTGTGAGCAAGGTCGAGGCTAAGCAGGAGTGCTTTCTGCCCAGATCTACCGCCAAACATTAGCTGTAATCCCTGATGGAGGTCTTTGCATCCTTGATTTTCTCGAGCGCAATCCCCGTGTAGGTCCAGTGGCCAGGAGGTTCTTTCTCCTCATCTGCTGCTCAGATTGTGCTCTGACCCTTTATAAACAAGATGCATGTGAACTCGCATGGATGCCCCGCCCGTTTTGCCCCGCATACACTAGTGGTATGCAACGTCTTCCCGCCCTTTCCCCACTATGATGGACAGCTTACTCAAAGGACCCCGGCGAAATTAAAAATTCACAAGTTTAAAGATAGATAATGCGTTTTACTGAAAGCAGTTTCGTTCCCTTCTGATAAAACATATCTGCACAGCTAATGTTTCAGTTCTTCATCCACGCTCCAAATTTGAATGAAAACCTTCCATGTTCACAATTCGAGTACATGGTTTGCTGGTATAGTTAACACAAGTCGCAATTCCATTAAATAAATGGTTTGGACTTATACTATTTTCACTTAATCAGAAAACCCTCCACTCTGAGAACACTAAAATACTCTTTAATATTGTGACTTGAGGAAACGCATGCTGTGTTTCAGCCTATGAACAAAGGAGCAAAGCAATTACAGAGTTAAATAGAGTCCATGAAGACCCAATAAAGCAAAATCCATAAAAATGTGTGAAAATTCTTCAGGGGCCTTCCATTGTTTAATTTAAGCCTGAAACGTGATTCCGGCGCGGTGGCAAAGTTACAGACACACGAGGTCACTGGAGACAATTCTTCTGGTCCTTTACGCAGCTGCAGTGTAGGAAAGGCACTATACATTTACCCAACGAGGTAGCACTTACTGATTAGCCAGTAGAAAGTACTCCAGTTGAGTAGAGGTAGTGCACAAAACGGTGGCATCTTCGTGGATAAATATGCAGGGCAGGATTCATTCTGGCACGATGCTACGATGCTCCTGTCACAAAAATTAAACCTCAACAGGAAGCACTTACAGATATAAACGGGCGCAGCAAAATCTCCACGAGCACGCGAAATTCCGCGTGCTCGCAGAGATTTCTTGCCGTTTAGCGGAATTTTGCGGAACACAACTCCGCAAATTCCGCCCACCCCTAGTCGACATGTATTATTTTGAACCAGTGATTTCTCTTATGGGGTTCGCCACAAACCATATTAATTCATGTTATGCCCTACTGATTGTGACTCAGAGCTGGATGGTTTAAAAAATGGTGAAAAATAATAAAGACAGATTCCATCAAAGGTAATAATTGTCTGGGATACCGTCTGTCAACATAGTTTGAACCCAATAACAAAACACATTTCTAAATTAATGAATGTTCCCTTAGTCTTGGGATAGCTCATAGTCTAGTATCATTTTACCACACTTTATGGGGTTCACCAATTTTGTAAGCTTGTAAAAATACTTACTTTGGTATGTCCTTTATGGGCTCCACCAATCTCTTGGAAGACCTCATATGTCATTAAATAACTGCATGTAGATGATGTGAGAATTATGCTTAAAAATCAATACACGTCTTTCAGTAAAATGGCTGACTTAATAAAAAAAAAAAAACACGGCCTTAATTCTTTTAAGTATCCAAAAGAAAATTAATTTTTTCTTAATGGTTCTTACTTTTTTCCTCTGCCACTACGCCAGTGCGCAATGGTGCATACAGAACTGTTTGAAGGCCTGGGAATAGAAAGCTTTAACTTATAATATCCACTGTGCTGCAGCTCCAGGTGCTTCTGAGCATTCTGGCTTGTTGTGAGGCTGAAGGATGAGAGGGTGACTGCAGTTGTGTCAATCTGAGTGATGGTCTAAGTCTGAGCAAAATCAAAAATTACTTAGTGATTGTGCATGTATTCACATGGGCAAAATACTGCTGAGTGATAGTGCAAATCTGGTTATGTATTGAGGATTAGATGCAATTTCAAGGTTATGGCTGTTGTTACTTTTTACCCATGACCCTCGTTCTCATGTTAGGCATTTTGCTTTGAATTGATCCTGATCGCCATTAGTGCTAGAAAAACAAAGGGTTGGACTGCTCAGTTTGTGTGTTGAAAGTTTTGGGGTTATTTGTCAAGCGGGGGCCGAGAAAAAAGGGGGGTCCCAAAGCGCATTTTCCCCATGTTAATTTCCATAGGAACTTTATTACAGGCTACAGCCCGAACTGCTGAACGGAATTACACCAAATTTGGCAAAAAGGTAGGTCTTGGTATAGACTGCGCCCTTTTTGTTAAATGGTGTAAATCCGTTCAGTAGTTCCTGAGAAATTTATAAAAGAAAAAATATCGATATCTGAGCACCGAGGAGGGTTCGCGAACCCTCCCGAGCACGAGCTCAATTCTGATTGGCTGCCAACATTCCAAACCAGGAAGTGCTGGCAGCCATCTTGTGACTCCGTAACCAAGTCACAAGAAAATGGGGGAAAAAGGTTGAAAAACAACAAAAGGGGGCAGGGTAGAAACACCCTGACCCCCTAGGCCTGCTCAGGGGGTCCCACAAGGACCCCAGGGCCCAAAAAAGCATTTTTTTTCTTTAAAACGGCAGAATTCATACTGCAGAGAAAAAACAAAAAAAAAACAAAGCGCGGGCTCAAAAAGCGTTTTCAAAAAGCCCTCGGGTGGGCCAGGTCCCGGGGGCAATCAGTTATTTATTTGTGGGGGCCCGCAGGGGCCCCCGCAGCCCCGGGGACCACCACCTCCCCGGGGCTTACTAAATTGAAGGCATGCGGCCCCCCCGCAGCCCCGGGGACCGCCACATCCCCCCGAGGCATTCATGCAAATGTGCGGGGGGCCTCACGGGCCCCCCCGAGCCCCGGGGACCACCACCTCCCCGGAGCACAATTTTTTTTAAAAAAGTGTGTGGGGGGCTCATGCCCCTCCCCACACTGCCCCGGGGACCACCACCTCCCCGGGGATTTGAAGATGGAGGGAGGGAGGCCGCGCGTCCCCCCTCCTGGAGCCCTCCTTGGCCCTGGGGACCGCCACCCCCCAGGGCCAGCTCCTGCAGTGACCCGGGGTGCCCACCCCCGGGACACTGCTGTTTGCTATTGCAGGGTGGGAGCATGGCTCCCGCCCTGCCATAGCAAACTCTGCTTTGCTTCCTTGAAGCGAGAGCAGGGAAACCTGCTCTCGCTTCAATGAAGCAAAGCAGAACTGCTTTTGAGCAAGGGGAGCTGCATGTCAGCAGCTCCCCTTGCTCAAAAGCAATGCCGGCTCCCGCAGGAGGCGGGGAGCCGGCGGGACCATGGGGGCATTGGTGCTCCGCCACGGTCCCCAACCATGAGGCCAGGCCCAGGGGGATGGGGTCCCCGGGGCCAGAAGTGGCCTGGGAGGGGGGCCACACGGCCCCCCTCCCCTGAAATTATAATTTAAAAAAAAAACACGGAAAGGCCGACCCCGGGGGGCTCGTGCTCGGGAGGGTTCGCGAACCCTCCTCGGTGCTCAGATATCGATATTTTTTCTTTTATAAATTTCTCAGGAACTACTGAACGGATTTACACCATTTAACAAAAAGGGCGCAGTCTATACCAAGACCTACCTTTTTGCCAAATTTGGTGTAATTCCGTTCAGCAGTTCGGGCTGTAGCCTGTAATAAAGTTCCTATGGAAATTAACATGGGGAAAATGCGCTTTGGGACCCCCCTTTTTTCTCGGCACCCGCTTGACAAATAACCCCAAAACTTTCAACACACAAACTGAGCAGTCCAACCCTGTTTTTGTAGAAAATTTCACGTAGATTCATTAAACGGCGCCAAAGATATTGGCAAATCAATAAACGCTTTTCCTATGGTAACTAGGTCCTAACTATTACTACCTACTGGCGACCGCCAGTTGGTAATATATATATATATATATATTATCTACTGGCGGTCGCCAGTAGATAGTTATAGTTAGGACCTATTTTCCATAGGAAATCCGCAACATTCTATTTGAAATAACGTTGGCGCCGGTTGACGAATCTTCGCGAAAGTTTCCAACTTGTTGGGGCGCTCTGGTCCGCTCCTATCCTGAAAGTCTCAGGGTGATTCGTCAAGCGGGGCCGAGAAAAAAGGGGGGTCCCAAAACGTGTTTTCCCCATTCATTTTTCCATAGGGACCTTTCATCGCAGCTACAGCCCGAACTGCTGAACGGAATTACACCAAATTTGGCAAAGAGGTAGCCCTTGGTCCAGTGTCGTGCCTTTTGCTTAAATGGTGTAAATCCGTTCAGTAGTTCCTGAGAAAATCAAAAGTAAAATCATATATATATCTGGGCGGAGCATAACCACACATGTCATTGTGAGATCAGATTGGCCGGTCAGCACTTCATCCTGGAATTGCTGGCAGCCATCTTGAGACCAATATACATGATAGTACCCCATTGAAATGCATTGTAATGAATCAAAGATTTTGAGGGTTATCAAAAGGAGAACTATAAAGGGTGATAACAGACTTTAGTTACATTAGAATTCATTTGTTGATGGTACCATACTAATTTCAGGAATTGTGGTGTGTTCTAAGGTGATTTTACCCTGTGAAAAACCTTCTGCGGGGATATCATGAATCATGTTTGAGAGAAAACTATTTTCACATGCTTGTCCCATAGAGTTTTGGAAGGTGCTCCAGAAGCTAAAATGAGAGCATATTTTCTGTAAATTCACATTATCTTTCTCAGTCATGTGAGAATGAAGTCTGACATTCTCAGTAAAACATGTACATCCAACAAGGGCAGAGACTGTCAGTTGATTCCTTTGTGTTCTACTGCAGCTTCCCAGAGTGTTCTAAAGAACAACTAGAGAGCTAACAGCCTTACTTATGACAAAAGTATGGCACACCTGAAGACATCTTGATTGGAATAAACTGGTAACACTTAAAACATTTAATTTAAAAAGGAACAAAATGATGGGGTTCATTTTGTCATAGAAATTATGGTTAGTGCTGTAGAAAGAAAAATTAGGACATGTTTCAAGTGTGATCTCAAATATCTTCCTGTTATATTTCAACAGGAGCAGCCTGCCAGTTGATGCCTTTGTGTTCTACTGCAGCTTCCCTTTTCACATGCTTGTCCCATAGAGTTTTGGAAGGTGCTCCAGAAGCTAAAATGAGAGCATATTTTCTGTAAATTCACATTATCTTTCTCAGTCATGTGAGAATGAAGTCTGACATTCTCAGTAAAACATGTACATCCAACAAGGGCAGAGACTGTCAGTTGATTCCTTTGTGTTCTACTGCAGCTTCCCAGAGTGTTCTAAAGAACAACTAGAGCGCTAACAGCCTTACTTATGACAAAAGTATGGCACACCTGAAGCCATCTTGATTGGAATAAACCGGTAACACTTAAAACATTTAATTTAAAAAGGAACAAAATGAGGGGGTTCTTTTGAAATAGAAATTATGGTTAGTGCTGCAGAAAGAAAAATTAGGGCATGTTTTAAGTGAGATCTCAAATCCTCTTCTATTTCATTAGAAAATTCTGACATGCAGACTGAAACAATCACTTTCAATACCAGCAGCAGACTTCCAGTTAACTCCCTGGTGAGCAGTAGCTTTACTACAGTGATCTAATGAGCAACTAGAGTACTAACATTCTGAATTTATGGCAAATGTGAGACACATCTGAATGCCTTCTTGATGGAATAAAAGTAAAAAACTGAAAGCATTTCCTACTGAGGAGACTGCAGTAAATGAGGAAATTAGGAAACTTCATAACAAAGAAGTCTTCCAAGATGGCCACCAGTGAAAAAAGAGCCCAAATGTAGCACAGATATTACCCAGATGTAGCCCACATATAGCCCAATAACAAAAGTGTGCAAAACACTTTTTATTTTTAGTTTTTTTGCAGTTTTATGTAGTGCAGACTGGTCAGGTATTGGAGCGTTGCATCTTAAAACATGACCCCCCTACACTACAAAAACATCACTGCACTATCCTAAACCCTAAAACACTACCCCCAGCATGACCCCCTACACGACACAAACACCACTGCACTACCCTAAACCCTAAAACACTACCCCCAGCAAGACCCCCTACACTACCCAAACACCACTGCACTAACCTAAATCCTAAAACACTACCCCGAGCACGACCCCTACACTACCCAAACACCACTGCACTACCCTAAAACATGACCCCCTACACTACACAAACACCACTGCACTACCCTAAACCCTAAAACACTACCCCCAGCACGACCCCCTACACTACACAAGCACCACTGCACTACCCTAAACCCTAAAACCCTACCCCCATCACGACCCCCTACACTACACAAACACCACTGCACTAACCTAAATCCTAAAACACTACCCCAGCACGACCCCCTACACTACCCAAACACCACTGCACTACCCTAAAACATGACCCCTACACTACACAAACACCACTGCACTACCATAAACCCTAAAACAATACCCCCAGCACGACCCCCTACACTACACAAGCACCACTGCACTACCCTAAACCCTAAAACACTACCACCAGCACGACCCCCTACACTGCCCGAACACCACTGCACTGCCCTAAACCCTGAAATACCAGCCCCTGCACGACCCCCTACACTGCCCGAACACCACTGCACTGCCCTAAACCCTGAAACACCACCCCTAGCACGACCTCCTACACTGCCCAAACACCACTGCACTGCCCTAAACCCTGAAACACCACAGCCTTCACGACCCCCTACACTGCCCGAACACCACTGCACTGCCCTAAACCCTGAAACACCACCCCTGCACGACCCCCTACACTGCCCGAACACCACTGCACTGCCCTAAACCCTGAAACACTACCCCCAGCAAGACCCCTTACACTGCCCGAACACCACTGCACTGCACTGCCCTAAACCCTGAACCATCACCCCCAGCAAGACCCCCTACACTGCCCGAACACCACTGCCCTAAACCCTGAAACACCAACCCCAGCACGACCCCCTACACTGCCCGAACACCACTGCTCTGCCCAAAACCCTGAAACACCAGCCCCAGCACGACCCCCTACACTGCCCGAACACCACTGCACTGCCCTAAACCTTGAAACACCAGCCCCAGCACGACCCTCTACACTGCCCGAACACCCCTGCACTACCCTAAACCCTGAAACACTACCCCCAGCACGACCCCTACACTGCCCAAGCACCACTGCATCACCCTAAACCCTGAAACACCAGCCCCAGCACGACCCCCTACACTGCCCGAACACCACTGCACTGCCCTAAACCCTGAAACACCAGCCACAGCACGACCGCCTACTTTGCCCGAACACCACTGCACTGCCCTAAACCGTGAAACACCAGCCTCAGCACGACCCCCTACACTACCCGAACACCACTGCACTGCCCTAAACCCTGATACACCACCCCATGCACGACCCCCTACACTGCCCGAACACCACTGCACTGCCCTAAACCCTGAAACACCACCACCAGCACGACCCCTACACTGCCCGAACACCACTGCACTGCCCTAAACCCTGAAACACCACCCCCTGCACGACCCCCTACACTGCCCGAACACTTCTGCACTGCCCTAAACCCTGAATCACCATCCCCAGCACGACCCCCTACACTGCACGAACACCACTGCACTGCCCTAAACCCTGAAACACCACCCCCAGCATGACCCCCTACACTGCCCGAACACCAATGCACTGCCCTAAACCCTGAAACACCACCCCCTGCACGACCCCCTACACTGCTGGAACACCACTGCACTGCCCTAACCCTGAAACACCACCCCAGCACGATCCCCTACACTGCCCGAACACCACTGCACTGCCCTAAACCCTGAAACACCACCCCCAGCACGACCCCCTACACTGCCCGAAAACCACTGCACTGCCCTAAACCCTGAAACACCAGCCCCAGCAAGACCCCCTACACTGCCCGAACACCACTGCACTGCCCTAAACCCTGAAACACCACCCCCAGCATGACCCCCTACACTGCCCGAACACCACTGCCCAAAACCCTGAAACACCACCCCCTGCACGACCCCCTACACTGCCCGAACACCACTGCACTGCCCTAAACCCTGAAACACCCCCCCTGCACGACCCCCTACACTGCCCGAACACCACTGCACTGCCCTAAACCCTGAAACAACACCCACAGCACGACCCCCTACACTGCCCGAACACCACTGCACTGCCCTAAACCCTGAAACACCAGCCCCTGCATGACCCCCTACACTGCCCGAACACCACTGCACTGCCGTGAACCCTGAAACACCAGCCCCAGCACGACCCCCTACACTGCCCAAACACCACTGCAGTGCCCTAAACCCTGATACACCCCCCGTGCACGACCCCCTACACTGCCCGAACACCAATGCACTGCCCTAAACCCTGAAACACCACCCCCAGCACGACCCCCTACACTGCCCAAACACCACTGCACTGCCCTAAACCCTGAAACACCACCCCCTGCACAACCCCCTACACTGCCCGAACACTACTGCACTGCCCTAAACCCTGAAACACCATCCCCAGCACGACCCCCTACACTGCACGAACACCACTGCACTGCCCTAAACCCTGATACACCACCCCATGCATGACCCCCTACACTGCCCGAACACCACTGCACTGCCCTAAACCCTGAAACACCACCCCCAGCACGACCCCCTATACTGCCCGAACACCACTGCACTGCCCTAAACCCTGAAACACCACCCCCTGCACGACCCCCTACACTGCCCGAACACTACTGCACTGCCCTAAACCCTGAAACACCATCCCCAGCACGACCCCCTACACTGCACGAACACCACTGCACTGCCCTAAACCCTGAAACACTACCCCCAGCAAGACCCACTACACTGCCCGAACACCACTGCACTGCCCTAAACCCTGAAACATCACCCCCAGCAAGACCCCCTACACTGCCTGAACACCACTGCCCTAAACCCTGAAACACCACACCCAGCAAGACCCCCTACACTGCCCGAACACCACTGCACTGCCCTAAAAACTGAAACACCAGCCCCAGCATGACCCCCTACTCTGCCCGAACACCACTGCACTGCGCTAAACCCTAAAACACCACCCCCTGCATGACCCCCTACACTGCCCGAACACCACTTCACTGCCCTAAACCCTGAAACACCACCCCCAGCACGACCCCCTACACTGCCCAAACACCACTGCACTGCCCTAAACCCTGAAACACCACCCCTGCACAATCCCCTACACTGCCCGAACACTACTGCACTGCCCTAAACCCTGAAACACCACCCCCAGCATGACCCCCTACACTGCACGAACACCACTGCACTGCCCTAAACCCTGAAACACTACCCCCAGCAAGACCCCCTACACTGCCCGAACACCACTGAACTGCCCTAATCCCTGAAACATCACCCCCAGCAAGACCCCCTACACTGCCCGAACACCACTGCACTGCCCTAAACCCTGAAACACCACCCCCAGCACGACCCCCTACACTGCCCGAACACCACTGCCCTAAACCCTGAAACACCACCCCCAGCAAGACCCCCTACACTGCCCGAACACCACTGCACTGCCCTAAACCCTCAAACACCAGCCCCAGCACGACCCCCTACACTGCCCGAACACCACTGCACTGCCCTAAACCCTGAAATATTCCCCCAGCACGACCCCCTATACTACCCAAACACGACTGCACTGCCCTAAACCCTCAAACACTCCCCCAAGCACGACCCCCTACACTACCCGAACACCACTGCACTGCCCTAAACCCTAAAACACTCCCCCCAGCACGACCCCCTACACTACCCGAACACGACTGCACTGCGCTAAACCCTCAAACACTCCCCCCAGCACGACCCCCTACACTACCCGAACACCACTGCACTGCCCTAAACCCTAAAACACTCCCCCCAGCATGACCCCCTACAGTGCCCGAACACCACTGCACTGCCCTAAACCCCGAAACACCAGCCCCAGCACGACCCCCTACACTGCCCGAACACCACTGCACTGCCCTAAACCCTAAAACACCAGCCCAAGCACGACCCCCTACACTGCCCGAACACCACTGCACTGCCCTAAACCCTGAAACACCAGCCCCAGCAAGACCCCCTACACTGCTCGAACACCACTGCACTGCCCTAAACCCTGAAACACCACCCCCAGCATGACCCCCTACACTGCCCGAACACCACTGCCCTAAACCCTGAAACACCACCCCCTGCACGACCCCCTACACTGCCCGAACACCACTACACTGCCCTAAACCCTGAAACACCACCCCCTGCACGACCCCCTACACTGCCCGAACACCACTGCACTGCCCTAAACCCTGAAACACCACCCCCAGCACGACCCCCTACACTGCCCGAACATCACTGCACTGCCCTAAACCCTGAAACACCAGCCCCAGCATGACCCCCTACACTGCCCGAACATCACTGCACTGCCGTGAACCCTGAAACACCAGCCCCAGCACGACCCCCTACACTGCCCGAACACCACTGCGCTGCCCTAAACCCTGATACACCACCCCATGCATGACCCCCTACACTGCCCGAACACCACTGCACTGCCCTAAACCCTGAAACACCACCCCCAGCACGACCCCCTATACTGCCCGAACACCACTGCACTGCCCTAAACCCTGAAACACCACCCCCTGCACGACCCCCTACACTGCCCGAACACTACTGCACTGCCCTAAACCCTGAAACACCATCCCCAGCACGACCCCCTACACTGCACGAACACCACTGCACTGCCCTAAATCCTGAAATACTACCCCCAGCAAGACCCCCTACACTGCCCGAACACCACTGCTCTGCCCTAAACCCTGAAACATCACCCCCAGCAAGACCCCCTACACTGCCTGAACACCACTGCCCTAAACCCTGAAGCACCACACCCAGCAAGACCCCCTACACTGCCCGAACACCACTGCACTGCCCTAAAAACTGAAACACCAGCCCCAGCATGACCCCCTACACTGCCCGAACACCACTGCACTGCCCTAAACCCTGAAACACCACCCCCTGCATGACCCCTACACTGCCCGAACACCACTTCACTGCCCTAAACCCTGAAACACCACCCCCAGCACGACCCCCTACACTGCCCAAACACCACTACACAGCCCTAAACCCTGAAACACCACACCCTGCACAACCCCCTACACTGCCCGAACACTACTGCACTGCCCTAAACCCTGAAACACCACCCCCAGCATGACCCCCTACACTGCACGAACACCACTGCACTGCCCTAAACCCTGAAACACTACCCCCAGCAAGACCCCCTACACTGCCCGAACACCACTGAACTGCCCTAATCCCTGAAACATCACCCCCAGCAAGACCCCCTACACTGCCCGAACACCACTGCACTGCCCTAAACCCTGAAACACCACCCCCAGCATGACCCCCTACGCTGCCCGAACACCACTGCCCTAAACCCTGAAACACCACCCCCAGCAAGACCCCCTACACTGCCCGAACACCACTGCACTGCCCTAAACCCTCAAACACCAGCCCCAGCACGACCCCCTACACTGCCCGAACACCACTGCACTGCCCTAAACCCTGAAATACTCCCCCAGCACCATCCCCTATACTACCCGAACACGACTGCACTGCCCCAAACCCTCAAACACTCCCCCAAGCACGACCCCCTACACTACCCGAACACCACTGCACTGCCCTAAACCCTAAAACACTTCCCCCAGCACGACCCCCTACACTACCCAAACACGACTGCACTGCCCTAAACCCTCAAACACTCCCCCAGCACGACCCCCTACACTACCCGAACACCACTGCACTGCCCTAAACCCTAAAACACTACCCCCAGCATGACCCCCTACAGTGCCCGAACACCACTGCACTGCCCTAAACCCCGAAACACCAGCCCCAGCACGACCCCCTACACTGCCCGAACACCACTGCACTGCCCTAAACCCTCAAACACCAGCCCAAGCATGACCCCCTACACTGCCCGAACACCACTGCACTGCCCTAAACCCTGAAACACCAGCCCCAGCAAGACCCCCTACACTGCCCGAACACCACTGCACTGCCCTAAACCCTGAAACACCACCCCCAGCATGACCCCCTACACTGTCCGAACACCACTGCCCTAAACCCTGAAACACCACCCCCTGCACGACCCCCTACACTGCCCGAACACCACTGCACTGCCCTAAACCCTGAAACACCACCCCCAGCACGACCCCCTACACTGCCCGAACACCACTGCACTGCCCTAAACCCTGAAACACCACCCCTGCACGACCCCCTACACTGCCCGAACACCACTGCACTGCCCTAAACCCTGAAACACCACCCCCAGCACGACCCCCTACACTGCCCGAACATCACTGCACTGCCCTAAACCCTGAAACACCAGCCCCAGCACGACCCCCTACACTGCCCGAACACCACTGCGCTGCCCTAAACCCTGATACACCACCCCATGCATGACCCCCTACACTGCCCGAACACCACTGCACTGCCCTAAACCCTGAAACACCACCCCCAGCACGACCCCCCTATACTGCCCGAACACCACTGCACTGCCCTAAACCCTGAAACACCACCCCTGCACGACCCCCTACACTGCCCGAACACTACTGCACTGCCCTAAACCCTGAAACACCATCCCCAGCACGACCCCCTACACTGCACGAACACCACTGCACTGCCCTAAACCCTGAAACACTACCCCCAGCAAGACCCCCTACACTGCCCGAACACCACTGCACTGCCCTAAACCATGAAACATCACCCCCAGCAAGACCCCCTACACTGCCTGAACACCACTGCCCTAAACCCTGAAACACCAAACCCAGCAAGACCCCCTACACTGCCCGAACACCACTGCACTGCCCTAAAAACTGAAACACCAGCCCCAGCATGACCCCCTACACTGCCCGAACACCACTGCACTGCCCTAAACCCTGAAACACCACCCCCTGCATGACCCCCTACACTGTCCGAACACCACTTCACTGCCCTAAACCCTGAAACACCACCCCCAGCACGACCCCCTACACTGCCCAAACACCACTGCACTGCCCTAAACCCTGAAACACCACCCCCTGCACAACCCCCTACACTGCCCGAACACTACTGCACTGCCCTAAACCCTGAAACACCACCCCCAGCATGACCCCCTACACTGCACGAACACCACTGCACTGCCCTAAACCCTGAAACACTACCCCCAGCAAGACCCCCTACACTGCCCGAACACCACTGAACTGCCCTAATCCCTGAAACATCACCCCCAGCAAGACCCCCTACACTGCCCGAACACCACTGCACTGCCCTAAACCCTGAAACACCACCCCCAGCACGACCCCCTACGCTGCCCGAACACCACTGCCCTAAACCCTGAAACACCACCCCCAGCAAGACCCCCTACACTGCCCGAACACCACTGCACTGCCCTAAACCCTGAAACACCAGCCCCAGCACGACCCCCTACACTGCCCGAACACCACTGCACTGCCCTAAACCCTGAAATACTCCCCCAGCACGACCCCCTATACTACCCGAACACAACTGCACTGCCCTAAACCCTCAAACACTCCCCCAGCACGACCCCCTACACTACCCGAACACCACTGCACTGCCCTAAACCCTAAAACACTCCCCTCAGCACGACCCCCTACACTACCCGAACACGACTGCACTGCCCTAAACCCTCAAACACTCCCCCAGCACGACCCCCTACACTACCCGAACACCACTGCACTGCCCTAAACCCTAAAACACTCCCCCAGCACGACCCCCTACACTGCCCGAACACCACTGCACTGCCCTAAACCCCGAAACACCAGCCCCAGCACGACCCCCTCACACTGCCCGAACACCACTGCACTGCCCTAAACCCTCAAACACCAGCCCAAGCACGACCCCCTACACTGCCCGAACACCACTGCACTGCCCTAAACCCTAAAACACCAGCCCCAGCAAGACCCCTACACTGCCCGAACACCACTGCACTGCCCTAAACACTGAAACACCACCCCCTGCAAGACCCCCTACACTGCCCGAACACCACTGCACTAAACCCTGAAACACCACCCCCAGCAAGACCACCTACACTGGCCGAACACCACTGCACTAAACCCTGAAACACCACCCCCAGCACGACCCCCTACGCTGCCCGAACACCACTGCCCTAAACCCTGAAACACCACCCCCAGCAAGACCCCCTACACTGCCCGAACACCACTGCACTGCCCTAAACCCTGAAACACCAGCCCCAGCACGACCCCCTACACTGCCCGAACACCACTGCACTGCCCTAAACCCTGAAATACTCCCCCAGCACGACCCCCTATACTACCCGAACACAACTGCACTGCCCTAAACCCTCAAACACTCCCCCAGCACGACCCCTACACTACCCGAACACCACTGCACTGCCCTAAACCCTAAAACACTCCCCTCAGCACGACCCCCTACACTACCCGAACACGACTGCACTGCCCTAAACCCTCAAACACTCCCCCAGCACGACCCCCTACACTACCCGAACACCACTGCACTGCCCTAAACCCTAAAACACTCCCCCCAGCACGAACCCCTACACTGCCCGAACACCACTGCACTGCCCTAAACCCCGAAACACCAGCCCCAGCCCGACCCCTACACTGCCCGAACACCACTGCACTGCCCTAAACCCTCAAACACCAGCCCAAGCACGACCCCCTACACTGCCCGAACACCACTGCACTGCCCTAAACCCTGAAACACCAGCCCCAGCAAGACCCCTACACTGCCCGAACACCACTGCACTGCCCTAAACACTGAAACACCACCCCCAGCAAGACCCCCTACACTGCCCGAACACCACTGCACTAAACCCTGAAACACCACCCCCAGCAAGACCACCTACACTGGCCGAACACCACTGCACTGCCCTAAACCCTGAAACACCACCCCCTGCATGGCCCCCTACACTGCCCAAAATCCACTGCACTGCCCTAAACACTGAAACACCACCCCCAGCAAGACCCCCTACACTGCCCGAACACCACTGCACTAAACCCTGAAACACCACCCCCAGCAAGACCACCTACACTGGCCGAACACCACTGCACTGCCCTAAACCCTGAAACACCACCCCCTGCATGGCCCCCTACACTGCCCAAAATCCACTGCACTGCCCTAAACACTGAAACAACACCCCCTGCATGACCCCCTACACTGCCCAAACACCACTGCACTGCCCTAAACCCTGAAACACCACCCCTCAGCACGACACCCTACACTGCCCGAACACCACTGCACTGCCCTAAACCCTGAAACACCACCCCCAGCACGACCCCCTACACTGCCCGAACACCACTGCACTGCCCTAAACCCTGAAACACCACCCCTGCACGTCCCCCTACACTGCCGGAACACCACTGCACTGCCCTAAACCCTTAAACACCACCCCCAGCACGACCCCCTCCACTGCCCGAACACCACTGCACTGCCCTAAACCCTGAAACACCACCCCCAGCACGACCCCCTACACTGCCCGAACACCACTGCACTGCCCTAAACCCTGAAACACCAGCCCCAGCAAGACCCCCTACACTGCCCGAACACCACTGCACTGCCCTAAACCCTGAAACACCAGCCCCAGCACGACCCCCTACACTGCCCAAACACCACTGCACTGCCCTAAACCCTGAAACACCAGCCCCAGCACGACCACCTACACTGCCCGAACACCACTGCACTGCCCTAAACCCTGAAACACCAGCCCCAGCACGACCACCTACACTGCCCGAACAACACTGCACTGCCCTAAACCCTGAAACACCAGCCCCAGCACGACCCCCTACACTGCCCGAACACCACTGCACTGCCCTAAACCCTGAAACACCAGCCCCAGCACGACCCCTTACACTGCCCGAACACCACTGTACTGCCCTAAACCCTGAAACACCAGCCCCAGCACGACCCCCTACACTGCCCGAACACCACTGCACTGCCCTAAACCCTGAAACACCACCCCCTGCACGACCCCCTACACTGCCCGAACACCACTGCACTGCCCTAAACCCTGAAACACCACCCCCTGCACCACCCCCTACACTGCCCGAATACCACTGCACTGCCCTAAACCCTGAAACACCTCCCACTGCACCGCCCCCTACACTGCCCGAACACCACTGCACTGTCCTAAACCCTGAAACACCACCCCCAGCATGACCCCCTTTACTGCTCCGAACACCACTGCACTGCCCCAAACCCTGAAACACCACCCCCAGCATGACCCCCTACACTGCCCGAACACCACTGCCCTAAACCCTGAAACACCACCTGCTGCACGACCCCTACACTGCCCGAACACCACTGCACTGCCCTAAACCCTGAAACACCACCCCTGCACGAACCCCTACACTGCCCGAACACCACTGCACTGCCCTAAACCCTGAAACACCACCCCCAGCACGACCCCCTACACTGCCAGAACACCACTGCACTGCCCTAAACCCTAAAACACCACCCCCAGCACGACTCCCTACACTGCCCGAACACCACTGCACTGCCCTAAACCCTAGAACACTACCCCCAGCACGACCCCTACACTACCTGAACACCACTGCACTACCCTAAACCCTAAAATACTCCCCCATCACGACCCCCTACACTACCCGAACACGACTGCACTGCCCTAAACCCTCAAACACTCCCCCCAGCATGACCCCCTACACTACCCAAACACCACTGCACTACCCTAAACCCTAAAATACTCCCCCATCACGACCCCCTACACTGCCCGAACACCACTGCACTGCCCTGAACCCTGAAACACCACCCCCAGCACGACCCCCTACACTGCCAGAACACCACTGCACTGCCCTAAACCCTAAAACACCACCCCCAGCATGACCCCCTACACTGCCCGAACACCACTGCACTGCCCTAAACCCTAGAACACTACCCCCAGCACGACCCCCTACACTACCCGAACACCACTGCACTACCCTAAACCCTAAAATACTCCCCCATCACAACCCTCTACACTGCCCGAACACCACTGAACTGCCCTAAACCCTAGAACACTACCCCCATCATGACCCCCTACACTACCCGAACACCACTACACTACCCTAAACCCTAAAATACTCCCCCATCACGACCCCCTACACTACCCGAACACGACTGCACTGCCCTAAACCCTCAAACACTCCCCCCAGCACGACCCCCTACAATACCCAAACACCACTACACTGCCCTAAACCCTAAAATGCTACCCCCGCATGATCCCCTACACTACCCAAACACCAATGCACTACCCTAATCCCTAAAACACTATCCCCGCATGACCCCCTACACTACCCAAAGACCACTGCACTACCCTAAACCCTAAAACACTACCCCCGCACGACTCCCTACACTACCCAAAGACCACTGCACTACCCTAAACCCTAAAACACGACCTCCTACACTACACAAACACCACTGCACTACCCTAAACCCTAAAACACTACCCCCTACACTACACAAACACCACTGCACTACCCTAAACCCTAAAAACTACCCCAGCACGAACCCCTACACTACCCAAACACCACTGCACTACCCTAAACCCTAAAACACTACCCCCAGCAGTACCCCCTACACTACCCAAACACCACTGCACTACCCTAAACCCTAAAACACTACCCCCAGCAGTACCCCCTACACTACCCAGACACCATTGCACTACCCTAAACCCTAAAACACTACCCCCAGCAGTACCCCTACACTACCCAAACACCACTGCACTACCCTAAATCACTACCCCCAGCACGACCCCCTACACTACCCAAACACTACTGCACTACCCTAAACCCCAAAACACCCCCCCAGCATGACTCCCTACACTACCCAAACACCACTGCACTACCCTAAACCCTAAATCTACCCCCAGCATGACCCCCTACACTACACAAACACCACTGCACTACCCTAAACCCTATAACACTACCCCCAGCACGACCCTCTTCACTACCTAAACACAACTGCACAATTTGTTACAGGCGTTGCAACGCAGGCCTGTGGTGCTTACTGGAAGTACCTGGTGGGCTAGTTGGGCCCCAGGGACCCTCAGGATTCAAGGTGACCTAATCCCCCAACTTAAAACGCTCCACGGGGCGTGTTTGCACAGTGGTGAAGGGAGGGGGCGGGGCCTCAGGTGACATGTGCGCAAACACGCCCTGTGGTGCGTTTTAAGTTGGGGAATTAATTCCTTTGAATCCTGAGGGACCCTGGGGGCCAACTAGCCCACCAGGTACCTTCAGTAAGCACAACAGAGTTGCGTTGCAGAGAGGTGAAAAAGGTGCGTGGCCTCGGAACGCCTCTCTGCAACTCAGCTCTGTGGTCCTAACTGTAGGTACCTGGGGGCTAGTTGGGCCCCAGGGACCCTCAGGATTCAAGGGGACTTAATCCCACAACTTAAAACGCGCCACGGGGCGCGTTTGCACACATGTCACCCCAGGCCCCCTCCCTTCACCACTGTGCAAACGCGCCCTGTAGCGCGTTTTAAGAGGTAGTTTTAATCCCCCTGCCCTATTATGTACTAGGGACTTGCAGAGGAGGTCATGCTAATCACAGGGGTACCCCAACGCATAGTGTTCCCTAGTGTATGTAGGTGTTTTCACTGTATTCTAAGTGTCTTTTAGCATAGCACTGGCTCTGGTTAGTCAGAGTCAGTTACCACCAGTACCCATCTGAAAAAGTTGTGGGCACAGGATGATTTTGCAACAAGGCCTCTTTCTGCTCCTCTGTTGGTTCTTTCTGCACATCTTTTGCTTCTTTCTGTGCATTTTTCTTCTTTCTTCACATGTCCTACCTCTGTAGGCATAGTTAGAAACTAGCATTTAAAAAACCTTGAAATTCACTTAAAAATCATAGGTTTCAGGCACGTTATAGTTAGAAATTAGCATTTCAAAAACCTTTGAAATTCACTGAAAAAACCATAGGTTTCAGACACGTTATAGTTAGAAATTAGCATTTAAAAAACCTTTGAAATTCACTGAAAAAACCATAGGTTTTAGGGACAGTTATAGTTAGTTGGATATTTCACTCATACAAAACCATAGAAATTCCCCCGTTATAGTTAGTTCAGCTAACTATAACTGGCGCCCCCGCAATGCACTGCTGATGACGTCACATATTACATCACTCATGACATGGTCAGTGACATCACTGATGACATCACTGATGACATCTCAAATGACATCACTGATGACATCATCCATGTGATAATTTCATGCATCTTCTCACACCCTAATATAACTTTTGATACACCCACTCTAAATTACAGACTGCCATTCTCAAAACCATAGACACTCCAACACCAAAAACTACATACCCACTCACTGATTCTTAGGTCTACACACACATCCACTCACTCACCCGTACAGTCACTCATACTTACAGCCACTCAGTACAGGACTATCATATGCACTCATACACCTATATAAACACTCACACACCGCCACTCATCCATAGAGGTACTCACACACCTAGTCAGTCATGCAAAAAATTAATCACACACCCATTTGCACACCTATACAGTTATACACACACCAGCTCACTTACTCATACAAATACTAGCACATTCTTACGCTCTTATACAATAACTGATACAAGCACACACACATCCATACAGCCACTCTCACAATCACACACTCTCACTTATAGCCATTTAAATACTCTAACACACATATATACTGCCTTTTACATATGTAGTTACTCGCACATGTACCACTGAGAAATACATTCACTCACTAACACACCCATACACACACTCACCCACCCAAGCAGTCCATCACAAATGCACTCTTGAAATAATGCACCCAGTGAATCACCCACTCACACATCTATGTACAGAGTCACACACACCCCACCCACACAAACACTCAGGCAGCCATACAGATACTCAGAGAACCAATCAATAACCCATATAGACACTCATGTAGCTATTCGCAAATCCATGCATCCACTTACACACCAACAAACAGACGGATACAGACATTCACACAGTTTAGTCACTAACCCATGCATTCAGTAAGATACGTTTAATCACTCACTTGTAGAGTCAGTCACTCACTCACGTACTAAATCATCCATTCAGACTCTTATACACCCACTCATTCTTCAATACGCCTTTCCCTATATATATTAAACATATTTAAACTTTACAGAAACACACAGTCACTGGATGATGTCATCAGTGATGTCATCAGTGATGTCATTTGAGATGTCATCAGTGATGTCATCAGTGATGTCACTGACCATGTCATGAGTGATGTAATATGTGACGTCATCAGCAGTGCATTGCGGGGCGCAAGTTATAGTTAGCTGAACTAACTATAACGGGGAATTTCTATGGTTTTGTACGAGTGAAATGTCCAACTAACTATAACTGTCCCTAAAACCTATGGTTTTTCAGTGATCATATATATATATATATATATTATATATATATATATATTCACTGAAAACCATAGGTTTCAGGCACGTTATAGTTAGAAATGAGCATTTAAAAACCTTAGAAATTCACTGAAAAAACCATAGGTTTCAGGGGCGTTATAGTTAGTTGGACATTTCACTCGTACAAAACCATAGAAATTCCCCCGTTATAGTTAGTTCAGCTAACTATAACTCGCGCGCCCGCAATGCACTGCTGATGACGTCACATATTACATCACTCATGATATGGTCAGTGACATCACTCATGACATCACTGATGACATCTCAAATGACATCACTGATGACATCACTGATGACATCATCCTTGTGATAGAGTGGCAGACCTCCTCTCACCCTAATATAACCTTTGATACACACACTCAAAAATACAAACTAACATTTTCAAAACAATGGACATACCAATACCAGTTACAAAACACCTATTCAGTAATTCCAAGATCTACACACACATCCACTCATTCACCAACAGTCCCTATACAGTCACTCATATATGTACTCACTCATCATATGTACTCATACACCTATACATCCTGTTACACACCGCCACTCATCCATAGAGTTACTCACACACATAGTCACACATGCAAACAAAGTATCAAACATCCATTTACAGTTATACACACACTACCACACTTACTTCTACAGAAACTTACACATACTTACTCTCTTAAACAATCACTTATGGAAACACCTACTTATTTGTACAGGAACTCTTCCAATCTCTCACTCTCACATATACTCACTTATATACACCAATACTCACATATACTAGTTTAAAACATATGTAGTTACTCATAAAGACACTATTGAGACAGTCATTCACTCACTAACACACCCATACACATACTCATCCACCTATACAGTCCTGCACACATGCTGTCTTCAACACATACAAACAGTGAGTCACTCATTCATGCATCTATGCACTAAGTAATACCCCCACCGAACCATACAGACACTCAGACACTCATACTGATACTCAAAACCAACTAATAACCCATATAGACACTCATGTAGCTACTCACCAACCCATGCAGCCACTTATACACAAAGTGAGAGACTGATACAGATATTTTCATATTTAAACATTACTCACTAACCCATGTATTCACTAAGATACACTTAGTCAGTTATACAATCAATTTTACAAAAACAAATCATCCATTTAGACACTTATATACCCATTTATTCTTCCATCGACCTTGAGATATACATATATAAAACATATTTAATTTTCAGAAAAACACACATTCACTGGATGATGTCATCAGTGATGTCATGAGTGATGTCACTGACCATGTCATGAGTGATGTAATATGTGACGTCATCAGCAGTGCATTGCGGGTGAGCGAGTTATAGTTAGCTGAACTAACTATAACGGGGAATTTCTATGGTTTTGTACGAGTGAAATGTCCAACTAACTATAACGCCCCTGAAACCTATGGTTTTTTCAGTGAATTTCTAAGGTTTTTTAAATGTTAATTTCTAACTATAACGTGCCTGAAACCTATGGTTTTTTCAATGAATTTCTAAGGTTTTTAAATGCTAATTTCTAACTATAACGTGCCTGAAACCTATGGTTTTTTCAGTGAATATATATATATTTATTATACTATGTATACATGTGAAAATGTCTCGGTCCCCTGTTTGCCTCGGTGGCACGGAAAAATGGGTGGAACTGACGTCAGCACGCCGAAGAGGTCCTCTTATGGCTACGATGACGTCATACGGTGTCGCGAGCGGAGCCGTGCTCGTTGACGTGGGAGAGCTAGGAAAGAATTTCCGTGGAATGCTGGTGCAGGGGATATTCACCTAAGTGTTCAGGCTAGTCCTTTGGGAGCAACTGTTTATGTTGCCACTCCAGAAACCGAAACCAGTGATCCGAGGGCAGAGGCCCTGCAGATGGCACACGAGGTGGGGTGCCCAGTCGTGTGCACCGGCGGGGCAGCGAAGTGACAAGCACCACAACCCACAAAAAAGGTAATGAGGGCACTGAATAACACAGGAACTTCTCTTTGTATCTGGCAGGAACAACGAAGCTAAAATGCCCTAGTACCAAAATGTAGAATTAGTGCTACAACTGTCATCAAGAGGACCTGCGATGCCGCTTCTGCCTCCCGTACCCTGGAGGCGGCACATGGGTCATGCGGTACGGTCATACTGCGGTGGGACGGACACTTGTTGACCTCTCATGGCACTGCTCCACACTTCAGGGAGGACGCTTTCCATTAGCTATGTTTTCTGATGACATGTCGCGCCGGCCCGTCCAACAACAGAACTCCTTTAGATCCAAACAGACTCTTCCACTCTCTCACCGGAAGTGAAACCAGGCCACGCGGACACTTTCACAATATAACAGCCGGGAATGCACTTTTCGGTAAAAAACACATTCCTTCCTCCTAATTAATCAAATAAACGTCTCACTGAAGAACAGGGGCCAGCTTCGATCGGTAAACAGCCGTTACAACGACTTTTTACTTTGCGATACCATTACAACGCATGCATTACCACGCATGCGTTGAACATCACGAAGTCATTACTACGCATTTTTTAGAACGCATGGTCATTTACCACGCATGCCTTTACAACACATTTTGTTGTAAAGGTATGTGTGGTAAATGACCATGCGTTCTAAAACATGTAGACGATCCATGTCGTTGTAAGGAAACAGAGGCTGTTCCGTTTCCTCACAACGACGTGCACCGCCCCTCAGAGATGACGTGAAGCAGGAACCACGAGGAGAGAGGAACCATGAGGAGTGAGAGGTAAGGGGGATTGGGCATGGGGTGGGGGTTTCTTTTCTAGGGTTTAGGGTAGTGCAGTGGTGTTTGGGTGGTGTAGGGGGTCGTGCTGGGGGTAGTGTTTTAGGGTTTAGGGTAGTGCAGTGGTGTTTGGGTAGTGTAGGGGGTTGTGCTGGGGGTAGTGTTTTAGGGTTTAGGGTAGTGCAGTGGTGTATGGGGAGTGTAGGGGGTCATGCTGGGGTAGTGTTTTGGGGTTTAGGGTAGTGCAGTGGTGTTTGTGTAGTGTGGGAGGTCATGCTGGGGGTATATTTAGGGTTTAGTGTAGTGCAGTGGTGTTTGGGTAGTGTAGGGAGTTGTGCTGGGGGTAGTGTTTTAGGGTGCAGTGGTGTTTGGGAAGTGTAGGGAGTCGTGCTTGTGGTAGTGGTTTAGGGTTTAGGGTAGTGCAGTTATGTTTGGGTAGTGTAGGGTGTCGTGCTGGGGTAGTGTTTTAGGGTTTAGGGTAGTGCAGTGGTGTTTGGGTAGTAGAGGGGGTAGTGTTTAAGGGTTTAGGGTAGTGCGCCCAACCAGCCACAATATCCGTGGACAAAGGGGATCCTGACTCTTTGGAATGCTCCGTCAATTGAATAATTTGGGTCAAGGGCCCTACCACGTCCAAGACCTATCAATTCCTTTCTTGGGATCCCTCATATACGTGGAGAAAAAGGTACATAGTTTCTCATCAATTTGAGGCGTGTGTGCCACCTTCCCCTTCAGTGAGGGCCTGGGGCATTCTCCCCTCATCCTATTCCTGACCTCCCTTTCAAGGGGTTGATGGATTTTCCCCACCACATACTCTGCCACTTTGCTGTCAGGTGTCCACTCTGCCGACCTAGGATGGTAAATTTGGGTAGGCTCGAACATGTCCGAGTGGACCCTGTCCCCAACCGGGGACTGAGAGGAGTGGGACTCTGGACACCAGGGACGCCCCGAGTCCTTATCCTCATCATAGGAGAAATCGTCCTGCGATACACCCTCTCCCTCTAAGGGAAACCCGCCCTCGGGGTCTACAATAGTGGTGACAGTGTCGCAATTTTCTCCGGGCCCCTCCTCCTCCTGGCAGGGTGCATGTTTTAGCGTTCGCGCACTCTTGAGGAAGGTCTCTGTAAGTTTATCAAATCCTTCCAAGTGCCCCGCGTTATGCTTAACGGCCCTTTTATTCCCCATCTGGGAGCTACTTGGACCCGCCACCACCAGATCTGGGTCACTGAACACCCCAGGGATGCTTTTCGCCAGCTTATCAACCTGATCCCTAAGAGGAGCCAGCACCCTAGAAATAGCCAGAGAGAGGGCTTGGTCCACTGCTGGAGGGAGAAGTTGGGGGCCATTCCTCCTCCACTTCCTGGTAGGAGGAGTAAAATGGTCTTCTGGAGAAGACATGATAGCAGAGGGTGTGAGCACAGAACAAATACCCTTAAAATCCTCAAGACAGCCCCTCGCCGGTGCTCCAACAGCTGGGCTTTCCCCGAAGCTGTTATAAGAATAGACTGAGGCGCAATACCAATTACCACCACCAGGTGGCGCTGGTCACTAACGTGGCCGTGTGGGGAAATCACCGCGTAGAGGTGTCAAAATTAGGCGAGGGTTGGTCGGGAATCAAGCGGACACTAAAGGAGTGACCGGATTCCCAAACGCGCGTAAAGACCAGCGGGAGCGCTCGACGGAGCTGCCTCTCTCGGACCAGAAGCGCCTGACAGGATCTCACCGCGCGCAGAGCACACAGCGGGAGAAACTGCGAGGGGGAGAACGCGCTCGGGCAAGAACCTGCTGCGCATGGAATATGAAACAATACCAAGGCAATAATGCTAATAACGTGCACAAGAAACCGCTATACAAACAGCAACAACGTCAGATTAAGCCAAGAATGTAAGGAATGCACTTAACTGACGAGCAGTGAAGAAAGAGGAAGCGGAAGGGACGTCACGATATTATATACGATGGACTGTGATATGATTGGACTATAGTTGCCTTGGAGACTACCCCCCTAATGGTTCATGGGTTGTGTAGTCTTTTGTTTAATGAGTGTTGTGTTAAGTTTTCTTTGAACTGCTATGCAAATAAACTGAGGAAAGATATGCATAATCCTCGCCTCCGTCCTGCCATAGAATTCATTAAACTTTATTTGATCTGATTTAGAAACATAGATCATAAAAGTGTACATAAAAACAGTAAATCCTCTTTCCTAATACAATACAGTGAGAATTAATTAAAACCAGTAGGTAAAAACGGGTGTTACAAAGCCCGGTTCAGAGCAACTTCAGGTTCACAGAATCGTAAAGTTCAATGTTTCGCAAGATCAATCTCATGTACTTCGTGCAAAATACGCAATAAGGGGTCCAAGTAAGATGTAACGCTCCAATACCTGACCAGTTTGCACTATATAAAACTACAGAAAAACTAAAAATATAAAGTGTTTTGCACACTTCTGTTATTGGGCTATATGTGGGCTACATCTGGGTGATATTTGTGCTACATTTGGGCTCTTTTTTCTCTGGTGGCCATCTTGGGAGACTTATTTGTTATGAAGTTTCCTAATTTCGTCATTTACTGCAGTCTCCTCAGTAGGAAATGCTTTCAGTTTTTTACTTTGATTCCATCAAGAAGGCATTCAGATGTGTCACACATTTGCCATAAATTCAGAATGTTAGCACTCTAGTTGTTCATTAGATCACTGTAGTAAAGCTACTGCTCACCAGGGAGTTAACTGGAAGTCTACTGCTGGTATTGAAAGTGATTGTTTCAGTCTGCATGTCAGAATTTTTGTAATGAAATAGAAGAGGATTTGAGATCTCACTTAAAACATGCCCTAAATTTTCTTTCTGCAACACTAACCATAATTTCTATGGCAAAATGAACCCCCTCATTTTGTTCCTTTTTAAATTAAATGTTTCAAGTGTTACCAGTTTATTCCAATCAAGATGGCTTCAGGTGTGCCATACTTTTGTCATAAGTAAGACTGTTAGCGCTCTAGTTGTTCTTTAGAACACTCTGGGAAGCTGCAGTAGAACACAAAGGCATCAACTGACAGGCTGCTCCTGTTGAAATATAACAGGAAGATATTTGAGATCTCACTTAAAACATGTCCTAATTTTTCTTTCTACAGCACTAACCATAATTTCTATGACAAAATGAACCCCCTCATTTTGTTCCTTTTTAAATTAAATGTTTTAAGAGTTACCAGTTTATTCCAATCAAGATGGCTTCAGGTGTGCGATAATTTTGTCATAAGTAAGACTGTTAGCACTCTAGTTGTTCTTTAGAACACTCTGGGAAGCTGCAATAGAACACAAAGGCATCAACTGACAGGCTGCTCCTGTTGAAATATAACAGGAAGATATTTGAGATCACACTTGAAACATGTCCTACTTTTTCTTTCTACAGCACTAACCATAATTTCTATGACAAAATGAACCCCATCATTTTGTTCCTTTTTAAATTAAATGTTTTAAGTGTTACCAGTTTATTCCAATCAAGATGGCTTCAGGTGTGCCATACTTTTGTCATAAGTAAGGCTGTTAGCACTCTAGTTGTTCTTTAGAACACTCTGGGAAGCTGCAGTAGAACACAAAGGCATCAATTGACAGGCTGCTCCTGTTGAAATATAACAGGAAGATATTTGAGATCTCACTTGAAACAAGTCCTAATTTTTCTTTCTGCAGCACTAACCATAATTTCTATGACAAAATGAACCCCATCATTTTGTTCCTTTTTAAATTAAATGTTTTAAGTGTTACCAGTTTATTCCAATCAAGATGGCTTCAGGTGTGCCATACTTTTGTCATAAGTAAGGCTGTTAGCACTCTAGTTGTTCTTTAGAACACTCTGGGAAGCTGCAGTAGAACACAAAGGAATCAACTGACAGTCTCTGCCCTTGTTGGATGTACATGTTTTACTGAGAATGTCAGACTTCATTCTCACATGACTGAGAAAGATAATGTGAATTTACAGAAAATATGCTCTCATTTTAGCTTCTGGAGCACCTTCCAAAACTGTACGGGACAAGCATGTGAAAATAGCTTTCTCTCAAACATGATTCATGATATCCCAGCAGAAGGTTTTTCACAGGGTAAAATCACCTTAGAACACACCACAATTCCTGAAATTAGTATGGTACCATCAACAAATGAATTCTAATGTAACTAAAGTCTGTTATCACCCTTTATAGTTCTCCTTTTGGTAACCCTCAAAATCTTCGATTCACTACAATGCATTTCAATGGGGTACTATCATTTATATTGGTCCCAAGATGGCTGCCAGCAATTCCAGGATGAAGTGCTGCCAGCCAATCAGATCTCACGATGACATGTGTGGTTAGGCTCCGCCCAGATATATATGTGTTTTCTTTTTCAAATTTCTCAGGAACTACTGAACAGATTTACACCATTTAACCAAAAGGCACGACTCTGAACCAAGGGCTACCTTTTTGCCAAATTTGGTGTAATTCCGATCAGCAGTTCGGGCTGTAGCTGCGACTAAAGATTCCTATGGAAAATTGCATGGGGAAAACACGTTTTGGGACCCCCCTTTTTTCTCAGCCTCCACTTGATGAATCACCCCGAGACTTTCAGGATAGGAGCGGACCGGAGCGCCCCACGAGTTTTGAAAATTTTGCGAAGATTCATCAACCGGCGCCAAAGTTATTGGAAATAGAGGTGTGAGAGGGATGGGCGGAAGAAGAAGCGAGGAGGCCTAACTACAGGCTCAATGTTGTTATTTATTGGAGGATATAACACCAGAAAAACAGTAAACAGTCAGTGCAGATGGGTTGTGGGTCTTTTCCTCTCCGGGTGCTGGCTGGAGTGTCGGTCCAGGGTTTCTAGGCGTTCTCGTGATGTGGAGGGGGTATCCCAGAAGGCTCGCAGGGGAGATGAGTACCAAAAGAAAGAGGAGAGAGGCGATTAGCAACCCTGTCTTGGCACTACTTTGGCTAGACAGGTCCCTTCACCATTTTAGAAGAGCCCCTTAAGGATGTATACTAGGTAAAGATGAGGGTGGTCCCCCGTGATATAGGTAGGAAGGGTGTCAGGGCAGTCTATACAATCCTCCCTCATGCAAAGGAAGAAAAGCCACCTAAGGCGTGCTGGACCGGTCGCACTTGGTCAGCACCCAGGCAGTATTCATTCGTGAGGAGGCAATCGCACTCCTTCTGATCAGGTTGACAGAGACCGTGAGGGAGCGGGGTGGGTGTAGGAGACAGTGAGGGGTACATACACGCAAACACACGCAGTGACAACACTAGGTGAACCCTTTTAAAACTCCCGAATACCCTCCCTCTTAATCCCTCCCTGCACTCCCTCCCAAGTCACGTACCGCCTCAGCCACAGCTCTCCTGAGCTGCGGCGGCTCTCCAGCGTCCTCCGGGGGTGTCCACCACTCCTCCGTCCACGAGTCAGGCTCTCCGTCTCCGTCGGGGTCTTGCGTGAAGGAGCTCTCCGCGACGTCCTTCCCGTCTTCCTCCAGGCTCTGCTTCCAATACAGCTTTTCCTGTGCGGCGTTCTCCGTCTCCTGCCTTTCCTCCCGGCACGATAGCAGCGCGCCTTCCTGTTCCTCCGGGCCTGCCTTTAGAGGGTGTGTCCCCACCTCTCCGTGTCCGGATTGGTCAGCCAACCCCAGCTGTCCGTGACGTCCCTGCGGGCGAGGAGAGGCAGGCGGGATTAACCCTTGGTTTCTCGGCTCTGGTGCGGCGCAGAGCGTGGTATTCCACTCGGCCCCCTCACATCCCCCTTCCCTAACTTTCTTGCCGGCAAGAAAATGGTCGAGGGGATGGGGTGATAAGTAATCAGCGTTACCCTGCTCCTTCCCCTTCCGGTGTAATGTGGTGAACCGGAATGGTTGGAGAGCTAGGAACCACCTCATAATTCTGTCGTTATGCCCCTTGTGACGGGATAGCCACTCCAAAAGGGCATGATCCGTGAAAAGGGTAAACTCCCTTCCTTCCAGGTAATAGTGGAGTGATTCAATCGCCCACTTGATAGCCAGGGCCTCTTTCTCTATTACCGAGTAGTTTTTCTCCCGAGGGAACAGCTTTTGGTTGATATACAATATGGGCCGCTCTTGTCCATGGGAGTCGGTTTGGGACAGAACGGCGCCTAGCCCCTGCTCTGATGCGTCCGTTTGAAGGATGAAGGGTTTTTTGTAATCGGGGCTCAGGAGCACGGGTTTAGAGGTAAGGGCTTGTTTTAGGGTCCGAAACGCCTGCTGAAGGTGTGTAGAGGGACTTTGTAGCTCCTTTTCAGTGTTTTTCTGTTTTTGTAGGAGATTGGTCAGAGGGGATGCGATGTGAGAGAATTCGGGGATAAAGCGTCGATAATAACCCAGGATGCCTAGGAAGGCCCTTAGCTCTCTTTTGGTGCGGGGAAAGGGGAGGTCTGCTATGGCTGCTATCTTCTCTTTCTGGGGTTTGATGAGCCCCTCTCCCAAAAGGTACCCGAGGTATTTGACGGACCTAGAGGCCAATCGGCTTTTGGCGGGGTTGATAGTAAGGCCTCCCTCCCCTAGGGTCCGAATGACTGTGGACAGGTGGTCCAAATGTTGCTCCCATGTACTGCTATGAATCACAATGTCATCGATGTACGCCGCGGCATACCCAACACAGGGCCTGAGCAGGGTGTTCATTAATCTCTGGAACGTGGCAGGAGCCCCGTGCAACCCAAAGGGTAGCACGGTGAACTGATACAATCCTCCAGGGGTTGAGAAGGCGGTTTTCTCTCGGTCTGCTTTGGTGAGGGGGACCTGCCAGTATCCTTTGCATAAGTCCAACGTGCTGATGTATTTTGCCTCGCCCAATCGTTCCACCATCTCATCTACCCGGGGTAGCGGATATGTGTCGAACTGTGAGATCTTATTCACCTCTCTGAAGTCTATACAAAATCTAATGGAGCCATCGGGTTTTGGAACCAATACTATGGGTGAATTCCAGTCGCTCTTAGAAGGCTCTATAACACCCATACCAAGCATTTGTTGTACTTCCTGTTCCACGGCTTGCGTACGTGACTCGGGAAGGCGATAAGGGCGTAGTTTTACTCGCTTTCCGGGCTGCGTGGTAATGGTGTGTTCAATCAGGCTGGTTCTCCCTGGGGTGGTGGAAAACACCGCTTGAAGGGGTCTCAAACAGGCATCCAGAGTGTGTTGCTGTTCAGCGGTCAGCTCCGGATCCATGCTTTGGAGATATAAGAGTGGGGGACTTGAGATCAGTGCCACTGGGAGGGGTATGTCCCCATTCCACAGCTTCAAGAGGTTTATATGGAAAATCTGTGTGTTATTCTTCTTTCTGGGGTCCATTTCGAGGCGATAGGTGACCGGTGTCACTACCTCAACAACCCGAAAGGGGCCCTGCCACTGACCCAACAATTTGTGGTCGGAGGTAGGCATCATGAGAAGGACGTGGTCGTCTACATTCAGGGTGCATGCTTGGGTTGTTTTATCGTATTGCCGCCTTTGACTCTCTTGTGCGTTTTCTAGGTGGGTTCTACAGATACTCCGTATCTCCTGAAGATGTGTCTTCAGGGCCATGACGTATTCAGGGAGAGGTTTGGTCCCTTCGGGCCTTTCTTCCCATTCCTCCCTAGCCATGTCGAGAAGGGTGCGGGGTTGCCGCCCATACAATAACTCGAAAGGGGAATATCCGGTGCTTTTCTGGGATTTGCACCGGATAGCAAACAAGGCAAGGGGTAACATGTCCTCCCATCGACGGGTCTCCAAGTCTAACATCTTTTTCAGGGTGGTTTTTAGGGTGGCGTTGTACCGCTCTACCAGCCCGTCCGTTTGCGGATGGTATGCGGCCGTACGGATCTGTTTTATCTTCAGCTGGGAGCACACCTGTTTCATGAGCTGGGAGATAAAGGGTGTGCCCTGGTCGGTTATCACTTCCCTAGGAAACCCCACTTGGGAGAAAACGTTCACCATGGCCTTGGCTATCTGCTGGGCATTGGGATGACGAAGGGCCACTGCTTCGGGAAACCGGGTAGCGTAGTCCACTATCACTAACACGTACCTACATCCGCTACCGGAGGGGAGCAAAGGACCGATGATATCCATCCCCACATGAGAGAACGGTTCATCAATGATAGGAAGGGGTCGTAAGGGGACATTAGGGGGTCGGTACCGGCTGTTCTTTTGGCAGATGGGACACTTTTTGCAGTATTGACGTACCTGTTGGTATATACCTGGCCAATAAAACTTCCCTAGGATGTCTTTTTCTGTTTTGTCCTCTCCAAAGTGACCCCCCAATAGGTGACTATGCGCCAGGAACATCACTTTCTCCCTATATTGCTGGGGTACCAGTAACTGGAGGGGACCGTCCCTGTTCCCTTTTCGGTAGATCAATCCTCCCTTGATAAGAAACTGGGGACCTACTTGGGTGGGATCCTCGGTGTCTGTGGCATGATTCCAAGCACCCCTCAGCGTTGGGTCCTCCCTCTGGGCTGCAAAAACCCCTATCGTACTGCCAAAGGGGTTCTTCGTCGACTTGGGTCAAGGCAATCGTTGTCCAGTTTCGTTTCTCCTTCTTTTTCTGGTTTCGGCTTCGGACTTTTTCCTGACGGGTGGTCTAGGATAGGTACTTTGGAAAAAGGAGCGGATTGGCACCAGTCGTCCCTGTCTATATCCTGCTCTGGTATCACAGCGGACAGATGGGGATAATCGGAGCCCAGGACCAATGGTTCGGGTAAACGAGGTACCAACCCTACCTGCAGGGACACGGGTTGATAGGAGGGCCCATGCTGGATCCTCACGTCGGTGGTGGGATATCGTTTATTGTCCCCATGGACACATTGGATATTAACCTCTCCAGTGGTTCGGGTGACACCCCCAGGTATGGCAGCTGGTTGCATCACGCTTTGTAAGCAACCCGTGTCCATCAGGGCCCTTCTATTTACCCCGTTCACCCTAACGGTTCTATGGTAACGGGGTTTCGTCCCCAGTGGGTTGCAGTAATACGACCGGGTGAGCCCGACCTCCATCGGTTCCTCCTTCTGAGGGCACATCCGGGCGATATGGCCATACACACCACAGGCAAAACACTGAGGACCGGGATGGAGGGAGGGGGGTCGGGGAGAAGGAGCTGGGAGGTGTGGTATGACGGTCACCGTCTCCGGTCGACGGGGTGGAGGGGGTCTATTGGTTTGTAACAGACCCCCGCCTGAGGACTTCCAATGGGGCTCTTCCCTGTTGCGTTGCAACTCTTGTGCTCTGTGAAAGGCACCCGCTATCTCAACGGCCCTCTCAAATGTCAACTGGGTATGCTGCCGAACCCATTTTTGAGCGGCGGGATGCAAGGATGAGAGGAATTGTTCCAGGTATATCTTTTCCAATATGTTTTCTTTGGTGGAAGTCAGGGGCTTCAACCACCGATTTGTTAGGTCCCGGACACGATAGGAAAGAGCACGTGGGGTTTCTTGGGGTCCCTCCTTGATTTGGCGCAAGCGGATCCTATATGTCTCTTTGTCCAACCCTAACCTTTCCAGTATGTCTCTTTTAACATCCAGGTATGGGGTGAGGCCCAAGGGGTTCGCCTCTTGGTAGGCGGCCTGCATGTCACCCGACAGGAGGGGTCCTAAGTACTGCCCCCATTTGTCCTCTGTCCATCCTGCGGTCCGGGCCATACGCTCAAAGTTGGCAAAGAAAAAGTCGGGGTCCTCTCCACTGACGTATTTCTGTAGGACCATCGATGGCAAAGGGGATACGCCTCTCTGTTGCCCCAGGGTATCAGCCAGCCGTCCGAACGTGGTTTCCTGGGCTTGGTTTTGCTCTGTCAGGGTTTTCTGCAATTTCTCCCTATCCTCCTCCGCAATGGCCAGGAACTTCTCCATGGCCCGGCCCAGTTTGTCCTGCCCCTCCGCCATTTTCTGCATTGCGGCCTCCATCTTCCTGGATCCCACTTCTGACACCAGGTGTGAGAGGGATGGGCGGAAGAAGAAGCGAGGAGGCCGAACTACAGGCTCAATGTTGTTATTTATTGGAGGATATAACACCAGAAAAACAGTAAACAGTCAGTGCAGATGGGTTGTGGGTCTTTTCCTCTCCGGGTGCTGGCTGGAGTGTCGGTCCAGGGTTTCTAGGCGTTCTCTTGATGTGGAGGGGGTATCCCAGAAGGCTCGCAGGGGAGATGAGTACCAAAAGAAAGAGGAGAGAGGTGATTAGCAACCCTGTCTTGGCACTACTTTGGCTAGACAGGTCCCTTCACCATTTTAGAAGAGCCCCTTAAGGATGTATCCTAGGTAAAGATGAGGGTGGTCCCCCGTGATATAGGTAGGAAGGGTGTCAGGGCAGTCTATACAATCCTCCCTCATGCAAAGGAAGAAAAGCCACCTAAGGCGTGCTGGACCGGTCGCACTTGGTCAGCACCCAGGCAGTATTCATTCGTGAGGAGGCAATCGCACTCCTTCTGATCAGGTTGACAGAGACCGTGAGGGAGCGGGGTGGGTGTAGGAGACAGTGAGGGGTACATACACGCAAACGCACGCAGTGACAACACTAGGTGAACCCTTTTAAAACTCCCGAATACCCTCCCTCTTAATCCCTCCCTGCACTCCCTCCCAAGTCATGTACCGCCTCAGCCACAGCTCTCCTGAGCTGCGGCGGCTCTCCAGCGTCCTCCGGGGGTGTCCACCACTCCTCCGTCCACGAGTCAGGCTCTCCGTCTCCGTCGGGGTCTTGCGTGAAGGAGCTCTCCGCGACGTCCTTCCCGTCTTCCTCCAGGCTCTGCTTCCAATACGGCTTTTCCTGTGCGGCGTTCTCCGTCTCCTGCCTTTCCTCCCGGCACGATAGCAGCGCGCCTTCCTGTTCCTCCGGGCCTGCCTTTAGAGGGTGTGTCCCCGCCTCTCCGTGTCCGGATTGGTCAGCCAACCCCAGCTGTCCGTGACGTCCCTGCGGGCGAGGAGAGGCAGGCGGGATTAACCCTTGGTTTCTCGGCTCTGGTGCGGCGCAGAGCATGGTATTCCACTCGGCCCCCTCACAAGAATGTTGTGAATTTCCTATGGAAAATAGGTCCTAACTATAACTACCTACTGGCGATATATATATATTACCTACTGGCGGTCGCCAGTAGGTAGTTATAGTTAGGACCTATTTTCCATAGGAAATTCACAACATTCTATTTCCAATAACTTTGGTGCCGGTTGATGAATCTTCGCGAAATTTTCAAAACTTGTGGGGCGCTCCGGTCCGCTCCTATCCTGAAAGTCTCAGGGTGATTCATCAAGTGGGGGCAGAGAAAAAAGGGGGGTCCCAAAACATGTTTTCCCCATGCAATTTTCCATAGGAACCTTTAGTCGCAGCTACAGCCCGAACTGCTGAACGGAATTACACCAAATTTGGCAAAAAGGTAGCCCTTCGTTCAGAGTCGTGCCTTTTGGTTAAATGGTGTAAATCCGTTCAGTAGTTCCTGAGAAATTTGAAAAAGAAAACACATATATATCTGGGCGGAGCCTAACCACACTTGTCATCGTGAGATCTGATTGGCTGTCAGCACTTCATCCTGGAATTCCTGGCAGCCATCTTGGGACCAATATAAATGATAGTACCCCATTGAAATGCATTGTAGTGAATTGAAGATTTTGAGGGTTACCAAAAGGAGAACTATAAAGGGTGATAACAGACTTTAGTTACATTAGAATTCATTTGTTGATGGTACCATACTAATTTCAGGAATTGTGGTGTGTTTTAAGGTGATTTTACCCTGTGAAAAACCTTCTGCTGGGATGTCATGAATCATGTTTGAGAGAAAACTATTTTCACATGCTTGTCCCATACAGTTTTGGAAGGTGCTCCAGAAGCTAAAATGAGAGCATATTTTCTGTAAATTCACATTATCTTTCTCAGTCATGTGAGAATGAAGTCTGACATTCTCAGTAAAACATGTACATCCAACAAGGGCAGAGACTGTCAGTTGATTCCTTTGTGTTCTACTGCAGCTTCCCAGAGTGTTCTAAAGAACAACTAGAGTGCTAACAGCCTTACTTATGACAAAAGTATGGCACACCTGAAGCCATCTTGATTGGAATAAACTGGTAACACTTAAAACATTTAATTTAAAAAGGAATAACATGATGGGGTTCATTTTGTCATAGAAATTATGGTTAGTGCTGTAGAAAGAAAAATTAGGACATGTTTCAAGTGTGATCTCAAATATCTTCCTGTTATATTTCAACAGGAGCAGCCTGTCAGTTGATATCTTTGTGTTCTACTGCAGCTTCCCAGAGTGTTCTAAAGAACAACTAGAGCGCTAACAGTCTTACTTATGACAAAATGATGGCACACCTGAAGCCATCTTGATTGGAATAAACTGGTAACTCTTAAAACATTTAATTTAAAAAGGAACAAAATGAGGGGGTTCATTTTGTCATAGAAATTATGGTTAGTGCTGTAGAAAGAAAAATTAGGACATGTTTTAAGTGAGATCTCAAATATGTTCCTGTTATATTTCAACTGGAGCAGCCTGTCAGTTGATGCCTTTGTGTTCTACTGCAGCTTCCCAGAGTGTTCTAAAGAACAACTAGAGCGCTAACAGTCTTACTTATGACAAAAGTATGGCACACCTGAAGCCATCTTGATTGGAATAAACTGGTAACACTTCAAACATTTAATTTAAAAAGGAACACAATGAGGGGGTTCATTTTGCCATAGAAATTATGGTTAGTGCTGCAGAAAGAAAAATTAGGGCATGTTTTAAGTGAGATCTCAAATCCTCTTCTATTTCATTAGAAAATTATGACATGCAGACTGAAACAATCACTTTCAATACCAGCAGTAGACTTCCAGTTAACTCCCTGGTGAGCAGTAGCTTTACTACAGTGATCTAATGAACAACTAGAGTGCTAACATTCTGAATTTATGGCAAATGTGTGACACATCTGAATGCCTTCTTGATGGATTCAAAGTAAAAACTGAAAGCATTTCCTACTGAGGAGACTGTAGTAAATGACGAAATTAGGAAACTTCATAACAAATAAGTCTCCCAAGATGGCCACCAGAGAAAAAAGAGCCCAAATGTAGCACAAATATCACCCAGATATAGCCCACATATAGCCCAATGACAGAAGTGTGCAAAACACTTTTTATTTTTAGTTTTTCTGCAGTTTTATATAGTGCAAACTGGTCAGGTATTGGAGCGTTACATCTTACTTGGACCCCTTATTGCGTATTTTGCACGAAGTACATGAGATTGATCTTGCGAAACATTGAACTTTACGATTCTGTTAACCTGAAGTTGCTCTGAACCGGGCTTTGTAACACCCGTTTTTACCTACTGGTTTTAATTAATTCTCACTGTATTGTATTAGGAAAGAGGATTTACTGTTTTTATGTACACTTTTATGATCTATGTATCTAAATCAGATCAAATAAAGTTTAATGAATTCTATGGCAGGACGGAGGCGAGGATTATGCATATCTTTCCTCACTTTATTTGCATAGCAGTTCAAAGAAAACGTAACACAACAATCATTAAACAAAAGACTACACAACCCATGAACCATTAGGGGGTAGTCTCCAAGGCAACTATAGTCCAATCATATCACAGTCCATCGTATATAATATCGTGACGTCCCTTCCGCTTCCTCTTTCTTCACTGCTCATCAGTTAAGTGCATTCCTTACATTCTTGGCTTAATCTGACGTTGTTGCTGTTTGTATAGCGGTTTCTTGTGCACGTTATTAGCATTATTGCCTTGGTATTGTTTCATATTCCCTGCGCAGCAGGCTCTTGCCCGAGCGCGTTCTCCCCCTCGCAGTTTCTCCCGCTGTGTGCTCTGCGCGCGGTGAGATCCTGTCAGGCGCGTCTGGTCCGAGCGAGGCAGATCCGTTGAGCGCTCCCGCTGGTCTTTACGCGCGTTTGGGAATCCGGTCACTCCTTTAGTGTCCGCTTGATTCCCGACAAACCCTCGCCTAATTTTGACACCGCTACGCGGTGATTTCCCCACACAGCCACGTTAGTGACCAGCGCCACCTGGTGGTGGTAATTGGTATTGCGCCTCAGTCTATTCTTATAACAGCTTCGGGGAAAGCCCAGCTGTTGGAGCACCGGCGAGGGGGCTGTCTTAAGGACTTTAAGGGCATTTGTTCTGTGCTCACACCCTCTGCTATCATGTCTTCTCCAGAAGACCATTTTTACTCCTCCTACCAGGAAGTGGAGGAGGAATGGCCCCCAACTTCTCCCTCCAGCAGTGGACCAAGCCCTCTCTCTGGCTATTTCTAGGGCGCTGGCTCCTCTTAGGGATCAGGTTGATAAGCTGGTGAAAAGCATCCCTGGGGTGTTCAGTGACCCAGATCTGGTGGTGGCGGGTCCAAGTAGCTCCCAGATGGGGAATAAAAGGGCCGTTAAGCATAACGCGGGGCACTTGGAAGGATTTGATAAACTTACAGAGACCTTCCTCAAGAGTGCGCGAACGCTAAAACATGCACCTTGCCAGGAGCAGGAGGGGCCCGGAGAAAATTGCGACATTGTCACCACTATTGTAGACCCCGACGGCGGGTTTCCCTTAGAGGGAGAGGGTGTATCGGAGGATGATTTCTCCTCCGATGAGGATAAGGACTCGGGGCGTCCCTGGCGTCCAGAGTCCCACTCCTCTCAGTCCCCGGTTGGGGACGGGGTCCACTCGGACATGTTCGAACCTACCCAAATTTACCATCCTAGGTCGGCAGAGTGGACACCTGATGCCAAAGTGGCAGAGTATGTGGTGGGGAAAATCCATCAACCCGTTGAAAGGGAGGTCAGGAATAGGATGAGGGGAGAATTCCCCAGGCCCTCACTGAAGGGGAAGGTGGCACACACGCCTGAAATTGATGAGAAAGTATGTACCTTTTTCTCCAAGTATATGAGCGATCCCAAGAAAGGAATTGATAGGTCTTGGACGTGGTAGGGCCCTTGACCCAAATTATTCAATTGACGGAGCGTTCCAAAGAGTCAGGATCCCCTTTGTCCACGGATATTGTGGCTGGTTGGGCGCACTACCCTAAACCCTAAAACACTACCCCTCCACTACCCAAACACCACTGCACTACCCTAAACCCTAAAACACTACCCCCAGCACGACACCCTACACTACCCAAACATAACTGCACTACCCTAAACCCTAAATCACTACCACCAGCACGACTCCCTATACTACCCAAACACCACTGCACTACCCTAAACCCTAAAACACTACCCCCAGCACGACTCCCTACACTACCCAAACACCACTGCACTACACTAAACCCTAAATATACCCCCAGCATGACCTCCCACACTACACAAACACCGCTGCACTACCCTAAACCCTAAAACACTACCCCCAGCACGACCCCCTACACTACCCAAACACCACTGCACTACCCTAAACCCTAAAACACTAACCCCAGCATGACCCCCTACACTACCCAAACACCACTGCACTACCCTATACCCTAAAACACGACCCCCTACACTACACAAACACGACTGCACTACCCTAAACCCTAAAACACTACCCACAGCATGACCCCCTTCACAACACAAACACCACTGCACTGCCCTAAACCCTAAAACACTACCCCAGCACTACCCCCTACACTACCCAAACACCACTGCACTAACATAAACCCTAAAACACTACCCCCAGCACAACCCCTACACTACACAAACACCACTGCACTACCCTAAACCCTAAAACACTACCCCCAGCACGATTCCCTTCACTACCCAAACACCACTGCACTACCCTAAACCCTAAATCTACCCCCAGCATGACCCTCTACACTACACAAACACCACTGCACTACCCTAAACCCTAAAACACTACCACCAGCATGACCCCCTACACTACTCAAACACCACTGCACTACCCTAAACCCTAAAACACTACCCCAGCACTGACTCCCTACACTACCCATACACCACTGCACTACCCTAAACCCTAAAACACTACCCCCAGCATGACCCCCTACACTACTGCACTACCCTAAACCCTAAAACACTACCCCCAGCACGACCCCCTACACTACCCAAACACCACTGCACTACCCTAAACCCTAAAACACTACCCCCAGCACGACCCCCTACACCCTAGAAAAGAAACCCCCACCCCATGCCCAATCCCCCTTACCTCTCACTCCTCATGGTTCCTCTCTCCTCGTGGTTCCTGCTTCACATCATCTCTGAGGGGCGGTGCACGTCGTTGTGAGGAAACGGAACAGCCTCTGTTTCCTTACAACGACATGGATCGTCTACATGTTTTTAGAACGCATGGTCATTTACCATACATACCTTTACAACAAAATTCGTTGTAAAGGCATGCGTGGTAAATGACCATGCGTTCTAAAAAATGCGTATTAATGACTTCGTGATGTGCAACGCATGCGTGGTAATGCATGCGTTGTAATGGTATCGCAAAGTAAAAAGTCGTTGTAACGGCTGTTTACCGATCGAAGCTGGCCCCTGTTCTTCATTGAGACGTTTATTTGAATAATTAGGAGGAAGGAATGTGTTTTTTTTACCGAAAAGTGCATTCCCGGCTGTTGTATTGTGAAAGTGTCCGCGTGGCCTGGTTTCACTTCCGGTGAGAGAGTGGAAGAGTCTGTTTGGATCTAAAGGAGTTCTGTTGTTGGACGGGGCCGGCGCGACATGTCATCAGAAAACATAGCTAATGGAAAGCATCCTCCCTGAAGTGTGGAGCAGTGCCATGAGAGGTCAACGAGTGTGAGTCCCACCGCAGTATGACCGTACCGCGTGACCCATGTGCCGCCTCCAGGGTACGGGAGGCAGAAGCGGCATCGCAGGTCCTCTTGAAGACCGTTGTAGCACTAATTCTACATTTTGGTACTAGGTCATTTTAACTTCGTTGTTCCTGCCAGATACAAAGAGAAGATCCTGTGTTATTCAGTGCCCTCGTTACCTTTTTTGTGGGTTGTGGTGCTTGTCACTTCGCTGCCCCGCCGGTGCACACGACTGGGCACCCCACCTCGTGTGCCATCTGCAGGGCCTCTGCCCTCAGATCACTGGTTTCGGTTTCTGGAGTGGCAACATAAACAGTTGCTCCCAAAGGACTAGCCTGAACACTTAGGTGAATATCCCCTGCACCAGCATTCCACGGAAATTCTTTCCTAGCTCTCCCACGTCAACGAGCACGGCTCCGCTCGCGACACCGTATGACGTCATCGGAGCCATAAGAGGACCTCGTCGGCGTGCTGACGTCAGTTCCACCCATTTTTTCCGTGCCACCGAGGCAAACAGGGGACCGAGACATTTTCACATGTATACATAGTATAATAAATATATATATATACACTGAAAAAACCATAGGTTTCAGGCACGTTATAGTTAGAAATTAGCATTTAAAAAACCTTAGAAATTCACAGAAAAAAACCATAGGTTTCAGGCACGTTATAGTTAGAAATTAGCATTTAAAAAAACCTTAGAAATTCACTGAAAAAACCATAGGTTTCAGGGGCGTTATAGTTAGTTGGACATTTCACTCGTACAAAACCATAGAAATTCCCCGTTATAGTTAGTTCAGCTAACTATAACTCGCGCGCCCGTAATGCACTGCTGATGACGTCACATATTACATCACTCATGACATGGTCAGTGACATCACTCATGATATCACTGATGACATCACTGATGACATCATCCAGTGAATGTGTGTTTTTCTGAAAATTAAATATGTTTTATATATGTATATCTCAAGGTCGATGGAAGAATAAATGGGTATATAAGTGTCTAAATGGATGATTTTTTTTGTAAAATTGATTGTATAACTGACTAAGTGTATCTTAGTGAATACATGGGTTAGTGAGTAATGTTTAAATATGAAAATATCTGTATCAGTCTCTCACTTTGTGTATATGTGGCTGCATGGGTTGGTGAGTAGCTACATGAGTGTCTATATGGGTTATTAGTTGGTTTTTTGAGTATCAGTATGAGTGTCTGAGTGTCTGTATGGTTCGGTGGGGGTATTACTTAGTGCATAGATGCATGAATGAGTGACTCACTGTTTGTATGTGTTGAAGACAGCATGTGTGCAGGACTGTATAGGTGGATGAGTATGTGTATGGGTGTGTTAGTGAGTGAATGACTGTCTCAATAGTGTCTTTATGAGTAACTACATATGTTTTAAACTAGTATATGTGAGTATTGGTGTATATAAGTGAGTATATGTGAGAGTGAGAGATTGGAAGAGTTCCTGTACAAATAAGTAGGTGTTTCTATAAGTGATTATTTAAGAGAATAAGTATGTGTAAGTTTCTGTAGAAGTAAGTGTGGTAGTGTGTGTATAACTGTATATGCAAGTAAATGGATGTTTGATACTTTGTTTGCATGTGTGACTATGTGTGTGAGTAACTCTATGGATGAGTGGCAGTGTGTAACAGGATGTATAGGTGTATGAGTACATATGATGAGTGAGTACATGTATGAGTGACTGTATAGGGATTGTTGGTGAATGAGTGGATGTGTGTGTAGATCTTGGAATTACTGAATAGGTGTGTTGTAACTGGTATTGGTATGTCCATTGTTTTGAAAATGTTAGTTTGTATTTTTGAGTGTGTGTATCAAAGGTTATATTAGGGTGAGAGGAGGTCTGCCACTCTATCACAAGGATGATGTCATCAGTGATGTCATCAGTGATGTCATTTGAGATGTCATCAGTGATGTCATGAGTGATGTCACTGACCATGTCATGAGTGATGTAATATGTGATGTCATCAGCACTGCATTGTGGAGCGCGACGAGTTATAGTTAGCTGAACTAACTATAACGGGGAATTTCTATGGTTTTGTACGAGTGTAATGTCCAACTAACTATAACGCCCTGAAACCTATGGTTTTTTCAGTGAATATATATATATATATATATCTTCAAGATTTGTAGATGTTGAGTTAAGAGTAGTAAAATCACACCTCCCTTTGTGCTATTCCCTGGTCAATATTTTGTCCCTCAATATTTTGGTCATGATATTGTGACCTCAATATTCTGGCTTTGATAGTCCCCACCACAATTCTTTAGAGGTGACTTGTAATCAAGACACCTTAGACTTCATGAATGCACTTTAGACTGGTTTGAATGTACAATTCTTTATTATGGTTTGACTCACAATGGTAGAAAACAAAGAAACCAGTAGGAGCAAACTAGGAAAGAAGTTAATCATTTAAAACAACTTTATTTTAATGATCAGGTGTTCAGTGGCGGCTCGCATAGGGCGTGCTGCGGGGCGGTGGGGCGGGAGGGGCAGGGTGGGGGTAGTAAACTAGGACATGGAACGGAACTGAGGAACGGAATTATTCCGTTCCTCCGTTCCATCGTATGTCCAGTTTACTACCCCCGACCCTGCCCCTCCCCCCGCCCCCACCACCCCACAGCACGCCCTATGCGAGCCGCCACTGCAGGTGTTTTTATTGCATCAATTGTAAAACATTCAATTAGGATCAACTACAATTCAATAAAAAATAATTTTGTTGGATCATGAAGTAGACTTAAACCTAATGCATTGCTTTGCTGAATGAAAAGCTGTTTTCCTTTTTAGGCTGGTACATGAGACATTAAAGTTAAGAATCAGAATCTAAAATAGTTAATATTCTATTGTCTAGCATTTCTGAATTACCTGTGTTACAAAATGTTCTGTACTTTTTACTCCAGGAAAGGACAATCTGAGCCTCCAGGGTTTGTTGGAATGTGGTGCTAAACAGCACAGCTCAAAATCATAAATAATCTGGCCAGATATTTTTTACGATAACAGCACAGCAGCATAATGATGGTCACTCTGTATGTTTTGTGGCACAAACTTTCTCTTGGTGCTTTGAATTGAGAAAGCTGGTGATGGGAGAATTGTTCCTCATTCCCATGCCTGCTATCTTCTCTAACCATGCACATTGCAAACATTTGAGGTGGGATTTAGGATTTTGCAGACACAGCTCTGTCCATCGGGGTGGCAGATAACATTATCTCCACCACCCTCATGAATGACCATCTGTCAAATTTAGAGATGGCCACTGGCCCACCAGTCATTTCTGTACCTTGAAAGGAACTGCCATCATGGAGGTTCCCTTCAAGGTACTAAACAAATGAAGCCATCAAACTTTTAAACTTTCTTTGTTTCCTACCACAAGCTACATCTTTCAATGTACTTTTAATTAAAATAGTGGTCATCACATATGCTACATTTTACAAAATATTGTGAACGGGAGAAAGAGAAAAAGGATAGTTTAACTCATTTAGATTTACTCACAAAGAAACCCTGAGGTAGCTGCTTTTTAGTCAACAGTATTACAGGCAGTCTTCGCTTCAGATAGTGCTCTGCATTCAGTCCATGAATATACACTTTGGAATGGTATACTGATTATCCATGTCTTGTGTTTCATGTGTTTAGTCCTTCTGTGAGATTTTTATGACACTGAATTTGCATGTTTAGGTACTGTGTCTTCTAAAACATTCTCACTTGATGAACCGAATTCCCCATTTTCATGGCCATCCTGAACTGGCTTTCTCTCAAACACCTGTAATGGTTTTGCATCCCCACTTCCATAATTCCTACTCGCACCTGTGCTTCCACCTTCTTCCAGAGTACACCCCATAACGATGGCCACATTCATCTTCATATTCTACGTTTTTATCATCAGAGTCTACCTGTGGCGCAGCGTATACTACTTCAAACTCAATCTCCCCTATCTGCTGTGAAAGAATGGTAACTGCTTCTTTGTGTTTTGCATCTCATAAGTTTATTCCATTTATGGCTAATATAGCATCTCCACATCAATCAGCAGGTTGAGCAGGATGAATTTCTGATATCAGAATTGGAACACCATGCTCTTTGCCTTCTCTAATTGAAATCCCTAATTCTTCATGATCTTCTTCGACCAGTAGGACTTTTCTGATTGGGCCTACGCATTGACTCTTCTCAGTCAAGATCATGTCCAGAGGGTACTAGCAGAGGTCTTGTCTGGTCATTGCGACCTCAAGAGGGTCTAATAACCATTTTGTGACAATGTAGGGGTATTTTCGCTTCTAACTGGTTCCATAGTTTGCCATGAGCAGGTCCTTTCATATCACGGCCAAGTAACTGAATCTGCTGCACCCTTCCTGCTAGCTCTTTGTCCAGGTACTTCGCTGTCAGTCTCGCTCCATATACCTCAGCCTGCAACACAGCAATATGCTGCTGAAGGGCTTGATTCTACTTCCTTAGTAATTTTACCTTTGCTTCCAGTTGAGCTTCTTTCGCCTTTTCTTTTTTATTTTCTTAAAGTTCTTTTTCCAGCTTTGCTTTGATTGCTTCCAAGTCCACACTGCGGCCAGTTTTGCCATAAAAACCGGAGCTGAATCGCATAAAGTTTCAGAAGCTGATCGTGTACCTTCTTATCCAGTACGGCATTCTCAGCCAGGGTCTCTATCAGCTCAGACTTCAGATCAACCAGCTGTGCCTCCAGCGTGTGGTTGATCTGGAAGATCGTCTGTGCCTTGTCGCAAAGCTGTGTGAAGCAGGAGCTGAGGCTGGTCATTTTCTGTCGACCCTCGTATGTGATGTCCGCCTGCTCAGGGTCAATTTCGCCTAATATCAGGTCCACATCCACAAAGGCCTTATCAAACTCCTTCTCCAAAACCTCCACCCAGCGGAATATTAACACCCTGCGTCCCTAGGCAGCGGCGCCCCCTGCAGTGCAAGCAGGCCCGCCGGGCACTGAGGCCCTGACATAGCAGCGGCGAGTGGGGGAGCTATGGGCGGGACTTTTAAGCTTCAGTCAGATCTGCCTCTCGGCCCTGCAACCCTACCGCTAAGACGCTAGCTCTGTTATCAGATACCGCTGCCTGCCACTTTCTTTGTTTTCAAGAAACAGACTTTCAAAGTGGTAGTTTGTTTCTAAAAAAAATCAAAAATAATGACTGCCACACCCAGGGAGTTTTTTTTCCAGGGTGTAGGGGCCATTATTGGTTTAATCTGTCCCTCACTCACAGGTTTTATCTAGTGGTGATGGACATAAAAAAGGACATTACACCATTTGCCTTAAATAGGGCAGGCAGTGTAATGCCTTTCCTCTGATGGACCCCTACTCCATTGAGCCATTGAATGTAGCTTTATTGACAGAAAACCTACAGGATACCCATCTTGTGTGCCATACTCTGAGTCACAATCAAAATCCTATCTGAAAAATGTTTTGCTTGCTAAGTTCCTTGCAATTGCAATAGTGAATAAACACAATGCATTGATAGTTCACAGCACCAGAAGTGGATGTAAACCACCTTTTTCTTATTACTCGCAATGTGTTACAACTTCCATATTGTTGCAGTAAACATCACAGTCCGAAATGACCTCGTTGAAAAGTGAATATCTCATTTTTCTCCACTTCAGCAGAGGTAAGATTGCTTTATGACTGGCAGCTTCATACATCTGGGCCACAATATAAAGCAAAAGCATGGAGACAGAACTTGCAGAATATGTTTATGCCAGTAACGGCAGTCTGAAGACCAAGAATTCAGAGCACACAAAATAAAAAAATCCACATTTACATTTCTTTAATCGTTCATGGTGGGTACTTACATATGGGAGCAATCTTGCAGAGTGAGATTTTCACCACAGGTGGATACTGTTTCATACAAAATATTTACTGACTCACGACCCTTCTGAGTGGCGGTAAGAAAGGTCTCCTGTGGCCAAGGAAGTGTTTCTGGGATATTTGCATTAGTGTATGTAAATGTAACTGCCACATTTTCCTTTTGAGATGGTTATAGTGATACAATCTACCGTTCACTATAACAAGAATTAGTGGACGCACTCTCTAAAGTGATGAATATTTGTGGTAGTTCGTGGTGAAATATATTTTAAATTAGGAAAAATGTAAACGTGTTTAATGAAAGAAATACATTTAAAAGTTATCTTTTGATAATTAATGTGTGAGTGTTGACTTTTGATGGATAAAAAACTGAGCATCTTATATCTAAAGAAGCAAATATTCACGGTCAAAGCTATTTTTGGGGGGGTACATTTGCGAAGATGATGACAAATTATCAACATTACAATAAGCATGTTTCATATGTCAAGCCTAATTGCACTATCCCATGAGTTGAAAACAGAAGCTGCATGCAAAATGTATTGAAAACATTGAAAAAACCCTGTTTAAGTAAATATGCCGGATTATTCTTCATTAAGCTTTTTTATTTTCCAGAAAATGTTTTAGAGTTCAGCATATTTTAAAAACAAAACAACATTGTACACATCAAAGCATGACAAGCAGCTGGGAATAGACAGTAATGGCCTCATTCACAAAGTCAAGGTGAAAAGGTCATAATTGTGAACCAGAATTATTACTGTTGAAATGTATTCTCTTTCTACCTTTCTGTGTGTTGATTAATTATATGAACCACCAATCACATGACTGAAACGATCACAGAATGAGCAGCTCAAGCCGTTCTCCTTGACAGCTGGAGCTGCCTCACCAGCCTGTAAGAGATTCCGAAGAAAGGGGGCAACCCATTAACCCAAGGACCTGGGTAAAACAGTAATTAAAAATACAAATGGTCCTTTGGGGGGAAGTGCAGCCCTTGACTTCCACAGCAATAGTTTTTTAAGGAACACTTCTTACAAGTGAATGTACTTATGCATTTCATACGTATATTTGCTTTGGAACAAATCATTGTTTCAAAGGTCAAGTAGAATCAAATTACAACTTAAATTCAGGGACGCCTATTGGGTGACGGCACAGTGAAAAGTGATGCAGTAAAAAAGCACCCTATTGCTATATACAACACCATATACATGTGACTGACAGGGATCAATCAATCAATCAATCAAGCATTTGTATAGCGCGCTACTCACCCGGAGGGTCTCAAGGCGCTAGGGGGAGGGGGGTCCGCTACTGTTCGAACAGCCAGGTCTTGAGTTGCTTCCTGAAGGAGAGGTGGTCTTGGGTCAGGCGGAGGTGGATGGGTAGGGAGTTCCACGTCTTGGCAGCCAGGTAGGAGAAGGATCTTCCTCCCGTTGTGGCTCTTCGGATGCGGGGGACGGCGGCGAGGGCGTGGTTAGTCGATCGTAGCTGGCGGGTGGGAGTGTAGAAGGTCAGACGGTCGTTGAGGTATCTGGGGCCTTGGTTGTGGAGAGCTTTGTGTGCGTGGGTGAGGAGTCGGAACGTGATTCTCTTGCTGACGGGGAGCCAGTGCAGGTCTCTCAGGTGTCCGGCGATGTGGCTGTGTCGGGGGATGTCCAGAATGAGTCGAACTGAGGCGTTCTGGATGCGTTGGAGTCTTTTCTGAAGTTTGGCTGTGGTTCCGGCGTAGAGGGAGTTGCCGTAGTCCAGTCGGCTGGTGACGAGGGCCTGGGTGACCGTCTTCCTGGTTTCGGTGGGGATCCACCGGAAGATCTTCCGCAGCATGCGTAGGATGTTGAAGCAAGACGAGGAGACGGCGTTGACTTGTCTGGTCATTGAGAGGGAGGAGTCCAGGATGAAGCCCAGGTTGCGTGCGTGGTCCGTTGGTTTGGGTGCGTTGCCCAGGGCAGGGGGCCACCAGGAGTCGTCCCAGGTGGAGGGTGATGATCCTAGGATGAGGACTTCCGTCTTATCTGAGTTCAGTTTCAGGCGGCTGTTCCTCATCCACTCGGCTGTGTCCTTCATCCCTTTATGTAGGTTGGTTTTGGCGGTTGTGGGGTCGTTGGTGAGGGAGAGGATCAGCTGGGTGTCGTCGGCGTAGGAGATGATGTTGAGGTTGTGTTGGCGTGCGATGGCTGCGAGGGGGCTCATGTAGACATTGAAGAGGGTGGGGCTGAGTGATGATCCTTGTGGTACGCCGCAGATGACTTCGGTGGCCTCGGAACTGAACGGGGGGAGGCGGACTCTCTGGGTTCTTCCGGCGAGGAAGGAGATGATCCACTCCAGTGCCTTCTCTTGGATTCCGACGTTGTTCAGGCGTTGCACTAGGGTGCGGTGGCAGACTGTGTCGAACGCTGCGGAGAGGTCCAGGAGGATGAGGGCCGCTGTTTCCCCGTTGTCGAGCAGGGCTCGGATGTCGTCGGTGGCTGCGATGAGGGCGGTCTCGGTGCTGTGGTTGGCCCGGAAGCCGGACTGTGAGTGGTCGAGGGATCCATTCGTCTCGATGAAGGCGGCCAGTTGTCTGTTGACGGTCTTCTCGATGACTTTGGCAGGAAAAGGAAGGAGCGAGATGGGGCGGTAGTTTTTGAGGTCGGTGGGGTCCGCTGACGGTTTCTTCAGTAGGGCGCAGAGTTCGGCGTGCTTCCAGCTCTCTGGGAAGGTGGCGGTGTTGAAGGAGGTGTTGATGATGTCCCGGAGGTGGGGTGCGATGACGGCGTCGGCCTTGTTGAAGATGTGGTGAGGGCAGGGGTCGGTTGGTGATCCGGAGTGGATGGAGTTCATCGTGCGGATAGTGTCTTCGGTGTTGATCGGGGTCCAGGCTCGGAGGGTGGAGGTGGGGGACGTTGGAACTGTTGTAGGGTACGTCGGCTGTGTGCTGAAACTGTTGTGTATGTCTGCGATCTTGCTGTGGAAGAACGAGGCGAGCGAGTTGCAGAGGTCTTGCGAGGGGGTGATGTCGTTGTTTCCGGCGCTGGGGTTCGAGAGCTCTTTGACGATGATGAAGAGTTCCTTGCTGTTGTGGGCGTTGTTGTCCAGTCGTTCCTTGAATGCGGTTTTCTTGGTGGTGTGGATCAGCTGGTGGTGTTTTCGGGTGGCGTGTTTGAGGGTGGTCATGTTGTCTGCAGTCGGGTCTCTGCGCCATGCTTTCTCGAGGGCCCGGCAGTTCTTCTTGGATTTCTTGAGTTCGTCGGTGAACCAGGGTGCTTTCTTGTTGCCGGGTCTGATTGGGGGGGTCTTCAATGGGGCGAGGATGTCAGCACAGTTGGTGATCCATCTTGTGAGGTTGCTGGCGGCTTGGTTGGGGTTTGTTGAGCTGGCGGGAGGGTTGTTAATAATGACACTTGTACTGCGAGTGTCTTGATCCACAATCAAGTTAAAAGCAATCCACATTTGAAAGTTGTCAATGTTTCGACATTTTACTAAATGAATCAGAAAAGGGCTATCATCAGGAGAGAAGATTAAAGAGACACCAGATGGATTGTGGCATTCGTCCGGCCATCTTTAGGGCATGTCTGTTCTGGTGCTACAATAAAGCTTTAGTTTCATGCAACCGAAAGTGCCCTATTATAACCAGTATTGTGAGGCCTTAGTGGGATGGATATTGTGAGTAGCGCATTAGCCAATATAGTTTTATAGCCCACAGTATTAGGCTATAACAGCGGTTAAGGCAGAATCAGGGCAGAATGTTCCAAATTAAAAAACACAAAGTCCTCTCAAAGCCCGAGGAGGGTTGAAATCCCCCTCTGTCTTAGGAGCGTTTTTTTCACAACTCTTGCTGTGAATGTTCTACCGCTAACAGTGCACGCAGGGCAACAGCTGTTAGCTGTTGAGCATTCACAGCAAAAGCTGTGAAAGGGGGCTGAAGTCAGCCTCAGGTTCCCCCCGACTGGGCTGAACAACTTTTCATAATTCAGCTAAGCCAGGGAGACCCAGAAGCTGAGCAGCATTCATCCCTCCCTTACACATGGGTGGCTGCACGGCAACGCCTGCAACCCAGGGACTGCAACCTCCCTGGGGCTTTTGCAAAAACTGAATGGGAGTGCCATGCAGACCCCCCTGAGCCCTGGGAACCACCACATCCCCAGGGCTCACTTACAAATGGAGTGGTGACTGTATGGACCCCCAGTCCCCCCAGTCCCCCCGGGACCAGCACCTCTCTGAGGCAAGATTTTTAAGTAAAGAGGGAGGGGGGCCACGTGGCCCCCTACCGGGCTATTTTCAGCCTCGGGACACCTCCCTGGGGCAGCCCATTAAAGTGAAAGGAGGAGGGCCGTGCGCCCCCTTCCTTGAGCCAATAATGGCCCTGGGGTCCACCAGCCCCCAGGGCTGGTTCCTACTATGTCCCAGGGTGCCCACCACCAGGACATAGCTGTTTGCTGTGGCTTGGCAGGAGCTTTCAGCAAGCAAGAGCATTAAATATGGTCTCGCTTTCTGGAAGAGGAGCATTTGCTTTAACACAAAGGGAGCTGCATGTTTAGCAGCTCCCTGTGTGTCAACGCAATGCCTGCTCTCGCAGGAGGCAGGGAGACAACAGGGACAGCAGGGGCATTCAGGCCCCACTGCAGTCCTCAACAGAGATGCCAGGCCCCGGGGGATGGGTCCCAGGGGGCAAAATTAGCCCGAGGAGGGAAGCCATGTGGCCCCTCTACCCTTTGACAATTACTTTTTTTGAAACTCCGGGCCCAAGGGGATGGGGTCCATGGGGTCAAAATTGGCCTGGGGAGGGAGCCGAGTGGGCCCTCCAAAAATTAAAAGAATACAAGAAGGCCGAGTCTTTGGGGGATGGGGTCCCCAGGGTTGAAATTGGCCTGGAGGGGGGGCGTGCAGCCCCCCTCTCCCATTCCAATCCAAAAAAGTCTGGCCCTGGGGAATGGGGTCGCCAGGGCTGAAATCGGCCCAGGGAAGGGGGCCACACAGCCCTCCTTACCCTAATAAAACCAATAAATATATTTAAAAAAAGGGACAACTTGGCAAGTTGCTTGAGGCCCGCCCCCTTTCACCAACACTCTGCAAATGCACATCCTGCAGCACTACTTGTTGGGGGATGAAGTTCCCTTGCCTCCTGAAGGATCTTAGGGGCCAACTGCTCCTCTGTTACATCCAGTAAGTCCCACACAGTAGGATTACTGAGAGGAGGTCGGAGGGCACACCCACTTTCTCCACCACTTGGCAAATGCAGCTCCTGGCGCTCCACTGGTTGGGGGATGAAGTCCTCTGGAAGCTGAGGGTCCTTGGGGGCCAAGAAGCCCTCCTGTTGCTGCCAGTGAGTCCAACACAGTAGGATTCCTGAGAGCTGGTCGGAAGCCCCGCCTCTTTCTCCGCCACTCTGCAAATGTGACTACTAGTTAAAAAACCAAAGAAATTCACTTGAAAAACCAAAGATTACAGGGACGTTATAGTTAGGAGATAGAATTTGTAAAACCTTAGAAATGTACTTAAAAAACCAAAGGTTACATGAACATTATATTTAGGAAGTAGAATTTTTTTAAACTTAGAAATTCACTGAAAAAAACAAAGGTTACAGGGACGTTACAGTTAGACCCAGATTTCACTCATACAAACCCAATGAAATTCAGCAGTTATAGTTACCTGAGCTAACTATAACTTACACCGCCGCAATGCACTTCTTATGATCTCACATATTACATCAGTCATGACATGGTCAGTGACATCACTGATGACATCTCAAATTAGATCAATGATGACATCACAAATGAAATCATCCAGTGAATGGAAGTATTTTCTAAGAGTTTATGATTGTTAAACATATATACTAAGCAACTACAATACTTAAATGAGTATGCTAGGTGCATGTCTAATGAGTAATACTATTTCTAAGATATATTATGTGAGTGACTGTGTGTATCCATATGTGAGTGGGTATCTGAGTGGCTGTATGTGTGTGCTAGTGAGTATGTGAGTGGCTGTATGGATGTGTTAATGGGTATGTGATTGGCTGTATGGGTGAGTGAGTGGCTGTGTGAGTGTCTCTTTTGGTGAGTGAGTGGGTGTGTGATTGGCTGTATGGGTGCGTTAATGGCTGTGTGAGTGACCGCATAGTGTGTTAGTGGGTATGTAAGTAGCTGTATGGGTGACTGAGTGGCAGTATGGGTGAGGGAGTAGGTATGTAAGTGTCTTATGGGTAATGGGGCTGCTGTTTGAGTGTGTGTAAATGTAAATGAGTGGGTGTGAGTGGATGTTTTGAAGAGCCAATCTCTGTGTGACTGGTTGTAAGAGTGAGTGAGTGAGTGTGTGTGTGAGCAGTTGTATGGATGTGTGAATGGGCATGCAAGTGGTTCTGACTGTCTGTATCACTGGATGTGTGAGGGACTGTCTTGGTGATTGAGTGGGTGCATTAGTGGCTGGATTGATGAATTAGTGGGTGCGTGAATGGCAGTATGAGTGAGTAATTGTGTGAGTGGCACTATGGTTGAGTGATTGATTGTGTGAGTAGTGGTATGGGTATGTGAATTGGTATGTGAGGGGTTGTGTGAGAGTGGACGTAGGGGTATGAGAGATTCTATGGGGGTGTGAGTGTGGGATGTGAGTGGTTCTGTGGATGATGAAATAAGTGATGTCATTTGAGATGTTATCAGTGATGTCATCAGTGATGTCACTGACAATGTCATGAGTAATGTAATATGTGAGGTTATAAGCAGCACATTGCGGGGGCATAAGTTATAGTTAGCTCAGGTAACTATAACTTCTGAATTGTACTGTTTTTGTATGAGTGAAATCTGAGCCTAACTATAATGTACATGTAACCTTTGGTTTTTTCAGTGAATATATATATATATATATATATATATATATCCAAACAACTCCCTTTCAGGCATAGAGTGACGCATAAATTATGCAAAAAAAGAAGCAGAGAACTCTGGGTAGTTCCAGTGGTGGCTCGCATAGGGCGTGCTGCGGGGCAGTGGGGCGGGACGGGGGAGGGGCAGGGTGGGGGGTAGTAAACTCAGACATACGATGGAATGGAGGAACATAATAATTACTTTCCACCGTTCCGTCGTATGTCTGAGTTTACTAGCCCCCCACCCTGCCCCTCCCCCGCCTCACCGCCCCACAGCATGCCCTATGCGAGCCGCCACTGGGTAGTTCTCAAGTTTAGGTGGAAAGCAGCTCCAGTATAGAGCACTCTCAACACCAGCGACACTCTAAATTTGCTCACCTCAAATGTCTGCTTTTCTATCAAAGTCTTTAAGCGTAGGATTAGCACAGTGCCATCCACACCGAGATAGAAAGGGACAAAGTATTTTACCATTTCTATAGCAAAGTCTTTAGGCATAGGATTTGCACAGTGCTATCCTTGCCGAACTGTAAAATGGCCAAAGCCTTTTAACATTCCAGGCACAGTATTACAGCTTTGGATTGGTAAAATACCATCCAAGCCAACCTGAAATGAATAAAAGCAACCCCTGACACGTGTTTTGCTCTCATTAGAGCTCTTCAGAGAGGTATAGCTTTGTCCAGACACATGGGAGCACCCAGTATAAGTCAAAACTACTCCCTTTCAGGCATAGAGTAACACATAAATTATGCAACAAAAGAAGCAGAGAACTCTGGGTAGTTCTCAAGTTTAGGTGGAAAGCAGCTCCAGGATAGAGCACTCTCAACACCAGCGACACTCTAAATTTGCTCACCTCAAATGCCTGCTTTTCTATCAAAGTCTTTAAGTTTAGGATTAGCACAGTGCCATCCACACCGAGATAGAAAGGGGCAAAGTCTTTTACCATTTCTACTGCAAAGTCTTTAAGCATAGGATTAGCACAACACTTAAACTTGAGAACTACCCAGAGTTCTCTGCTTCTTTTTTTGCATATATATATATATATATATATATGTCTGATGACTGCCCTTGGCGAGGACTTGTGCTCTGCAGGGAGTCCACGCATTTCATCATCATGGTAATTGGAGCCGGGCACTGCGAAAGGCAGATGCTGAGCAGTGGATTCAAGTAACTATGATATGGACTGACAGTACACGTTTTATTGAGCCCAAGCAGTTTACAACAAGAGAACTGAGGTGAACGCTGCGCATTGTGAAAATAAGAAAAACTAATGAGTTTTGATCAGGATTTTATTAACTGAAGCAGGTACCGGTAGCAGACAATTGTGTACTAATGAGTATTTGACTCGGAAATGTGCAAAAGGAATTGAAAAGCTGCAATCTACCAGCACCGCAATAAATAAAGAGGATGAATTCAAATGCAAATAAGGATGACGATTTCAAATGTTAGCAGCGCAAACATTGACATTTATGTCTTTCATTTTATTTTTATTTTAACTGTTGAGCTCAATATAAATGATCCTACCGCACTTGAATACAGGAAGTTACATGGCATCTCGATGTCTTCTAAATTGGGAACTCTACGCAGATTGTAGTAACTTCTCTATGTTGATGAAAACAGCCATCACCTGTGAAGTATATTTAAACGAGTGTGAGAATGGTGTACTTTAAGGTTGACAAAGGCTGCTGGGACAGCCGAAACGCGTTCCTACCATCATCTGCTGCCAGAAAATTGGTAGTTTGCTGTTTTGAATATATATACTTAGAGCCATCATTAGACGAAACTGGCCCATCGTACGTGATGACCCCATAATAGGCAAATATTTACCCAACTATCCATCTATTACTTTCAGGAAAACGGCAAGTATGGGCAATGCGCTAGTCAAAAGCAGCCCGGAGGACCAGGGAAAAGTTATGTGGCTAACAGCTAGAAAAGGTTTCTTTAGATGCACGTCATGCAAAGCTTGCCAATACGGTATCAATACCACTTCGTATCTAACTGCATTTAGTAACAAGACGCAAACTATTACACAACATCTCACATGTAAAACTGAATTTACAGTATATGTTTTGGAATGCAGCTGTAAACTGAAATATATAGGCAGTACTAAACTGGCAGTGCACAAGAGAATTTTGCAACACATGAGGGCCATCACTAATAACGATGTTAGTTATCCAGTAGCCAGACATTTCAGGGAACATCATGATAGCGACCTCAAACATTTGAAATATTATGCTATTGAGTCAGTACCGGCCCAAAAGAGAGGAGGGGATCGGGAAGGCATATTAAGATGCCTGGAAACTAAATACATTTTAGAATTTGACTCTAAGCAGCCAGGAGGTCTTAACAACACAGAAGATCTGCACACCTTCCTTTAGACTTTTTAGGATTTCTTGGAATTTTATGGATTTTTATGGATTTTTATGGATTTTTATGGATTCTTATTGAATTTTATGAACTTCTATGAATTTTGATGTAACCCTATTGACCTATGTGAACGACTCATGTTATTGATACATTTGCACTTTATATTCAACATTCGAGAGGTACCATTCTATAGTTAGAATTTTAGCCTGTGCATACTATGTAATACTATGTCTTATATATTTGTTTATATTTATATTTATATTTTTTTGTATGGATATTTATAAGTAATATTTATGAAATTTGATGAAAATATTTTCAATTAACATCTTTTAGATATGGATTTTACTACATGTGATTTTATCTATTTTTAGCAACATGAGTTTGAATCCGATTCTACATTTATAGGTACATTAATGTCAAATTAATATGTTGTAGAGGAAACAAACCCTATATCTGCTAGATCTCACTCCATACATACAATGCTATATCTATTATATCCTTTCTCCCATTACCTCACATTGTATCAATATGCATATTCTACATTATAAAATGGATAGCCAAACACAACTGGAAATTATGAATATGCTGGAGAGTAATTTCAAAAAATATGTCTTTTTATTTAAACATATCTACTTAAGAACTTTTTGCCAATCCTGAAGGAGGGAATCAGGAGTTTAACGGCAATATATAGCACATTGCACTTTTATCACAATACACTTTTTTCTTTCAGGGTAGCAGACTACATATCATTTCAATTTTAGATCATATTTTTAAACATTTTCGTGAATCAATATACAAGCATGTGTTTATATGCATAATTGGTAATAATGCAAAACATTAATTTTATGGCGATAAGACCTTGCTCAGTTAAGACAATTGAATATAGTTATGCAATACAGGGCTCTGTGTGCAGAAGATAAACAAATATAATAATCAGTGTTGGTGGAAATATTATATTTTATATACACATAGAAAGCAACAAAAATCGTTATGTGTTCGCATTTAAGCGAGGAATGTTTTCTACCTCATAGTATTTTGTCTATGTTGATTCACGTAATGTATGCACTAGCACTTTAAATTTGGTAATCACTGTTCAAGCCGTGTCATGTGATCAAGGCCGTGGATCGGCCGAAACGCGTCATGGCGGACTAACTTGGTGGCATTAAAGAAACTTTGCACTATATCGGGTCCTCGCTCGTTTTTCAAGTCTGGATCAGAAGTTGCTAGCGAGATACTTTATATATATATAAGAAAAAAGGGGGGTCCCAAAACGTGTTTTCTCCATGTTAATTCCCATAGGAAACTTTAGACACGGCTACAGCCTGAACTGCTGAACGGAATTACACCAAATTTGGCAAAAGGGTAGTGCTTGGTTCAGAAAGCGCCCTTTTTTTTAGATGGTGTAAATCCGTTCAGTAGTTGCGGGGAAAATCAAAAAATAGAGGTAAAAAAATCAATTTCCCATAGGAAACTTTAGACACGGTTACAGCCAAAACTGCTTAACGGAATTACACCAAATTTGGCAAAAAGGTAGTGCTTGGTTCAGAAAGCACCCTTTTTTTAAATGGTGTAAATCTGTTCAGTAGTTGCTGAGAAATTCCAAAAATAAAAGTTTCGATATCTATGGCTGCGGTGGATCCGCGCACCCTCACGACCACGAGCTTCATGCTAATTGGCTGTCAACACTCCAAACCAGGAAGTGTTGGCAGCTATCTTGTGACTCAGTAGAACCGAGGCCACGCCCCTTTTTACACCACTCTGCAATGCAGCTCTGTGGCGCTTACTGGAGGTACGTGGTGGGCTAGTTGGACCCCAGGGACCCTCAGGATTGAAGAGGAATTAATTCCTCAAATTAAAACGTGCCACAGGGCGTGTTTGCACACATGTCACATCAGGCCCCCCCCTCCCTTCACCACTGTGCAAACGCGCCCCGGGGCGCGTTTTAAGAGGAAGTTTTAATCCCCCTGCCCTATTATGTACTAGGGCCTTACAGAGGAGGTCATGCTAATCACAAGTGTACCCCAACGGATAGTGTTCCCTAGTGTATGTAGGTGTTTTCACTGTATTCTAAGTGTCTTTTAGCATAGCACTGGCTCTAGGCCTGGTTAGTCTGAGTCAGTTACCACCAGTACCCGTCTGAAAAAGTTGTGGGCACAGGATGATTTTGCAACAAGGCCTCTTTCTGCTCCTCTGTTGGTTCTTTCTGCCCATGTCTTGCTTCTTCCTGCTCTTTTCTTCGTCTTTGTGGACTTCTGTTGCTTCTTTATGCATTTCTTTTGCTTCTTTCTGTGCGTTTTTTCTTCTTTCTTCACATGTCCTACCTCTGTAGGCATAGTTAGAAACTAGCATTTAAAAACCTTTGAAATTCACTTAAAAACCATAGGTTTTAGGCACATTATAGTTAGAAATTAGCATTTAAAAAACCTTTGAAATTCACTGAAAAAACCATAGGTTTCAGACACGTTATAGTTAGAAATTAGCATTTAAAAAACCTTTGAAATTCACTGAAAAAACCATAGGTTTCAGACACGTTATAGTTAGAAATTAGCATTTAAAAACCCTTTGAAATTCACTGAAAAATCATAGGTTTCAGGCACGTTATAGTTAGAAATTAGCATTTAAAAACCTTAGAAATTCACTGAAAAAACCATAGGTTTTAGGGACAGTTATAGTTAGTTGGACATTTCACTCGTACAAAACCCGTGAAATTCCCCCGTTATAGTTAGTTCAGCTAACTATAACTCGCGCCCCCGCAATGCACTACTGATGACGTCACATATTACATCACTCAAGACATGGTCAGTGACATCACTGATGAAATCACTGATGACATCTCAAATGACATCACTGATGACATCACTGATGACAACATCCATGTGATAATTTCATGCATCTTCTCACACCCTAATATAACTTTTGATACACCCACTCTAAATTACAGACTGCCATTCTCAAAACCATAGACACTCCAACACCAATAACTACATACACACTCACTGATTCTTAGGTCTACACACACATCCACTCACTCACCCGTACAGTCACTCATACTTACGGTCACTCAGTACAGGACTATCATATGCACTCATACACCTATATAGACACTCACACACCGCCACTCATCCATAGAGGTACTCACACACCTAGTCAGTCATGCAAATAATTAATCACACTGCCATTTACTCACCTATACAGTTATACACACACCAGCTCACTTACTCATACAAATACTAGCACATTCTTACGCTCTTATACAATCACTGATACAAGTACACACTCATCCATACAGCCACTCTCACAATCACACACTCTCACTTATAGCCATTTATATACTCCAACACACATATATACTGCCTTTCACATATGTAGTTACTCACACATGTACCACTGAGATATACATTCACTCACTAACACACCGATACACACACTCACCCTCCCATGCAGTCCATCACAGATGCACTCTTGAAACCATGCACCCAGTGAATCACCGACTCACACATCTATGTACAGTCACACACACCTCACCCACACAAACACTCAGGCACCCATACAAATACTCAGACAACCAATCAATAACCCATATAGACACTCATGTAGCTATTCGCAAATCCATGCATCCACTTACAGACCAACAGACAAATGGATACAGACATTCACACAGTTTAGTCAGTAACCCATGCATTCAGTAAGATACGTTTAATCACTCACTTGGAGAGTCAGTCACGCACCTACTCAATCATCCATTGAGACACTTATACACCCAGTCATTCTTTAATACGCCTTTGCCTATATATATTAAACATATTTAAACTTTACAGAAACACACAGTCACTGCATGATGTCATCAGTGATGTCATTTGAGATGTCATCAGTGATGTCATCAGTGATGTCACTGACCATGTCATGAGTGATGTAATATGTGACGTCATCAGCAGTGCATTGCGGGGCGCAAGTTATAGTTAGCTGAACTAACTATAACGGCGGAATTTCACGGGTTTTGTACGAGTGCAATGTCCAACTAACTATAACTGTCCCTAAAACCTATGGTTTTTTCAGTGAATATATATATATACAAGAATGTCAAACTCAAATGTTCTGTTCTGTTTTACCTATGACTCCACAGGATTCCATTGATTTGTTTTCAGAGCTAGTCATACAAGACTTAAAGGGTTTATATGTTTAACAACAGATTTATACATCTCCAGACACATTTGAGATTCAGTATAAGAGTCTGGTCAGTAAAATACTCTTAAGAAAAGATTTTGAGGGGAGACAAGCTTATAAGGGAGGCAACATCGTGTTATAGCCCCTCACAATGTATCAGGAAGTAGCAAAGGCACAAATGTCAGTCATATTCTGCTTTGAAAAGATAGACAAGAATGAGGTCCTAGATCTTAATACTAAGTATCAGGCAGAGTTGCCTAAATGGAAATCTTCAGGGCTGTTAACTCAGGCATAATTTTTGTTTTTAAGATCTGACTCACCTGTGGTACTCATTTTTTACTTAATACCTAAAATTCATTAGAACATCAGCAAACCACTGGGCCATCCCATAATTTCAGCAATTGGGAGCCTGTTGGAAAACACCTCCAAATATCTAGATTATTTTCTGCAAGATTCAGTAAAGAACCTTTCCTTGTATATTCAGGACTCTGGGGACTTTTGAAGAAAGTCTATGATGTGACTTGGGAAGTGGACTACATCTTGATGACTTTAGATGTGTCCTCACTCTAAACAAGCATCTCCCACACTTATGAGATTAGAGCAGTGGAATATTTTTTCAGCTCTAAGCCTCTGTCTTTGCTCAAGCGCACTAGGATGCTTCTTGAAATGATACATTGATGTCTCCACAACAATATATTTGTTTTTGGTCCAGATTTGTATCAGCAACTAAGAGGGACAGCTATGGGCACCTACTTTGCCCCCAGTTATGCTAATCTGCATGGGGGCTGGTGGGAGGAGCAGGTGCTGGTGCAAGACTTTGCCCAGATTATGAGGGACAATGTAATCCTATGGTCACGCTATATAAATGATCTCTTTATTATATTGTGGCATCATAGAGTCAGCAGAAGACTTTGTTAAGAAGCTAAATGTGAACCAACTCAATTTACACTTCACATCCCACATCAATAAGAATGAAGTGAACTTCCTGGACCTAACAGTGTATGTTGTGGAGGGGCAGTTGCACACCAAGGCCTATCGAAAGAACACAGCTGGCAACTCTGTGTTGCATGCACGTAGCTTTCACCCCAATAGGTTGAAATACAGCATTCCCTATGCAGAGAATTTACATATGTGTAGGAACTGCAGCGATATAGATTAACTTCAGATTGCACAAAAACAACTTAATGACAGATTTGCCATTGGAGGATATAATCAGTAAGTCCTAGAAGGTGCTCCCCGGAAAGCAAACAGTAAATCTATGGAAAAGCTGCTCTTTGCAGACAGCAATAGAAGGACAACAAGACAGCTGCCAAATGAGGTTCGCTTTATCACTGGATACAGTGCACAACATCATAAGATTAGAGGTATTTTCCAAAAACATTGGCTCCTTTTGCAAACAGACCCGGTGATTGGCCCAAAAAATCATGTCAGACCCCTCATTGCTTTCCGAAAGGCACGATCTATGAGAGATGATCTAGAAGTCAGCAGCCCAGAAGTACAACAGCAGTAGACATGGCTGGGTGGAAATGGAGGTTTTAAGACATGCCACCAATGCAAGACTTGCAATTATTGGGTAAATACCACATAGGTACCAGTGCCTTTTTCTAATAGGATGTGGAACATCAGAAAGCCACTTAATTGCAGGGGTGAGTTTGTTGTTTATGTCCTGAAATGTACCTACCTGAAGCTCTATATAGGTAGTACAATTTTGAGAGTACACCAGCACATTCTACAACACATTAGAGTGATCAAAAACAAGAACCAAACCTATCCAGTGCCTAGACATTTTCAAGCAACACACTCCAGTGCTGTAGAAGAGCTTAGGTACTTTGTATTAGACCAAGTACTGGTCAGACTGAGAGGGGGCAATAGAGAGAAGTGCCTGAGGCAACTTGAATCAAAATATATATTAAGATTAAAACAAAAAAACACCTGAAGGGTTGAACACTGAAGAAGAGCTGTATGTTCACCTATAATTGTAAATTTGCTCTGTATTTATGACTATTGATTAATTTGTAAATATTGGACTTTGGCCATCTATTCTGTGGAATGCTTATTTTTTTTGCAAATCTCTTTATTGATTTTATGGTTTCAATACACACACTTCCTGCATGCAAGCAGTACCGGACTTCGGTTTATATCATGGATATGGTACATTTATGCATTTATGTCTCAATTATATTATCTAGACAGTAGAAATATGATAAAGTTCAGATTTTTTAGAGTAAACACAACTCACGCCCATTAATCGAGCGAGAGAGGAGACGGGGACATAGAAGCAGGACAATAATTATGATCATAGAGTTCTCGTTATTTTGTACATCATATACGTTATTACATGTCTATTACTGTTTGCCTTTACATGTATTAGCATATAGACAAGGTGGTAACATCGGTACTTGCAGATGGCTAGGTGGTGTCAATAGAATAGATAGAGAAGGCAAACAAAAAAAGGGGAATTGCATGAACTAACAAAATGAACAAATAAACATGTATAACAGATGCTCAGCCCATAGTGCCCTACCGTTTTCAGGTATGAATAAATGTGTTGCTCTTACCCCCAGTGGTTACCAGCTACCCCTTCGCTCCTGAGGTGTGTGCTAGTACACTTATACAAGCAGCTTGTATTCTGTCAGCCAAAAGTGTAGTGGCATGCCCACTACCCGACTCGCGAGCGTGTTAGCTGCTCACAGAGTGTGTATCAGCGGAGTCCACGCTTGCCATGTCTGTACCGAGATGCAACGCAGTATAAAGAGCTTCCCAGCCCGCTGTAATGGGAGTCCTGCGCAGCCCTAGAGTTTCTTCATGCCTAATGGCGAGGCTTTCCGCTTTGGCCCACGCGAGCATTGAGCCTCGCCAGACTGTTATACTGGGAGGGTCTGGTGCTTTCCATTTTTTAGTAATCAGCCTTTTGGTTACTATCAGCCCTAGGTCTAGAAATCTGGAAGTGACCTTCGTGCTGGGTGTCCTGTGGAATTTGTGTAGCAGGTAAGTTGGCCAATCGAAAGATAGCTTTTGACCAGTAATATTTCAGCCACTTCACTCCAGTATGTACCCACCCGGGCACAGCTCCAAAGCATATGCACTAAGTCAGCCCCATTTTCAACGCACCTCGGACACTCCGCATCCACGCGATTGAAATACTGATTGATTTTGGCAGGTGTAAGGTATGCCCTGTGGACTACATGGAGCTGTATTTGCCGGAAGCGCACATTCCTAGGTATGCGTATCGGACTCTCTGGCACTCAGGCCCAATCCGTGTCTGTGAGCTGGTGTCCCAAGTCCCGTTCCCATTTATGACAGAGTGTTTCCAAGCTAATCGCAGCATGAGTTCTTAGTGAGGCTGCGAACCAGCGCGTTAGATGCCTGCCCGACCCCATGACATGTAAGTACTGCATGGTGAGATGCGTTTGTGGTTCTGTAGTGATGTCTCCCCATTTGGCCGTCAGTGAAGCCACCAGTGAGCGGTGGACTAGAAAGTGACCCGGCGGGAGCCCATCTTCCTCTACTAGCGATGCATATGGTATAAGTACCCCCTCGCGATACAGGTCCCTGAGTGTCAGAACGCCGCTTTCCTGCCATCTCCGAATTGCTGGCATGGAAATTACTGCCTGGCTACTCGGAGTTCCCTCTAAAGGTATCGCTGGCGCATAAGGGATCACCTTACGGGTTATGTAAAGGCTTCTACGAAAGCATCTATAGGTAACAGAAAGCAGCAAGGATTCTGGTGGTCGTGTTCGCGCACCCGGATGAAAAAGGCTAACCATGTGCTCCAGTGGGTAGGGCGGCCTCGTAGTTGCGGTGTCCGCACCATGACGGTCTGACAGCCATCGCGCCACCCACTGCAGCTGGGAGGCCAGGTAATAATGTTCGAGACAAGGAGCCGCTAACCCCCCTTGGTCCGTCGGTAAATATAACTTCTTCAGCGCCACTCTATGCCTGGTGTTGCCCCATATAAAATCTCGGATCTGTTTTTCTATAGAGGTAAAGAAGGAAGGCGGGATATATATCGGCAGATTCGTAAAATAGTATAAAAGGCTCGGGAGTACCACCATTTTAGTGAGCGCAACCCTGCCTGGTACAGCCAATGGCAATGTACTCCAGAATCGCATCTGTGACTGTTAGAAATGGGATCTCTAGTTGGCAAGGGCTTGCACCTTTGTCCAAGTAGGGACCCTTCTTCCTAGTCAGGGTAAGGGAGTTACACTCCAAAAATAACCCCTGCTCACCCCCTTGGTAGCTTGGCACGAGCAGTCAGGCTTATTCTAGAGGCAGTGTGTAAAGCATTTGCACATAACCAACAGTAATACAGTGTAAGCACTACAAACGGACACCATACCAGTTTAGAAAAATAACCAATATTTTTATATACTCAAGACAAGACCAATTACGACAAAAATCCACAATACTTTAAAAATGAATGCTTGATAAGGTAACTTCTTCTTTGCAGGAATAACACAAAAGCAAAGTTCGTACGAGTCGGTAGCCCCGTCCGGGTCTACCGCGATGCTGAATTACACAGAGTCCAACAGTTCCAGCCGACCGCGTCGCTACGGGCCAGGAGAGTCGTGGACAGACTCGGTCACAGTACCTTTCTCGTTGTGGCTGGTATGGAGTGTATGAGCCGGTCGGCGTTCGTCGCGGTTGCGGTGCAAGACGGAGCGATGCAAGGTGCGGTGTCCCTCGATGCGGTGCAGGCAGCGGCTCGATGAGCGTCGTGCAGACGGAGTCGGTGAGTCCAAGGCGTGCGATGCAGGGTGAGACGATGCTCGATGCGGTGCTGACAGGTTGCGATGCAGGCGACCAAGCCGGAGTGCGGGAGCTGGCGTCGGACAGCGGTGCGAGTCGGAGCGGTGCGTCGCAAACGTGCGAGCGGTGCCCCAAATGCGATGCGGTCACGACTGTTGAGCCAGTTGCAGCGTCTGCGTCGGTCAGGTCCGGCTGGTTCAGTGAAGCGATGCGATGCGAACTGCGGTGCCCACAGGTCACGGTGCAAGCAGCGGCTCGGTGTGGACGGCGTCGGACGTCGCCTACGGTGAGACCAGGGTTGCGATGCGAAGCGGGGCAATGCAGTCTGCGGTGCAAACAGGTCACCGGTCAGGGATGGATTCGGTTGACGGAGTCGGTTGCAGTTCCCTTCCTCTGTGGCAACTGAAACAGCGTTCCAGAAGCGGTACCGAGAGGCTTGTGAAGTCTTTGTAGTCCCTGAGACTTCTTAACAGGAGGCCAGCTCGGTTTCAGGCCCTTGGAGATACTCAGCACAAGTTTGTAGAAAGTTCAGTCCTTTCCCTGCCCAAGACAGAAGCAGCAACTGCAGGCCAACCCAACAAGGCAACAACTCAGCAAAGGGGCAGTACTCCTCCTAGCAGCTCTCCAGCTCTTCTTCTTGACAGGTTCCTTGATTCCAGCGATATCTAAATTCATGGGGTCAGGGCCCCAATATTTATATCCCAAATTCCTTTGTTCTCTGGAGGCAGAGAAGCCTTTGCCTAGTCAAAACCAGTTCTGGAGCACTCTGTTGACAAGACTCCTTCTTTCCTTTCACAGTGCAGGGCAGAAACATCAGACGCCCCACAGGAGGTGGAGCCAGCATTGTGGAGGGAAAGCACAGCCCTGGAGCACTTTGTTGACATGATTCCTTCTCTTCTTTCACAGTGCAGGGCAGAGACATCAGACGCACCACAGGGGGTGGAGCCAGCACTGTGGGAGGCAGGCACAGTCCTATTCAGGTCCCAGGTGCAACTCCTCCCTCCCATCTAGATCTCTCTATTCACCACTGGGCGGACTCATTCTGTCTCCTGGAATCCCCCAGCCCTGTCACTCAAACTCCAGACAAGGAATACACAACCTAGCAGAGGCAGGCCTGGATAGTTAGACAAGAAAATACCTACTTTCTAAAAGTGGTATTTTCAAACACAGAATGTTAAAACCAACTTCACTAAAAGATGTATTTTATCATTCTGAGTTCAGGCATACTAAACTCAAATTTCTACCATGTTCCCGGAGTCAGTTAGGATTATAAGATGTAATAATCAAAACTGCCCATTCTGGCCTATGGGGGACAGGTAGCCTTGCAATAGTGAAAAACGAAATAGGCTGTAATTCACTATCAGGACATGCCACACACACCAGGGCATGTCCTACCTTTCACATACAATGCACCCTGCCCACAGGGGTACCTTGGGCCTACCTTAGGGGTGACTAACATGTAGAAAAGGGAAGGTTTAGGGACTGGCAAGTGTGTGCACTTGCCAAGTCTGACATGGCAGCCCCAGGCTGCGCACAGGCTCTGCAATGGCAGGCCAGAGTTACACTTTATGGGCTGTTTGCGTGGGTGGCACAATCCAGTGCTGCAGCCCACCAACAGCATTTGATTTATAGGCCCTAGCACTCGCAGTGCACTTTACTAGGGACTGACACATAAATCAAATAGGCCAATCATGGAAACACCAATCCATAACACATTTTACACAGAGAGCATATGCACTTTAGCACTGATTAGCAGTGGTAAAGTGCCCAGAGTCCTAAAACCAACACACACAGGGTCAAAAACAGGAGGCCAAAAAGCAAAAAGTCTGGGGGTAAACCCGCTGAAAAAGCCAAGTCTAACAGTGACTTTAGGGATGTCACCGCCTTTCCCAGGTTCCCGTCAAAGAGATCATCTGGTTGGCGGTAGATCTGGATGCCCAGGTAGTGGAACGTATCCGCCGTCCACCACACTCGCTTGCCACTCATAACAAGGCCGTGGTCCTGGAGGCCCTCCTTGAACGAGTAAATGCAGGACTTGTCTATATTTACAATGAGCCCAGAGAGCACCGCAAATTCTTCTAGCAGTTGCGCCAGCTGAACAGGGACTCGGTCAATGTCTCTAATGTAAATGAGAAGATCGCCGGCGTACAGTGACACCTGATGCGTGGCATCTCCCAGGGGCACCCCGTCACCCAATTGGGCGTGCAGTGCTTCCGCTAGTGGCTCTATTGCGAGTGCAAACAGAAGTGGCGATAACGGACACCCCTGCCGCGTACCTCTCTGTATTGGAAGTGAGTCTGAAATGTAGGGCCCCACTTTAACTCTTACTGTAGGGTTAGTGTAGAGCAGACGTGTTCATTGGATAAAACCTGGGCCCAATTCAAATTTCTCGAGTACTGCAAACAGATAGTCCCACTCTAGAGAATCGAAGGCCTTCTCCAGGTCTATTACAAGGCACCCCGCTCATGGCCATTCCCTTACCGCGTAGGTGGACACCCTAAAGAAACGCCGTAGATTAAGAGAGGTACTGCGGGCCGGCACAAACCCGTTTTGGTCTGCATGGACCAGAGTTGGAACAACTTGCGCCAACCTATCCGCCAGCACCTTCGCAAGTATCTTATAATCGGTGTTGAGCAGGGCCAGGGGCCTATAGGAGCCCATCTCCGTTGGGTCCTTATCCGGCTTCAACAGTGATATCAAGTGCGCTTCACGCATAGAGGGCGGGAGTTGTTGGATCTCTAAGGCAGTGGTGTATACAGTGTGGAGACGCTGTACAATAGAGACACGATATGCCTTATAGTACTCTGCCGGCAACCCATCCGGACCAGGCAACTTCCCGGAAGCCAGAGATTGTATAACCTCCCCAATCTCTTCCAATGAAATGCGTTCGTTGAGTGCTTCCCTGTGTTCCCTCCCCACCGTGGGTAACTGTAAAGGGCTTAGGAACTCTTCTAGGACTTGCTCATCGCATCTGCTGTGGGATTGGTATAGGCGGGCATAGTGTTGTGTCAAGGCTTCATGAATTTCACGCTTTGTGCATAGCATCTGTCCTGCTACCCCCTGCAGTGTCCCAATCAGGGCACGGGTATAGTTGTGCCGTATCAGCCAGGCTAATAGCCTGCCTGCTCTGTCGGCAGTGGTATGTGTACGGGCTGTATGTGCAGTGTAATTATGACAACGAAGGCGCTCCAATTGCTCCGTATGATCAGAGCGCAACGCTTCAAGGTGCTGTGAGCCTCTGCCTGTCCCTTCGCCTTCTTGTTCATACTGTAATAGCTGTGTTTCTATTTTTGCAAGGGAGTCAGATAGCTGCTTGCGGATATTCCATGTGGCCCCCATGCAAGGACCCTTGATCGACACTTTGAATGCCTCCCATTCAATAAGCGCATCGCTGGCCGTACCTTCATTTAATTCAAAATACGCTAGTATTGCCGTCCCCAGCGATGAACGGAACGCCGAGTCTTCTAGCGCGCTGAACTGGAGGCGCAATGTAGGGACCGGAGGGTGCTGCATCTCCCAGCTGAGCTGTAGTAATAAAGGGTTATGGTCGGAGTGGGTTCGCCCTAGATACTCAAGCCTTGGACCAAAGGGAGCAATGCCTGTGACCCCACCAACCTATCCAACCATACATATAGTCTGTGTACCGCGGAATAATGAGAGTAAACACGAGTAGTGGGATTAAGGAAGCGCCATATGTCAAGTAGAGCCCAATGTGTAAGCCAATTTGAGAGGGCCTTTGCATTAGATGCAGAAGGGGTTTTGTTGAGGGGTGGGAATGATCTGTCTAGCTCGACATTCAGCCTCTATAGGTAACAGAAAGCAGGATCCTGACTGCCTCAGTTTAAATTGCACTGCCTTGAGGACAATGTGAAAGATTAGAGAAGATGAGTTTGTGCAGTCAGAGTAACTGCGGAAATGTTTAATTGATGAATTGTCACGATTTGCACTGGTGTCACTTTGAGAAAAAGAGAGTTTGCACTGTCACTTAAATGTTTTCAGAACCTTCCCTGAGTGTATTTAAAGATCAAAATGGCAGTTACTACTTGTTTCGAGGAAGACCGTGGCTACGGTCGAAACACGTCAACCAATAGCCACAATAAAAGCTTACCTTTGAAGCGAGCCTGAGGGTGCTGGAACCTGTTTGGGATATGCAAAGCGGACAAGTCGAATCTATATATATCTTTATCTCTCTCTCTCTCTCTCTATCTCTCTCTCTCTCTCTCTCTCTCTATATATATATATATATATATATATATATATATATTATCTACTGGCGGTCGCCAGTAGATAGTTATAGTTAGGACCTATTTTCCATAGGAAATTCACAACATTCTATTTGAAATAACTTTGGCGCCTGTTGATGAATCTTCGCGAAATTCTCAAAACACGTGGGGCGCTCTGGTCCGCTCCTATCCTGAAACTTTCGGGGTGATTCGGCAAGCGAGGGCCGAGAAAAAAGGGGGGTCCCAAAACGTGTTTTCTCCATGTTAATTCCCATAGGAAATTTTAGACACGGCTACAGCCCGAACTGCTGAACGGAATTACACCAAATTTGGCAAAAAGGTAGCGCTTGGTTCAGAAAGCGACCTTTTTATAAATGGTGTAAATCCGTTCAGTAGTTGCAGAGAAATTCAAAAAATAAGAGTCAAAAATCAATTTCCCATAGGAAACTTTAGACACGGCTACAGCCCGAACTGCTGAACGGAATTACACCAAATTTGGCAAAGAGGTAGTTCTTGGTTCAGAAAGAACCCTTTTTGTTAAATGGTGTAAATCCGTTCAGTAGTTCCTGAGAAAATCAAAAGTAAAACCACATATATATCTATGGCCGCGGAGGGTCCGCGCACCCTGAGCGCACCCGAATTAAAATCTCCACCCAGCAACCAAGGGATCCCATTCCATCGGGCTAGTACCCCAGAAATGCGTTCAAGAAAGGAGGCTTGGTCTTTTTTGGGGACATAGATGGAGCCCACCAATATGCTTTGACCATTTAGGCGCCCTTTCACAAAGGTGTATCTGCCCTCCGTTTCGATCACCTCCTCATCGCGGACAAACGGGACACCCGCTCTGACCCATATTAGTGTGCCTCGCGCATGTGCTGAATAAGTGGTGCCGAATACCTGACCCCTCCACCTGCTGCGCAGGTGCTCCAGCTCAACTTGTGTCATGTGCGTCTCTTGAAGCAGGAAAATGCTTGTCATGTTTCTCTGCAGGTATGAAAATATAGAATACCTGCGTGTGGGTGTGTGTATACCACGTATATTCCATGTCGACACTTTAACCTGTGTCATGTTTGGCTAGCATAGTTTTCCCACTCAAATGATGTGGGGTGAGCTGTGGAGTATCTGGCCAGTGTCGGTTACAGGGGTTACGGGCTGACCTTGTTGAACTACAACATGGAACATGAACCTTAACCATGCTAACGATTGGGGCGAACTCTGTGGCAACATTCGTCCAAACTACTACTGTGCCCAACGGGGCAGTGACTATTCCAGTATTAAGACTGATGGGGGTATGGGCAGTATGCGTCTAACTATGTATACTACCTGTCCCTCTGTGACAAGGGATAGTCACCCATTTTCCCAACCTGTGTGCCAATGGGCACAGTGCGCTAAATATGCGCTATGATGTCTGCGGCCTGTGTATAGAACATGCATATATGTCCTGCTAAGGCACTTGTGCCGTATCATATAGCAGTAAATAATCAGCATCAGGGTCAATCAATGCAAAAATAGTCTCTACTTGCGTGTGCAGCCTCTTTCATTGCTCTAGTCGATGGAAGTCTCTCACATGATGTCATCAGCAGTCTGCGGGGTGACATCGGGCAGCTGCATCTCATCAAAGTCCTCAGGTCTAGGGGTGGACGAACCGCTGGCAGCCGCCGATCCAGAAGAGCTGGTTTCCCGAGCCTCTTGGTACACCTGGGTCCCCAATGTCGCAGCTACCTCCAGGGCGTCCCGGCGCTCCATCTTGCTCTGTTCCGGACGTGGTGCCGCTGCCCGTGAGGATGTGTTTCCCATTCTTCCTTGCTTCCCCCGACGGCGGGACCTCCTATTGACTGGCCGAGTTGATTCTTAACTCAAGGGACGAGCACCCATCCACAGGCCTGCTTCCTCCAACCAGTCCCACGCCTTGTCAGGCGAATCAAAGAAACGAGTAGTACCCTTGGCTATAACCCTCAGTCTGGCAGGGAACAGCAGGGAGTAGGGGAGTTCCAGCTCGTGCAGCTGGCGCTTCACAGCACTGAAAGTGCTTCTTCGCCTCTGTACCTGTGACGTATAGTCCGGGAACACCATGATCGGACTGCCACTGACCTTGAGGTTGGAGAGCTTACGAGTTTCACCTAAGACTGCGTCTCTGTCTCTATAGTTTAAGAGCTTGAAGAGGAACGGTCTCTGCCGAGCCCCTGGAGGGGGCCTGTGGGCTAGTACACGGTGTGCCCTTTCTACTACGAAGTGCGGCAACAGTGTTCCCGGGGGCAGAATGTTTTGAAGCCAACGCTCTACATATTGTTCCGGGGTCCAGCCCTCTTCTCCTTCCGGAAGGCCCACCACGTGGACATTGTTGCGGCGAGAGCGTCCCTCCGCATCTTCAACTCTGTCTTCCAAGGCATGCACGCGGTCTAGGATGTCCTGTAGGGCCGCAGCATGACTGTGGGTAACAGGCTTCAGTTCCGATAGTGACTGGGCTTGCAACTATACTCTCTCCACCAAATTGTGGTGATCAGCCTTTAAAAGAGTGAAGTCAGATGCTACCTTGTCGATCCTGGCTTCAAGCGACGTTCGCGTCTGATCCAATGTGGTCCCAATTTTCTCGACTGCTGCCAGAACCGAGTCCAGTTTTGCCACCAGTGCCGCATTCGGAGCATCGCTGGCCGTACCATCCTCTGCGTGTGGTGGTTACAGAGTGCTAGTGCGCGCTGCATTTTGCTGCGTATTGGTGCAGAGGTGGCCCAATGCCAGTTTTTGTGCAGAGAGCATTGACCTTTGGCACGGAGCGACTGTGCCACGATATGCACCAAGGCAAGTTGTAGGTGCGCAGCCGCTCCCGCTATCTGTGTGCGCCTCAGTGTGAGCAAAGTTCAATGTCCCAGCGTAGTGTGGCGTTATTGACGTCCCGCGTGAGGCATAGCGTGACCAGAATCCCATTACTAGTGCACGCCTGCACCAGGCCCACCTTCAGCAATGCAGCCACGCAATCAGGGATGTGAATGACCACCAAACTGCCCACTGTATCAGCTCCCTACGCGGGAGCCTAGAGATGGGATGGGCAACTCACATTCAAGGGGAGCCTCTCTGTTCCATCCCACCATGGAGAGCACCGTACGTGTGTGGCCTCCCAAAGCCTGTCACTTCACAATGCCGTTGCAGGTGGGGAGAAGACATGTGTCTGGACTGGAGATATCCCGGCCCCAACAGCAGTTGCTCCAGCCCTGCGACGTAGGGCAGTCGATGTAAGGCCGCCATACTGATGGTGATAGGTCAGTTACGCCGGTCCGGCCACAGGCAGATGTAGGATGAGCGCAGGGCGCAGGGTATAGGGTGCCCTATGGTTCTCTCACCGGGTGTAATGCCCAGGGCGTATCACTTCACTTCACCGCAGTTGCCCATTCAGCAGCCCGCTCTGTCGCAGCCTCAGCAGTCAGGCCCGCAGGGAGCAGGGTATGGGCCGTGCCCACCCCCAGGCCGCTACCCCAGATGAATCAAGGCCAGTGATCACGTAGTGTCCCAGCACACGCAGCTCCGGCAGTGTCCGCGGCCTCGGAGCCACTCCGCATTATTATACGGGCAGTCCCGCCCCAGCAACCGAGGCCGCCAGTACCCTCTTCAGTGTCTCTCGGGCAGGGTCTGCCTTACGGGGTCTTCTGGGGCCAGGCCCAGATCGCCGTAAACTCCAGGCGGAGTCTCCCAGTCAGGGCAGCGGCGGCAGGAGCTTGACGTACACTGTCCGAAACGCTGATAAGTTGCTCAGGCGTAATATTATCGCGTCCAACTGAGTGGCGCCGAGACAGCCCCAGCGGCTGCTCAACGACTGCCAGCCACTCCCACACTCTCTCTGCAGCCGCCCAGGCCACAAACTCGCTGCCGCTGAGATCAGAGATTGTATCCGCGTCTATGTCTGCTACAGGGGCCTCAATTGTGACCGCAGCCTGTCGCCAGTTAAGTGCTGTCTTTTACTTCGTCAGATGGGTTGGATGAAGGGTATAATTCAGGATAACTGAGGGATTAGCAACGGAGCACTAGGAGCTCACGTCCGCCATGATGGCTCGCTGGCCACGCCTCCCTATTCTGTGGAATGCTTATATGGAGTTTTAAATTGGATAGGGTTCCGTATAGATGCATGTAATCACTTTTTATAGTTATTTTTATTGAGTTTTCACTTGAGGTAGTGGATTGAGAATGTTACAGTTGGTTTGGAATAAGGCAGAGGTGAATAGTTATTTACTGTAAGGCACTTGCCCAGATTTCAGCAGTAGGTACATAATGGGAACATATTACTAATGAGTGTTCCATATTCTATAGAATAATGAAGCAAATTAATTCAATCACTTAGCATCGAGACCTGAATGCATATATATCACATAATTTGTTTAGAGATTAGGTTAACAGAGATCAGTTAAGCTCTGCAGAATTGAATATGTTGCCCCTATTGTAATGTTTAGTCCCAAGATACATATATAAATGAATTGTATTTTGCATTACGCATTTACAGCAGTTGATTATGGGAAATGCTTAAGGACGATACAAGAATGTCAAACTCAAATGTTCTGCAGAAGCCTCTCAGTCGGATGCTATCTGTAGGATCCTGACTGCCTCAGTTTAAATTGCACTGCCTTGAGGACAATGTGAAAGATTAGAGAAGATGAGTTTGTGCAGTCAGAGTAACTGCGGAAATGTTTAATTGATGAATTGTCACGATTTGCACTGGTGTCACTTTGAGAAAAAGAGAGTTTGCACTGTCACTTAAATGTTTTCAGAACCTTCCTGAGTGTATTTAAAGATCAAAATGGCAGTTACTACTTGTTTCGAGGAAGACCGTGGCTACGGTCGAAACACGTCAACCAATAGCCACAATAAAAGCTTACCTTTGAAGCGAGCCTGAGGGTGCTGGAACCTGTTTGGGATATGCAAAGCGGACAAGTCGAATCTATATATATCTTTATCTCTCTCTCTCTCTCTCTATCTCTCTCTCTCTCTCTCTCTCTCTCTATATATATATATATATATATATATATATATTATCTACTGGCGGTCACCAGTAGATAGTTATAGTTAGGACCTATTTTCCATAGGAAATTCACAACATTCTATTTGAAATAACTTTGGCGCCGGTTGATGAATCTTCGCGAAATTCTCAAAACACGTGGGGCGCTCTGGTCCGCTCCTATCCTGAAACTTTCGGGGTGATTCGGCAAGCGAGGGCCGAGAAAAAAGGGGGGTCCCAAAACGTGTTTTCTCCATGTTAATTCCCATAGGAAATTTTAGACACGGCTACAGCCCGAACTGCTGAACGGAATTACACCAAATTTGGCAAAAAGGTAGCGCTTGGTTCAGAAAGCGACCTTTTTATAAATGGTGTAAATCCGTTCAGTAGTTGCGGAGAAATTCAAAAAATAAGAGTCAAAAAATCAATTTCCCATAGGAAACTTTAGACACGGCTACAGCCCGAACTGCTGAACGGAATTACACCAAATTTGGCAAAGAGGTAGTTCTTGGTTCAGAAAGAACCCTTTTGTTAAATGGTGTAAATCCGTTCAGTAGTTCCTGAGAAAATCAAAAGTAAAACCACATATATATCTATGGCCGCGGAGGGTCCGCGCACCCTGAGCGCACCCTCCCGATCACGAGCTGTATGCTAATTGGCTGTCAACACTCCAAACCAGGAAGTGTTGGCAGCCATCTTGTTCCCCGGTAGAACCGAGGCACAAGAAACAAGTGCGCAAAACGCAAAAAGGGGGCAGGGTAGAAACACCCTGACCCCCTAGGCCTTCTTAGGGGGTCCCACAAAGACCCCCAGGGCCCAAAAAATAAATAAAAATAAAAAAATTAAAAAAAATCGGCGGGATGCGTGCAGGGTGTGCGGATCCCGCCGTAAAAAAAAAACGAAGCGCGGACTCCCGCGCTTCATTGTTATTTGGCCCCCGGGTGGGCCAAGTCCCGGGGGCATGCGGGGGTTTGTTAATATTAAATGTGGGGGGCCTCTAAGGCCCCCCCAAGCCCCGGGCACTGCCACCCCCCAGGGCTTCAACTAGATAATGGTGGCGGAGGGGCACACGGCCCCCCCGCAGCCTCGGGGACCGCCACCCCCCGGGGCTTCTTTAAAAAAAAAAAAAATACCTGTGTGGGGGGGGGGGGGGGGCTTGAGCCCCCCACACGCCCCGGGGACCGCCACCTCCCCAGGGCGCTAACAATTTTAAAGTGGGGGTCCGTTTCGGACCCCGAAGCCCCGGGACCACCACCTCCCGGGGCTTTGCAGATGTTGGGAGGGGGCCGCGCGGCCCCCTCCTGGAGCCTGTGATGGTCCTGGGGACCGCCACCACCCAGGGTCGGCTCCTGCAGTGTCCCGGGGTGCCTACCCCCGGGACACTGCTGTTTGCAATGGCAGGGCGGGAGCCGCGTGGCTCCCGCCCTGTCATTGCAAACTGCTTGCTTCATTGAAGTGAGAGCAGGAAACCTGCTCTCGCTTCAATGAAGCAAAGCAGATTGCTTTTCCATAAGGGGAGCTGCATGTCAGCAGCTCCCCTTATGGAAAAGCAATGCCGGCTCCTGCAGGACGCGGGGAGCCGGCGGGACCGTGGGGGGATTGGGGACCCCCACAAGGTCCCCAACGAGTGGCCAGGCCCCGGGGGATGGGGTCCCCGGGGCCATTAGTGGCCCGGGAGGGGGGCCACGCAGCCCCCCTCCCCAAAAATCAAAATAAAAAAAATAAAAAAAAGGACGCAAAGGCCGGCCCCGGGGGATGGGGTCCCCGGGGCCTTAAATGGCCTGAGGAGGGGGGCCACGCAGCCCCCCTCCAAATATATTTTTTCAAAAAAACAGTGGGCATCCCTGGGGGATGGGGTCCCCGGGGCCAATAGGGGCCAGGGAAGGGGGGCATGCGGCCCCCTTCCCGTTTAAAAAAAAAAAAATTGCGCATGCCCCGGGAGATGGGGTCCCCGGGGCCAAAAGTGGCCGAGGGAAGGGGGGCCACGCAGCCCCCCTCCCATAAAAAAAAAAGAAATGAAAAAAAAAAAAGACCGGCATCGTGCCGGAGGCCCCGCCCCCTCCCTGCAGCACTCTGCAAACGCGCCCCCTGGCGGGTTGTAAGATGGGGAAGTAATTCCACTTGAATACTGGGGGTCCCTGGGGGCTAACTAGCCCACCAGGAACCTCCAGTATGCGCCAGGGAGCTGCGTTGCCGAGAGGTGTTCAGAGGCCACGCCCCTTTTTACACCTCTCTGCAAAGCAGCTCTGTGGGGCTTACTTGAGGTACCTGGTGGGCTAGTTGGACCACAGGAACCCTCATGATTCAAGGGGACTTAATACCCCAACTTAAAACGTGCCACGGGGCGCGTTTGCACAGTGGTGAAGGGAGGGGGCGGGGCCTGAGGTGATATGTGTGCAAACATGGCCTGTGGCACGTTTGAAGTTGGGGAATTAATTCCTCTTCAATCCTGAGGGTCCCTGGGGGCCAACTAGCCCATCAGGTACGTCCAGTAAGCGCCACAGAGCTGCATTGCAGAGAGGTGTAAAAAGGGGCGTGGCCTCTGAACACCTCTCTGCAACGCAGCTCCCTGGCGCATACTGGAGGTATCTGGTGGGCTAGTTGGGCCCCAGGGACTCTCATGATTCAAGGGGTCTTTATCCCCCAACTTAAAATGCGCCACGGGGTGCGTTTGCACAGTGGTGAAGGGAGGGGGCGGGGCCTGAGGTGACATGTGTGCAAACACGCCCGTGGCGCATTTTAAGTTGGGGAATTAATTCCCCTTCAATCCTGAGGGCCCCTGGGGTCCAACTAGCCCACCAGGTACCTCCAGTAAGCGCAACAGAGCTGCGTTGCAGAGAGGTGTAAAAAGGGGCGTGGCATCGGACCACCTCTCTGCAACGCAGCTCTGTGGTGCTTACTGGAGGTACCTGGTGGGCTAGTTGGACCCCAGGGGCCCTCAGTATTGAAGGGGAATTAATCCTTAACTTAAAACACGCCAAGGGGCGTGTTTGCACAGTGGTGAAGAGAGGGGGTAGGGCCTGATGTGACAAGTTAGTTAGTTAGTTTTAATCCCCCTGCCCTATTATGTACTAGGGACTTACAGAGGAGGTCATGCTAATCACAGGGGTACCCCAACGCATAGTGTTCCCTAGTGTATGTAGGTGTTTTCACTGTATTCTAAGTGTCTTTTAGCATAGCACTGGCTCTAGGCCTGGTTAGTCAGAGCCAGTTAACACCAGTACCCGTCTGAAAAAGTTGTGGGCACAGGATGATTTTGCAACAAGGCTTCTTTCTGCTCCTCTGTTAGTTCTTTCTGCACATGTCTTGCTTCTTCCTGCACTTTTCTTCGTCTTTGTGGACTTCTGTTGCTTGTTTATGCATTTCCTTTGCTTCTTTCTGTGCGTTTTTTCTTTTTTCTTCACATGTCCTACCTCTGTAGGCATAGTTAGAAACTAGCATTTAAAAAACCTTTGAAATTCACAGAAAAAACCATAGGTTTCAGGCACGTTATAGTTAGAAATTAGCATTTAAAAAACCTTTGAAATTCACTTAAAAAACCATAGGTTTCAGGCACGTTATAGTTAGAAATTAGCATTTAAAAAACCTTTGAAATTCACTGAAAAAACCATAGGTTTCAGGCACGTTATAGTTAGAAATTAGCATTTAAAAAACCTTTGAAATTCACTGAAAAAACCATAGGTTTTAGGGACAGTTATAGTTAGTCGGACATTTCACTCGTACAAAACCCGTGAAATTCCCCGTTATAGTTAGTTCAGCTAACTATAACTCACGCCCGCAATGCACTGCTGATGACGTCACATATTACATCACTCATGACATGGTCAGTGACATCACTGATGACATCTCAAATGACATCACTGATGACATCACTGATGACATCATCCATGTGATAATTTCATGCATCTTCTCACACCCTAATATAACCTTTGATACACCCACTCTAAATTACAGACTGCCATTCTCAAAACCATAGACACTCCAACACCAATAACTACATACCCACTCACTGATTCTTAGGTCTACACACACATCCACTCACTCACCCGTACAGTCACTCATACTTATGGTCACTCAGTACAGGACTATCATATGCACTCATACACCTACATAGACACTCACACACCGCCACTCATCCATAGAGGTACTCACACACCTAGTCAGTCATGCAAATAATTAATCACACTGCCATTTACTCACCTATACAGTTATACACACACCAGCTCACTTACTCATACAAATACTAGCACATTCTTACGCTCTTATACAATCACTGATACAAGTACACACTCATCCATACAGCCACTCTCACAATCACACACTCTCACTTATAGCCATTTATATACTCCAACACACATATATACTGCCTTTCACATATGTAGTTACTCACACATGTACCATTGAGATATACATTCACTCACTAACACACCCATACACACACTCACCCACCCATACAGTCCATCACAGATGCACTCTTGAAACCATGCACCCAGTGAATCACCCACTCACACATCTATGCACAGAGTCACACACACCCCACCCACACAAACACTCAGGCACCCATACAGATACTCAGACAACCAATCAATAACTCATATAGACACTCATGTAGCTATTCACAAACCCATGCAGCCGCTTACACACCAACAGACAGACGGATACAGACATTCACCCAGTTTAGTCACTAACCCATGCATTCAGTAAGATACGTTTAATCACTCACTTATAGAGTTAGTCACGCACCTACTAAATCATCCATTCAGACACTTATACACCCACTCATTCTTCAATACGCCTTTCCCTATATATATTAAACATATTTAAACTTTACAGAAACACACAGTCACTGGATGATGTCATCTGTGATGTCATTTGAGATGTCATCAGTGATGTCATCAGTGATGTCACTGACCATGTCATAAGTGATGTAATATGTGACGTCATCAGCAGTGCATTGCGGGGGCGCGAGTTATAGTTACCTGAACTAACTATAACGGGGGAATTTCACGGGTTTTGTACGAGTGAAATGTCCAACTAACTATAACTGTCCCTAAAACCTATGGTTTTTTCAGTGAATATATATATATATATATATATATATATATATATATATATCTCCAACTCCAGTTCCTTCGATCAAGCAACGGACACCGACACAGGAGCTGGACATACGGTAAGTTTCTCGTTTATTGAGTTGTACAGCTACTACGCGTTTTGGCACTTCCTGCCTCGCTCTCACACTATATATATATTCCTCAGTTGTTGCTCCTTCCATCTCCCCACGCCCTGTGCAGAGGATCGCTCAGAGCCAGCGGAGCGCGCCGGGCATAATGTCCCAAAGTAAAATTCCAATAAAGCGATCACTCAGAGTATTTTGCTTTTCACCTGAGGTTGGTTTTAATCCAGTAACGCGTTTCGCTTGCACAGCAAGCTTGATCACACACTGTATTGTGGGTAATGACTTGCAATATATACAGAGTATGGAAAATAGAAAAGGGACAAAGAGATGCATGAGCCACTTACACCTCAGTGGCATCCATTTTGTAACGTGCTGTCTGGGGTTAAAACAGTATTAGAAGTTATACATTCGTACCCCAGTTCAACTGTTCTGAATAAACATAAGAGCTTAACGTCATATACATATAAGAAATATAGCATCATAAAACAGTATGTACTACGTGCTCTATTGAGTTAACTAACCAGCAGCATCATAAGTACATAAAAAAATAGTAATAATGCTGTGGGTCATCTTATGCGAAACACTATGTATTTAATGTAGGCATGATTACGTGGCGGTGCTGGCATAGTGCCCATGACCACATATTCTGTGTTCTCCACCCTGAGAAGTTACTGCACAATCTCATTCCACCACTTACACTGTAGTGGCTTCCATATTTATAGTCTGAGGTAGATCAGTATTGTATCATCATACAGGTCTCCCCTTGTTACCCTTTCCGGTGATTCGATTGAGCATGTCGTTAAGGAAAATGCCAATGTAATTTAGCACATGCTTTATGTCAGTTGCCTGCCAGCCGTGTTGTAAGTGCGAGCAGAGACAATTGCTGCCGATGTGCTAATGCACTATCACTAAGACTGAGTGTAGGCATAGCAAGGAATTATGTGTAATTACCGGCAAAGTGCCCCAGAGAACATAATTCTATATGGTCCACCCCAAAGAAGGGTTAATAGTCCGAACCGGAGTGCAAACAGGAATGCTGACCTAGTGTCAATATGTAGACTGTGCACTGTAAAGATATATAGTGTGAGCTCTAGTGCTAAGAAGGGGGACGCTAAAAGGCAACTGGTTGCTGCATGTGGCACAACCTAGTGTCAGTCAGCATTTATTGGTCTCAGCTTAGTGCCAGCATATGTTGGTCTCGGCATAGTGCCAGGATGTAGGAAAAGGTAAACCCATACTGCTCTGTATTGTTCAAAACCCATACCAAAAACCAGTAGTCCACAAAAGGAAACTAAATAAACAATGGAAAAGAAAGTGAGGTGATCTACACTCTAGTTCTGAACCCCAGATCTGTAGAGATATAGTTAAACAATGGAAACAAATCTCTTATCTGTAGGGTGTTGCCCTCCACCGTGCTGATTGAAGAAAAGGTTAGGGGGGGGGACGCTGGAGCAGGTCCTCTAAGTCGGCCCCTTCCTTTTCTCCTGTGATAAAAGAGAAAAATAAAACCATGAGTTGCTCTCACAGTGTGGGTTAAGATCCTTTTAAAATTTGCACAAAATTTACTATAGTTTTAAGCTTACACCTATTTCAGAACGATCTATACAGCATTGGAACAAAAACATACACATATCTCAGAGCTATCTATACAGCATAGAAACAAAAGCACTAGAACTGACAATCGTAAACACTATTCGTGTAGGTGGATGCTCATTTCCTCGTCCTGGTTAAGCCCGTCCGGGCTTTTGGTTTGTAAGTTAATTATATGCCATGACTCTTTTTTCCATAATTGTAATACTCTGCTACCTCCCCTATGGTTCTGCTCAATATGTTCTATGGCAAAGAAAGTAAGGAGGGAGTTGTTAGAGAGGTAGTAATCTGCAAAGTGTCTGGCTACTGGGTAGTGGGGGTCTTTGCTGCTAATGGCTCTCATATGTTCCAAAACTCTTTTTTTGGTGGCTAGTGTGGTGCTGCCTATGTATCTCTTTTGCATGGACATTCTAGAATGTAGATGGTAAATTTAGTTCCACATGTAAGGAATTGCTTGATGGTTCTTTCCCCTGTCAGGGTGTGATAGGTTTTCCTCATGGTACTGTTCCTGCAAGCTTTGCAGTGGCCGCAGGGAAAAAATCCCTGGAGACCAAGCTGCGTGTTTAGATGTGTGTTAGTAATGTCACCCTTTACCAAAAAGTCTCTAAGATGTCTTCCTTTCCTGTATGTGATACGAGGTCTGTCCACTATGGTATGACCTATGATAGAGTAACTGGAAAGGATGTTCCAGTTCTGATTAAGGATTCTAGATATCTTTTTGGATTCTCTATTATAAGTGAGAATCACTCTGGTGGTGGTATCTTCCTCAAGGATAGGTTTGTCTTTCAACGTTTCTTCTCTCCTGATTTTGCTAACTTTCTCCTTTGCCTTGGTCAATACCCATTTGGGGTAGCCTCTTTCTCTGAATCTTGTAATCATGTTCTCTTGTTCTGCTAGGAAATTTTCCTGTGTGCTACAGTTTCTCCTTGCTCTCAGCAGCTCACCAAATGGAATACTCCATTTCAGGGTTTCAGGGTGGCTGCTAAAAGCATGGAGAAGACTGTTCCCCGCTGTAGTTTTTCAGTGTAGTTTGGTACTCATTTGATTGTTCTTTATTTCTACTACTACATCAAGAAATTCAATCTGTTTTCTGCTCATGGTGAATGTAAGGTTAAGGTTGAAGTTGTTGTCGTCAAGTTCGGTATTGACATTTTTTGCACTTTCCTCACTTCCTTTGCATACTACAAACAAATCGTCTATGTATCTATACCATCTAATCACCATGTTTTCATTGGGATCTGAGGTGAGTTTTTTAAGGACCTCCTCTTCCCACACGCCCAGGAACAGGTTGGCAAAGCTTGGGGCAAAACAAGTGCCCATGACAGGGACGAGGACTTGCTTGTACATGTTGCCATTGAACAGAAACATATTACTAAGCAGACAAAATTTCATCAGTTTCAACAACATTTCTGTGTGTTCAAGATAGCCTATTCTGCGGATGCTAAGAAAGTGCTGACAGCATTGTACACCAAGTGAGTGAACGATGATAGAGTATAGTGAGTTTGCATCCATTGTTATCATGAGATAGTCCTCTTCCCAGGTGATGTTACTGATTTTTCCCAGAAAGTCTTTTGTGTCTCTTATGTATGAGGGTAACATCTCCACATAGTCCTGGAGAAAATGGTCTATGTATTTAGAGATGTGTTCAGAGACACATCCTATTGAGGAGACAATAGGTCTCCCAGGTAGTGTGTTGGGGTTTTTGTGGACCTTCGGTAAAAGGTAGAAAATCGGTGTTCTGGGGTAATCACATTTTAAGTAACAGTACTCTTCCCATTGGAGGATGCCTTCATCTCTCCATTCTGTAAGCATGTTCCAGATTTCTACTATACTGGCATTGTACTCCTGTATGTTCGTTTTGACATAGAACTTAGTGTCTTCTAGTTGTTTTTGTGCTTCGGCAATGTAAGCAGATCTATCCCATAGCACAATATTTCCCCCTTTATCTGCTGGGCGGATGACAATGTTTTCGTCATCAGACAAAGATTTAATTATTTGCCATTGTTCTTTGGTAAAGTTTGTAGAAGTGTTATTTTTTTGTCTTTTTAGTTTGCAAAATTTTATCAGATCTTTCGTAACTGTCTCGTGAAATGCGTTGATGTTATCATGTGGCATCGCTGGAAGAAAAGTGGATTTGGGTCTAAAGTTAGTATTGGCCGGTTGGTTGGTCCTGGGTATAGTGTACTCTGCATTGGGGTCTAAGCCTGTTTCAAGGTATAGGTCCTGCATGGCCAGTAGGGCATCTCTGTCCCTTATGCTCAGATATGTATTCTGTTCACTTGTGTTAGTGTCATCGGTATGGGTACTTAAGCTTTCTTTGGTTTGTTTATGTTCCCCTTTCAAGATGTGCCATTTTTTAAATTTCACTTTTCTCACAAATTTAAAAATGTCAATTCTGGTTTCTGGATAGTTGAAGGAGTTGGTGGGGCAAAAGGAAAGACCTAAGCATAGGGTGGGTTTTTCAATCATGGATAGTGGTCTGTATGATAGGTTGATGAATGTTTTATTTACCATATTATCATCCATTAGTTCTGTTTCTTCTGGCCCACTTGTTTGGTTCCCATAAGCCTCTTTCCTCGTCCCCTGCCTCTTTTGCTTCCTCTGTCGCTGTCGCTTTCTTCTTCTCCAGTGTCTTCCTGGCTTCTTCCTCTTCACCAACCCCGTTGTCCTCGCCCCCTTCCTCGAGTTTTTGTTGGTTGTACATTCCGTGGGGTCTGCCTCCCGGTCCGTAGGAGGCGGTATTCGTCTAAAAAAGTCGGCTGTATTTTGGCGCCTAGTTCTTTTACCGATGATCTTTGTTGTGTCAGAAGCTGTTCTCCTTCTGTGTCACTGCTGGTTATTGAATCTGTGCCACTAGCATTTTCAGTTGTACTTTCTATAGGTTCCCCTAAAGACAGTTTTTCGTACAGATGGTCATATTTATGACTATACGTCAATATTCTGCCGCTCTCAAAGTCTACGCAATCGCAATGTAATTTGCGTTGCTTGCGAGCCTTTATATCTTCTTCATATGTCATTAGTCTCGTTTTGAGATCGTCAACATATTTTTTGATTATGTCTTGCTCTTTATGACTTTTAAGTTCCTCTTCCAATACTTTTAATTCCTGTAATAGTGCCTCTCTATCCTCCCAGGCGTATTTGACCAGGATGATAAGCATTTGTTTTGAGCTTTTTACAGAATTTTCTGCCCATTCCTCCAACATCTTGGGGTTGGGCGACTCGTATGACGGAGTGGTATAGATACGCAAACCTCTGGGCACCATGTCCTTGTCGATGTAGTCCTGTAAAGAAATGGCTTCCCACCATTTTGATGTTTCTGATTTCTTTATCTTTTCTAATCTCCTCAGTTTGTCTTGTAAGGTTGTGTCTTTTGCTTTGGTTACTATTCTCTGCTGGCCTTTGTTGGGTGCTCTGGCAAAGAGACTTAGGGCTGCCGCCCTTCTTTCAGATTCTTCATCCATGAGATGGGTTCGGGGTTATAGATCAGTATGCTAGTACACCTAAGTAAGTCAACAATTGTGGACTGCGTTATAGAGAATGAATAGTGTCTGGTGGTTACACCTCCCCTCCTTCAATATGGAGGTTCCTGTTGCAGTTGTGTCTGGTTTATTCTTGCGTGCTACAATTTAAAAGCACGTTCTCATTCTTGATGTCATGTGTTGTTATACGGGGTCTAAGAAGTATTAGTAGACAGGACCCTTGTATCGGTAGTCTGAACAGTTCTTTAGAGTAAGTCAAAATCATAAAGAGAGTGACCTGTAAAGAGCTTTTCTTAGCGTGGTGAGTTGCTCTTTATTACTAAAAGTGGAGGATTTGAAGCAAAGAGGAAACGAGAATGTACTTGCTTGCGAGTCGAGAGGAAAAATTAAGCTTGGTGCAGTTACATGGGAGATCCTGTTAACTGTTGCCTAAAAAAGAATGTCCTGTAAAGAGTATTCAAAGCATGGCGAATTGCTCTTCGTTAGAAACAATGGGGGATAGAAAAGAGGGAGGAAGCGTGAATGTCTTCGGAAATCAAGAAGTCATTGAGATACGATGTAGTTACACGGGAGTTCCCGTTAACTATTGCTGTCCCTGCACAGGTCCCCGCCCGCCGTACCCGTATGTAGCCTGTTTTCCGATGCTACGAACAGGCAGAAAGGCGAGAAGGACACGCGTCCTTCGACCCGTCTCCCTCCCCCTCCCAGTACACCTGTGCAGCCCTTGCAGAAGTGCCTACGTTAGGGTTGAGCGCTTCGTGTTCTCTCCTGTGCCTTTTCGCTTTCCTTCCTTCGGGATGAGCTAGACGTGTGAGCCGTTAGGATCATCTCAGTTATTTTTCCGCATCGAGACAGTAGATCAAACGATCCGATGCACGTTCATGTTTGAATCTTGACTCTTGCTGAAGGTACGCTTCTCCGATTGCCTCATCTTAAGTAAAGACTCCGTATAATTGTAGACAGCTACTGCCGGGCCCAGGGAGACTCGATATGAATTCCTCAGTTGTTGCTCCTTCCGTCTCCCCACGCCCTGTGCAGAACATCGCTCAGAGCCGGCGGAGCGCGCCGGGCATAATTTCCCAAAGTAAAATTCCAATAAAGCGATCACTCGGAGCATTTTGCTTTTCACCAGAGGTTGGTTTTAATCCAGTAACGCGTTTCGCTTGCACAGCAAGCTTGGTCACACACTGTATTGTGGGTAATGACATGCAATGCATACAGAGTATGGAAAATAGAAAAGGGACAAAGAGATGCATGAGCCACTTACACCTCAGTGGCATCAATTTTGTAACATGCATTCTGGGGTTAAAACAGTATTAGAAGTCATACATTCGTACCCCAGTTTGACTGTTCTGAATAAACATAAGAGCTTAACGTCATATACATATAAGAAATATAGCATCATAAAACAGTATGTACTATGTGCTCTATTGAGTTAACTAACCAGCAGCGTCATAAGTACATTAAAAAAATAGTAATAATGCGGTGGGTCATCTTATGCGAAACACTATGTATTTAATGTAGGCATGATTATGTGGAGGTGCTGGCATAGTGCCCATGACCACATATTCTGTGTTCTCCACCCTGAGAAGTTACTGCACGATCTCATTCTACCACTTACACTGAAGTGGCTTCCATATTTATAGTCCGAGGTAGGTCAGTATTGTATCATCAAACAGGTCTCCCCTTGTTACCCTTTCCGGTAATCCGATTGAGCATGTCGTTAAGGAAAATGCCAATGTAATTTAGCACATGCTTTATGTCAGTTGCCTGCCAGCCGTGTTGTAAGTACGAGCAGAGACAATTGCTGCTGATGTGGGTCCCGTGCTCTCCATGCCACTGGAGTCAAGCTATCCTGGCTGATGAGGGCTGAAAGCCCGAAACCGGTCCTAGGATGCTTGTTTCCAGTCCAGGGGACCTGGCCTGGCAGTTCGGGCTGGACTGTTCCCATTGGGCGCAGGGTCAAGACTGATTTGCATATGGCTGGGTCCAAACTGGAATGGCATGGTGAGCAAAAAACGATGGATTTAGGCCCAGATCTCTGTACTGGGGTGAATGCACGACATTGTTCTGCATTCTGTCCATCAATTGTTGTTTTTGCATTTGTCACCCCGAGTGGGACGGGTATGCCCAGACGTGGGTCCCGTGCTCTCCATGCCACTGGAGTCAAGCTATCCTGGCTGATGAGGGCTGAAAGCCCGAAACCGGTCCTAGGATGCTTGTTTCCAGTCCAGGGAGGACCTGACCTGGCAGTTCGGGCTGGACTGTTCCCATTGGGCGCAGGGTCAAGACTGATTTGCATATGGCTGGGTCCAAACTGGAATGGCATGGTGAGCAAAAAAATGATGGATTTAGGCCCAGATCTCTGTACTGGGGTGAATGCATGACATTGTTCTTCATTCTGTCCATCAATTGTTGTTTTTGCATTTGTCACCCCGAGTGGGATGGGTATGCCCAGACGTGGGTCCGGTGCTCTCCATGCCACTGGAGTCAAGCTATCCTGGCTGATGAGGGCTGAAAGCCCAAAACCGGTCCTAGGATGCTTGTTTCCAGTCCAGGGAGGACCTGGCCTGGCAGTTCGGGCTGGACTGTTCCCATTGGGCGCAGGGTCAAGACTGATTTGCATATGGCTGGGTCCAAACTGGAATGGCATGGTGAGCAAAAAAACGATGGATTTAGGCCTAGATCTCTGTACTGGGGTGAATGCATGACATTGTTCTGCATTCTGTCCATCAATTGTTGTTTTTGCATTTGTCACCCCGAGTGGGACGGGTATGCCCAGACGTGGGTCCCGTGCTCTCCATGCCACTGGAGTCAAGCTATCCTGGCTGATGAGGGCTGGAAGCCCGAAACCGGTCCTAGGATGCTTGTTTCCAGTCCAGGGAGGACCTGGCCTGGCAGTTCGGGCTGGACTGTTCCCATTGGGCGCAGAGTCAAGACTGATTTGCATATGGCTGGGTCCAAACTGGAATGGCATGGTGAGCAAAAAAACGATGGATTTGGGCACAGATCTCTGTACTGGGGTGAATGCATGACATTGTTCTGCATTCTGTCCATCAATTGTTGTTTTTGCATTTGTCACCCCGAGTGGGACGGGTATGCCCAGACGTGGGTACCGTGCTCTCCATGCCACTGGAGTCAAGCTATCCTGGCTGATGAGGGCTAAAAGCCCGAAACCGGTCCTAGGATGCTTGTTTCCAGTCCAGGGAGGACCTGGCCTGGCAGTTTGGGCTGGGCTGTTCCCATTGGGCACGGGGTCAAGACTGATTTGCATATGGCTGTGTCCAAACTGGAATGGCATGGTGAGCAAAAAAACGATGGATTTAGGCCCAGATCTCTGTACTGGGGTGAATGCACGACATTGTTCTGCATTCTGTCCATCAATTGTTGTTTTTGCATTTGTCACCCCGAGTGGGACGGGTATGCCCAGACGTGGGTCCCGTGCTCTCCATGCCACTGGAGTCAAGCTATCCTGGCTGATGAGGGCTGAAAGCCCAAAACCGGTCCTAGGATGCTTGTTTCCAGTCCAGGGAGGACCTGGCCTGGCAGTTCGAGCTGGACTGTTCCCATTGGGCGCAGGGTCAAGACTGATTTGCATATGGCTTGGTCCAAACAGGAATGGCATGGTGAGCAAAAAAACGATGGATTTAGGCCCAGATCTCTGTATTGGGGTGAATGCACGACATTGTTCTGCATTCTGTCCATCAATTGTTGTTTTTGCATTTGTCACCCCGAGTGGGACGTGAATGCCCAGACGTGGGTCCCGTGCTCTCCATGCCACTGGAGTCAAGCTATCCTGGCTGATGAGGGCTGAAAGCCCGAAACCGGTCCTAGGATGCTTGTTTCCAGTCCAGGGAGGACCTGGCCTGGCAGTTCGGGCTGGACTGTTCCCATTGGGCGCAGGGTCAAGACTGATTTGCATATGTCTGGGTCCAAACTGGAATGGCATGATGAGCAAAAAAACGATGGATTTAGGCCCAGATCTCTGTACTGGGGTGAATGCACGACATTGTTCTGCATTCTGTCCATCAATTGTTGTTTTTGCGTTAAATTGTAGCACGCAAGAATAAACCAGACACAACTGCAGCAGGAACCTCCATATTGAAGGAGGGGAGGTGCAACCACCAGACACTATTCAGTCTCTATGACGCAGTCCACAATTGTTGACTTACTTAGGTGTACAAGCATGCTGATCTATAACCCCGAACACATCTCATGGATGAAGAATCTGAAAGAAGGGCGGCAGCCCTAAGTCTCTTTGCCAGGGCACCCAACAAAGGCCAGCAGAGAATAGAAACAAAAGCAAAAGACACAACCTTACAAGACAAACTGAGGAGATTAGAAAAGATAAAGAAATCAGAAACATCAAAATGATGGGAAGCCATTTCTTTACAGGACTACATCGACAAGGACATGGTGCCCAGAGGTTTGCGTATCTATACCACTCCATCATACGAGTCGCTAAACCCCAAGATGTTGGAGTAATGGGCGGAAAATTCTGCAAAATGTTCAAAACAAATGCTTATCATCATGGTCAAATACGCCTGGGAGGATAGAGAGGCACTATTACAGGAATTAAAAGAATTGAAAGAGGAACTTAAAAGTCATAAAGAGCAAGACATAATCAAAAAATATGTTTACGATCTCAAAATGAGACTAAAGACCTATGAAGAAGATATAAAGGCTCGCAAGCAACGCAAATTACATCGCGATTGCGTATACTATGAGAGTGGCAGAATATTGACGTATAGTCATCAATATGACCATCTGTACGAAAAACTGTCTTTAGGGGAACCTATGGAAAGTACAACTGAAAATGCTGGTGGCACGGATTCAATAACCAGCAGTGACACAGAAGGAGAACAGCTTCTGACACAACAAAGATCATCGGTAAAAAAAACTAGGCGCCAAAATACAGCCGACTTTTTTAGACGAATACCGCCTCCTACGGACTGGGAGGTAGACCCCACGGAATGTACAACCAACAAAAACTCGAGGAAGAGGGAGAGGACAACGGGGTCGGGGAAGAGGAAGAAGCAAGGAAGAAACTGGAGAAGAAGAAAGCGACAGCGACAGAGGAAGCAAAAGAGGCAGGGGACGAGGAAAGAGGCTTATGGGAACCAAACAAGTGGGCCAGAAGAAACAGAACTAATGGATGATAATATGGTAAATAAAACAATCATCAACCTATCATGCAGACCACTATCCATGATTGAAAAACGCACCCTAAGCTTAGGTCTTTCCTTTTGCCCCACCAACTCCTTCAACTATCCAGAAACCAGAATTGACACGCTGTTGCCCTGTTGTTGCCCTGCTGACTTTCTCTCTTACCTCGCGCTCTTGCCCAGCTGTCAGTGTCCTGGTGGGACAGGAGTCCCAGGGCTCCTGAAAATCATCGGCTTTCCTCGCTGACGACGCCACCATCTGGCAGGAGACTACATCTCCCAGGGTGCAACGTCACTTCACAGGTGCTGCGAGTGAGGGGGAGGTGCCCAAACCACCAACTCGCTTATAGCGCTGCATCTCCTCCCGCAGCATGGGACTCCATCACGCTGTTGCCCTGTTGTTGCCCTGCTGACTCTCTCTCTTACCTCGCGCTCTTGCCCAGCTGTCAGTGTCCTGGTGGGACAGGAGTCCCAGGGCTCCCGAAAATCATCGGCTTTCCTCGCTGACGACGCCACCATCTGGCAGGAGACTACATCTCCCAGGGTGCAACGTCACTTCACAGGTGCTGCGAGTGAGGGGGAGGTGCCCAAACCACCAACGCGCTTATAGCGCTGCATCTCCTCCCGCAGTGCGGGACGCGCGCGGGCGAAACCCGGGCCAAGGGCGGACCCGTCCTTGCCCGTCAGTGTCAGGAAGAGTTAGGGCAGGGCCACCCCTCTTTCATCTACTTGCCGGGCTGAACTGCTTATCACAAGCCAACTCAAAAGGTACTGTGCTGCAGGGCTTCTCCGGCCCATTGACTCATTGCCGAACAAATCGAATTCATTGATTCTTTGCAAGGGCTCATTGTAACGCTTTTGGCTAACTACACTGAAGTTTTTCTCTAATTTGGGGTCACAAAATGGGCAAAAGAAAATTAATGGAGGGAACAGGGCCGCTTGCACCTGTAGGGCCGGGGAAAGGGAAAAAAGCTAAAAAATTGCGCAAACACGCCCCTAACAACTGCGTGATGTATAGGATTGATGTCCTCATACATGAGTGTGAGGACATCTTGGGAGCAGATTTAGCTGTAACCAATTCTATCTCACAATCGATAACTCCCAACCCTAGCATTTCGCGTTCGCCCGTTATCCTTTCAATGTTTCACAAAAAGAGTAGGGAGGAAGTCCTGAAGCCTGGTACTGAGATTATGCACGATTTGCGTGAGGCTTAGACAATCGATCCCTTCAGCTTAGAGCCGTCTCCTAACACACCAACTTCTAAATCTGAACCTAACCAACTTGGTGCTGCCATTCTCTGTACAAATAGGTTCTCTGTCTTGGCAGAAATCGTCGATACTCCACTGACACAGACTACTCTCCCCTTGTCTTCAATCCAACCAGAGAGTATTGAGGAGACGGCACCGTCAATGCTAGCTCTTTACCAACTTGTCGTCTCTCTCAGGCAGGAAATTGGGGCTATGAGAACCAGGATAGACGTCCTAGTGAACACAGTTAAAACACTAGATTTTAGCAACACCCTAAGTAACCAGAAAGTGCCCTCCTCTACAGAGGGTGAACAGCCCTTACAGGTTAAGAGACCTCATCTCTCCTCTGAGCATGAAAGACATCGAGTAGGGGGTAGATTATCTGCTCCTCCTTCACCAACACATAACAATGCTCTCCCACTCCCATTATCCACCATGGGAAGCTTAAAGGCCAAAAAACAGCATCCCCGAGACGTAGCCCCCATGCACAACCCCGAACATCGCATCTTTCCTCTAAGTACACCATTCGTAATGCGTCCATTGCCCGTTAACGCATCAAAAACGACTTATTTGTCGCAACCCCTGGATTTTGCAGGACATAAAGTTTATATGGTTAATGTTCCTAAGCTACACAATGGGGCTAGTTATGAGAGTGAGGAATCATTAATTAACAAATCAATTCATTGGATTCGGCAGGTTAGGGGATGCCGCTCACTTATCCGCGAGGACATCCTTAGAGCCAGAAGGTGTTTAACACATACACACTTACGGGACTACATTGAGCTTACCTTGAGTAAAGCAGACTTGGCAGAAAACCTCATTCTTCTCGAGTTTCGCACTTCTTCCCCTGATTCCTCAGCAATACAGCTAAGACGATCCCCTCTTAGGCCAAACGATAGACAACGGGCAGGGCCAAGCACAGGCTCCTCTTCATTAGATTGTAATGACTGACTACAAAATGTAACCATCAATGCGAGCATGATTCAGGCCCCACCCCAGTGGCTGAACAACTGCCTACAACTGGTCTAATCCATTCCCCAGAATCTATTACAGCTTTAGCCCAAGATCTAGCTTCCCCAAACCAGCTAAAAATTATTTCCTGGAATATTGCTGGCCTTCTCAACAAACTTTCGTTACCAAATTGGAATGAGTTAATAGAGGGCTATGACATATGCATCTTCCAGGAAACATGGAGCTAGGTCCCATTACACAAATCTGGCTATAGCTGTTATCACATCCCAGCTACCACTGCAGGGAAGGGTCGTCCCTCTGGAGGGTTGATTGTGTGGGTCAAAATTGCCCTAAACCTTAGAATAATAAATCACCAAGCCTCGTCTCCAGACATCATGAGGCTTACAATTAAGGGACAAAGAGGGAGGGAACAAATGGACTTGTTTAATGTCTATATAAGGGGAATAGCTGGGGGCAAAGCCTCACCTATCATTACATTGCTTGAACAAGGCTTGACAAGTTGTCTACCCGAGTCCAGGGTAATGGTGGCAGGCGATTTAAATAGTACTTTTGAGCCCCTTAGCATCGAAGACTTAATAGGGACAGAGGAGGAAGACAGAAAATGGGGCATCCCCCCACTAACTTTACCCCCGGTGAAAAGATGGACGCAAAGGGCCAGCCAACTAAATGCACTCACCGTGGAGTATGGCCTAAGAGCAGTTAACGGTAGGACTAAATCAGATTTGCAGGGAGCTTTTACATACAATAAAACATCCTGCCCATCCCGCATCGACTATATTTTAGTAGATGTTGGATTTTGGGGACATGTTTTAGACATGGTAGTGGGGAGTACATTAGACAGCGATCACAACCCCCTGTGTATGTCACTAAGATCCCCCTGGGCATTCGCATGCCCCGCATCGACTACCCACATGCACTGCGTAACCAAAGAGGTGATACCTTCAAATTCTAGAAGAGCACTAAAATGGCATATGGTTGCCTTACAAGACACAAAATTAGAGGCCATTAGACAAATATTATATAATAAAACTAACGAGCTAAGTGAGGGGACAATAGAGGACCCTTCCAATGCCCTTTCCATACATACCCGCACTATCGAGGAGATCAGCACCTACTTCCAAGCATCAACTAGACCCGTTCGCCCTGCATCACACAAAGGGAAAGCCCAATCATGGTACAATAAAGAGTGTAGACTTAAAAGGAAGGCCTTAGCAGCAGCTATTAGATCAAAGAAGGGCACAGCCATCACCCTGGCTAGGAAAGAATATAGAGAGGCGCAGCGAAGGGCTAAACTAAACTGGGACGAAACTAGATGGCAAGAGTTAAAATGTGCAAGTCTAGCAAGGGATACAAATTTATTCTGGACACTGGTCAGGAGGACAAATAGGGCAGAAGTAGATCAAATCCCCAATCATATTACTCCTGAAGCTTGGAGTGATCATTTTGGCGACCTTTATTCTGGGCCCAGCTATACAAGTGCAGACGGCCATCCCCCATCTAATTCCAGTACTAATAATAGAATCATAGATGGTGACCCCCGACCCATTTAAGGCCTGTCGATGGTGGCCCTTTCACGCTAAAGGAAGTTAAGGTGGCTATAAGTAGGTTGGTGCCTGCTAAGGCCCCGGGACTGACGGCCTTCCAGGCGATCTGTTTTTAGCTGACCCGGATAAATGGGCCGAGTACGTCCTCCTCTTAATTAACTCCATCACTAGAGGATGTCCAGTACCAGAATCATGGAAGGGGGCAGAGGTAGTCCCCATCTATAAAAAGGGAGCTAGAGAAGACCCTTCAAACTAAAGGCCCATTAGCCTTATAGACTCGATGCAGAAGGTAGTTGGGAGGGTTGTCCTACAGCGAATCCAGGCCTGGGCGGAGGAGGAGGACATCCTCTCCGAGTTTCAGGCAGGATTCCGGACCAATACGAGTATGGTGGACCAGGCTTTTAGACTTCTTATGATTCATGGGAAAGTGGTAACAGTGGGCAAGGGCAGTCTTTATCTCGCTTTTATCGACCTGAGGACTGCCTTTGACTTGGTTCCTAGGAATAGATTATGGGAAATACTCCGAGAGATGGGCATCCCTTTACTAATTCTTAACCTCTTAGAGAGGCTCCACGAGGGCAATTATGCCCAGGTAAGATGGGGGTCGCAAGGGCAGCTTACTGGAAAGATTCCAGTAAACAGGGGAGTTCGCCAGGGCTGTGTGATGGCACCCTCCCTGTTTTCTTTATATGTAAACGGGGTGGTTAGCTATTTGCAAGAAACACCAGCCGACGCCCCCGCCCTGGCAGGCAAAAAAGTGCCAACTCTCCTGTTCGCTGATGACACACTGCTCATTTCCAAGACCCCGGCAGGCCTGCAAACCCTCTTGAATAAGTTCCAAACATTTTGTAACTCTCGGGGGTTGCTTATAAACACAACGAAAACAAAACTAATGACTTTCAACCCCCACAAGTCGTTTAGGAACAACTTCACTTTAGATGGGACTCGCCTGGAGAGGGTTTCCACCTTTGATTACTTGGGGATTCGCTTATCAGAAAAAGTACAGTGGAGACCCCATCTTGATAAGATGCTCCTAAACCATAAAAGGGTGGCCGGGGCACTGAGCAGAGAACATCGCTCTTCCTTTAGTAGACCTGTTGCCCCAGCACTTATTGTATATGGAGCCAAGGCCGTTAGCTCGGCTCTCTATGGCGCCGAGCTATGGGGCTTTGAAAATCTCGACGATATTAGTAGATCGGAACACAAGTTCTTTAGGGACTTGATTATGTTATCACGAGGAGTCCCCTTAACCCCTTTGTTCTATGATCTGGGCAGGCGCCGTTTTAAAGATCTGGCTAAACTCCGCCCTCTGCTCTACTGGGCCCGTCTCAGGAGGACCCCAGAATTAGCCAACTACGCTGAGGCACTCACAGAAATTATGCGTATTGACACCAAGAAGGAGATCAAATGGATCTCCAATCTTAAAGCAGTAACAATTGCACTTGGCTTTAAGGCCTCTTAGGATACCCAAATTCCACCGAGCAAAGAGGAACTTAAACGGACCTACTGGGCCTGGATTGATGCCAAGGAACTCAATAATCCTAATATGGGAAGACTCACGGAGGAATTCTTCCAATATAAATTGCATAGAGGCCTAGAACCATATATGGACATAATCAAGGTCCCCAGAGATAGGTCTTTATACATCCAATTTAGGTTTGGCTGTCTCCCAGTCCTTGAATTTACTGCAAAATGGTCTCCACCGTATCACACTACTGAAGAATGCCCACTGTGTGACACCCCAAAGGAGAGTGTGGCCCACCTTATGTTTGCGTGTCCTGGTCACGCAAGCACAAGGTCCAGGTGGCTAGTCCCCATATGCACACAACTAGGCACTTTGGATCATAGAGTTGCTTTACGCATATTAAAATCAGACCCGAGCACACTGTTTGTTTGCGGAGTCGCCAAGTTCTTAGGATGCGCCTGGATAACCAGGTGTAGGGCCATACAGAGGGCAGTCCCTCCAGCCCCTTCTGTTGAAAAATAACTGGCAATTCTGACGGGTAGGGTCAAGGAGCTATGGCGGAACACTTGGCGTTTGATGTAGAATAGCACTCAGTTGATATTAACCATTTTAACATTTTTACTCAAACAAATCTTGAAATAGCTTTATGTTTTAACAGTTTTAGAGTTGTACTTTTCGTATTGTATTGCTTATATGTGTTTGTATTCCTTTTATTCTCTTTCTTTTTTAACTCTATTTGATACATTTGATGAAATGGCTGATGCTTTTATGATATTTATATCGAAATAAAGCTATTTGATTGATTGATTGAGAATTGACATTTTTAAATTTGTGAGAAAAGTGAAATTAAAAAAATGGCACATCATGAAAGGGAGAGGTAAGCATCACCTGTGTAGGGAACGTCCCCCTGGGCACAGCAAATGACCACAATGTTGTGGATAGGAAAAGTTGTATGCACTTTAGCATCGAACAATTGATGAATCCGAATTATATGGTTAACATGAATATAATTTAATGGAACTGGGTCGTTGATATTACATCATTCATATCGTTCCCATCCAAATATATGTGTTCATCAAAGCTTCAAACTGAACATTTCAAAGTCCCGATGTCATTTCGGGCTATCAGAGCCCTTCATCAGGGGCAAATAATCTGAAAATGATAAATGGAGGATACAAATAAAAACAAACAGTCCTTCCAGCAAGCAAATAATTATATACGTGAAAAAATACATAGAGATCGTAACATCGACGCATTTCACGAGACAGTTACGAAAGATCTGATAAAATTTCGCAAACTAAAAAGACAAAAAAATACCACTTCTACAAACTTTACCAAAGAACAATGGCAAATAATTAAATCTTTGTCTGATGACGAAAACATTGTCATCCGCCCAGCAGATAAAGGGGGAAATATTGTGCTATGGGATAGATCTGCTTACATTGCCGAAGCACAAAAACAATTAGAGGACACTAAGTTCTATGTCAAAACTAACATACAGGAGTACAATGCCGTATAGTAGAAATCTGGAACATGCTTACAGAATGGAGAGACGAAGGCATCCTCCAATGGGAAGAGTACTGTTACTTAAAATGTGATTACCCCAGAACACCGATTTTCTACCTTTTACCAAAGGTCCACAAAAACCCCAACACACCACTTGGGAGACCTATTGTCTCCTCAATAGGATGTGTCTCTGAACACATCTCTAAATACATAGACCATTTTCTCCGGGACTATGTGGAGATGTTACCCTCATACATAAGAGACACAAAAGACTTCCTGGGAAAAATCAGTAATATCACCTGGGAAGAGGACTATCTCATGATAACAATGGATGTAAACTCACTATACTCTATCATCGATCATTCACTCGGTGTACAATGCTGTCAGCACTTTCTCAGCAACCACAGAATATGCTATCTTGAACACAGAAATGTTGTTGAAACTGATGAAATTTTGTCTGCTTAATAATATGTTTCTGTTCAATGGCACCATGTACAAGCAACTCCTCGGCACTGCCATGGGCACTTGTTTTGCCCCAAGCTTTGCCAACCTGTTCCTGGGCGTGTGGGAAGAGGAGGTCCTTAAAAAACTCACCTTGGATCCCAATGAAAACAGGGTGATTAGATGGTATAGATACATAGACGATTTGTTTGTAGTATGGAAAGGTAGTGAGGAAAGTGCAAAAAATGTCATTACTGTACTTAACGACAACACCTTCAACCTTAACCTTACATACACTTTGCATTGTGCTAATTTTGATTTGGACACTTAGGGGAGCTGAAAGCCTTGGCTTCTGCATCTCCCTAAATGCCTCTCTGTCCTTTACAGGTGCTTTGATCTATCGTCCGCCGGGTCCTAGCGCAGCCTTCATAGAATCAATAGGAGATACTCTAAGCCACCTATTTCTCAGATATGCCAATTTTACCTTGCTGGGAGATTTCAATCTCCACTTGGAAGGCGGAACTGAGCTAGGAGTGGATAACTTTCTTCAAATAATTGAACTATTCAAACTGTACCAGTTGGTAGATGCCCCAACACATCGGGCAGGCCACACTATAGATGGGGTCTGCTCCAACTTCACTTTGCTCTCTGCAGACACCCCCATTCCACAGATATGGTCAGATCATTACTTTGTCCCCCTGTCACTTAAACTCCCTCCTAGGATTCAACAAGATAAGATATCCGCTCACTCCCAGCCCAGGCGTAAATGGGCACAACTAGCTGCCGACCCTAGGTTGGCTACCACTGCCCAGGCCTATCTCCCCGTACTAACAGGGAATACTGTAATTGATTCGCATCTCTTTCACGCTTGGTTAACGACTACAAGTAATGAACTTATGCCACCAGACAAACCTGACGAGACTACTAAATCAAAAGCTCATAAAACACCTTGGTTCACGCCCGCTCTTGCACAAACACATCTCCAATGTAAGCAACACGAGCGCAAGTGGAGAAGATCTTACGATACAGGAGATAGATTAGCTTTTAAAATCAGTAGGAAACTCTATCATGCCCAGATTAAATTAGCTAAAAAAAGTACTACGCTAACAAAATTCAGGAAGCAAACCAAGACCAAAAAGCCATCTTCTTAGTTGTAAAGTCCTTTACTAACCCGAAAGTACTACAGAAAGAGATTCCACCTTCCCAAGAATTATGCGATCAAATTTAAGTCTTCTTTGAAGACAAAATTCAAAAAATTCAAAAGGATTTTAGAACCTCCCCTGTCCTAGATGTCGCCCAGAAGCATGATTCCGTTACCACTGCCTTTTCCTTACGAACTTTCGAACCAGTATCAATAGAACAAACTCGTGATGCTATCATAGCATGCAAATCAGGTTCCTCCTTAGACGCCTGCCCTCCTATAATTCTCCACAAAATCATAGATATAGTTAACCCAATCTTAAACCACATAGTTAATTCCTCACTAAGTTCAGGTACAGTGCCAGACGAATGAAAGTTGGCATTGGTAAAACCTCTACAAAAGAAGCAAAACATTGACCCTTCGGTGCTCTCAAATCTCCGGCCTATATCTTTACTCCCACTATTGGGCAAAATTAAAGGAAAGTTAGTTCACAAAGAACTTACTAAATTCATTGAGGCCGCTAACATTCTTCACCCCCAACAATCTGGTTTTCGCCCAAAGCATTCTACAGAATCCGCACTCCTAGAATTAACAGACATTTTAAAAATGTTAGCTGACAAAGGAAGAAAGGCAGTCCTGATCTTACTCGATCTGTCGGCCGCCTTCGATATCATCTCACACTCCATCCTTATGCAAAGGCTGAAATCCTGCGGCATCTCAGGCACCATGCTTGAATGGATAAAGTCCTTCCTCACTAATCGCAGACAAGTAGTGACCCTGGGATATTTTCTTTCTGTTGAACGGCACATCACAAAAAGAGTACCACAGGGCTCGTCGCTGAGCCCGTTGTTATTCAACATTTATATGACCCCACTTATCTCTTTGGTATCATCTTTTGTGATCGAAGTTACTTCTTACGCAGATGATACCCAAATGATTCTTTCGCTGGACAATAATTCCACTAACGCCGAACTCAATTTTAAACATTGCCTATCCGAGGTCATCCAGTGGATGAAGGATAATCACCTCAGATGTAACACTGACAAAACGGAGATTTTGCCAGTAGGAAAAGATGTCCCATTCCGGCCACATGAGTGGTGGCCAGAGGGGACGACACCCCCACCTGACACTTTGAAGGAAGCTAAAAATGTAGGAGTGCATTTTGATACTGCTCTATCCTTTCATCCACATGTAATGGCAGTAGCAGGGACCTGCTTCAGCCTCATGAAATCTCTGAAAAAATTATTTGATTTGATACCACTGTCCGCTAGGAAATCAGTGGCAGTGGCCTTAATCCTCTCGCGCTTGGATTACTGCAACAGCCTCCTGGCAGGAGCAAAAAAATCAACCTTTAAAAGACTCCAAATTGTCCAACACGCGGCAGCGCGCTTAGTGCTAAAGCTGCCTCGTAGGTCCTCAGCATTGGCAGCTTTGAAAGCCCTTCATTGGCTCCCACTCCACAAAAGAATACTCTTTAAAATCCTCTTAATCACTTTCAGAGCCTCGCTCAAACTAGGACCTAAGTACCTCTCGGAGAGATTTACTCCCTATATCACATCAAGAACCCTCAGGTCCTCATCAGCCAACCTCCTTAAACCACCTACCTTTAGATGTAAAACCAAAGGGGGAAAGACAGTGGCCGTTCTGGGAACCAAGGCATGGAACAAGTTGCCAACCCATCGGAGACTGCAAAAAAATGAAACCCAATTCAGGAAATTGATGAAAACATGGATATTCAGTTCCACAGACGAACTATGCCTGTCCCTCATCTAGTCTCCCTGGGAATCACCTCTCACCTCTAACCAGCGCCAGGATGCTACTTTCGGAGTGGCAGCTAGCGCTTTATAAATAACTTCATTACATTACATTACATTACATACACAATGAGCAGAAAACAGATTGAATTTCTTGATGTAGTAGTAGAAATAAAGAACAATCAAATGAGTACCAAACTACACAGAGAAATTACAGCGGGGAATAGTCTTCTCCATGCTTTCAGCAGCCACCCTGAAACCCTGAAATGGAGTATTCCATTTGGTGGGCTGCTGAGAGCAAGGAGAAACTGTAGCACACAGGAAAATTTCCTAGCAGAACAAGAGAACAGGATTACAAGATTCAAAGAAAGAGGCTACCCCAAATGGGTATTGACCAGGGCTAAGGAGAAAGTTAGCAAAATCAGGAGAGAAGAAACGTTGAAAGACAAACCTATCCTTGAGGAAGATACCACCACCAGAGTGATTCTCACTTATAATAGAGAATCCAAAAAGATATCTAGAATCCTTAATCAAAACTGGAACATCCTTTCCAGTGACTCTATCATAGGTCATACCATAGTGGCAGACCTCGTATCACATACAGGAAAGGAAGAAATCTTAGAGACTTTTTGGTAAAGGGTGACATTACTAACACACATCTAAACACGCAGCTTGGTCTCCAGGGATTTTTTCCCTGCGGCCACTGCAAAGCTTGCAGGAACAGTACCATGAGGAAAACCTATCACACCCCGACAGGGGAAAGAACCATCAAGCAATTCCTGACATGTGGAACTAAATTTACCATCTACATTTTAGAATGTCCATGCAAAAAGAGATACATAGGCAGCACCACACTAGCCACCAAAAAAAGAGTTTTGGAACATATGAGAGCCATTAGCAACAAAGACCCCGACTACTCGGTAGCCAGACACTTTGCAGATTACCACCTCTCTAACAACTCCCTCCTTACTTTCTTTGCCATAGAACAGATTGAGCAGAACCATAGGGGAGGTAACAGAGTATTACAATTACGGAAAAATAGTCATGGCATATAATTAACTTACAAACCAAAAGCCCGAACGAGCTTAACCAGGACGAGGAAATGAGCATCCACCTACACCGGTGTACTCATAGTACGGCCCGCGGGCCGCCAGCGGCCCGGCAGGCCTTCATTGGCGGCCCGCGGACCTTGCCATGCCATTTTTACATTGCCAGTGAGGCCGACAGTAAACACAGAAGATGACCGCAGCAGCATACGTAGTGAATACGTATTAAATACGTATTCACTACGTAATAAATACGTATTCACTACTTATGCTCCTGCAGCCATCTTCTGTGTTTACTGCCGGCCTCTGGCCTCTGCGACCTCACACATGGCACAGTCGGAAAGCTTCCTAAAAGGCCCTTTAAAAGTCAGCTGTAAGCGTTTTCACAACTGACTTTTAAAGGGCATTTTAGGAAGCTTCCTGTTGTTCGTGTTGCCAATGACGTCCTCTTCTATGTCCTCTTCTCCCGCAGCCTTTACTCCACCCACAGAGACAGACACACAGACACGCAGAGACACACACACACAGAGACACACACACACAGACACAAACACACAGAGGCACACAGAGACAGATACACACACAGAGACAGAGAGACACACAGAGACAGAGAGAGAGACACACACACACACAGACAGAGACACACACACAAAGACAGAGACAGAGAGACACAGAGACAGAGAGACACAGAGACAGAGAGACACAGAGACAGAGAGACACACAGAGACAGAGAGACACACAACAGACAGAGACACACACACAGAGACAGACACACACAGAGACACACACACTGACAAACACACACACAGACAGACACACACACAGAGACACACAGACAGACACAGAGACAGAGACACACAGAGACAGACACACAGAGACAGACGCACAGAGACAGACGCACAGAGACAGACGCACAGAGACAGACACACAGAGAGACAGAGACAGACACACAGACACAGACACACAGAGACACCGTGACAGACACACAGATACAGTGAGACACACACAGATACACACACACACAGACGCACACACAGAGACAGACATGCACACAGAGACAGAGACGCACACACAGACAGAAGCACAGACAGAGATGCACACACAGAGACAAACCCACACACAGAGACAGAGACACACACACAGAGATGCACTCACAGAGACGCACACACAGAGACAGAGACACGCACACAGAGACACGCACACACACAGAGACACACACACAGAGACACACACACACACACAGACAGATGCACGCACAGAGACAGATGCACGCACAGAGACAGACGCACGCACAGAGACAGACACACACAGAGACAGAGACACACACACAGACAGAGACGCACACACAGAGACAGAGACGCACACACAGAGACAGAGATGCAGAGACAGAGATGCACACACAGAGACGCACACACAGAGACAGAGACGCACACACACAGAGACAGAGATGCACACACAGAGACAGAGACGCACACACAGAGACAGAGACGCACACACAGAGACAGAGACGCAAACACAGACACACACATAGAGACAGAGACGCACACACAGACCGAGATACACAGAGACAGAGACACACAGGCAGAGACACACAGGCAGAGACACACAGGCAGAGACGCACAGGCAGAGACACACAGACAGAGAGACAGAGACACAGACAGAGACACACAGACAGAGATAGACAGAGACACACAGACAGAGACACACAGAGACAGACACACACACAGAGACAGACATGTGTGTGTATGTTGTGTCTGGTAGCTCAGTGGACTAATGCATCCACTGCAGGGGCCTGTGTTCAACCTCATGGTCACAGTTTTTTTTACTCTAGCCCCGCCCCCACTGACCCCGCCCCCACAGGTGCGGCCCTCGGCCACAAACCACACTCTAAATTTGGCCCCCAAGAGAAAGTTTGTGAGTACCCATGACCTACACGAATAGTGTTTACGATTGTCAGTTCTAGTGCTTTTGTTTCTATGCTGTATAGATAGCTCTGAGATATGTGTATGCTTTTGTTTCAATGCTGTATAGATCGTTCTGAGATATGTGTATGCTTGAAACTATAGTAAATTTTGTGCAAATTTTAAAAGGATCTTAACCCACAATGTGAGAGCAACTCATGTTTTTATTTTTCTCTTTTATCACAGGAGAAAAGGAAGGGGCCGACTTAGAGGACCTGCTCCAGCATACCCCCCTAAACTTTTCTTCAATCAGCACGGTGGAGGGCAACACCCTACAGATAAGAGATTTGTTTCCATTGTTTAACTATATCTCTACAGATCTGGGGTTCAGAACAAGAGTGTAGATCACCTCACTTTCTTTTCCATTGTTTATTTAGTTTCCTTTTGTGGACTACTGGTTTTTGGTATGGGTTTTGAACAATACAGAGCAGTATGGGTTTACCTTTTCCTACATCCTGGCACTATGCCGAGACCAACATATGCTGGCACTAAGCCGAGACCAATATATGCTGACTGACACTAAGTTGTGCCACACGCAGCAACCAGTTGCCTTTTAGCATCCCCCTTCTTAGCACTAGAGCTCACACTATATATCTTTACAGTGCACAGTCTACATATTGACACTAGGTCAGCATTCCTGTTTGCACTCTGGTTCAGATTATTAACCCTTATTTTGGGTGGACCATATAGAATTATGTTCTCTGGGGCACTTTGCCGGTAATTACACATAATTCCTTGCTATGCCTACACTCAGTCCTACTGATAGTGCATTAGCACATCGGCAGCAATTGTCTCTGCTCGTACTTACAACACGGCTGGCAGGCAACTGACATAAAGCATGTGCTAAATTACATTGGCATTTTCCTTAACGACATGCTCAATCGAATTACCGGAAAGGGTAACAAGGGGAGACCTGTATGATGATACAATACTGATCTACCTCGGACTATAAATATGGAAGCCACTACAGTGTAAGTGGTGGAATGAGATCGTGCAGTAAGTTCTCAGGGTGGAGAACACAGAATATGTGGTCATGGGCACTATGCCAGCACCTCGACGTAATCATGCCTACATTAAATACATAGGGGCATATTAGCAAGACCCACGTTAAAATTATCGCCGTTTTAGCGGCAGGAAACTGCCGCTAAAATGGCGATAATGGGCTTGCTAATATGCGTTATAGAATTCCAATAGAAGCCCAGGTTAGATGTCCTGCACATCTAACATGGGCTTCTATTGGAATTCTATAACGCATATTAGCAAGCCCATTATCGCCGCTTTAGCGGCAGTTTCCTGCCGCTAAAACGGCGATAATTTTAACGAGGTTCTTGCTAATATGCCCCAAAGTGTTTCGCATAAGATGACCCACAGCATTATTACTATTTTTTTAATGTACTTATGACGCTGCTGGTTAGTTAACTCAATAGAGCACGTAGTACATACTGTTTTATGATGCTATATTTCTTATATGTATATGACGTTAAGCTCATAAGTTTATTCAGAACAGTCGAACTGGGGTACGAATGTATGACTTCTAATACTGTTTTAACCCCAGACTGCACGTTACAAAATGGATGCCACTGAGGTGTAAGAGGCTCATGCATCTCTTTGTCCCTTTTCTATTTTCCATACTCTGTATGTATTGCAAGTCATTACCCACAATACAGTGTGTGATCAAGCTTGCTGTGCAAGCGAAACGCGTTACTGGATTAAAACCAACCTCTGGTGAAAAGCAAAATACTCTGAGTGATCGCTTTATTGGAATTTTACTTTGGGATATATATATATGGAATTCTTGGCATATTTTTGAACTGGAACAAGCTATGTTGATGCCCTGTATGCCCTGCAATAAAAAAGGAATATAACACAACCGTGTGTGGCGCCTTCAATGTTGGGAGCTCGTTCATATGGATATGTTAGCGGCCTGCTCTGGTCGCGAGGGCGCCCCGCTGCTGACGATGCGGGTCCAGCACCTTGACTGACAGGGTGCGTTTGGAACGGCGTGTCCGTATTGCATGGACCTTCATTTGAGAAGAGCTACAACCTTACCTGTATTCAGTAACCCACTGTGGTATTTAAAATTTTAATTGAGGAGAATTTGCCGGCACCCAATTGGGATTTAAAGAAATAAGTGAACTTCCAAGACCAGAATGCAATGGGAGTATCCGCCTACATAGGCGGGACATAAAAACCCATTGCAAGTGCGATGTAAGTGACTGCCGCTTTCTTTCTCTTTACAGGCCAAGCCAGTGAGCAAGGGCGAAGGAACGCCCGAAACGCGTATGGAATTCTTGGCAAATTGGTGAACTGGAACAAGCGATGTTGATGCCCTGTATGCCCTGCAATAAAAAGGAATATAACACGACCGTGTGTGGCGCCTTCAATGTGGGGAGCTCGTTCATATGGATATGTTAGCGGCCTGCTCTGGTCGCGAGGGCGCCCCGCTGCTGACGATGCGGGTCCAGCGCCTTGGCTGACAGGGTGTGTTTGGAACGCCATGTCTGTATTGCATGGACCTTCATTTGAGCAGAGCTACAACCTTACCTGTATTCAGTAACCCACTGTGGTATTTGAAATTTTAATTGAGGAGAATTTGCCGGCACCTAGTTGGGATTTAAAGAAATAAGTGAACTCCCAAGACCAGAATGCAATGGGAGTATACGCCTACATGGGCGGGACATAAAAACCCATCGCGAGTGCGATGTAAGTGACTGCCGCTTTCTTTCCCTTTACAGGCCAAGCCAGTGAGCAAGGGCGAAGGAACGCCTGAAATGCGTATGGAATTCTTGGCATATTTGTGAACTGGAACAAGCGATGTTGATGCCATGTATGCCCTGCAATAAAAAAGGAATATAACACGACCGTGTGTGGCGCCTTCAATGTTGGGAGCTCGTTCATATGGATATGTTAGCGGCCTGCTCTGGTCGCGAGGGCACCCCGCTGCTGACGATGCAGGTCCAGCGCCTTGACTGACAGGGTGCGTTTGGAACGGCGTGTCCGTATTGCATGGACCTTCATTTGAGCAGAGCTACAACCTTACCTGTATTCAGTAACCCACTGTGGTATTTAAAATTTTAATTGAGGAGAATTTGCCGGCACCCAGTTGGGATTTAAAGAAATAAGTGAAATCCCAAGACCAGAATGCAATGGGAGTATACACCTACATAGGCGGGACATAAAAACCCATCGCGAGTGCAATGTAAGTGACTGCCGCTTTCTTTCTCTTTACTGGCCAAGCCAGTGAGGAAGGGCGAAGGAACGCCCGAAACGCGTATGGAATTCTTGGCATATTTGTGAACTGGAACAAGCGATGTTGATGCCCTGTATGCCCTGCAATAAAAAAGGAATATAACACAACCGTGTGTGGCGCCTTCAATGTTGGGAGCTTGTTCATATGGATATATATATATATATATATAAATAATCCACCAAAATGATTCCTTGTCACAACACGCTCGCAGTTGGTGCTGGCATGTCGGGGAATCATAAAGGGTAAAGATATAGCTAGGTACAAGCTATGCATTTGTTCTTGGTGTTTCAATACAGGCTATAGATTTAACAACACAAATGTCAATGAAAATACAAGACCAAACATACATATACACAACCAAAAAGTCCTATTTGTTGTTCCAAGAAATCTTTTTATTTTTTATTTTTATTCTTATTTTGTTATTTATATGTTTTCTCAATGATTTATTTAATGACTTAATTCAAAGTAATATGTAAAATACAATGATGCACGATCATAAAACATATATAGACAAACTTACATGTTAAATACAAACAATTACATAAAATAATTAAAAATACATCATTCTGTAGAACACAATAGCGTAAGAGATGGAGGAGGTAGATTATTAAAGAAATTTCCAAGGCAGGCGGTAGTTAAGAACACTACGCGCGTTTCGGCAATATTGCCTTCATCAGGAATGACCGTCTCAACTTTCTCTGTTGTAAATTTGAGCAAAGGTTCTCTCTCTTAAAAAGGAGAATCCTGCGTAGACAAGATGTTATCTATGTAGCGGGTACGTCGAGGCGTGTTTGTGATATATGCAAGAATCTAAAAGTTACTACTTCCTCGATATTAATCCAGATGTCGACCATATACAGATCTGGCTGGGTGAGAAAATGGGTATGAGCACTCGCATTTACTTTTTAAAAAATTTTTTTTTTTTTTAGTTCATTTTTCTCCCTCTCGCTCCAAACCAGTACAAAGAGACTCATTATCAGCTCCCTTTTACTCAGATCATATAAGGTTTCAGGTTCTGCAAGTAGATCAGGACATGCTTCTTTCAGTCATCCTTTCAAGCTCAGCACCTCCAGACACTTAGCGGTCCCTGAATTCAGCCTAATATCCATTGTCCGTTATTAGTAATTTCTTTAACGGATGACATGTGTAGGTAACTTCAGTTCTTCCGGGTCGCATGACAGCCACTCCCATTTGTCGGGGGAATCACACCGCTATCATTTTTTCCATCAATGAGAAATATGCCGCACTCCAGGAGTTCTTTTCACCAAGTAATTTTTTTTACTCCACTAACACCAACGTGTTTCAACTATGAAGTCTTGGTCACGATTTCTCATTGATGGAAATAAAAAAATATATATATATATACACACACACATACACACATACATATATGTATTTAGATTGTTGTAAAAGTGTTTGTAGTTTATGTACTTTTTTGTTTATACCGTTATGTGTTTAGTTATATATTTTAATGGGATGAATTCTAATTATTTTGGTGATGTAACATAATCTTTTTTATTCAGACATATATATTGTTTAATGTTTATTGTAATTATTTGTTTAACGTAATATGTCGTTTTTATTTATTAATAATAATGTAATTATTTTGGCGATAATTTTGTAGTTGCTATTGTGTGAGGCAATATTTTCAACACATCATATGTTTATTTAAAGGTAATAATATTTTTGTTTCCAATATTTGTATTTTCAAAGTAAAAATGAATATTTTTAACAACAATATTTGTGTCCTTGATATTTGTGGTTTTATTAGTTAAGTATAGGAAGGTAATATTTTTGTTAACAATATTTATTTTCTGATATATTCAATATTGCGTGGATTGATATTATGACAGTGGTCCAAAACTAAAGACAAGCTTGGAGAAGTATACTGAGAAAGACAAAACCACAAAAACAAAGAAATAAGAGGTATGATATCACTTTAAACTTGGCATCTTGCAGGTTGTACTCAGCATTAGAGACAAAAAGTGAAGATTGGAAGAAGCTTAGCTAGGTAAAGAGTATTAAACATCAGGATCCAACTAGCACAAACCTAGCTGCTTATAAACTGAAGGGAAAATGTACAAATGCAGGATTTTTAAAGCTGACTCGGAGTGTCATAATGAGGCACTTTTTGAAGTAGTGTCACGCCTAGAGACTAGATCATATGCCCTTTTACAATTTTTTTATATTATAATAGGTGAGGATTTTAGTGCTAAGATAGGGCAAACATCGATAGATGGTAACCCTTTTGTGTTAGAGGACCTAGTGACTGGAGATCATGGGTCTGACCAGAGGGGACGTAAACTATCGGAGACGCTTGGGCAAGCCGGTTTAATAAATGTAATGCCTGTGGGCCCTAGGTTGTCTAGGGAACTCCCCACTTTTGTAGGTTGGGGCAAAGGGACATTCATTGATCATATCTTTTGTTTAAGGTCTCTTGATCGTCATATCAGCCCACGGGTGGTTCATGAAACTAACTTAAGTGACCACAACCCAATAGAAACTGTACTCAGAGTAAGTGTTGGTCCGGCTGAAAATCCTGACCCAGGATTGACGGGCCTAACTAAGAAAGACAGGGGTTTGAGGTCAAAGTGGTGTAACCTCCCAATGCCTAAAGTGATTTGGGGGCATATGTATCAACAATTCATTTTGCGAATCCTTAATAGCGAATTTTTGCGAATCGCTATTAAGGACTCGCAAAATGAAATGTATGTAGGTTTCGCAATATTAATTGCGATTCCTACGTATTCCTTAATTGCGAAACGCAAATTGCGATTCGCAATTAAGGAATACCTCCCCATTCATTCCTATGGGCCTAGAGGCCCTTAGGAATGAATGGGAGGACATTCGCAATTTGCGAGTACCCATTAGGTACTCGCAAATTGCGACTGCAATTTCAAGGGTGCAAGGGTGTCAAAAGGACACTCTTTTGCACCCCTGAAATGAGCATGTGTGCACATGTGGCACACATACATGCCCGTGGCGCACATACATGCCCTAAGGGCATGTATGTGCACCACATGGCACTTTGAAAAATGCCAAAAAGTGAATTTTTCAATGAAATCGCAAATTGCTACCAACTTGAAGGTGGTGGTAATTTGCGATTTCCTAAGGCAAATTCGCACAACTTGGGTGCTTCAAGAATTGCATTTAAGGAATCACAATTTGCGATTCCTTAAATGCATTCGCAGAATAGGGAATCGCAAATTTTGCGATTCCCTATTGTGCGAGGGCCTTTTGGGATGATACATCCCAAAAGGCTTTTTCCCGTTCGCAAATGGGCAGATTCTAAGAATCGGCCCGTTTGCGAACGGGAAAACGCATGATACATATACCCCAATATCTGTAGTTAGCCTTAATATTGCTATTATTGTGGAGCCCCTGTTATCTTTGGAAACATCACCTGCCCTAATTGTGGATGCATATAACCAGCTTAATGAGTCTACCGTAAATATCATCAGGGATATGGCAAGTAGACCCAGGGGTGCAAAGCCGGGCTGGCAAGACAAAGCCTGTAGGTTGGCGGGAAACCATTTGCGAGAGGCCCTCAAAATTATACCCCGCAACCAGGATATTATTAAGGATCAATCAATCAATCAATCAAGCATTTGTATAGCGCGCTACTCACCCGGAGGGTCTCAAGGCGCTTGGGGGAGGGGGGTCCGCTACTGTTCGAACAGCCAGGTCTTGTGGGTGGGTTGGCTGCTGCGGGGGCCAGGGGGTTTGGCGCTGGGCGCGGTCCAGGCGCGGACGGGCGCAGACGGGCTTGCCTTAGGTGCGCCTTCGGCGCGCCAGCGGCGCGGCCGCGCAGCGGCCGCCATTTATGGGGAGGTGGGAGGGAGGAGCAGCTGGGAGGCGGGAGGCAGGGGCAGCGAATGGGCAATCAGGAGGGCGGGGCCGCAGGGGATGCAGTGGCGGGAATGGCGAGAGGCAGCGAGGGGTACAGAAGGAAAAGTGGAGAGAAAGCGGACACAAATACGGGCACAATTCAAAACGGGGCAGCGAGGGGTACAGAAGGAAAAGTGGAGAAAAAGCGGACACAAATACGGGCACAATTCAAAATGGGGCAGCGAGGGGTACAGAAGGAAAAGTGGAGAGAAAGTGGACACAAATACGGGCACAATTCAAAATGGGGCAGCGAGGGGTACAGAAGGAAAAGTGGAGAGAAAGCGGACACAAATACGGGCACAATTCAAAATGGGGCAGCGAGGGGTACAGAAGGAAAAGTGGAGAGAAAGCGGACACAAATACGGGCACAATTCAAAATGGGGCAGCGAGGGGTACAGAAGGAAAAGTGGAGAGAAGCGGACACAAATACGGGCACAATTCAAAATGGGGCAGTGAGGGGTACAGAAGGAAAAGTGGAGAGAAAGCGGACACAAATACGGGCACAATTCAAAATGGGGCAGCGAGGGGTACAGAAGGAAAAGTGGAGAAAAAGCGGACACAAATACGGGCACAATTCAAAATGGGGCAGCGAGGGGTACAGAAGGAAAAGTGGAGAGAAAGCGGACACAAATACGGGCACAATTCAAAATGGGGCAGCGAGGGGTACAGAAGGAAAAGTGGAGAGAAAGCGGACACAAATACGGGCACAATTCAAAATGGGGCAGCGAGGGTACAGAAGGAAAAGTGGAGAGAAAGCGGACACAAATACGGGCACAATTCAAAATGGGGCAGCGAGGGGTACAGAAGGAAAAGTGGAGAAAAAGCGGACACAAATACGGGCACAATTCAAAATGGGGCAGCGAGGGGTACAGAAGGAAAAGTGGAGAGAAAGCGGACACAAATACGGGCACAATTCAAAATGGGGCAGCGAGGGGTACAGAAGGAAAAGTGGAGAGAAAGCGGACACAAATACGGGCACAATTCAAAATGGGGCAGCGAGGGGTACAGAAGGAAAAGTGGAGAGAAAGCGGACACAAATACGGGCACAATTCAAAATGGGGCAGCGAGGGGTACAGAAGGAAAAGTGGAGAAAAGCGGACACAAATACGGGCACAATTCAAAATGGGGCAGCGAGGGGTACAGAAGGAAAAGTGGAGAGAAAGCGGACACAAATACGGGCACAATTCAAAATGGGGCAGCGAGGGTGCAAAAGGAAAAGTGGAGAAAAGCGGACACAAATACTGGCACAATTCAAAATGGGGCAGCGAGGGTACAGAAGGAAAAGTGGAGAGAAAGCGGACACAAATACGGGCACAATTCAAAATGGGGCAGCGAGGGTACAGAAGGAAAAGTGGAGAAAAGCGGACACAAATACGGGCACAATTCAAAATGGGGCAGCGAGGGGTACAGAAGGAAAAGTGGAGAGAAAGCGGACACAAATACGGGCACAATTCAAAATGGGGCAGCGAGGGGTACAGAAGGAAAAGTGGAGAGAAAGCGGACACAAATACGGGCACAATTCAAAATGGGGCAGCGAGGGTACAGAAGGAAAAGTGGAGAAAAAGCAGACACAAATACGGGCACAATTCAAAATGGGGCAGCGAGGGTACAGAAGGAAAAGTGGAGAAAAAGCGGACACAAATACGGGCACAATTCAAAATGGGGCAGCGAGGGGTACAGAAGGAAAAGTGGAGAAAAGCGGACACAAATACGGGCACAATTCAAAATGGGGCAGCGAGGGGTACAGAAGGAAAAGTGAAGAAAAGCGGACACAAATACGGGCACAATTCAAAATGGGGCAGCGAGGGGTACAGAAGGAAAAGGGGAGAGAAAGCGGACACAAATACAGGCACAATTCAAAATGGGGCAGCAAGGGGTACAGAAGGAAAAGGGGAGAGAAAGCGGACACAAATACGGGCACAATTCAAAATGGGGCAGCGAGGGGTACAGAAGGAAAAGGGGAGAGAAAGCGGACACAAATACGGGCACAATTCAAAATGGGGCAGCGAGGGGTACAGAAGGAAAAGGGGAGAGAAAGCGGACACAAATACGGGCACAGTTCAAATGGGGGCAGCGGGGCGCAAAAGGGAAAGGGGAGACAAGCAAGCAATACGGGCACCGAGGCCACAAACGGAAGGGCGATCTTACCAGCAGCAGCAGCGGGCGGCCAGCACAGGCGGATCTGTGTGGTGGGGGAGCGACCTACCTGGCAAGGTTGCCAGGAGGGTGTATAAAATAGCATTAGGGAGGTGGAAGGCTGAACTTAAGGAAGCATCTTGGGATCGGCTGGTGTCCACTTGTTCCTCCAGAAATTCTAAGTGTTTTTGGGCGGTGGTTAATGGAAGACAGCCCAATGTGGCTGGGCAAAATGATATAGGCTATTCTATCTCCCCAGCCCTTTCGGTTGCCCAGTACCATAAGGTATACGCTTTGGACAAAGAACTCCCCATTCTTCAAGATGATGCTGATAAATTGTAGCCACTAGAGATTCGGTTTGAATATGAGGAGGTTTATGAGGCCATCATGGGTAGCCCATCTAACAAAGCACCTGGGCCAGATGGGATACCCGTGGATCTATATAAAGCTGAACCACATCTCTGGGCTACAGTCCTGACTAATGTTCTTAATGCTGTGACCCAGCTAGGGCTACAGCTGACTTGGAAATCTGCCACCATAGTTCCAGTGTTCAAGAAGGGGAATAGGCAGGACCCTACCTGCTATAGACCAATCTCCCTGCTAAGTTCAGTGGTAAAGGTGGTTGAGCTTATTGTCCTTCAGCAAGTGGAAGCTTGGGCCCAGGCAAACGATATTATCTGCCCTGTTCAATATGGATTTAGGGAAGGGATGGGTAATCTGGAGCAGTGCCTGAACCTTAACCTTATTATAGGGAAGTATGTTGTGGCAAAGCAGGGGTCTATTTTTCTTGCTTTGAAGGACCTCAGTAATGCCTTCAACTGGGTGATTAGGTCTAAGCTGTGGGACATCCTTGGGGATTTGGGATTGCCAGCCCAGTTGATCGTTTTTCTTAGAGCTTTACACGCGGACGTAAATGCCAGCGTCAGATACGGCACAGAGGGGGAGACAACTGAATCTTTTAGTCTCCCACGGGGGGTAGGCAGGGATGTGTGTTGGCTCCAATATTGTTTTTATTATATATTAATAACCTGAATAATTATCTGAGTGTAAATGGGGTTGACTTGCCTAGGGTAAAGTCTTCCAGCGTGCCTACCCTGCTATACGCCGACGACACTGTGCTGATGGCCCAAACGGCAAATGGGTTAAACCTTATGGTTTGCAAATTTATGGAGTTCATGGATGATCTGGGCCTAGATACGAACATCTCAAAGACACATTATATGGTCTGTGGGAGGAAGAAAGCTAGAACACGACCTATTGAAATCAAAGGGCAGAAAATCTCTAGGGTTTCCACCTTTCCCTATTTGCGGGTATCATTTGACCATCAGAACAACTGGCTTTCTTGTATCTCCAGTCGTTGCTCCAAGTTCACACAAGCCTGCTGTGCTTTGTCTAGATTCTCACTGTCGGTGGGGCATAAACCCATCTTGCCCCTGCTGCAAATCTACAGAATGAAATGTCTCCCAGTCCTGACATATGGTGCAGCCATTTGGCGGTACCATAGGTGTAGGTCGATTAAGCTTGAAGAGGACTGGTTCTATAGAAGACTGCTGGGGCTGGGTCCAAACAGCTCCTAGTTTGCAATCCATGAGGAACTGGGTTTGAATTATTTGGAGGATCAGGTTAAACTGGCTCCACTGTTACTTTGAATATCTGTTTGAGTAGATGGAAGACTGGGGTTCAACAGGAGTGTGATTGAGGATTGCATGAAATCATAAGATACCGTGGATTAATTATATAAAATCCGTTGCCCGTTCTCTAGATTGCATGGATATTTTTAACTGGCCGAATCTACTGAAAAAGGGCGACCGTGGTCTCTTTAAGGAACAAATTTTAAATACGTTTAAAGATGACAGGGAAGCCTGGGCACTGGAGAAAAACTCCAACAGATGTTATTTACTGCTGAAATCTGAGGTTGGAGTTGAACCTTATCTCATAGCAGTTAAACATCCCAGGGACAGATCGTTGCTTACTACATTTCATTTGGGTTCTATACGTACAATGATCTCTGGGACCCTCTGGGCCAAATCGATCCCTATGCTCTTTTAACCTGCCCTTGTGATGTTAGCTCACCCCAGACCTTGATACACCTGGTCTTATTCTGTAAATATTATGAATTCTTACATAGAGGTATTTATTACCACTTTTAAAAGCAAAGGGTTTTACTCAGTTTCATCCTGCCTATTAATATTTACAGTTACTATCGGATCAGGAGGTGATGTTAGCGGTTACTGGATATTTAAAAGTGCCTTGTACTGGAATAAAATGTGTGCCTAATAAATAATGTTGACTAGGTTAGGCTGGGTTGCAGAATTTTACAGAAATTTTATAAGGTTATTAAATGTTCACACATTGTTTTTTGGAATGATTTGCACTGTACTATGTCTAATAAGGCTTTTTAAGTTTTTAATATGGATTTTATGTATATGTTTTTATCTTTTATGATATATATAATCGAATAAAGATTAATGGAATTGAAATTGAAAGCTGACTTAAGGTCTGAAATTATACTTAAGGTATAAAGTTATACTTCAGGTCTAAAGTTGGACTTCAGGTCTAAAGTTAAACTTCAGGTCTAAACTTAGATTTCAGGTCTAAAGTTAGGCTTCAGGTCTAAACTTAGACCTCAGGTCTAAACTTCAGGTTTAAGTTTACCTTTGTGAATCAGGCTGTAGTGAAAACATCCACAGAGAGAAAGGCCCCAATGGAGTATTGTGACAATTAGCTCTCCCTTACAGCCTGAAAGGACACATCTATTCTGGTGCTTCTATCAAGCTAGAGTCTCATTATAGAGTGTGCTTCCTTACTGTGGCTTATCTATCTACTCGGAGCAAAATCCAGAACTTTTTAGGACTTCTCAAAGAATTTTAGATGTGTTTGTGAAAAACTATGTGGGTTGTAGTTTTCCCTGACACTCACATATATACTCTTTTTGTATGTAGAATTCCTAACAGATGAAAATGTCTGCATCCAGAATTGGAATAGAAAAGGCATCAACACTTGTAAATATGTGTTATTTTTCCATAGGATGAACACAAGTTTCCTCACTGATCTACACAACATCATTAAATCGGGAGTAAATTATGCGGCATAATCCGCACATTTTGTGATCGTTTTGCTTCATTATTTTGTCTTTTTTACACTTATTAACACGGTCTGGGCTTTCATTGCTCCTATTAGTATACTAGTAATACAAAATAATACAAAATAAAAATAACAGAAAGGCGATCAGTTAACCTTTGCAATGGTCCTTCCACTGTGAAGCAACCCGTGTTGCTCTGCTTTAGTAACTTTTGAACTTTATGAGCTAGAAATTAAAAAAATAAAAATAATCTGCAGATTATGTAGCAGATGATGGATTATGCGGCAAGTCTATATTTATGCAAAAAAAGTAATTTCCATTGGCGCTGCCAGGTGGCCTGTCTACATTGCCACAGGGGCGCTGCTCACACAGTGAGAATTACGTGGTCCACCTCTGTTATGCTACATTACCTTCCTGCTGCAATGGTGCTGCTCATACAATGAACACAGAGGCAACAGGTGTGAATGTAATTGGATAATGCATGGAAACACAGATGTGCTGCTATGTGTATTTGTGCGTGCCCATTTTTTTATGTATTAACCTGTTGGGGGGTTATTATGTTCAGTGCATCCTTAAAATTATTACTGTTGTCATTCAATAGAGATTGAGGGTCATTTGACATTGAAATTAGTTCCACTGGATGCAATGAGTCATGGATTTGCAGTTACATTTTTGCAGCATTTGAAACATTTTGGAGGATTTTACATATGGTGCAACATTTTATCAAGGAAAGATCATTTAAGAGACACCAATATGTAAAGAATGTCAGCGATAAATTGTTGGCTGTAAATGAGACCTCAGTGGGATGTTATGCTAATAAGGGATTCCAAAAATAATTGTTTCACCAAAGAGGCAAACAGAGATGATTTTAATTGCTTTCAATATATTTTTACAAGGTCACTTCAATTCATACGGAATAGTAGGCTGGAATGTGTGAAGAAGTTAAATTCACTTGTATGGCCCCCATCATCCCATTCCATATTTTCATGAGACATAAAATATAAAGACTGTAGCCACCAATCAGATAGTGTATCAGATCGCAGTTTTTTACTACGGAGCAGCATTGAAACAAATCGCTATATAATATCATGATGGAGATTGCTGTTGATTTCTAATGGCCGGTCAAAACTGAGGCATTAACATGACGCTCTGCTACAGAGCTGAAGAGGACCCAATGCAATGGGCTAGACCACACAAGTTAATTCCTTTTACAATATGAAGGCCACAAAATGGAACATATCTGCTTGGAAAGAATTACTTGGTACACTTTCTGAATTGGCCTCGCAGTACAAACAGTAGGTTCCAAAGCTAATACCATACAACAGATTTAAAACTTCAGTGACATACTGTAGAAAAACATGTACTACAACTAAAAGGGCAAAAATCAGATTTCGAATACCAGCCTGGCTGCTTCTCATACTAGTCTGCTTGTGAATGCAGTACTCTCAAGCAGAGTAGCATGGTATCCATCCTTTAAGCAAACTGGAGCCATGAGACGATAGACCATAAGTGGCATTAAGGTGTCAAGCACATAATCTGATCAAAACGGCAATATGCACAATGCTGTCATCAATTAGATCATTTCAGATGTGGCAGTGATGTTACCAATGGTGCCACAACACATGTAGTAAGTGTTGTAGTATTGAAGGTAATTTGGAGTGCATGGCGAAGAGCGAGTTTTAGTTACTTTAGGGCACGAGTTATAGTTACCTGAGATAACTTTGACAAGGTAATTTCAGTGGTTCAGTTAGCTTAAAAAGGTATCTTTTAACTGACATTTTCATCTAACTATAACATCCCTTTAGCCTTTGGCTTGTTCAGTGAACTCGTGGTGGAATCTCAATACTCGAGGTGGGATCTCCGCACTGCAGAGTGTGCCATGCGGAGATTCTGCCCCGAATGCAGAGACTCCATCCCCGAGTGCAGAGACTCACCCGTAACTGAATTACTGCATGTAAGTCCCTTTGTGACTCGAGTCCTTACTGTATTTTTATTGTTGCTCGGTAGCTGCTGCAATGCTGCTGCCTCTTCTAAGGGCACTACCAGCAAGAAAATATGTACTGCAACAAAGTCCTAAGGCAATATGGGGAATTCCTTGCCAGAGCAGTGAATATTAAATTAGCTGCTCCTGGCTCTCATTTATTATTCATTGAAAAAAAAAATGATTGGGGTGTCCCTCTTCCCACCCTCCACACCCACATCTTTAATTTTCATTGAGACTGCAGGGGAAGCCCCAAGGCCCCTGCAGTCCCAGCTGTCTCTCTGGTTGATACCCATTGTGGGTGTCTGTAGGAGCCGTTAAGTGGGTGCCCTTGTGTCCACCTAGAGCATACACAGCTCCATTTTACACTGGCCCTGGGGTCACCAGGGTCTCTTGGAGGCTTGATGAGGGGTATTAAATAATCGACCCCCAAGTGCTGGGGTCCTCTGGGCCTCTTCGAGGCTAGGAGAGAGGGACAGTGATCTCCCCTCCCCATTATAAAGATCCGGCCCCAGGGAACGGGCCCAGGACCTCAAGGAGGCTTAGGGAGGAGTGAAGCATGCCCCCTTGCACTATTAAATAACTTTCACTGCACACCCAGACCTGGCCCACTGGGTGAGGGGGTGATTTAAAACATATGGGAAACCACACTTGTATTTCATTTTGCTGCATATCCTCTACAAATTTGTTTTAAAACTATTCCACCAGGCATGGGGGGCAGGGTATCCTTACCTTACCCCCTTTATATTTTCTTTTATTCTTTCTCAGGACAGTGGACTGAGTATCTGAGTCCTAAGATGGCGGCCACCACATCTTGGTTGATCTGGTGTCAGCCAATCAGATGTCATCCTGAGATCTGTTGGCTCCGCTGATATTTATATTATTTAACCCGTACTTTCTCTAAAACTGCAGAGCAGAATTACACCAAATCAAACAAGCATGCTTTCTAGACAAAGATCTAGCTTGCTGCCAAATGTAATTCTGTTTTGCCGTTTTGCCTAGAGCAGTTTATAATTTTCCTATGGATAAATGCATGGAGAAAACATGCTTTGGTATCCCCCCTTTTTCTTAGTCCTCACTTGATGGATCATCCTGACACTTTTCAGGAAGGAGCTGAGGTGAAAGAACATTTTTTGGGGAAAGTTTTATGAAGATTTGTCAAACAGCACCAAAGCTATAAGCTAACCAAAAAATGCTTTTCCTATGAAAACGTGGTCCTAACTATAACTATATATATACATACACACACACACCCACACACACAGACACTTACATAGGTCAGTTGAGTAAATCTACACTTACCTATGTTTACTTACATTCACAATATTTTGATAGTCAGTATTATGGCTACAATACTTTGGTAGCATACAATTTATTTAGTAATTTTATTAATCACTTTTATAGAGTGCTCCCACTCTGTAAGGCATTGAGGATTTTACAGACAACTGCAAATTGTAAAGAGCAAATGATACAGAGGATGAATAATTGAATATCAGTATTGGCAGCGGGCTGCTTTCGGGATGAATTTGTTTTGGAGAATTAGTGTCTAAGGAGAACAAGACTGGTAGGTGTTCAGATGGAGACACAACTGATGGGTTTTCCTGAAAATCAAAAGTTGGAGCCAATCTGATTATTATTTCCTTATAATTATAACTTGCTGTTCTGATAATAACCCTCTCTGAAGGAATAGTGCAGACAAATATCCAGCAACAGAGATATCACTAACAGAGGGTCCCTCTTCTATTAGGTTTCTCCATAGAATCTTTTGACATTGAAGATAAATAGTGTTGCCTTTATTTGGTTATGTTTCTTTGATGGCAGCATCACAAAGAATCCCTTTGTACCAAAAAGAGGAATATTTCATCAAGCAGATGTCAAGAAAGAAAAGCACAGAGACTCTGAAATGCTTTCTCACACATAAATCCATAACCATCAGTGTGTAGTCATATTTTATGAAACTGAAAATGCAGTTTAATGCCAACATGCAATGCTGAACAAGAAGGAAAAACATATCATATGAAAAACTGCACGATGATAGTACCCCAAGAGAGAAACGTTTGATAGTATAAGCATGTTTGAAAGCCATCACCGGTTTACAGTAAATGCTTACTTGGGATTGAATAAAACTCTGGACTGTAAAAACAGATATAATTTGTTAATATTCCACTGAATTTGCAGGTACAAAACAAGTACAGTTGCTTGCAGGACATTATTCACTCTTTCGATTCTCTCTACCAGCAGTGTTTTCCTGATGATTAACAATGTATTCCATTCACACTAAAAGTTGCTTAACATTGAATTATACTTGACAATTATGGCTCCCACAGATGGTAAGCACAAGGACTTGCCTGAATTATGTGACGTGGGCATCATTTAGTGATAGCAATTGGCAGTACTTGCAACTTATGGCTGAGCTTTCTAGTACCACTTGCTTTGCCTTTGCTGCCCCTAGTCTCAAAGGGAGCCAGGCCTCATTTGGAGGCCAAGGGGCAGACAGGGGCTACTAAGCCCCAACAATGGTGTGTGAAGTAATTCGCCATCTGTGTGCTGGGGTGCATTCCCATATGACTCTGCAAACTGGACCAGGTATAACCCTTTCTGCGCCTTAGCGTAGTGAAGGGGAGCAGTGGTAGACTTCTCTGGGAAGTAGTATGGGGCCAAGAGTTCACAATTCAACAATCAACCAACAGAGACCATACTATAATGCCCAGGCATGTGCTTATCTTTTATGTGAAAATGAAGGTACTTACGTCTTACAGAAGAACTAAATACTACACAATTCAAAAGCATGTTGGTAGATCTGGCATCCTTGCCTTTTTGCCTTCAGAGTGGCTTCCCCCCTGACTTTTTGCCTTCGGACCGCCTGTTTTTGATGACTTCATTTTTGATGGCTTTAGGAATTTGCACACTTTGCCACTGCTAACCAGTGCTAAAATGCGTTTTCCCAAAAACACGGTAGAAGTGACTTGTGCCAAAGTAGCATACTTAATTTACTTGTAAATCCCTGTTAAGATGGCACTGTCTGTGCCTGGAGCCTGTAAATTAAACACTACTAGTGGGCCTGCAGCACTGATTGTGCCACCCACTTCAGTAACACTTTGAAAATGTCTCAGGCCTGCCACTGCAGTCTGTAAGTGTACAGTTTTAAATTGCAATTTTGACCTGGCAAAGATAACCATTTGCCAGGTCCATATCTTCCTTTCTAATACATATAAGTCACCCCTAGGGAGACCCTGGAGAGCCCATAGGGGAGGGTGCAATGTATTTAAAAAGTAGGACATGTATGTTTAAGTTTTATATGTCCTGGTAGTAGTAAAAAAACTATTAAAATCTTTTTTCACTACAGCAAGGCCTACCTCTCCCGTAGGATAACATTAGAGTTACCTTATTACATTTTATAAGTGTAATTTCCAAATAAGAACAGGTAGTCAGTTCATGTTTAGTGTCTAAAATTGTAATGAAAAAACCTAACTTATAGTAAAGTCAGATTTTAAATTACAAATTTGAAAATGCTGCTTTTAGAAAATTAAATAAAAAACTTGCAATGTTCCCAAACTGAAATTATTATTTAAACACTTTTTTGTAAGATCAAGCAATTTAATTGTCTTAATCTTTTTATGATTTTTCCGACTTCATATTATTCAAAAACATTTTAAAAATACCTCTTGATATTAATCGTACAACATATGTGTATGAGGCACATTTCTGCAGCACTCTATGGCTGCACAATACAGTTCAAAGCAACTTTTTTTTACAAAATACATTTTAACCAAAATATGGGTCAAAAACAATCAGCATCTTAAAATATATATCCAATATGTCCAAAGATTCACATATTCATGTTACATCTACACTAGCCAAATAATTTCATTGGTAGTGAAGTCTCTAGTAATAATCTTTGTGACCTCTTTTTTTCAATTCCAGCTCTATGGGTTATCTAGCACATTTTATTGAGGTAGGCTAGCAATTTCTTTTTCTAGGATGGCCTACATGCGGTGGTCTCATTGATTGCAAATAGCTCCACATGAATGGTCGTCAACGCGTTGCATTTTGAAACTTAAATTTCTTTCAGAGTTCTTAACAGGACTGGACTGGTTAATTTTTAAGCACCCTGTCGAGCTTTTTATTGGCCGTATTTCGCAAATTCTCTAGTTCGTTCCATTAAATGTCCTTTCCTTCTGATTTTTAATATTCTTATTGTAAGACTTCTTCTTTGAGAAGGTTTTTTGCTCCACAGACAATTCTTTGATGTCCTCTGGCATGTCCGGCCATTGGGAAATGATTTTAGAAAGTTAGCATTTTCTTGCCTTAGCCATTTGGTGCCTGCAGCCTGTCTCTGGTCACCTGACTGGGTGTAGTTGACAGTTGAGCTTTGTGTATCCCTCCTAGACAGCCACACTCAATGGGAGCATAGGTGTGACTGGGTGGGCCATTACTGGCAGGATGGGAGAGAGGAGCTCTACCCAGCCCCACTTACACTTGAATTGGCTCTGTCCTTTCTCCACATTACGGGCTGCATACCCCCTGCAGTTGGTCAGGAGCCAGGGCCATCAATGCTGGGCACCTGTGCACTTCAAAATCCTACCTCTAGAAGCTTCTCCCCACTTCAAAGGCACAACTGGGTATAAATACTGGACCTCAGATACCAACTCGTCAGATCACTTCTTGACCTGTTGATGCTCTGCCAGGAAAAAGGACTGCTGGAAGGACTAACACTTTGCTGGACTGTTGCTCTGAAGGACTGCTGCCCTGCTGTGTGCGGACCTGCTGCCTGATGCCCCCTTGTGTGAGTGAGAAGGACTGGACCTACATCTCTTGAACCCAGAAGCCAGGGTGATTCAAAGGGCTAGTTGGCTAGCCTCAAGATCTTAATCCTCAGGGACACTAATTGCTTCAAACAACCTTGCACCTGTGCGTGGACTCTGCCATCTGTGAGTCTAATCTGCCAAGTGGTGCCCCCCTATTCCTGGACCCTTGTAAGTGGTCTTAAGCTTAAGGTGCTATGCCATCCTTTGTGGATCCATCAGAACTGAAGCATCTCCTCTGCTGAGTGGCACAAACCAAAGCAGAATGGATGCATCGCTGATACTGTGTAGATTGGACCTGTCACAAAGACCCGCATCGCCTTCGTGGCCCCATCAGCACTGCTGCTTCGCAACACATCTATCGTTGATGGCACCCTCGACGACGGACTCTGCATCGCAGCCTCGCAGCTCCTCTGAAACTGACAAATTGACCTGACTGCACTCCGCATCCTCGATGCTGGACTTCGCATCACAAGCCCTGTCGATGAGGCAGGCCCTTACATCGCAACCTCGCCGCTTCTCAGAACCGAAGTATCGCTTCAGCTGCACGACGCATCTTTGACCAAATCATCACAATGCTCAGCAAACCAGGATTTAAGGTACTTTGTTCAGTGGGCCTAACTCAGTCCCTGTAGTCAGCCCACTATCTATTGCAGTCGGCCTGAACTTGTGACTTTGTCCCGGTCCAGTGGACCAGATATCCCTAGTTGGCACTTTGTGCTTTTTGGTGCTATTTTCACAAACATCTTTAAAATTGCATATCCCAGGATCTACTCATTGGATTTTAGTTGTGTTGGTCTTGTTTTGTTTATTAAAGAAAGATCTATCTTTCTAACTTGGTGTGGGATCCATTTTGTCTGGTGTTTTCACTTCATTACTGTTTGAAGTGTTTCACAAATACTTTACGCATTGCGTGAAGCCTGACTGCTCTGTGCCAAGCTACCAGAGGGTTGAGCACAGGTTAATTTAGGGTTGGTTTGTGCCTTACCCTGACTAGGATTGTAGTTGCTTCTTGACTAGGGCTCACATTCCAGTCAAACATCAACCCAATTTCTTAAACGTTATAAAAGATTATCAAAGTGATGTCATGTGCCCGAGTTAGGCCTGGTAGGAAATAGTGCCAATTTACAGTTACATGGTTCTCTCCTAAAGTTACCTTCCCTTTGTCACATTGATCTTTGAAACACATTTGCATGTGCACCACTTGTGTTAGTTTCCAAGAAAAACCGACCTTGTTGACACAAAAGAACTTTGTGAGAACACTATCACACTGCCTTGGCATTTTGTGCAAGGCCTTCCAGTGCATGATACAAATGTGTTTGCTATTACGTCCATATGGCGACGCAGCTGTCTGTGGAATACAAATAATAGGCAGCCTGATCACAATCATGACCCAAGGCAAGGATGCCCTTTTCTGTATATTTCCTTTTGTTTCCAAATACAATCAGAGGAAACACTTCTACTGACTTTGAGGGGTCCCTGCATGCTGAAGCTTTCGCCTAGCAGCTGACATGACATCTCTGTGAGTGGTGTCCAGTTCGTGACTAATGCAAGATTTTACATTCTTACCCACCAGATAAAGGGGTTAGATCATCCAGAAAGGGGTTTCTTAGCTGACCATACATTCACACCCTAGACACATAGGTTAGGGGTTACATCATAGAAGTACGCTAGATTGTTATAAATACAGTATATGTATCCATATGTAAGCTGTCTCAACAAAATGGTGGAACTCTTTGTTTTATTCACTGTTTTGACACTCATAACTTTTGTCTGCTCTGTCTATTAATCATAGCAGCACATATTTTCTACACAAGAATCACTAGAGTTCAATAAATATAAAAAAATGTCCATGTATTTTTGTATATTTCTCTGAGCGAAAGAGGGCAGTAGTGACTGAGCGAAAAGTTCTAGGTCTGTCACCATGGTTCCTGAGGGAACAGGGTTGTCATGTTTAGTGTTTACCAGAACTGTTCACTCCCTGCCTAGGTTCAGGGGGGCTAACAGAAGCACTGTGAGCTAGCTGTCCAAGGGGCAACATATCCAGTGGGTTGCATGGAATCAGTCTGACACAATCCTAAGTTTATGTCGTCCGCAAACGTGCAGTTCCTACTGGTTAGTGGAAACTACACGACAGTGACAGCCTTACAGTGAGGTGCTAAACCCCCTCCTTTCACATGATCATCTCCCACCTCCCTAGGGCCAAGATTCCCGCTATGAAGATCTCTACACCTCTGTGGGGTTAGGTAAGATTAGGCTCAGGTGTAGCTTCCAAACGTTTTCATTGTTTCGTGGGGCAATCCCGTTCAATGTTTCTTATTGTATCATTACATAATAGTCTCAGTTGGGCATGTAACTCTCACCTGCCACCCACAGACTCTTATTTGTCTGTGACGTGTAAGCCCTGTGGTTTACCTCCATTTCTTCACTGTGATCTGGGCTATGTGTGATGTGGACTACCGCCTCTCTCATGGTTCGGCTCTTCTTCCGCCGGGGAAGCAAGGAGGAGGCATCACATCAAGACAAGGTTTGCAGAGTAGTTTCAGGAGCAGGAGCAGCACAGTGCACATCAGCATCTGAATTCAGCAGTGTGGCTCTCTGGGGTAGCTGCAGTCTGGTACTCTAACATGGGAGTTGCGGCCCGGGTGAAATTCTTGGAACAATTACTATGGAGGCAGTTGAAGCTTCCAGGCCAAACAGAATTCTCCATGTGGTGAGGACTCATCAAACTTGTCCTTCTCAATGGTGGCAATATGACTAGGGTATCTCCACAGTATGGGTCACTTGTGTATCACTCTTTTGGGTCAACAGCTTCATCTGGGGTGCCTCATGTTGGGAGCATGCAGTGCTTCTTTTCCTGGACAATGTCTCCACCTGTAGGGTCAGGCACAGTCCTTACCTCTTTCAGCAGACAGGCATGCTTCTAGGCATTAGAAGCAGATCCTTGTCTTCAGGTGATGTCCCCTCACCTCTGGGAGACTGGCAGTCAGACAGACACCAGCCTTGGATACTCAGCAGCATTTCAAGTGTTCTGTGGAGCACTCCTATCCTTGGAACTAGGAAAAGTGGGGTCATTTGGATCTCATTATTTTATATACAGTTTCCAGTTGAGATGTGAATTCACTGTCTCATACTTCAGGACCAGTTTGGGTCCTTTGCGAATGTCACTGCCAGGCTTCCATATTAACACAGGTTTTGTGTAAAGTGATGCTTCTCACAGCAGATAGCACTGCAGTTGGCTCCAAACAGGAGCACCCAAAACCTGGGCACAATGAAATGTGAACCTCTGTACCTGGCTTTCATCAGCCTCCTTGAAGCACTAATCGTTGACATACAAAAGGGCAGACCTGGCCTAGAAACCGACTCAACTTGAACAGAAAAGGCAGTTTTACATCTCATTATTAACATCCACCAAATGACAGTGCTCAGGCTGAACAAGCAGACTTTGCTAACAAAGCTATCATGGAATTTCTAAAGGTAGCCCTATCTCCATCCTTCTTATTTCATTGTTGGTCTCTTTATCCTCCAACCACAGCAATGCATGCATTACACTTCAATTGTCTGGGGGAGCTGTCCTCATCCTCCATCTTGTCTGATCCTAAGACCAAGGACATCCAAAATAGATTCCACTAGTTTCAGCACTTAGACATGTGCACACACACATACATACACACACACACACACACACACAGTCCTAGCAACATACATGTATGAAATGCTCACTGGACACACATGCTCATGGAATGTCAGCGCTAAGTTCTGGGTGTTACATAACAGTGAAGCTTTACCCGAGACGGCAAAGAAGATTGGCCTCTCACTGACACAGAGGAAAAGGTCTGATTACACTATAAATCACAGGCATGTTATGCTGCCAGCACAACTTTACATGGAAAGACAGCAATACAGTTGTCTACTATAAAGGCATGCTTGGTTCGCTGTCCAGGTCACAGGATTGGTCATCCACCTTGCATTGTATGGGCACACACTAGAATTCTGTGATACGTTGGCCAAAATAGTAGTCAGGGTACCAGTTCCACATGCAGTTGGACTCTCAATGCCGGAATAACCACCCTTGAACAAGGGGACTTTCTTGTTCATAAGCCAAGATTGAGTGTTATCATCATGCTGAATTTGCATTTTCCAGATGGATTTTCAAACATAGAAGTCATAATGTCTCCCCGAAATGGCCTTAATGTAAAATAATTAGATATGTCTACCTTTAAGCCTTACTATGAAGGGGTACTGGCCCCACATAACTTATTGGTATTGCCATCTATTACCAACAATAATTGAGTAATTGCTTGCATTACAAGAATATGGGGGAGATACATGACTGACTCAATGGGCCTTCTGGATTACCTCTCCCTGGCAGATTCTAAAACAATGTTTATATTTGAGTTTCTCTTTTGTTGGTTTGTCAATCAATTAAACATGAATATATTAAACTATTTCTGCAGCTGCATCCCAGTATGACGTGGTCTTTAGGCCTCAACCACCCTGAGACTACCTTGTCTCAAAGCCATGTAAACACTTTGCTCAACAATGTGTCTTTTCTTGGTTACTTTCTTGAGGGGTACAATAAATTGCAGTAAAATTAGTACTAAAAATAAACCCTAGAAATTACCTCAAAAGACTAAACAGTACAGGGACATAATACTTTGAAAATACAATTTGAAAATCCTTTGAAATTCACTGAAACAACTCATGGTTACAGGGACTTTATATTTAGGCTCAGATTTTACACGCACAAAACCATAGAAATTCAGCAGTTATAGTTAGCTGATCTAACTATAACTTACGCCCCTGCAATGCTCTGCTTATGACCTCACATATTACATCACTCATGACTTGATCAGTGACCTCACTCATGACATCACAGATGACATCTCAAATTACATCACAGATGACATCACTGATGACGTTTAAAAATTGCTTCACTGATCACATTACTAATATCATCCACACTCACACACCTACTCACTGATTCATTGAGCCACTCACACATCAACTCACCCATACAGCCACTAATGCAACCACCTGCTCACATATACAGCCACTCATACACCTACTCACTGACCAATATAGCCACTCACACATCCAGTCATGCAGATATAGAGAAACTTATACACCCACTCATATACCCATACAGCCATTCTCATACCTAGTCACCTATACAAATACTCACATACCTATTCACTCAACCATACAGTCACTAACACATACATCCACTTACTCACCCATACAGTTACTCACACATCAACTCACTTACTCATAGGTATACTAACACATCTTCTCTCATCTATACAGCCACTGAAACACAGCCACTCACACACCCATTCACTCACCCATACACCCACTTACACACCCATTCATGCACCCTTACAATCACTTATGGACCCTGTCACTAACCCATACAGACATTATGTACTTGCTCAGTCACCCATTCAGCCACTCATGTACTCTGTAATTCACCACTGACACTCCTGCACCTTCACACACGCAGCCACTCATTCATCCTCTCATTTACCATTACACCCACTCAAACAACAACTATCACTCACCCATACAGATACTCACACAGCCACTCACTTACCCACTGACACACCCAGACTCTCACATACCCTTAGGAGGGCTAGTTGGCCCAAGGACATCCTTGGGGGCCAACTACCCCTCCTGTTTTGTCCAGTAAGTCCCACACAGCGGGATTGCTAAGAGGTCTTCGGAGGCCATGCCCCCTTTCTTCACTGCTCTGCAAACACACCTTCTGGTGCACTACTAGTTGGGGTACAATGTCCACTTTATTCCTGAGGGACCTTGGGGGCCAAGAAGCCCTCCTGGTACCTCTTGTAAGTCTTGCACTGCAGGATTCTTGAGAGCTGGTCAGAGGCCCGGCCCCCTTTCTCTACCCAAAGGTTACATGGACGTTACAGTTAGGAATTAGCTTAAAAAAAACTTAGAAATTCACTGAAAAAACCAAAGGTCACAGAGACGTTATAGTTCAGAAACTGAATAAAAAATAAAACCAGTGAAATCCAGCAGTTATAGTTGGCAGAGCTAACTGTAACTCATGCCCACACAATGCACACTGCTTATGACCTCACATATTACATCACTCATGACATGGTCAGTGACATCACTCATGACATCATCCACAAAATCACTGACGCACTCACTCACACTCCATAGAACCTTTCATATACCCACTCCCACACAACAAGTCAGAAACCCATTCACCGACCCATACCAGTACTTACACACCCACTCACTGATTCATAGATCCAGACAGACATCCACTCACTCACCCATACAGCCACTCAGTCAACAATACAGCCACTAATATATCCACTCATACACCCATACAGCCACTCACACACTGAGTCAGTCACCCATAGAGCTACTCATACACCTACTCACTTACCCACACAGCCACTTACTCACCAATACAGTTACACACACACACTTATGTATTCATACAGATGCTAACACATACTCACTCACCTATACAGTCACTGTCACAAGCACACACTCAACCATACAGCCACTCTCACATTCACTCAGTCATCCATACAGTCACTCATATACCCTATTACTCACCTATACTGCCTTATACATACCCAGTTACTCGCCCATATACCACTGACACATCCACTTACTTACACATACTCACTCACCCATACAGCCCCTCACACATGCACACACTAACTCACTCATCTATACAGGCAGTCACACACACCCTCATCCACCCACACAGACACTCAGACAACCATACAGGTACTCAGACAACCAATCACTCACAATACAGCCACTCACATGTCCACTCACACACCCATACAGCCACTTATACACCAACTGTCAGACTGATACAGATATTCACACAACCAGTCACTCACCCATACATTCACTGAGACACCTAATCACTCACATATACAGTTAGTCACGCTCCCACTGAATCATTCATACAGGCACTCATGCACTCACTGATTCACCAATACAACTTGGTATATATATATATATATATATATATATATATATATATATATATATATATATATATATATTATCTACTGGCGGTCGCCAGTAGATAGTTATAGTTAGGACCTATTTTCCATAGGAAATCCGCGACATTCTATTTGAAATAACTCTTGCGTCGGTTGACGAATCTTCGCGAAATTTTCAAACTTTATGGCCCGCTCCGGTCCGCTCCTACCCTGAAAGTCTCAGGGTGATTCGTCAAGCGGGGGCCGAGAAAAAAGGGGGTCCCAAAACGTGTTTTCCCCATTCATTTTCCCATAGGAAACTTTAGACACGGCTACAGCCCGAACTGCTGAACGGAATTACACCAAATTTGGCAAAGAGGTAGTTCTTGGTTCAGAAAGAACCCTTTTGTTAAATTGTGTAAATCCGTTCAGTAGTTGCAGAGAAATTAAAAAAATAAGAGTCAAAAATCAATTTCCCATAGGAAACTTTATGCAAGGCTACAGCCCGAACTGCTGAACGGAATTACACCAAATTTGGCAAAGAGGTAGTTCTTGGTTCAAAAAGAACCCTTTTGTTAAATGGTGTAAATCCGTTCAGTAGTTGCTGAGAAAATCAAAAGTAAAAACACATATATATCTGGGCGGAGCCTAACCACACATGTCATCGTGAGATCTGATTGGTTGTCAGCACTTCATCCTGGAATTGCTGGCAGCCATCTTGGGACCAATATAAATGATAGTACCATTGAAATGCATTGTAGTGAATCGAAGATTTTGAGGGTTACCAAAAGGAGAACTATAAAGGGTGATAACAGACTTTAGTTACATTAGAATTCATTTGTTGATGGTACCATACTAATTTCAGGAATTGTGGTGTGTTCTAAGGTGATTTTACCCTGTGAAAAACCTTCTGCTGGGATATCATGAATCATGTTTGAGAGAAAACTATTTTCACATGCTTGTCCCATACAGTTTTGGAAGGTGCCCCAGAAGCTAAAATGAGAGCATATTTTCTGTAAATTCACATTATCTTTCTCAGTCATGTGAGAATGAAGTCTGACATTCTCAGTAAAACATGTACATCCAACAAGGGCAGAGACTGTCAGTTGATTCCTTTGTGTTCTACTGCAGCTTCCCAGAGTGTTCTAAAGAACAACTAGAGTGCTAACAGCCTTACTTATGACAAAAGTATGGCACACCTGAAGCCATCTTGATTGGAATAAACTGGTAACACTTAAAACATTTAATTTAAAAAGGAACAAAATGATGGGGTTCATCTTGTCATAGAAATTATGGTTAGTGCTCTGGAAAGAAAAATTAGGACATGTTTCAAGTGTGATCTCAAATATCTTCCTGTTATATTTCAACAGGAGCAGCCTGTCAGTTGATGCCTTTGTGTTCTACTGCAGCTTCCCAGAGTGTTCTAAAGAACAACTAGAGTGCTAACACCCTTACTTATGACAAAAGTATGGCACACCTGAAGCCATCTTGATTGGAATAAACTGGTAACACTTAAAACATTTAATTTAAAAAGGAACAACATGAGGGGGTTCATTTTGCCATAGAAATTATGGTTAGTGCTGTAGAAAGAAAAATTAGGACATGTTTTAAGTGAGATCTCAAATATCTTCCTGTTATATTTCAACAGGAGCAGCCTGTCAGTTGATGCCTTTGTGTTCTACTGCAGCTTCCCAGAGTGTTCTAAAGAACAACTAGAGAGCTAACAGCCTTACTTATGACAAAAGTATGGCACACCTGAAGCCATCTTGATTGGAATAAACTGGTAACATTTAATTTAAAAAGGAACAAAATGAGGGGGTTCATTTTGCCATAGAAATTATGGTTAGTGCTGCAAAAGAAAATTTAGTGCATGTTTTAAGTGAGATCTCAAATCCTCTTCTATTTCATTAGAAAATTCTGACATGCAGACTGAAACAATCACTTTCAATACCAGCAGTAGACTTCCAGTTAACTCCTTGGTGAGCAGTAGCTTTACTACAGTGATCTAATGAACAACTAGAGTAATAACACTCTGAATTTATGGCAAATGTGTGACACATCTGAATGCCTTCTTGATGGAATCAAAGTAAAAACTGAAAGCATTTCCTACTGAGGAGACTGCAGTAAATGAGGAAATTAGGAACTTCATAACAAAGAAGTCTTCCAAGATGGCCACCAGTGAAAAAAGAGCCCAAATGTAGCACAAATATTACCCAGATGTAGCCCACATATAGCCCAATGACAAAAGTGTGCAAAACACTTTTTATTTTTAGTTTTTTTGCAGTTTTATGTAGTGCAGACTGGTCAGGTATTGGAGCGTTGCATCTTAAAACATGACCCCCTACACTACAAAAACACCACTGCACTACCCTAAACCCTAAAACACTACCCCAGCACGACCCCCTACACTACACAAGCACCACTGCACTATCCTAAACCCTAAAACACTACCCCCAGCATGACCCCCTACACTACACAAACACCACTGCACTACCCTAAACCCTAAAACACTACCCCAACACCACTGCACTAACCTAAATCCTAAAACACTACCCCCAGCACGACCCCTTACACTACCCAAACACCACTGCACTACCCTAAAACATGACCCCCTACACTACACAAACACCACTGCACTACCCTAAACCCTAAAACACTACTCCCAGCACGACCCCCTACACTACACAAGCACCACTGCACTACCCTAAAACCTAAAACACTACCCCCAGCACGACCCTCTACACTACACAAACACCACTGCACTACCTTAAACCCTAAAACACTACCCCCAGCACGACCCCCTACACTACCCAAACACCACTGCACTAACCTAAATCCTAAAACACTACCCCCAGCCCGACCCCCTACACTACCCAAACACCACTGCACTACCCTAAAACATGACCCCTACACTACACAAACACCACTGCACTACCCTAAACCCTAAAACACTACCCCCAGCACGACCCCCTACACTACACAAGCACCACTGCACTACCCTAAACCCTAAAACACTACCCCCAGCACAACCCCCTACACTGCCCGAACACCACTGCACTGCCCTAAACCCTGAAACACCAGCCCCTGCACGACCCCCTACACTGCCCGAACACCACTGCACTGCCCTAAACCCTGAAACACATACCCTAGCACGACCCCCTACACTGCCCGAACACCACTGCACTGCCCTAAACCCTGAAACACCACCCCCTTCACGACCCCCTACACTGCCCGAACACCACTGCACTGCCCTAAACCCTGAAACACCACCCCCAGCATGACCCCTACACTGCCCGAACACCACTGCACTGCCCTAAACACTGAAACACTACCCCCAGCAAGACCTCCTACACTGCCCAAACACCACTGCACTGCCCTAAACCCTGAAACATCACCCCCAGCAAGACCCCCTACACTGCCCGAACACCACTGCCCTAAACCCTGAAACACCACCCCCAGCACGACCCCCTACACTGCCCGAACACCACTGCACTGCCCAAAACCCTGAAACACCACCCCCAGCACGACCCCCTACACTGCCCGAACACCACTGCACTGCTCTAAACCCTGAAACACCACCCCCTGCACGACCCCCTACACTGCCCGAACACTACTGCACTGCCCTAAACCCTGAAACACCATCCCCAGCACGACCCCCTACACTGCACGAACACCACTGCACTGCCCTAAACCCTGAAACACTACCCCCAGCAAGACCCCCTACACTGCCCGAACACCACTGCACTGCCCTAAACCCTGAAACACTACCCCCAGCAAGACCCCCTACACTGCCCGAACACCACTGCACTGCCCTAAACCCTGAAACATCACCCCCAGCAAGACCCCCTACACTGCCTGAACACCACTGCCCTAAACCCTGAAACACCACCCCCAGCAAGACCCCCTACACTGCCCGAACACCACTGCACTGCCCTAAACCGTGAAACAGCAGCCCCAGCACGACCCATACACTGCCCGAACACCACTGCACTGCCCTAAACCCTGAAACACCACCCCCTGCACGACCCCCTACACTGCCCGAACACCACTGCACTGCCCTAAACCCTGAAACACCACCCCCAGCACGACCCCCTACACTGCCCGAACACTACTGCACTGCCCTAAACCCTGAAACACCACCCCCAGCACGACCCCCTACACTGCACGAACACCACTGCAGTGCCCTAAACCCCGAAACACTACCCCCAGCAAGACCCCCTACACTGCCCGAACACCACTGCCCTAAACCCTGAAACACCACCCCCAGCAAGACCCCCTACACTGCCCGTACACCACTGCACTGCCCTAAACCCTGAAACACCACCCCCAGCATGACCCCCTACACTGCCCGAACACCACTGCACTGCCCTAAACCCTGAAACACCACCCCCAGCACGACCCCCTACACTGCCCGAACACCACTGAACTGCGCTAAACCATGAAACACCAGCCCCAGCACGACCCCCTACACTGCCCGAACACCACTGCACTGCCCTAAACCCTGAAACACCACCCCCAGCACGACCCCCTACACTGCCCGAACACCACTGCACTGCCCTAAACCCTGAAACACCAGCCCCAGCACAAACCCGTACACTGCCCGAACACCACTGCACTGCCCTAAACCCTGAAACACCAGACCCAGCACGACCGCCTACACTGCCCGAAAACCACTGCACTGCCCTAAACCCTGAAACACCAGCCCCAGCACGACCCCCTACACTGCCCGAACACCACTGCACTACCCTAAACCCTCAAACACCAGCCCCAGCACGACCCCCTACACTGCCCGAACACCACTGCACTGCCCTAAACCCTGAAACACCAGCCCCAGCAAGACCCCCTACACTGCCCGAACACCACTGCACTGCCCTAAACCCTGAAACACCACCCCCAGCAAGACCCCTACACTGCCCGAACACCACTGCACTAAAGCCTGAAACACCACCCCCAGCAAGACCACCTACACTGGCCGAACACCACTGCACTGCCCTAAACCCTGAAACACCACCCCCTGCACGACCCCCTACACTGCCCAAACACCACTGCACTGCCCTAAACCCTGAAACACCACCCCCTGCACGACCCCCTACACTGCCCGAACACCACTGCACTGCCCTAAACCCTGAAACACCACCCCCTGCACGACCTCCTACACTGCTGGAACACCACTGCACTGCCCTAAACCCTGAAACACCACCCCCAGCACGACCCCCTACACTGCCCGAACACCACTGCACTGCCCTAAACCCTGAAACATCAACCCCAGCAAGACCCCCTACACTGCCTGAACACCACTGCCCTAAACCCTGAAACAACACCCCCTACACTGCACGAACACCACTGCACTGCCCTAAACCCTGAAACACCACCTCCAGCAAAACCCCCTACACTGCCTGAACACCATTGCTCTGCCCTAAATCCTGAAACACTAGCCCCAGCATGACCCCCTACACTGCCCAAACACCACTGCACTGCCCTAAACCCTGAAACACCACCCCCAGCACGACCCACTACACTGCCCGAACACCACTGCACTGCCCTAAACCCTGAAACACCAGCCCCAGCAAGACCCCCTACACTGCCCGAACACCACTGCACTGCCCTAAACCCTGAAACACCAGCCCCAGCATGACCCCCTACACTGCCCGAACACCACTGCACTGCCCTAAACCCTGAAACACCAGCCCCAGCACGACCACCTACACTGCCCGAACACCACTACACTGCCCTAAACCCTGAAACACCAGCCCCAGCACAACCCCCTACACTGCCCGAACACCACTGCACTGCCCTAAACCCTGAAACACCAGCCCCAGCACGACCCCCTACACTGCCCGAACACCACTGTACTGCCCTAAACCCTGAAACACCAGCCCCAGCACGACACCCTACACTGCCCGAACACCACTGTACTGCCCTAAACCCTGAAACACCACCCCCTGCATGACCTCCTACATTGCCCGAACACCAATGCACTGCCCTAAACCCTGAAACACCACCCCCTGCAGCACCCCCTACACTGCCCGAACACCACTGCACTGCCCTAAACCCTGACACACCACCCCCTGCACCGCCCCCTACACTGCCCGAACACCACTGCACTGCCCTAAACCCTGAAACACCACCCCCAGCATGACCCCCTTTACTGCTCGAACACCACTGCACTGCCCCAAACCCTGAAACACCACCCCCAGCACGACCCCCTACACTGCCCGAACACCACTGCCCTAAACCCTGAAACACCACCCCTGCACGACCCCCTACACTGCCCGAACACCACTGCACTGCCCTAAACCCTGAAACACCACCCCTACACTGCCCGAACACCACTGCACTGCCCTAAACCCTGAAACACCACCCCCAGCACGACCCCCTACACTGCCCGAACACCACTGCACTGCCCTAAACCCTAAAACACCACCCCCAGCATTACCCCCTACACTGCCCAAACACCACTGCACTACCCTAAACCCTAAAATACTACCCCCAGCACAACCCCCTACACTACCCGAACACGACTGCACTGCCCTAAACCCTCAAACACTCCCCAGCACGACCCCCTACACTACCCGAACACCACTGCACTGCCCTAAACCCTAAAACACTCCCCCAGCACGACCCCCTACACTACCCGTACACCACTGCACTGCCCTAAACCCTAAAACACTCCCCCAGCACGACCCCCTACACTACCCAAACACCACTGCACTGCCCTAAACCCTAAAACACTACCCCCGCATGACCCCCTACACTACCCAAACACCAATGCACTACCCTAATCCCTAAAACACTACCCCCGCATGACCCCCTACACTACCCTAAACCCTAAAACACTACCCCGCACGACTCCCTACACTACCCAAAGACCACTGCACTACCCTAAACCCTAAAACACGACCTCCAACACTACACAAACACCACTGCACTACCCTAAACCTTAAAACACTACCCCCTACACTACACAAACACCACAGCACTACCCTAAACCCTAAAACACTACCCCCAGCAGTACCCCTACACTACCCAAACACCACTGCACTAACCTAAACCCTAAAACACTACCCCCAGCAGTACCTCCTACACTACCCAAACACCACTGCACTACCCTAAATCACTACCCCCAGCACGACCCCCTACACTACCCAAACACCACTGCACTACCCTAAACCCTAAAACACTCCCCCAGCACGACTCCCTACACTACCCAAACACCACTGCACTACCCTAAACCCTAAATCTACCCCCAGCATGACCCCCTACACTACACAAATACCACTGCACTACCCTAAACCCTAAAACACTACCCCCAGCACGACCCTCTTCACTACCTAAACACAACTGCACAATTTGTTACAGGCGTTGCAACGCAGGCCTGTGGTGCTTACTGGAAGTACCTAGTGGGCTAGTTGGGCCCCAGGGACCCTCAGGATTCAAGGTGACCTAATCCCCCAACTTAAAACGCACCACGGGGCGCGTTTGCACAGTGGTGAAGGGAGGGGCGGGGCCTCAGGTGACATGTGCGCAAACACGCCCTGTGGTGCGTTTTAAGTTGGGGAATTAATTCCTTTGAATCCTGAGGGACCCTGGGGGCCAACTAGCCCACCAGGTACCTTCAGTAAGCACAACAGAGTTGCGTTGCAGAGAGGTGAAAAAGGTGCGTGGCCTCGGAACGCCTCTCTGCAACTCAGCTCTGTGGTCCTAACTGTAGGTACCTGGGGGCTAGTTGGGCCCTAGGGACCCTCAGAATTCAAGGGACTTAATCCCGCACTTAAAACGCGCCACGGGGTGCGTTTGCACACATGTCACCTCAGGCCCCCCTCCCTTCACCACTGTGCAAACGCGCCCTGTAGCGCGTTTTAAGAGGTAGTTTTAATCCCCTGCCCTATTATGTACTAGGGACTTGCAGAGGAGGTCATGCTAATCACAGGGGTACCCCAACGCATAGTGTTCCCTAGTGTATGTAGGTGTTTTCACTGTATTCTAAGTGTCTTTTAGCATAGCACTGGCTCTGGTTAGTCAGAGTCAGTTACCACCAGTACCCGTCTGAAAAAGTTGTGGGCACAGGATGATTTTGCAACAAGGCCTCTTTCTGCTCCTCTGTTGGTTCTTTCTGCACATATTTTGCTTCTTTCTGTGCGTTTTTTCTTCTTTCTTCACATGTCCTACCTCTGTAGGCATAGTTAGAAACTAGCATTTAAAAAACCTTTGAAATTCACTTAAAAAATCATAGGTTTCAGGCACGTTATAGTTAGAAATTAGCATTTAAAAAACCTTTGAAATTCACTGAAAAAACCATAGGTTTCAGACACGTTATAGTTAGAAATTAGCATTTAAAAAACCTTTGAAATTCACTGAAAAAACCATAGGTTTTAGGGACAGTTATAGTTAGTTGGACATTTCACTCGTACAAAACCATAGAAATTCCCCCGTTATAGTTAGTTCAGCTAACTATAACTCGCGCCCGCAATGCACTGCTGATGACGTCACATATTACATCACTCATGACATGGTCAGTGACATCACTGATGACATCTCAAATGACATCACTGATGACATCATCCATGTGATAATTTCATGCATCTTCTCACACCCTAATATAACTTTTGATACACCCACTCTAAATTACAGACTGCCATTCTCAAAACCATAGACACTCCAACACCAAAAACTACATACCCACTCACTGATTCTTAGGTCTACACACACATCCACTCACTCACCCGTACAGTCACTCATACTTAGTCACTCAGTACAGGACTATCATATGCACTCATACACCTATATAAACACTCACACACCGCCACTCATCCATAGAGGTACTCACACACCTAGTCAGTCATGCAAAAACTTAATCACACACCCATTTACTCACCTATACAGTTATACACACACCAGCTCACTTACTCATACAAATACTAGCACATTCTTACGCTCTTATACAATCACTGATACAAGTACACACTCATCCATACAGCCACTCTCACAATCACACACTCTCACTTATAGCCATTTATATACTCCAACACACATATATACTGCCTTTTACATATGTAGTTACTCACACATGTACCACTGAGATATACATTCAATCACTAACACACCCATACACACACTCACCCACCCATACAGTCCATCACAGATGCACTCTTGAAACCATGCACCCAGTGAATCACCAACTCACACTTCTATGCACAGAGTCACACACACCCCACCCACACAAACACTCAGGCACCCATACAGATACTCAGACAATCAATCAATAACCCATGTAGACACTCATGTAGCTATTCAGAAAGCCATGCAGCCGCTTACAAACCAACAGACAGACGGATACAGACATTCACACAGTTTAGTCACTAACCCATGCATTCAGTAAGATACATTTAATCACTCACTTGTAGAGTCAGTCACTCACGTACTAAATCATCCATTCAGACACTTATACACCCACTCATTCTTCAATACGCCTTTCCCTATATATATTAAACATATTTAAACTTTACAGAAACACACAGTCACTGGATGATGTCATCAGTGATGTCATCAGTGATGTCATTTGAGATGTCATCAGTGATGTCATCAGTGATGTCACTGACCATGTCATGAGTGATGTAATATGTGACGTCATCAGCAGTGCATTGCGGAGCGCGAGTTATAGTTAGCTGAACTAACTATAACGGGGAATTTCTATGGTTTTGTACGAGTGAAATGTCCAACTAACTATAACTGTCCCTAAAACCTATGGTTTTTTCAGTGAATTTCAAAGGTTTTTTAAATGCTAATTTCTAACTATAACGTGTCTGAAACCTATCGTTTTTTCAGTGAATATATATATATATATATATAAATATATTATCTACTGGCGGTCGCCAGTAGATAGTTATAGTTAAAACCTATTATCCATAGGAAATCCGCGACATTCTATTTGAAATAACGTTGGCGCCGGTTGACGAATCTTCGCAAAAATTTCCAACTTGTTGGGGCGCTCCGGTCCGCTCCTATCCTGAAAGTCTCGGGGTGATACGTCAAGCGGGGCCGAGAAAAAGGGGGTCCCAAAACGCGTTTTCCCCATTCATTTTTCCATAGGAACCTTTAGTCGCAGCTACAGCCCGAACTGCTGAACGGAATTACACCAAATTTGGCAAAGAGGTAGCCCTTGGTTCAGTGTCGTGCCTTTTGATTAAATGGTGTAAATCCGTTCAGTAGTTCCTGAGAAAATCAAAAGTAAAGTCACATATATATCTGGGCGGAGCCTAACCACACATGTCATCGTGAGATCTGATTGGCTGTCAGCACTTCATCCTGGAATTGCTGGCAGCCATCTTGGGACCAATATAAATGATAGTACCTCATTGAAATGCATTGTAGTGAATAGAAGATTTTGAGGGTCACCAAAAGGAGAACTATAAAGGGTGATAACAGGCTTTAGTTACATTAGAATTTATTTGTTGATGGTACCATACTAATTTTAGGAATTGTGGTGTATTCTAAGGTGATTTTACCATGTGAAAAACCTTCTGCTGGGATATCATGAATCATGTTTGAGAGAACACTATTTTCTCATGCTTGTCCCATGGAGGTTTGGAAGGTGCTCCAGAAGCTAAAATGTGAGCATATTTTCTGTAAATTCACATTATCTTTCTCACTCATGTGAGAATGAAGTCTGACATTCTCAGTAAAACATGTACATCCAACAAGGGCAGAGACTGTCAGTTGATTCCTTTGTGTTCTACTGCAGCTTCCCAGAGTGTTCTAAAGAACAACTAGAGTGCTAACAGCCTTACTTATGACAAAAGTATGGCACACCTGAAGCCATCTTGATTGGAATAAACTGGTAACACTTAAACAATTTAATTTAAAAAGGAACAAAATGATGGGGTTCATTTTGTCATAGAAATTATGGTTAGTGCTGTAGAAAGAAAAATTAGGACGTTTCAAGTGTGATCTCAAATATCTTCCTGTTATATTTCAACAGGAGCAGCCTGCCAGTTGATGCCTTTGTGTTCTACTGCAGCTTCCCAGAGTGTTCTAAAGAACAACTAGAGCGCTAACAGCCTTACTTATGACAAAAGTATGGCACACCTGAAGCCATCTTGATTGGAATAAACTGGTAACACTTAAAACATTTAATTTAAAAAGGAACAAAATGATGGGGTTCATTTTGTCATAGAAATTATGGTTAGTGCTGTAGAAAGAAAAATTAGGACATATTTCAAGTGTGATCTCAAATATCTTCCTGTTATATTTCAACAGGAGCAGCCTGCCAGTTGATGCCTTTGTGTTCTACTGCAGCTTCCCAGAGTGTTCTAAAGAACAACTAGAGCGCTAACAGCCTTACTTATGACAAAAGTATGGCACACCTGAAGCCATCTTGATTGGAATAAACCAGTAACACTTAAAACATTTAATTTAAAAAGGAACAAAATGAGGGGTTCTTTTTGAAATAGAAATTATGGTTAGTGCTGCAGAAAGAAAAATTAGGGCATGTTTTAAGTGAGATCTCAAATCCTCTTCTATTTCATTAGAAAATTCTGACATGCAGACTGAAACAATCACTTTCAATACCAGCAGCAGACTACCAGTTAACTCCCTGGTGAGCAGTAGCTTTACTCCAGTGATCTAATGAGCAACTAGAGTGCTAACATTCTGAATTTATGGCAGATGTGAGACATCTGAATGCCTTCTTGATGGAATCAAAGTAAAAAACTGAAAGCATTTCCTACTGAGGAGACTGCAGTAAATGAAGAAATTAGGAAACTTCATAACAAAGAAGTCTTCCAAGATGGCCACCAGTGAAAAAAGAGCCCAAATGTAGCACAAATATTACCCAGATGTAGCCCACATATAGCCCAATGACAAAAGTGTGCAAAACACTTTTTATTTTTAGTTTTTTTGCAGTTTTATGTAGTGCAGACTGGTCAGGTATTGGAGCATTGCATCTTAAAACATGACCCCCTACACTACAAAAACACCACTGCACTACCTTAAACCCTAAAACACTACCCCCAGCACGACCCCCTACACTACACAAGCACCACTGCACTATCCTAAACCCTAAAACACTACCCCCAGCACGAGCCCCTACACTACCCAAACACCACTGCACTAACCTAAATCCTAAAACACTACCACCAGCACGACCCCCTACACTACCCAAACACCACTGCACTACCCTAAAACTTGACCCCTACACTACACAAACACCACTGCACTACCCTAAACCCTAAAACACTACCCCCAGCACGACCTCCTAGACTACACAAGCACCACTGCACTACCCTAAACCCTAAAACACTACCCCCAGCACGACCCCCTACACTACACAAACACCACTGCACTACCCTAAACCCTAAAACACTACCCCCAGCACGACCCCCTACACTACCCAAACACCACTGCACTAACCTAAATCCTAAAACACTACCCCCAGCACGACCCCCTACACTACCCAAACACCACTGCACTACCCTAAAACATGACCCCCTACACTACACAAACACCACTGCACTACCCTAAACCCTAAAACACTACCCCAGCACGACCCCCTACACTACACAAGCACCACTGCACTACCCTAAACCCTAAAACACTACCCCCAGCACGACCCCCTACACTGCCCGAACACCACTGCACTGCCCTAAACCCAGAAACACCAGCCCCTGCATGACCCCCTACACTGCCCGAACACCACTGCACTGCCCTAAACCCTGAAACACCACCCCTAGCACGACCCCCTACACTACCCAAACACCACTGCACTGCCCTAAACCCTGAAACACCACCCCTTCACGACCCCCTACACTGCCCGAACACCACTGCACTGCCCTAAACCCTGAAACACCACCCCCAGCATGACCCCCTACACTGCCCGAACACCACTGCACTGCCCTAAACCCTGAAACACTACCCCCAGCAAGACCCCCTACACTGCCCGAACACCACTGCACTGCCCTAAACCCTGAAACATCACCCCCAGCAAGACCCCCTACACTGCCCGAACACCACTGACCTAAACCCTGAAACACCACCCCCAGCACGACCCCCTACACTGCCCGAACACCACTGCACTGCCCAAAACCCTGAAACACTACCCCCAGCATGACCCCCTACACTGCCCGAACACCACTGCTCTGCCCAAAACCCTGAAACACCAGCCCCAGCACGACCCCTACACTGCCCGAACACCACTGCACTGCCCTAAACCTTGAAACACCAGTCCCTGCACGACCCCCTACACTGCCCGAACACCACTGCACTACGCTAAACCCTGAAACATCACCCCCAGCACGACCCCCTACACTGCCCGAGCACCACTGCACTGCCCTAAACCCTGAAACACCAGCCCCAGCATGAACCCCTACACTGCCCGAACACAACTGCACTGCCCTAAACCCTGAAACACCAGCCCCAGCACGACCACCTACACTGCCCGAACACCACTGCACTGCCCTAAACCCTGAAACACCAGCCCCAGCACGACCCCCTACACTGCCCGAACACCACTGCACTGCCCTAAACCGTGAAACACCAGCCTCAGCACGACCCCCTACACTGCCTGAACACCACTGCACTGCCCTGAACCCTGAAACACCAGCCCCAGCACAACACCCTACACTGCCCGAACACCACTGCACTGCCCTAAACCCTGAAACACCACCCCTTGCACGACCCCCTACACTGCCCGAACACCACTGCACTGCCCTAAACCCTGAAACACCACCCCCAGCATGACCCCCTACACTGCCCGAACACCACTGCACTGCCCTAAACCCTGAAACACTACCCCCAGCAAGACCCCCTACACTGCCCGAACACCACTGCACTGCCCTAAACCCTGAAACATCACTCCCAGCAAGACCCCTACACTGCCCGAACACCACTGCACCTAAACCCTGAAACACCACCCCCAGCACGACCCCCTACACTGCCCGAACACCACTGCACTGCCCTAAACCCTGAAACACCACCCCCAGCATGACCCCCTACACTGCCCGAACACCAATGCTCTGCCCTAAACCCTGAAACACCAGCCCCAGCACGACCCCTACACTGCCCGAACACCACTGCACTGCCCTAAACCCTGAAACACCAGTCCCAGCACGACCCCCTACACTGCCCGAACACCACTGCACTACGCTAAACCCTGAAACATCACCCCCAGCACGACCCCCTACACTGCCCGAACACCACTGCACTGCCCTAAACCCTGAAACACCAGCCCCAGCACGACCCCCTACACTGCCCGAACACCACTGCACTGCCCTAAACCCTGAAACACCAGCCCCAGCACGACCGCCTACACTGCCCGAACACCACTGCACTGCCCTAAACCCTGAAACACCAGCCCCAGCACGACCCCCTACACTGCCCGAACACCACTGCACTGCCCTAAACCGTGAAACACCAGCCTCAGCACGACCCCTACACTGCCTGAACACCACTGCACTGCCCTGAACCCTGAAACACCAGCCCCAGCACAACACCCTACACTGCCCGAACACCACTGCACTGCCCTAAACCCTGAAACACCACCCCGTGCATGACCCCCTACACTGCCCGAACACCACTGCACTGCCCTAAACCCTGAAACACCACCCCCAGCGCGACCCCCTACACTGCCCGAACACCACTGCACTAAACCCTGAAACACCACCCCCTGCACAACCCCCTACACTGCCCGAACACTACTGCACTGCCCTAAACCCAGAAACACCATCCCCAGCACGACCCCCTATACTGCACCGAACACCACTGCACTGCCCTAAACCCTGAAACACTACCCCCAGCAAGACCCCCTACACTGCCCGAACACCACTGCACTGCCCTAAACCCTGAAACATCACCCCGAGCAAGACCCCCTACACTGCCCGAACACCACTGCCCTAAACCCTGAAACACCACCCCAGCAAGACCCCCTACACTGCCCGAACACCACTGCACTGCCCTAAACCCTGAAACACCAGCCCCAGCACGACCCCCTACACTGCCCGAACACCACTGCACTGCCCTAAACCCTGAAACACCACCCCCTGCACGACCCCTACACTGCCCGAACACCACTGTACTGCCCTAAACCCTGAAACCCCACCCCCAGCATGACCCCCTACACTGCCAGAACACCACTGCACTGCCCTAAACCCTGAAACACCACCCCTGCATGACCCCTACACTGCCCGAACACTACTGCACTGCCCTAAACCCTGAAACACCACCCCCAGCACGACCCCCTACACTGCCCGAACACCACTGCACTGCCCTAAACCCTGAAACACTACCCCCAGCAAGACCCCTACACTGCCCGAACACCACTGCACTGCCCTAAACCCTGAAACATCACCCCCAGCAAGACCCCCTACACTGCCCGAACACCACTGCCCTAAACCCTGAAACACCACCCCCAGCAAGACCCCCTACACTGCCCGAACACCACTGCACTGCCCTAAACCCTGAAACACTACCCCCAGCAAGACCCCTACACTGCCCGAACACCACTGCACTGCCCTAAACCCTGAAACATCACCCCCAGCACGACCCCCTACACTGCCCGAACACCACTGCACTGCCCTAAACCCTGAAACACCACCCCCAGCACGACCCCCTACACTGCCCGAACACCACTGCACTGCCCTAAACCCTGAAACACCACCCCCAGCATGACCCCCTACACTGCCCGAACACCACTGCTCTGCCCTAAACCCTGAAACACCAGCCCCAGCACGACCCCCTACACTGCCCGAACACCACTGCACTGCCCTAAACCCTGAAACACCAGCCCCAGCACGACCCCCTACACTGCCCGAACACCACTGCACTACGCTAAACCCTGAAACACCACCCCCAGCACGACCCCCTACACTGCCCAAACCCCACTGCACTGCCCTAAACCCTGAAACACCAGCCCCAGCATGAACCCCTACACTGCCCGAACACCACTGCACTGCCCTAAACCCTGAAACACCAGCCCCAGCACGACCACCTACACTGCCCGAACACCACTGCACTGCCCTAAACCCTGAAACACCAGCCCCAGCACGACCCCCTACACTGCCCGAACACCACTGCACTGCCCTAAACCCTGAAACACCAGCCCCAGCACGACCCCCTACACTGCCCGAACACCACTGCACTGCCCTAAACCCTGAAACACCAGCCCCAGCACAACACCCTACACTGCCCGAACACCACTGCACTGCCCTAAACCCTGAAACACCACCCCCTGCACGACCCCCTACACTGCCCGAACACCACTGCACTGCCCTAAACCCTGAAACACCACCCCCAGCAAGACCCCCTACACTGCCCGAACACCACTGCACTGCCCTAAACCCTGAAACACTACCCCCAGCACGACCCCCTACACTGCCCGAACACCACTGCACTGCCCTAAACCCTGAAACACCACTCCCAGCAAGACCCCCTACACTGCCAGAACACCACTGCACTGCCTAAACCCTGAAACACCACCCCCAGCACGACCCCTACACTGCCCGAACACCACTGCACTGCCCTAAACCCTGAAACACTACCCCCAGCATGACCCCCTACACTGCCCGAACACCACTGCACTGCCCTAAACCCTGAAACACCAGCCCCAGCACGACCCCCTACACTGCCCGAACACCACTGCACTGCCCTAAACCTTGAAACACCAGCCCCTGCACGACCCCCTACACTGCCCGAACACCACTGCACTGCCCTAAACCCTGAAACACCACCCCCAGCACGACCCCCTACACTGCCCGAACACCACTGCACTGCCCTAAACCCTGAAACACCAGCCCCAGCACGACCCCTACACTGCCCGAACACCACTGCACTGCCCTAAACCCTGAAACACCAGCCCCAGCACGACCGCCTACACTGCCCGAACACCACTGCACTGCCCTAAACCCTGAAACACCAGCCCCAGCACGACCCCCTACACTGCCCGAACACCACTGCACTGCCCTAAACCGTGAAACACCAGCCTCAGCACGACCCCTACACTGCCTGAACACCACTGCACTGCCCTGAACCCTGAAACACCAGCCCCAGCACAACACCCTACACTGCCCGAACACCACTGCACTGCCCTAAACCCTGAAACACCACCCCGTGCATGACCCCCTACACTGCCCGAACACCACTGCACTGCCCTAAACCCTGAAACACCACCCCCAGCGCGACCCCCTACACTGCCCGAACACCACTGCACTAAACCCTGAAACACCACCCCCTGCACAACCCCCTACACTGCTCGAACACTACTGCACTGCCCTAAACCCAGAAACACCATCCCCAGCACGACCCCCTATACTGCACGAACACCACTGCACTGCCCTAAACCCTGAAACACTACCCCCAGCAAGACCCCCTACACTGCCCGAACACCACTGCACTGCCCTAAACCCTGAAACATCACCCCGAGCAAGACCCCCTACACTGCCCGAACACCACTGCCCTAAACCCTGAAACACCACCCCAGCAAGACCCCTACACTGCCCGAACACCACTGCACTGCCCTAAACCCTGAAACACCAGCCCCAGCACGACCCCCTACACTGCCCGAACACCACTGCACTGCCCTAAACCCTGAAACACCACCCCCTGCACGACCCCCTACACTGCCCGAACACCACTGTACTGCCCTAAACCCTGAAACCCCACCCCCAGCATGACCCCCTACACTGCCAGAACACCACTGCACTGCCCTAAACCCTGAAACACCACCCCCTGCATGACCCCCTACACTGCCCGAACACTACTGCACTGCCCTAAACCCTGAAACACCACCCCCAGCACGACCCCCTACACTGCACGAACACCACTGCACTGCCCTAAACCCTGAAACACTACCCCCAGCAAGACCCCTACACTGCCCGAACACCACTGCACTGCCCTAAACCCTGAAACATCACCCCCAGCAAGACCCCCTACACTGCCCGAACACCACTGCCCTAAACCCTGAAACACCACCCCCAGCAAGACCCCCTACACTGCCCGAACACCACTGCACTGCCCTAAACCCTGAAACACCACCCCCAGCAAGACCCCCTACACTGCCCGAACACCACTGCACTGCCCTAAACCCTGAAACACCACCCCCAGCACGACCCCCTACACTGCCCGAACACCACTGCTCTGCCCAAAACCCTGAAACACCAGCCCCAGCACGACCCCCTACACTGCCCGAACACCACTGCACTGCCCTAAACCCTGAAACACCAGCCCCAGCACGACCCCCTACACTGCCCGAACACCACTGCACTGCCCTAAACCCTGAAACACCACCCTCAGCACGACCCCCTACACTGCCCGAACACCACTGCACTGCCCTAAACCCTGATACACCAGCCCCAGCACGACCCCGTACACTGCCCGCACACCACTGCACTGCCCTAAACCCTGAAACACCAGCCCCAGCACAACCCCGTACACTGCCCGAACACCACTGCACTGCCCTAAACCCTGAAACACCAGCCCCAGCACAACCCCGTACACTGCCCGAACACCACTGCACTGCCCTAAACCCTGAAACACCAGCCCCAGCACGACCACCTACACTGCCCGAAAACTACTGCACTGCCCTAAACCCTGAAACACCACCCCCAGCAAGACTACCTACACTGGCCGAACACCACTGCACTGCCCTAAACCCTGAAACACCACCCCCTGCACGACCCCCTACACTGCCCAAACACTACTGCACTGCCCTAAACCCTGAAACACCACCCCTCAGCACGACACCCTACACTGCCCGAACACCACTGCACTGCCCTAAACCCTGAAACACCACCCCAGCACGACCCCCTACACTGCCCGAACACCACTGCACTAAACCCTGAAACACCACCCCCTGCACGACCCCCTACACTGCCGGAACACCACTGCACTGCCCTAAACCCTGAAACACCACCCCCAGCACGACCCCCTACACTGCCCTAACACCACTGCACTGCCCTAAACCCTGAAACATCACCCCCAGCACAACCCCCTACACTGCCTGAGCACCATTGCTCTGCCCTAAACCCTGAAACACTAGCCCCAGCACGACCCCCTACACTGCCCGAACACCACTGCACTGCCCTAAACCCTGAAACATCACCCCCAGCACGACCCCTACACTGCCCGAACACCACTGCACTGCCCTAAACCCTGAAACACCAGCCCCAGCAAGACCACCTACACTGCCCGAACACCACTGCATTGCCCTAGACTCTGAAACACCAGCCCCAGCAAGACCCCATACACTGCCCGAACACCACTGCACTGCCCTAAACCCTGAAACACCAGCCCCAGCATGACCCCCTACACTGCCCGAACACCACTGCACTGCCCTAAACACAGAAACACCAGCCCCAGCACGACCCCCTACACTGCCCGAACACCACTGCACTGCCCTAAACCCTGAAACACCAGCCCCAGCACGACCCCCTACACTGCCCGAACACCACTGCACTGCCCTAAACCCTGAAACACCAGCCCCAGCACCACCCCCTACAATGCCCGAACACCACTGTACTGCCCTAAACCCTGAAACACCACCCCCTGCACCGCCCCCTACACTGCCCGAACACCACTGCACTGCCCTAAACCCTGAAACACCACCCCCTGCACGACCCCCTACACTGCCCGAACACCACTGCACTGCCCTAAACCCTGAAACACCACCCCTGCACCACCCCCTACACTGCCCGAACACCACTGCACTGCCCTAAACCCTGAAACACCACCCCTGCACCGCCCCCTACACTGCCCGAACACCACTGCACTGCCCTAAACCCTGAAACACCACCCCAGCATGACCCCTTTACTGCTCGAACACCACTGCACTGCCCCAAACCCTGAAACACCACCCCCAGCATGACCCCCTACACTGCCCGAACACCACTGCCCTAAACCCTGAAACACCACCCCTGCACGACCCCCTACACTGCCCGAACACCACTGCACTGCCCTAAACCCTGAAACACCACCCCTGCACGACCCCCTACACTGCCCGAACATCACTGCACTGCCCTAAACCCTGAAACACCACCCCCAGCACGACCCCCTACACTGCCCGAACACCACTGCACTGCCCTAAACCCTAGAACACTACCCCCAGCATGACCCCCTACACTACACGAACACCACTGCACTACCCTAAACCCTAAAATACTCCCCCAGCACGACCCCCTACACTACCCGAACACGACTGCACTGCCCTAAACCCTAAAACACTCCCCCAGCACGACCCCCTACACTACCCGAACACCACTGCACTGCCCTAAACCCTAAAACACTCCCCCAGCACGACCCCCTACACTACCTAAACACCACTGCACTGCCCTAAACCCTAAAACACTACCCCCGCGTGACCCCTACACTACCCAAATACCAATGCACTACCCTAATCCCTAAAACACTACCCCCGCACAACCCCTACACTACCCAAAGACCACTGCACTACCCTAAACTCTAAAACAATACCCCCGCACGACTCCCTACACTACCCAAAGACCACTGCACTACCCTAAACCCTAAAACACGACCTCCTACACTACACAAACACCACTGCACTACCCTAAACCCTAAAAACTACCCCCAGCACGAACCCCTACACTACCCAAACACCACTGCACTACCCTAAACCATAAAACACTACCCCCAGCAGTACCCCCTACGCTACCCAAACACCACTGCACTACCCTAAACCCTAAAACACTACCCCCAGCAGTACCCCTACACTACCCAAACACCATTGCACTACCCTAAACCCTAAAACACTACCCCCAGCAGTATCCCCTACACTACCCAAACACCACTACACTACCCTAAACCCTAAAACCCTAAAACACTAACCCCAGCACGACCCCCTACACTACCCAAACACCACTGTACTACCCTAAACCCTAAAACACTCCCCCAGCACGACTCCCTACACTACCCAAACACCACTGCACTACCCTAAACCCTAAATCTACCCCCAGCATGACCCCCTACACTACACAAACACCACTGCACTACCCTAAACCCTAAAACACTACCCCCAGCACGACCCTCTTCACTACCTAAACACAACTGCACAATTTGTTACAGGCATTGCAACGTAGGCCTGTGGTGCTTACTGGAAGTACCTGGTGGGCTGGTTGGGCCCCAGGGACTCTCAGGATTCAAGGTGACCTAATCCCCCAACTTAAAACGCGCCACGGGGCGCGTTTGCACAGTGGTGAAGGGAGGGGGCGGGGCCTCAGGTGACATGTGCGCAAACACGCCCTGTGGTGCGTTTTAAGTTGGGGAGTTAATTCCTTTGAATCCTGGGGGCCAACTAGCCCACCAGGTACCTTCAGTAAGCACAACAGAGGTGCGTTGCAGAGAGGTGAAAAAGGTGCGTGGCCTCGGAACGCCTCTCTGCAACTCAGCTCTGTGGTCCTAACTGTAGGTACCTGGGGGCTAGTTGGGCCCCAGGGACCCTCAGGATTCAAGGGGACTTAATCCCGCAACTTAAAACGCGCCACGGGGCGCGTTTGCACACATGTCACCTCAGGCCCCTCCTCCCTTCACCACTGTGCAAACGCGCACTGGCTCTGGTTAGTCAGAGTCAGTTACCACCAGTACCCGTCTGAAAAGTTGTGGGCACAGGATGATTTTGCAACAAGGCCTCTTTCTGCTCCTCTGTTGGTTCTTTCTGCACATCTTTTGCTTCTTTCTGTGCGTTTTTTCTTCTTTCTTCACATGTCCTACCTCTGTTGGCATAGTTAGAAACTAGCATTTAAAAAACCTTTGAAATTCACTTAAAAATCATAGTTTTCAGGCACGTTATAGTTAGAAATTAGCATTTAAAAAACCTTTGAAATTCACTGAAAAACCATAGGTTTCAGGCACGTTATAGTTAGAAATTAGCATTTAAAAACCTTTGAAATTCACTGAAAAAAACCATAGGTTTCAGGCACGTTATAGTTAGAAATTAGCATTTAAAAACCTTTGAAATTCACTGAAAAACCATAGGTTTCAGACACGTTATAGTTAGAAATTAGCATTTAAAAACCTTTGAAATTCACTGAAAAAACCATAGGTTTTAGGGACAGTTATAGTTAGCTGGACATTGCACTCGTACAAAACCCGTGAAATTCCCCTGTTATAGTTAGTTCAGCTAACTATAACTCGCGCCCCGCAATGCACTGCTGATGACGTCACATATTACATCACTCATGACATGGTCAGTGACATCACTGATGACATCACTGATGACATCTCAAATGACATCACTGATGACATCATCCATGTGATAATTTCATGCATCTTCTCACACCCTAATATAACTTTTGATACACCCACTCTAAATTACAGACTGCCATTCTCAAAACCATAGACACTCCAACACCAAAAACTACATACCCACTCACTGATTCTTAGGTCTACACACACATCCACTCACTCACCTGTACAGTCACTCATACTTACAGTCACTCAGTACAGGACTATCATATGCACTCATACACCTATATAAACACTGACACACCGCCACTCATCCATAGAGGTACTCACACACCTAGTCAGTCATGCAAAAAATTAATCACACACCCATTTACTCACCTATACAGTTATACACACACCAGCTCACTTACTCATACAAATACTAGCACATTTTTATGCTCTTATACAATAACTGATACAAGCACACACGCATCCATACAGCCACTCTCACAATAACACACTCTCACTTATAGCCATTTAAATACTCTAACACACATATATACTGCCTTTTACATATGTAGTTACTCGCACATGTACCACTGAGATATACATTCACTCACTAACACACCCATACACACACTCACCCACCCAAGCAGTCCATCACAGATGCACTCTTGAAATCATGCACCCAGTGAATCACCCACTCACACATCTATGTATAGAGTCACACACACCCCACCCACACAAACACTCAGGCAGCCATACAGATACTCAGAGAACCAATCAATAACCCATATAGACTCTCATGTAGCTATTTGCAAATCCATGCATCCACTTACACACCAACAAACAGACGGATACAGACATTCACACAGTTTAGTCACTAACCCATGCATTCAGTAAGATACGTTTAATCACTCACTTGTAGAGTCAGTCACTCACGTACTAAATCATCCATTCAGACACTTATACACCCACTCATTCTTCAATACGCCTTTCCCTATATATATTAAACATATTTAAACTTTACAGAAACACACAGTCACTGGATGATGTCATCAGTGATGTCATCAGTGATGTCATTTGAGATGTCATCAGTGATGTCATCAGTGATGTCACTGACCATGTCATGAGTGATGTAATATGTGACGTCATCAGCAGTGCATTGCGGGGCGCGAGTTATAGTTAGCTGAACTAACTATAACAGGGGAATTTCACGGGTTTTGTACGAGTGCAATGTCCAACTAACTATAACTGTCCCTAAAACCTATGGTTTTTTCAGTGAATATATATATATATATCAACGCCCCAAGTGCATCGTAAACGAATCACTCAAGGACGGGTGCTCTGATGCGGCGATGCATTCCTCTCCTATAATAGCTCCAAATTCCCCATATACGGGGAAAATAAGCACTCACGGGTGGCGTTATCAAAGGATCTTTTATTCTGTGAACAAACGCGTTTCGGCGGTCTGCCTTCTTCGGTGTTACCAACACACCGCGGGCAGCCGTCTTTTAATCAATTACTTCAAAGGGTAAACATCAACAATGGACGCAATGGACCCAACAGAAAGCGTTCAAAATGTCGCGCCATCTTTTAATATGTAGCATATACATATTATTCTTACAGATGCTAATGCCTTACAAAGTAAACGTGTACACAGTTGCACCCTTAATTCTTTCACAATCAAGAATTTCATTAAACATTTACGATATACACGGTAAGATTATTAACGTGGAACTGATTAATAAATTTTGGGCGTTTCTGAAATCTATCGCCGTGTTCCACGTTCTTCGCAATTTACTAAAATTATTTAATGCGCTTCTCGTGCATACTTAATTCAAATAGTGTACATCGTCCTTTGTTTAAAATCATTAAGCCGTGGATCGGCCAAGGTCCACTGCATAGTTGTTACCCTTATTCTATCAATTCATTGACATGTCACAGGTAATTGTCAACAACAGACTATTAAATGCCTGGATCGAGACATCTATCCATACAATTAAACAACTTAACATTTCTTGACAACACAATTATATTTATGTGGCCAAAAATCACAGTATTGTACAGTAGAGAAAACACTTAGGGGCCGATTCCGATCTCGGCCGGTAGGGCTCCGAATCGGATTCGGCTTTACCGGATCCGATCCGGAGCCCTGTTTCCCGACCGAATCGTATGCGGGTCCGGCCGAGCGAGTACGATGCGAATTCGCCGACCGACTCGTTCCCGGCTCGAACCACACCGACCGACTCGCTCGGACTCGACTCGCACCGCGCAATGGAGACGTTCCCCGGCCGGGTAAGTACGATGCGCGCCGCGAGCAGTCCGACCGAGCCGCGCACTCCGGCTCGAAAGAGCTGTCGGAGCCGTACTTTGGGGGTCCGTGTCGGACCCCCTGTACGCATAGCCGCGCGAAGTCGCACACAGGGGAGACCCATGGGTCCCCCTACCTGTGCGTGTACGGCGCGAATCGCTTCGCCGCGCACCCGCTGTAGGGGCGCACTTGTCCGACTCCGCACCCATTGAGTCAATGGGAGCCCGCGTACGCGTTGTACGACCGGCTCCCATTGACTTCAATGGGAGTCCGACCGACTCGAGTCCGATAGCATACGGACGCATCGTACTCGTTCGGTCGGACTGCACGGGTCCGATTCGGTCGGAAATCTCTCCGGGTCCGGCTCGGTCGGAGAAATTTCCGGCCCGAATCAGAATCGACCCCTTAATATTTTGTATTTTCTTCCATCCTCCGATTCTTGATAGAATCCACAAATTCACAACATTACATAATACAATGAATACATGACTCACTGTACTCCTCCAATTATCTAATGGATTTTCGGGGGAAAGATTGTGAAGATCTGACAGATGGCACAGAAGTTATTAGCAAAATAAAAAACATTCTTCCTAAGGAAACTCTGATCTACCTATAACTACCCATTGGAATACATAGGCCTATATATGGGTGTATCTAAGGATCAATCACTGATGATTTGAAGACATTTGCAGTGTCAAAACTGGAATACCAGAACAAACTAATGGGTTGTTCTATGTATCTCACCCAAAGATTTAGAATTTAGTAACTTTTTGATCTCTGAACCACCAGGGCAAGGTGCCCGGGGTCACTGACAAAGGCAAGACCTTGTTGGACAAAATTCTGAGATTCATCCTGTTCTGAGATATTTGCAGCAACAATCAAGGTTTCCTGGAGCAGGTATCTGATCTCCTGCAGTCCTGCATGCATGCATTATGCAGCCTCAACCCACTGATAATTTCCATGACCAATACAGAAGATTGAAAAGGTACCAAAATCTGCCAGATGACAAAGCAATTTCAATGTCTACAATTTGAGGATTTGTGCCACTGAGGACATTTTGCAGATTGACTTAAAACTTCTATGAGCATTGAGGAATCAGCATAACTGATCTTGTGTATCCCATTTCAGCCTCTGCTTTTCTTCTTCCCACTTATGGATTGTGACCACAACAAAAAAGACGAAGAAAGTCATTTAAACTGCCACAGAGTTTTTTTAAATTGAACTATGAACCTTTATTCCAATCGGTTACAGATAAGATGTGATCCTAGAATCGATTTCCAATCAGTGTATTAGGCCTTTGCAACATTATAAAAAACATTTTACCAATGTTTTTATATCTTTTTCGTGCTATACCGCTTTGGCCCCAGATTCATTTTTCAAACACCTCGAAGGCGTTATCGGCAGCTTCATTTGGGGCTATGTGGGGGCCAGACGGGTCATTCGCTTTTTGGAACTTACATACAGTGGGGGGTCCAACTATCTGACTTTAAGCTCTACTTTTGGGCAGCCTTTGGAGGCCGTATTAGGAATTTGTTTATGGATTATGATCCAGGCCTGTCTATACTGGGTTATCATCTGGCACTAGGGTCAGATGGCAGTTTTTTTTATATAGACTCTCAGATCCCAACTACTTTAAGCACCTCTGGTTCAAGATTATTAAAAACAACATACACATTTGGGAAGAAATGTGTTCTAAGTATTCTCTGCTATTTTACTTGCACACACCCCACTTTGGGGTAATCCTAAATTTCCATCTATCTTTCATGATACAATCCAGTGGGTAGGGCCTGGGCAAATCTTGGGTTAAAGCCAGCTGGGCAGCTGTTTGATCATAATGGGTTTGGTTCATTTTGCTTTCTTCAAACCTCCTATGATCTTCATCACCAGTCTTTTTTTTTGTATTTACAGTTATGTGACTTTTTTTTTGCACAGCTGCATAGAGCGGATAACTTTAGACGACTTTGACATTTTTTCTTATTTATAGAGGGCACCAGGCAAGGCATTGATCTGGGCATTAAATCAAATTCTTAGTGCTCATAGAGTTGATGATCGCACCCTGCTTGCCTTTAAATGGAGTACTGCGCTTAAGTCGGATATTCTCCCCGAAGAGACTACAGGCGCTTTTGAAATAATTATTTGCTCAGTTCATTCGATTAAGTTAAACCTTCAGCAAATAAAGACCATCTGCATGCTCTATTATACCCCTGAAAGGATTTTTAAATGGGTCACTAGCCATGCCTGAGACAAGATTTACTGTCCTAAGTGCGGACTGTTCATGGCAGATATCTCTCGTATGTTCACTGACTGCCCAGCGCTACAGGACCTTTGGTCGGGTGTGGTCCATCTGCTCATTTTTCATCTCGGATATGGTTTTTTGCTATCGGCTAGAGAGATCATGCTGCCTCACAATATTTATTGTAATCCCATAATAATCCTATTGATGTCAATTGCAATTATTACTGCTCAGCTATGTATCGCATCACCTTGGACAAGCTCTCTACCTCCTAAGGTACCTGAGTGGTGGGCACTCTTTTGTCAGATTTATAAATTTGAATCTGCTATCTTCAAGGCGAAGGGCCCCAAGGATGTGAAACGCTTTCGATCCATTTGGGCTGCCATTTTCTATCTTTGAGGTGCGTTGTTATATTGTCGTTATATTTCATATTTAGTAAGTTACCTAGCTTTGGTGTTTCTGATTATTACTGTCTATGTGTTTTACATGTATAAGTTTGTAATGATGTTTTGTGATCATGACCAACTATAAATAAAAAATACTTAAAAATAAAGACTGCCTTAGACTTTACCCACGTCATAAGGACTGTTCCAGCCCTCACTCTATGTGCTCTACATGGCCTCTCCTTGCCCCTCATCCCACCCCCCTCTCTCTCAAATACACACATTATACAATGAAATGTTACAAAAAAGTAAGCTCTACAAAAGCAAAGCAAACTAAGTCATGCAATCTAAAACAAATGCAAACAAACTAATTTACATTGCTCAAGTGCAGAAGAATAAATGTAGAATAAAGTGAAAGGCTCAATTAGGAAACAGACACAAATAATGAGGGGATTACATAACAATCAAGGTCATGAAAATATTTTAGGTTACTTTATGGGTTATAAATATGGATGACAGTGTCGACATGAAAGGAACACTTTATAACATAAACATATGCAGATATTTTCAAAGAAAACACATCTATATTTATATTATATTTCATTTCTAAAGGCAAAACGCCAGATGGATCCATGAATCATTTCTTTCAAGAAATAATGTAAATATAGCTTAATGGGTGCAGCAATGTGGTTTAAATATGATATCTACTGACTCCTCCAGTAATATCATGAGAGGGATGATGTTATCCGCACACAGTAGCTGATGAATGAAGAATGAGCCAGTCCCAATCACACAAATCAATTGTGACAGTTTCCAATGATGCTCGGACAGTTCAATTAAGATCCATTACTGGATAAATATCACTGCAAACACTTATAATTTGAATTTATTTAACTTCAATTCACACTAAATGCCCTTCAATACTTATCTAAAGTGAGTCAGGCAAACAGATTCAGAGAACAAAGCCAGAAAAAGTCAGTTATGTCTTCTGGGCGCGTGAGCCTTTGGGTTTTTTTGTTCATCCTCATCAACCTCGCTGCGACTGCTTCGTGAATCCTATGACAAAACGTTTGCCCAGTCCATATTTGCGCAATAATTTTCGCAAATGGCAAAAAAAGTAAGAAAAATGAATACTGGTACCATCTTTAAACCTACGTAACATTGTTATAGCGTATAAACATTTTTTTGTGACACAGAGATCACTTTAAAAATGCAGCGCACTCATTTTGCTCTGTTTTTGTAGAAATATAATACAATGGAACGAATTCTAACACAAATACTATTTATTTTATTCCCTAGCACTTAGGCAGCAAAACGGTGCAAATGAATTTTCCGGGTTCACTGACATAAAACATATTAATTTAATTACACATAAAAAGTAAGCGTATATAAAACAATACATTTTACTGAAAATATATATTACAAACATTACTAATTAGAAAATATATTTCTAAATACACAAAAACGTAATAATTTAATTTTAAACAATATAAACAAAACTATAATTTTTTAGGAATAATACGTATACTATTTCCACTAAAGTATATGCAAAAGTAGGGAAAGAGTTAGACTAAGGAGAGTTAAATTTACTATTCCCACTCTAGTTTCTGCAACAGAAGAGCAAGTGTTGGACTCAGGAGGGTAACATTTCATATTCCCACTCCAGTCTGTACAACAGTAGGGAAAGTACTTCACTTTAAACACATTCCTTATTTCAATACAAGTATTCATTTCATAAAATTATATAATGATTAACTTAAAATTAAATATATACATTAAAAAACAATAAACAATTAAAATAATTATACATTTTTTAAATGATTAATATAAGAATTTTTTTTATCTAATAATTATTTCATTAAATTCCCACACTATAGTCCCACATATCTAGCAACGTACATTTAACATATATCTAAATTAAAATATTATAATAATTACACAACTTTCATAATTAATAATTAATTAATTAATTAATGAATACTTAATTTATAATTAATCAATTATTATTTAAATAACTCCCCCCTACCCCATCAAACCCAACAACCAGCACCAAAAATGTAAATTAAACATGTATAATAATTACTTAATTTACATAATTTATTAACAATTAATTAATTTAGCAATACCTAATAATTAATCTCATATTTAATTAACTTCCCAACCTATATCCATACAAGCCCAGCAACCCCCATAAAATATAACTTCAAAAACATTATTTACACAATTCACATACTTACTAATCAAATAAATAATTGATATAATTTTTTTTACAATTTTAAATTAATTATACTTAATTGACTTCCCACTCTGTACCCCTAAAAACCTCACAACCCGCTACAACACTATAAATTACTAATTTACAATTAAATTAACAACATAGGAGGCAAGATGGCACCCGCTGTGTTGGGCGCATAGCTGCAGCTCCCGGACCTCCCCCCCCTGTTATGGAGATGTAACCGAGTAAACCACTGACCTGCTTCTCGCTCCTCAGATTGGTGGCCTCAAGAATGTTTTGGATAGTTTGCGGTCTCTTGCGGCTGTGTTCCCCCCTGGCTGTGTGCCTTTACCGCTGTGCATTCTTCGGTCCGCGTCTCTGCTGTTCCTGACACCGAGACAGCTTCTATGCCTCCAAAGGCCGCCAGGGGCACAAAATCGCGTGTCTACTTCCGTTGATGCCGCTGGAACAACGAAGGCTGGATGCGGCACACAGCGTGGTGTTGGCACAGTGGAAGGTGTGCTAGAACAGCAAGAGAGAAGTGATAGGGGAATTCCTGGGGGTAAGAAAAATATACAACCAAAATATTTCTGTCTTGTAAGAATAAGAAGTCCCAGATAGTACAAAATGAGAACTATCAGCTTGGTAAAACTGCAATAACTCATGAAGGGGAGCCAGGAGGCCACCCGCATTTGTCTATAGTGGTCACTCACCCTCACCCAAAAGTCGATGCCGCTAATTTCTCCAATGGGTCTCCAGCCCAACTGGACATGTCGCTGAAAGCTGGGGGTGGTTTTGTTACAGATGGGACGGCTGGGGTGAGTGTTGGATACGCTTCAACATTCCCTCATACACCGATCCCCAAAGGGCAAAAAGAGATGAGGGTGAATGGTTTGACTCGACGTAAGTCTGCTACTAGGGGTGCTAAGACGGCTAATATGTCGCTGCCTGACGGACATGGGGCAGAGAGCATTTGTGGCAATCAGGAAAGCTTAAAGGGCTCAGTGAAAGAAATGGACTCTGGTGAAAATGTATTTTCCATGTCGGACCCCTCTGATTCTTCAGGCGATGAGACTTCGTCCATCCCCAAATTATGTTCTGGGAGAGAGTCACCTGGTAGCGGTTGGAGTGAAGCAAGCAGTTCTCATCCCGAGGAAGAAATTAGGGACAACCTGGAGTCTTGCTCCTTGTCAGTACGTAAAAAGCAGGAGCTGTTTGAGGGTGCTGTGCAGTCTTCTGATTCAGACACACTCCTATGGGACTACTCATTCTCGGCTGGACTCGGAGGGGATGGGGGTCCACACCTAAGTGCATTGGGGAGGCCCTGGCGGAACCACTCAAGGAGATATCTCTGGCGGTAATTTACCAAAGTATAATGGCGCACAGAGAGGAGACACGCACAGAGAGCCAAAGAATGCAGGGAGCATGTTGAAAGCTCCAGAACTCTGTGACAAGGGTTGCCAAATCCTGTTCTGAGTTTGCAGAAAGGATCAACAAAGCAGAGGCCCGGATTTCATCATTGAAGGATGAACTTGCGGCACAAAAGGTCATTAATGAAGCAATATATTCACAAAAGGATGACACACAATGGAAGTTCTCTGATCTTGAGAACCGCCTGTTGCGGAATAATCCTCGAGTCTTGCGTATTTCAGAAGGCATGGAATGACAAGATGTCTGAAAGTTAATTGTTGAACTCTTTGCTGAAGCTTCCCCTGAATTATCAATGTGGAATTGGAATCTAAAAATACAGATGGCGCACCGTTTTCCTTTTTCCCAACAGCAACCGAGAGCCGGACAAGCTACCATGCTGAGGCCCAGGGCAATTTTGATATGTCTAAATAATTTTTTAGCTCGCCAAGTGGTATATGATCTGGCACAACCAGATAGAAAGAGGGCAGGCAAGGGGAGTGAGTTCTTTGTCAGGCCCGACTTTTGCCACCAGACGGTGGAAAAACGGTGGCAACTTCGGCAGCTCATTTCCCTATTTCAGGGAAAGGGTATACAGGCGTTCCTCTTAAATTCAGCAAAGCTAAAGATTATTTACAATGAAAGAACCCAATTTTTCTCCTCTGAGGCTCAAGCTAAAGAATTTTTACAGTCTATCTAGCTAGGGCATTAGGGTGTGTACCCACTTACTGGCCACCTTGGTGGTTCTAATGGCTAGTGATGGGGTGAGACAGGTCAGATAAAAAGCGAGTATGAGGGGGGGCTTGGACTAGTTGCAACTTTTCATCTCATGGGCCCATTGGTCCTACTGCCTTTTATTTGGATTGGAACGGGGGAGGGCTACCAGAGGGTCTCCCGGCTGGGAGCTCCTTGGTAGGGGTGGGGGCACACAGGTTTGGGACAGGGTGCACGGGGAGGTTGGGAAGAGGGGGGCATAGAAAATCAATCCATAACATAAGGAAAGCTGTTGGGTGCATACATGGTGATGGTGCAGTCTGGCATAATGGGGGTAGGCCAGTACAGCTGGGGGTGCGTATGTGCTCTTTTAATGTGTGCGGTCTGAATAACAAGATGAAAAGACAGTGAGTAGCAGCCGAATTACGGGTGATAAAACCCAATCTGATGTGCATACAGGAAACCCACATACCGTTGGGTAAGCGCAAGATGACAACCGAGCTCGGTTATAGTCTAATTACATGTACACAACAAAGTACGACAAACCTGGGGGTGGCGATCTGGCCAAAACAGTGTATACACAGTACTGGTAGAATATTATCTGACAAGCAGGGCCGTTGGGTCATTACAGAATGCATAATAGGGGCTGCTAAGTTTGTTGTATGCTCAGTATATGGGTCAAATCATGATGAAGCACAGGTACTGGATGATCTCAACATAGAACTTGCCACATGGCCTACACCGTTGATACTGTGTGGTGATTTTAATATTCACATGGGCTGTCATCAAATACAGGATTACCTTCGATCACGGCCCACTTTTGTTAACTGTTCCTGCTTTAGCTATTTGTAGACCCCCAAGTTCCTTGTCGCTGGATCGGAAGCTTTTGCAGGATGCCGAGTTTATTACTCACATCAAGCAGTGGATCAGGCAATTTCTTGATATTAATCATAATACAGCTTCATTGGTGGTCTGGGATACCTTAAAGGCAGGATTTAGGGGGGAGGTACTTAGTTTTGGGCTTTATAAGTAGAATCAACTAAAAACTGCGATGCAGGGCCTTTATCAGAAACTCAGAAAAGCTGAAGAGAACCTCATACGAGGGGTACAGGCCGGCACTGGGGTAACCATGCTTCAGACAGAGGTAGCTCGCTGTAAGGCTAAGATTAACCTTCAGTGGAGCAAAGAACTGCTTGTAAATATAAAATCTATAGAGAGGAGAGGTATAAATATGGGGAAGCTGCAGGAAGGTGTCTTGCGCAATGTCTTCGATCGAAGTAGGGGGCGCAAGGAATTGCTGCTATGACAGACTCATCGGGAGGATAGTTGAAACCCCGGCTGAGATTCTAAGTACATTTAATAGCTTTTTTGACGCACTCTATACCGAGAGCAATCATGAGGGGCATACCAGAGAGGCCGACCGGAGAGGCATTGTTGCAGAGTTTTTGTATTGAGAGGCTGCGAAGGGAAGAATCTGCTACATTGGATGCCCCTATCACAATGGAGGAGTTAGAGGAAGCAACCAACTCACTGGCTAATGGTAAGGCCGCGGGCCCAGACAAACTCCCATTGGAAGTGTATAAAGTCTTCTTCCAGGAGCTAAAAGCTGATATGTTGGCCATATGTCAAGCAGCACAGCTTGGGAATGCTCTGTCATCATGGGACAGTGCTAATGTTATAGTTTTAAAAAAAAGAATAAACCTCCTAATCTACCTGGCTCCTATAGGCCAATTTATTTGCTGAATTGTGATGGGAAGATATACGCAAAGATTCTCGCTATGCGCCTAGCCAGGGTTATTGCCCCATTGGTTTCTAGATGTCAGCATGGGTTTATACCCAGTAGGGACACGGTCAATCATATCAACAGGATTATCACCCTATTGGATATTGCAAATGTGCACCAAACCACTTTTGGCTTGGTGTTATTTGATGCCGAGAAGGCATTTGACTGTGTCTCCTGGGAGTTTTTCTGGGCAGCTCTGCGGCACTATGGGTTTGGGTCAGAGTTTGTTAAGGCTATCCAGGTTATGTATAGGACCCCTACAGCTAAGATTTGTATGATGGGCTTAGAGTTGGACCCGGTTTTTATCTCTAGAGGTACAAGGCAGGGGTGTTCATGCTCCCCGCTCTTGTTTGCGTTATATATTAATCCATTTTTAGCCATGTTGGAGGGAAGCAAGAAGATTCAATCTGTGATATGAGGACAGGAACATTTTAGGGTGTTTGCTTATGCAGATGACATAGCAGTGGTGACATCTGACCCTGCCACAGCAATTCTTGAGATAGAACGACTGGCGTATACCTTTGGGAGAGTATCAGGTTATAAACTTAATGCATGCAAAACACAGGTTTTATGTAAACATCTAGCATGTTAAGGGGACCCTAGGGTTATGGAAGAGGTGATGTACCTCGGTACTAAGATCAGGGTTAGCCTGAAAGAGCTAGTAAATGTAAATTGGGGTTCTATGCTGACGGGAATTAAGGAACAACTAGATGGGATTGAATGCCTCCACCTTTCATTGGTGGGTAGGTGTAACGTCCTTAAAATGAGTATATTACCTAAAGTCTTGTATTTTTTAGATCAGTGCCACTTGAACTCACTTGCAGACAGCTCCAGAATCAACAAACAATTTGCGGTAGATTTTTATGGGGTTATGGGAAATCACGCAGAGCTATGAAATTTATGATGCTACCCCGTAACCGAGGCGGATGGGCAGTGCCCAACTGTACCTTCTACTATTATGCATGTATGTTGCAAAATATGCCAATATTATTGACAGGGGAGGAAGTTGGAAATTTGGCGGAAGCCCCTTCTATTTATCAAATGCTCCTCAGCAAAGATGCCAAGGATTGCTTGTTTAAAATCCTGGAGTCAAGTTATTATAAAAAAACGCATTTCAAGGTCTTGCCAGCTGCCTTTAAAGTCTGGAAAGCAGTACAGAGGTGTTTTCAGATAGAGGGGGTGTGTTTTTATAGCCCATGGCCGCTTCGACACTTCTACCTGCTATTTTTTGGGATGGAATAATTACTAAATGGAGACATAAAAGGATTAGGCAGAGCAGTGGTTTTTATAATGATGAGGGTATTCTTACATTTGCATTACTGGTCAAAAAATTCTCATTACCTAAAACAGAATTTTTTAAATTTCTACAGGTTTGGAAATTTTTATGTAAGAGACAGAGACAGAGCATGATCAAACCTAACCTCCTGGTCGAGGCCACCAGACGTGAGGATCGGATTGGTTCATTATATAATTGTCTGGTGGACTCTCAGCAGGATGACTTAGAGGCTCAAAATTAGAAATGGAGCACTCGCTTGGGCATGCAGGGGGATCTGTTGGAGGGTTCCATTGAGATTGCGGAGAAAATTCTGATCTCTGCTAACTTAAAAACGCAGCATTTTAATACCATATTTGATCTACATTATACGACAGCTAAAATGCTTAAATGTGGTGGGACGAATGATGGAAAACGCTTCCGGTGTGGGGGGGGGGCAGGCCGACATCTTGCACATTTATTGCACATGCCCTCACCTAATCCAGCTAATGGGGCTAATTGAAAAATTTCTGTCTGAGATTACAGGGGTGGATGTTAACATCACGCCAACTATAATGTTACTGGGTATATGGGAGGGACTAACACACGGACATGCTGCTTATAAATTTCGTTATCTTATATTTATTGCCACGGTGGTGGCACGTTTATGTATAGCTTCTACTTGGTTGCAGAAAGAACCCCCTACTTTTGAAATGTGGTGAACAAGATTTTATGCAATTTTTAGTCTTGAATATAGCCTTTATTCTCTCAAGGGGTCACGGGGCGGAAGCTGGGGTTACAGATCTGGGGCCCCATGATTGAACATTTGATAGATTAGAATGTATTTTTATGCAGCATATCTCCACCCCGTTTCTGTTTCTGTTGCATTTTGTACGTTTTTAGACTTTTTTAACCCCTGTCTCTTACCATGCATGCATGAATTGAAGTAGTAAACTGTATGTATTTTGGGATGGGAATTTGTTTTGTATGTATTCATGTTATGGATTGAATTAAAAAAAATATATATATAAATTACTTAAAATTACAAAATATATTTAAAAACATTAACAACTGCACAAACAATATAAAACATATACAACTAAAATATTATTTGAACACATAAAGATATTTAAACACGATATTTCTTACCTTAAAATAATATTTTTGTCAATGATATTTTTGCATATGATGTTTCTGAGTCACAATATTAAAGAGTTGATATTTCTGCAACTCGATATTTTTAACTCAATTTTTTGTCGGAATACAGATGGTATCTAATTCGTGCACAGGCGCAGAATGGGACTTTATGCATTTTTATGAAAAAATTTCACTTTGTGGAGCACATATACTCATTTACAGCACACTGTTATGCATTAGCTAAAGCGAGTACAGAGTGGACAAAAGGAGGCTGGATTCAACAGAGCATTTATGAATACAGGACGTAGTGCTACATTAGTAGTCTTTCACGTATTGCTACGTAGCTTTTGACTTGGTCTCAAAACATCTATCTCCTTGTTAGCAAAAGTGCAACAAGGAGACAGTTCCTTCTATTTGCACTGATTGTGTATGTATACTCTCTGAATGCTAGTTTTTTATGACAGTTTTAGATGTTCCTGCACCTGAATTTTTAAGGTGAAGGAACAATGGCTCAATTTACTGTCTGATAAATGTTATCAGTAAAAACACATGAAAATCAAGCTGCAAGCACAGTCCAGCCCTGGGCTTCTTGCCTGACCTCCTCCTATGGCACAGGGGGCACTTCCCTCTACCTGAGATCACCCTTACCTGCACAGAGGCCTTATCACCCAAATACCACCTGCTCAGAGCAGGTGGTAAGTGGTAGTATCAATTATACTGACCTTGTAATTCAGTGTTTTGACCTAGATAATCTGTGCCTGTAGGGTTATTACCCACTTCAAGGGATTTAGAATGTAATTGCATAGCAGTGTTGGTGTGCTACCGCCCGGTACTGATTTTAAAGGTGTTCAGATTTCACCCCACGCTGCAAGTACTGTGTAACTCATAATTATGGCCTAACAGGGAGCTCATGGATAAACCACTATTAGGGACTAGGAGCAGCAATAGGCAGGAGAAAATAAGCAACAGAAGGCTAAAAGAAAAGGTTAATTTTCAGCATCATTCTAAAGGGCAGAGTTTGGGATCTGTCAAGGATGGGTTGGAAGAATGGTCCAATGTGGTCGACCAAGTACATGAAGAACCCTAACTACGCAAGAGAACATATAAATTGTGAAACATGCAGCAATGTGTTAGCACCTAAAGAAAAAGCCCTAGAGCAGTGGTCTTCAAACGTTTTAATGCCGCGCCCCCTGTGGAAAAAATCATTGGACACCCCCCCTCAAAAATTTTCATAATTATTATATTAAACTGGCAATGTTTAAATATGCATAGACTTATTTAAACATTGCAGTTAGGTTCTGTACGGTTTTAAAAATGCAATCAAATACATGATTGCCAAACATACTATTCTGGTCAGGCAGGCCTTACTGATTATTAGAAATGGGGGTGGGGGTTTTGAAGACTCTTTGGAGTCCCTTCCCTTTTGACACCTTCTTCCAGCCAGGATATAAATGACAAAAGATGTTAGTGATGGACCATTACAGAGCCGCTTACTGCCACTGATTTTTTCCCCACTGAAAACAAAGCACTGTTAATGCGTAATGCTTCTTTTGTCCAGAGCCTGGCGCCCGCCTCAGGATCACTTGAGGCACCCTAGGGGTTCCTGCCCCCCCAGTTTCAGGTCCCTTGCCCTAGAGTGACCCTGGGAGATGATAATATCCTGAAAAAGTAGGCCCATCACTATAGAACTGTAGCTGGGCCTTACATAAGACTTTAAGCGAGATACAAACCAACACTTCTTTGAAGAATGTATCAAATTCTTTATCTCTCAATTAATCAACTCGGGCAATAATATATTTCTTGGTGACTTCAACCTTCACTGGGCCCCTGAAGACAATATTCCTCTGGACAACTTTATGACATTTCTCCTCAACAAAGACCTCCATCAACACTGCAAGAAGCCCAGCCACTGCAAGGGCTCCATGCTTGACCTGCTCATTGTCAGAATGCCCCTCCTAGTGTTCAATGAGCCCATGTTGGTAGATTGTTCTGACCATCTTCAGATCCCTTTCAAAGTATCCTTCACACTCACGGAAACTCTTACTTCACACATCCCTGCAAACAAACTCTTGGACAGTTTTCAATCTGGCTTCTGTTAGGGCCACAGCAAACACATTGCTATTTTGCAGGTTGTAGATTATGCCCTCTGCAACCGCAACACTGGAAATTCCTGTCTTCTTTTTCTCCTCAACTTCTCTGCTGCATTTGACACTGTCAACCACCAGTATTTGCTAGACACCCTGAAGCAGTGAATTGGATTTGAAGACATAGTCCTGAACTGGTTCTCCTCCTACCTATTGAACCTCTATCAAATTAGAAAAATTGGAAACATGGTCTCGAAGCAAATTGATCTACAGCAAGGGGTCGCCCAAGGATCAACCCTTTCCCCAACCCTTTTCGTTCTCTATCTCAACCCCTATATTTGATCCTCAGGAGCTCTGGAGTCCATTGCCACCTGTACGCCGGCTGAACATGGCAGTCGCTGTTTAACACAAAGAGCAGGCCACGGTCGAAACTGTACATTGGCAGGAGACATGGCAATCAATGCTGATGTAAGGAGCCCCTTTGCAATTGCAAAGAGCCCCAAACGTCTTGATTTTCACCTGTAGCTGAGTTGTAAAGCAGGAGGAGTACACTCTGAAGCCAGCCATGCATTGAAAGCCTCTGAAAGCTTGTTGTGTCCCTGTAACTCAAACAGGTCAGCCACCTGACCCTTGGGGTCAAGCCTGGGTATCCTGGGTTCAGGGTAAGCAGGTCCAATCTTACTTTTTCAAAAAGCAGGGCAGTCCTTCTGAGTAATGCACAGGTGCAGGGATGCCCTTCTTTTACCCAGACCCAGCCTGTGGGTGGGGGATGTCCTTTTTAGTTAACCTTCCCCCTTTCTTGGGTTTGGCTCCAGTCTGTCTAGAGGAACAAAGGCAGACAGGCCTAGGTGTAAGCTGCATTTGTCTGTGTCAGGGCAGGCAGCCATAGAAGTCAGGAAGGTTATGGGCACAGTCCCTAGGCTACTCTTTAAACCTCAGGAAGGGCTGAGTGTACAACCACCAGGACATCCTGCCTAGAAGAGGAAAGCCTTTCCCCACACCCAAGGCTTTTTTGTCCCCATGTCTGGAATAAATACACATCTCCCCACAGATGAGCAAATCATAGACGTGTGACTTTGGAACCTGGCCTCAGAAAAACACATTTTCTTTCAGACAGAAAAATGCCAACCTTTTAAAAGTGACATTTTCAGAATAGTAACTTACAATATGACTTTACCACTAAAGAGAATTTTAAATTACAATTCAAATAAGTGGAGAAAGTAATTCTCTATCTGCTCCCAAACTGAAGTTATCACTTATTAAATGTAATAAGGTAACTCAGTGTTGGTCTATAGAAGGGGTAGCCTTTAGGATTTTTTCACTTTCAGGACATGTAAAACTTAAGTTCACATGTCAAACTTTATAAATATCATGCACTTTGTTCTAGGAGCCTTTATGGCACTCAGGGGTGACGTATAAGAATTAAAAAGGAATGTTTAGGCATGGCAAAACGTTTCTTCTGCCAGGACAAAATAGCAGTTTAAAACTGCACTGCAGGCTGCTGGAGATTGCCTGAAACATTTTACAGTACTACTTTAGTGGGTGGCACAATAAGTGCTGCAACCCACTGGTAGCATTTAATTTATAGGCCCCTGGTACATGTAGCACCATTTACTAAGGACTCATAAGTAAATTAATTGTGCTATTGGGTGTATACCAATTTTACCATGTTTAAGAAAGAAATCACAGGCACTTTTCCACTGGTCAGCCTGGACAAAGTGCCCAGAGTCTTAAATACCACAAAAACGAGTTCAGCAAAACTAGGTGCTTAAAGGAAAAATTTCATTATTATCATTGGCACTTCTCATTATAAATTAATGATATTGTTTGTCATTTGCAGAAATGTAATCATGATTCACCGAAACTAGGAGGAGTCCCTATCTCGGCACTAATGTTTGCTGACGGCACGATCTTGCTGTTACAGACTTCGAGGGGGTTACAAAGGCTGCTTTATAGCTTTAGCAATTACTGTAGACTGAAGGGCCTTGAAATAAACTCCAGTAAGACTAAATATATGGCCATTAGGCTGCACAAAGGTTTTAAGAAAGATATTGTTATTGGCCAATCCTTACTGGAGCATGTGTTGAAGTTACAATTGACAAGAACTCTCATGGAAGTCACATATTAATAAAGCAAAATTAGTTCTACTTCAAAATTCCATGGCAATTGTAAAAAAGCACAAAGCGACCAAGTCCAAGGCAGTGTCCCCAGCATTGGAGATCTATAGATTTAGCGCCCTAATGCCAGATCTTTATGGGGGGGAACTATGGGGAGGGGAGAATTTAATTTCCCTCACTGTAGAAGAAAATAAAGTAATTTGGTCCCTCTTGTGTCTTCCTCAAAATACACCTTTGATACCACTGTTTTACGATACTGGTATCAAGAGACTAGAATGTCTAGCTGCTCTAAGACCGCTATTATATTGGAATAGAATCTGGGTCACTCTAGAACTTAGCCCCTACAGACAGGGATTGAGAGAGCTTATGGAACTGGATGACTAGCTCACTTTTCCATGGTTCCGCCATGTGCTGACCTGGTTTAGCGAGATGGGTTTGAGCAACTTCTGGAATGATCCTGGCTCTCTGACTGCCCATTCTAATAATGAGTTGAAGTGTGTTTATTGGGAATTTATATAAAAAAGGTGCACTTCGACCTTAGGATGGGAAGACTCTCCTCACAGTTCCTAAGTTTTAAGCCACTGCCAAGTTTTGAACCTTATCTTGATGATGTACAACCCCAACTAGCAAAGACACTTTTTATGAAGTTTCAGTTTGAGACCCTTCAGATTAACTCGATTACAGCTAAATGGTCCTCTGGTCGATCGATCAAAGGGGAAACCAACTGCACTCTATGCACTTTATGTACTTAGAATGTCGAAGAAAACATTGCACACATTTTATTCTTTTGTTCGGCATTTGCCCCTATGAGCACAAACTGGATCAAACCACTGTGTCTAAGCCTGGGGACTTGGACATTTTCAGAGGCTTTAAGAATTCTAAAAACAGACACATCACAGCTGATAGTGTTTGGTGTTAGCCGATATCTGTTTGCTGTGAGCCTAGTACGAAGAAAGAAATGATTAAAATTGTAGTGCTTTTTACGTTTATATCAGTTTTAGCTTTGTATTTATTATGCTGTTAAATTGTATATACACTGCTATGAGTTTTACATTTGTTGCATTTTAACATTGTGCTTTTTATAGTTATTTTAACCGAAATAAAAGCTATTTGACTTGCCTTGACATTTTCAGAATAGAAACTTAAAATATGACTTTACCACTAAAGAGAATTTTAAATTACAATTCAAATTAGTGGAAAAAGTATTTCTCTATCTGCTCCCAAACTGAAGGTATCACTTATTAAATGTGATAAGGTAACACAGTGTTGGTCTATAGGAGGGGTAGCCTTTAGTATTTTTTCACTGTCAGGACATGTAAAACTTAAGTTCACATGTCCTACTTTATAAATATCAAGCACTTTGTCCTAGGAGCCCTTAGGGCACTCAGGGGTGACGTATACGAATTAAAAAGGAATGTTTAGGCCTGGCAAAAGGTTTCTTCTGCCAGGATGAAATGGCAGTTTAAAACTGCACTGCAGGCTGCTGGAGCATGCCTGAAACATTTTATAGTGCTACTTTAGTGGGTGCCACAATAAGTGCAGCAACCCACTAGTAGCATTTAATTTATAGGCCCCTGGGACATGTAGTACCATTTACTAGGGACTTATAAGTAAATTAATTGTGCTATTGGGTGTATACCAATTTAACCATGTTTAAGAAAAAAAACAACAAGCACTTTTCCACTGCCCAGAGTCTTAAAGATAACAAAAAACAAGTTCATCAAAAAAGGGGCGTGAAGGCAAAAAGTATGAACGAATACCACACCAAAGTTGTCAGGTCTAATACTTCTTATATCGTCAAAGAAAGCTAACCCATTGATTCAAAACTAGATGGAACTCGGTGGGATGGGGGCACCAGAGTGCCTTGCTCCAAGGTAGGCACACTCTTGTGAAGCTCCTTGTGCCAGCTAATTCATCCATCACCATCCGGGTAATTATCGCCCTACCGAAGGACTCTGTCAATCCCAGGTGCTGTAACTGTCCATTACACCCCAATTGCTGCCACCTCCAGGCTCCGATGTTTGAGCGAAACTGAGAGGCGGCGGCGGCCGACTTTGGACATGGGCCTGTGCACCCATGGAGATAAATGTAAAGGGTGCCACGGGTCTGCTGAACATTTCCCTTGGAGTGTGGACAGTGGCTTTCAAGTGGGTGAGGGAGTGACCTCTACGACATGTCTACTCCTGTGCAGTGTTGGAGCTGAGGATGCTGAAGGCTGCAAGGAAGGTGGTGGCGCAAGATGGAGGGCAGCGGATGGGGACCTAATTTGCTGGGGCTTGCTCATGCCTCCGGTACCATTGTTTGACCTGGAGTTGGGGCTCCGCCATCATGCCCCACACTGCAGACTGCCTCCCTGGGACTCACACAGATCGGTGAGGAGCACTGACTTGGGGGTGCTGGTGGCTGAAGGGGCCGGCATGCTCCCTTTGGTGCTGCACTTGGCCTGGAAGGAGAATCATCCCTCCTACTACAGAGACGGCGGCTGCCGTGGCCTGCTTGGTGGTGCTGTGGCGGTGTGAGGGCCATGAGGAGAGTGGAAGGAGACCTAAATCTGTGAATCCCAATAAGGGAAGTCCCACGGGCCCTTGTCAGGGTGCTGGTGAGCTGCGACTGCAGTGGAGCACCCACCCTCCAAGTGTACAGAGCGACACTTATGCCCTGAGTAGCTGTTCGAACGGATCTGGTCAGTGAGGCGGCCTGGAACTGTATCTCCCCTCGCTACTGATTTATGGCTTGTAGCTATCACGGCCTGCCTGGAGACACCATGGAGAAATACGGGGCTGTGATGAGATTGGGGTGGATAATGCACCAGTGGCCCCTGTGTGGGTCATTTCATGGCCCGTTGTGATCATTGATGTGCTAGGAAGAGACCATTGTGGTGCAGCACCCACCCTACAGGGAGCCACATGGTACATTTAAGAAGCGGACCTCCACTGCGTTGGGCTTGCGCAGTAAGGCAGCTGATGGGCCCTTGCGAGACGGCTGCTGACTGCAAGATTGCTAGTGTCATGTAGCAGAGAGGAGTGAGATCTCTGTGGCTGCACGCCCCTTGGGGCAGTGATTTCCAAAATGGGGAAGGCTGAGGGCAGGCAGACCAAGCTACAGTTCGAGACCAAGAAGGTGGCCAAATCAGACCACACTGCTGAGGCCTCTACTTCTCATGACCCCTCATCAGAGCCGGAGATGCATATGAGTACACTAATCAAACACATCCAAAAAAGCCTTACCTCAATATACACTAATATTGACACCCTCACTACCTGGGTTGACAAACTAACTAGCTAAAACGACAAGAATAAAAAGCACATCATCGAGATGGAGAAGCGAGTCTCGCAGCTGGAAGATAACACTACTGGCCCTGCTGCGAAACTCTTAGACATTGGGGAAGGTGCGCAGCATCATCAAAGTGAAAAATGAAGATTTAGAGGCCATGTTCTGCTGAAACAACCTGCATATAGTAGGCCTCTCTGAGTCTATTGCCACAGGCAGTATGGCGGATTATACTGAGACTTCACTCAAAATGCTCTTGGGAGCAGACCATTTCTCACCCCTTTTTGAAGTAGAAAGGATGCACCGGTCCCTGGTTCCTAGGCCCTCACCTGGGGCAACACCACTGCCTGAGACTCCCCCTAGAAAAGCAGGACCTTAATTACGAGTGCTCGAAGATTTAGATTTATCCTGACTTTACCCTCACAGTTCAGGAGGCATACCGTGAGTATATGCCCTTCAAACATAAACTGCACCTGGCTGGAGTACAACACGCTGCGCTGTACCCAGCATGCTTGAAAATCACATATGGTGGGAAATCTCACCTTTTCACTTTGCCTCAAAATACTGAGCCATTTGTTAAGAAACTCCTCAAGGATCAGCGTGTAAGACTGTGGAAAGGAGCGCTGGTGCAGGTGAGGGCAGCAACACAGAATGAGATCGCTCTGTCTGAGGTGATCATGATGTGACATGGGTTTGCACTGGGCTGATGGGTCCACTCTATCTAACGAGACTATCCTGCAGCACTTACCTTGGATGGCTGCCTCTGCTTTACTATTCCCATGATTTGACTGGCAGGTACTCCCATGATAGTGATGTCATTACACCAGCACTCTGGACTCCCCCTAGTCGTGACCCCGAATCAAATATTAAACATTGTTCTTATGTTGTCTGAACTTTTGGTTTGGGTGACAAAGGGATCATTGTTGTATTCTGGGTGTGTTCACTGGCATGTTGGGGTGGCTAGTGAGGGAAGATCGATATAGGTTGTGCATGGCAGGCACACAACTTGGAACTAAGCCACTGCACCCACAGGGCATATGGGACTTTTGACTTTTGCACACATCGGGCGGAAAACACGTAGGACACAGGGCCTTCACTGGCCGCTGGGCGCTGCACTGCTTGTCAGGGAAAGGACAGGAATGCACCGTATTTAAGGCCGTATGGCACATTCCTGCCTTTCCCCCTGCACTGGCGTCCTTTTGGCAGCCTAGTGCCAACACAGGCACCCTTGCACCAAGGTGCAAGAGTGCCTAATTGCATTGTGGATTGTTTTTGTGCAGAAAGGGACACCTTCCTGCACAAAAACAATCCTGAGAGGCATGTTCCTCTTTCCATGTGTACTGCATAATGCAGCGCACATAGAAAAAGGAAATAAAGAGGAGAAATAAACTTATTTCTCCTTGTTAGTTTACCTGGGAAGTTGTAGCATTTTATAGCATTCCCAGGTTTACTAGTCTTATTAAATCTGGGAATGTACCAAAAACCATGGGTGAATTTGTGGGAACACCCATGCAATGCCCACGGAATTCCGTCCCAGGGCAGGGTAAGGCAACGCAGCGATTTGCACTGCGTTGCCATACTCCACATTTGTGGAGCCACCCAGGGCCACACAAAATGACCTTGTGTGGCTTCATAAATCACATGTAAGGTATGCGTCACTCTTGCACCACATTGGGTGGTGCAAGAGCGATGCAAACTGGGCTCTTAAATAGGCCCGTTAATGTTTTTTTTTTTAAATATTGGTGGTGGGCTGTTGTACAACCTGCAGCCACCCACAACACTATACAAAAGGCTTGGTGATGCCCCCTTTCTTTCAGGGGCATCACCAAGCTTCAAAATATATTAAAAAAAACCTCGGAGGGCATTTTGAAGCGCTCTTCATCTGAAAATCAAATAATAAATGATCGCCTTTTGCTCTTTTAATATTCACATTTTTTGGCTTGTTTTATTATGCCACTCAGGGCATGCACACCTTTTTTATGTTGTGAGCTGTGGGGGGAGCCCAACGGCCCCTAGGGCCCCAACCAGCTCCCTAGCCACCATTGTGGTGAGAGCCAGCCACTTTTTTGTTTTGTGCCCCAGGACCGTCCCAGGACAACCACAAGCTTGATTCCATTGGGGGCTGCGATGGGAGCCCTGGGCCTCCTGCCAGCTCCCAGTGGTTGGAGCCAGTCATTTTTAAATTTGTGATGGGTGCCCTGTGCCCACCCCCGGGCACCCACAATACTATCTGTGTTGATGTTTATGGGGAAAGACCCGAGGCACCCACAGGCCCCAGCTGGCTCACCAGCCAACACCATACTTCGTGCTTGCGGAAGCCGACACTATTCCTTTGCTCCTGCCTCGGCGGGAGAAGCATTTTTACTACTCCTACCAGGTGGCAGCAAAGTTCAGTTTTCTGACAAAAAGAGTGTAAGCAGGGTATGTCAGCACTCTCTGCCGGGCAGAAAACAGCAGTGTCCCGGGGGATGAGGTCACCCAGGCACTGCTGCCACATCTAGCCCGCCCCACTCGGTAAGGGGACCATGCACCCTCCTCCCCTTTTTCAAATTACTGCTTCCTACGGATTGGGTCCCCAGGCCCTGTTTAAGGCTAGGGACGGGGCCATCCACCCCCTTCAGTTAAACATCAATGCAGGCCTAGGAATGGGGTCCCTGCAACCTGTAAAAGGCTCAGGGAGGGCAGGCCACATGTCCCTCTTCTTATTTATTAATATGTGCCACCCTCAGTGCCCTGGCCCAACCTGGGGGGGACCACCAGGCCTAGAGGGGGCAGAGTATCTCTATCCTGTCCCCTTATATATTATTTTAATTTCTTTTTACAGGACAAGGGACTGAGTCCTAAGATGGCTGATGCCACATTGTTGTTGCTGTGGTGACAGTCAATTAGATTTGATCTAAAGATCTGTCAGCTCCACTATTGTCCCCGGTGTTAAATATGCAATGTTTGTGAACCCAAATTTCTCTAAATCCACAGAACAGATTTACACAAAATCACAAAAGCGCACTTATTGGACCAAGATCTAGCTTTCTGAAAATGTTGTTTTAAATACATTGGTCTGTTGCTGTTTCTAAATTTACTATGGAAAAATGAATGGGGAAATGCATTTTGGGAACCCTCTTTTTCTTTTGCTGATAATTTTGGTGCTGTTTGATGAATCTGCATGAACCTTTCAAAAACCTCAGCTCCTTTCATTGTGCTGATTAGTCAAGAGTGGGACAAGAAAAGTTGGAGGGGGAAATCCCAAATATTTTTTACAGTGTTTATTTCTTAGGAAATTTTGCTTTCCGATAGAGAAAAAAGGCTAACCAGAAACGTTACTCAGTTTAGCCATTTCTTTAGAAATTTGTGCTCAAGTTGGGTTGAAGGAGTTCAAAAGTTATGTTCACCTGGATGGTCTCGCCTAACTGGAATCTCATGGGAGCCTCACAGAACAATAAGTTTAAAAAATATAGCCCTTTGGCTGATGAAGGGAGCTGTTTCTCCCATTTGGCTAGCTGCAACCCAGAGAAAAATGTTGCATCCACCATTGCAGGACTTGGCGACTTGGTCCCTGTGTCCTGAAATGGTTAAAATTATTAGTTAGAAGGTGGCAGGGTAGGGTCACCCTGACCCCCTGGCACTTGTTGTAAACAAAGGTACGCTGCCGGTACCACAGAACTCCAGCAGGACCCTGCAAGGCTTTCCAGTGAGGTACTGTGATACTCCTGTTGGAACCATCATGTAAGCTTCCCAACCATGGTACCTTGATCCCATGCAACATTCCTCAGGGAAGCTTGGATAGAAGCACAGTACCATGGAGGTGAAGCTTGAGCAGTTGTGCAGGAGTACTGGCGTTCTCATGGATTTTTTTTAAAAAACGTTTCAAAATTACATGTGTGTAAGTGGTCTGCTGGGGAGGTGGGCATCCTTGGGGGGGTTGGGTGCCACAGGCCATGCCCTGCGGCCAACCCACTGCTGTTCACAGTCACAGTTAATTGTGATTTGTCCACTACCTCCTGTTACGACACTTACTGGAATTAAAAGGAACATGGTTAATACCGCACGCCCACAATTTTCTCTAGCTATAGTTCAGCAGGAGAAACCTGTCAAAATTTACCAAGTGAAAAAACTGCCCAGTAAATACAGAAAGCAGGGTCTTACCTTGAATGGAACGTGGACATCTCCTGTATCCTGGAGACACATTAAATATATCACAATTATCCATCTGGCATGTAGAGCTGCACACCTCAGACACGCTCAAGCCCCCTGTCCTATGGTATATCCGTTCCCCCTGGGCATGGGCGTCCGCAGAAATTTTTCCAGGGGGGGGCAAAATGTTAACGCCATCACCATCCTCCGACATGATGTGTGCCATATCATCCTCAAAAGGATGAATGCAAGTGGTGACCCACTGGAGTTTGAATGCTATATGTAACTGACACTAAGGTCTTTGTGGTATGACCATTAACACACTTCGTTCTATATATTAGAGACAGAAACTGCTAGACTGCATTGCGCACACACACAAAATGTGGTTGCACGAACCTAAATCACAGCCAAAGCTCAACGCTTACCCCCAAAAAATCCCATAGAAGGTTCCATTTGAACCACAGCTTCACTTAGCTTCACAAAGCACAGAAAGCAGCCTGCAGGATTCTGTACCCCAGTTCCAAATTCGGCAGCTCTGGCCATAGTGCCACATCTTCTCCCCCACTGAACACCATACTCTACCACTAAAAGAAACTCGCACTGCCTTTAGATGCAATCCAATTGTGTCCCGCTATAAACGCCTGGAAGCAACTCAATTCAAATTATGCACTAGACAAGAGTAATCTTCTGTCTGAAAAAACAGTAACAACCTCCTGGAAAAAGCAAACACTCACAGGGAATGCAAGACTAAGTAAGGTTTGTGAAATGTAAGCATGGAACAACATGCTTACCTTAATGCTTGTGCACTTGTTATTCAGAAATCAATGTGTGTTTTTGCCTGAAAAGCTAAGGACATGACTACAGGGCCCGGAAGGGACCTGTTTCAATGTCCATTGCTTAGATCCTTACAAAACATAAGGAGTATGGTTTTAAAAGACCACATTCATGAACATAAAGCTGCAGTGCACATTTCATAAACTACTAAAAGGAAAACAGCTGATAAGGATCACATGAAACATTTTCAACACCACGCATTAACCAGATATCGCAGTACCTCCAGGAATGGTGAACTTCCTCACCTGAGGAAAAAATGCCATTCAAAGATGAGAAAAATGAAAGTAATGCTGCCTTCACTGGGAAAGTCTGTTGGCGCTAAGGTGTTTGGGTGTGAATAAAACCAATATGGCAACTTTTTGACCACTCTGTCTTGCTCATCCATCCAGCCATTTACCCTTTCACTCATCCAGCCACCCTTTCACGTACTCATCCATCCACCTAGTCACTCATCCTTCCACACATTCACCCTTTCAGTCATCCACACATCCATCCTCTTTCTCTCTCAATCGACCCTTTCACTTAGCCATCCATCCACCCAACCATCCATCTACTCATCCACTCATGAATCCATCCATTGACCCTATCACTCATCCATCCTTTCAATCATCCATCCATCTTTTCTCTCATCCATCCACCCATTCACTCCTTCACTAATCTATCCAACCTTTTTCCCATGTACCCTACCTTTCACTCACTCATCCATCCTTACATCCTCCCTTTCATTCATCTGTCCATCCATTCACCCTTTCACTTATCGATTCATCAATCCATCCATCATTTCACTCATCCATTCACCCATCCTTCCTCTCATTATCCATCCATTCACCCTTTCATTCATCCATTCACCCTTTCACTAATCCATCCAGCCATCCACCCATCCCTTCACTTACTCTCTCACCCACCTTTTCACATTAAGTATGAGCTGAGCCTTCGTCTGCAGAGTTGCAGACAGAAGAGACCCATCAGGAACTCACCCCTCGCTGTAGTTCCTAAAGCAAAGGGAGGGGTTCAAGACGCCCCTGCACACAGTCAATCTGAAACTTTGGGAGTCATGAGTCATGAGTCATGCATGATGCACAGTGCCAGGACGTGAGGTGGCTGTGGCATGGTGTTGTTTCCAGGGCTTTAAGTGGGGGGGTCTCTCCAAAGGGGTTGTTCAATTTAATTAAGGGCGTAGCTTGAAACACCTAAGCTAAAATTCTGTGCTTAGCATAGTGTGCCGCCCGACTGGTATTTTGCTGCTTCTGTCATTGCATTCAGATATCTAATGCAGCAGGTAATGTTACACCTACAACAAGCCAGAACTATAGGCTTTGTCAATGGTTGTTAGTTGCATAAAATAAAAAAGCAGCAACCATGGATTCGTTGAATATAATATTGAAAATGCTTCAGTTCTAAAATGATGAGACTGTGAAAGACCTATAACCCTTTTTTTTAACTTCTTTTACCGCCTTATTTTGATTAACTGGATTCTCTCGTAACAGCTTGGGCGTTTTCGTACATTTCTTCCTTCTGACAGGATGCCCGAGGCTGGAGGAGGCCACCACACGCTTTACCAGCCAGACTGGCCCATTGTCATTCTGTATGTGGCAATCAGCTGCATACAGAATTACAATGGGCGGGGTGGGGCTGCTCTTGCGCTCAGAGGAGTGCAAGGCGGCCCCGTCAAGGCATTGAGGATTCTCACAGGGGAACAGTGATGTTCCTCAAAGGCCAAAATTACGGACAAAAGGCGATCCAAGGGGGGGCAAGCGCCCCTCCTTGCCCCCTCCTGCGGACGCCCATGCCCCTGGGCACTACAAATGATTTGACCAGCACATATATACCTCTGAGCCCCCTTCCCTCTTCTTCAGAATTAGGATACAGAGTCCAAGTGTCATCTTAAAAATATAACGCTTGATTCACAGATATTGTCAGACAAAAATGCTTGTATCGCATATACTTTTCATTAAAACTTCCTATTCTCTTTTGACATTTCTTTTTCTTCTGTATTAAAACCACAAACCGGGATAATCTTTAACACTCTCCCGTCCCATAATTGTTGGGGAAAAAGCATATTTTGTGCGATTTGGAGTAGCACATTGTGAAACTGCTGACACGTTAAAAGGTATTCAGTTGCGGAGTATCGTGCTGGGAGCTTGTATAGAGCTGTCTCAAATAGAGACATTCCATTCTCTCTTTTAAATCATCTTTGCTTCTAGGAATTCCGGACTGTCACGTTGATCTTCTCCTAACCACATGAGGTAATTACTACAAAAATGTGATATGTGCAGTGTGACATCTTAAAAGATAGAACGGACAATCATCATCGTTTTTTTATTCGTTAAAGGAAGCCATAATATTGAATTTTTTTCTGCATAAAAAGGAAGCCATAATGAAGAACTTTATGAAAATTGAATGAGTCTAGGACACTTTTTTTTATGGCTTTTGTCTTTGTATTCTTTATTTCCTTATTGACGTAAGTGTCCTTCATTTGACCGCAAAGGCTGCAAATTTGATGTTAATCTGAAATACATTAAATAATTCAAGATGCTGTATATTATTATCATTTTATACCACGCCTCTTGGTACATCCCTTACTTTTTCAGGATGTGATATGTTTCTTAGAAGCCTGTATTGATGTTGCTGCTTCTAGAACAGCTATTGACACCAGAAACACTTATATATAGTGACAAATCTGTTCACATTTGAAACTGGTGTGGATATTAATGATAGAATGTGCACCGGTGCTGAGTGAGCAGGCAAGGTGTAGGAGCTCTGCAACACTGACAGGCATAAAGGAGGACATAAGAGAAGGTATGATTTGATTTTGGAGCCCTTTGGGGACAAAAACAGCTTGCAGGTACTGCATTCGTTTGTTTCATCAGTGAAACGTCTGCATCAATAATGAATCCATCATTTTTCACTGAGAAGCTGGAAATTAAAATAAACTCATCTTCAGAGGCAAAGCCAATGTTCCAAGTGTCCATAAACAAATATACCATGACCTCAGTTTTGTTTTTCTTTTACTTCAGCGGGTGTTTGTCCGTCCAATCTCTGATCAGTACTACTCAATATTGGAAAAGTGCAGTCCTTGCACACAATCGACCGATATCTAGATGCCACCGGCAAACATATAGGGTGATATGTACAAGGAAGTGGAGGAGAGAGGCGTTAGCCTTCCTGGCTTAACGCCTCTCTCCTCCACTTCTGAAACGCAAGGCTGCACCATATTTACAAGAATGTGGTGAAGCCTTGCGTTTCCCCCTGCGATGGCGCTGTTTAGCAACTTAGCGCCAACGCAGGCACCCTTGCACCAGAGTGCTAGGGTGTCTGCATGCAGGGGAGGATTGTTTATGTACAGGAAGGTGTCCCTTCCTGCACTTAAAACAATCCTAGAAATGCCATTCTGTCACTTTCATGCGTGCTGCTTTGTGCAGCACACATGTAAGTGACAAAATGGCATTTTTTTAAAAGTTTGTTTGTGTACAGGAAAGGACACCTTCCTGTACATAAACAAACCATGGCATTTTGCTTTTTCCATGTGTGCTGCAAGACCAGTTGTTACCTGGTCTTAATTTCGGCGCTGCCTCCTATGTACGCCACCCTTGTACATAGGGGGCAGCATCAAAATGAATGGGTGTTGCGGTGGAACGCCCACCGCAACACCCACTGCCCACCCCTTTCATGCTAACCATAGCGTGAAAGGGGCCCTTATGTACAAGGCAGCGTTAAGCCCTGTTAAGTGGCTTAACGCTGCCTTATACATAAGGCGCAGCCCCTATCGCCACCACAACGTCAATATAGGTGACATTGTGGTGGCGATAGGGGCTTGTACATAAGGCCCATAAAGTTGTAACCATAGGATTAGGGGCATTTCTAGTGACTGCACATTTACATTAAGCTTGGTGAGACAGAAGAACACTTAAAAAGCCCACAGTTAAAGATCGGAAGGACACACCACCTTAGTTCCCCTGTGAGAGGAACTATCTGAACCAATCCAGTACGATCCTCCATTACAGATTTCCTGCAGGTGGGTGAATTATGTATGATGATCGGTATTGTGAAAGGCTGCCCCTAAATACAGTAAAACAACAGTCTTAACATTGTTTACCTTCGTCTCCTTTCAAAGGAGACTTCCCCTTGGTACTTTGAACTCTAAATCCCACGTATATTCAATTTAAAACCTGAATTATTTAAAAAAAAGCTGCTGGTATGTACATTAATGGTACTTTGAACGCATTAAAGTTAAGTTAAGTTAAAAAGATTTACTTTGCTAGGAACTTATCACTTTCTTCCATATGTCCACTGCCGAATATCAAAATACATCTCATGCTTTGCAGCTATATCAAGGCTGCCATTAAGGTTATTCACTGATTACCTTTTAAATATTGTGTCATACATATTGGTTTATAAATCACAAACAAAGCTGTGCACAGTACTGGACCTCATACTGTCAGTATTGGATTAACTCATATGTGCCAGACAACTTAGATCTATAATCATAATGCTTCTCTCGGTTGAATATTACTACATGCAATGCTCTGGAGGCCAAAGATTTGAAGTACAGACCTTGGGGCCATATGTATGAAACGAAATTGCGATCGCAAACGCTGAAATTCGCAGAATTTCAGTGTTTGCGATCGCATTTTGGGTGAGTGGTATGTATGAATGACAAACTGCCTCGCAAAATAAGGAATCGCAAAATTTGCGATTCCCTATTTTGCAAATGCATTTAAGGAAACGCAAACTGCGATTCCTTAAATGCAATGTAAGAAGCACCAAAAAAGTGCAAATTGGCCTTAAGGAATCGCAAATTACCACCAACTTTAAGTTGGTGGTAATATGCGATTTTTGGGAAAAAAGCAAATTTTTGCATTTTTCAAAGTGCAATGTGGCGCACATACATGCCCATAGGGCATGTATGTGCGCCACATGTGCACCCATGCTTATTTCAGGGGTGCAACAGGGTGTCCTTTTGACACCCTTGCAACATTGAAATTGCATTCTCAATTTGCGATTCTCTAATTGCTAATCGCAAATTGAGAATGTCTTCCCATTCATTCCTATGGGCCTAGTGGGCCTCTAGGCCCATAGGAATGAATGGGGAGGCTTTCCTTAATTGCGAATCGCAATTTGCGATTCGCAAATAAGGAATATATAGGATTCGCAAACTTTTTATCAAATCCTACATACATCTCAATTTGCGATTCTCAAATAGCGATTCGCAAAAAATCGCTATTTGAGAATCGCAAAACCTAGGAAGGATACATATGGCCCTTGGTCCCTTATGTGCAACGCTGTTTTACGGTCGCAAAGGCTCTGATTCACAAAATCGGAGCCTTTGCGTCCCCAAAATAGCTTTTGGGTATGTTCAAAACCCAAATTGTGTTTAATCAAATTGTTACCGAATTGAAAACCAGATGTCAGACTACATACTGAAACGCAAATTGAAAGAGTCTTGTTTAGGGCATCCCTTCCAATTTGTGATCTTTGGTGGCATGTATCAATGTTCCCAAATCATTGATAAATTACAAACATGTCAAATGATGAGGTAACCCCCTCTGGATTATTTATACACTTACATGCCCAGAAGGAAAAACAAATAATTAATTTCGCAGGATTTCCACAAACAGACAATGCAAAATTCTACCACAATAGGAGCCTTTTTAGTACTGCAGGACGCAATAGATTGGAAAAATGCCATAATTTTTTCAATGTCCAATACAATACAGTTTCAAATCCACTACTGGTATTCAATAGAACAAGATACAAGAATCTGTAAGAGAGACCAAATCTATCCAGATTAGTTATCAGCTTCTGTCAATATTGGGTAATTTAACAATTGCCAAATTCAATCTGCTGACTACATCGAGAGCCATAGGAGCTGTATCTCACCTGACTGTGCATCTGTTAGACTAGCGAGCCTTAGGGAGGTCTTCCCCCCAATGTTTTGCCTGCCTCCTCTTAGTTTTTGCTGGTATTAGGATTCTGTGCACTTTACCATTGCTAACCAGTGCTAAAGTGTTTGTACTCTCTCAGCTATACATTGTAACGCTGGTTCATCCCCAGTTGGCATATTTAATTTACTTATACGTCCCTAGTAAAGTGGCACCCCCTGTACCCAGAGCCTGTAAATCAAATGATACAAGTGGGCCTACAGCACTGATTGTGCTAAGCACTTAATTAGCCCTTTAACCATGTCTCAGGCCTGCCACTGTAGAGCTTGTGTGTGCAGTTTACATTGCCATGCCAGGCCCACAACTTCCCTTTTTATAAATATAAGTCACCCCTGACAACTCAGAGGGCAGTGTACGATGCAATGTATTTAAAAAGGCAGGGCATGTACTTTTAAGTTTTACATGTCCTGGAAGTGAAATACTCCCAAAGTCATTTTTAGGTCTTGCGCCTAGCGTTGCAGTGCGCAGCCCTGCTCGCGCAGCGCGAGACCTCTAGAAAGGGCTTCTGAAAACGACCTACACGCTCGTGCGTGTGGTTTTGTTTTCAGAAGCCCTCATTGGCTGTAGCGTGCTTTGTTTGTGAAAAAACGGCACGCGATTGGGCAAAGGCGGGTGCATGTCCCGCCTTTGCCGCGCCCATTCCCGACGGTGGCCAGAACGCGCAGCAGCGCGCGTTCGTCTCGCTTTTGCTGCCGCGCTCTCTAGCCCCCGCTCCTATGTGGTGCGTGCGCACTACGTTTCCTGCCTTGACCATTGCTTGTGTCACTTTAAATTTCAGGGCGCCATGCGCGCTTTCAGTTTAATTTTTATTTCAATTAATGCTAGTGTTACAGTGTACCTGGGCGCAGTGCTTTGTTTTAGCCCAGTGCCCGCTTGTTTTTATTTCCTTCCCAGGCCCACCTCAGTAGCTCCCGTTGGCAGTTCGGCGAAGGGAGGAATGAGTTGCAGGCTTCTCCTGTTGCCTTCTCCCCGCCCCTTCACATTATTATTCTCTTTCTCGCCCTGTGATGTTTGCGGAGGAAAGAGGAGCCTGGAAAGCGACAAACAACGGCACCCCCACCCCCGCAGGATGGTAAGTGTACGCCTTTCATAATTCTTTTTTTTCTTAATTGCATTGGTCGATGCCCTTCTGTGTCGTCCCCACCACCGTCATCACCCATACCGCCACCCACCCTCGGTGTCGTTCCCGCCCCTTCTCCTTGTTTTTAATTGATGCTTCCTGCCTTGACCAGTGCTTGTTTTCTTTGTTAAAGGAGGCCTCACTTTATTGTTATAGACGTGACGCCTCTGGCCTTCTCCCCCAGCAAGTTACAGGCATGCTTAATACACGTTGTTTAGAGGGTTAGAGCGTGGCGAGCAAGGTGCCCTTTCCCGAGCAAAGCTTACGTGTTTTATTTTTTTTAAAGCGAAAATATTCTTTGAATTATACTAAGCACCACTGCTTTCTCTATCCGCTCTTATATTTTTGTTTGGTGATCTTTTAATTATACAGACCTCTTCCCAGCCTACTTTATATGTTTATGTGTTTTTGGTCACAAACCTTTATTTTTTCCTTTGTTAAAGGAGGCATCACTTTCCTATTATAGACGTTGTGCCTCAGGCTGTCTGCCCCAGCAAGTTACAGCCATACTTGCGTTGTTTAGAGGGTTAGAGCGTGAGGTGACCTTTCCTAAGCTACGCTTACATGTTACATTTTTGGAAAAGTAAAAATGTCTTCACAAGCATCCTTACTTATGCATAGGTCCAAAGCAAGGTGACCTCTTCCCAGCCCATCTAACTTTTCCAAACACTTAATATGCAGCAATCTGCAAATTGTTCAAGCTTCGTCCCCTGGCCGTCTCCCCCAGCTACTTACAGGTATACATAAAAAACGTTGTTACCCAGTTACAGTGTGGCTGCAAAGTGACTTTTCCCCAGTCCATCTTACATGTTTCATTTAATACAAAGTTAACATTTGTAAATATGACCTAAATTACTTCCTTTTTTAACAATAATCCTTACCAGTTAGGAGCACTCCGCTTTTTTTAAACTTCAAGGATCTTTTATTATAATCCGTAACACTGTTTTATACACAGTTGGGGACGGTTTTCTTGGCAAATCAAACTTTTCGAATTGCTAATGGGCCATTCGGGTGGAGTAGAAAGTTGCAGTCAAGCATTACATGGCAGCCAGCCCCTTAGGAATGTTAAACACAGTTTACTATCGGGTGTTTTCGGAGGGAGCGACCGAATGGAGACACCTGCTGTGACAAGACGCCACATTTCAATGCTGTCTCTGGGTTCCAGTTAGCTTTGTACTGCAAGCTTCCTTCCCTCCCCTACAGATCGCTGGAGACGTGCATCACAAGCATCCTTACTAATGCATAGGTCCAAAGCAAGGTGACCTCTCCCCAGCCCATCTAACCGCTCTGAAGCCTTAATAAGTTGCAATCTGCATAATACTTCGCACTTCCTCCCCTGGTCGTCTCCCTGGCTACTTACAGGCATACATAAACAAGCATTTGCAATGCCATAGGTCTCGCATCAAGCATTTGCAATGCAATAGGTCTCGCATTTGCGAGAGTTTAAGCTATTGGCATTGTAAATGACAATGCCTTTTATTTATCTGTTTTAAAACCAACACATAAATAAAAGGCATTGACATTTACAATGTTGGCCAGAGAACGGATTTCCAGGATCCCAAGGTAACAATGATGGTGGCGCCAAGCAGCTCTCGCCCATTGTTTCTTTTTTTGCCACCTTTCTTTGTCTGCCTCCCGCCCTTTGCCTCCTCCGTTTCTTTGTTCTCTCCCTCTCCTTTAACCTATTTTCCACTTTCTTTTGCTTTCTCTCTTTGTTTGTCTCCCCCGTTTCCCTTTCTTTGTCGCTGTTGCTTTGTTTCCCTTCAGCACCTCTCTCCCCCTCTGCGCGCCCCCGGCTGCTGTGAAGTATGCTGCGTGTGCCGGTCCGAGATGCCTGCGGTGTTCGCTCTCCCCACAATGCCGTAATCGCCCCCTTCTCACCTCCCCGGTGATGGACGTTTCTAATCTCTCCCAGTAGCACAGGCGGCTATTCTTAGCCTCCCAGCACCACAAAAGGCTGTAGACAGTGTCCCTAGGGGGGCCAGGAAGGCGGCGCTACTTCATCACCAATGACAGGCCAGAATTAGACAGACGTCCTTTTGTACTTGGTAGCATCCAAGTCGCCCTTCCTTCCTTCTGTCGCGACCATGCTCCTCCTCTTTCTGTATTCACCCCTTCACCATCTTTCGCTATCCTTTCCAACTTTCTCTATCCTTTTTACTCTTGCCTTGCCCCCTACTTCCTTCCTCACCATCTTTTGCTATCCCTTCCTAACTTTTATCTTTTTACTCTTGCCTTGCCCCCTACTTCCTTCCTCCCCTCACCATGTTTTGCTATCCCTTCCCAACTTTCTCTATCCTTCTTACTCTTGCCTTGCTCCCTACTTCCTTCCTCCTCACCATCCTTTGCTATCCCTTCCCAACTTTCTCTATCCTTTTTACTCTTGCTCACCCCTACTTCCTTCCTTCCCCCTCACCATCTTTTGCTATCCCTTCCCAACCTTCTCTATCCTTTTTACTCTTACTTTTCCCCCTACTTCCTTCCTTGCCCTCACCATCTTTTGCTATCCCTTCCCACCAAACAGATGTGCACTACCGGCTGCTCTGGCAAATCTGTGGGCATCTCATCCAGACCACATCTGGAAAAATAGCAAGGAGAAATAGGGGATGGACAGACACTTTTGTTTTTTAGTGGCTAGCATTCATCCCTCATTTTGGATTAATATTCACACAAAAGGATGTTTGCACTCATCTGTGGGCAAACCAAAGCGGAATCACAAGTAGTAATTGTAATGATACATTATCAATATTTAGTCCGGTCTAAATAATAATAATGAATTATTACAATTACTACTTGGGATTAGGTTTTGAGCCACAGATCATCCATCACTTGCTGTTGTTGATAGGAATCTTACAGTTCCTAAAACCTTGGTAGAACAGTGAAACAAAGCAGACAGGCTACCTCACCATGCTCAGGCCCTCACAAGTTAAAGGTGGGAGTTACCTCTCAACCCCCACCAACAGCCCCCCATCTTTATTGTGCTTTAAAAAACGGAGCATTCCAAAACCTCAATATAGGAAACTTATTGTAGGTTTGTATATCTGTGAATGCCTGTAAGACTATCTGGCATGGCATAATTGTTGTTTTCCACAAAGAGTGGTTCTACTACGCAATAAGAAAACAAGCATTTGCTATGCAATAGATGTCGCATTTGCGAGAGTTTGAGCTATTGGCATTGTAAATACCAATGCCTTTTATTTCTGTATTTTAAAAACCTGCAAGCGGTGCGTAAACAGGCACTTTGTACTTGCAGTCGTTGCTTACGAGAAGCAACGCTGGCAGTAACTATGCCTCTTTTACTGCCAGCCTTCCTTTTCGTAAGCAAGGACTATAAGTACAAAGGGCGTGTTTATGCACCGCATACAGCTTTTCGAAACACATAAATAAAAGGCATTGTCGTTTACAATGGCAATAGCTCAAACTCTTGCAAATGCAACACCAATAGCTCAAACTTTAATAATGCGAGACCTATTGCATTGCAAATGCTTGTTTACTTCTGGAAGGCCTATCTTTCCCATAGGATTACTTTATTACATTTTATAAGTGGAATTTGCAATTGGGAAGAGATAAGACCTCGAGTCTGGTGTCTCTGGAATCCAAATTTAAAATTCTAATTTATGGTGAAGTCGGATTTTAAATGACAATTCTGAAAATACCACTTTGAGAACGTTGGCATTTCTTTACTTTAGCTATTTGGTGCCTGCTGCCTGTCTCTGATCACATGTCTGGGGTGGATGGCAGTTGGGCTTTGTGTATTCCCCTCGACAGCCACTCACAATGGGAGCTTAGGTGTGATGTGATGGGCCATTCTGGCAGGATGGGAGGGAGAAGCTGTACCCAGCCTTACACCAGAATAGATTGTGTCCTGTCCCCATACAACGAGTCTATAGCCAGGGCAGGAAGGGAGGATCTCTGTGCAATTCAAAGGCATGTCTTTGAAGTCTCCCCCACTTCAAAGGCACAACTGGATATAAGTACTGGACCTCTGACACCACCACTTCAGTACACCTTTGGACCTGTAGACACTCTGCCAGGAAGGACTGCTGCACTGCTGAAAGGACTGCCACTCTGCTGGACTGCCACTTTGAAGGAGCTGCTGCCTTGCTGTGCTGTCCTGCTGTCTGCTGCCATCTTGCCTGGAGAGGAAGAGCTGGACCTGGGACCCATCTTGACCCAGGACCCCAGAGGGACTCAAGGGCTAGTCTTCTGACCTTCTGATCTGAGCCTCAGGGATATAACAGGCTCCATAGCATCTGTGCCCGTCTTCAATGAGCTCCTCACCCCCAAAAAGTGCCTATCAGGTTCTAGGCTAGGTTTTAAAGCTTTTATAGAAAAGGTTTTGGGCTCTTCGCAAATGTGTATGGGCCCGTTAGCTACCATAACCGCGCCGCTCACAAAGAGGATCAGGGCTAGCCTCTGCAAGTTCATATCTTTATACAGGAGGCATCGTAAACCAGGGTGGACCGTCACTGCGATGCTTCAGCCAGTGTGTCCGCGATGTCCGATCTGCTCTTTGCACCACGCTCACCATCATCAGCGATGCTCTCCTTGTTCCTGGAGAACCTCTCTCCTGCGAACTGGACTCTTGCCACCAATCTTGAGAAGATAAAACTTCAGCAAGACTAACCTGGCACTGTATCCAACGCACGCTCCATTGTGGTCAGCCTAAACGTTTGGATTTGACCCGGTCTAGCGCGACCAGATATCCCTGATTGGCGTTTTATGCTTCTAAGCGCTATATTAAAGTATATTCTTAAAAAATTCATCACTCTGGTTCTACTTATTGGATTTTTGTCATTTTGGTCTTGTTTGATTTATAAAATTAAGCTCTATTTTACTAACCTGGTGGAGTCTTTTTGTGTAGTGTTTTCACTGTTGTACTGTTTGAAGTGTTGCACAAAATACTTTACACATTGCCTCTACGGTTAAGCCTGATTGCTCTGTGCCAAGCTACCAGAGGGTGAACACAGGTTAATTTAGGGTGTGCTTGTGCCTTACCCTGACTAGGATTGTGGTTACTGCTTGACCAGGGCTTATACCTCAGTCAACCAGGAACCACATTTCTAACAGCATCCACTAGTATCTAAGACATTTAAAACACTCCCTGTCACCAGTAAGTTTTCGAATTTATCACTCCATATGTTCAGCAATAACTCAGCATCTTGCCAGTGTAATTTTCAAGCTTTGGGGTGCTCTCATATTTGAAACGTTTCATTTAGTTTTGTCTGGAAGCATTTAATCATACCTGATGATCAGGAGAGAAACGTTTTGCTAGACATCAGAAAATATAATGAAGCACTGGGGTGCTCAGTTGTTTCTCTGTTTCCCACTTGTGATCCCAAACCAAGGTATCCTCTACCAATTTTAACAGATGTTGCGGACTATGAGGGGCACACAACTTGGTGAGAAAGAAACTGGATGAGGCTCTACTTCATTAATGATCACCCCTAATCAAGTGTGAGGTGGAAGCACTGCTGAATATAAAAGTGGCTTTTTGTACAACATGCACTTAACTCTGACCCTCTCTTCCCTATATTGAACATATACTGCACAAAAAGAGGTACCACATAAGAACACCTGTCTTCCAAACAGAGGTAAATAATTGCTATTTCCTGCCATTCACTTGAATGATACTCAGCCAATCTATGGGAGGTTAGTACACACCACACTTAGGTCCGGGTTTATCAACATTTGGCACAATGCAGCAAGACAACCTGCTGCTCTGTATCAAATGGAGAGAGCAGAAATGCACCATAATTGCCAACATATGGGACATTCTTGCTCTCTCTCTGTGCTAGCACACTTGTGGCTGCCAAGTACCAATGCAGGCACCCGTGCACCATGGTACAAGGATACCTAACTTACAGGCAGAATTGTTTTTGTTCAGGAAGGGACACCTTCCAGCACAAAACAATCCCCGGAGTCATTTTCCTCTTTGTATGTGTGCTGCAGAATGCAGCACATGTAGAAAAAGGAAAGAAAGAGAAGAAATAAACATATTTCTCCTCGTTACACCTTACCTGGGAAGTTGTAGCATTTTAATGCAATCCCAGGTTTACTAGTCTTATTAAATCTGGGAATGCACCCAAGTGCATTCTGGGAATGCATAGGAACACCCACGCTCCACCCATGGAACGTATTTCCCATGTAGAGTAATAATGACCAGCCTCTCTACTCATTCAGTTCGGCTTAGTGCATGGCATTACATTGAAGAGAAAATATGCAATTCTCTCTCAGTTTAAGCAGAAAGGGTCATAAAATGAGAGAAACACATAGTCTACGAATAGGCAGATCTTGCATCCTCACATCTCCTCTAGATTGCAATGCATCAAGAGGGGTTACACTTCCATGAACACAATCTCTTTTTGGCTATTCCACTAAACATATACAAGGGACCATCCACTCTACAAATATGTGCTGTATGGTCTGTGCTGTATAGTTAGCCTGTACCCTTGAAGTTAAGAGGCCATCAGAACAGTTTCCCGTTGCATTCCTTGGGCAGTGAAAAATAAACATATTTAAATGTGGACAACAGAGAGGGCCACTGTACTCAATAAGTAATGTAGGACCAAAATATATGTCATGCGCTGATTTAAATATGGGGCAAAAATATGCAAAGTAGGAGGTAAAATGTGGCTATTCTGTGAGAGTATTATTTCACTATTTTATCATTCTAACACAGGACAATTGGAAGAAATGTTGGAAGCTGGCCATCCAATCAGAATGGTCCCTTTGTGGGTTCTAAGTATTGTTACAGGCCCGCAAAAGGAGCATTCTGTGCTGAGACCTCCCAAAGTTTCTATAGTGTACTGTGGAAACAGGTGCTGCGTCTTACCTTGAAGAAAAGGTGAAATAATGTCTCCATTCTACTCCGGAACTCCCTCTACTGCCTCTAATGCAGTTGCTGGCTCAGAATGGCTGTCCAAGCTCCTCCCTTCGCTTTTGCTGAGAGGACAGGTCCCCTCAGCAAACAAAAAGAAATTGGAACAGAGAAAACAAATGTCTTTTTACCTAAAGTTTGGGCTGAATTGGCTTTTCTCAGTGAATTCAAAAGGAAATGTCCAGACCACTATTTGTGACCCAACATCTGCTTCACAAGAGGCTGAAGAGCACCTCAGCGGAATGGAGCTGTTTTTTTCCGCAGCCTTTTAGATAAAAGATACCTCTTGCTCATTCAGAGCTGCCTGATCTGTAAGGGTTCCTAATAATCTTATTGTCCTTACCTACCAGGGTAGGACATGCAAGATGAGAGTATATTGTGATGTCACTTTAGAGTTGTTTAACCCCTTCCGTGCTTCCGTCGGCCAACGGCCGTCGCGAGCACTACCTCGCTAGTGCTGCGCACGTCCGTTGGCCGACGCGGCCCCGCCCACTCTTTCAAACCGCCGCACCGCGGCGGAATTCGCGCCGCGGTTAAGCGGTTAAAATAATGAAATACGCTTTTTTAATGAATTTGATATTGTTTTAATGTATTGTATCTTTTATGGCTGTGTTCATTGCCGAATAAAGATTGTTTATTAATAATAATAATAATAATACCAGGTTAATAACAGCTTTTAATTACTCTCCCTATAATTAAGTTAAGGGTAAATAACAACCATTATTGCCCAGAGATTTGGGCAATAACGCTTAATTAATACAGCCTGAGCAAAGTTTTCACCTCATTAGTACTAGTTAACACCTGAATGCAGCAATCAGCAACTGAAATGTGAATTGATCTTTCCAAAGGGGCTGCCACTGTATTGTAATCTGAAAATTAAGAAGTTAATGGTGTATTAGGAGGCAAGTGACGTAAATTCATTATGCACAAAACTCAGAGGCCACAGATTCTCCTAATTTCATTGACTGCGACAACTGTACTAGGTACAGTGTTCTGGCTGGTTTTCCTTTGGAGTAAAAACAGCGGCAAACCTCTACCACTCTACCAGAACGACACATTTCTACTCTGAACGACAAATTACCCTGTGAGAAGATAAATCACCACAATTTTTTTTGCATGATTTCTTATAGTTTCTTGCTAATGTTTTTAATACTCTTTTGACTGCGATTTGCTCTATAATTTCAAACAATTTCAGTATGACTTGTTTAGGCTAATCTCTGTTAAAATCCGTGCTGCTAAATAATTCAATTGAAAGAAGCCAAAAGACAAATATTGCAAATTTCCAATTTTTCTATTTTGTCTGTGATGCTAAAGCTGCTGCAGTCTAACAGGATTTTCTTTTTCTGACAAACTGTGACAAGAGCTGTGGGTGGTGAGGCAAGAAATCATACGGGTCCTGATTCAGAGTTGCACAGTACCATGGTCCATGAAATATTGTAGTCAAAATTACTGATACCATATGAGAGTTTTACTGCTGCACTGTGCAATCATTAGATAACAAGGTTGCAATAGAGAATACTACGCTGCTCCTAGATTACTGGACACTTTATTGCAATTTTCCCATATTCTGACCCTACTGTCATATGCATATTCCCCCTGCTTTCAGCATTAGTAATCTGTTCAAAGTAATACATGAATGAACAGCAAGGGCCATTTTACAGAAAGTACCCCAGGGGCACAGCAGGTGTGGACGCCTGCTTTTTGCGCACCTGGGGCACTAGAGCATTACGGAAGGGGCCGTAGACACTTCTGTAGCCAATTCTGTTAGACTGATAGCACTGGTGCACATGTAGTGTTGTGCTATCTTCAAAGGGAGTTCCCTCATTTGCATGGGAGTATTGGCCCATTTAAATGAGGGATTCACTTTGCCTCTGTGTCTGCGCTGTATTACGGACGCAAGCGCAGAGGGAAAAGGAGGAGCACTGAAAGTGCACCACAAAAAGGCAGCCCTCTGGAGGGATCAGAGGGTGTCTCATGGACCCCCCAGAGTTCCCCCTGTAAGCAGGTGCAGTCACTCCCTGCACCCGCCTGCAGGGGGATCTCGCTCCCTTTTTCAAAATGCAGGCTGGTGTTGCCTGCACAGAGAAACATAAAGCAGCTTTGAAGCAGCCACTCCGTGTTTCACTGAATGCGATGCCCCAGGGCAGCACGAGTTTGTGGCTGCCCTGGGGGCAGTGCACTCAATTTAATAGGGCACACTGTCTCTGTTTGCGCCCGCTCACGTGCTTAAAGGTACACCATGAACACTGTCGCATGTTTGTAATATGGCCTGAGTGCGAGTTCTCATGTGCGGTGAGCTTGGACACAGGCGGGGTGGCATCTTCCTTAGAGAAACTCTACACCCTTCCTGAACTCAAGACGAGAACTGAAACAGGCGAAAGAAAATAGCCCAAAAAAAATGTAAAATGAAAGACTGCTGGGTGGAAATGAAAGATGCATAAAATGGAGTTAAAAAAAGGGTCTACAATGCATGCATATTTAAACATTATAAACAAAAATCAACATTATTCATTTTTTATTCTTACTATTTCGTATTCTTCTTGCAGTATTAAAATGTTCAACTATGGAGCCATAAATCTTAAAAAGTGATTAGAAACAGAGAATATTTTCCAATGCAATAATAGCAGTTGTGCTCCATTTTGCAAGCTCAAGACTCCATTATGTTCATAAAATATTTAGATCTACAACATCTACAATGATGAATATTGTGAAGAGTATTTTAATCAAACCCAGACAACTGGACCAAAAAAAAGATCTAATTTCCCTCATGAATGTCTTAAGGGTATATGATGCCAAAGGTTTGGGAAAGTTGTTTGTCTGCTGTGTAACCTTGGAAACCACATTGTAAATAATAAACACACGTTGTAAACTCACTTTCTTAGAAAGTAAAAAGATAAACATTAAGAGGGTATTTAAAACTCATGAATGTTTCATGTGAGCGGGATTTTTTGTTTGGGGGTGCGCTGTATGACTGGTGATGAAGGAGCGCAGTGGAAAACCAATACCTTCACTTTTATGCTCATTGCTTGCTAAGAAATAAAGGGGCATATTTACAAGCCCCTTGCGCCACTTTTGCGCCGCCGTTGCGTCACGCATGTGACGCAGCGGCGACGCACACCATGCGCCGCGTTGCGCTATATTTACAACGTGACGCATCTAGGGAGATGCGTCACGTAGTAAACCCCTGCGCCACATGAAACCTGCGTCAGGTTTCATGTGGGCGTACCGGCGCAGGGGGGGGGCGTTCCGGCGCAGGTACGCCTCGGAAAAGTGACGTAGTGAAATCTACAAGATTTCACGCAGTCACTTTTCCGATGCTGGTGCGTCGAATCCTTACGCCTGCTTCAAGCAGGTGTAAGGATTGACACACCATGTTAGGGATAGGAAAGGTTGGAACAGTGCTGGAATTGCGTCGCGCTTGCGACACAACTTCAGCACTGCGCCAACCTTCCGCCGGCAGATGCGTCACGCATCTGCTTATCCTTGCGCCACGATGCGCCGCATTGTAAATGCGGCGCATCGGACGTGGCGCAAGGGTAAACTTGCGTGACACATTTTCCCTGGCGCATCCCTGCTGATATGCAGGGATGCGCCAGGGAACGTAAATATGCCCCACAGTCCTTAAATATTAAAGTTTACAAATACAAATTGATACGTAATTTCACTTTTGATTATACTAAATTCTTATAGTACTGTATATAAAAATATTTGCCACACAGTGTTTCTATTTATAAAAACTAGTGTCCACAAATGCTGGTTAAAAAACTGCAAAATATAAGCGAAGTTAAGCTTAGGGTCGAAATATTGAGCACACTTTTGAAGTTCCATGTTTTTTCAAAAATCTCAATTTTAGAGGCTAAACACACTTGGCGTTCATCTATCAAAATGGCTTAGTTTGAAACATTTTTGGCAATGTTTTTTTCCAGTCTTTCAAAAAAATTAAGAACGTAGATCCATGTTAATAACTTCTTAACTTTTTTATTGTAAATTAAAAACTGATTGGAGTTGATGAAAAGAATGTACAATGGTGTATGTTCATTCTGTCACCTTCTTCTTTTCTCAGCAAAGAGAGCTGAAAAAAATTGGTGCAGATTTTCACTGCACTAGTTTTGTTTTGTATAACGAGGGTCCCTGGGGTTATTGTCTATTTTCACTGGTGACAATTCGACATGAGTAGCATGCTTGTGGTATTTAATGTTACAATTGATATTTATAAAAAAAAATCCCCTTAAAAAACAGTTCCATATTTCTTTAAACGAACTACAGTGTTCATAAAAAGAGGCGTTGCCACAGTTTTGTTAGCTTAGAATATTCAAGTTTGTTCTGCTCATATATATACCTGTGTCAGAATGAAGTTGGAAATGGACTTCACAACTTTCACGACAGAGCTAATGTCGATCTGCAGTCCTCCCTGAGTGCCTGCCAGACATCAATTGTTAGGTTAATCAATATAAACATTATTCGGTCTTTGAGATGAAAACCATAAAAAGTGATATAAGCAGTGCTTAATTTGAGCCGGTGCTTTCCGGTGCTCAGCACCAGCACTTAATTGGTTTATGGTGCTCGGCACCGGCACCTAATTGTCAACACCATATTTAGAACAGTCTACCACAATATGGCGCTGCTCATCTAATTTAGAGATTAGCAGAACAACGGTTGTTTAGGAATAAAATAGACATTAAAATTGCTCATACCTCCCTCCCCAGCCATTCCTTTAGCTTTGGGGACCTGGAATAATCTGAACTGTCGCATTCACATGCGAAAGAGATGGTTAATAGTTGTTTTGGCAGCAATGACAAGGGCGATGGGTGGTGCAAGCTGCAGTGGCCACCTGGTCAGAGCCCTGGCACTTAATATTTTACAAACTAAGCACTGGATATAAGTCATAATAATCACATCAAATATAAATCATCCTCAATTTGCAGATATACGAGGGCAGGTAGAACCTGGATAAAATTGGCCCTTTTTAATACTAGGAGGATATATTGTATACTGGGTGCAGCATAAAACTCCAAAACATGGTAAATGTAGTATATCCTTCAGAGACTTGCTGTCGCAGCCACAAGACCGAACATTAACGCCCCTAGTCTCCCACGAGGGTAGGCTAGAAAGAAAGGAAGTAGGTCCAACCGAAACCTGGTTAATAGAAAGTGGTAATACATACTTTTGACACACAAGAGGTAAGGCTCGGTGGAGGGCACTGTTTTAAAGATGACATATCATTTAACACTGGGCTTCATGATAGCTCTCTCCTCCCTATCCAACTGCCTCCTTCAGAAAAAAAATGATTTCACCCTATTGTGGTCCTGCTTACCAATCTTATCTGGGTTCCAAAATAAATCTACCCTGCCTAGATTAAAAAACACAGACCCCGATATATTAGAGCCAGGAGATATAAAGGGAGTGATCCAGGCCCAGCCAATACTTTATGATCTCTTTGCTCAGTTGGAAACCCAGGCCTGGTCCAGATATTCATCCAGAGGGAGAGAGGACGAAAGGCAGCAATGTCTGTTATTAAATAGGCTGCTCCCATTTCTTCATGCACTGAAAAAGTTGGGGTACTTTGCGGGATGCTTAAAAAGTGTCTCCAAAAAGTGTTTTCGACGATTTGCAACTCTTTCTCAGTGGTGTATCCCCAGATTTCGCTCCTGTACACTGCTTTGGAAATGCACTTGGCCCTATAATTCGGTAAAAGAGCTCCAGTGGGTCTGCTGCCCAACCATGTGGCTAAGTTGAATATGGCAGCGTTCGCCCTGGCAAAATCCTCTTTTTTCCTATTAACCAGGGGGCACCAACTCAGGGCAGAGTCGAACAATATACCCAGGTAAGAAAATACTCTGGTCTTTGGCACTGGGGAAGACCCAACTTTAAAGGAGATCGATTTGGTGGATTGGGGGACTATAACCAATACGAAATATTTTTTATCGTTCACCGATAAATCCAGCTCTTTCATGAAATGGATGAAGGAATTCAATAAAATCTGCAAACCCTGGCGGTTCTGGCCATAAGGACGGCATAATTAAAGGCAGAATTAAACCGGCAGATGCCGAGGCCCCACCTGCCGACAATCTACATTTTAGTCAGATAGAACCTGCTCCATGTTATTAAAGTGTAAGTTAAAAAGGAATGGGGCCAGTATACAGCCATGCCGCACCCCTCTTTGAATTTGAAAATGGCAGGTAGACTTCAGATCTTTTGAGTATCGTATCGCTGCCACCGTGTTCCTGTCGAGGTTCCTCAGAAATAGGATGATGTCCCGTTCTACCCCCATGGATAGCATGATCTGCCAAAGTTTGGTTCTATTTACTCGGTCAAACACAGATGATAGATCCATAAATGCCAAATGGATGGAGCCGGGCAGTGCAACAGCATATTTACTTAACACTAAGTGCAAAATCAAGCATTGGTCCACAGTTGACCTCCAGGGACAAAACCATACTGTGCTTCAGACAGAGCGTTATAAGTCTCTGCCCGTTTGGATAGCCTGCTCAACAGGATGCGCCCCACCACCTTAACCACCAAGTACAGCATTGAGATGGCCTGTAGCAATAGGTGCTATCCCTATCGCCCTTTTTAAAAACAGGTTCTATGATTGACTTTGCACATTGCTCAGGGGGGGGCTACCTCTACAACTGCGTTGATAAGAGAGGTCAGGATGGGGAACCAGACCTCCACGTCCTGTATGTAAAGGTCAGGAGGGATCCCGTCAGGACCGGGGGCCTTGTTCTTAGATAGCCTCAATAAGCCATTCCTAGCCATCTCAAAAGAAAATTTTAGGGCGTCTTTATCTTCTATCTCACACATTCCCTCTCTAAATGCAGGGGGTGGGTATTATACATTTCCTCGAAATGACCCACCCAGCTGTCATCAGGTAAATGGGCTTCCAAAGAATAACCAGTGTCTGCTGCAAAGAAGAGGTTGTTAATGATGCTACAAATTTTAGAGCCACTCCTCAAGGTGCCAGCCTCAATCAGGTCAGCTCTTGTTTATACAAGCTATGGCAAGTCCTAAAGAGGGATCCCTAGGTTTAGCCCTCAGTACTCTCAGTGCCTGGGAACAGCCTGTGTCGAACCACCTCGGCAACATCCTGCGATGCTGGTACCCACAATAATTTTTTGAGATGGTCTTAGAGATCTCAGAGAAGGCCTCCAAAATACTAGATGAGTTATTCTGCTGAGATGTGCAGGTATCAAACTCATTCTTACAATGAGTATACAAGTAGTTATAGAAGGGGTCTGGGATTATCTGCGACCGCTTAAGTCTCTTACCTCCCTCAATGGCCTTGTAGGTCCCTCTTACCCCCATCATAGGAGATTGGACCCACGGAGACCAACAAATTGTGGCACACATCGGGTTGTGATCACTAAAAGGGCTTGAGGAAATTATGAATTCCGAAATGAAGGGAAAAAAGGAGGTAGAAACAAAATAAAATCGAAAAATGACTCACAACCTCTCCCTGTGAGGGGTATGTTCCATATGCATACCAGTCGAGAGAAAACATTGTCGAGCATGCGCTCCATGCTCCCTCGGGTCCCCACATACATGAACATTGAAGTTATCAGCAACCATGATGTTTACACTCGATACATTAAGTCCTTTCAGCTTTCTTAAGTATGAACACAATACTTGGATATTACAAACCCCTAAGGACATAGAAATAGCGTTATAAAAGCTCAGCAGGAGCAACTTACTCAACCCCCTGGAAAATAAGAGAGCTTGCAAGGTAAGATGCCCATTCAAAGAACCCCAGGGGGAGGGCCACAATGGTAGAGATAGAACCACTAGGAGTAGGGCGCCTGATGGAAACTAGAATTCTCTCTGCTATGTGGGGCCTATCAAAATTAATGATAATACAGTCCCCCACAAACTTTTTCTTGTCCCTTCCAATCCAGCTCACTCTGTGTACCATGATGATATGTCTTGCCACCCGAGCCCCCAGGGTAGTGTTTAAATTCAACCAGCGCAGAACTTTATTTTTTAGTTATTCATAATCCTCTGTAGTACCTGAGGAGAGAATGGGAATAATCCCCAGCGCTACCACATAAGGCGTAGATAGGGGAGGGAGGTTGAGGATAACTGGCCTGGAACAGGGAGAACGTGAGATACTATTTCGTGGCCTTTTAACCTCTCGTTCAGACGTGTCAGCTGGGACTATCTCTTTACTGCCTACTACCCCACCAAGTTGCGCACCAGCTCTTGATGGTAGAGGAATGGTATTTAGCCTCAGTGTCTGGGTGTGAGGGCTTAATATGGCACCAAAACTCTGAGATCGTAACGTCTTGGCTTACCTTGTCAAACATTGGGGGTCACGTGGCTTAATGGTGGTGGATAACCCTGTGATGGAATGATTAGGAGCAAGAGCTTCCATGAGGCGTACAGGCTGAGACTGGTTTTGATTAAAAAGTATTTTTTCAATTGCTGTTAAACGGTGACATATGGTATCCAATTTGGCCTCTAGTGCAGCTATTAAGGAGTCACGAAATTAATCTAACAAGACCATAAGGTCAGACTTTGCCCTATCGGAGGTATTGATGCTAACTGATGGTAAGTCACCAGTGACCCCAGGGCACTTAGATTTGCTGACAATCGTTGCCCGCTTTCTTTTGCCTCCCACTCTAGTGACCTCCTCCGCTGTGACCTGAGCATCAGGTAGTTCCAGATTAACGGAGTCTGCGTATGAGAGCACGTAGGGAGTAATGGCCCCTCCACCTTCAAAGGTGCAGGCATGATATCTTCCCATCGATTATCATGTGCAAAGGATGGTACAACAGATCCCATCCCCTGAACAAGGGGGACAGGCAATGGGACACCGGGAGAAAAGTGAAGAAGGAGGGAACGAGAGAGTCTAGGAGTGACCAACTCAATTTCCTTGTCAAACACCCCTGCAGCACTCTGCACAAAGGCATCCATGGTGGTTACCATTTTTGTAGAGGTTTTTGGGCAAGCACACAGGTCTTACATTTTCCCATAGTACCCAGAGAATATCCCCAGATCAAAAGACCAGCACAATTCTAGATTGGTCGTGGCAAATCAGAAAGTCTTCACAGTGCTCAGTTGCTCCTGTTAAACTGGGGATGGGGGTAATCCCCTGGTGCTCCAGTCTAAATGTCAAAATAACAATAAAGCCAATATCTAAGGCAATGGTGTAGTGTCACTTAAAAGTTGGAAGCGAACAGGGGGGCTGAACCAGGATGTAAAAGCAACAGGGAAGATAAAGAAAAATAATAAGGTGCGTCTCCTACCGGTTCCCCCAAAATCCGGGCTCCTCCAAGAACACAAGCAAAACACTTATTGTCATGGATGAACTGGGGCCAACCGTTGTGAAACTCAGAGCCAAGAACTCAGAGCCAAGAGGGTCTTCACTGGTCTCTGAAGGGAGTGGACCCAGTTTAATCAGTGGCGGCTCGCCGAGGGAGTGCTGCGGGGCGGTGAGGCGGGGGAGGGGCAGGGTGGGGGGTAGTAAACTCGGGCATACAGCGCAACGGAGTAAAGTAAATAAATAAATACATAAAACAATTTACATTGCGCGCACTGCATCGCCGAGTTGGCGTTGCAGCGCGCGCAATGTAAATTGTTTTATGTATTTATTTATTTACTTAAGTCCGTTGCGCCGTATGCCGGGGTTTACTACCCCCCACCTTGCCCCTCCAGCGCCACGCCCCACGCCCCACAGCACTCCCTCGGCGAGCCGCCACTGGGTTAAATGCCAGTGAATTTATCAACCTCAGGACGATCAATGGGTGCTTTAGTATTGCTGATAGCCGAAGTTGTGTCTGGGGACCACACAAATGTTAGTGCTAACTAAATGTACCTTTTTGCTGAAGTAATTATTTTCTTCAGTGCATGACCAGTAACAGGAGAGTACTGAGGGGACCACAATTTTAGTAGCAGTAAAGAATTGGAAAAGTTAGATACACTAACAATACTAGCTTTAGTTATATGGCTGATGAGAGGAGATAATAGTATACTCTATCTACAGGTTAATCTCTATCCAAGATTCTAGTCTGGGCTTGAATCAAACATTTTTCAGTTTGCATTATATTTTATTTTTAACAGTGAAACAAACATATTTTTGGGCAAAAAAATCATCAGGTTGAGAAAACTGGAGAACATATGGTGACTTACAAAGTATGTGGAAGATCACTTTTTCAATTAGACACTGAGGGCACTCATGGCACAATGAGTACTGTTTCTGGAAGGTAAATCATGTTAAAATGCCAAACCAATAGCTCAGTTGCTAAATCATTCTCGGATATTACTCAATTCTATCCAGTAAAATTTTTTATCAACTATATATTCCATGAAAATTTCTTCTCGTGTAAATCAGTTTTCTTTCATGAAAATTAATTTCATATGAATTCAAATAAAAAAGCCTTTTTTCTCAATTTGTCCTTCTTAAGCTGCAATGGAATTTCAAAACTGGCTATTACCTGTGTGGCACAATTTGAAGGGGGAACTCTTGGTCATGCTGATAATCCAGGTGTGGGTTCAAGATGATGGGAGCCTTTTGTGTCCCTGTGGCTCTGAACAGGAGGCCAGCAAACTAGCCCTGGGTTCAGGTGAAGATGCAGGTCTCAATAGCAGGGAAGGCCTATGAGGGTTTGAGGCAGGCTCCAGCAGCAAAGCAGTCCTTTCAGGTAGAGCAAAGCAGTCTTGCAAAGTTCACAGAAGGTCAACAGCAGCAGTCAGTCCTTTTAGAATCCTTCGGCAGGTCAGGGAGTTAACTGACGAGTGAGTCTGAGGGTCCTATTTTTATACCTTGTGCCTTTCCCTCTGAAAGATGGGAGAAGCTTCTAAAAAACTTTTTTTTAAGTGCATGGATTTTTCTGACTCCCCAGCTCTGGCTCCAGGCTGCCTGCAGTGACAGTGTGGAGGTGATAAGTCCTTTGTGTGAATGCAGAGTACAGCCTATTCACCCACAAGTGAGGCTGTACTCAGCACCGTCCTCCCATCCTGCCAGCAGATGGCCCATTCAGCCACACTTAATCCCTTTATTGTGTGATGGTATGGGAGGAATTCACAAAGCCTAACTCTCAGTTACACCCAGTCATGTGACCCAGGACAGGCTGCAGACACAAAAGGGCTAAGGGCAGGTATATGGCAACTTTCTAAAAGTGACATTTTCAAAATTGTAATGAAACATCCGACTTTATCATTAAAGAGGATTTTTCCATACAATTTCATAGATACCAACAATGTACTAGCTACCAGTTCTCAATCAACGTTAGCACTTATTAAATGTAAAGAGGCAATTCAATGTTATCCTATGGAACAGGTAGGCATCACAGAAAGTGAAAAACGAAATTTGGAGTTTTTCACTACCAGGACATGTAAAACTTAAAAGTACATGTCCAACCTTTTAATTACAATGCACCCTACCCTATGGGCAACCTAGGGCCTGCCTTAGGGGTGATTTGTCTGCAATAAAAAGGGAGTTTAAGGCTTGGCAGAGGGTCATATTGACAATTTGAATTGGAAGTTTAAAACTGCATTCAGGCTGCAATGCAATGGCAGGCCTGGGGCATGATTTAAGGTGCTACTTAAGTCGCGTCACATTAAGTGCTGCAGGACCACTAGTGGAATTTAATTTACAGGCCTTGGGTATCTGGTATACCACTCTACAAGGGACTTATCTGTAAATTAAATATGCCAATCAGGTGTAAGCCAATTATACCATTTTCTACGGAGTGAGAACAAGCACTGGTTAACAGTGGTAATGCGCACAGTCATAAGGCTAACAAAAAGGAAATACAACAAAAGGTGGAGGGTAAAGGCAAACGGTTTGGGGGCAGACCACCCTAAGGCTGACAGGTGTAACACATAGGTATGCTTAAAATTTGATTATGATGTTTTCTTTATTTTTGTAGTCAATACTGTATGTTCCATATTTAAAAAAAATTGTAACACATATTATAGTATTTCACATAGGGTGTTTACAAAGTTGATATTTTTGAAGTTGATGTTTAAACAACAATATTTTTTGTAGCACAAAATGTTTGTTGTTGATCTTGTGACATACAACCACATTAAATATTACAGTCTGCCCGAAACACTTTTTGCATGTGAGTTTTTGAGGTCTACTTTTTATGCACTATGTCTTCTTTGGTGAAACTTATAGACATATTTTGCTGTTCTCTGCTGTTTTTAGTGGGTGGGAGGCCAGGCCATATTGCTATAAAACAAGCAGCCTCTTTGTTGAGACATAATGCTGCCTTGAGAACACCATACTAGTCCTCTGCTGCACAGGAGGGAGAACCAGTTTCCAAGTCTGTGTGTCCTTTGGCCCCTCTACCTAGAAATAAAAATCTAGCAGAATTTCATCTTTATGCTACAATAGTAATTCTATTCTTGCACTCACACATTAAAAATATAGTATATTTTTAAGATCATGTAGCACTGTTAGCTATTCAGCATAACTACATTACTCAAAGAGTTGCTCGACTATATAATTCACGTTATAGCAGTACTGCTGGAAAGAACTGGCGGGGCTTAATTTGAAGCATAACATTGGAGATCAGTATAAGCATTCCTTTTTTGACAGTCATGGTAAGAAGGGCAAAAACCAGTCCATTGGCCTTAGTAGTCATTTTGTGCATATGGTCAGTTCCATATGATGACATTTCCTGTGGCTGCCCCCTGTGTAAAAGGGTGGCGTACATAGGAGGCAGTGCCAAAATTAAGACCAGGTAAAAACTGGTCTTAAGATGGCGAAACGAGGAGAAATGCATTATTTCTCTTTATTTTTGCTTTTTTCATGTGCACATGGAAAAAGCAAAATGCCATTGTTTGTTTATGTGTAGGAAGGTGTCCCTTCCTGTACATAATTAAACTTTAAAAAAATGCCATTTTGTCACTTTCATTTGTGCTGCATGAAGCAGCACGCATGAAAGTGACAGAATGGCATTTCTAGGATTGTTTATGTGCAGGAAGGGACACCTTCCTACACATAAACAATCCTCCCCTGCACGCAGACACCCTTGCACTGTAGTGCAAGGGTGCCTGCGTTCGCGCTAAGTTGCTAAACTTAGCGCCATCGCAGTGGGAAACGCAAGGCTGCACCACATTCTTGTGAATATGGTGCAGCCTTGCGATTCAGAAGTGGAGGAGAGAGGCATTAAGCCAGGAAGGCTAACGCCTCTCTCCTCCACTTCCTTGTACATAACCTCCTAGGTGTTACTGGGAGTCGGGTGCTGCTGTCAGGGACCAAGGACCATGGGCCTGGGTTCTGCTTGGTGACATGTGCATTCACAGATGGCCAGGGTGCCTGCTGCTCTGTATCCTGGTGCTCAGAATCGACTGGCTTGAGTGCTTCAAGCAGTTCCCAGGAGTAGAAGCCAGGTGGTAGCTAAGTGTTGACTGGGAGCAGAGAATGTGGTTGGGAGTACCGTGCATTTTGTGGTTATGGCGCATGCTTCTGTGGGTTATGATTAGGAGGTTTAGGATGCACTAGTTCAATGTGGAGGATAGTCTCAATTTATAAAAAAAAAAGGTATTTGACTATATCCCAAACAACATTTTGTAGTTGCCTCTGAGGCATGCTCAGCACGGATCAATGTGACCAGTGATTTCTTCTGACTATTGCACCATTTTTCAGAATTATTTTCCAAATCGTATTGAGTAAGAACCTAACCATTGTAGTTGACTTTAAAGTCTTTCTTTCAGGTGGGTAGTTTCTGGTTCTAAATACACCATATACTAAAAGGTTTCTTATGAAACAACCAAAATAGTGGAGCGAGGAAACATACATTTTGCAAACCAACTTTACACTTTTCCGTCTTTGGAAACGTTTTAAAGTTTGCAAACTCCACAAAATGTTTTGTGCTGCAAAGTTCCTGGAAAGTTTGTTTTGTGGCATAATTTTAATGTAAACAACTTCTCCTGTACATGAATTGGTTGGAAATTGTAGAGAATTTGTCAGCTAGACCTATTTTTAAAATTTTAATATCTTTTTTAAAATTTTAATTTCATATCTTTTTCAAAATTGTCAAAGATGGTGAAGTTTTAAACAAAATTTCACAACATTTGTAGAGGAAAAACCTCACTACTTCTGAGACCTATACCCACAAACCTCCGTTGTATGTTTCTTTGTTTTTTTTCTGAATCAATGCTACCCTCTGTCAAATCCCAGACAGCAGTTTTGGTTCCTTGAAGCAACGTTTTGAGCACCTATGAAGTAGAACAACTACAGTTGCCCTGCCCCGTCTCCCTCTTAAAACTTTGTGGAAGCGGGAAATGAACAAATAATTATCAATCATGCTTTTGGCACGTTATCAAAATGTGTCATTTCCTGGCTGGGATTTTTATCGTGTCATACATTATATTTGTCATATATTATCACCAATTTAATTGGAAAAATAGCCTTGCCTACGTCCCTCATCCTCACACTCCTCGCCATATTTCTTCACCATTTATTCCCTCTGGGTATCATCTCTGAACTCCTTGACTGAGTGCCTGTTTTCATTCAAATACACCTCTTACTTGCACAGTATGAGCACATTTAAGTTTAAATAATTATATTTATAATCCCCTGCTAGGAAAAGCTTTCAAAATCCACGAAATGATATATATTTCAAAACTGCAAAATGATTGTTTCTTGGAAAACCCAACACTAGATCAAAAATGTTGATTTAGTATGCTATTTATTATTAGTATTTTACAGCACGTCACTGATTCCAGAGCACTCAAAACCGAGCTGCGAGAAAAAGTTAAATGCAGGCCCTGCATGCCAAAACTATGCAGCTTGTTGTTTGGCGAGGCAATTAATTCTTCGGCATTATTCATCTTGCATTCACTGCTGTCAGCCCAGGACGTCCATATCTCTGGAGAATCTTACACTACCACATGTCAAAGGTTTAATAAGACAATAATGGCCGCAGGCTAGATAAACTAAAGGGAGGTTGTAATATATGACAAGGGCTTGAACTGCTCCACGTTGCATAGCACAGCATTTATACTCCCATTAGCCTCTCAGCACATGGTCAAGGGAGTCTCTGAAGGATTTTAACCAGGAATGCAGTTCTCATCTTCTGTCTTTCTGTTGAGTATGATGAGTGTTCCACCTCTGGCAAATGTCAACAATTATTAGTGTTCTTTTTACTACATCGTATGACATTGTGCGAGAACTTAAAATCCATTGTAAATGCCTCACATATATTTTTAGGTGTTTTATTAATTGATTTGCAGTTTTAAATTGCACGGAAACGGCCCACTGGGCATCGCAGCGGTTAAGTGAGAACTGTTACCACCTAAATAGAACCAGAACAGATTCATAGGTTACATGCAGGTTACGTCATATCAGATTCACTAATACCACAAAAACATATCAATGAGCAGGGTAGAGGTATTAGGATGATGTGTTTAGTTAGATAAGGTGCATGGTCTTTGTAGTGAAAGGTCAATTTGAAGATCATAGTATGTCAAGTAATAGCATTTTTGACATTTATAATAAAAACATTGAATCGGGATGCACTTTAAAAAGCCATGGGGCAGAGACGCGGGCGGCGGCAAAACAAGATGACAGCTCTGTGAATTCCTTTGCGGCACCGGGAGAAGCTTCGAATACGAAGGAGCATTTAAATGCACTGGTACAGTGGGTCGGACGCATGAATGGACGTCGGAAACGCCCGGGAGCGGAGAGGCAAGTTATTTAGACTTTAAATTGGTCTAATTTTAGTCAAACTCTCCTTTGCTCCCGGGGCGCTCCGAGTCCCGACCGCCATTTTGAGAGCTTGCACTCTCGATTCTCTCACAAGATCAATTATTCAGAGAGTTTGCGCTCTCGTTTTTGCGCAAGATGCAGCAATTTTCTCTTATTTCCTTGATGTTGCAGCCAGACAGCATTATTTTTCCTTTTCAATTTCTGTGAAAATTCCCTGTTATTATTCACTGTAGAGGGAGTGAGGCGTCTCTGAGCGACTATAAATGATATTCTGAGGAGAATTCTTGGTTTTTCGAACTGTGCTTTATTCTTCAAGTGTCTGCAGTGGGTATTGAATGTCCCAGGATGGCGAATGGCTAGCATATATTTATGGTGATACAAACTTAACAGTTGGTGGAATCACTTCCTCACATTTCTGAAACATTCTGCTTTTGGCCGCCATTTTGTTCTCACTTTAAGAGCTGTTCTGACGTTATTGGATTACTATTTTCTCTCAAGAATACTTTGACTGGGTCCTGTGATTTTTGTTTTTTCTCTATTTTGTCTTAACAATGGAGTCTGCCGGCTCAAGTAAGTTACAAGGTGCCTCTGGCCATAAAGACACAGCAAGCTACGCTAATAAAAGAGCTAAAAAAGATCCTTCTTCCCCGTCTAAATCTCCTTTACCCTTAACACTGGATGACATTATGGAAGAACTGAAAAATATCCGCCCATTTATGGCAGAGACTAATGCAACACTTCAGAGAATTGACGAGAAATGGTCCGGATTGGATTCAAGGCTTACTGATATTGAACAAAGAATTAGTGATACGCAAGAAGTGTCCGCCAAAGTAATTGCCTTATCCAAAGAGGTTGCTCATCTGAAGAAAGCAACAGAAGATTTGGAAAATCGAAATCGACGTAACAACCTAAGAATTTATGGTATTCCGGAAGGTTCTGAAGGCAATGATATGATCTCCTTTTTGAAGTTACATATTCCACAAATTGTCGGTCTACCTAAATCTGTAGATCTCAAATTCCAGAGAGCACACAGAATTGGTCCCCGCATTGCAGACTCCTCAAACAAGTCAAGAGGAATTATTGCCTATTTTCTTTTGTATTCCGACTTAATGGCGATTCTTGCTGCAGCCAAACAGCGTAAGCAGATGCTTTGGATGGGGCACAAAATCTTTTTCAGTCAAGATGTTTCAAAACCTACTGCCAACCGCCGTAAGGAATTTTTGGATCTCAGACCAATGCTTTGATCTATGAACGCTCGTTATGGCCTCATTCACCCTTGTTTTTTCAAAGTTACATACAAGGACAGAACAATGGCATTCGAGGAACCTGCAGCCCTTAAGAACTTCATACATATGCATAAAACAGAAGAAATGGAACTGAGTAAAATCTAAAATGCTCTTTTTTCCTCTTTTTTTCACAGGTTCTCCATTCGCATAATGTTTGACGTTGTCTCTGTTCTTGTTATGCATCAGTTTTGTCGTCCATGTTTCCGTCTGGTTGCGTTGTCTACCCTAATGTATGGTAAGTTCCTTCACGCTGTATGTTTTCAACCCCTTTCTTAATAATACAACTCCTCAATTACTTGTTGATACTTCAATAGTTTCCTTTCCTGGTGTTGCCCTACGGAGCGGTGTCTACCCTTTTTGTCCCCCCCTGTCATCTGTCTTTTTTTCTCGTATTTACAATCATTATGGCTATAGTCCTCCGGCTTTTTGCCATCTACTCTGAATACATTTTTCAGAGGAGACTATGCTCTCCTGTCTTTCTCTTATCTTTTTTCTTTCTATTTCTTACTTTTTCTTTTTTTCTTCCTTTTTTTTCTGTCTTTCTGCTTTCTCTCCCTCTCTTCCCACACTTCATTATTGCGAGTTTTTTCCTCCCCAAGGTGATTTTTGATGTCTCTTACCTTTCCTTATTTGGCCAGCTGTCTTTTGGTAAATTTGGTGGAGCTCATTTTCCTTTTTCTACTCTTTTCCTCCCATTTTCCCAACTCCTTGACTTAACTCTGTCTTCTATTGGTGTCAGTCTTTTCCTCTTATTGGAAATTGTTTGTCAATTATCAAGCTTATTTTGCTTGATTAGTTCTAGTATTTATTTAGTCACTTATTTACTACATTTTATAAGGTTTATATTGTGTTTTTATACACTTTTTTGTCATCAGTCCAATGAGTAACTTACATCTGGTGTCATGGAATGTTAAAGGCATTCGTAACCCGGTTAAAAAACAAAGAGTTTTGTCCCACTTGTCCAAATTGAATTGTGAAATTGCTTTACTGCAAGAAACACATCATAAGGAGCAAGACATTAAGGGGCATATCATCAAGGCCCCGCGATAAAATTATCGCCGCTTTAGCGTCCGTTTTCGGGCGAAAAGCAGCGATAATTTTATCGCACTATCAGCAAGGTCACGCTATCGCGTGAATCCATGCCTTAGCGCCCTTTCCCTTAACGCCCAGCTTTGCATCTCTAATGAGATGCAAAGTGGGCGTTCCTCCCCAAAATAACGTGAGAAATGTCGCCAACAGACATTTCTCCTATCAGCAAGCTGATCGCTAACCTGCGGAGCGATAAGAAAAGTAGCGCTAACCGCGGTTATCGCTACTTTCCTTACGCCTGCTTTCAGTCTGACTTACCCATTATATCCAATGGAAGGTGGATATAATGGCTAAGTCTGCCCTGCCCTATCATCTAGCTATCGCCAAACGTTGTGCGATTATCGCTGGATTTCCAGTGATAATCGCACATTTGGCAGCCAGCGCTTGGAATTTTATCGCTTTGGAGATAAGCGTCGCTGATAGCGCGCTATCTCAGCGATAAAATCCAGCGATAGCCGGCGATAATTATCCTAGCGCTAAGCGCGCTTAGCAATAATTATCGCCGGCCCTTGCTGATATGCCCCTAACTCTTTTAGGAAACAGTGGGTCGGCAGTGTCTTCAGCTCCCCTGCTGTACAAAACAAAAATGGTGTTCTTATATTGTTCCATAGATTGTTAAACGTTCAATTGTTAAATGAATAAAAGGACGATGCTGGAAGATGGCTTCTCCCTGAAGTAGCTATTAATAATACAAATTTTATGATTTGTAATATATATGGACCGAATGGAGTAGACCATACTTTCTGGAAGGATATTTCTTCCTTGTTATCTTCTCATGCCTCTGAAAATTTAATAGTTGGAGGAGATTGCAACCAACCTCTTGACCCATTTTTAGACCGTAAGTCACAAGCTAGATTTGTTCCATCTCCATTGCATAAGGCTTTGCACAAAACTATTTTGAACAGAGGGCTCACTGATGTATGGAGAGTACTCCACCCTGATGATTTGGAATACACCTTTTTTTCCCCTGTTCATAAGTCCTTTTCTAGAATTGACTATGTATTTTTCACACAACATACACTTCAATTTCTTACACATGCAGAAATAGGATCGATTTTAATTTCTGATCACGCGCCTATCATTGTAGATTTTGATTATCCTAACCCCATTCCATCCACCCGTAGATGGAGATTCAATAACTCCCTCTTACTAGATCAGCAGTTTACAGATCAATTTACAACATTTACGCAGGAATATTTTACTCATAACCTCCCCTCCGATACGCAAATGAATTTTGTTTGGGATGCGTTCAAGGCAACTGCTCGAGGCTTTATAATTGACTATGTAGCCAAAAAAAAGAAGAAAACACTTCAGGAATCCCAACAACTCCTAAATCAGATCAAGTCCTTGGAACACGAATATTTTTCCTCCAACAAGGATGATACTTTGTCTAAGCTCATCAATTGTAAATTACCGTATAATAAGCAATCCCTTGTTGATGCCTGTGGTACATTACTTCGATTTAACGCGAGGATGTACGGCGGGCGTAATAAAGCGGGTAAATCTTTGGCAAATTATCTGAGAATTAAAAAACAGAAATCTAAAATTGTTGCCATCACAGATTCTTCTGGTGTACGACATATCGGTGACTCAAAAATTTTAGAATGCTTTATTGATTACTATAAAAACTTATATACTTCTGAATCATCCGCCTCCGCTGAACAAATTGACTCTTTTTTTCAGTCGATCCCCAAAGACCCTACTAAAAATATAGATTTAACCTCCCTTGATACACCTTTATCCGAACAAGAATTGTTAAATGCCATAAATATAGCTTCCTAAAGATAAAAACACCTGGGCCCGACGGCTTTACGGTGCGCTTTTATCTACATTTCAAACACCTTTTAATTTCCAAACTTTTATTGCTTGTTAACCATTTTTTGAGTGCTAATTGTACGTAAGGCTCTTTTGCTCAGGCCATGCTCTGCCTAATTCCTAAAAAAGATAAAAATTTGTCTCAATGCGGCAATTATAGGCCTATTTCATTAATCAACACGGATTGCAAAATTTTTGCTAAATTGTTGGCTACTCGGGTCAACTCTGTCATTCCAGATTTAATAAGCATACACCAGTCCGGATTTGTAAAGGGTAGATCCATTTCAGATAACTCAAGAACCTTCCTTAATATTATACATTTAGCAGCTAAACTTAGTCCTCCAATAGCTGCCAAACCATTAGATGCCAAGAAGGCCTTTGATCGCGTCAACTGGGATTTTATGTTCGCTGCTCTGAAATGGCATGGTTTCAGTCCCCAATTTATCCAATATATTAAATTGTTATATTCCAATCCTTCTACTTCTATCTGGGTAAATGGTAAGCAGTCCAATTACTTCCCCCTGCATAGAGGTACTAGGCAAGGGTGCCCATTGTCTCCCCTATTATTAATCTTAGCGCTGGATCCCTTTTTGAAAACAATTCAAGATCCCCCACCTTTTCAGGTCTTCAGTTTAAAAATCTAAATATAAAATACACTGCATACGGAGATGACATTTTATTGTATGTATCTAATCCCACTACCTCCTTACCAGCATTCTTTTCCTTATTGGCTGAATACTCGATTGTCTCAGGCTACAAATTAAATATCGATAAATCAGAAGTTCTGCCACTAAATAAATACTGTCTTCCCCACATGTTTAAAGATTCCGGTTTCAAAATGGAGTTCAAAAGGTATAAAATATCTAGGAGTTCTCTATACAAATAATATTAAGAACACTATTAAAATTAATAAGAATGAAATTATGTCTAAAATTAATGCATTAATAGAGGGTTGGTCCCCCCTTTTTTATTTCTTGGTGGGGTAGATTAGCTACAATTAAAATGATGTTATTACCTATTGTCAATTTCTATTTGTCAATACTTCCTATTTCTCTCCCACTTAATTTTTTTCAAAGTATTAATCGATCTTTCGTTACATTTTTATGGAACAAGCGCAAACTTCGCATCGCTTTAGCTCGATTACAACAACCTAAGGACCTTGGTGGGGTTAATTTTCCTAATATCAGAACATATCATTCTGCTTTCACGCTAAAACATATTTGGATTTCCCTTTCAGACAACTATTCTGAGCCATCTACAGTATTGGGTCAATTAGAGCATGCGCAGTTTTCTCCTTTTATTTTTAAGGATGTGATTCATATATCTCAACCTCCACGGAGTCTGATTTCCCCCATACTTACCCATTCAATTGCCATTAGTAAACCCTTACTTGCTTCCTCTAATACTATCTCTGACACTATTTTACAAACCCCAATATGGTATAATACTAACCTTAAATTAAAAAACAGGATCCTTGCGTGGAAAGAATGGATTCAAAATGGTATCATCACTGTCAGACAACTTGTTTCCAATAATACTTTATTGTCTTTCTCCGAGATACAAGAAAATTTCATATATCCAACAAATATGCTTCACAGTTTTAACTTCTTAGGCCCCTCCTCAATACATTTATTTCTCAACAATCTCTCCCAGTTACAGGTACACACTCTCCTTCCCCCTCAATTGATTTTTCTACTCAACTGAAGGCTTCAACCATATACAAGTTATTGATCTGCCCTTCTAAATCTGTCTCAAAACACAAAATAGAACTTTTATGGGAATCAGACTTACACCAAGAATTTTCAGCTCACACTTGGACCTCAATATGGGCCAAGATTCATACTTCGTCCTCATCAGCAAGCACAACACAAACACTATGATTTTTACAACAGATTATTTATTACACCCACCAGTCTATATAAATTGAAAGTATCCTCTCATACTAAGGGGCCGATTCCGATTCGGGCCGGAAAACATACCGACCGACTCGGTACGGGAATTTAGTCCGACCGACACGTACCGGCGCTGCCCGATCCGCGTAGTACGATGAAATGCATGTGAATCACGACCGACTCGTACGGAACACAAGCCGAACGACCGAACCGCACGGAAACCAGCTATCCGGCCGGGAAACCACGCGAATCGAACCGACCGACACACACCAGGAATGAACCCGACCGAAACGTACCCGCGAACTCCGACCCGCGCAGTACGATGCAATGCGTGGAAAACCAGACCGAGTCGCACGGAGCCCAAGCCGTACCACCGACACGCATACAAAACCCAGCCGAAGCAACCAAATACTCCGCGACCGACGCGTACGCCGCACATGAAACCTAGCAGAAACACAGCGTGAACGACTCGGAGAAGCTCGCACGAGACAACTGCAGCATCCTACTCGGTCAGAAGAACGTCTCCTACATGCACAAAAAATACAAAAAAAAGGGCCAAACAAGCAATGACAAAGCCAATAAATACTAGGCTGAAAAAACATGGAACAAAGACACACCCCCAACTCCACCCATATAAAGGCCATAAATCCCTACCATGATCCTTTGCAAATTCAACTGACCTGCCAGCACAGAACACCATCACACAGCAACCACAGACACACTCACAACTCATCCATCACACAAGCCACACACCATTACCACCTCACAAATAGCACCCTCACATACACCCAGCAAAACCTACACTCACCCACCCTCACTTGCACACCCACACACACATCAATCCCCACCACCACCCATCACCATGCCCCCAAAGAAGAATCCAAAGTTCCTAGACAGCGAATTGGAAGTCCTGGTAGATGAGATCCTCGGGGTAGAGCCACTGTTGTTTGGTACATTGGTCCAACAGACCCCCATGTCGCAGAAAACCAAGATGTGGGAGAGGATCGTCGACAGGGTGAATGCACAATCACCATGTTTGCGCACAAAGGAAGACATCCAGAACAGGTGGTATGATGTGCGCAGGAGGGTCAAGGACCTACTCAAGAAGGATTACGCCGTGAGTCAGCGCACCGGCAGTGGCCCTCCTGCCAAACCACTATACCTCAGGCCCTGGGAGGAGAAGGTGCGGCCATCCTACCACCAGTGAGCGAATATGGATTATCAAACATCCCAGAGCCTGGTGTGTACACAACCAACATACACATCACTGTCAAGGGGATAGTCAAACCATGCACCCTTAGCAAATCCACAGCAACCAAAAGATAATCATCCCAAGATGTGTATGTTAGTCAGATTAACACAATACATGCCATCTCATAGTGATATGTAACTGTGTCATGACATGTACAAACCCAACAACAAATAGAGCTAGGCAGCGGCACAAATCTAACCAACAAACACAGTCAGATATTTTGCCACCACTAGAACACCACCTCACAGGGAAGCTCACTGAAAGGAAGGAATTCTGTGTATGCTGGTGAAGTCAGTGTAGCCAATAGCATGATGGGAGTTGTAGTCACAGATATTGGTCACCCTCACAATTGGCCCATCAACACCACTCTGAACCATGCTCACATCACAGGGAGTGGAAAACAACTGACAAGATGGCTGACACTGGGTACTGCTGTGGGGAGCACAAGGCCCTGCTGGGAACTGTGCAACAACCAACAGCAGGACACCACTGACTGACATCCTGAAAGCCAACTTCCACTCCCTGCAATGGAAGCACGTTCCATGGTGGGATATCTGGCTGGGTGGGAAGGAGGACTGACAGCTCTGACCATAGTTACAAGCAGCTTTTCTCACACACCCCCTTAACACAAACTCCACACAACTCACCTGGGAGAATGCAATGCCTCACACTCTAATTAAATATCCCACAAAGAACCACCACCCTGGGTCATGCTGTGTGAAGCACAGGGACACTCTTGGGACTTGTAGCCAAACAAACGCCAGGACAACACTGTCAGCCATCCTGTCAGCACAGGCACACTACCCCACAGGGAAGCTGAGTCAAAAGGAAGGAAGTATGGGCATGCTGGGAAGGGGGGTGTAGGCAATAGCATGATGGGAGTGGTAGTCACAGCTCATCCTCCCCCACCCACATAGCCCAGCAAGCTCACACTGAAGCATGCACACTTCACAGGGAGTGGAAAAGAACTGACAAGATGGCTGAAACTGGGTACTGCTGTGTGGAGCACAAGGCCCTGCTGGGAACTGGGCACCAACAAACAACAGGACCACACTGTCAGCCATCTTGCCATTGCTGTCACACTCACACACAGAGAAGTCCACTCAAAAGGAAGGAAGTATGGGCATGCTGGGAAGGGGGTGTAGGCAATAGCATGATGGGAGTGGCAGTCACAGCTCAACATCCCCACCCACATGGCCCAGCAAGCTCACTCTGAACCATGCTCACATCACAGGGAGTGGAAAACAACTGACAAGATGGCTGACACTGGGTACTGCTGTGGAGAGCACAAGGCCCTGCTGGGAACTGTGCAACAACCAACAGCAGGACACCACTGACTGACATCCTGAAAGCCAACTTGCACTCCCTGCAATGGAAGCACGTTCCATGGTGGGATATCTGGCTGGGTGGGAAGGAGGACTGACAGCTCTGACCATAGTTACAAGCAGCTTTTCTCACACACCCCCTTAACACAAACTCCACACAACTCACCTGGGAGAATGCAATGCCTCACACTCTAATTAAATATCCCACAAAGAACCACCACCCTGGGTCATGCTGTGTGAAGCACAGGGACACTCTTGGGACTTGTAGCCAAACAAACGCCAGGACAACACTGTCAGCCATCCTGTCAGCACAGGCACACTACCCCACAGGGAAGCTGAGTCAAAAGGAAGGAAGTATGGGCATGCTGGGAAGGGGGTATAGGCAATAACATGATGGGAGTGGTAGTCACAGCTCAACCTCCCCCACCCACATGTCCCAGCAAGCTCACACTGAAGCATGCACACTTCACAGGGAGTGGAAAAGAACTGACAAGATGGCTGAAACTGGGTACTGCTGTGTGGAGCACAAGGCCCTGCTGGGAACTGGGCACCACCAAACAACAGGACCACACTGTCAGCCATCTTGCCATTACTGTCACACTCACACACAGTGAAGTCCACTCAAATGGAAGGAAGTATGGGCATGCTGGGAAGGGGGGTGTAGGCAATAGCATGATGGGAGTGGCAGTCACAGCTCAACATCCCCCACCCACATGGCCCAGCAAGCTCACACTGAAGCATGCACACCTCACAGGGAGTGAAAAGCCACTTCTAAGATGTCTGACAATGGTCCTCTGTCGTGGGGAGTACCAGGCCCTGCTGGGAACTGGGCACCAACCAACAGCAGGACACCACTGACTGACATCCTGAGAGTCAACCTGTCCCCACTGCAAGGGTGGCATGCTTCATGGTGGGATAACTGGGCTGGGGGGAGAAGGAGGGCCGGATGTCCACCAAATACAACCAATGCTGGCCATGCACACACCTCAACATTCACATTGAAATGCTTCAGGTTGGCAGGACAATGTGCTTCACCAATATCAACCTCTGACTGTGACAACTTAGGACAATGCAATGTACAGGGCCGCATCCAGAGGTACAGTCACAACTGTCAGGTGTGTGAACCATTGATGCCTGTAGAAACATAACATACATTGTGTGTCTCTTCCAAAAACAGGTGATGATGGGGACACAGCAGCAGACGATGAGGAGTCCCTGTCCCAGGCTCCGGGGGACACTGAGCTCACTGGTGTGGAACAGCCTCTGCCCTCCTCGGATGGCGAAGACCTACCTGGCCCCTCCGGTGTGAGTCATCATGCAGCACCAGCAGGACCAACATCTGCACCCCTGCACCCACCCCTCCAACAACTGCCAACACACAGACCAACCCCGCCAACACGGACAGACCAAGGACCACCGATGACAACAGCACAGGGACCCCGGCCCAACGTGGAGCAACGGACAACGACCCCAGTAACAACCCCCAAGTGGGCCTAGGGTCACCTGTGCGTGCCACCGCAGGTCCCGCACGTGTCGCCAGGGGTGGTGGGAGGGGTGGTAGACATAGGTCGCTGTTTGCAGAGGGGTCTGGACTGCATGATGACCCACAACTGGCACGCATTGCTGATGCGTACCAGAATAGCACCGGAGAGGGCAGCCAGGTAGTGGGGATCCTCAAGGACATTCAACAGCAGCAGGCTGCCCATCATGCCCGCTTGGACTCCCACATGTCCCGTGTGGAGAGACACATGTCCCGTATGGAGACACACATGTCTGGCATGGAGTCCAAGTGGGACACATTGGAAGAACTGACAGCGGTGCAGAGGGACATATTGACATGCCTCTGCCAGATTAGCACCAACATGGCCACACCTCCCTGTGTGCCCACAACATCTGGTGCTGCAACAAGTGCAACTGCCACAGGGAGGGAGGAGGACTCTGGCGGAGAGTCCCCTGCACCGCAGCAGCCTGCACGTGAGGGTCCCCCCCAAAGAAGAGGGGTCATCCGAGGAAGGAAAACTAAGAGGCCGATGGCCATGTACATCCCCCAGGAACCCAACACCTGTTCTGGAAATTCTCCTTTGTGTGCAAACTGTTCACCCTGTCGAATGCAACCCAACTCTCCCACATGACATGGGAAGTTTAAGTTGGACCAATGTATCAGATGACTGTGGACTTTACTCAGGACATTTCTGCTACCAAGACTTCCGACCCATCTGGGAACTTTGGATTACAATCCCAATGTACAGCACCCACCATCCTGTGCACTATCCTCACACATGTATGTAAATAAACTCACTAATACACCATACTTGCCTCTGTTGTGATTCCAACGTGGTTTATGTCATGGAGATGATGATCTGCTAAATGACACTGTGCATGCTAACTGCTACAGCAAGTTCAACACCGTCATGTGAGTCATGGCGACGTGACACATATGAGGGAGACACACCACTAGGGCTACACAACCCATACACACCAGGGCCATCTGACTCATCGCCTACACTGATGTTGCCAGGAAATACAGTGGAATGCACAGACACCACACCTATTCAGAGTCTGTGTTAACTAGCCCACAGGTGCAGTAAGCAAATGTCAGTCAGATGTGTGACCACAGACAATGCACATCCCAAAGTGAAGCACAGGTTTATTACACATTTGCAACATGTTGTTTGCACTACAGATGCAAGGTAATCCCGCGTGGCAGTGGCCACACAGTCAACAAGTGTAGAAGAAATAAAGTCCAGGGGTGTGTGGCACATCACCTGTAGGGAAACGACTGCTTCCACCCTGGAAGTTGAATCATGGTGTCGGGGGATCACAGTTGACCAAACAACTCTGAAAGTACCCTGTGAAGGACAGACATGACACACAGTCAAAAGCACTGAAGAACAGGACAGAACTACAATACTCATGCCCATTACATGTCACAAGATACCTACACAAATTCAAGTTAGCATGTCAACACTGTTGGGGAGTACAGACTACCTGTAAGGACACATCGCTGCATGCTTCCAGTCAAGTAGCACATGGCCACATTAAACAGCACCAGAGCACCACCAACACATATCACGCAAACTCACATCATTGACATGACATCTCTGGATACTCACATTCAGCTGAAGAAGTTGGTGATGAGCTGTGTGCGGACATCACCCTCAACATCATCATCATCACTGGCATCGTGGCCCAGGCCAGGATCCTCCACAGGTGGCGGATGTTGGTCATCGTCATCCAGGATGAGAGGCAACTCCTTCCGCACTGCCAGGTTGTGTAGCATGCAGCAGACGATGACAATCTTGCACACCTTTGCTGGGGCATATGGGAGGGCCCCTCCTGTCTTGTCCAGGCAGCGAAAGCGGCTCTTCAGGAGACCAAATGTCCACTCGATCACTCTCCTGGTCCGACCATGTGCCTCTTTGTAGCGCATCTGGGCTGGTGTCACAGGGTTCCTGAGGGGTGTCAGCAACCATGGCATGTTGGGGTATCCCGAGTCACCTACATACAGACAATTGCACATTAGCTGAGTTGGAAAAGAGGGTGGAATACAACATTGCAGAACACACACAATGGTACAAAGTCAGTACACACCGACAAGCCAGGCACGCTGGTTCTGCATCTGTGACATCATCCTCGGGATGCGACTACTCCTCATCACATAGGCATCGTGTGCAGTACCGGGGAAATGGGCACACACGTGTGAGATGCTCATATCTGCAAGACATATCACCAGAGCATTGACCGAATGGTAATGTTTCCTGTTCCTGTATGCCTGCTCATGTGCCTGTGGTGGGACCAAAGCCACATGTGTCCCATCAATGGAGCCAATGACATGCGGCATCCTCCCCAGGGCATAAAAGTCACTCTTGACGTCAGTGAGTTGTTGACGTTTAGGGAAATAGATGTACTGGTTCAGGTGTTTCAACATTGCCTCCAAAACAACGCGTAGCACACGGCTGAACATGGTCTGTGACATCCCACCGGCAGACGCCACAGTGTGTTGAAAGGTACCGGTGGCAAAGAAGTGTAGGGCTGCCATCACCTTCACCTTGGGGGTCAGCGCTGTAGGGTATGGCTGGCCACGTTCCAAATGTGGGGCCAACCGCACCACCAATTCCTCAATCAGCGGCCTGTTGAAGCGGTACCGTCGGATGCAGTCCCGTTCAACCATCGTTGCAAGGTCAGGGAATGGTCTATGGACAGCTAGTGCCCTGCAGTGCATAGATGAAGAAAGAAAGATTGTCAGTCACCCCACATATGTGGCATAGACCATACTCAATATCACATGATACATCATTACGAGACACAAGTACCTGATGTGTGTGCCGTTCTGTAAGGACATGTATGGCACCTACATGGGCAACATCTAACATCACAGTTCAACATGTGTTGACAACAAGTTCAAGGTTGTGCTATGGGATATCATTAGGCTGTGTCACAGTACCCATGTACTGCTGTCACTTTCCAAACACACACCACAGTGACATGTGAGGACAGATGTGCCCCAGGCATCACAGCTCATTGACAGGTAGATTCCCAGGGTCCCTGTATTGCCACATGGACACTGGCATGACATGGCGTATCATGAATACACCACAGCAAAACAACCATGGCCCCCACAGGTAGTGGTCCCTGTTGCCTCTGCAGGACAGACATGGACGTCTGTGACACACACACACGCACAACATCAAAGTCCATGCACAAACAACGTGGATGTGGAGACTGTCTCCCATCGTGCACATGGAATCAGAGACATTGTAAACACAACATGCACACAGACTGTGGAGAGCCATCACTATTGTGGCAATGGGTCACCCTGTGACGTACATACCTTCCCACATGGGACTCAGGGGGTATGTGACATGACATACACATACACAACCTGGAAATGTGACCATGCCACATGCTCTGAAATGAACAGTTGCACATCACAGTAGTCATGTGCACAAGACACAAAGGATTCTGTCCCCATGAACACGTGCATAGCCTGGGAGTGGCTGCCCCAAGTGCCACCAAAAAAAACACATGTTGACCCCCATACACAGAAAAGGTAATGCAGCCTTACATGCCTTAGGATACAGTGTGGACAGGCTGTGGTGTTGTAGGTGTGCCCCTGAGTCCCTGGAAAGTAAATGTGGCTGGCATACGTTCACCTGTGACAGGCATGGTGACATATGCGAGTGACTTGTACAGGGACGCGTTGTACAGCAATGGTCCGATCGGTGCGCACGCATTGGCCATTGCATATGATGTGAGCGGGTACGCGTTGTACAGCAAGGGACCGATCGGTGCACACGCATTGGCCATTGCATATGATGTGAGCGGGTACGCGTTGTACAGCAAGGGACCGATCGGTGCGCACGCATTTGCCATTGCATATGATGTGAGCGGGTACGCGTTGTACAGCAATGGACCGATCGGTGCGCACTCATTGGCCATTGCATATGATGTGAGCGGGTACGCGTTGTACAGCAATGGTCCAATCGGTGCGCACGCATTGGCCATTGCATATGATGTGAGCGGGTACACGTTGTACAGCAATGGTCCGATCGGTGCGCACGCATTGGCCATTGCATATGATGTGAGCGGGTACGCGCTGTACAGCAATGGACCGATCGGTGCGCACGCATTGGCCATTGCATATGATGTGAGCGGGTACGCGTTGTACAGCAATGGACCGATCGGTGCGCACGCATTGGCCATTGCATATGATGTGAGCGGGTACGCGTTGTACAGCAATGGACCGATCGGTGCGCACGCATTGGCCATTGCATATGATGTGAGCGGGTACGCGTTGTACAGCAATGGTCCGATCGGTGCGCCCGCTTTGGCTAGGGCCTGGCATGGCAACGGACGCGTTTTCGAAGTTTGAACTAGTCTGATGCAGTGAATTCAGTTGGCCAGCCACAACAATGTTGCAAATTCATGGGTGTCATGAAGTTGAACTTTTGAAGGATGCTGTGGGGGTGTATAAGTGGTGCAATTCCATGGATTGGCCAGATTCAGAAGATGCAAACGACTTGGACCTATCACTTTGGACACATGGGACAGTATCTGCCTCTGCAGCACACATATAATGCTGGCTGTTCCCCTGAGAGCTCACTTGCCTGCACTACATGCTCCAGGACGACATCTGCCACCAACACTGCTGCTGTCTCTGCATCCTCTGGCTACTGCAATGGCACGTACTGTGGAGAGAGCCCCAGCCTTCAGCACTGAGGAGAACCAGGCCCTGCTGGACAGCCTCCTTCCACAGTACAGCAAGTTGTATGGGAAACCAGGGGAGCAGGTGAGTGTGCTGTCCACTGCCTTACTAAATGTGCATGTTGTCTGACTAGCAAGACTTCCAGTGTGCACACCACTGGCTAGCATGCTCACTGAGTAGTTCTCACCCCCCAAAGTGTGTAGTTACATGCACTGAACAGGTATAGTGCAGTAACAGTGCATTCCAACAAGGTTTTACTTCCCAGGCAATGATACCATTTAGTAACTGCTGGCAAACTGTTCATAGCCATAGTTGCACTGCCTGTGTACATCATATGCCCCTGTGATTGAGACATGCATATCCAACTGTGTGATGCACGGATATGTTGCATGTGTAGTAATGGCCTTTTTCACTTTGTCATCCTCACAGGTTGATGCCCACCAGAAGCAGGAGATCTGGCTGACCATCGTCCCGGCAGTACGAACCGTGGGGGACTACAAGCGCCGGATCCGCAACTGCCAGAAGAGGTGGCAGGACCTTCGGGGCTGGACCCGGAGGATCGCAAGGGTCCAGCTGAAGCTGTCGCCTCCTCGCAGGAGGGGCGGACACCGGACCCTGACCCCCACATGCACCGGATCCTGGCGGTGGTCTTCCCTGACCTGGATGGGCAGCTGAAGGCCAGACAGCAGCAAGGAGGGGGTGAGTCCATGACTGCACTGTGAACTTTGTCTGACATGCTATGTGCCCTACTCTGGCCTGGTTAAACCTCCACAGTACATCAGTCTTGTGGTCCAGGACCCATGTCCCTCAATTGTGAAATGCCCACTCCTCATCTAATACCCAGGTGTGGCCCTTACAGTCTGGAAATTGTGTCACTTGGGTACTGTGTCCTTGCATTTTGCTTAGCTCAGGGTGGGGGACAGCATTTGTTACCGTACCTTTGTGGTGGGCTTCATGGGTGGGTCAATTGCTTACACAATGCCTGAGTTCTGACATGTAATCTGCGTGTAACTTTGATATCTGTTCCAATTGCTGATCTGACTCACCACATGTGCCTGGGGTATTCGGCACACCCTCATGCTGCGGGTGGGAACAATGTTTGGGCCTCAGGAGTATGTATATCAAGTGTGTCACACATGCTTAGCCACCTGCCTACTGTCCAGGGCTCATCCCTCTTTCACGTGGAGCAGGACAGTCATGCCTACTCCAGGGCATACAATACACTCTGTACTCCCACTCCCGTGTATCAGCTGACACGTTGTGCTCAGTGAAATGTTCCCTCAGGTGTCTGCCTCTGTGTCATTGTGCTGTGGCTTCGTTGTCAGGACTACTGGGGTGTTTATCGGTTAGGGCTCAGCATGCCGTCTGAGATGTGATCATGAGAGACGATACTTGTGTGACATATAGGTGTTTGATCACTTGACTGTGCAGACTGGTGCATGCGACTGAGAAGTTCAGGCAGCTGTTTTTCATTCACAGCCGACTGTGAGGTGCTCAGGTTCAGAGAGTTGTGTTTCATGTCTCCCATATGTCCAATTGGTATGACGTGGACAAATAAGAGTTCAGATGATGTGGTGTGTGGGGGATGGACATGTGCACTTGTCAGCTACAGAACTTGCATTCCCCATGACCTAGGATTGTGACACAGTGCAGACTGTTGTTGGCTGGCTGCCCTGCCCATGTGACTGGAGACAGTGATGTATGACTTTGCAGGCATGCCTGTGCCATGGCATAAAACTTCCTAAAAGTGATCCTGCAGGGGAGTGACATGTGCAACATGCACCCCATTGTGGCATTGACTATGAGGACATGGGTGCATCATGGTGTCTGGTGCTGGTATGCATCACATGCATTTCAAATTAGACTCTGGCCATCCCTTTATCCGGATACCTGTACTGACTCAGTGGCAAGAGATGTGATGTGTGCATGTTCACATACTTCACCGTGTTCTCTGCAATGTCCAACAACTGGGTAGGTGGTGCATGTGTCCACACTGGGGTATTACCATCCGACAGGCACCAGACAGATGGGTGCAAGCTGTTTGAGGGTAAATGGGTGGTCACACCCTTCTGCTTACCGGCTCATGAGAGCACGACCCGCACTCTGCTCGTTCACTTGAAAAGAAGGAACAACGGTGTGAAATACAGTGGCACTTCATTAAGCAATTCAGTAACACCGAGAACTGTTCATTTAATGCTGCTCATCAACACATGAGCAGGATGAAGATGAAAGCATCAACAAGATTACAAATCATATTTTAAGTGAAGCACAAAGATCTATGTAACTATCTATCAGTGAGCTACAGCCTATGGGGCAAGTCTTAAAAGAGGGATCATGAATAGGCAAGCGCCTAGAAGGCAAATCCTAAATGAGAGAGCAAGAACCATCCAAGGCTACACAATTTAAGCTAGGATGAATGCAATTGGCTTCTCCTAATCTGTGTGAGCACTTTTGGCAATGTTCAACTAAGGATGCCAGGGCTTGCTCTGTAATGTGCTGTACTTACTGTGGTGTGTGCGGTCAGTGCAGGTGACTGATGTTTGTCTATTTCCCTTATTGTTTGCAGATACATCCACGGCCACAGGAGGGGACAGCTCCATGGACCAGGAGGAGCTGCAGAGCCAGACTGGGTCAGCAGACGATGAGTGGTCGGAGGGACCCAGTGGCACGGAGGGCGAGGGGAGCCACACCGAGGAGTCCTCAGCACCATCCACCTCAGCTGAGGACCACAGCAGCTCGGAGGATGACTCCCTTGTGGAGGCGGGTGTCAGCAGCCACCACACCCCAGCTAGTATGGCTGGCCTCGCCACCACCACCACCACCACCCTCCCATTGGCTCCCATTCCAGAGGTCCGTGGAGGCTCCCGTGTTCGGGAGCGTGTCTCCTTCGTGCCAGGCACCGCACCCCCTGCCCCTGTGTCCCCTGCTGCCCTGAGTGAGGAGTCTGTGTACTTACTTTGCCAGCTCCATGTTGGGCAGACAGCAATGCTGAGTGTCCTCCATGCACACACCACTCTGTTGACACAGCTGGTGTCGTTCATGGAGGGCATCTCATCGGGCATGTCTGCCCTACAGAGGAGCAATAAGTCCATGGACTCCTCCCTGACGGCAGCAGTTTCCCTCCTCCAACAGTCCCTCACCCTTCCTACCTCTGCCCCATCCACACTTCCTGGCACCCTACCTGTCCCAAGCACATGCACACCTGCACAATCACCCAAACACAGAGACACGAGCAGCACAGAAACACCCAAAACAAAGGCAAAACATGCACGCAAGCATCCTCAGGGGACTGATACCACACCCACAGGGGATGGGGAACAGACACACACACAGGCATCCACAGTCACTCCGCAGTCCTCCAAATCCTCTCCCTCCAAGACCCCTTCCCTTGCCTCACCTGCAACCCCACCTAAAAAGCAGCTCTTCCTCTGTGACCTCCGCCTCTTCCCCTCCGATCCAGCTGATCCAGTATACAGGGGGAAGAGGAAGTCCACCCACACAGAGGGGAGTGGCCCTCACCCCTGGACACCCTCCCCCAGGCACAGACAGACTAAGGCCCCCACACGCAAGTCCCCCTGGTCCCGGAAGAGCAAGACCCCGCCACCGCCCTGCAGCTCAACCACACAGTCTCCTTCCTCCATCCCTCAGGCCCCCACAATACAGGTTCCCCCACCACACCCTGCACCAGGTTCCCCCACCCACAGTTACACCATCCCCAAAATGATCCGGCCTTCTCCCCCTACCACTTGCTCTTCCAGCCTCACACCCCCGCTGCACATGTTTGTGCCACTGGTGTGGAGACCGTGTCCTCCCCCTCTGTCCTGCCCACCTTACCTGAACCCCATTCTACTCCCCTGGAGATAGGCACTGCAGTGGAGTCCACTACCACCCCGTCTGACTTGGGCACTGCAGTGGGGAACCTGTCCACTCCATCTGGCCAGCCCACTGCAGTCGTGCCGGCACCCACACCATCTGACTCATGCCCCCCAGTTGTGCCAGCACCCACCATGTCAGACACCTCCACTGCAGTTGTCAGTGACTCTCCAGCACCATCCACCCCTTCCCTGCCTCCTTCTGGTGAGCCCTGATCCTGTCCCTGCGGTGCCTGGCCTGCCCCCCCGTATGCCCCTCCGAGGGGAATGTCCCTGGTCCGTAGCAGTGCAGGCAAGCAAAGGGTGACATCTGCCACTGTCACCCTGTTCGGACTTTACTGTTGGACAGGCCATTGGCCTTTGTCTTTTTTCTGGACTTTCTATTTCACACACATATGCTGAATAAAGCTCCTTTCTGTTCTCTGGTGGTTTTGCTTCAGATGTACATGATGTTGATGATGCTAACCATGCCCTTGCTGTAGTGATGGTGATTTTTGATATCATGAAAATGAAGTGTTACTGTGCAGGTCCCCATGTGGTCCAGGGGGAATGTGTCCTATCCTGGTGTGTAGCCATGTCATCCTTTGCAGAAATATGAGGGTGTCATGTTTTCAATATTTGCCAATAGGATTTCCTACATTTATTTGCAATATCACATCTGTGGCTTACACCCCTGCACATCAGCTGTGCTTGCCATTGTTCAATTTGTCTATTTCCCTGACCGTGTGACCATCTCCACTGGACATGCAAGTTTGGGCATCAATGGGGAAGGACTCATCTATGTTATCAGTGCAACTTGCTATACATGTGTGTTGGATCTGTGCAGATGATTTCGGTGACACTCCCATGACCAGGCTGATGTGATGAGAGCCTTCATTTTGTGCTAATTGTTGACTGAGTGACCAAGTGTTCTGCTGACATGATAGAGCCCTGCAGAGACAATGTATGGCACAGCTTTCCTTACACAGGAGTGGAGTCCCCTCATGGCAGTGTGTAATTCCGTGACATTACAATCAAACAAGGGCAAGTCCCTACCTATTTATTTTACAATGTGCATCACGTCAAAAATATTCATAAGCTAAACAGTGCTAAAGAATAAAAAAACTGAATTGTCACAAAATAGATTTATTATTACAATAAAAATAGAAAAATATACAAATTTAATACAAAAAATAGAAATCCCACCACTCAAACAATGACATTCGCACCAACAGACATGCTATCATACCTCTTACATTCAGACTCAACACACTCATACAATATCTCAAGCAATTCAAGCAACACAATATGAACAATGTAATAAACCCCACAAATTCCTCAGGGATGTAGAACAGGATATCTAGGAGACACCAATATGCTCAATATAAGTCATAAGTATATACATTAAAACAATGATAGAAAAAATATATTGGCAAATACAATTATAATTTCAAAGAGAGGAAAAGGGGATAAAGCAAATCTCTAACAAAGGTTAGAGTGTCGCAAACGCCGACGCGCGTTTCGGTGTGAAGACCGGATATGGCCGAACACCTTCCTCAGGGCGTGGATAACAGAGCAGAAAGGTGGTGGGAAGATTCTGAAATTAAAAGAACATACAATGATATTCAAACCTACAACAATTTAATATTACCAGGTTATTTAATTACATGAACAGAAGACTGAATAAGGAAAAACCTTTTAAACCAATGACATGTAAGAATTCTAGACGCACTGAAGTTTTAGACAAAAATAAGTCCAAAACAGTTCTATTCAAATGGATGATGGAACAAAAACAAGTGCACATTCATTAAGAAAGAAATATATGAGGAGCAATGTGAAAGAGAAATAATGAAAGATGTGAGAAGAAAAGATTGATAAAAAAAAATAGTCAACTCTAAAAGGAAAAAGTTCACTACTAACGTACCATAAAACGAAAAATTAGAAAGCCTAGAGTAAGAAAAGGAAAAAGAAAAAAGAGAAAGGGGAAAGAAGAGGGGGAGAAAAAGTCGCAGCGAGGTGGCTACCTACCTCAGAGTCAGAAGGACTTCTGATTAAACAGGCCAAAATGCCGAGCAGCAAAGCTCAACGTGGTTCACTGGAAGAGCTGCAGTGAAGTAAATCCTGGACTGGAATAGCGGCAGGACTCAAGGTGCAGGATTAATGCTGCGTATAAAAAACATGCATTCAATTAGCGTGAATGAGAGAGACCCAGAGATTCCGAGAGTAGCACATCAAATCTAAAGAGGGGAATGTATAAAACCGTCACTAATAAAGAACTGCGGTAACTAAGTCAGAGGGGGACTGAAACCCCTTGAGCACGGTTACTACGGAAAAAGACGATAAGAAATAGATACACATAGAGCACAAAAGAAGTAACTGAAAAAACAGGCTTACTGATTACCTGCATGCCGATTATTTGTAGACAGCAGCAGAGCGCTAGAAATAGAAAGTGCTTGTCTTGCACAAAGACCAAGGGCGCCAGGCGTGTGCTGTGAGTAAAGGTAAGAGTAAAAATAGAAAATAAATGTTGGTGGAGCGTCGCGGACATCAATGCAACAACGGTAATAGTCCCTTCAGCGCGGCTTAGGTGAACAGTAACAATGGCAAAGCGCCAAAATACAGAAAACAAAAAATAATAAAAATAAATAAAAGATAAAAAATAAAGAATAATAACGTGCTATCTATGGACATTAAAACCGAATCTCTGAGCGTTATAGGAGAAACGCGGGGTGCAGTGGATAACTCCCAGACAGGATACGGACAGAAATGTCAGCACGGAAAAAGGAGGAAAAAGAAACAAAGCAGACAGATGTATGGAGACAAAATTCCTCCCCTATGCGCAAATGCTATAAGCAAACGCTAGGGCTCAAGAGAGGAAAGCAGAAAAACAGAGGGAAACATGCACATCACAAATACCTAATAATCCAAGTATCCGTCAACATCGGGATAGAATAAAAAAAGAAAGAGAGAGCCCCGGTTGTCCCTCAGGCTGGATAAGCAGCAGACCTGTCAGCGCAAAAGAGAGACGAACAGTGAACAGAAAATCCAGAAGGGAATCAAGTGAAACCAAAGAACGCTGGCTGAGGCCAAACTGCAATTAACTTACATTGGGCTGATAAACAAAGCAACGCCACAATAGTCAACCCTCGGTACCCTACTGGAAGCAGAGGAATCAAATAGGCAGACGGCTTCCAGTGTTTAAATATAAACAGAAAAGATGAACGAGCCAATGGTATGCGGCCGAAGAGTCATCTGACCTAACAGGCTGGAAGGGATCTGGGCGACATAAAAAATACGAACAGGATTCAAAGAAAAAAAGGGACGCACGCCAATAACTAATGAAAAAAACCCGTCTGGAAGGCCAGGAAAGAATGAAATATCACCCGGGCAGCTAATAAGGCATCTCGGCGGCGCTTAAAGTACAAAATTGGTTCAAAGAATAAGGGAGCACATGGTAGAAAAGGCGTCTGGTCACCCAAGGGTTTCCCAGAAAAGGGTGCTGCATCAAAAGTGCTGCATTAAGGGAAAGCATGTTCCCATTGGAGGCTTTCATTCAATACTAGGTCCTTGGTATTGAGAAAAAACATCCAAAATAGTTCGCGTTTGCGGCGAATGGCGGTCGTATCCGAGCCAGCAAAATTGCGTACCTTCTCAAGAACGATCCAGCGTAAATCTTTCTCAGCGTGTTTTTGCTGCATCCAATGTTTGACTAATGGGGCCGCGAGCTTATGGAGTCTGATGTTAGATTTATGTTCGCCGATGCGCACTCGACATTCCCTCGATGTTTCTCCAATATATGCCAGATAACACGGACATAATGTGGCGTATACAATGTTTGTGGAGCGACAGTTGGTCATTTCCTTGAGGTGAACAGTATGTGAATTGATAGAGATATGGTCACTAACAATCGCATTTGGGCACGCTTGGCAGTTGCCACATTTGTGGTTGCCTAGAACTGGGTTTCCTCCCGTGAGGGAGAGCTGCGTGCTATGGAATCTGTTTGGTTTTTTGGCACGTACCAAGATGTTCCTGAGGTTTTTATTCCTTTTAAAGGAGAAATGGGTTTACTGATGAACGGTGTAGATTGGTCCAAATTCAGCAGGTGCCCCTGGGAGTTCACGATTTGGCGCACTTTGTTATTAAACCAAGAGTGTTTAGTAACACATACCAACTGATCAAGGGTGTTTTTTTCTTTAGGTTGGAACATGGAATCCCGGTCATAATATTTCGCTCTTTTAAGGGCATTTTTGACAAGTTTGGGGGGGTTTCCTCGATTGATGAGTTTGCTCTTAAGGTTCTCAGCATGATACATAAATTCACTGATAGTGGTACAATTCCTCCGATATCTAAGAAACTGGCTAAAGTGAATCCCCTCTTTTTGACAGTTAGGGTCCTTCCAGACGGGTTTTTTTCATTAGTTATTGGCGTGCGTCCCTTTTTTTCTTTGAATCCTGTTCGTATTTTTATGTCGCCCAGATCCCTTCCAGCCTGTTAGGTCAGATGACTCTTCGGCCGCATACCATTGGCTCGTTCATCTTTTCTGTTTATATTTAAACACTGGAAGCCGTCTGCCTATTTGATTCCTCTGCTTCCAGTAGGGTACCGAGGGTTGACTATTGTGGCGTCGCTTTGTTTATCAGCCCAATGTAAGTTAATTGCAGTTTGGCCTCAGCCAGCGTTCTTTGGTTTCACTTGATTCCCTTCTGGATTTTCTGTTCACTGTTCGTCTCTCTTTTGCGCCGACAGGTCTGCTGCTTATCCAGCCTGAGGGACAACCGGGGCTCTCTCTTTCTTTTTTTATTCTATCCCGATGTTGACGGATACTTGGATTATTAGGTATTTGTGATGTGCATGTTTCCCTCTGTTTTTCTGCTTTCCTCTCTTGCACCCTAGCGTTCGCTTATAGCATTAGCGCATAGGGGAGGAATTTTGTCTCCATCCATCTGTCTGCTTTGTTTCTTTTTCCTCCTTTTTCCATGCTGACATTTCTGTCCGTATCCTGTCTGGGAGTTATCCACTGCACCCTGCGTTTCTCCTATAACGCTCAGAGATTCGGTTTTAATGTCCATAGATAGCACGTTATTATTCTTTATTTTTTATCTTTTATTTATTTTTATAATTTTTTGTTTTCTGTATTTTGGCGCTTTGCCATTGTTACTGTTCACCTAAGCCGCGCTGAAGGGACTATTACCGTTGTTGCATTGATGTCAGCGACGCTCCACCAACATTTATTTTCTATTTTTACTCTTACCTTTACTCACAGCACACGCCTGGCGCCCTTGGTCTTTGTGCAAGACAAGCACTTTCTATTTCTAGCGCTCTGCTGCTGTCTACAAATAATCGGCATGCAGGTAATCAGTAAGCCTGTTTTTTCAGTTACTTCTTTTGTGCTCTTTGTGTATCTATTTCTTATCGTCTTTTTCCGTAGTAACCGTGCTCAAGGGGTTTCAGTCCCCTCTGACTTAGTTACCGCAGTTCTTTATTAGTGACGGTTTTATACATTCCCCTCTTTAGATTTGATGTGCTACTCTCGGAATCTCTGGGTCTCTCTCATTCACGCTAATTGAATGCATGTTTTTTATACGCAGCATTAATCCTGCACCTTGAGTCCTGCCGCTATTCCAGTCCAGGATTTACTTCACTGCAGCTCTTCCAGTGAACCACGTTGAGCTTTGCTGCTTGGCATTTTGGCCTGTTTAATCAGAAGTCCTTCTGACTCTGAGGTAGGTAGCCACCTCGCTGCGACTTTTTCTCCCCCTCTTCTTTCCCCTTTCTCTTTTTCTTTTTCCTTTTCTTACTCTAGGCTTTCTAATTTTTCGTTTTATGGTACGTTAGTAGTGAACTTTTTCCTTTTAGAGTTGACTATTTTTTTTTTTATCAATCTTTTCTTCTCACATCTTTCATTATTTCTCTTTCACATTGCTCCTCATATATTTCTTTCTTAATGAATGTGCACTTGTTTTTGTTCCATCATCCATTTGAATAGAACTGTTTTGGACTTATTTTTGTCTAAAACTTCAGTGCGTCTAGAATTCTTACATGTCATTGGTTTAAAAGGTTTTTCCTTATTCAGTCTTCTGTTCATGTAATTAAATAACCTGGTAATATTAAATTGTTGTAGGTTTGAATATCATTGTATGTTCATTTAATTTCAGAATCTTCCCACCACCTTTCTGCTCTGTTATATACGCCCTGAGGAAGGTGTTCGGCCATATCCGGTCTTCACACCAAAACGCGCGTCGGCGTTTGCGACACTCTAACCTTTGTTAGAGATTTGCTTTATCCCCTTTTCCTCTCTTTGAAATTATAATTGTATTTGCCAATATATTTTTTCTATCATTGTTTTAATGTATATACTTATGACTTATATTGAGCATATTGGTGTCTCCTAGATATCCTGTTCTACATCCCTGAGGAATTTGTGGGGTTTATTACATTGTTCATATTGTGTTGCTTGAATTGCTTGAGATATTGTATGAGTGTGTTGAGTCTGAATGTAAGAGGTATGATAGCATGTCTGTTGGTGCGAATGTCATTGTATGAGTGGTGGGATTTCTATTTTTTGTATTAAATTTGTATATTTTTCTATTTTTATTGTAATAATAAATCTATTTTGTGACAATTCTGTTTTTTTATTCTTTAGCACTGTTTAGCTTATGAATATTTTTGACGTGATGCACATTGTAAAATAAATAGGTAGGGACTTGCCCTTGTTTGATTGTTTTGTCTTTTCCCCTATCATTTCCTTACCTTCATTCGCTGAAATAGGGGCCCCCTCTGTTTGAGTGGTTAATTCCGTGACATTGCCTGAGCCCAAGGTGTGTGTTGTGTGAGCATGTCTGTGTGTGTTCACTTCCATTTTGCTACGCAGGCTGGGATCCCTAGTGATGTTCCTGTTTGTGATGCTTGCTGAGTTGACCTATGTTCCCCCAAATTCTTCGCACTGGGTTCTCTGGGATGTGGGTGCATGGCACATTACTGGTCATCAGGGTGTCATCCATAGGTGTGTTAGCTGTCAGGGCTGAGTTTGTGGGCAAACGCAGATAAGACACAGTCAGGATTCCCCTTGGCACTTGTTGGTTACACAAGTCATGTAATTTACAGTTTGTGTTAGCTTTCAGTGATTGTGACATGTTGTGTGTGTGACTGCTGCCACTCCTCAGGGTCAGAGCTGCAATGTTGGAAGTTGTCTATGTGTGTTCTTTGTGGGTTCATTGGTGTGTGACTGTGTCCGGGATCCCATTGATAGTGGTGAATATCACGTCATGCCCATGTACGGCGTACTGTGCAGTGTGTCAGACATTCACGAGTCTTGTTGACTGGCCATGTGTGATGGGGTTCTGCACCTCAGTTCCCACCACCACCCCTGGGATTGTCATGGGTGCATGTGCACTGTCACCAGTCCATGTGAGCTTCACTGCTGCACATTGGTGGAGGTCAAGGTGTGTGGTGTTGAGTGTGTGCAAATGAGAGTTGTTGCACGGCTAGACTCCTACCTCCATGGTGGCCTTGGCTGACAGGCCGTGCAGATTGATTTGTGCTTGTGTAGGTGTGATGGTAGTTTGTTGCTCAGGACACATGACTGTGGTTCACAGTGTGAACGACATCTAGCTTTGTCATCACAGTGGGATTATCATGCAGGCCAGGGTCACCACAATGTGGGGTCCCTGGGGGTAGTGCTGTGGTGGGTCTGTCTCTTGCTGTGTTATTTGCTGTTCCTACAAGCTTGTGTGACATGTGTAATTTGGGCTCCCTCTCATCTAACAATGCCTGATTGCCCACATAGGGGAATCCGATCCATGAGTTACTTTTGTGTGGCACTGTATACACATCTGTGTAATTGGGATTCAGGCCTCCTCATGTGTTGTGTGGTTGCCTGGGGACACTGGCACACCCCCCATCACCTGTTGTGTTTGATATGCAGTGTGAGGCTGCCTGTTTGTGTTTGTGCTTCTGCACCACTGCATTGGCATATCTTTAGTGTGCCATTGGCTGTATGTTGTTTGGTGGCTTTCCCCTGCTGTCCCTGGGACTCCTAGGTCATCAGTCAGCACAATGATCATGCTTTGTATGTCCCATTGCTGCCATGGTATGGTATTTGTTCACCTGACATCTACAGTCTCCACAGGATATCTACATTTGTGTGTCCATTGGTGCAGATATGTGGGGCTGCATTATGATGGTCACTTCTGTCATTGTGTTATTGACAAATGTTGACAATGTCAGCCCCATGGGTGATGTTTGTCTGCACATGGCCAAAGATATATCTTATTTGCACTGCACTGTTTGCCTCACCCAATCTATGTTGCTATGGGACACAAGCACTACTATGCCACAGATGTGTTTGTTGTTGTGTGACCAGGAATCATCCATGCTGTTTGTCATTTGCAGCTTTTCCCATGACAACACTTACATTTTGGTCACTGTGATGATGGGGTTTTAGACCCCATTGCCACAATGTTCAAAATGTGCTTCAGCTATGGACCCCACACTTACCTTTTGGTCACTGTGGTGATGGGGGTTTAGACCCCATTGCCACAATGTTCAATTGGGCTTCAGCTATGGACCCCACACTTACATTTTGGTCACTGTGATGATGGGGGTTTAGACCCCATTGCCACAATGTTCAAAATGTGCTTCAGCTATGGACCCCACACTTCCCTTTTGGTCACTGTGGTGATGGGGGTTTAGACCCCATTGCCACAATGTTCAATTGGGCTTCAGCTATGGACCCCACACTTACCTTTTGGTCACTGTGATGATGGGGTGTTATACCCCATTCCCACAGTGGTCATGGTCTGCTTGCATTGTGGAGGCCACACACATTTATGTGTGACACATGTGATAGGGGGTCACATTGTATGCTCAATGTCATGTTCAGTGTTGTAGGCATTTGACACAGACTACACACGCTTGTCATGGTGTTGGGGGGATGTCTTTTCAGACATTCCTTATGTTGGAGTATGCTGGTTGTGTCATGCATTACCCGTCCTATGTGTAGGGGTGGTGTGGGTGGTAGGCATCCATCCCCCTATGAGTGGGGATGGTAGTAGTGACAGGCATCCAGCCCCCCCTGAGTAGGGGTGGTGGTAGTGGTAGGCATCCAGCACCCATGAGTAGGGATGGTGTTAGTGGTAGGCATCCATCCCCTATGAGTGGGAATGGTAGTAGTGACAGGCATCCAGGCCCCCATGAGTAGACGTGGTGGTAGTGGTAGGCATCCATCCCCCGATGAGTGGGGATGTTAGTAGTGACAGGCATCCAGCCCCCCATGAGTAGGGATGGTGTTAGTGGTAGGCATCTATTCCCCTATGAGTGGGGATGGTAGTAGTGACAGGCATCCAGGCCCCCTGAGTAGGGGTGGTGGTAGTGGTAGGCATCCAGGACCCCCTGAGTAGGGGTGGTGGTAGTGGTAGGCATCCAGGCCCCCATGAGTAGGGGTGGTGGTAGTGGTAGGCATCCAGGCCCCCATGAGTAGGGGTGGTGTTAGTGGTAGGCATCCATCCCCCTATGAGTGGGGATGGTAGTAGTGACAGGCATCCAGGCCCCCATGAGTAGAGGTGGTGGTAGTGGTAGGCATCCATCCCCCTATGAGTGGGGATGGTAGTAGTGACAGGCATCCAGCCCCCCATGAGTAGGGATGGTGTTAGTGGTAGGCATCCATCCCCCTATGAGTGGGGATGGTAGTAGTGACAGGCATCCAGGCCCCCCTGAGTAGGGGTGGTGGTAGTGGTAGGCATCCAGGACCCCCTGAGTAGGGGTGGTGGTAGTGGTAGGCATCCAGGCCCCCATGAGTAGGGGTGGTGTTAGTGGTAGGCATCCATCCCCCTATGAGTGGGGATGGTAGTAGTGACAGGCATCCAGGCCCCCTGAGTAGGGGTGGTGGTAGTGGTAGGCATCCAGGCCCCCTGAGTAGGGGTGGTGGTAGTGGTAGGCATCCAGGCCCCCATGAGTAGGGGTGGTGGTAGTGGTAGGCATCCATCCCCCTATGAGTGGGGATGGTAGTAGTGACAGGCATCCAGGCCCCCCTGTGTAGGGATGGTGGTAGTGGTAGGCATCCAGGCCCCCATGAGTAGGGGTGGTGTTAGTGGTAGGCATCCATCTCCCTATGAGTGTGGATGGTAGTAGTGACAGGCATCCAGGCCCCCCTGGGTAGGGGTGGTGGTAGCGGTAGGCATCCAGGCCCCCATGAGTAGGGGTGGTGTTAGTGGTAGGCATCCATCCCCCTATGAGTGGGGATGGTAGTAGTGACAGGCATCCAGGCCCCCCTGAGTAGGGGTGGTGGTAGTGGTAGGCATCCAGGCCCCCCTGAGTAGGGGTGGTGGTGGTGGTAGGCATCCAGGCCCCCATGAGTAGGGGTGGTGTTAGTGGTAGGCATCCATCCCCCTATGAGTGGGGATTGTAGTAGTGACAGGCATCCAGGCCCCCTTGAGTAGAGGTGGTGGTAGTGGTAGGCATCCATCCCCCTATGAGTGGGGATGTTAGTAGTGACAGGCATCCAGCTCCCCATGAGTAGGGATGGTGTTAGTGTTAGGCATCCATCCCCCTATGAGTGGGCATGGTAGTAGTGACAGGCATCCAGGCCCCCTGAGTAGGGGTGGTGGTAGTGGTAGGCATCCAGGCCCCCTGAGTAGGGGTGGTGGTAGTGGTAGGCATCCAGGCCCCCATGAGTAGGGTTGGAGGTAGTGGTAGGCATCCAGGCCCCCATCAGTAGAAGTGGTGTTAGTGGTAGGCATCCATCCCCCTATGAGTGGGGATGGTAGTAGTGACAGGCATCCAGGCCCCCATGAGTAGAGGTGGTGTTAGTGGTAGGCATCCATCCCCCTATGAGTGGGGATGTTAGTAGTGACAGACATCCAGCCCCCCATGAGTAGGGATGGTGTTAGTGGTAGGCATCCATCCCCCTATGAGTGGGGATGGTAGTAGTGGCTAGGCATCCAGGCCCCCTGAGTAGGGGTGGTGGTAGTGGTAGGCATCCAGGCCCCCATGAGTAGGGGTGGTGGTAGTGGTAGGCATCCATCCCCCTATGAGTGGGGATGGTAGTAGTGACAGGCATCCAGGCCCCCTGTGTAGGGATGGTGGTAGTGGTAGGCATCCAGGCCCCCATGAGTAGGGGTGGTGTTAGTGGTAGGCATCCATCTCCCTATGAGTGGGGATGGTAGTAGTGACAGGCATCCAGGCCCCCCTGGGTAGGGGTGGTGGTAGTGGTAGGCATCCAGGCCCCCATGAGTAGGGGTGGTGTTAGTGGTAGGCATCCATCCCCCTATGAGTGGGGATGGTAGTAGTGACAGGCATCCAGGCCCCCTGAGTAGGGGTGGTGGTAGTGGTAGGCATCCAGGCCCCCCTGAGTAGGGGTGGTGGTGGTGGTAGGCATCCAGGCCCCCATGAGTAGGGGTGGTGTTAGTGGTAGGCATCCATCGCCCTATGAGTGGGGATTGTAGTAGTGACAGGCATCCAGGCCCCCATGAGTAGAGGTGGTGGTAGTGGTAGGCATCCATCCCCCTATGAGTGGGGATGTTAGTAGTGACAGGCATCCAGCCCCCCATGAGTAGGGATGGTGTTAGTGTTAGGCATCCATCCCCCTATGAGTGGGCATGGTAGTAGTGACAGGCATCCAGGCCCCCCTGAGTAGGGGTGGTGGTAGTGGTAGGCATCCAGGCCCCCCTGAGTAGGGGTGGTGGTAGTGGTAGGCATCCAGGCCCCCATGAGTAGGGTTGGAGGTAGTGGTAGGCATCCAGGCCCCCATCAGTAGAAGTGGTGTTAGTGGTAGGCATCCATCCCCCTATGAGTGGGGATGGTAGTAGTGACAGGCATCCAGGCCCCCATGAGTAGAGGTGGTGGTAGTGGTAGGCATCCATCCCCCTATGAGTGGGGATGTTAGTAGTGACAGACATCCAGCCCCCCATGAGTAGGGATGGTGTTAGTGGTAGGCATCCATCCCCCTATGAGTGGGGATGGTAGTAGTGGCTAGGCAACCAGGCCCCCCGGAGTAGGGGTGGTGGTAGTGATAGGCATCCAGGCCCCCCTGAGTAGGGGTGGTGGTAGTGGTAGGCATCCATCCCCCTATGAGTGGGGATGGTAGTAGTGACAGGCATCCAGGCCCCCCTGAGTATGGGTGGTGGTAGTGGTAGGCATCCAGGCCCCCCTGAGTAGGGGTGGTGGTAGTGGTAGGCATCCATCCCCCTATGAGTGGGGATGGTAGTAGTGACAGGCATCCAGGCCCCCATGAGTAGGGGTGGTGGTAGTGGTAGGCATCCATCCCCCTATGAGTGGGGATGGTAGTAGTGACAGGCATCCAGGCCCCCCTGAGTAGGGATGGTGGTAGTGGTAGGCATCCATCCCCCTATGGGTGTGTATGGCATTGGTGGTAGCCATCCCGCCCCTATGGTTCTGCTGTTGCTAGTGTACGTCATTTCTGCATCCCTATGTGTGTGTGACATATGTTGGGTACGTGTCGTTTGTTTGTGTAGTGGGTGTTTGACTTACCGTCTGCGCCGTACGTATCCGTACCGGTCCCGGTAATAGATGTAGAGTATTGGTAGGACCTGCGCGATGGGATTCATGGTTTGTTCGTCTCGTTCGGGTTTCTCGTGGCTTCGACTCGTACTCGTCGCTGGCTTGTTCGTCTCGTCGCCGTGGATCGTCTTGTGGCGCGAATCGGAGCTTATGTACAGCTCTCCCGGATGCTCTGACGTGCCGGACGTAGCGACGGGCTCGGCGCGTACGTAAGGCGCATCGTACTAGTCCGGCCGGAAGGTGCTGTGTATTTGGTTCCGTGCGACTCGGTTCGGCGTTTACGGATCCGGCTCTGGCGGGGAACAGGAGCTGAAATGGGTAAGTACGTCTCGCTCGGAATCTGGGCTGTTATGCGCATCGTACTTGCTCGTTGGGACGACTGTTCGAATCGGTCGGGAAACACGCATTCGGCTGGGTTTTTTTCCGGACGAATAGTGTTAGGTGCGCTTCCGGCCCGAATCGGAATCGGCCCCTAAATGTTGGTCATGTGCACATGATAAAAGTGATCTTTTTTATATGTTTTTTGACTGCCCCCTTGTTAAAAAGTTTTGGTTACAAATTTGGCACAAAATCAATGACATCCTATCGGTGTCCCTTCCTTTTGATTTTCAATATATATTTTTGGGTAGTGCTTTCCCTTGATGGGCTTGCAACGTTTGGCTGGTAAACTCCTTGATTTAATGATCGCCTTGGCTTTTCAAATTATCACCTCTAATTGGAAAGATATAGGAAAAATCTCATATATGGCATGGTGGAACCTATTATGTCATCATCATCGATTAGATCGTGCTCATGCTACATCTATTCCATTAAAAATTAAAAAAGATTTGTTATGGTTACCTCTTACTTCATTTTTATCTAGGAATATGGACGGATCAGTTTCTAAAGTTTGCAATTTTGAACCTACTTAAATTATAACTGTTTTTAAGTACAATTGTTCATTTTATTATATATGATAAGACTCGCTTTTTCAATCTGATAATGCATTATTTTCCTCTCTCTTTTCTTCTCTTTTCCTTTCACCTCTTCCTCTTTTCAGCTTCTTTCCTTCTTCCTTATCTCTAAAAAGATTAAAATGCACTTCTTTAATGCAATTCATTTCATATTACAATCCAAGTTTTAGGCATGCATTCTCATATTAACAGTTATGTTTCATTGTTAATTCTCTGATCAGTCTATTATCTCTTCCTTGTTATTAGGTTGTTACATTGTACATTCCACTACTTCTTACTTTCACTTGTATTGTGTTATTGATCATTATTATTGTCTGATGTAATTGCACAGTGTTAATTTTTTATTCTCAATAAAGCATTTTTAAACTTAAAAAAAAAAGCCATGGGGCAGATTTACAAGCCCCTTGCGACATTTTTACGCTGCTGTTGCGTCACTTTTGTGACGCAGCGGCGTCGTAAACAATGCGCCAAGTTGCGACACATTTACAACGTGACGCATCTAGGGAGATGCGTCACATTGTAAAGCCCTGCTTCACATTATACCTGCGTCAGTTATAATGTATGCAGGGTGGGCGTTCCGACGCAAGAAAGCCACGTAAAAGTGACCCAGTGAAATCTACAAGATTTCACTGCGTCACTTCTACGACGCCACTGTGTCAAAACCTTACGCCTGCTTAAAGCAGGCTTGAGGAGTGAAGCAGCACAATAGGTTTAGGCCTTCCTGAGCATTGCTGGAGTTGCATCGTGCTTGCGACACGACTCCAGCAATGCGTTGCCTTTACGCCGACAGATGCGTGACGCATCTGTCAATCCTTGCGCCACGGTGCTCTGCATTGTAAATGCGACGCATCCATTGTGGCGCAAGGTTTTTTTTGCGTAACGCAATTAAACTGACGCATTTCTGCTAATACGATACAAAAAGGGGATGATGGACGGAACGTTTGAGCCAATCAAACACTCACCCCCAGTCAACTGATCTGGGTTTAATCCATCATCATTCTTTAGCTCACTCCACCACCCCAGTTCAGACATGGCCATATGCAAATCAGTCTGACCCTGTGCCTCATGGGAACAGTCCAGCCCGAACTGCCAAGCCATGTCTTCCCTGGACCGGAAACAAGCATCCTAGGACCGGTTTCTGGCATTTCAGCCGTCATCAGCCAGGCTTGCTTGAATACAGTGGCAAAGTTAGCAAGGGACCCACGTCTGGGCATACCCCCCGCCAACTTAGGGCGACCAAAGCGATACCGGTCCCAGGATGCTTGTTTCCGGTCCAGGGAGGACCTGGCTTGGCAGTTCGGGCTGGACTGTTCCCACAAGGAGCAGGGTCAAGACTGATTTGCATATGGCTGGGTCCAAACTGGGGTGGTGTGGTGAGCAAAAGAATGATGGATTAAACCCAGATCCTTGTGACTGGGGGTGAATGTTTGCATTGTCCAGCATTCCGTCCATCAATTGTTTCTTTTGCATATGTCGCCCTAAGTGGGAAGGGTATGCCCAGACGTGGGTCCCGTGCTCACCACACCACTGGATTCAAGCTAGCCTGGCTGAAGAAGGGTGATGCCCTGAAACCGGTCCCAGGATGCTTGTTTCCGGTCCAGGGAGGACCTGGCTTGGCAGTTCGGGCTGGACTGTTCCCACAAGGAGCAGGGTCAAGACTGATTTGCATATGGCTGGGTCCAAACTGGGGTGGTGTGGTGAGCAAAAGAATGATGGATTAAACCCAGATCCTTGTGACTGGGGGTGAATGTTTGCATTGTCCAGCATTCCGTCCATCAATTGTTTCTTTTGCATATGTCGCCCTAAGTGGGAAGGGTATGCCCAGACGTGGGTCCCGTGCTCACCACACCACTGGATTCAAGCTAGCCTGGCTGAAGAAGGGTGATGCCCTGAAACCGGTCCCAGGATGCTTGTTTCCGGTCCAGGGAGGACCTGGCTTGGCAGTTCGGGCTGGACTGTTCCCACAAGGAGCAGGGTCAAGACTGATTTGCATATGGCTGGGTCCAAACTGGGGTGGTGTGGTGAGCAAAAGAATGATGGATTAAACCCAGATCCTTGTGACTGGGGGTGAATGTTTGCATTGTCCAGCATTCCGTCCATCAATTGTTTCTTTTGCATTTCTGCTAATATGCAGAGATGCGTCAATTCTTGTAAATATGCCCCCATGTTTTCTCAACATTGGCCAAACAAGGCATAAACTAGGCCTTACTCCATCTTGCATTACTACGTGTTAATGTTTTCATTTCTCCTCTTATCCTACATAGCAAAACGTGCACTAATGAAATGCTATGTGTTGACATGCTGTTCTCCTACTCAGTCGAAATCCGGAGGAAGCTTCCCTTCCAGATGTAACTGTTTAAGGTCTTTCTTGTCTGTAGTTCAGTAGGTCTAGTCATTATATGAGTCTGCCATTCTTTTGAGTTCAACTAGATTTTACTACCACATCTGATGATATTAGGTCAAGAGGCAACCAATAATTATTTATTTAAGGGATTGTGTTTGTATTGTTTCACTTAATTCCATAAGGCCTGATTCACAAAGGTAAATTTACACTTTGGTATAAGTGTCCAATATTTTGCAATTCACAAAGGAATTTTAAGAGTAGTCTTTATGACTGAGAAGTCTCTGCACTCGTAGCCGTGGATCCGCAAATAAAAAGAAAATAAAGATACTGCTCTTAAAATTTCTTTGTGAATTGAAAAAATCATAAACTTACACAAAAGTGTAGTTTACCTTTGTGAATCATGCTCTTACTGTGATTGATTGGGCCTTGCAACATTTTATTCACTTAATGCTGACTGGGATTTTCACTGTGTATTTTCATGTAAAAAGGGCATATTTTTGAGGTGAGCCATGAATCATCTATTTATTCTTAGAGATCAGACCCTAGTCAGTCTGTCTCATGATTAGGACTTAAAATTATTCTAATAGTCTTGCTGTGGCTTGACTTTATGTCAGATCTCTTGCTGAATTTGACTGATTTCGTATATTAGTTGTATTATGTGTGATGACTGATTTTGACACATCATATTTTGCCTTCTGTAATGCATTTTATGTTTCTTAATAAACATTGATGGTTTGTCATTGATACCTTGTCTCAAGAAGGCTTATTAAATTTATTAAGTTACCTGCTTATTTGGTAGGGGATTCATGGGTGATTTCTGACCTTTTGCATGATCATGGCTCAACTTTTTCTGCAGATCAGGGTGGGGATGCTTTCTCGGTGAGCATTTGACGTCGGTGGCATTCAGACATATACTCTTCATGATTTGTTGGGCTGCTGTGCCCAACACTGAGTTTCGCCACTCAGCCTCCCCAGCTTACCCACAGCACTTTTAGGTTATACAAGTCATCTTTTATATTTGCTGCTTTTTACTTAGTTTTACATGAACAATTTATGTGATTTGTTTGCATTTAAATAGCTATACATGTGCACTTGTTTTTTTCTTAAGGTAATAATGGGCAGCAGCTAGAGTCAGCTGAAATGTTACTTGGCCGTGATGCGGTACTAGGACACCTAGCATACAAGTAGGACCGAAGTTTGCAAATGACTGATTATAGTAAACTGATGCAGCTGAATGAACTCCAAAATATATATGTACTTTATGGAATTAAGGAAACAAATTTGCACATCTCACAGTGTGTGCCAAGGATGTATAGACACTGAGGGAAAGTTTTATTAAAATGCAAAAAAATCTAGTTAAAGTCACATGTGCAACGTTAACATGTAATTTATATTGTACTGACATGACAGTAAATTGTGCAAAATGCAGTATGTAGCTATACTTATTAGCTCTAGGCCTCAAAATGTTTAAGCAAGCTTTATTTTTCAAGCAACTAAACCAAATGTGCACAAAAATGCTTACAGGTTGACCTTACTCTGACATGCCTTTAATAAAAAGCTTCACATCACGCTGCAGAATGTTCCTGATTAATAATAACATTTTGAAATGTTTACTAGAAACACTTTATTGTTAAATAAAATGAATTCCAACTTCACACACTGAATATAATGCCTGAATAACATTTTGTAATCTTTTAGCATACTTTTCCTCATTTTATAATTGTGAGGATATGTGTGTAATATATGATATGGCTGTGCAGCCTTCTTGTGGATTACACTCACAGATATCATCTTGGGTCTAGTCAGTATTGTTTACATATCCTTAGCTCAACCCTGGGTAGCTGTGGATGCGAGTAGGAAGGCTTGGCAAAGCAACTTAGTGTGAAGCATTTAACATTACAAGACAACAGAATAAAAAAATCACACACCAATTAACAGACATGTCTGTATGACAGAAGCACACATGGCTATACCACGCATGCCTCAACAACACGGTTGCAACAACAAATGCACTTAACCATGCATTCCTTTACCATGCATGCCTTTGCCATGCACGCCTTTACAACAAATTACGTTGTAAAGGCATGATTGGTAAAGATATATGCGTAGTATACATCACACCCCAGCCCCCCAAAGCCCTAAAACCCGGACCCATCCATGCAACATAGTGGCCCAGCCCTGAAAACGACACCGACAACACACCCTGAACCCAGCCCCCTGCCCAAAAAACTACCCGACCCCAGCTCCCCCCACGCAGAGCCCAGAAACTGCCCCAGCCCTGAAAACTGCTCCTTCCCCCCACTCTGAGCCCTAAAACCCAGCCCCTGCCATAATAACTTCACCGACCACCCAGCCCCAAAATTGCCCCCTCCCCCCACCCTAATAACTACCCCGACCCCAGCCCCCCGCCCTGAGCTCTAAAACTGCCTCACCCCTAAAAACTTCCCTTTCCAACCACCCTGAAACCTAAATAAAAAGTAAAAAAAGTACTCACCAAGCCACCATTCCATCCGCCAACTGCAGGAAGTCTCCAACACCCCTGCAGACCGATAACTACCGATCACGCTGCACCATGATTGGATGCAAACTTTTTGGTGGGGGCTGGTGTCCCTCATGAACAATGAATCTGAACTTGGACAGCACTTCCAGGTCCAACAAACTGGGTGCAGGTTTTGGCTATTTTGGATGTGTCCTTTGTTCGGCCCAGCAACTGGTAGCGGCAAAAATCCTGTGGTGGCTACCACTTTGTCTGTTTGGGCTCTTTCAGCTCTTGTTGTCCTGGAGCTTGTTCCAATAGATCAGAAAACTGATCTTCAGAGTCACTGATCTTGGTGAAGCTAGGAGATCAACTTTTCCCAGGGTCAGGAGCCATAGGCACAGTGCCAGTCTCACTAGCCCAAAGGTGCAGCAGGTGCAGTCCTCTCGATGGTGCAGCCTTTCTTTGTGCAGTTCAAGGGCAGCTGGGCAGTCCTCCTTCAGTCCTCTCTTCTTCTAGGGAGTGAACTGGGGGGCAGGGTGCCAGGGGTGCCCTACTTATCCCAGGAAAGTGCCCAGAGGAGACCATGCTATTACCAGCCAATGGGCTAATGGGTGCCCTCCTCTCTAGGTATGACGTTCCTGTGATATGTTACATCTGGCTATCTCAGAGTGCCCCATTCGTGTGCCCTTCAAGATGGCACGACCCTTCCTCTGTCGTCGGGAGCAGGGTAGCCCACCCTAGAGGTATGGCTACCAGTGGGCTACATGCCCACGGGAAAACCGGTTTAGACACAGGTTTCCTTCCCTTAGCTCTGTCTCCTAATTGTCTGCAGGAACAAAAACCATCCTGCTCAGGTATGTTGCCACAAGCGGCCCTTCAAAGGTGACTTCACCTTTGAAGCCTGCCTTTTGGGCTAATACCCTGACTGGCCATTCTAGGAGAGGAGGTGACCCCTCGTCCGTGGCAACTGCCTTAGTTATCGGGCCTGTAAGTCATTCACACATCTCCCCGGGTGGTCAGAAACCGTCTATGTGTCAGTGCCTTTGTGAGGCTACCGGACTAGCTGGAGTGCAGAGTGGCAAGGTTCTAAAATTTGTTTAACTCTAATAGTGACTTTAAGTCTGGCTTGGGCATCAGGTCGGGTTTAATGTCACAATTAACATGATACCTTACTTGACTATGTTAGGTGGTCCCATTCAGAAGTTAGCCGGGATGTGGTGCCAGCCAGTAACCCTGTGTTAGCAAATGGGGCTCCTAGCCTTTCCAAATCAAAATGACAGTTTGGAAGTGTTGCTGCTAAGGCATAAAGAAAATCATATGTCTTACTTAATAATATATAGCTCCCTGCCGTAGGACTCTATAGGACTTCCTTAGGGGAGACTTACATATATTAATTAAGGGAAGGGTGGCTTTGCCATTAGGTGTAATGGCAAAGTCAAAGTGGCAGTGTCACACACTGCCCTGTCGCATGCAGGATGGCACAACCAGTGATGCAGCCCTGTGTAAACACTCTGTCTTACATGCTCTGGATACCTTGTTATGTTTCATATAGGTACCCTAATATAGGCCCGGATAACATCATACCCCTTCACCTACATTACCACCCCTACACTACACTGTAACGAGCCTTTTAGGATTGAACCATTACCTAGTTCTAGTCCTGGGTGCAGAAGGAGAGTTTCTCCTGAACAATAGAGTCCTATAACTCCATCAATAGACTCACACAGTATGAATGAATATTCATAAGGGTTCTTAGAAACCAGGCTGGGGCTACACCACCTTCCTCCCCATATCCACCTACACGGTTCATTCCATACGTCATCCTCAAATCCAACAATGGCTAATACAAGCAACAAGGGACAAAGGAACCCTAGATACTTTCTATATAAATATAGCACCTCTTGCTAATGTTAGTCAGAGGGAACCGAGACTTCCAGGCCGACACACTGACCAGAGACGCTGAGGCTCCTGCATGCAGATGCTCCAGCTGACAGTGGTCTGAACATCCCTTGCGGGGTGTCCAACTCAAGACCAAGAAGGGCTCCTACATTCTCACACTTCAGGTAATGGGGTTCGACTAATTCCTAGAGGGATTCTTGGCTTTACACCTACTCACATGCTAGGTACACTTAGGTACATCTAGATAGGCATCGTAGGAGTACGCGCTTTCTTTTATCAATACATTTTATATTCCTGTATTTATTCATTCTTATTGCAAGATGGTAGAACTGTACTATCCTTTTATATTCGCTGTACTGCTAATCATATATCTCTGCTACTGTCTAATGGTTGTTGCAGCTCATATATTCTACACCAGAATAACAACTGTTCAATAAATCCTTATTGAAACGCCTAGGCTGTTTATTCTGTGTATCTCTGAGACAAGATAAGTGAGCACGAGTGACTGAGCGAAAAGTAGTACATTGTTTCCACGATCTTGAGGGATCAGGGTTGTCATGTTCTGAGGTTGCCAGAAACTAATCTCTCCCCGATAAGAGGAGATACTAGTGGCACTGTGAGCTAGCTGACGCAAACAGGCTAACATTTCTCGGTGGGGGTGCTCAGAACCAGTCTGCCACCAAACCCACAGTTTATGTTATCCGAACGCGCAGGTCCTGTATGGGCAATATGGGAACTACACGACAACCTGGGGTACCAGGGACCTATAACTAAGTCAGGAATGGCAATTGGGTGTATCCAATTCAGCATAACTTGGTATAGGGTTACAACACTGGCACTGGGGTCTGGTTAGCAGGCCTCAGTGCACTCTCAGAGTCGAAAAACCAGCAGCATCAGTCCACAAATGTGGGGGTGAACATGCAACGAGAAGCAGTTCCTTACAAGAATGAAGTGATGTGGTGCTGAATAATATTCATTGCAGCTAATGTTTCTATTTCATGTAGCTTATTGGTTTGCTAACATGAAATTAATTTTATTAGAAGGTTAAGAATGTAATCATACCCAGGGGATAGATGGTCTATGAATCAAAGACCTCATACGTAGACATAGTTTTAGTAATGTTTCATACTTCATGGTAATTCTTTGAAAGATCTTTGGTTGGAATCATGAGAAAGGAAAAGGAAAGTCTGTTCTCAGAAGAACACTAAAAGCTGATTGGAAGAGAGAAGAAGAAGATACAAGTGCAGCTGCAGCATTTCTTTTCAACTGTTTATATTATTGCTTGTTCCTAGAGTAGGTTAACGCTTTTTCCCTGTATGCTCTTGCCCATATACCATAACCTTTAGGCTGGATGCTAACGGCTTAATGCTGAATGCTAAATGTTAATTTGCTATCCCTTGACTGAACTGACTTGCTGATTGCAGTTGCCACTGCTACTGCATGACTATTTTATTACATTGCTAAGTATCGACTGAGTTTAGAAAATCTCTCTTTATGGGAAGGTCAGTTATTACCGATTAATTTAATTTTGAGCTTCATGCTCTATTTCACTCTTGCTTCTGGAACTTGAACTCTTTATGGGGTCCTGCTAACACCACTTTCGCCCCATTCTTTAGAATAGGGATTCTTTCCTTTATGGAACACACTGAATGCATTATTTTTTATGATTTGCTCTAACCATACTATTTTTATGATCACTTCTGTCATTTGACTGGTACATTTAACTAATTGAATAAGAAAAGAGAACTTACAAAACTTTTAATGAAAATACAACCCTTAAAACTTACTCCTAACTCTCATTATTGACTGAAATAAAAAATAGTATTGTGATTTTAATCTGTGATGCAAAGCTCCTGATCTTCTCAAAAACAACTGCAAAGGTCTGTCGCAGAGAAGTACGTGACAAAACACCGCAGCAGGGATCAACCCTGTTGGTGTAAGATAAGATGTTAAACCCTGTATATTTAAATTGATTCCCGCTACAGCAGCGCTTTTAACATTTCAGGTCATTCTCCAGACTAGCAGGGTGGTTTAGAGCAGGGAAGTAAAAGGATCACTTCAAAAGAATTGTCGATTCTTTGTATGCATCTCCAGTGGTTTTATCAGCTCATTTGGGGCTTCCCAATTAGTGGGCATCCTGCCAATTGAGTTTATTGGATCCATCAGGTTTCAACTGTATATAAGTAACTTTTCACACGTAGGTGGAGACCTTCGTCACTGTGGCAGAGCTCTCCCTGTGGGAAAGTATAGGAAAAATGATTAAACTTTATTCATCTTAAAAAACAGTTACTAAACATATTCTAATATAAAATATCAATGTAAAATCATTTTATATAATTATGTTAAGTGTAATTTTAATAAAATAAAATGTTATATACCATCAACTTGAATGTGTTTTAAATTATTCATTCATTAAAATATACTTTTTTAATTTTGAAAGATTTCCAAAAATAACTTTAAAATGATCCCATCTATTGTAAACTTTCTGTCCAGTGGCAGAAAGTGAGCTTAATCCCCCACACTAGATAATAAAACATTCTAATAACATCATTACTAACAAACAACAGTATATCCAGGGGTTCTGGATGAAGTTAACCTAGGGGGCATCAGTCTATAACTCAACAGGAATAACAAATGCCTTGGTTTCCATATGGACGGTGACCTCTGCTTCCATACACACATTACACAGACAAATCCAAGACCCCCAGGCATCAACCTTAACTGTTTTTAAGAGTGAAGCCTGACCATCCAGAAAACGGATTCAGACTAGATGTACACACTAATTTTTTCTCACCTCAGAGAAGGCAAAGCCTTTCCCTCCGACATTACAGAGATATAGTTGACCACGTCTACAGGGGGTCCTCCATAGTCAATCAAATACATTCTCTAAAACAACAGGATTTGCAGGCACTGCTGAAGGAGAGTTAATAAAATGCTTAGGAGCAATATTCCTTTAAATATCTACTGCGCATATACAAAATGCTGAATGCACAGCAGGGACTCTCCCACCCCAGCTCTGTCATTCCCAATGTTGTCCTAGCCTTCTATGTAAGCTTCATCCTATTACAATTCCATATACATCCTCAAACTTGAGTCTGCATCTTCACTATGTTCACTTCTCTCCTCTCAACTCTTCTCTTTGCTCTTCTATGCAGCCCACTGTAAATCCCTCCATTGTGTGTTCCGTTGTAGATATGTTTATGCTATAAAAGCCACATATCTATATAGACATAATGGGCCTGATTTATAAAGATAAACTTACAATTTTGTGGAAGTTTACAATTGTTTGCTAATCACAACTGTGTTTTAATAGCAGTATCTTTACGACTGCAGAGTCTCCGCACATAAAAAGATAGGACCGTCCAATTTTTTTATCTGCAGAGACCCTGCAGCGATAAAGATACGACTAGTAAAATACCTTTGTGAATAGCTAACAATTGTAAAAGTATACAAAGTGTAAGTTTACCTTTGTGAATCAGGCTCAATGTCTTGACTGTAACAAAGTGATTAAAATATATAGATATGTAATCTTTTTGTGTAGTAAATGTTGTCAGTTGGCTGTCTCAACACCTCCTTGATCAACACATTTGTCACGACAACAAGTAGATTCCAGGATCTTGGTACAGGAACCTCAGGCTCGCTGGGCAGACAGAACTCCACTGAGACCTTTAGGAAATGAGTTATTATTTTTTTTAATGTTTTTAGGAAAGCATATTTCGACATGAATGTATTGTTTTTGTACTGGATTTGTTGTACAATAGTAATCAAAATACCTAACGTATGTAGCAGGAGGGTCATTAGCTCCCCAGGGCACTGAAAGGCAGGATGAGGGGTGGGCAAAATCAAGAATGTATTTGTGTGCATTCTTGCAAAAAGCATGTGAAAATTGAAGGGCGCATTTTGTTGTCAAAAGACATGCAAGGCACAAACAATCGACTGGTTCAAGGAGAAAATGTCTCTCACACATGATTTAACTGTTCCCTAAGATATTTTTTGCTTGAATTAGTGGCCTGCAGGACAAAATTATGTGAGATTTTGCACCTGTTGCAAGGGTGAGACTGCAGGGAGTGACCATTCTGTATGGGCGGTCCAGTATCCGGGTAGTTATCCTGTGAACACCAAGAATCCCCCAAACGAGGGTGAACTTTGACCAACAACCAAAAACAGAGCTATCCTCCAGTTTAGAGGTAAGTTCTTCTCATGAATCTGGAGTATTTCAGGCCCCAAGGTTCTATTGGCACTGGGACAATAGCTCATAGCTAGGAACTGAATCATCCCACAGACACAGAGTGTCAGGATGGGCCTTGATTCTGAGATGCAAATCAGGTGGGTGCTGCCAAAAGACAAAGGAATGCAGGTAAGGCAGCAGTAGCAGCAGCAAAGGACTAGAGGGCAGACTTGCAGAGCTAAGAGAGGTTTCTGGTTTAGTACAAGCCATGAGGAAATGAGATAGTCACAAGTCCACTGTCCAGAAATGATCAAAGCAATGACCACTCAGATTTGATCAAAATGTCGCTCTTCAGTGAATGGCTCAAAACCTAAGGCTTATATCCACAGTTAGGAGCAGGTGTCACATGTAATGATGAAATTGTGTTAAAGTGCATTCCAAAATATTAAAATTACAGCCGGTTCTGGGAAAGAGATGGTGGTGCTGAGCAGTGCAGGGTAGTACTCCTCTCAACGTGCACTGCAAGGCCTAGAGGCTACATTCCACACACACACCACTCAAGGAGGGCTGTTATGATGGGAAACTATTTGTGTCCTGCTAATCTAAATCCTTTTAAAAAGAGAGAGTCAACTTTTACACAAAGGGATGTTGTGATCATCCACCAGAGACCATAAAAAGGGCTTCAGAAGTGATAGAGATGCTTACTATTCTGCACTCATTACGATGATGGCAGTCAGGATTTTGCTCACAATCATTCTGAGTTTCATGATCACTTGCAAATGAAAAGCAGTTTAAAATAATGTAAAACTTCTGATTATTATTAGCGGGGCAATTGGAGCGCCCCCCTGAAGAGTAGTCATGCAACACTTTCAAAAACTGCCACTAACCACTGAAAGCAATCCCAAACCTGAAGCATGCAGACTGGACTTTTTTGGAAGTCTAGCCTGGTCAGTCCATCACTGCCAACTGAACAATTTACTGTTCAGGATTGACCAATATTTTGCTCTGTTAGGGCAAGCCTTTGACATAACACAGAGCACTATCCAACTGTAATCTCTTCCTGAAGATACCAGACTCTACCTCCTGAATACAGAGTGCCTTCTTTTAATCAGAGTGAAATGGAGGCACAGCTGATTTCATTCAAGTACCCTTAACCTCTCCTCTCCACTCTTACAATTCTTGTTACAAAACCTGGACTTCTACTTCCATAAACATGGATGTGCTTACACCAAAGAATCAAACCATACTAGCAGACGTAGAGAGATGATATACTTCAGATTTCTACTTGAAACAGCATTGTGAGTGGATACAAGGTGGCATTTTTTTGGTTGTATAATCTAACAATTATTTATATATTTTAACATTCATCTATTTATTTATTTAGTTGGGATTTTTCAAATAAACGTATTGCCTTTGATTTGAAATAGATATTTTTCTGCATGAAATACGGTGAAAAGATAAATTGTTTACAAAATATGGGGACTGATTCACAAAGGTAAACTTACTATTTTTATTATTTTTCCAGTATTCACACACTACAATTTGACAGTAACTTTATGACTGCAAAGATTCCACAGTCAGGGCAAAGATCTTGGCTCATAAAAAGATAAGCCTATCCTATCATTTTAAGTGCAGAGTTCTCTGTCCCGACTGCAGACTCTCCATAGTCATTATGGGCCAGATGTACAATGCCATTTAGCATTTCCTAAAGTGTTGAATTGCTATTTCGGGCCATTAAGAAATGCTAAATGGCCTTTTCAGTTGTACAAAGGCCCATTCGCTGTCGCAATTTTCAGTTTTTACCTGGTAGAAATCGCAAATTGCGATTGCAATTTAGGAATCGCAAATAGGGATTCCCTATTTGTGACTCTGAAAAGATGTCCACCACAACAATGCACAGGTAAGACACTCTTTATTCCGATCATCAGGTTTCCAATCTGGCAGCAACTGCCACCCTCAAAATCTTCACCTCCCACCAACATTCACATTCCAATTCAAATCCCCACACATATCCCCTCTCAACAATCTAACTAAATCAAGAATACTAGGTACCAATACAATATAATGATAAAACATAGTACAAAATTACATAAATACAGTTACGACATAACAAGAATGACTACAGTGCAATGTACAAGTGATGGAAGCATATCTTATAATTTTACCTCGACATACAACAATCAAAAACACACTACATGTCTCACAGGAATAGGCACCTAGCCCATCACGTAATCCTTATACCGTATAGGACGTTATTTCTCTTGATCACCGCCACCACCACCCAAGGTGTCTTTATTATGAAATGTTTCAGAAATGCCACTATCTTGTTCACCCTCTTGTTGAATACCTCCATCTTTGCACATCTCATCCTTACCACAACATAACCTATCACAAACCACAGAAGTCTTACTCGCAGGAATCACAGAAACCATACTCTTGTTCCATACATTTCTACCCGCAACCACAATCACATGATCACAAACTTCGACAACTTTCTTAGGATCAAAAAATCTAGACCAGCAATTTTTCACAAAATTCTGCCTCATTATGCGGACCCAATCACCCACAGCCACTGTCACACTCCTCTTAACATTTCTTTGATTCACCTTTCCAGACAAAGCCTTTTCCACATTCAGAACCTTACCCAGGACATCACCATTCACCATTTTCCTATTCATCCACCCCTGTTCAAATCTGTACCTGCCACTATCCCTCTCATAAGGGTAAATGGTGACACTCCAGTCACACTATGAGACGTTGTTCTGTAAGCCCACAACATATTCTTCATCACCTGCCTCCAATTCATGTTATTTACTAAAACCAACTGCAACTGATCCTTTATAACCTGATTAAATCTTTCCACCAAACCATTGCTTCTGGGGTGATAAAGAGAAGATTTAATTTGGTGAATCCCATACTTTTGAAGAAATTCCCTCATTTCTAATTACACCAACTGCGTGCCATTGTCAGGGTAACCTTCCCTGGCAAACTTCAATGAGGAAATCTAAAACAGTGGAGGTAGACACACTCTCAACAATTTTTGTCTCAAGAAACCAAAAGTCTTCTCTGATTCAAAGTTTATGTGCCCTGATACCACCATGATCACAATGTGCAAGATTCAACACCTTACTCCTCAAACCATTAGTTACTACTAACAAACTTCCCCTTCGTAAAATCCCATCAATCACTGACAACTCATCACGCACTTTTTCAAAAGGAATATGATCCACATGCATCTCCTTAGTCTTAGGCAAACCTTGAACTAGATAATCCATAACCCTGATCAACACTTCGTCCTCCTCCAGCATTTGCATCCACACATTTTTGCATAATGCTCCATCCAACACCCTGTCCCAAGAATTCAACACACAGACAATTTCCAAATACTCTTCCTTGCAATTGATTTCCCAATTGTCATCCTGTACAGGTAAACTTGACAGGCATTCAGACCCCACAAATAAGTTTTGAAATATTCTACACCGCAACACATAGCTAGGGCCTCCCTTTAATGGTTTAATACGTGGCTTCAGCTACATGCAGGGTTCTTGATGCAAAAGCAACAATTTCTTTGCTCCCATTTCGCGCTTCTGCATCAACACCGCCCCCAAACCAACACTACTCGCATCAGTCATCAAAGGATGTGCCGAAACTATGCTTTTCTTGATTTCACCAAAGACTACCTCACATTCATGCGACCACTCATACTTCACATTCTTTCTCAAAAGGTTGCACAACACTGCTGTTTTACTAGCAAACTGTGGCACAAACTTGGCATACAACTCAATTAAGCCCAAAAAGGACTTGAGCTGGTCATTGTCTCTTGGCGATGGTGCCTCGTCAATAGCCAGCAATATTTTCAGTTTAGGTTTTACAACACTAGGAGACACATGATGACCTAAATAATCAACACCCAATTGTGCAAATTTACGCTTATCCCTTCTTAATGTCATACCTCACTGCTCATTAAAATGTCTAACACCGATCTTACTGTCACGTCGTGCTCCTCCTTGTCTTTTCCATATATTAAGATGTCACGTTACCCCTCCATTCCTTTAAACAAAATGTTCATCACTCTTTGAAACACAGAGGATGCCGACGCCAATCCAAACTGCATCCGGATGTAGCGGTAAGCACCCTCTGGTGTCACAAACAAGGTAAGGTGCTTTGAATCCTTATGTAGCTCCACTTGATGATATGCCGCAAACATATCCAATGATGTAAAAACAGCAGCATGATTCAAAGTAGCCAAAATTGCATTAATATTTGGCAGAGGTTAGGATCCAAAATCATATTGAGTTCCCCTTGATCATCCCAACCCAACAAATTCGATCCGTTTTTCACTCCAAATACCTCAGATTGGACACAATTGTCACTAAACATCAATTTAGCTTTACATTTACCCCAAACCGCAAATATTTTCCCTCCGTAGGCAGATAGTTTGATATATGACGTTTCTAGCACTCCACCTTAAAACCTGGCAAATTCACTTTCTCCTAATAGCGTAACTGGTGAACCAGAATCCACCATAATGTTGACACTCTGTCCATTTACTAAGAGATCACAATACAGTGGTTTCCTTTTCACAACTTGTTTAATAACCACACAGTCATCTGCAACAACTTCCGACTCCTCCTCCTAAATCAATAAAACGTATCCATCATCACAATTTGTTTCCATATCATCATCGCCCACAGCACTTATAGCTTGTGTCCTAAAATTGCTCGCTTTACAAATACATGCAAAATGCCCTTTCCTATTGCATATGAAACATGTCAGAGTGAAAGCTGGACAATGTGTATAATTGCCTAAATGTGACCTACTGCCACACCTGAAACAGCTGAATTCCTTTTCCACACCTGATGAAGACCCTTCAGATTTTTGAGATTGTCTAACATTTTGACTTTTAAACTTGTCATTACTAGTTTTCTGTATGGCTTTTACTTCTCTGCACTCCGTTCCAGGTCGACCTACAGCTAATTTCTTCATACATATGTCCAACTGTTCAGTGCTTCTTGCTATTTTTACCACCAGTTCCAAACTGGGCTCTTCATTAGACAGAAGCTGTTCTTGAATTTTCTTGCTATTAGTTTTTCTATTAACTGATCACAAATTAGCTCCACCTTCAACTCCTGATAGTTACAGTTTATAGCCAAAGTGCAGAAAGTAAAAACAAAATCATCAATGGATTCTTCTGGAAGCTGTGCTTGCTGTTAAAACCTATGCCTTTCCAACACCACATTCCACTTAGGTGAAAGTCTTTTGCTCAATGTTTTAATAATTGATGCATATTCATCGACTATTGGTTCAGAATCACCATCACCGCTAGGAAGCACATGTACCGTTTCTAACTGTAAAGTCTTCGATATCGATCTGCCTTCATGCCCCAAATTATAAACCAATAACGCTTTCTTTTTCTTGGAAGTGAAAGTATCTCCATCGATTGCATTCAGATACACATGAAAAGCTTTACACCACTGTACCCAATTCAATGGTGGTAAACCAGGACTCACTAAAAATGGAGGTGGCAGAGATATTCCCTCCATTACTTAATTATGCACGCAAGGTGAGTTGCTGCCCACACTATAATAATGTTCTACTATAACAAAGATACAACAGAGCTTCAGTTAGCATGAAAAGGTACTAGAATTAACGTATATGTGTTTAAATTAGTGCAGAAACAGGTGTGCCAATCACCAAAACAAGGGAAATTAGGAAACAAGCAGCTGCAATCTGTAGTGGATGTGCCTGCCTCCGAAACAATGGAAATTGGGAAACAGGCAACTGTAGCTTGTATTGGTGTGCCTGTCACCGAAATACCTTGTTGTATCAATTGTATGTACGTAAATACAATTGATTCCCATGTGAATTATCCCAACTTTTAAGATGGCCGCTTCACATACAGTGGCAGCGTCATTTCGACAACGCATAGAGCTTGAGCTAAAACATGCATGAGGACTGCCGCGCGTGCAAAGCTTGCACTACTCCAATGTCGAGCTGCTTGACGCTGGACATAAAACTGCTACGGGCACAACTGAAGTGCCGGTAAATGCCAAAAATGGCAAAGAAAAACTGCCGCAAGTCGCCGCACTCACCGTACCTCTGCGGCACTGGATACCACTGCTGTCTGAAATCGCTGCTCCACAAGTTGCACAAAACCAAAGCAACTGCGCATCACTCCCAGACCACCCAGGAACACAGCAAGGAACAGACTGAGGAGATCAGAAACACCACAGCGCTCATCGCCACTGAAAAGATGGCCACCACAATGATGTACAGGTAAGACACTCTTTATTCCGACCGTCAGGTTTCCAATCCCGGCAGCAACTGCCACCCTCAGAATCTTCACCTCCCACCAACATTCACATTCCAATTCCTATCCCCACAGTCTCCTAAAGCACATGTACATAGCATCTCCTAAATGCGAATTGGGCATTTAGGAAATGCTATTACCATTGACTTGAAGTCAATGTTAACCATGTGTAAAATTATAAAATGAGTTTAAAAATGCATTTTTTAATATCACATGAAGCACACATATGCTCTTAGAGCATATGTTCACTTACATGTGCACTGTGCATTTCGGGGTGCCTCCCTGAGGGCCTTAAGGCCAAAAGCACCCTTGGGTTTGGACTTCCTATTAGGAAATCACAATTTAAGAAATGCAATCCATTTCCTATTTTATCCATAGGTGAGAATGCAATGGCATTTCCTATTTGCGATTCTCTAATAGCAATTCCTACTTTGCAGGAATGGCTATTAGGAAATCGCAAATTTAGTACATATTATGTTGCATTTTCTAAATAGCGATTCCTATGGAATCGCTATTTAGGAAATGCAAAATACCCTCTTTGTACATCTGGCCCAAAGTTACTATTAAATCGTTTGTTTGTGAATACCGAAAAATAGTAAACTTACAGTTTACCTTTGTGAAACCGGCCCATAGACTGTAGTGATTAGAACTGTGGATGCCACAGTGTGTGCTTGTTCTTGTGATGCAGAGTGGATACATATAGGAACCAGTCTACTATAAATTAATTAACGCAGCTTAATTTCATTCATTTTAGGAAACAAACAATGCAATGCACAGCATTCTTTGATCATCGTAAAGAATCTCCCACCAGGCAGATATAGTAAAGCATTCTACTTGCATGCCAACATAGTTCCCCCACCTTTCCCTTGTCTGGACAATACCTGACTTTGTAGATGGCTTCCTCCATCTTTGCATATCGCCCAATGGCTTTCAGCCAGTCCGTAAAGGCATGGCTGTATTCGAATTGAAGACCCCACAAATGTCTTGTTTTTCATTGACAGTGTCAATACCCACCAAAATACACCCACCAGTACTACCAACAACCTCCTCCAATAGACCCAAAGAGACAGATGGCGAGAGAGGTTGACAGGCCTACCCAACACCCCTAAGAGGGTGGCAAACACCCACCTCCATTACTGGACAATCACAGTGCAGTCCCAGACCACTTGATGAGGGGAAAAGAACACAGCGTGGAAGTATTTTAGCTGTATGAGGTGGAAACTTGACGGAATGACCATTGTGTGGGGGGGTCCTTTTACTGTCTGACCAGCCAAATTCGTCGAGAGGGCTATCCATTCCCCCTTTGACCAATGGGTTCAGAGCAACATTAGCTTCCAATTAGTTAAATTCCAGAAGGTCCATTAGACTTGCTTGATGGGATGACAGGGCAGTTGGTGATATTGGTAAACTTGTGTCTTGTTAAGTTTAATTTCCTCTTGAAGCATAGAGAATTCCTTCATACGTTAGCCCTACCATACATCTCCTAGCTTAGAGATGCCAATCCTGTTTCAATTTCCAAACCTAGGCAGCCACACAGTGTTTTAGCCAGCTTCTGTTTCATAGTGGAGATTCAAAGTTGGCTTGCCGCAGTAGCCAATCCAGTAAAGCAACCTGCACCAGCATTGCATGACTACTTTTGTAGTGGTTGGGAATGATGAAAACAGGGGAATTCTAATACATGATAGCTAAGACTTTATTCCTACCAATTAAGGGAAGTTCAGTCCGTAAGGAGTGGTCCCTGTAGAGGCAATCATTTAGGACGACTATATATGACACCCAGTAGTATGGTCTTATATCTGGCATTCTTAGACCACCATCATAAGAGGATTGCATGCATTTATCCAGTGCAATTTGTGGGGAGCTTTTAGCCCATAAGACACGCAAGTCATTGAACCTTTTTTTAGGGATCGGAAGAGGGATGTTTTGGAGGGGGTAAAAAAGTCTGGGCAGCACTGCCATTTTGTGGAGGGTTACTTTACCCATTACATTTAAAAGAAAATTCAACCATCCATTTGTCTTTTTTCACCCATGTCAGCAGTGGGTTGTGGTTAAGATCCCAGGTGAGCTTCAGATCAACGGCAATGTGAACACCCAGGCATTTGAAACTCTATGTGCAAACACAGAGTTGGGAGTCCCAACCTGGATTACGGAAACCACCTCTAAGTGGGACAAAGGTTTACTTTGACCAATTCACGTTTAAAGCAGAAGCTTCAGCATAAAGGCTCACATTCTGAAGGAGGTGGGGGATCAGTGTCTTGTGGATGTCAGAATATAGTGAAATGTGGTCTTCCTTGCTGTTTCCCACTTAAATCCATGCACCAAAGCATAAAATCTCACCCAGGTCACCAGTGGTTCCATCTCTAAGGTGAATAGCAGAGGGGAGAGAGGGCACCCCTGCCTGGTGCCATGACATGCAAGAAGAAGGGACGGGGATACAATTCCATTCATCCTGACCTGCTCATGAGGTTTGCTTATAGGACTTTCACATACGACAAGGAGCGGGCACCAAACCCTATGCATGTCAGTATTCCAAATAGAAAGGTCCAATCCAGAGTGTCAAATGCCTTTTCAAAATCAATTAGTAGGAGGGCCTTAGGGTCTCGAACGACCTGGGTCTGTGTGAGGGCAATGTATACTCTGCGGACAAAGGGGGATATGTACAAGGAAGTGGCAGAGAGAGGCCTTAGCCTTCCTGGCTTAACGCTTCTCTCCGCCACTTCTGAAACGCAAGGCTGCACCACATTTACAAGAATGTGGTGCAGCCTTGCGTTTAGCAACTTAGCGCCAACGCAGGCACCCTTGCACCATAGTGCAAGGGTGTCTGCATGCAAGGGAGGATTGTTTATGTTTAGGAAGGTGTCCCTTCCTGCACATAAACAATCCTAAAATGCCATTCTGTCACTGTCATGTGTGCTGCTTCGTGCAGCACACATGACAGTGACAAAATGGCATTTTTTGTAAAGGACTGTTTATGTACAGGAAAGGACACCTTCCTGTACATAAACAACCCATGGCATTTTGCTTTTTCCATGTGTGCTGCACAAGGCAGCACACATGGAAAAAGCAAAAACGAGGAGAAATAATGCATTTCTCCTCGTTTTGCCAACTTGAGACCAGGTTTTCCCTGGTCTTAATTTTGGTGCTACCTCCTATGTACCCCACCCTTGTACATAGGAGGCAGCATCAAAATCAATGGGTGTTGAGGTGGAATGCCCACTACAACACCCACTGCCCACCCTTTTCACGCTTACCATAGCATGAAAAGGGGCCTTATTTACAAGGCAGCGTTAAGCCACGTTAAGTGACTTAACACTGCCTTGTAAATAAGGCGCAGCCCCTATCGGCACCACAACGTCGGTAAAAGTGACATTGTGGTGGCGATAGGGGCTTGTACATATGCCCCACAGTGTCTCATGCCTCACGTTGCAATGAATAAACACTGGTCATGGTGGATCAAGGAGTTTACAGTAGTATTAGAAGGGGAAGACTTCAGGGGCTAGGGTGTTGCCAGATTTCATGCTACTAATAGCCCCACCAATTCCTTCCTCTGTAATGGCAGATTCTAGCATATCTCTGTTGACTTTTAAATTATTTAACATATATTAACACTGCCCCATATTTTTGCTTTGGTAATTACACACCACGTTGAATCTGGAAGAAACAAATGGCCTCTTGCAAAAATTGCCAATGATTGTCATCTCTTTTAGTGTTCCACCTTTAATATCAACTCTAGAATATTGATGGACAATAGTATAATTTCTAAAATATCTTGGTGTCCAGAACATCATGGGGCATAACTTTGAATATAAAAACATTTAAGGTTGTAAAAAGATAGCTGTTTATAATATTAATTACTTTAATGTGATAGTAAATAATGTTTTTTTTTTTTGTTTTACATATGTAAGTTTAACATTTTTTTTTTTTTTAAATTTGTTTATTGGTTCCAGTCAACATCGAACTCAGCATCCATTACAATATATCACAATCATGTATAATATAATAATACAACACATAGTATACAGTCATAAACGTGTGGGAGTTACCCCCTGTATCTGGGGGGATCCCATTTCCATCAGCGCCACTCATGTTTACCCATCGTGCCTCTAGGTGTCTTAAAAGACGTACTGACCTTACAAATTTACTTTTTCTTTGTACATTTCTTATTCACATTTTTAAAACATTACCTCTAGTCCTCTCGTCGCCGGGAAGCTGACGAAATTGTCATATATTCTACTGTCACCTTATTTGTCATTATGTTTACTCGTCTGCCTGCGCATTTTGGAGATATTGCATCAGAGGTTCCCAATAGTCTGTGGGCCTGGATGCTTGCGGTAATTCTTCTGCATAGATCTCTAAGGTGTCTCTACAATATGACATGTCCTTGAGCCATTCTTTGAATCTAGGGGGGCGTTTACTACCCCATCTGATGGCAACACGGCGCTTTGCAAGTAGTAGTGCTACAGCCAAGAATTTCCTTCTTTTTACGGGTGTTATCTTATATATACTATTTCAAAAAACAAACTCCCTTTGGGATTCTTTAAAGCATACACATCCACACTCCTTTCATACCTGTTCATACAAATCACCAAATGTTGAATAGAAACCAAACGATTACCATATTTGAAATAGTGTTATTTCTGGTGTCCCATCCCTTTGGTAGAGAAGGACCCCTCTCTCTATATTGTTATGTTATCTTATATATACCCAGTAAGCATGCCAGTGGTGCATTTGGTATCATTTCGGATAACATGGTTGTGAGTGCTCCCATAACTTCCTCCCAGTATTTATGTATCTGTGGGCAGGCCCATGCCGTATGTAAGAAATCAGCCTTCAAAGCCTCACACCTGTAGCACTTATCATTTGGCCGAAGGCCGTATTTATGTAATTGATTCGGAGTATAGTAGAATTGATGTAAGAATTTAAAGTGGACTATGCGTAAATTACAGTTTGGTGTCATCAGTTTCAACTGCATACAACTATATTCCCAATCTTGTTTGCTTATAGTGTCCCCCAGTGTCGTTTCCCATTTATTGAGCGATCTGTTCACTATCCCTCCTTGCTCTAATTATGACGTGTTGTATAAACGGGTGACCAGTTTCCGGCGGCTAGGTGCAATTAGTAGTGTTTGTAGGGCTTGCAATTTGGGTGGTTCTTCCGGGTATGAGACGTATAGTTCTTTCATCGCCGTCTGCAGTCGCATATGGGCAAACACCTTCATGGGTGTATTGTGTGTACTTAGTAATGGGTCCTCCCTCTGGATAAAAATACCGTGTGGGAATACATCTGCCATAGTGTTTAATTTCATCTCATTCAGCAGTTGTAACATCCCCTTTTCCTGCGTGACTGACAGTTTTGGATGGTGTGCAATTGGAAGTGCTGGTGCATAAACAGGAAGTTTCTCGGCACGACGCGCTAGCATGTACCAGGCTCTCGAGGTGCATTGAACTGTTTGAATCCTGTCATTGTGGCTAAAGGATCTAGGGTCCGATACATAGGCTGTCAGGGGTGTTGGATACACACTATCCCTCTCCACCGCCACGTGTGGGATATAGGCGTGTGGCTGTAGCCAGTAATGAGCGTGTTGTGCCTGCGCGCAATAATAGTATAATTGGAGATCTGGGGCCCCAAAGCCACCTTTGTGGTACGGTTACGTCAAAATATCCCAGCGTATTCTGGCCTGTTTTCCCGCCCAGGTGAGCTTCTGCATTGCTGTCCTCAATTTTGAGAATAGTGCCTGAGTTAACCAAATAGGGATATTACTAAATAAATATAAGAATTTTGGCAGGACAATCATCTTTTGCAAAGCTATACGGTCTGCTAGCGAAAGGGGCATCCGTATCCATCTGTCTATCTGTTCATCCAGTTTAGTCATTGCTCTGCCATAAATTTCCCTCACCACCAGTTCCGGATCTCTATGTACCCATATGCCCAAGTATTTGACCGGGTCCGTGTGCCACTTCAGGGGATAGTCCAAACTCAGCTGTGTTGTGGCCGGTGTAAGCGGAATAACCACCGACTTATCCCAGTTTATTCGTCGGCCTGAGTAGTGCTCAAATCGAACATATTCTCTTATCAGTGTATTTAAGTATGTATTCGGATGCCGAGTAAATAGCACCATATCGTCAGCGTAGAGGGAAATGCTGAGGGGACGGAGATGAAATTGCAGTGCCGTCTCTGAGTGTAACTGTCTAATCTTGCAGGCCAAGGGTTCTAGTATCAGCGTGAATAAGATAGGGGAGAGCGGGCATCCCTGTCTCGTCCCTCGACTTATACTTATAGGGTCTGACGTGTGCCCATTTATCCGAACTCTGGCGCTGGGGTCGTTATATGATATCTCTATCCATTTCAGAAATGGCTCTGGAAAGCCCATTCGGCGTAACACTGTGAGCATGTACACCCATTCAACTGAATCGAATGCTTTCGCTGTGTCTAGTAGGGCCGCCGCTGCCGGGATGTCAGGGTCTAAATGGTGGTATAGTGCGAAGATGGTGCGAAGGTTGTGGGTAGTGGATCTATTGGGTACAAACCCTGCCTGTTCTGGCAATACCAGTTTCTCCTGTAGGAGCTGTATTCTGGTTGCGATTATTTTTGCTAAAATCTTTGCATCTATATTTATTAAAGATAACGGTCGAGTACGAGTCACATTTTGTGGGGTCTTTGTCTGGTTTGGGAAGCGCTACCAAGAGGGCCTCCCTTAAAGAAGCAGGTAGTTTGCCGTCCTCATATGCTTCCTCATACATTTCGGTCAGATATGGTATCAACAGATCGCTATATACTTTATAAAATTCTCCAGGGAGCCCGTCCAAGCCAGGTGCTTTATTATTTGGGAGGGAATTTATAGCGTCGACAATTTCATCTTTAGTGATATGGTGACTTAGGAATTTGCAGTGAGTATCAGACAGCCATGCTATGGCAATATCCTGCAGATATTGATTTATTTCTGGTGAGGTAGCAGTTGTTTTCGTACCGTATAGTTTGCTAAAATAGTTTTTGAAGCAATCTAAAATAGATGAGGTGTCGTATAAAGTGTGGTTGTCGTCATCTACCATCCGTGTTGTGTATGACGCTGTTGGTGCCGGTTTTATTTTGCTAGACAAGGCTCGTCCCGGTCTACCTCCCTCTCCATACACTCGCGCCATAAATCTACGCGATTTATATTTTATTTCATCAGCTGCGTATTGCTGATAATCGTCCATTTTTTCCCTTATTTTTGCTAGCAGCGCAGGGTTTTGCGTTATTATATGTTCTTCCTCTAGTTGTGCAATGTCTCTTTCAATCATGGTCAGTTGCTGTTGAATATCCTTCAGAATACCAGCATGTTTGTTGATGCAATGCCCTCTTATTGTGACCTTAAACGCTTCCCACAGCGATCCTGCACTGTCCACTGACCCTGAGTTAAAGTAAAAGTAGTCCGTTATGGCTTGATGTAGTTCACTACGATACACAGGGTCTAAGAGAGCACCACCCTGCAGCTTCCATGTGAATTGTCTAGGTACATAGGTGGGGACATCCAGCGTTAAACGGACTGGTGAGTGGTCAGATAATGTTTTGGGTAGATGTTCAATCGTCTTTGTCCACGTGCATGCATCTTGGTTGATAAGTCAATAGTCTATTCTAGACCATGTATTATGCGACGTGGACGTGCAGGTACCCTCTCTTTGTCTATCATGTCTCATTCGCCATATATCAATCATATCCCATGCGTCCATGCCCTCCCTCAATGCTCTAGCAGCTTGTTTGCCATAGCTTTCATTCCCTGTTGACCGATCAAGGGCTGGGTCTAGACACATGTTAAAATCCTCTCCCCATATTACCGTCGCGTTGGGCAAGTCGCTAAGTTTGGACCATATGGTTGCATAAAAACTGGGGTCATCAGTGTTTGGGCCGTATGACGTCACTACTGTCAGTGTTGTGCCCCCAAAATTACCATGTACAATTACATACCGGCCTTGGTCATCTTTGATAGTATTTAGTGGTTGAAAGGGAGTGCCACGCCTGACTAGCAACATCACTCCCCTAGCGTACGTGGAGAATGAGGACGCTATACAATACGTCGCCCATCTCATGCCCACTCTAGCTTCTGTGTGAGAGGCAAGGTGCATTTCTTGTATACAGGCAACGTCAACCCCGTGTCTGTCTAAGTATGCCAGTGCTCTACGTATCTTCTGCGGATTTTGAAGTCCGCGGACATTCCATGTCATGAACGTCAGTTTACGAGTGTTTGAGTCGGTGTCAGCCATTTCTGTTGTCTTCCCAGTTTGGATCCTCCACCCCTTTGAATACCATGTGTCGGTGTAGAGCAATAGATATGCACTTATTCAATGCTGACCGGACTTTTTTACATTCCAATCCCCCACCCACCTCCCACTCCGCCCTTCCCCTTTCAGCGGAGCCAACCCCAAAACAATACTCCATTTTACCCACTATTTCTACCCACCCCCCCCAAAAAAAAAAAACAAGAACAAAGAAAAGTAAAAACAAACAATGAATAAACTGTTGTGGTTCACACTAAGGGGTCAGAGCTGCCATCCCATTTCTTGTGGAACTAAAACCACATGGGTAAACGCCCTGTCAACTTGTATATCAGACGCTCTACATGTTATTACACATTTACAAATAATTGTTCCAGTGAGTCTCCAGCTCAGAGCGAGCCAAGTACTAGCAAACCAGGAGAATAGAGTATATCAACAGAGTTGTGCATAAAAATAGTGTCTCAAGTGGGATACAAACAAAATGCTATCTTTCGACTTATCTGGTCCTGGGCGCCAGTCCGATCTCGTACTCCAGTGCACGCTTGGGAGTGCGCCCTCATCATGTCCGATAGTGGATATATGCTTCAGTGCACAGGGTAATCGCCTCAGTGTTCTTGTCAAGGTGACAGTGACTTGAGAGTCTAGTATCGCTGAGCAGCCGTCGCTTCATGTTAGTTCCACACTATTTATCCATACCTTACAAACTAACGTGTGGTGAAGCAGGTCTTTATGCTTACAATATCTGATCATTCTACGTCCGGTGTGGGGGATTGTTCTCCCTGGTCTCCTCTTGGCGATCTCCTCCGTGCGCCCGTCTGTCCTTTCTGTTGTAGGAACTTCAGCACTTCTTGAGGTTCATTGTAGATCCGTGACTTCCCGTCATCCGTGACTCTGAGTCTGGCTGGATACAGCATAGCATATTGTATGTTTAAGTCTCTTAGCTGTTGTTTCGCTATGCCAAACTTCTTTCTCGCTTCCTGCACAGACGCCGTGAAGTCTGGATAGAGGGAGATATCCATTCCTTCATGGTTCAATTTACCCAATTCTCTGGCCTTTCGAAGCGCTGCGTCTCTGTCGCTGTAATTTAAGATTCTTGCTATAATCGGTCAAGGTCTCGATCCGGGCGGTGGTTTCGGCACCAGGGATCTGTGTGCTCTCTCGACTATGAAGATGTCAGAGAACGTTTCTCGTCCCAGCAGGGATATGAGCAGTTTTTCCACGAATTGCTCCATCGGTCCAGTGTTCGTCGTTTCCGATATTCCCGTTAAGCGAATGTTGTTTCTTCGGGACCTCGCTTCTAAGTCCTCCGCTTTCGCAGTCATTGCCACTAGTTGTTTCCCCATCTTGGTCTGTTTCGTGTCCATCTGCACCTGACTGTCTTCGGCTTCAGATATTCTGCGCTCGGCCATATCTATTCTTTCTGTATGCTTGTCTATGCGTTCAGACATCCTGTCGACTCTATACGTCAACGAGTCTATTTTCCCATCAATGTTTGACAAAGCAGCTTGGATCGTGGTGAACATAGCTTGTACATCATCATTTGTTACTCCACCTGCCGCTCCTGTAATCGGTTGCGTCGAGGGTTGGTCGTCTGTTCCGTGGTCCAGTTGTTTTTTCGCCTGCTCAAAGGTGAGTTTGGGCTCATTCAAGGTCCGTCTTACCCATGGCGTAGTTGTTTTTCCCTCTGGATTATTACATTGGTTCTGTGGAGAATAGCAGCGTTTGAATAGAAGCAAATTTGGGCCTATCCCCACCTAGAACCTCCGGAGCTCGGGTGATTTAATGAAGTAGGTATTGCGTGTCCGGCTGGCAGACTTTTGGCTCGACCTCAGCGTCCCGTTAAAGATGAATCCTCAGGTGCAATTCTCAGCTCACTTACTATGTTAAGAATTGTGGGTGGGTTGCCTGGGCGCACCAGCCCGTCGCACACGTCCTCTTTCTTCCTCAGTGTTACTTGCAGCCTTTTTTCCGGTCCTCCCGTGTCTTCTGTATCGTCTGCTTGGTGTTTCACAGCTCACCGCGTACACATAGTTGTCGTGAAGCGAGGTTTTGTGCTTTGGCCCCTCCAGGTATATCCCTTCTCAGAGCCGCTCCATGCGTCCGAGGGGCAAAGAAGACAAGTTTCCCAACCTCCAGGGTTGCCCCGCAGTATAATGGCTCTGTATCGTCAGGACTCTGCTGGCACCCGCGGAGGCCAAGCGTCACTCCTCCCGCTCGGTTCTTCCACAAATCGTCTGTTTGCCGATCGGGGAGCCGCCTGTATGCAGGGACCTGAGACGCTATTTACCCCCTGGTCCGCTCCCCTTTCAGAGCGGGAGGACCCTCTCTCGGTGTCGCAGAGCGGCCTCCCAGCACTTGCCGTGCTTCCCGTCTGCCGCTATCATACAGTGTCCACGTGGGTTAGCGCCACTTACACGATCAGGCTAGTCCCTCACTCCCAATTTAAGTCATGTGCACTTTCCCTATATTTCCGTTTTCGGACTTGGGTGTTTAGTAATGGACAGCTGTTTCAGTGGGCACTTCATAGGCAGTTATCACTCCAGGTCTGTGGTGTTTGCGTTATGTCCACACTGCGCGGCTCGCCTCTGGGGAGCGGACGCGTAGGAGTCTCACAACCTCCCTCTTCCTTGCAATAGATGCAGTCGAAGCTTAGGCGTCAAGATGCTTGCGACGATATGTATTAATGTATTTCCACCCCGTGCGCGCCAGAGGTTATTCCTATCACGCTTCCATTGCCTATTCTTTCGAGGCGGTTATTCATGTGCACACAGGGCTCGCTGTCTCGTCGTGCATTCCTCTTCTTCCCCCCGCACTCCGATAGCGTTGTCGGGCTAGATCGCCAATAATTTAATTGTATTTTTTACCTTTCGGAGGTGGCTGCCCGATCGCAACGGTCTCGGCCGCGCTCCACGGCCGCGTTGCGTGCTGTGCGTCTCGATTGTGTCTCTTACTGCAGCCCGCGGCCGTAGTTTCACTTTCTCCGATCGGGCCGCAACTCTCCGATAGCCGCTCCGCAACTGTTTTTTATTTTAAAGGAGAAGTTTTCCTCCACACACTCAGGCTCCCGTCGTTAGTCCGTGCCGTCCCTCACCATTTCTAGTCTACCAGCGTCCGTATTTTGTAGGATTATGCAGGATATATTAGGCGTTCGAGAGGAGCTCGCTCAAAACGCGGCCATCTCTCTCCGTGGCTAGCTCCGCCCCCCAAGTTTAACATTTTTATCTATTATTTCTTTAATTGTATTTAGTGTGTCATTTATTTTATTGATTTGTTTTAATTTGTTAGAATTCTTTATTACAGTTTTTAACCAATATTATAATTTTCATGTTAAGTTAATTATTCTTGATTATTTTTATTGTATTTATTGGATGGTAGGTGAATGTTTTAAAATATAAATTAGTCATATGTATATTTTATTCATTAGTATTATTATCAGCTTTTAGCGTAACTCTGCAATTCACCAGATATAGTTATTTCAAACAACTATACTTTGTGCCCTTGCCATGCACTGCTTATGACCTCAAATATTAAATCATTCATGACATTTTCTATGACATCATTGAAAATATCACTAGTGACATCTGAAATTACATCATTGATAACAACACTGTGAAGTGCCAGTTGCCATCTGCCACTGCTGTGGGCCAAACACTGCTGTGCTGCTTGTCACCATCCTGAGGAGACCTCTACTATTACAGCAGGGTCACAGTCTGCACCGGGGCAAGCCACAATGGATGCCCCTGCCACCACTCGGGACCACAAGTCCCACAACCTCTTCTACGTGCACACCTGTACTCGACATCACTGCGGATTTAAGGCACACTGTAGTCCAGTAGCGTGGGGGAAGAGCCAGTTGCCATCTGCCACTGCTGTGTGCCAAACACTGCTGTGCTCCTTCTCGCCACCCTGAAGAGACCTCTACTATTACAAATGGGTCACCGCCTGCAACGGGGATAAGCCGCTGCGGACGCACCAACCACCACTGGGGACTAGAAGTCCCACAACCCCCTCTGCCTGCACACCTCAGTCCAACATCACTGGGGATTTAGGGTGCACTGCAGTCCCACAGCATGGGTGAAGTGCCAGTTGCCATCTCCCACTGCCGTGGGCCAAACAATGCTGTACTCCTTGTCACCATCCTGAGGACACATCTACTATTACAACAGAGTCCCCGCCTGCACTTCGGGGAAACCGCTGCAGACCCACCCACCACCACTGGGGACCACAAGTCCCACAACCCCCTCTCCCTGCACACCTGAGCTCGACATCACTGGGGATTTAAGGTGTGCTGCAAACCGGAGGAGGCCGGGCTTGGCCACCTCGCTAACGTTTAATTTATTAAGGTACTGTTTTTCTTCATCCCAGCTTTTTTTTGTGTGTATTTTACACCAGCCAAATGAATTTTAAATGACTCCGAGGGACTGACTCCCAATTAACTGTGTTGCACTGTTCTTCCTATGGCTTCTTGATGACTTGAATTGTTATTTGTGGTTGTTTACTGATTGCAAATATGGCAAAACAGAAGGACATTGAGGGGGGCTCAAGGGTTGCTAAAAATAAAAATTCTGAGAAAACTGCAGGGGACAATTATGTACTAGACAGGATTGAAAATCTCTTAGTGGAATGTGAACAGATTCTGGTGCAGCACCCTACTGATTCCAATCCTAGCGCCCCAAGTCCTACTACCAGTCACTTAGTAGAAAACAATCGGAGAATACCTGGGATGTTCTTAAGATCCAGGGAGCAGGGATACGAAGTGAACGTAGATGCTCAGATTGCACTGCATCCACCCTCTCCTGCTGCTCCCCCAGCTTCATCCCCTTCCCCTGATATATCAACCTTAGATCCATATGCGGAGGCTTTTCCTTGCAGTAACCATTTTGCTCCCTTGTGCAAGCCGCTGGTTGAGCAGAGAATCAACAGCCACCTCGCCAATGCGGACTATAATGTTGCACATCAATTCAGTGACCCTATGTCGCCTGGGCATCCTACCACTAGCAAGGCCCTCTTGACCTCCCTTGTAAAATCTTTGAAGGAGGAAGTGGGTGCTTTAAAACCTCTAGTCTCTTCCCTGTCCTCTACAGTACATTTGCTACTTGCTTCAAATAGGCACCTAGTAGTTCATATTTACCAACAGCACCCCATGCCTCTGCCTGGGCCACCACCTTTAATTCAGATGTCATCTATGAGTTTCCAATCTCGCCCCTGAAGAGTTTTTTGCCTAGTTCAAACTCTATGAAGGCTGATGCATTAATTACTCAAAGCACTAGCATCGTTGCCACACAGCACCAGCACCTAAGGGAAAATGAGTTCAATTCTGTTCATGCACATGCCCATAGGGGACTATATGAATTAGACCCATAGAACAACATACATTTAGGTAGAAGTAAACACACAACTCTCAGCTATATCGCTATGGCCAATGTCCCAAAGTTGACTAAACACTCAGCTGTAGAGACAGAAGATTCCCTTAAAAATAACGTGATCCTCTGGATATGCCATGTTGGGGGTTGCCGCTCATTAATTCGAGATTACATCATTAGTGTAAAAAGATCAGCAAATGTAGAGTTGATTTTGCCTGCTCTCGATTTGACAAACAGCTTAGTTGCACTAGATGCAAGATCATCTATTCCAGGTCACTCCAACATACAGTTTAAATATACCAGATTTTAAGCTTATAGAAACATAGATTGCCCTGCTTCACCTCTCAGCCATATTGATTGACTTGAGAGGGCAGCTATTGCGCACACCCATGTGACCCAGTCATTGCCATTTAGTAAAAGCCGACCTCACATTGGTAAGGACCGTGGAGAGCTAGTCTCCTCCTTCAGCACCCGCCCAAAAAACATCTTTATTAACATCATTCCCAATCCAGTAAGAGATACCACATTGATCACTTATGTATCATCTCCTGATATCCTTGAGGCTACAAACCACACTTCTCCTGCCATTAAACATGGTCCTTGTCTGGTGCGGCTCCCATGAAGGCTTCTTTTAGTCCTACTATATCAAACATGAGGGAACCTGTATGTTTCATTAAAGAAGGTCTCACCAGAAGGCCCTCGCCAGCCCGATTTGCCCATCTCAAGAGGTCACAACCATGGGACATGGCCTAACTCCCCCGTTACTCATTTAATGGAACATCACCAGGGATGTGGACTGGGGAATGTGCATAGATAATTTTGACCTGTGTCTATTTCAGGAGACGTGGGCCACCTCCAATGTTTGCAGGCAGAGATTCAACTCATATAGCAATAATGCCATTCAGTCCACGGCGGGTAGGCATGTGGGGAGGCTCATAATGTGGTCAAAAATCTCATTGGGCTGTGATAGAAAAAGAATACACAGCAACTGTCTTGATATACTAGCCCTCAGCATAACACCCAAGAATAGGCCCCTTATACAGATTAACCTCCTTCTCCCATACATCAAATATTCTAAAAATCTTAAATGCCTCCTTGGTAGACCTGTTCCCCTCCTATCGAGTAATCATCGCGGGTGATTTTAATTCTTGCTTTGAGTCCTATGCAGCATACTTGGACCTCATCAAGGAATGGGACCATCTATGGGAGATTCTATCTCTGATCCCACATGTAACCTGCCTAAAATAAGTGCGGCAGCACTGCAGATCATAGATATTATGGTCTTGCATGGTTTAAGACCTGGGAATGGGTGATTTCCTTCAGATCGTGACGCAAAGCCTACTTTCACTGGAGGGAATTACAGTAGCCACATCGATTATATCCTATTGGATTTAAGAATATGGCGCGAGATATCAGATCTGGCAGTAAGCGATCACTATGATAGTGGCCATTTCCCCGTTTTACTGCTTTGGGACAAGAAGGCAAATAAAGGGATAGGGGCCCTAGATAAACAAGAGGCCATTAACCCGGTGGTGGTTACCAGTAATAAGCGCGCTGTTAAACAGGAGTATTTCCTCAATTCTGAAGAACTACTAGCCAATTTATATCAACTTGTATCGAGCTAATTTAATGTACTGTTACAAAAAGAACCCCAGGGCAGACAGTGGTTGCTCACAATAACCATTTCAACAGACTGGGCTTCTTATTTGCAAAAAGCTGTAAGGAGAAAAAGCGTCCTAAACTTGTAAGTTCTAATGAATGATTTAACCACAGTTGTAGAACTGCCAAAGGCATTCGCAATAAAACCATAAAATGCAAGGATAGACCCCAGATTTCTTTGACTAGGAGGGAGTATGCTAGCACCATAAAAACAAAACCCAATGGGAAGAAGAAGTCTGAGAAAACCTGTTGATGGCAACTAGAGAAAAAGGTAGCATGCACTTTTGGCAATTGGTATCTCAGAATGGGCATACTGACAAGTTGAGGCCAGAATGCCACATCCCTCCTGAGGATTGGGTTTCACATTATGTGGGCCCTTATGAGGTAAAGACCCCAATAGCTGAAAGAGAAGTAAATTTGTCAACGCCCCTCACCGATGGTGGAGACAAAGAGTATGAGGAATTTTCCCTCAAAGAACCTACAATAGCTATATTAGCCCAGAAACTTGGGGAAGCTCCTGGCCTAGACAAAATTCCTGTAGAACTCTATCGAAGTGAACCCCAGGTCTGGGGCCCATATATAAACTCTGGGGCATATTAGCAAGGAATAGCGATATTTATCGCTAACCGCGCTTAGCGCGACTTTGGTTAACGCCGCCTATCGCTGGAAAATATCGCTGAGATAACACCCTATTAACAAGGTTTATCTCCATAGCGATAATATTTCCAGCGATAGCGGCAAAATGTGAGAATATCGCTGGAAAAGCAGCGATATTCTCGCATTATCGCTAAGGTGGATTCAGCATTAGAATCCACCTCCTATACCTTAAACAGGTAAGTCATCCTCACTAGCAGGAGATAAAATATAGCGATAAACGCGCTTAGTGCGAATTATTATATCGCTTCGCCTGCCTTGCTAATAGGGGGTAGCGGGATTAGCGACTGTTTTCAGTCGCTTTTAGCAGGGAACGCCTTCCTTGCATGTCATTAGCGATAATTATCGCTGACATGCAAGGCGATGTTAAACGCGGCCTCTAACGCCTGAAAGCTGTCGCTAACGCCTGTTAGCGACAGCTTGCTAATAGGGCGATAAAATTATCGCCGCTTTAGCGGCAAAAGTGCCGCTAAAGCGGCGATAAAGCCCTTGCTAATATGCCCCTCTGTGTCTAATGCTTTGTTGTCAGGAGGCCAGATTGCAGACTCCTGGAAGGGAGCTCTAATGGTACCGATCCACAAAAAGTGAGATAGAGGCACTCCAAGCAACTACAGACCCATAAGTCTAATTGACAACATACAGAAAGTTTTTAGCTCCCAAATACTTAACAGATTATGGGACTGGATTGCACAAAATAAGGTACTATCTCATTTACAGGCAGGGATCAGGCAGAAAATTAGTACAGTGGGCAAAATCATACGCTTCTTAGCCATTATGTGGAGGACCATTTACCTTGAGAATGGGAGACTATTTGTTGCTTTTGTGGATCTTCAATCCACGTTTGACCTTGTCCCAAGGGCTAAATTATGGGGGACACTGTGTAGGATAGGGGTCCCAAGAAGCCTTCTGACCCGAATCCAGGAGCTGTATACAGACAATTATGCTAGGGTCAGGTGGGGACCTGCGGGCAAATTAAAAGACAAAATATCAATCCAAAGAGAAGTGCAGCAAAGGTGGGTATTGGCTCCCACGCTCTTTCTTTTATATATCAATGTGTGCTTACCATATCTTTTTAACTGTGAGAATTATTCCCCTAAGATTAAAGACTTGAAAACACCTTGTCTATTGTTTGCAGATGACACATTCCTGATATATAAAAGCCCCTCAGGTTTATCCACATTGCTAGAGAAGTTCCTGTTATATTGTGGAGACTATGGGCTGGAAATGAATAATAACAAAACAAAGTACATGGTGTTTGGAGATCGTAAATAAAAAATAAAAAATACCATATTATTAGATGGGGAGGTCCTCAAGAGGGTTGCGGAGTTTGATTACATGGGAGTCCAACTGGAAGACTCGCATAGATGGGCAGCCCAGCTGAGGAAGAGAACTTTATCCCTAGAACAATGTGCTGGGTCTATCATAAGGTTTGTGAATAGGGCACCTTCCTTTCCCATTTCCCAATCCCATGGAAATTTATAGAAGCCTAGTCTGTGGGGTGACCCTCTATGGGGCAGACAATTGGGGCCATTGCAATTTAGATATGTTGAAGAATGCAGAGAACATTATTCTGAAGACATTACAAAAAATTCCTCAAAGTACTCCCACACTTCCCATTCACATGGACCTACATTTGAGATCTATTTCCGATATTGCTGCTCTGAGACCTATTCAATATTGTCTAAGAATGTGGGTAACAGAAGAGTTAGAGCCCTGTAGGGAATGGCAGCGAGGTTTCCTGGAGGGCTTGTGTGCTGACAGGAACCCTAGGAGTTTCTATATAAAGATTTGGTTATTCAAGCTAGGTTTAGGGGAAATCTGGTCAAACCCTTAGAACTCCCATGCAATGCTGTTGAAAAACTCACATCGGTCTACTGGAATTTCGTACAGGGAGGGAGCATTTCAAGGACAACCTTGAGTAGTTTGACAGATATTTGAATGTGCTTTTGTGTTTGATATGTACCGAGATATGGTAGTCAAACCTTCTGTAAGAGCACTCTTTTTCAGGTTCAGACTGGGCACCTTACAGTTAGCAACTTTCACTTGTCAATGGAAAAAAGGAGACTGATAGATCTAATTTTTGTCCAATGGGATGTATGGCTGCAGAATCCATAGAGCGTGTTTTATTTTTTTGCATGGCCTATAGAAAGCAATATGTCCGTTGGATTAAACCACTCTGTAAATTGATGGGCTTTAGGGCAGGTCATATAGCTCTGAGAGTATGTAGAACAAACACCAGTGGCCCAGTTGTTTTTTTCAATTGGTACATTTCTTTCAGCACTATGGCATGTACGCTCTAAGAAAACCTATGGTTAAGAAATTATGATTGCTTTCTCAAGTGTTGCCCTGAGGTTTTAATATACCAGAGTCGAGACTGCGGACGCTTGTTTTTCGATCTTTTTAAACAATTTTTATCATTTTTAAATGTAAATATATATATTGAATATATGTATTTTATTCATGTATGATTGTATGATATTGCCTTTTAAGGTATTTTTATGAGCCGAAATAAAGCAATATGATGATGATGATGACAACACTGTGAATGGCAAGGATGCGAGCATAGTTACTTGGATTAAAATGTTACATTAAACTTACATTTTCACCTAATTATAATGTTACTTTAAACTATACTATTTAGCTACATCCATAACAAACCAGAACCAGAGTCCAGGAAAGGCATGCTCACTCCAGAAATGGTGCAAGATGGTGAAAAAGTTTATTCTCCATGATGAGTTTTAGCTCCAAAGAGCCTTGGTCACATAATGGCCAGCCAAAGTACACAGAAGCTCAATACAAAGGGCTTAGACACAGACATAGGACAATTTGCTAGAATCAAAAGAAGTACTGTCTTGGAACATATGTATGTATATCAAAAAAATTACATTGATACATAAAAATTATATGAAAAGGGTAATACATATTACTTAAGAAACTTCATGAAACAAAATATATAAGTTGTTCATGCTCATAATTATAAGCTATATACCATACAAAATTATACTATATCTATATATTTATATATATATATATATGTGTGTGTGTGTGTGTGTGTGTGTGTGTTATGAATTAGTAATGCAATTGTTAGATGTACTCTTTTTGCAAAATATTAAATTCGATTTTTCATATCTTTTCCTAATGCACATGAGTTTGAGGTTAGAATAGTAAATATATTCTCAAAAAATATTAAACACTTTGCCAGTGGTAATTGTGTGGAGTGAGAATAGTAAATCTGCACGTCCAAAAATTGAACACTTTCCCTAGTGGTATTTGAGTTAAACTTAGAATAGTAAATATGCCCAAAATTAAACAATGACCAGAATGGTACTTGTGTTGAAGTTTTCAAGTTAAGGACCTCATTATGAGTGGACTGGAAAATAATGCGATCTTTATTGTACCTAATAAAATCAGACTCTGCTAAGTCATAACTCATCGGGTGCAGCAACTATTGCCCAATTGTATGTGTTTTAACTGCTCAGGGGGAATACCTTCCTCACCAAAATCTGCATGTCACTGTATTTACTGGGCATTTTTCCCCAATAGTTGTTGGCAGGTTTTATTTGGCAAAATGTATCTGGTGATGTGATTTTTATCACAATACTCATAATTGCAATATGTGTTTTAACAGGGCATACCGTAAATATCAGAATTAAATGGCCATCTCATAATCAGGGCCTAACTCTGCACTCCTCAAAATTAAACTCTTTCCCAAGTGATACTTTGATTGGAGTTGGAATAGTAAATCTAGTGCCCCCCCAAAATCAAACATGTTGTCTAATGGTTAAGGGTTTAGAGTTAGAATATAAATTGGCAATCCTCAAAATTAAACTCTTTCCTGGTCCCCAAAATCAAACATTTTCCCCAGTGGTAGTTGGGTTGAAGTGAGAATTGTAAATCTGCACTCCCAAAAATGAAACTTCTTCGCAATTGGTATCTGCTCTGTCTTGCTGTCACTGTGTATCATTTTTTATGTTATCATGTCAATATATGAATAATACTTAGCATGTTTTTAAATAAAATATACATATAAAAATTAGATTACTATTGTGTTTCACATAGTTAAGATATCAGTATTAATGCTTTATGGTTTAATATGTGCATTAAATAATTTAATTACATGCAAATAATGAATATCAATGTATTAATATACTTAAAATATTTTGTTATAAAATATACACATCTTTAAAAAGGAATAATCAATAATAGTATTTGAAAATACATTTTTTTAAACAGAATATGTTAAGTGCACATAGCACACATATGATAATGCTGACACTGATTTATTTGTGCATTTTTTGTTAATCTTAATTATATATTTTTGAAAAATGTACTTTTGATAAGTGTAATTTAATAAGTAAAACAATTTATAACATCATTTTAACATATTTGTCACTTTGTTGACTTAAAAACATATTTTCACTTAAAAAATAGAATATTCCTTTTTGGAGATGGCAGTTATTACAAAATAACCTTAAAGATTAAAAATAAGTAATAACTACAGTTATATTAACTCGTTATTTATTAAGCAGTATGCATCCACATAGATATATGCTCATTTTATTACAATATTTAAACATTTAGAACATTGTTTGTGAAACATATTTACAATATATAAATATATCCAGTTTTTGCCATTTTTTAAGTAATAATAGCAGGTTGGGTGGGTCGGCAGTAAGGTTAGTGTATGTTTATTTAGTTTGTTTAGTTAAGGTGCTTTGGTTAGTGGGGGTAAGGCCATAATTATAGTAAGTTAGGTGTATGTGACAGGGCCCAGTGAGTGAGTTTTTAAATTATTGGCTTTTAGATGGACTATTCTAGTTAAGTTACATGGGTCTCTAGGAGGATTGTGTGGGTGTGTTTGAGCATTGTGTCTTTGACTTTAGGAATTGTTTATTTTGGGGGTGTAAATGTATGTATGCATGTTTTTGTATATATATATATATATAACATTTTTTAGCAGGATGTGCTTTCCAATCAGAATGTGCTTTTAAAATCAAATTCTTTTATTGACATGTATGTCTAAGTATGTCTAGATTTTTACTCACATTCACAGCAAAGCTGATATACCATGTTAGTCTGTTTACCATGACTATGCCTGTTTCTGATCATGTGGGGTTTTATGCACGTTAAATGTCAAAACTGAAGTGTGCCTCGATATGTGAGCAAGCCCAGTGAGGTGGGCGAAACGCGTCATCCTGCCATACTATCAGCAATAAATAATTTTTGAACAGCACGAAGTGGAGTCCGTGTCCCATTTCCAGTAAAGCAGCGCTGTGGGGAATTTCAATTTGCATATCTATATATATAGATTCTGTCAGTTCTGATGGTTTATTGATAATCACCATCTAGACACGAATATTATATTATGACAGATATAATATTAGCGGGTACAATGAATATTGTAATTGTACAACCGGAAAATAATTAAAAAAATTTAATATTTGAGCACTAAGGCACTTACACTTTTTTGCACACTTTGCACTTTGGACCAAGAATATGGACCAACAAAAGAACTGGTCATAGGGAACAGTAATACCAAGGCACATTGTCACTTTGCGCATTGCATATTTGCACATATTCAATGTTAATGTATTTTACACGGCTAATTATGAGCTTGATTGGAGGACAGCATTATGAAATAAATGGCTGTCCCCAAGGCATGATAATTAATTAAGATATTAATCATCAAAGGTTTTACAAAACTATTTTAGATCAAAAGATTTTATGTAATTAATGATTATTTAAATATTCATATATTTTTATAGGTATTTGTTTATTTATGCAATTGTTGATGATGTTTAACCTGTTATCAAGCACAGCGGAACAAATGTATTAATGCCACAAATTGGTATTTACAGAATGTAAATTATTTTAGAAAGTATTTCTTCCATGTCCATACCTGTTTATATTTTTGCACGAATCACAATGCACTATGTCACTTTAAAAATGAAAAAATAGTACTGCAACAATGTCATGTGATCAAGGCTCTTGAGGAGCTGAAACGCGTAATAGCGACATCTAAATAAATCTAAAATATAGCACTTACTCTGCGGTCCGTGTCAGTGTGTGACGGGGAGGAATCTAGAGTGCCAACGGAGAGCGCAATATGTGAACCAGGCTGGTTTCACCTGGATCTACACGGACCCCGCTTAAGAATTGGTCGACGCCAGAAAGAAACCAATATCCTAAGTCTCGGCGAAGGAAACTGGAGAACAGAATCCGGGAGGATTTGGAGCGTCTGACCCCCCAGCGCCAGTGGATTCCGCAAAACCTTAGCAGACGTCAGTGAAGCCGAGTTGGAGGACCCGGTCAGAACGGGCAGCAACGAAAGGTAGGCGAAAGCAGCAGCGGAAGGGGAAAGCGGTGTGCTATGCGGAGGGGGTTATCGCATTGATCGAGAAAACCCAAACGCAATTAACAAACAAATAAGATGTCGAGCAACATGTTGCGGGACCCCGAAGCAGCAGCACTCGAAATGTTTAGTGATCTGCCTTCAGCGACCCCTACAACAGGAATCAGAAAGGAGGTAACTAACAGTACAAATCATACAATCAAAGACAAATTTAAGCAGCTGGAAAAACTCATGCGCCAGGAACAAAGTAAATGGTGGGAGTCCAAGTCCCTACAGAGGTACATCGATGTGGGAAGGATACCTAGGGGATTAAGAATATTTATAGCTCCCAGCTATGAAAATCCAAACCCCAAAATGATGCAAGAATGGGCAGACTGCAATTTAGAGTCATCCAAAAAGTTGGTATTAATCCTGATAAAATATGCAGAAATAGATCGTGCCTCTCTGCTGGAACAGATAGACAAACTCAATGAAGATATTGACAGCAATGAGTAGACAGAGGAAATCATCAAGTTGCGTAAAGAGATGATAACACGTCTAAAGAAAGAGGAGGAAAAAATAAAAGAAAGAAAAGCATATACATTTTTACGTGACAAGACAGACTATTATTTCGGACAGATTTTTACCTTTTCCCAAAAATATGATTCGATGAGACGATCAAAGTTTAATAAAACAGACGGGCAAACACCAAGTACATTACAGAACAGTAACCAAGTATTGCAGGCATCTAACTCCGACCTGAGTTCAGTGCCAGATAGTGGTTCAGACTCCGTACTGAGGAACAAAGGGGATAGTTCCTCACAGAACAAACTTGCCCCTGGTGAAGAGTTGAATTTTTTTTATGCATGGACCGGAGACAAACACTCCGCCCAAGAAATCAACCAGCCAGAGCTCAAGCTACAGGAACTACAAACGTAGGCAAAGGCGGAAGGCAAGCAGGAAACACCACAAATCCCAGGAGGCAAACGACAGGAAGATGGAAACAAAGGTAAATGTAATTATGGTATCCAGCAAAACTATCATAAACCTAGCAAAGATAAATTTAACTAAGGCAGAGGAACAGATACTCAGTTTAGGACTTTCGTATTGTCCAGAAAGCAATTTTAATTATTCCAAAACGAGGATGGATGTGTATCGATGTATAAGGAAGCTGAAACTTAAGAAACATCATATGTTACTCAACAAGGAATCATTGAAAGAACCACCATTATTAAGGGAAAGAGCAGTTCAACTCAGCTCTACGGATATATCTGCGGATGATATGCCCCTATTGATGGATTTACAGGAATTATGGACAGAGGGACATACATCACGTACACAGGAGATCACACTAGACAAAACTGTAGATGTGATCCAAAAAGTAACATCATCCAGAGAACCAAGGGTACCATCCCCATTCAGAGTTAAGTCTACATTTAACCCGACTAACCTGCGAGACTCAATTGATATCTTCAACAAGCATGTCGCAGCACAGATCAAACAGTTGAATCATAAGGTATTGAATACCAAAAGAAAATATAACAGACGAAATATGGAATATCATACCCTGATGAAAAGACTTGAGAATGAAGCTTCAATAGTCATCAGAAACTCCGACAAGGGAGGAAATATTGTGATCTGGGCTAAGGAGGATTATACCAAAGAGGCTTTATTGCAACTGAATGACCAAACATGCTACATCAAAAGAAATGGGTCAGATTTTAAAGCAATATACAAAGCATATTATACCAAACTATCATCTTGGAGAGCTAAAGGATTAATAACTATAAATGAATACAAATTCTTGAAAAATTAACATCCTACGACTCCATTGATCTATTTTATCCCCAAGATTCATAAGGATGCGTGTAAACCACCGGGGAGACCGATCATATCAGGGCGTGATGGACTTTTAGAACACACGTCACAATATGTAGACTATTATTTGCAAGGACATGTCCAATCTTTACCTTCTTATGTACGAGACACCAGTGATTTTCTCAACAAATTGAGAGACTGTAATTGGCAAAGTGATTATTTGTTAATAGCGCTTGGCGTTACGTCGCTGTATACCAGCATCAGGCATGGTGATGGTTTTACGGCGTTGAAACATTATTTATCCAAAAGATCGGATCCATTCTTACAGCATAGTCAAATGTTGGTAGAAATGGTTGAATATTGTCTAGAAAATAATGTCTTCATGTTTAATAATATGCACTTTCAACAAATACGAGGAGTAGCCATGGGTGCCAGCTTCTCCCCCAGCTATGCATGTTTGCACATGGGCTGGTGGGAGGAGCTGGTACTCGCAACCGAATACAGTGATTGCATACAAAATAACATCATATTATGGCTTTGTTTCATAGATGACTTGTTTGTCATCTGGAAGGGCACACATCAGGAAGCGCAGGAGTGTATTAACTCAATTAATGTGAACACATTAAATTTACACTTTACTGCCACAATAAGTGAAACCACAATCAATTTTCTAGACACCCAGGTGTACATTCATAACAACAATATTGAGACTAAACTGTATCAATAAGAAACAGCGGGTAATTCTACTTTACATGCCAGCAGCGCCCACCCGAGACATTTAATAAAGAGCATCTCTATGGGGAAATTCTGAGACTGAGGAGGGTGAACAGTAACCCAGAATCTCTCAAAGGAGCACAATAAGGAAGCAAAGCCAGGTTCCTGGAAAGGGGATATTCACTCAAAACTATCAATGGGGCTGTAGTTAAATCCATGATTACTGATAGATTAGAGCTGATCAAAAACAAACCAGAGAAAAAAGTAAGTCAGCAAGAACAACAAGTATCACAGGTTACTCGAGTCAAATCTAAAACAGATGATTTCAGGATAATCATGGAATACAGCAGGCAACATAAGGAATTACAAAGTATTATCACACGGAACTGGCCACTAGTATTGAGTGATCCAGTGATAGGACACACATTATCACAAAAGGTTGCTATTACCCACAGGAGGGCACCCTCTATGAGAGATAAACTAGTGAAAACAAGCCCTGAATTGATTGAAAGTTGCAGCTGGCTTAAGTCTCATAAGGGGTTTTTCAGATGTAAGACATGCAAAGCATGTCAACAAGGGATAAACAAAACTTAATATTCAATCCCTTTTAGCCCCACGGAAAATAAAATCAGTAAACTCCTGACATGTAAAACCTAGTATGTGATTGATGCATTGGTGTGTCCTTGTGGGCTACAATACATTGTAAGTACAAAACTTCAAGCACATAAACGTGTACTTCAGCACATTAGAGCCATTACAAATCAGGACAATACATACCCGGTGGCAAGACATTTCAAGTAATACCATAGTTCAAGGAGTCAAGAATTAAAATATTTCCTTATAGACACTGTTCCTCCCAGCAGAAGAGGAGGAAATAGGGAGGCCAAGCTACGCAGACTTGAAACTAGGTATATCCTTGAAATGGATTCCAAGTACCCAGGGGGGCTGAACACAACAGAAGATCTGTACACCTGTCTTTAGTAACCAAAAAGTAACAATCTGCACTGGTATACATAAGTCAAAAGGGTTTTTATGTTTTATATCAGATGTTTTATGTTATTTATATATTTATATATTTAATATTTATACATATGTGACCTGTCCAACACTAGACAGCTGCAATAAGAAATCCAAAAGAAATTATGATATTATACAGAATATGAGAAAGAAGATTTATCTTGAACTTGTACACATATACCCATATATATAAAGTAAGATAATAGAATAGGCAACTTATGGTATTTAAACCATGATTCTGGCAGATCTGATGGTTTATTGAAAATCACCATCTAGACACGAATATTATATTATGACAGATATAATATTAGCAGGTACAATGAATATTGTAATTGTACAACAGGAAAATAATTTTAACATTTTAATATTTGAGCACTAAGGCACTTACACTTTTTTGCACACTTTGCAATTTGGACCAAGAATATGGACCAACAAAAGAACTGGTCATAGGGAACAGTAAATACCAAGGCACATTGTACCTTTACACATTGCTTATTTGCACATATTCAATGTTAATGTATTTTACACGGCTAATTATGAGCTTGATTGGAGGACAGAGTTATTAAAAAAATGGTTGTCCCCAAGGCATGATAATTAATTAATATATTAATCATCAAAGGTTTTACAAAACTATTTTAGATCAACAGATTTTATGCAATTAATGGTTATTTAAATATTTATATATTTTTATATGTATTTATTTATTTATGCAATTGTTGATGATGTTTAACCTGTTATCAAGCCCAGCGCAACAAATGTATTAATGCCACAAACTGGTATTTACAGAATGTAAATTATTTTAGAAAGTATTTCTTTCATGTCCATACCTGTTTATATTTTTGCACGAATCACAATGCACTATGTTACTTTAAAAATGAAAAATATTACTGCAACAATGTCATGTGATCAAGGCTCTTGAGGAGCTGAAACACGTGATGGCGACATCTGAATAAAATCTAAAATATAGCACTTACTCTGCGGTCCGTGTGTGGCGGGGAGGAATCTCGAGTGCCAACGGAGAGCGCAATATATATATATATATATATATATATATATATATATATATATATATATATATATATATATATATATATTATCTACTGGCGGTCGCCAGTAGATAGTTATAGTTAGGACCTATTTTCCATAGGAAATTCGCAACATTCTATTTCCAATACCTTTGGCGCCGGTTGACGAATCTTGGCAAAATTCTCAAAACTTATGGCCCGCTCCGGTCTGCTCCTATCCTGAAAGTTTCGGGGTGATTCATCAAGTGGGGGCCGAGAAAAAACGTGTTTTCCCCATGCAATTTTCAATAGGAACCTTTAGTCGCAGCTACAGCCCGAACTGCTGAACGGAATTACACCAAATTTGGCAAAAGGTAGCCCTTGGTTCAGAGTCGTGCCTTTTGGTTAAATGGTGTAAATCCGTTCAGTAGTTCCTGAGAAATTTGAAAAGAAAACAGATATATATCTGGGTGGAGCCTAACCACACATGTCATCGTGAGATCTGATTGGCTGTCAGCACTTCATCCTGGAATTGCTGGCAGCCATCTTGGGACCAATATAAATGATAGTACCCCATTGAAATGCATTGTAGTGAATCGAAGATTTTGAGGGTTACCAAAAGGAGAACTATAAAGGGTGATAACAGACTTTAGTTACATTAGAATTCATTTGTTGATGGTACCATACTAATTTCAGGAATTGTGGTGTGTTCTAAGGTGATTTTACCCTGTGAAAAACCTTCTGCTGGGATATCATGAATCATGTTTGAGAGAAAACTAAGTCCCATACAGTTTTGGAAGGTGCTCCAGAAGCTAAAATGAGAGCATATTTTCTGTAAATTCACATTATCTTTCTCAGTCATGTGAGAATGAAGTCTGACATTCTCAGTAAAACATGTATATCCAACAAGGGCAGAGACTGTCAGTTGATTCCTTTGTGTTCTACTGCAGCTTCCCAGAGTGTTCTAAAGAACAACTAGAGTGCTAACAGCCTTACTTATGACAAAAGTATGGCACACCTGAAGCCATCTTGATTGGAATAAACTGGTAACACTTAAAACATTTAATTTAAAAAGGAACAAAATGATGGGGTTCATTTTGTCATAGAAATTATGGTTAGTGCTGTAGAAAGAAAAATTAGGACATGTTTTAAGTGAGATCTCAAATATCTTCCTGTTATATTTTAACAGGAGCAGCCTGTCAGTTGATGCCTTTGTGTTCTACTGCAGCTTCCCAGAGTGTTCTAAAGAACAACTAGAGCGCTAACAGTCTTACTTATGACAAAATTATGGCACACCTGAAGCCATCTTGATTGGAATAAACTGGTAACTCTTAAAACATTTAATTTAAAAAGTAACAAAATGAGGAGGTTCATTTTGCCATAGAAATTATGGTTAGTGCTGTAGAAAGAAAAATTAGGACATGTTTTAATTGAGATCTCAAATATCTTCCTGTTATATTTCAACAGGAGCAGCCTGTCAGTTGATGCCTTTGTGTGCTACTGCAGCTTCCCAGAGTGTTCTAAAGAACAACTAGCATATGGCCATGTCTGAACTGGGGTGGTGGAGTGAGCTAAAGAATGATGATGGATTAAACCCAGATCAGTTGACTGGGGGTGAGTGTTTGATTGGCTCAAGCGTTCCGTCCATCATCCCCTTTTGTATCGCTTTGGTCGTCCTAAGTTGGCGGGGGTATGCCCAGACGTGGGTCCCTTGCTCACTTTGCCACTGGATTCAAGCAAGCCTGGATGATGACGGCTAAATTGCCAGAAACCGGTCCTAGGATGCTTGTTTCCGGTCCAGGGAAGACATGGCTTGGCAGTTCGGGCTGGACTGTTCCCATGAGGCACAGGGTCAGACTGATTTGCATATGGCCATGTCTCAACTGGGGTGGTGGAGTGAGCTAAAGAATGATGATGGATTAAACCCAGATCAGTTGACTGGGGGTGAGTGTTTGATTGGCTCAAGCGTTCCGTCCATCATCCCCTTTTGTATCGCTTTGGTCGCCCTAAGTTGGCGGGGGTATGCCCAGACGTGGGTCCCTTGCTCACTTTGCCACTGGATTCAAGCAAGCCTGGCTGATGACGGCTGAAATGCCAGAAACCGGTCCTAGGATGCTTGTTTCCGGTCCAGGGAAGACATGGCTTGGCAGTTCGGGCTGGACTGTTCCCATGAGGCACAGGGTCAGACTGATTTGCATATGGCCATGTCTGAACTGGGGTGGTGGAGTGAGCTAAAGAATGATGATGGATTAAACCCAGATCAGTTGACTGGGGGTGAGTGTTTGATTGGCTCAAGCGTTCCGTCCATCATCCCCTTTTGTATCGCTTTGGTCGCCCTAAGTTGGCGGGGGTATGCCCAGACGTGGGTCCCTTGCTCACTTTGCCACTGGATTCAAGCAAGCCTGGCTGATGACGGCTGAAATGCCAGAAACCGGTCCTAGGATGCTTGTTTCCGGTCCAGGGAAGACATGGCTTGGCAGTTCGGGCTGGACTGTTCCCATGAGGCACAGGGTCAGATGATTTGCATATGGCCATGTCTGAACTGGGGTGGTGGAGTGAGCTAAAGAATGATGATGGATTAAACCCAGATCAGTTGACTGGGGGTGAGTGTTTGATTGGCTCAAGCGTTCCGTCCATCACCCCCTTTTGTATTGCTTTGGTCGCCCTAAGTTGGCGGGGGTATGCCCAGACGTGGGTCCCTTGCTCACTTTGCCACTGGATTCAAGCAAGCCTGGCTGATGACGGCTGAAATGCCAGAAACCGGTCCTAGGATGCTTGTTTCCGGTCCAGGGAAGACATGGCTTGGCAGTTCGGGCTGGACTGTTCCCATGAGGCACAGGGTCAGACTGATTTGCATATGGCCATGTCTGAACTGGGGTGGTGGAGTGAGCTAAAGAATGATGATGGATTAAACCCAGATCAGTTGACTGGGGGTGAGTGTTTGATTGGCTCAAGCGTTCCGTCCATCATCCCCTTTTGTATCGCTTTGGTCGCCCTAAGTTGGCGGGGGTATGCCCAGACGTGGGTCCCTTGCTCACTTTGCCACTGGATTCAAGCAAGCCTGGCTGATGATGGCTGAAATGCCAGAAACCGGTCCTAGGATGCTTGTTTCCGGTCCAGGGAAGACATGGCTTGGCAGTTCGGGCTGGACTGTTCCCATGAGGCACAGGGTCAGACTGATTTGCATATGGCCATGTCTGAACTGGGGTGGTGGAGTGAGCTAAAGAATGATGATGGATTAAACCCAGATCAGTTGACTGGGGGTGAGTGTTTGATTGGCTCAGCGTTCCGTCCATCATCCCCTTTTGTATCGCTTTGGTCGCCCTAAGTTGGCGGGGGTATGCCCAGACGTGGGTCCCTTGCTCACTTTGCCACTGGATTCAAGCAAGCCTGGCTGATGACGGCTGAAATGCCAGAAACCGGTCCTAGGATGCTTGTTTCCGGTCCAGGGAAGACATGGCTTGGCAGTTTGGGCTGGACTGTTCCCATGAGGCACAGGGTCAGACTGATTTGCATATGGCCATGTCTGAACTGGGGTGGTGGAGTGAGCTAAAGAATGATGATGGATTAAACCCAGATCAGTTGACTGGGGGTGAGTGTTTGATTGGCTCAAGCGTTCCGTCCATCATCCCCTTTTGTATAGCTTTGAGTACGCCCTAAGTTGGCGGGGGTATGCCCAGACGTGGGTCCCTTGCTCACTTTGCCACTGGATTCAAGCAAGCCTGGCTGATGACGGCTGAAATGCCAGAAACCGGTCCTAGGATGCTTGTTTCCGGTCCAGGGAAGGCATGGCTTGGCAGTTCGGGCTGGACTGTTCCCATGAGGCACAGGGTCAGACTGATTTGCATATGGCCATGTCTGAACTGGGGTGGTGGAGTGAGCTAAAGAATGATGATGGATTAAACCCAGATCAGTTGACTGGGGGTGAGTGTTTGATTGGCTCAAGCGTTCCGTCCATCATCCCCTTTTGTATCGCTAAAGAACAACTAGAGCGCTAACAGTCTTACTTATGACAAAAGTATGGCACACCTGAAGCCATCTTGATTGGAATAAACTGGTAACACTTAAAACATTTAATTTAAAAAGGAACAAAATGAGGAGGTTCATTTTGCCATAGAAATTATGGTTAATGCTGCAGAAAGAAAATTTAGGGCATGTTTTAAGTGAGATCTCAAATCCTCTTCTATTTCATTAGAAAATTCTGACATGCAGACTGAAACAATCACTTTCAATACCAGCAGTAGACTTCCAGTTAACTCCCTGGTGAACAGTAGCTTTACTACAGTGATCTAATGAACAACTAGAGTGCTAACATTCTGAATTTATGGCAAATGTGTGACACATCTGAATGCCTTCTTGATGGAATCAAAATAAACAACTGAAAGCATTTCCTACTGAGGAGACTGCAGTAAATGACGAAATTAGGAAACTTCATAACAAATAAGTCTCCCAAGATGGCCACCAGAGAAAAAAGAGCCCAAATGTAGCACAAATATCACCCAGATGTAGTCCACATATAGCCCAATGACAGAAGTGTGCAAAACACTTTTTATTTTTAGTTTTTCTGCAGTTTTATATAGTGCAAACTGGTCAGGTATTGGAGCGTTACATCTTACTTGGACCCCTTATTGCGTATTTTGCACGAAGTACATGAGATTGATCTTGCGAAACATTGAACTTTACGATTCTGTTAACCTGAAGTTGCTCTGAACCGGGCTTTGTAACACCCGTTTTTACCTACTGGTTTTAATTAATTCTCACTGTATTGTATTAGGAAAGAGGATTTACTGTTTTTATGTACACTTTTATGATCTATGTTTCTAAATCAGATCAAATAAAGTTGAATGAATTCTATGGCAGGACGGAGGCGAGGATTATGCATATCTTTCCTCACTTTATTTGCATAGCAGTTCAAAGAAAACGTAACACAACAATCATTAAACAAAAGACTACACAACCCATGAACTATTAGGGGGTAGTCTCCAAGGCAACTATAGTCCAATCATATCACAGTCCATCGTATATAATATTGTGACGTCCCTTCCGCTTCCTCTTTCTTCACTGCTCGTCAGTTAAGTGCATTCCTTACATTCTTGGCTTAATCTGACGTTGTTGCTGTTTGTATAGCGGTTTCTTGTGCACGTTATTAGCATTATTGCCTTGGTATTGTTTCATATTCACTGCGCAGCAGGCTCTTGCCCGAGCGCGTTCTCCCCCTCGCAGTTTCTCCCACTGTGTGCTCTGCGTGCGGTGAGATCCTGTCAGGCGCGTCTGGTCCGAGCGAGGCAGCTCCGTCGAGCGCTCCCGCTGGTCTTTACGCGCGTTTGGGAATCCGGTCACTCCTTTAGTGTCCGCTTGATTCCCGACCAACCCTCGCCTAATTTTGACTCCGCTATGCGGTGATTTCCCCACACGGCCACGTTAGTGACCAGCGCCACCTGGTGGTGGTAATTGGTATTGCGCCTCAGTCTATTCTTATAACAGCTTCGGGGAAAGCCCAGCTGTTGGAGCACCGGCGAGGGGGCTGTCTTAAGGATTTTAAGGGCATTTGTTCTGTGCTCACACCCTCTGCTATCATGTCTTCTCCAGAAGACCATTTTTACTCCTCCTACCAGGAAGTGGAGGAGGAATGGCCCCCCAACTTCTCCCTCCAGCAGTGGACCAAGCCCTCTTTCTGGCTAAATCTAGGGCGGGGGCTCCTCTTAGGGATCAGGTTGATAAGCTGGTGAAAAGCATCCCTGGGGTGTTCAGTGACCCAGATCTGGTGGTGGCGGGTCCAAGTAGCTCCCAGATGGGGAATAAAAGGTCCGTTAACCATAACGCGGGGCACTTGGAAGGATTTGATAAACTTACCGAGACCTTCCTCAAGAGTGCGCGAACGCTAAAACATGCACCCTGCCGGGAGGAAGAGCGGCCCGGAGAAAATTGCGACACTGTCACCACTATTGTAGATCCCGATGGCGGGTTTCCCTTAGAGGGAGAGGGTGTATCGGAGGACGATTTCTCCTCCGATGAAGATAAGGACTCGGGGCGTCCCTGGCATCCAGAGTCCCACTCCTCTCAGTCCCCGGTTGGGGACGGGGTCCACTCGGACATGTTCGAGCATACCCAAATTTACCATCCTAGGTCGGCAGAGTGGACACCTGACGCCAAAGTGGCAGAGTATGTGGTGGGGAAAATCCATCAACCCCTTGAAAGGGAGGTCAAGAATAGGATGAGGGGAGAATGCCCCAGGCCCTCACTGAAGGGGAAGGTGGCACACACGCCTGAAATTGATGAGAAACTATGTACCTTTTTCTCCACGTATATGAGGGATCCCAAGAAAGGAATTGATAGGTCTTGGACGTGGTAGGGCCCTTGACCCAAATTATTCAATTGACGGAGCGTTCCAAAGAGTCAGGATCCCCTTTGTCCACGGATATTGTGGCTGGTTGGGCGCACTACCCTAAACCCTAAAACACTACCCCTCCACTACCCAAACACCACTGCACTACCCTAAACCCTAAAACACTACCCCCAGCACGACACCCTACACTACCCAAACATAACTGCACTACCCTAAACCCTAAAACACTACCACCAGCACGACTCCCTACACTACCCAAACACCACTGCACTACCCTAAACCCTAAAACACTACCCCCAGCACGACTCCCTACACTACCCAAACACCACTGCACTACACTAAACCCTAAATATACCCCCAGCATGACCTCCCACACTACACAAACACCACTGCACTACCCTAAACCCTAAAAAACTACCCCCAGCATGACCCCCTACACTACCCAAACACCACTGCACTACCCTAAACCACTAACCCCAGCATGACCCCCTACACTACCCAAACACCACTGCACTACCCTATACCCTAAAACACGACCCCCTAAAATACACAAACACAACTGCACTACCCTAAACCCTAAAACACTACCCACAGCATGACCCCCTTCACTACACAAACACTACTGCACTGCCCTAAACCCTAAAACACTACCCCAGCACTACCCCTACACTACCCAAACACCACTGCACTAACATAAACCCTAAAACACTACCCCCAGCACAACCCCCTACACTACATAAACACCACTGAACTACCCTAAACCCTAAAACACTACCCCCAGCATGACTCCCTACACTACCCAAACACCACTGCACTACCCTAAACCCTAAATCTACCCCCAGCACGACCCCCTACACTACCCAAACACCACTGCACTACCCTAAACCATAAAACACTACCCCCAGCATGACCCCATACACTACACAAACACCACTGCACTACCCTAAACCCTAAAACACTACCACCAGCATGACCCCCTACACTACTCAAACACCACTGCACTACCCTAAACCCTAAAACACTACCCCAGCACGACCCCCTACACTACCCATACACCACTGGACTACCCTAAACCCTAAAACACTACCCCCAGCACGACCCCCTACACTACTGCACTACCCTAAACCCTAAAACACTACCCCCAGCACGACCACCTACACTACCCAAACACCACTGCACTACCCTAAACCCTAAAACACTACCCCCAGCACGACCCCCTACACCACCCAAACACCACTGCACTACCCTAAACCCTAGAAAAGAAACCCCACCCCATGCCCAATCCCCCTTACCTCTCACTCCTCATGGTTCCTCTCTCCTTGTGGTTCCTGCTTCACGTCATCTCTGAGGGGCGGTGCACGTCGTTGTGAGGAAATGGAACAGCCTCTGTTTCCTTACAACGACATGGATCGTCTACATGTTTTTTAGAATGCATGGTCATTTACCATACATACCTTTACAACGAAATTCGTTGTAAAGGCATGCGTGGTAAATGACCATGCGTTCTAAAAATGCGTAGTAATGACTTCGTGATGTACAACGCATGCGTGGTAATGCATGCGTTGTAATGGTATCGCAAAGTAAAAAAGTCGTTGTAATGGCTGTTTACCGATCGAAGCTGGCCCCTGTTCTTCAGTGAGACGTTTATTTGATTAATTAGGAGGAAGGAATGTGGTTTTTTACCGAAAAGTGCATTCCCGGCTGTTGTATTGTGAAAGTGTCCGCGTGGCCTGGTTTCACTTCCGGTGAGAGAGTGGAAGAGTCTGTTTGGATCTAAAGGAGTTCTGTTGTTGGATGGGGCCGGCGCGACATGTCATCAGAAAACATAGCTAATGGAAAGCGTCCTCCCTGAAGTGTGGAGCAGTGCCATGAGTGGTCAACGAGTGTGCGTCCCACCGCAGTATGACCGTACCGCGTGACCCATGTGCCGCCTCCAGGGTACGGGAGGCAGAAGCGGCATCGCTGGTCCTCTTGAAGACCGTTGTAGCACTAATTCTACATTTTGGTACTAGGGCATTTTAACTTCGTTGTTCCTGCCAGATACAAAGAGAAGATGCTGTGTTATTCAGTGCCCTCGTTACCTTTTTTGTGGGTTGTGGTGCTTGTCACTTTGCTGCCCCGCCGGTGCACATGACTGGGCACCCCACCTCGTGTGCCATCTGCAGGGCCTCTGCCCTCGGATCACTGGTTTCGGTTTCTGGAGTGGCAACATAAACAGTTGCTCCCAAAGGACTAGCCTGAACACTTAGGTGAATATCCCCTGCACCAGCATTCCACGGAAATTCTTTCCTAGCTCTCCCACGTCAACGAGCACGGCTCCGCTCGCGACACCGTATGACGTCATCGGAGCCATAAGAGGACATCGTCGGCGTGCTGACGTCAGTTCCACCCATTTTTTCCGTGCCACCGAGGCAAACAGGGGACCGAGACATTTTCACATGTATACATAGTATAATAAATATATATATATATTCACTGAAAAAACCATAGGTTTCAGGCACGTTATAGTTAGAAATTAGCATTTAAAAAACCTTAGAAATTCACTGAAAAAACCATAGGTTTCAGGCAAGTTATAGTTAGAAATTAGCATTTAAAAAACCTTAGAAATTCACTGAAAAAACCATAGGTTTCAGGGGCGTTATAGTTAGTTGGACATTTCACTCTACAAAACCATAGAAATTCCCCCGTTATAGTTAGTTCAGCTAACTATAACTCGCGCGCCCGCAATGCACTGCTGATGACGTCACATATTACATCACTCATGACATGGTCAGTGACATCACTCATGACATCACTGATGACATCTCAAATGACATCACTGAGCCCCGGGGACCGCCACCTCCCCGTGGCTATAAATAATAAATAGTGCGTGGGGGGCTCAATCCCCCCCACACTGCCACGGGGACCACCACCTCCCCGGGGCACTTAAAATTTAATTTCGGGGGTACGTTACGGACCCCCAAGCCCCGGGGACCACCACCTCCCCGGGGCTTTAGAAATGCTGGGAGGGGGGCCGCGCAGCCCCCCTCCAGGAGCCCTTGATGGCCCTGGGGACCGCCACCCCCCAGGGCCGGCTCCTGCAATGTCCCGGGGTGCCCACCCCTGGGACATTGCCGTTTGCTATGACAGGGCGGGAGCACGGCTCCCGCCCTGCCAAAGCAAACACTGCTTTGCTTCATTGAAACGAGAGCAGGAAAACCTGCTCTCGCTTCAATGAAGCAAAGCAGATTGCTTTTGAGCAAGGGGAGCTGCATGTCAGCTGCTCCCCTTGTTCAAAAGCAATGCCGGCTCCCGCAGGAGGTGGGGAGCCTGAGGGACCGTGGGGCCATTGGGGCTCCCCCCACGGTCCCAAACAAGAGGCCAAGCCCCGGGGGATGGGGTCCCCGGGGCCAAAAATGGCCCAGGGGGCCACTCGGCCCCTCCCCCTTTAAAAATAAATAAATAAACATTTGGGCATGCCCCGGAGGATGGGGTCCCCGGGGCAAAAATGCCCCAGGAGGGGGGCCACGCAGCCCCCCTCCCTTAAAAAATAATAATAAAAGAATTCGGCATGCCCCGGGGGATGGGGTCCCCGGGGCTAAAAATGGCCCGGGAGGGGGGCCACTTGGCCCCTCTCCATTTTGAAAAAAAACAAAAAACATTTGGGCATGCCTGGGGGATGGGGTCCCCGGGGCAAAAATGGCCCGGGAAGGGGGCCACGCAGCCCCCCTCCCTTAAAAAAAAATTATAAAAGAATTGGGCATGTCCCGGCGGGTTTGGGTCCCCGGGGCGAATATAAATTAATGGAAGTGGACAGTTTTTTTTTTCCGACAAAGTTTGAAGTTGCGACCCTACCGCGGTCTCCTAGTGTGAACGCAATGGGTGCGCGGCTCTCAGCGCGGCCCACTAGTGTGAACGCGATGGGTGCGCGGCTCTCAGCGCGGCCCCCTAGTGTGAACGTGATTGGTGCGCGGTTTCTAAAGTCGTGATGGGTGCGCGACTTCAAGCAAAAATTGCTGTTATAGATGGAGCCCATCCTATGGTCTCTGAGGTAAGCGGAAAGAGCTTTATTGACATTTTTTCTAGCTTTCTCAATCTGTGGACAGAATTGATTGGACCACTTCCATTTCTGTCTTTGGCATATGTTAGTGTATACAAGGACAGTTTTGGGGAAAAGCAACATCAATTCTGCAAAGGTGTCCTTCATTAGCATTTCCAGACCTACCCCAGTCAATGTGCCTAGGTCATTGCCACCACAGTGCACAATCATGAGGTCAGGGGGTTGGAAATGCCAAAAAGTTTTAATGAAAGGCATCAATTGGTGCCACTTTAATCCTCTCTGTCCAATCCATTTAATGTCTACATTTTGCAAAGCTAGGTCTTTGTCAATACCTCTGCGTTCAGCATACCTTTTGCACCAGAAAACATAGCTGTGCCCAACAATCCACACTGTAAGCATCTTGAAGGGATGTGTAAGTAATGAAGAGATGTCTGTAGCTGAGGTTGTCAGTTGGTAGAATGAGAGGTATGTAAAATGGTGGGCAAGATGCAATTTTTAAAAATTAGAGAATTAATTGGCTGTTTAAGAACATTCTATATTCAAAAATAGGGTGCATTTTACTTTTTTTTAAAGCATTTTTCTTATTGGTTAGTAAAAAATGTTTGAAAGGTACAATAGAAAGGATAAGATCATATTTTGCCAAGTCAACCACACCTGCTGTTTGTATTTGCAACATTGTGAGGTGAACTTGAAAATATGGTGAACTTGTGACCTGTGAGTTCAGTTGAATGTTCCATGAACTGTTACTATGGAAACTGGCATGAAGCAGAATGGGGGAAGGGTTAAAACTTAACTGTGCTTTTAAAATGTGAAATTGTAATTTATATATAGTAATATTTTTTTTGAATGATTTTTCCTAAGTTAGTACTATCTTTAGAAGTGGTGTTTAATTAAAAAATAGTGTTGAATTTATTTGTTATATCTTTTTGAACTCCCGTATGAATTCGCGACTCCATCGCGGTGGTGCACGATGGGGTCGTGACTTCTAAAAAAATGTAGAAACAGTTTGGGCACCTTTAGAAGTCAGTTGCTAAGGATTATTATGTGTAACCAATAGAAATGTGTTTTACAATTTGAAAAAAATCTGGGAAGCAATGTGATTTGTTAGTTATGTGTATTTGTGTGGAGAAAGAGAGGGAAACTTTGCCATTACTGGTTTTACCTTGCTGAGTCTGGTGCATTATATTGATTGTGTGTAAAAGAAAATCCTGTCAGAGTTTATGAGATTTTAAATTCAACACATTTATTTGCGAGGTGAGTTATACATTTGTGAGGTTTATTTTAAAATTTTTAACATTATTCAAAAACTGTGTTGTTTGAAATATATTATTAAATGTAGAGATGTATATTGTAGTTTGTTTCATTGTACTTACATGTTGTTTAAAAAGACTCTGAACAGTAATATGTGTATTTTTTAAGATGATTACTGATGTTCATATAAGATGTTATTAATTAGGCTTGTTTTTCAAGTCTGTACAAAGGTATAGTTGAATGATGCCGCATAATTTTAGATAGTTGGTTGAAGACGCAGCACAAATGTGTAGTTTGAAAGATGTTCATATAAGGTGTAATTAATTAGGCTTCTTTTTTTGTTGTCTCTACAAAGATATAGTTGAATGATACTGCACAATTTTAGATAGTTTGGTAAAGATGCAGCACAACTGTGCAGTTTGAAAGATGTTCATATAAGGTGTTATTAATTCAGTTTCTTTTTTCTAGTTTGTACAAAGGTAAATTTAAATGATGCCACATATTTTTAGATAGAATGGTGAAGATGCATCACAAAAGTGTGCTTTCTAGGATGGTCATATAAGGTATTAATAATTAGGTTTCTTTTTTCTAGTCTGGAATAAGGTATACTTAAATGATGCCACATAATTTTAGAGAAAAAGATGAAGATGCAGCATTAAATAGTGGTTTAAACATTGGAGAAATAAGGTGCTGTTAATTAGGCTTCTTTTTTCTAGTTTGAACAAAGGTATAGTTGAATGATGCCACATAATTTTAGATACAAAGGTGAAGATGTAGATTAAAAGTGTGGTTTTAAAAATGCTCATAAAAGGTGTTGTTAATTAGCCTTCTTTTTTAAGTCTGTTGAAAGGTATAGTTTAATGATGTCGCATATTTGTAGATAGAATGGTGAAGATATAGCTCAAAAGTAAACCACCATATATTACCCTTTCAGGCATGTTGCACTTATCTATTTAACTAGATAATACGTAATGACTCATCTATCTCTTCAGATTGTATTTATACAGTTATTTGTATGCTTAGTGAACTATTGAGAGGCTGCCTGACCGATTACAGGAGTGCAAAGGTAGTGACTGGGTGATTTTAAAACTACATGAGTAATGATTGACTGATTCCATATTCTCCAATCACCCAGTTAGTATCCAAGCACTCATGAAATCACTCCGCCACTACCCAAGCACTTATGTAATCACCCAGGCACTACCCATGCACTCTCCCAATCACCCAAGCACTACCCATGTACTCATGCAATAACCCAAGCATTACCCATGCACTTATGCAATCACACATGCAGTACCCATGCAATTCTGCAATCACCCAGTTAGTATCCAAGCACTCATGAAGTCACTCCGCCACTACCCAAGCACTTATGAAATCACCCAGGCACTACCCATGCACTCTCCCAATCACCCAAGCACTACCCATGTACTCATGGAATAACCCAAGCATTACCCATGCACTGATGCAATCACACATGCAGTACTCATGCAATTCTCCAATCATCCAGTTAATATCCAAGCACTCATGAAATCACTCCGCAACTACACAAGCAGTTAGGAAATCACCCAGGCACTACCGATGCATTCTCCCAATCATCCAAGCACTACCATTGCAGTCATAAAATCACCCATGCCCTTCTGTTGCATTCGTCTATTTACCTAGGCAGTACTCAATGACCCATTGATCCCTTCAGGTGCTATTTATACACTTAACCATGCAGTCAATGTGTATGTATGCACTCAGGGAATTAGCTAGCCACTATCTATCTTGTCCTGCAAAAATTCCAGTGACTACTCTTGCTCTCAATCACCCAAACACTACCTACGGAGTTTTGGAATCACTCAGGCAGATGTAGTACAAGTCTCAGTTTCTAGGTTTTCCTATATTTCAGAAATTTTGTATATATATTTCTTTTACATATCATGATGATTTGTAAAGGTAGACTCATATGTATGTGTGCTTTTAACAATATGGGGACACTTATAGTTGAGTCATGTAATAGTGTGCGACTTTATATTTGGCTAGGCCCAACCGTTATGCACTTATAACAACACCCAAGTACTCGCCATACAGTCTTACAATGATGCAGGCACAATATATGCAGTGCTCTAATCACTCATCCATTGCTCTTGCACAGATGCAATCATTTAGACACTATCTGTGCACTTATGCAATCACTAAGGTATAACGCATGCAGTTATATAATCACCCATGTATTACTATTACACTCCTTCAATCATGGAGGCAGTATCTTTCTACTCTTGAAATCACTGAGACATTAGTTATGCTGTTATGAAATCATCCTGGCCCTACTTTTGGAGTCTTTTAGTTAGTCAGGCTCTACCTCAGTAGTCCTGCAATTATCCAAGAAGTACCCATGCACTTACAAAATCTCCCAGTCACTTGCTATGTAGTCATGTAAATCCCCAGACATTATTCCTGCATTTGTGCAATCGCCGAGGTGTTACCCATGTACTCCTTTAATCCCTTTCTTCTCTTTCAATCACATATGCACTTTTCTTGTACTTATGGAATCAGTCAATAATTACTCATTTAGTTTTAAAAACACCCAGTCATTACCTTTGCACTCCTGTAATCGGTGAAGCACCATCTTAATAGTTCACTAAGCATCCAGGTGGTACTCATGAACTTATAAAATCATCCACTCACTTGCTATGTACTTCAGTAATCCTCCAGAAATTAGCCTTGCAAGCATGTCATTATCCAGGGTCTAGTAATTTACTTTCCCTACAGTCATGCAATCATGCAGGCTGTACCTATGCAGTCATCTAATAACCTACACACTACCCTTACAGTCGTAGAATCACCCATGCCCTTCTCTTGCATTCGTCTATCTACCTAGGCAGTAGTCAATGACTCATTGATCCCTTCAGGTACTATTTATACACTTAACCATGCAGTTAATGTGTATGTATGCACTCAGGCAATTAGATAGTCAGAATCTATCTTCTCCTACAAAAATCCAGTCACTACCCTTGGTCTCATACAATCACCCAAGCACTACCTACGGAGTTTTAGAATCACTCAGGCAGATGTAGTACATGTCTCAGTTTCTCGGTTTTCCTATATTTCAAAAATATTAAATATATATTTCTTTTACATATCATGATGATTTGTGAAGGTAGACTCATATATATGTGTGCTTTTAACAATATGGGGACATTTATAGTTGAGTCATGTAATAGTGTGCGACTTTATATTTGGCTAGGCCCAACTGTTGTGCACTTATAACAACACCCAAGTACTCGCCATGCAGTCTTACAATGATGCAGGCACAATATATGCAGTGCTCTAATGACTCAGCCATTGCTCTTGCACAGATGCAATCATTTAGGCACTATCTGTGCACTTATGCAATCACTAAGGTATAACTCATGTAGTTATATAATCACCCATGTATTACTGTTACACTCCTTTAATCACGGAGGCAGTATCTTTGTACTCTTGAAATCACTGAGACAGTAGTTATGCTGTTATGAAATCATCCTGTCACTACTTTTGGAGTCTTTTAGTTAGTCAGGCTCTACCTCTGTAGTCCTGCAATTATCCAAGAAGTACCCATGCACTTACAAAATCTCCCAGTCACTTGCTATGTAGTCATGTAAATTCCCAGATATTATCCCTGCAGTTATGCAATCGGCGAGGTGTTACCCATGTACTCCTTTAATCCCTTTCTTCTCTTTCAATCACATATGCACTTTTCTTGTACTTATGGAATCAGTCAATCATTGCTCATGTAGTTTTAAAAACACCCAGTCACTACCTTTGCACTCCTGTAATAGGTGAGGCACCATCTTAATAGTTCACTAAGCATCCAGGCGGTACTCATGAACTTATAAAATCATCCACTCACTTGCTATGTACTTCAGTAATCCTCCAGAAATTAGCCTGCAAGCATGTCATTATCCAGGGTCTAGTAATTTACTTTCCCTACAGTCATGTAATCATGTAGCCTGTACCTATGCAGTCATGTAATAACCTACACACCAGTGTTGCAGTCGTAGAATCACCCATGCCCTTCTCTTGCATTCGTCTATTTACCTAGGCAGTACTCAATGACTCATTGATCCCTTCAGGTGCATTTATACACCTAAGCATGCAGTGAATGTGTATGTATGCACTCAGGCAATTAGCTAGTCACTATCTCTATTCTCCTACAAAAATCCAGTGACTACCCTTGCTCTCATACAATCACCCAAGCACTACCTACAGAGTTTTGGAATCACTCAGACAGATGTATTACATGTCTCAGTTTCTAGGTTTTCCTATATTTAAGAAATATTGAATATATTTTTCTTTTAGATATCATGATGATTTGGGAAGGTAGGCACATATGTATGTGTGCTTTTAACAATATGGGGACACTTATAGTTGAGTCATGTAATAGTGTGCGGCTTTATATTTGGCTAGGCCCAACTGTCATAAACTTATAACAACACCCAAGTACTCGCCATCCACTCTTACAATGATGCAGGCACAACATATGCACTGGTCTAATCACTCAGCCATTGCTCTTGCACAGATGCAATCATTTAGGCACTATCTGTGCACTTATGCAATCACTAAGTTATAACGCATGCAGTTATATAATCACCCAGGCACTACTGTTGCACTCCTTCAATCACGGAGGTACTATCTTTCTACTCTTGTAATCACTCAGACAGTAGTTATGCTGTTATGAAATTATCCTGTCACTACTTTTGGAGTCTTTTAGTTAGCCAGGCTCTACCGCAGTAGTGCTGCAATTATCCAAGAAGTACCCATACACTTACAAAATCTCCCAGTCACTTGCTATGTAGTCATGTAAATCCCCAGACATTATCCCTGCAGTCATAGATATTTAGTACTGAAATCATTCAGACATTACTGCTGCATTTATTTTTGTACACCTCGCTTCACTTATTTTACAGCTCATGTGTAATTGTGAATATATTCCGAAAACCATATATGCACTTGTTTGTAGCTTTTAAATAGAAGGTGTTTCTTTAGTAATAGATTAGAATATTTTGATATAATTTTTTTAATAATATTAAATTCATTTTAAATATTCTTTTTGTCAGATATTCTTCATTATTATTAAGAAAGACTTACCATGACTAAAAAAACGGAAAAGAGAAAACAAGAAAAGAAACAACACTATTTAAAGAAAAGACAACAGCAGGAATTAGATGAACTTCAACATGTGGGGAAAAAAAAAGTCTTGCGGTAAGACAACAAAAGAATTTATTAAAAGACTTTCAAGGACTAGAAAGGGTTTTGACAATGTAGAAAATAGAAAGAATACCTCTAGAACAAAGAGGAATGAAATGAAAAAAGGACAAATTAATGGCAAATCACGTTCTGATAAAACAATCTATGCTAAAAGAAGGATAAATCAATTTTATGATATAAGGAAACGTATGTATAAAAGTAGAGTACTACAACATTTATTGAAAGATGGCAAGAAATATAAAAGAAGATCTGCATTTTATAAAAAGAAAAAACTGATTGAAACTATAGTCGAAAAGGCTTTTGAAGAAAATTGTTCATTTTAGTTTTAAACAGAATGCGAACATTAGATAAACCAATGCATTCTATGAAGGACAAAAGTAAAAAGAAGAGACTAATTAACAGAACTAACTTTTGTAAAAAAAGTTTTGGGTGAATGGAAGCACACTTCAAGTAAAGAGCCTTTTTTTAATGAAGAGAGCTATTTTCAAAACAATACATTAGTTCACGCAGTTGATACCAATGGTCATGCTTATGAAGTGAAGAATGGTTGTGTAATTGTAAAAAGAAAAGATGGTTCCTAGAAATGTAGAAGAGGTAATAGCTGATGAAGTTCTAGGGAGACGTTCTAAAGCCCCAGTGTATATTTTACGAAATTTCTTACGAGCGTATAGCAAAAAATGTATTAAACAAAAGATTAAGATGTTGCAAGGACTAGATCCTTGTAAAGTGATAAAAATTCTGGTTTGCAAGGTCATTCTCTGGCTTGTCTTCTAGAAAAGTGTGTAAAAGTGTTTTTCATCATTTGAGAATGTTAGCAGTACATCACTCTGCAATGTGGAAGTAAGTAACAAGATTGTACTATGTAAAAAGTCCTGCAATAATTTTAAGTGACTTAAACACTGCTCTTTTGCATGGGTCAGTATCAGATGTAAAACAAGTTTGTGATGATATAGAGTTTCGTTTCTTTGGTCCTGAACAGGAGTGTAGAGAAAGTGAAAGTTTCATAAGTGTAGGTGTTGAAGAAGAGGTGGAAGATAGTAGTACTGAGAAGTTTGAAGAAGAAATTACGAAGTTTAAGGTAATTTGTAGTGAAAGACCAAACTATGTTTGTATTTGTTGTCGACGTACTCACTATAGAAATCAAACTAGGAATGTTGATCTGTATTTAAGTAGTGAAAAAGAAAACAATAAGTGGAAGGAATTTGGAGCTTATTTGTTAGTGGAAGATTAATTTGAGTTGGGTAGTGATCAACTTATTTGTAAATATTGTTATAGAAAATTAGAGGTGAACAAAATGCCAGTTAGAGCTGTATATAATAAGCTAGAGTTGGTAGGTATTCCTCCAGAACTGGTAGATTTAAATACGTATGAGTCCATTCTGATTCAATCTGTGCACCCGTATCAGGCTATTGCTCGTATGGAGTCTAAAACAGGTAAGTTGCCTCCCACAGATTTACAAACAGGATTAAAAGGAAGAGTTGTGTATTTACCTTTAGATTTAAAGAAAAATATTGAAACTATTGGTGTAGAGAAAGAGGAAACTGAACCTGTAGTTATTCTAGTTAATGGTGCTCCTACGAAGAGTCGGAAAATATGGCAAGAATTAGTAGATGTTAGCAAAGTGCAAAAGTCTACATTATATCTGATAATAAACAATGTTTATTACAAAAATGTGTATGTGGAAGAAGAAGAAATAGATTTAGGAGATGATAGCGAAATTTCAAGTGGCCAAATTGAAAAAGTGGACATATCCAAAAGTGAAAAATTTATGAACATTACAGTGTACATCCTTTACATTCAAAGGAAGTGATTGGAAATACTATTGAATTATTCCAAATGAAGAAAGCGAAGGGAACTCCCATGAGTGTTTGGTAAAGAAGTTTGGAAGCTCGTTGTTTTCCATAGCTCTTCCCCACTGGGAAAGGTGGACGATATGACGAACGACCAGTACAGATTCCAGCATCAGAATATCGTACAACAAGATTGTACTCAGAAGATCCAAGATTTCGACAATGTATTCCATATATATTTCATCTTTTGTTTGAAAGTGACTTGTCTGGACTTTCATATGCAGTGAACCACATATTAAAAACAGGAGTTCATCTTCAACATGTTTCTGCAAAGGAATTCATGGACAAAGTACAACAGAGAGACGATCATTTAGAATCTCTATTGATTAATTTGATTTTGTGTCAACGTGGTACTAATGAGTATTGGTATCGTCGTCATGGAGAACTTAAATGTATGTTAAGGAACTTAGGAACCCCTACGTGGTTTGTTACGCTAAGCTGTGCTGAATACGCATGGGACGATTTACTTGAATTTCTTCGAGAAGCAAATTCAAATATTAAAAACATTCAATTCAAGACAGCTGGAGAACTGTGTTCCTTGGATCCTGTAGATATGTGCAGATATTTTAATCATAGGTTTCAAGCTATGATGTCTTTTATCTGCAATAAAAACAACCCACCTCTTGGAGAAGTTATTGATTTCTTTTTGAGAAAGGAGTACCAAGCTAGAGGTGCTCCTCATATACATATGCTTTTATGGATCAAGGATGCACCCAAATTTGGAACTGATTCTGATGAGACTGTTTTATCTTTCATTGAAGACTATGTTACATGTGGTATTCCAAAAACAGGAGAAGAAAATACCTTAAGACAACAAGTTTTACGGTTTCAAACTCATCGATGTGGCAGATACTGTCGACGGAAATACAAGTCAAAAGAAAAGTTTTATACAAAATGTCGTTTTGGATTTTCACGTTCAGTAATTTCTAAAGGAAGAGTCAACAGTTTCATGTCAGCAGTGAGGCATACTATAACTCGAAAATCTCCCAAAAATATTTACAATTTAAAAAGAAGTGACTATTCAAAGTATATTAATGATTACAATCCAGTTATTTTGTCGATGTGGAATGCAAATATAGATATCCAGTATGTTGCAGATAATTCCATTGCTGTTGCTCGTTATGTTACGTCATACATAACAAAATCTGAAAAGACGGAGTTGAAAGAAATGTGGGAAGAAATTTCACAAGAGAAGACTCTTAGTAACAAATTGTACAGCTTTAGTTTGAAGATGCTGTCCTATCGAGAGATTGGATCCTACGAATGTTCGGATCGGTTGACCTCTGCAAGTTTATATTCAAAGTCAAGAGGAATCATTTGGGTTAGTCTAGGTCTTGCTGCAACATGAAATCGAGTATTGAAATCTGTACAAGAAATTGAATATTTAGCATTAAATGAACCAGAAAGCACAGATATTGTTAAAACAAACATGTTGGATATGTACTCTCCTAAAAGAAGTCACTATCTTGAAAACATATGTCTCTATGAAGAACTGCAATATTACAGCTTTAAGAGAAATATTACAGAGAACATAAATGAAGAAAAATATGAAGTCATTGGCTGTGATGGATGTTTGGTGAAACATACCAAAGGAATTCTCATTAATCACAGGAAACTCAGTTGCGAAACACCAGATAAAAGGGAATTTTACTATTTAGCACTTCTGCAACTGTTCAAGCCTTGGCGTACTGAAATGGAATTACTTGGAGATTTTCAGTGCTATGAAGATTCTTTTAATGCATGTAAAGATAGCATTGAATGCACAGTTTTTCCAAATTATCTACAAATGTTGAATGAAGAAATTGATCAAGAAGCTACTATTGCAGCTGAGATTGCTAGAGACAGTTCTCAAGATAGTCAAAGTTCTGCTCCACTGAGTCAAGATCCACTAGGAGAACCAATTCTTGAAAATGAAGCAGCAATAGCCATGAGTGAAGTAGAAACAGCAATGCATCAAGCTCAACAGGATATTATGGAGTTGGGAAACTTGGAAGAACAACTAAATATTGAACAGAAAGAAATATATCAGCAAGTTACACAACAGATAGACCATGGTTTACTTCATGAAAATAAAGAATGCAACTGCACATCATTTAAACCTATTCAAATGTATATCAGTGGTCAAGTTGGTACAGGAAAAAGTTTCTTAATTAAAGTTTTGACCTGTTATCTACAGAAAACCACTGAATCACATTTATCTTGTGTTGTAACCGCTCCAACTGGGTTAGCAGCACACAACATTAAAGGGATTACTTACATCGTTTACTGATGCTACCTGTTGAACATGAAAACAAGTTGGAATATCACAAGCTATCTGGAGAAGCTTGTTATGAAGTTTCAAGAGTACTAAAGAAAATGAAACTTCTGATAATTGATGAGGTGAGCATGGTCTCAAACTTAATGCTTGCCTTTGTACATTTAAGAATGCAGCAAATTTTAAAAACAGATTATGATGTGTTATTTGGAGGAAAACATGTGATTGTTTTCAGCGATCTACTGCAACTTACTCCTGTAAAAGGGGAACCAGTTTTTAAAACACTTGTGCATGAAGATACCAGGAAATCTTTGGGAAGTATTGGAAATGTCAACATTTGGTCATATTTTGAATACAAAGAACTTATTAAAAATATGCGACAGGCAAGTGATGAAGATTATGGAAGCATTCTTCAAGATATAAGAATTGGTGTATTTACACAACATGGTAAAGAAGCTTTGCAAAGTCGGCTACTTACAAACTTGTTTCCAAATGAAAATGTTGCTCCGGAAATAATATACAAAAAAATTGGAGAAAAGAAATCTATAATTTGACTAATGCCAACACTGCGAGAGTGTTCTACATTCAATCAAGAACTTTTGAAGTTGGAAAAACAACAAATAATTGAAATGGAAGCCATTGATAAAAAAGAACACGAAGGAATTACTATTATTTTGTCTGAAAAATTTAAAACAAAATTGGATTCTTTGGAAAAATCTATATCTAAGACTGCTGGTTTAGAAACGAATTTATATGTATGTGAAAACTGTTGGGTAATTTTACGGCGTAATTTGGATGTGGAAAAAGGTATTAGTAAATGGAGCAATGGGAAAAGTTGTTGATTTTGTTAATTATCCAAATAGAGATGGAATTGAATTTTTGAAGATAAAATTTGATCAGATAGAAGAGGTAAAACAGATTGGACGTTGTGCTCTTCATTTTTTGCTTGTTAAAGACTTGTATGTTCGTAGAAAACAGTTTCCTCTTTCTTTAGCATATGCGGTGACCATTCATAAATCTCAAGGTTTAAGTGTAGACAGTGCTTTGGTAAACATTGGAAGTACCGTGTTTAAAGAGGGCATGGCATATGTTGCATTGTCCCGAGTCAGAACTTTATCTGGATTGTATTTGATTGATTTTGATGAGAGAAAGATTAGTGCAGATGCAAATTGTGTAAGAGAGTATAATCGGTTAAGAAGACTGTATGCTCCCAACTTAGGTGAATATCCTGTATATGAAAAGCGTGTAGTATGTCGAAAACGAACATATGAGAAACTCTGTAGTGAGGTTGGAAATAAGAAAAAAAATCAAGAGAATGTTAAGGCTCCAAAGAAAAAGAAAATGAACACTGTTGATGATATTGTAGTATATCAGTTAGAAAATAGTTCAGGTATCAACTGCTATGCTAATGTAGTTGTGAACGTCATATTTTTTCTAGAAAATCTTCAACAACAAATTATCGAGAATCGAGAAAAAGGTTTTGTTCTTTGTTGCATTCTATTTTTGACAACTTGACAACTGATAAAACTAAAATCCAAAGTGCTTCTGGCATTCGGCATCTTCGGGATATATGTTCTGGTTCTTCACAATTTACACCTAATGTACAGCAAGATGCTCAAGAATTTCTTATGTTTATGCTTGCAGTATTGGAAGATGAAGGAATACAAATTGAAAATCTGTTTGGACTTCGTTACAGATGGGATCATAAATGTGAAGATTGTTCATTTTCTTCTACCACTGAAATAGACACTGAAAGATTCATATATTTGACCATACCAGATTGCAAAACAGTGTCTTTTAACAAATTAGTAAAATCAGCTAATCAAAATATGGAATGTACTCACTGCAAATCTAAAATGTTATCAACATTATTTATAGAAAGATTTGGACAATATGTAATTTTAATGCTACAACGTTGTAGAGCAGATGGAAGAAAATTGGAAACTAAAATTAAAGATTTTGTGGAAAGTCAACTGTCAATTTCAGGAAGAACTTACAAAGCAGTAGCAATTATTTTCCACGATGGACCTTCTACAACATCTGGACACTATACTGTGTATTTAAAGTGCAATAAAGGATGGACACATTGTAATGATGCCCATTTAGAATTCAAAAGTCGGTTGCCCTATGAATTACCAAATTCATATCTAATATTTTTATGCCAAAGTTCTGAAAACATCATTCGGCCTATTGGGAAGATGTCAACATGAATTAATGAGTTTATTTTGGATATTTTCAATACAAACGATTTCAGAAACATCATTCGGCCTATTGGGAAGATGTCAATATGAATTAAGAAGTTTATTTTGGATATTTTCAATGCAAATGTTTTCGGAAACATCATTCAGCCTATAGAGAAGATGTCAACAATTACTGTTTCAATTATCGTTTCTGTTCTTTGATATTGTATTTAGAATTTTTTTTTTGAAAGACGCAGTTCATATATTTGATCTTTGTATTATATGCAATGTTATTGAGGGTGTTTATTTTTGAAAATGTAAACAGATAGTTGAGTTTGTTGTAAATATTTTGAACACAGATTTGTTTTTTTTTAACAATCTTATTGATTGTATTTTTTTGCCCACTGTCACATGATGATCAACATTGAAATCACTGTGTATGGTGAAATTCAATAGAATCTGAAAACAGCAAAAAATGCAAACTGAATATGTTATGTAATTTTAAAATTATGTTGTGTTCTTAAAACTATAAAAATTATATGCAATAACAGTATTTTTTCTTCTCTTTTACAGACACTAATTCTAAAGTTTGAAAATATTTTAAATTTAGATTATAATAAAACAACTGAAAACATTGTTTCAATGAGTTTCATATCTACTTCAAAAAAGGTAAGATTAAGTCACCCAAGCACTACCCATGCACTGCTACAATCACCTGTGCACTACCCATGCAAAACTCTAATCACCTAGACACTACTCATTCACTCCTTCAATTACCCAGGTAGTACCCATGCACTGCTCCAATCACCCTGTCACTACCCATGCATTCCTCTAATCACCCACCCAGTACCATGTACTAATCCAATCACTCTGCGAATACCCAAGCACTTATAAATTTACCATGCACTATCCTTGCAGTACTCTAATCATCCAGTCAGTACCCATGTACTCATGCAATGACCCAAGCACTAACCATGCAGTGCTACAATCACCTGTGCACTACCCATGCAGTCCTCTAATTACCTAAACACTACTCATTCACTCCTTCAATTACCCAGATAGTACCCATGCACTCCAGCAATCACCCTGTCACTACCCATGCACTCCTTCAATCACCCAGCCAGTACCATGTACTTATCCAATCACTCCGCCAATACCCAATCACTTATAAATTCATCATTCACTCTCCTTGTAGTACTCTAATCATCCAGTCAGTACCCATGTACTCATGCAATGACCCAGGCACTAACACATGCACTGCTACAATCCCCTGTGCACTACCCATGCAGTCCTCTAATCACCTAGACACTACTCATTCACTCCTTCAATTACTCAGGTAGTACCCATGCAGTCCAGCAATCACCCTGTCACTACCCATGCACTCCTCTAATCACCCAGCCAGTAACATGTACTTATCCAATCACTCCGCCAATACCCAAGCACTTATAAATTCACCATGCACTCTCCTTGCAGTACTCTAATCATCCAGTCAGTACCCATGTACTCATCCAATGACCCAAGCACTAACCATGCACTGCTACAATCACCTGTGCACTACCCATGCAGTCCTCTAATCACCTAGACACTACTCATTCACTCCTTCAATTACCCAGGAACTACCCATGCACTGCTCCAATCACCCTGTCAGTACCCATGTACTTCTCCAATCACCCAGGCAGTACCATGTACTTATCCAATCACTCTGCCAATACCCAAGCACTTATAAATTCACCATGCACTCTCCTTGCAGTACTCTAATCATCCAGTCAGTACCCATGTACTCATGCAATGACCCAGGCACTAACCATGCAGAGCTACAATCACCTGTGCACTACCCATGCAGTCCTCTAATCACCTAGACAGTACTCATTCACTCCTTCAATTACCCAGGTACTACCCATGCACTCCAGCAATCACCCTGTCACTACCCATGCACTCCTCCAATCACCCAGCCAGTACCATGTACTTATCCAATCACTTCGCCAATACCCAAGCACTTACAAATTCACCATGCACTCTCCTTGCAGTACTCAAATCATCCAGTCAGTACCCATGTACTCATGCAATGACCCAGGCACTAACCATGCAGAGCTACAATCACCCGTTCAGTACCCATGCAGTCCTCTAATCACCTAGACACTACTCATTCACTCCTTCAATTACCTAGGTACTACTCATGCAATCCAGCAATCACCATGTCACTACCCATGCACTCCTCCAATCACCCAGCCAGTACCATCTACTTATCCAATCACTCTGCCAAAACCCAAGCACTTGTAAATTCACCATGCACTATCCTTGCAGTACTCTATTCATCCAGTCAGTACCCATGTACTCATGCAATGACCCAGGCACTAACCATGCACTGCTACAATCACCTGTGCACTACCCATGCAGTCCTCTAATCACCTAGACAGTACTCATTCACTCCTTCAATTACCCAGGTACTACCCATGCACTCCAGCAATCACCCTGTCACTACCCATGCACTCCTCCAATCACCCAGCCAGTACCATGTACTTATCCAATCACTCCACCAATACCCAAGCACTTATACATTCACAATACACTCTCCTTGCAGTACTCTAACCATCCAGTCAGTACCCATGTACTCATGCAATGACCCAGGCACTAACCATGCTCTGTCCCAATCACCCAAGCACTACCCATATACTCATGCAATAACCCAAGTAATTCCCATGCACTGATGCAATCACACATGCAGGACCCATGTAATTCTCCAATCACCTAGTTAGTATCCAAGCACTCATGAAATCACTCCGCCACTACCCAACCACTTATGAAATCACCCAGCCACTACCCATGCAATCTCCCAATCACCCGAGCACTACCCATGTACTCATGCAATAACCCAAGCATTACCCATGCACATATGCAATAACACATGCAGGACCCATGCAATTCCCCAATCACCCAGTTAGTATCCAAGCACTCATGAAATCACTCCGCCACTACCCAAGCACTCATGAAATCACTCCACAACTACCCAAGAACTTATGAAATCACCCAGGCACTACCCATACACTGTTCCAATCTCCCAAGCACTACCCATGTACTCATGCAATAACCCAAGCATTACCCATGCACTGATGCAATCACACATGCAATACCCATACAATTCTCCAATCACCCAATTAGTATCCAAGCACTCATGAAATCACCCAGGCACTACTTATACACTACTCCAATCACCCATGCACTACTCATGCAATCCTCAAATTACCCAGGGACTACCCATGTACTCTTTCAATCACCCAAGCACCACCCATGCACTCTTTCAATCACCCAGGCACTACCCATGCACTCATACAAGCACCTATGTACTACTGATGGACTCATACAATCACCCTGGCCCTACCCATGCACTCTTTCAATCCCTCAACCACTACCTATGTACTCATGCAATAACCCAGACACTACTGATGCACTTATGCAATCACCCAATCACTACCGATACACTCTTCCAATCACCCAACCACCACTTATATACTAATGCAATCACCCAGGCATTATCCATCCACTCATGCAATAACTCAGGCATTACAGATACACTCGTGCAATCATGCAGGCACTAGTCATGCACTCATACAATCACCCATGCACTACCCATGCACTGTTTGAATCAATCAAGCTCTACACATATAATCATGCAATCACCCAGGCATTAGCATGCAGTTATTTCTCTTTTTTAACCGGATAAGGTAGTTCTGAAAATAATTCTTTTTTTCTTCTTTTTTTTTAAATTTCTTTTTTTTTTTTAACTATTTTGTGAATTGTTTTGGTGTTTTTTGAAAAAACAAAAAAACAACAGAGAAAACTGTTAACTTTTGGAATTAAATAGTCATTCCAACACAAAAATCAAAAAATTAGCAACGATGGTTTCTTGCTGCAGAACAAACAGCAACAACTGACTGCTCCCCACAACACAATACAGTCTTACATTTCATGCAATGTTGTTCAAGGGTTGCAAACTCAGGACGAATGTCCGGTCCTCGAGATGAAGAGCTTGAGGCTCCAGAAGTGCTGGGAGCAGCTCCCTGGTCACCTTCCTGCATGGCTTCTTGTGCACGTCGGAGCTGTTCACGTGCCAGATGTCTCGGGTGGATGGTTTGAAGATGTTTAAACATACTTGATGTTCCACACGAATATTTCTTATCGCTTCCTCTTGATAAAATTCTTTTGCAAAGTGTACAGCTCACCTTTCTAGCGTTCACCTTCTTTTCACCATCTGGAATGATGAAAAACATCCAGACAATAGATTCCTTCCATTTTTTTAGAGGTTGGTCAAACTCTTCATCATCAGAAGGAAGATCTGCAACAGGAGTTGAAGAAGCCATTGTTCAATTTTTCAGCAAACACCCAAAAAATTCACTCACTAGCTGAAAAAACACAGCAGGTGTGCCCCAGTGATGCTGCAGAGAGAATGACAAAAATGGGTGGGGTCCTTCAAGTGCTAGAATGGAAAACCTTGTCAACCAATAAAATGCTTTGTTTTAAAGTCACATGGGGGTCGTGCACCCAGCGCGCAACCAGCACGCACGCGTCGCGACTCCGCGAAAATATATTAAACAATAATATAACTTTATTGCAACTACAAATATATGACTTTTATAATTAGTTTAGATAATCTCTTGCTCTCATATACACATTAAAGTAATATACATATAGTTTTAAAACATTATATTAGGGTGTGAGGAGGTGCATCAGATTATCACGTGGATGATGTCATCAGTGATGTCATTTGAGATGTCATCAGTGATGTCATCAGTGATGCCACTGACCATGTCATGAATGATGTAATATGTGATGTCATCAGCAGTGCATTGCGGGGGCGCGAGTTATAGTTAGCTGAACTAACTATAACAGCCGAATTTCTCTGGTTTAGTACGAGTGAAATGTCCAACTAACTATAACGTCCCTGAAACCTGTGGTTTTTTCAGTGAATTTTTAAGGTTTTTTAAATGCTAATTTCTAACTATAACGGGCCTGAAACCTATGGTTTTTTCAGTGAATTTCAAAGGTTTTTTAAATGCTAATTTCTAACTATAACGTCCCTGAAACCTATGGTTTTTTCAGTAAATTTCAAAGGTTTTTAAATGCTAATTTCTAACTATAACGTCCCTGAAACCTATGGTTTTTTCAGTGAATTTCAAAGGTTTTTTAAATGCTAATTTCTAACTATAATGACCCTGAAACCTATGGTTGTTTCAGTGAATATATATATATATAAATCGGGGGACGAGGAACCCACAACATCACTCCCCCGGCTGAACTTTTCAGGCGAAATGAGACTCTTCCAGATGACAACCAGACGAAAAGGAAGGGGGAAAATGAAACAGCCCAAGAGGACTCCACAAAACAAGAAGATCAAAGGGGAGGAGCAAAAAGAGGAATGCTAAACAAAAAGCGTTAATAAAAGAAAAAGTACAAGATAACAACTTAATTATAAACCTCTCCCAGAAGATCATTACAGAAAACCACAGGAGCCTTTTACATAAAGGACTCAGCTTATGCCCTAATACCAGATTTGATTTTGTCAGTACAAGAATAGATTTTTATACGTTCACAAGGAAAGTCAAGTTGAAGAAATATTATGCACAAAAGAAACAAGAATAGAGAAAAAAAGAAAAATTAAATCAATCACCATCTATAATCACAACTAAGGACTTGACAACGTTGCGATCCTTAACTAGTCTCGAAATGGAAGCATCCGGATTAGGAACTTCTCAAGCAGAACATATATCAGAAAAGGATCTGTGTGAATATTTAGAGATCCCCACAGATATTACATTGGAAAGCGGGTGCAAACCAAAGTCTAAATTCTGTCCTCAATTACCTGTTGGTAACAAACTGGATTTATTTTATGTAATTATGACAGATGAGCTGAAAAAGATGGCATTTATGGAGATTGGGTGGACAGTCAAAACAAATCAAAGAATGAAACAGAACTTAACCAACAAGGAGTGGGAAGCCCTAATGGCGACAGTATTGTAATTAAACCCAGTGACAAGGGAGGGAATATTGTGATCTTGAGTGTGCAAACAAATTTAGCAGAAGCCAATAGGCAGTAGAGCAACAAAAAAATCTATAAAAGACTCCCTGGAAGCCCGATAAAAGAACATATGGATCTGTTCTTTCAAAAGCTCACGGATTGGCACAATAAGGGTTTCCTGGACATGGAAAAACACAACTATCTTAAAACAACACATCCAAATATAGCCACGATTTACTTTTTCCCTAAAGTGCGCAAAGACCTGATCAACCCACTGGGCAGACCCATAGTAAGCTCAATAGGTACATTGCTGGAAAATACCTCAAGATTTGTTGACATATTCCCTTTTCCATACGTCAAGAATCTTTCGTCCTATTTGCGAGATTCACAGGATTTCCTTAACAGAATCAATGAGCTTCCATGGAAATCCACTTATCATATGGTAAGACAAGACATAAGGGAAAAAACAGGAGGGGGGGTGGCTATCATGTACAAAAATGAATACGGATGCATGACAACACCCCTGACTATCACTAACTGTGATACATCACAATTTAGTATTAAACTCTCCCCCAACGCTACCTTGTCAGGCACACTAATCTACAGACCCCCTGGTTCCACTAACACCTTTCTAGAGGAGTTTCCTGGTACAGTAGCAACAATGGTGGCCAGTAAGGGATCCACCACCCTACTTGGGGACTTTAACTTTCACTTAGATAAACTTGATAGTAACACCTCGAACAGACTGATTCAAGATATGGAAGCCATGCAACTTAAACAAATGGTAAGCGCAGGCACGCATGACAAAGGGCACATATTAGATGCCATCTTCTCCAATGAACCCAATCTAGCGGTAGGGACCCCCGTGCCAGTCCCCTGGACTGATCACCACTTTATACCCTTTACATTAGTTAACCCCCAGGCCCTACCCACATGTAATAAACTCACCAGGACTAGGAATAAATGGCCAAGAACTTTACAGGACAGCATGGTGAATGAACTGGCCCCATGCATGGCAGACAACATAGAAGAGGCAGATAAGAGGTGGGCAGACTGGATTAACAAAGTTGCAGCTCAGTACCCTCAGAAAACCAGACTAAGTAAGCAACCACCTAGGAAAAAAGCAGCTTGGTTTAACGCGAACCTAATCATGATGAAAAAATCCTGTAAAAAACTAGAAAGACAATGGAGGAAAAACTATGATCCCGCCATCAAGAGCCAATACAAGCTGGCTATTAGACAGTATCATAATGAGATGCTCCAAGCCCTAGCCAAATATTTCGAAGGAAAAATTAATTCAGCATGTAACTCCCCAAGAGAACTATTCAAGGTAGTGCGCTCCCTAACCTCCACTGATCAGGAAACAAACAATCACGCCTCATCCAAAGAGAGATGTAATGAGATGGTGAACTTTTTCAAAAATAAGGTGGAAATAATATATAACTCCTTGCAAGGAAGTAGTGGTTCAAACTACGTTGATGCACACTCAAGTAACAATGACAACTTGAGAATTAAAACAGGGGTAAGATTAGACCACTTCGCAGACCTAAGTAAAGAAGATATGACCTCTATCCTGCAAAAGATTAAATCCGGTTCTCCACAAGACCCGATTCCACCAGATATCTTGTTGCAGGGAGGTAAAAAAACTAGGTCCACAACTGCAGCACTCATATCACTCTCTCTTACACAAGGGATTATTCCCAAAACCTGGAAACATGCCATAATCCGGCCTCTGCTGAAGAAGCCCCATTTAGACCCGTCAGAGCCAGGGAATTATCGACCAATCTCACTTTTACCACTATTAGGCAAAATAACTGAAAAACAAGTCAATAAGACCCTGTCTCAATATTTAGAGGAGAATCGGATACTGCATGCCACTTAAAATGGGTTTCCGACCCCAACACAGCACAGAGTGAGCCCTGCTGGTGGTCACAGAGGAACTAAAGGGAATCCAAGACCAGGGGTGTACAGCAGCTATCCTGCTCTTGGATCTTAGCGCCGCTTTTGATACAGTGGAACATAAGACCATGATCCGCAGGTTAAAGGAAGCGGGTGTTACAGGCTCTGCACTAAAGTGGATTACCTCTTTTCTAGAAGATAGATCCTTCCAACTATTGGAAGGTGAGCAACTATCTGACACCCTCCAAATCTCGTGCGGAGTCCCACAGGGATCTGCATTAAGCCCAACACTATTTAACCTGTATATGCAACCACTGGCAGAGATAGTGCAAGAATTTGGACTATCTATAGTGTCATACGCGGACAATACCCAGTTGATACTATCAGTGAAGGAGGGCCCCCAATCCACGCACAACAACTTGGCACCATGCATGGTACAAGTTGCAGAATGGATGAATAATGACAGCCTAAATCTGAATGGAGGAAAAACAGAGCTTATGTTCCTGGGTAATAAGGCGGTCCCAAGAAACCTTATTAGCTGGCCTCCAGAACTGGGAGAACCCCCTGTCCCAAAGAACGCGGTTAAAAATCTGGGAATTTGGCTAGACGAAAGTCTGTCCATGGAGACTCAAGCCAGAAAACGTGCTTTGGATTACTGCACATGCTCCGGAAGATCCTCCCTCTCATTCCTGAACACACTCGCAGAACCGTGGTCCAGGCCCTTGTGGTGTTACAGCTGGATTATGGTAACTCTCTGTATCTTGGCGCACCCAAATACATTATAAACAGACTGCAAGTGGTGCAGAATACGCAGCTAGGATACTGCTGCGCATTCCCAGACAGCAGTCAGCCAAGGCAGCCTTGAAGACACTACACTGGTTCCCTATCCAGGCCAGGATCAAGTTCAAGTCACTATGTATTGCCCATAGAGCTATGAATGACAAAGGTCCGACCTTAATCGAAAAGCTTGTCACACACTACATCCCAGGCAGACCCCTAAGATCCTCTGCAGATCTACTCATGAAACAAACTAGGATAAAGATATCCAGGTGGGGAGGCAGATCCTTCTCGCATCTGGCTCCTAGCCTATGGAACTCCCTGCCTAGGGAATTGCGTATGCTGACTGATGAACTGGCCTTCAGGAAAAGACTCAAAACTTGGCTCTTCCTTTAACATCCTATGCACCCTGACTGCCTCCTCTGACTCCTAGCGCTGGGAAGCCTTCAGGCAGCCATGCGCTCTACAAATCCATAAACATAAACATAAACTTTAGATGTGGTCTCATTGTATACTTTATTACAACATCTTGATGGAATTAACGCATGTAAATACTTTTTGCGGACCCTCTCAATCTCCCTCTTAGAACAATCATATATTTTCATCAACATGCTAGATTTCTGTCTCAACCGTAATGTATTTCTGTTGAACAACAAATATTACCTCCAAGTACAGAGAACAGTCATGCCATAGGGATATCATTCGCCCCAACGTATGCAAACTTATTTATGGGTCGCTGGGAAGCAGAAGTGGCTTGGAGTGAACAGAACAAAGCAAAAATGGAGCAAATGATCTTATGGGTATGAATGCAAACTTATTTATGGGTCGCTGGGAAGCAGAAGTGGCTTGGAGTGAACAGAACAAAGCAAACATGGAGCAAATGATCTTATGGGTACATTTTATAGACAACCTCTTCTTAATATGGGAAAGTGAAAAATCGGACCTGGAATGCTTTCTGAGGTCTTTGAACCAGAATGATCTAAATCTAAAATTCACTTTTGACATCCAGGATAACAAAATTAATTTCTTGGACATCACGATTTATATTGAAGAAGAGAGGATCTGCACTAAAATGTACAGGAAACCGACAAGTACAAATAGCATACACCATGCTAACAGCGGACACCCGCTACCGCTCAAATGGAGTGTCCCCTATGGGGAATTCCTGAGGGTAAGACGATGCTGCTCAGAAGAATCTGATTTCAAATACCAGGCGAAGGAGCTGTCAAAAGATTTCAAACAAGAGGATATCCAGAAACAGTCTTACAAGATGCCTTAAAAAGAGCAAGTTCAAAGAAACGAGAGCACTGTTAACCCCTTGACCGCGATCGGAATTCCGCTCGTGTGCTGGACATTCCGATTGCGGGTGCAGTCGTGACGAGCTCAGCTCGTCATGCGCACAGCGCTACCGCATGACGAGCTGAGCTCGTCACGCGCATCGAAGGGGTTAAGGCTTAAGGAAGTCCTAAATATGGAAGACATGAATAAAAATCAGGTTGTCAGATATATAACTGAATACAATACATCCAGTAGAAGGGTGAGGGGCATACTAAAGGATAATTGGAGAATTCCACTTGTGGACGAAGTACTAAAAGAAATACTTCCCAAAGTGCTGAATATCACTTATAGGAAAGCACCATCATTAGGAGATCTACTGACCAGCACATATATGAAACCAACTAAGACACAAACCTACATGACCACATGGCTCACAGCTCCAACTAGAGGTTTTTTCAAGTGTGTAAAGTGCAAAGCCTGTAGGCATGGGTTAAATAAAACAGAATACAAGACCATTTATGGGAAGATGAATAAGATACAGGAGAAAATCACCTGTGAGACAGAATCAGTATTATATGTCCTAGAGTGTCAATGTGGCATAAAATACGTGGGCATACAATCAATAAATTCAAGCTCTGTATACTTCAACACCTGAGAGTAATAACAAATAAAGACTATTAGTATGCCATGGCTAGACACATATGGGAAACATATGATGGAAATGTAGAAAACATGAAATACTACGGCATCAAACATGTACAGGAGAAACCTCGTGGGGGTAACCGAGAATTGGAGCTACGTCGCGAAGAATCAAGAAAGATCTTATTATTGGGGACAAAGTCCCCAAATGGACTCAATATTGGTGCTGAACTGTACATCCATATTCAATATGTCTCATCAGCCTATTCATATGATTATTGCACTTTTATACAGCCTTTTTGAAATATTCTTCACATACACTAGTCCCTTTTCTTGGCCAAAACCTTCTCATAGTGATGACTGATATGGACTACATATATATATATTGGCATTTTAGATTAGTCTATGGCATGCACTTTAGGTAATTTCCTGCAATTATCTGTAATAATTTTTTGCGGTTTGGGTAATAGTACAGTTTAATATCATATATGCTTTGAAAAAGGAGGTCTGTATACACATCTCTTATTGATCTAGGACATGAATGAGGCCTTTTAAAAAAAAAATTATGAGATCCTGACGCCAACAGTACTACACTTTAGATCCTTCACACTAGCACCTTGAGACTTGGTAACTAGATGCACTTTAAGCTATCTTTGAACAATTGGGAGATATTTCAACATGTAGTTAAAAATGTACAAAATGAAATGTTTATATGACATTAGATCAGTAACATTTTAATCTATATACATTTTTATATATATATATATATAAATATATATATATATATAATTCACAGAAAAACCATAGGTTTCAGACACGTTATAGTTAGAAATTAGCATTTAAAAAACCTTTGCAATTCACTGAAAAAACCATAGGTTTTAGGGACAGTTATAGTTAGTTGGACATTTCACTCGTACAAAACCCGTGAAATTCCCCTGTTATAGTTAGTTCAGCTAACTATAACTCGCGCCCCCGCAATGCACTGCTGATGACGTCACATATTACATCACTCATGACATGGTCAGTGACATCACTGATGACATCACTGATGACATCTCAAATGACATCACTGATGACATCACTGATGACATCATCCAGGAGGTGGTGGTCCCCGGGGCTTTGGGGGTCTGTAACGGACCCCCATATTCAAATCTTTAGTGCCCCGGGGAGGTGGCGGTCCCCGGGGCATGTGGGGGGGCTGGAGCCCCCCCACACAGGTCAAAAAATTTAAAAAAAGAAGCCCGGGGAAGTGGCGGTCCCCGGGGCAGCGGGAGGGCAAAGAGCCCTCCCGCACCATTATTTTTTTTAAGCCCCAGGGGGTGACGGTCCCCGGGGCTTGGGGGGGCCTTAGAGGCCCCCCCACATATTAAAAAGAAAGCCTGCATGCCCCCGGGACTTGGCCCACCCGGGGGCCAATTAACAACGAAGCGCGCTTCTTTTTTTTTTTCTCGGCGGGATCCGCGCACCCTGAGCGCATCCCGCCGATTTTTTTTTTTAAAATGCTTTTTCTGCCCAGGGGTCCTTGAGGGACCCCTGAGCAGACCTAGGGGGTCAGGGTGTTTCTACCCTGCCCCCTTTGTGCGTTTTGCGCACTTGTTTCTTCTGGGTTTTTTTCTAATCGGCAGGATCCGCGCACCCTGAGCGCATCCTGCCGACTTAAAAAAAAATGCTTTTTCTGCCCAGGGGTCCTTGTGGGACCCCTGAGCAGACCTAGTGGGTCAGGGTGTTTCTACCCTGCCCCCTTTTGCGCTTTGCGCACTTGTTTCTGTCCCTCGGTTCTACCGAGGGACAAAATGGCTGCCAACACTTCCTGATTTGGAGTGTTGACAGCCACTTGAAAGCCAATTAACATGCAGCTCGTGATCGGGAGGGTGCGCGCAGGGTGCACTCAGGGTGCGCGAATCCGACGCGGCCATAGATATATATGTGATTTTCCTTTTGATTTTCTCTGGAACTACTGAACGGATTTACACCATTTAACAAAAGGGTTCTTTCTGAACCAAGAACTACCTCTTTGCCAAATTTGGTGTAATTCCGTTCAGCAGTTCGAGCTGTAGCCGTGTCTAAAGTTTCCTATGGGAAAATGAATGGGGAAAACACGTTTTGGGACCCCCTTTTTTCTCGGCCCCCGCTTGACGAATCACCCCGAAATTTTCAGGGTAGGAGCGGAACGGAGCGGGCCATAAAGTTTAAAAATTTCGCGAAGATTCGTCAACCGGCAAGAGAGTTATTTCAAATAGAATGTCGCGGATTTCCTATGGAAAATAGGTCCTAACTATAACTATCTACTGGCGACCGCCAGTAGATAACATATGTATATATATATATTATCTACTGGCGGTCGCCAGTAGATAGTTATAGTTAGGACCTAGTTTCCATAGGAAACTCGTTTATAGTTTTCTCAATAGCTTTGGCGCCAGTTGACGAATCTTCGCGAAATTTTGAAAACTCGTAACCCGCTCCGGTCAGCTCCTGTCTTGAAAGTTTCGGGGTGATTCAGCAAGCGGGGGCCGAGAAAAAAGGGGGTCCCAAAACGTGTTTTCTCTATGTTAATTCCCATAGGAAACTTTAGACACGGCTACAGCTCGAACTGCTGAACGGAATTACACCAAATTTGCCAAAAAGGTAGCCCTTGTTTCAGAAAGAGACCTTTTTTTTAAATGGAGTAAATCCGTTCAGTAGTTGCGGAGAAAATCAAAAGATAGAGGTCATAAAATCTATTTGCAATAGGAAACTTTAGACACGGTTACAGCCAAAACTGCTGAACGGAATTACACCAAATTTGGCAAAAAGGTAGTGCTTGGTTCAGAAAGCGCCCTTTTTTTTAAATGGTGTAAATCCGTTCAGTAGTTCCTGAGAAATTTAAAAAAATAAAAGTTTCGATATCAATGGCCACGGTGGATCTGCGCACCCTCCCGATCACGAGCTTCATGCTAATTGGCTGTCAACACTCCAAACCAGGAAGTGTTGGCAGCCATCTTGTGCCTCGGTAACCGAGGCAGAAGAAAACAGAAAAACTAAGGCGCAAACCAAGAAAAGGGGGCATGGTAGAAACACCCTGACCCCCTAGGCCTGCTCAGGGGGTCCCACAAGGACACCCAGGGCCCAAAAAAGCATTTAAAAAAAAAGAAAATCGGCAAAATGCGCTCCGGATCCGGCCGCAAAACAAAAAAAAAAACGAAGCGCGGGCTCCCGCGCTTCGTTTAATTGAAGCCCCCGGCTGGGCCAGGTCCCAGGGGCAGTAAAAAAATGTGTGGGGGGGCCCCAATCCCCCCCACACTGCCCCAGGGATTTCTACCCCCCGGGGCTTTGCAACAATATTTGCAGGGCGGCACATGGCCCCCCTGCAGCCCCAGGGACCGCCACCCCCCCGGGGCTTGTTTTTTTAGAGTTAGGGGGCCTCTAAGGCCCCCCAAGCCCTGGGGACCGCCACCCCCCAAGGCTTTGATCAATTATAATCGCAGGGGGGCACAGTGCCCCCCGCAGCTCCGGGGACCGCCATCCCCGGGGCTTCTTTTTTTTAAATAAAATATACCTGTGTGGGGGGGCTCGAGCCCCACCACACGTTCCGGGGACCGCCACCTCCCCGGAGCACTAATATTTAAATTTGGGGGTCCGTAACGGACCCCCGAGCCCCGGAGACCACCACCTCCCCAGGGCCGGCTCCTGCAGTGTCCCGGGGTGCCCACCCCCAGGACACTGCTGTTTGCTATGGATTTTGGAAGAGAGAGCAGGAAATCTGCTCTCTCTTCCAAAATCTAAAGCAGATTGCTTTTCCACACGGGAGCTGCATGTTAGCAGCTTCCCATGTGGAAAAGCAATGCCGGCTCCTGCAGGACGCGAGGAGCCGGCGGGACCGTGGGGGCATTTGGGCTCCCCCCACGGTCCCCAACGGATAGGGCCTGCCCCGGGGGATGGGGTCCCCAGGGCTAGTAGTGGCCCTGGAGGGGGGCCACACGGCCCCCCTCCCCAAAATAAAAATAAAAAGAAATGCGGCCATGCCCCGGGGGATGGGGTCCCCGGGGCCGGAATTGGCCATTGCTGTCATCAGTCTTCGAGTCTCTCCGGTAGCAAGGTCATAATAAGCATCGTTAGAAGAATTTCCACATAAACTACGCAGTGTTCCGAAAACTAAAACGAAAAAGTTTTTAACAAAAAGGTACTAATTTATAATTAAAGTAGAACTATAGCTTAAAATAGAATAGTATACTAGGAGCTTACAACAATGCCCTTTTTACTTTTTCATTACAGTTAATGCATATCAAGAAAAATTATATACTTATTTCTCCTCCAGTAATGTGTCATCTTGATGCAAATGAGGTAGGCATAACAATTACAACTTTATACCTTGACCCTGAAAATAATAACAGCATATGAGGTCACAGGAAACAGGAGAATCAATTTTTATTTATTTTCATTTCATTTTTTGTTTATACATTGGGAAGTTTGGCTCTAAACACTGACAACACAAACTATTTCACTTTCATCATTTATTTTTATTTGGGTTTGTCTTCTATTGTCACATTCACAGCATCCAATCTGAGTTTTGGATAATGCTGGAAATCTATCGTCTGATCACATGTGGTTGTTACACATTGTCGTGGTTTAATACTGACTCGAGGAAAGAAACTTTTGCTCTGATCTCTTTTATCGACAGGGGTACCTATAGTTTTATTAGTTATTTTTAATTGTATAATAAGACATCTAAACTCTAGACTATAATTGTGTTATTATTTTTCTGTTTAGTAACCACTGCGACGGTGTTCCCGATGAAGGCCTAGCCGAAACGCGTTGTCTTGACACAAACCACCAGTTTCTGCATATTAAGCCATTTGTGATTTATGAGCTTCTTTGCACATCTCTTTTTTTAATTATATAGAAAATCAAAAATAAGGAACATAGGGGCCCATTACGATACCCGGCGTAAAAAAATCCGCCAGGCATGGAAGCGGCAAAAATCCGCCCGCACACACCGCCTGAACACCGACCACGCCATTACGATTACACAAACCGAAAACCGCCATCGGCGGAAAAATCACACAAAATACCGCCCGCCATCGTCCGAGTCGGAGTCAAACCGCCCGCCACGGACGGAAACACGCACGACAACACAAAACCGCCCGCCCACACGGCCAACACACCGCACGTGAAATTACGATCGCACCGACATGAGCGCGGAAAAACCACAAATATACCGCCCGCCAGCGCAAACAACGCCGATGAGAATCGACACGGCAGAAGCCATGGCGCCAACATACCTGCACAGAAACCATCCGCACACAAAACCAATAGCACACAACATGGCCAACAAGTCCACACAGCAAGGCACGCACAAATACACAAGCACAGTACACATCCCGAAAACACCCCCCGGACAAACAAAAAATACAAAGGCCAGAACCCCAGACACAACACACCTGAAAACAACAGACCATGAGGACACACCCACATAGGTGAGTACAAAAGCAGCACTCCCACAGACCACAACCCCTTGCTACATTGCAAACCAGAGAGGAGAGGAGAGGACACAGTGACACAGCAAGGACAGCAGCACACCACAGAAACGCACACATCACAACCACCACCACCACCACCACCACCACCACCAAACACCGGCACCACAAACCCCCTGCACATTACACAACACACACCGCACCAGCACCACAAACACCATGGCACCACAAAGAATGCCCAAGTTCACGCCCATGGAGCTGACGGTCATGGTCGACGAGATCATCAAGGTGTACCCACAAATCTATGGGAACATGGTCCAGCACACACCACTAGCCACCAGAAACAGAATGTGGAACCGGATCGTAGACCAGGTCAATGCAGTCGGGACCCTGCCCAGGAACAGAGTCGAGATTAACAAACGTTGGAATGACGTAAAGAGCCTGGTCAAGAAGAAGGAGGGCAAAAACAGAGAGCTGGCTGCCGTCACTGGCGGAGGGAATCCCGCGCTCTTTAAGACCTTCAAAGCGTGGGAGGAGAAGGTGCGAGTCATCATACATCCGGAGATCCTCGCCGGATTAGCAGGGGAGTGGAGGCTGGTAAGTACAAACTAATGTATACCAGCACACCGCTATGTACTCACATGCACTACCACCATGCCACAGCTCCCAGGGACAAACACCCCCATGTCCAGCACACAATACACAACACATCACACACACATGCAACAGACACTACCACACACAGCCCAAACCGAACAACTGCAAGATACGTGGGGGCATGTGTACACTCAGCCAGCCACGTAACCACCAACAGGTCCCCATATATGCCAGAAGCGCCACAACGAGCACCCACCACACCCATGTGTCCGCCACAGCTGCACTAACCGACAAGTAACAGGTAAGTGGCAGGAACACAAAGTGCAGTGGGTGGGAGGGTGGACAGCCCAAGTACAACACACACCAGGCCCCAGTCCCACAGCACAGCAAGGAGGAGCATCCCCCACACCCCACAGCCACGTGTCAGCCACCGCAGTGCACAACGACAGCCGAAAGGCAGACATCACGGTCCACAGCAATCGGTGTCAGTGGGTGTCCAGCCACCCCCACGACCCACTACACCCCCCCACCCCCACAGACCTGCAACATGGAGCACCCCCGCTAAGAGCCATGTGGCATCCAGTACAGTGCACGCACGAACAACTTGCAGGTGGGAAACTGGACAGGGCTGGATTACTGGAGGCATGAGGACCATGACACGACCAACACATGGGACATGTCACGTAGCAGACGAACACGCAGCACCGCCCACCGTCACGAACAAGTGAACAATGTGCACACGGACATGAACAACAGACTCACACCCCACATGACCCATCACAGACATAGCAACACCCAAGGAGCCACGTCTGCATGCACAAGCCACACTGAATATAGTCCCACACGGCAGCCACTGTGCAACTCATCACACACAACCGAAACACCATTGAAGTCCTGTCCATGTAGCCCCTACTGCCTGTCAACCACACACCCCACAACTACGCCTATGTAAGACAAACAACACTAGACGCAACAGAGCGGAACAACAGAAATGCACACGAACACCACTGAACCCATCAAACACACAGACACACCATGCACATACAACATACCATCCATCCCATCCGTCAGCCCCAGTCTCATGAAAGGCATGTCATCCGCACAGCTGCCACACATACAGCAGTCACGCTAAGACACATGCCCATGACCAACCATGTGCCAGAAGTCAATTAAGCGCACGACACACTGTGAGCAACAACACACAACATGGGCCACACACCCCCGAGCACTGCAGTGATGCACATGGCACAGGGCAGCACGCACACCAAGGAGATGGGACAACTGCAATACGTTGGCTGGCACACAACTATCACTCACTCATAACGATGCGTCCAATGCCATGTCCAGTAATCACAACAGACAGCAAATATGCAGGCCATGTCAAGCATGCACACACCTCAAACCATGCACTGTCATGCTGCCACAACACATGTCACGTTCGGCACCCATGGCTCACAGCATGTACCCCAAAAGCATATCCCCTCCCAAATGCGAATCTGGGGCATGGCCCCCATGTTGCCATATGCGTTCCTAAGCGTTCCATGTGAACCCCAAAAGCAAAGTACAAACCAGACCCAGGATGGGCCAGGAGCCCGCATACACCAGAGTCACAATGAGTAGGGGCACAGCAACACACCCATCGGCATGGCCAATCCGTCCCATGCCACATGTGCACAGCACACAGTCCCATTGCCTAGTACACACAACTACAGATGCCACAGCCACACACTCGCCTCCGGGAAACCCATGTACGAGATTGCACGAACTGCCAATGTCAGACGACAAATACATACTTCGCCAGGTGCAACACAATAACAAATCTCATTCTCCCCACAGGTGACGAACTGCCGGATGCTGGGGATGGAGACAGCAGCCAGCACAGCCAGCCCACAAGCCCCCAACGAGGACACACGGATCTGGAGGATCTGTCCATCCTCTTCGGACACGGACCACCAAGCAGGCCCATCTGGCGTGGCAGGGCCCAGCCGCTCCCCAGGACCCCTCCTACCCACCAACCCATCATCCAGGGATGCTGAACAGTCCCAGTCCCCTGCTGCCACTGTCGTTACGGCCACACCCACGGTCATTGCGGCCACTACCACTGCCGCAACCGCCACCATCGCCGCACCGACCACCACCGCCTCCACCACCACCACGTCTTCGCTGGCACCAGCCCCAGCGCAGGTGGTGGCCCGTCCGACTGGATCCACCCTGGGAGCCACAGCGAGGACCGTGGTGTGCAATGTGGCTAGTGGGCAGGCCGGTGGCAGCAGGACTGGTAGGAGGAGCAGGGTCAGGGAAACGCCAGCCTCCCCTGGGAGCCATGCCCTGCCTCAAATGGCCAGAGTCCTTGGGGCCTATGAAGAGGCCCAAGGACAATGGGCCAGGTCTGCTACAGACACGCGGGAGGTGCTGGGGGTGCTGAGGTCCATGGACGCCCGTATGGGCCAATTCGTGTCCCGTATGGACCAACTCGTGGACCTCATGGGCCAGCTGGTGGTGGCGGTGGGGTCACAGGCAAGGCCAGCAACACCACCTCCGCCACCACCTGCTAGGGCGCAGGCTCGGGCAGCAGTGTCCACTTCCCCTGCGTCCACAGCCAGTGAGCACACCTCACCCACCACCAGCAGGTCGCCATCACACACCCCCTCCCAAACGTGGAAGGGGCCGTCCGAAGAGGAAACAGATCTCCCGGGAGGACTTCGCACGCTCCAGTCGCAAGTGAGGCAGCCAGCCAGCCTTCCGCCAGCCTTCCTTGACCAGCCACTGCATTGACTTGCTCTACGATCCCACTCCACACAGCCATCTGGATGGCATGTGTGTGTTGGACTATGGACATAGAACCAGTGGGTACACCCTGAGCATCACGCAGCCATGACCGACAGCTCATTGTCACTGCACGCACCACTTTTGTCATCACCTTACACACAATCACATGTCACAGTTTGTAATAAATGCACCTTTTTCACTAACTGCTGTTTGTGCCCTGTGTCTTTATTTGTACGGAATACAACGGACACCTTGGGCGGAAAGGCACCTGATGCGTGGCATGGCAATGGAATCCGGAGGGCCTGTAGGGACCTAGGGGTGGGAGACAGAACAGGAGCACATTCAATGAGTGTGTCACACACCCATCACACAGTACATGTCAACAACTACAAGCAATGTACACACATCGCACAGAGCAATAGGGCACAATGCCACAGTCACCAACAGTGGCATACTACCCTGGCCATGGAGCGTTGACACACTGCACGCAGTGAACATACGGCCACCCTGACACAGCACACACACACCTGCACAGATACAGACACATCATCCGTCGTACATGGACACTCACCGTCAAGTGAAGTAGCGGGCGATGAGCTGCTGGCGCACATTCCCAGCTTCCTCCTCTCCGCTGTCCACCTCACTCGAGCTGTCCTGGTCTGCGGGCTGGGGCCCTGGTTGATCTCCGTCATCCACAATGAGGGGGATCTGCTTCCGAATGGCCAGATTGTGCAGCATGCAGCACGCCACCACTATCTGGCACACCTTCTGTGGGGAGCACGCCAGTGCACCCCCGGTGCGGTCCAGGCACCTGAACCTGGACTTGAGGAGGCCAAAGGTACGCTCGACCACACGTCTGGTCCTCCCATGTGCCTCATTGTATCGATCGTCTGCTGGGGTGCGAGGATTCCTCAATGGACTGAGCAGCCATGCCCCATTCGGATACGCAGAGTCACCTGGGTGTGAGGGACACAGAGAACCGTTGCTATTCCAACTGGACAGGGGACAGCATCGCACAACCAGCACGCTACACCACTCCACATACTCACCGACAATACAGCCACGATCCTGTTGCAGATTGGCCATCAGTCGTGGCAAGATGCTGTTGCGCATTATGTGTGCGTCATGGGCCGAGCCTGGAAACTTGGCACACACGTGGGTGATCACCATGTCCGCAAGGCACACCACTTGCACATTCAGGGAGTGCGTGTGCTTCCTGTTGCGGTACAGGTGCTCAGTGGCCTGTGGTGGAACAAGGCCAACATGAGTGCAGTCAATGGCTCCCACGACGTGTGGGATTCTGCCAAGGGCATAGAATGCACCCTTCACTGCCGCCAATTCACGAGCCCTGGGGAATCTGATGTACCTGTTCCGGTACAGCATCATGGCTGCCAGTACATCCCTCAGCACCTTGCTGAACATGGGCTGGGACATCCCTCCTCCACTGCCCACTGTGTGCTGGAATGACCCAGTGGCGAAGAAATGCATGGCGGCCATCACCTTAGCCGTGGGGGTGACAGCAGTCGGATACACCCTGCGGGGACGGAGATGGGGCTCTAACATGGCACACAGTCGATGCAGGGTTGGCCTGTCCAGCCGAAACTTCCTGATTACCTCTGTATCGTCCATGTCCGCCAGCAATTGGTATGGGCGGTCAATGTTCGGTCTCCGCCTGGGTAAAATGGCAGAGGACACATGTCAAAGCAACACGGCACATAGCAATTTCGCATACACATCACTGACATGACTGAGCAAGCACATGAGCCACAGCCCAGCTGTCAAGCTGGGACGGCACGGCCACAATACACTTACACAGGTCTCCCAACAATGGCAATGGCAAGTGAGACATACCACTGCCATGTGCATGCACATGGGGATCTAGGCCCCAATGACTTGCGGGGCGTGCTGATGGGGACTGACTGCATATTCGTCAAGCGGCAACGCCACGGCAACATGAGTGTCTGCTGAGCATGGAACTGCTTCCGAGGCTGGATGAGTATGGCACACGACGACGACGATGTGGGCACGGGCTGAGCGGCCAATACAAGTGGGACCTGTGGCACGAGGGGATATGAGACAGTAGTAGGTGTCAGCACTGCACCCTATGTACAGCACTGTACGGATCACAGCTCCCGAAACATTGACTGGTGTCCACATTGACAGCCCCATGCCAAGACGGCTGTGTGCTTGCAGTCACACGTCACAGGTGAGAGGTTACATTGCACGTGCCAGGTGGCAGACGTACATAGTGGGAGCTGGCATGTGTGTGCATGTGTCTCCTGTTCAGGATCCACCAGATGGGCGCTGACTCTGTACTGACCATTGGACACAGCATGTTCCGTGGAAGGCTTGTGTGTGTGGGATGGTGGCACTGGATGTGCCTCCGTTGGGTGGGGGGCCATGCACAGGGCGGGTACGTCGATGATTGCGCATTGTTGGTCACGGTGGGTGCACCAGCTAAGATGTGTTGCCCTGTGTTCAATTCCTATGTCCGCATGTTGATGGACTGTGGATGTGGGCAGACTACACATTGGTCGATGTGCTGTCTATATGCATGTGCCTTCACACCAGGCACAGCTGCCCCTGCACATGTGACCCCTGCTGGACTCGCTGCTGGGTCTGTGGAGCTGATGCACCTTCTGCGCGTGGGGCGGACAGCTCTCCTCACTTCCCTCATTGCGCATGTCATGTCTTTGCCGCAGGTGACATGGATCATGGAGGGCCCACATGTACGCGTGGGTAGGCTACACATGATTGTTCACTGGTCGCCACCCCCAGTCAGTGTTTCGAATGGGAAGGTTGTCGTGCTGGTGGTATGTTCGATGTGGCGGATGGGCGGGCCTAGGTGCGGGCTTACATTCCGGACATGGGGGGTAGTTGGATTGGCGACTAGTTGCAGTACACACGGGACACGTCTCTTCCTTTCCACATCTGGGTCATCCCTTGTACTAACTGACAGTGATACAGTCATCTTCGCCCCAGCCCTCATGTCCTCCCCTCGCCCCCCAATATGCATGCTCACCTGCGAGGCTAGCGCTTGCACAGGCAGCCCCAAGCTCGCACCAGAGAGGGCAAGGAGTGTATGTGTGGGTCCAGTTGCACGAGTGGGCTGTCTCAGGGTATGATGTGTGGCGGGACGCCGTCCACCTGCGTGGTGCCCCAAATGGAGACCCGGCCTGCATGGACTATGCATCACAGTCTTCGCCTTCCGGATCCGCCACCTGCGACACCCAGTGGCTGTGGCTGCCCTTGCGGCCATGCCGCGTCCGTCTGTGGCTGATGGCCCACACATTCACTCTTTGGCCTCTCTGGGGAGGGCTCAGGGGTGGTGGCGCACGCGCTTGCACTTAGTCGCAATGGCATGTGGCGTGGTTGGTATGATGGGCAATGGATGGGATGGTGCGAGCCACCTCCCGTGACGTCAGTGCTGCTCGTGCTGTGGTGCGTCCCCCCTACACTTCCATTTGACTTTTTGCCATGCTGGACGTTGAGGTTCTATTGCCTGCGTGATATGACCAGGAGGAGCGCGAGGAGACCTCTCACACACCATGCTCCACTGCCATCCCGTGCCCTGTATCGCCTGTGCGGATTGACTATGTTGGGGTTACACCTGGTCGACTGGGGCTGTGTGTGCCTTGTCAAGGGGCATGGCGGGCGCACAACAGGATCCAGCTTGTCCACAGAGGGTGGGCTGAGGTGCGCCTGGTACCGCTTTGTACGTGTGCCCGGCTGCTGTGCACACACGTGTTCACTCCCCCGACAGGTGTCCTCTCACAATGCCCAGGGAAGCGGTGGTGTACTGTTCATGAGCCCTCCCAACACGGCGTGCTCCAACTTGGCATGTGCGCATCTACCCGTCGCACCCACCCACCTGAGCACTGCGTCCATACGACTTCACACGACACATGTGTGTCTTCCACAGTAGTGCTACTCATTTGCGTTGACATCCAATACCAGTGGACTACATGGTCATGTCACGACTGCCGTGTACTTCACATACTCTCATCCTCTCTCATTCGTACTTGTGAAATGAGTCAGCGGAGACAGTTCTGGTTTCAAACATTATATTGAGTCTTCTGTCCTCTGTGATGCAGTATAGTGGACACTACTGGCAGCGGAATACATATTGAGGATATACTGAGCATGATCACAAATGGGATAGGGTGTGGGGTTACATCTGCTTGGCCAAGGCTGTGCTAATGTACATTTACGTATAGCTGCGGAGCTGCGGACTTTGACACAGACGGTATACATGTAGCCTACCAGACCGCTCGGCATCATGGGCACAGTCCATCTCAGTTCCATGTGACAGGTTTGCTGCGGTTGTTCCTCATGCACGCGTGCATGTGAGATGACATCAGGGCATGTGCTTGCGTGCATGCAGCGGCGTGCCACTTGTTGTTGCACTGTGGTGGTTACTGGACATGTCACAGTCACTGGGGTCGTGTTGTTGTTGTATGCACTTGTCGTCCATGCAAAGGTCCTGGTATGGGATTCCCGGGGCGGGGGTGGGAGGGGTGCAGCACCCACAGACTCCAGGCGACCTATTCATGTCCACTGAGCGGTGTGTGTGTCCATGGGCGCTGGATCCATGTCGTGTCCTGGTTGTTCGTGCAGTTCCGTCCATGTGGGTGCGATGCACAGAGCCCATGCCACTGCCTCCCACGATGCATGCGGTGTTCCTGGATGTGATGGGGAACAGTGTGCATGTCCCGGTCATATCCGATGTCATGGCGATGTCGTTGATGGTGTGGTTACAGTTGCCGGTCGTTTGGTATGGCTGTTGTGGTGGTGACTGGCCAGTCCGTGCGGAAGCTGAGCATGGGTGCGGGGTTGGACTTCATAGGTCACTCGGGGAACCTGCGTTGTGGTCCGACGTATTTACAGGTTGTCAGGTATGCGATGCCGTCCAGCAGGGCTTCCATGTCATTGGTGGTGTACATGTTTGCCAGCCAATGAAGCGGATGGTGGCTGTCAAGGTGTTGTTCGTAGGTTGTCCCTTGGAGGACCATGATGGGGCATGCTGGGTGACATTCGATGTAGCTGTTCTCGATGATCCGTCGTGTGGAGGCACAGTGGTCCCATTTCAGTGCGCGTGCGATGTTGGCCACATACGCCATGCCCCCATAGGCAGAGCAGGCCCTGTCGTGTGCGTCCAGAGGGAGGAGTAGTGGTAGCAGGTCCGCCTTCAGACATGCCGGGTTGGAGAGGCATATCTCGACGGGATGCTGGTAGGGACACCTCCGACAGTAGAAGACGGGCATGACGCAGCTGAACAATGTGATGCGGTAAGTCAGTCGGTAACTTACGTTCAGCAGGGACAGGAGATCGCATCCCAATGTATGGAACAGTGTTGGTTTTGTACAGCTTGAGCTCTTCGGCGTAGTTGGGTAGGTGTGTTGCGGTTGCCATTTCGCAGCGGTTCGTTGAGGTGGCGTGCTCCGGCTGTGTGTGCAGTCTGCAATGTGCACGCTCCGGGGTTGCTGTGAGCTCTGTGTTGTCGTAGGGAGACAGGACTTGTGTTCTGTTTGCTTGTTTGGAGGACACGGGCCCTCTTCCCACATGCTTCTCAGACAGTTCAAGGTCAGTGCTGTGTGACTCCTTCCAATTAACTTGCATGTGGCCGACATGGGGGAGTGTTTTCTTCTTTCTTCCCCGTCCGTTGTGTGCTTCTGTGATATGCGCTATCTGCCGTGTGGTCGGTCTCCTCGGCATGCCTGTGTTGGTCTATTCTTGGACAATGGCTGTATTCACCGGCTTCTGTCGTAGGGCTGTGGTTTCGGAGTTGGAATGGAAGGTCATTCAGTGCTGTCTGCTCTCCCTTGTGTGGGCGGCAGCCTGCCTTTCCGCTCTGCGTTGGGCCTTGTGTGTGGATGTTATTCTTGGGCCACCTGTTGTCGGTCACCGGGCTCTTTGGTGTTCCGTTTCATGTGTCTTGTTCATATGTGCAGGGTGGTATGGGTTTTTCTGTGTGGTACTGGCGTTCCTCTTCCCGAAGGGGCCCTGCTTCTCCTAGTTGGTGTTGCCGCCGCTGTGTGCTTCGCCATGTTTGTTACACTGGGGTGTGTCCTGCTGTTGCGTGACTTCACTGACATGTGTGCGTCGGTTGTGTGGCGTTGGGTGTTGTCCGTGAATTGGGCGTTGGGTACATGTCTGTGGCCGGCCTGTCACGTGTCATGTGCGTTCGGGGTGGGGCTGATGTGTGTGCTGCTTGGTTGTGTCCCTGTGTCTGTGTGCGACGCATGCATGGCGCTGCGGTTGGCCTCTGCGTTGTGCGCATGTGTGGCGGCGTCATCGGCGCTTTGGGGCCGTGACGGGGTGGTTGGTTCCTAGTCCCAGGTGGTGTGTACACATGTGTTCCGCGATGTTTCGATTTGGCCTGTGTGTCATATGTGGATGCAATGGTGGATGTGTAGTGTGCACGCGCTGGTGGGGGGTTGTCCGCTTTTTCCGCCCTTGCACTGTGTGCGCTGTTTGCGTGCACTTGTTGTGTGTGTGCCTACCTGCGTCTCCGCGGTACGTTGCGTCCTTGGTGGTGCATCAGCAGAAGCATGGGAAGGGCCTGCAGTGCTGGATTCATGCCCGGGGTGCCGCTTCTTCGTTGTCTGTGCTCGGCGTCCGTGTTACCGCCTCGGTTTGTCGTGCGGTATCTCTTGGCCGTGGGAGCCGTTTGTTTGCGGCATCGTAATTTATGCGCCGGGCGGGACGTGTTTCGTCGGACGGTGTGTGTCAGTTGTGCTGCGCCGCTACGTGAACGGGCGCACTTTGATGGCGGACGGTGTTGCTGGCTTGCCGGCGGTGTTTGGCCTGCTTTTCGCATCGTAATTGGGCGGGCGTGTGGACTGCTGCGTGCCGGCGGTAACTGGTGGTTTTTGCATCCGCCAGCACGGCGGTAGTGCTTCCGCCCGCCATCGTAATGGGCCCCCAAATAAATATATATAACAAATTAAAAAAATTAAAATTATTTTTAATCTTTTTTAAATTAATTATATACTACATTAACTAAAATAATACAAAAAATATTAGATAGCGGAGGTAATAAAATTACTATTCCAACTCCAAACAGTGCAACAGTAGGGAAAAGTGTTGGATAATGTAGGGGTAAAAATTACTATTCCCACTCCAGTGAGTGCAACAGTAGGGAAAGTGTTGGATAGCGTAGGGGTTAAAATTACTATTCCCACTCCAGGGAGTGCAACAGTAGGGAAAGTGTTGGATAGTGAAGGGGTAAAAATTACTATTCCCACTCCAGTGAGAGCAACAGTAGGGAAAGTGTTGGATAGCGTAGGGGTAAAAATTACTATTCCCACTCCAGGGAGTGCAACAGTATGGAAAGTGTTGGATAGCGTAGGGGTAAAAATTACTATTCCACTCCAGTGAGTGCAACAGTAGGGAAAGTGTTGGATAGCGTAGGGGTTAACATTACTATTCCAACTCCAGTGAGTGTAACAGTGTGGAAAATGTAGGATAGCGTAGGGGTTAAAATAACATACTTATTAACTAAATAATTTTTGTAAAATAAATAACATATTAATAATTAATTAACTAAAAAATTTATAATAAATACCAATTAAATTAAATTAATATTTACTTAAATAACATTAAATTACTCCCCACCCTATTCCCCTATAAACACACAACCCGCTACACATAAAAAAGAACACAATTAATTTAATTATCAATTAATCAATTAATAAAAATTAATTATCAATTAATAATAAATTAAGAGTAAATTAATTAACAATAAAAATAAATAAATAAATAATTATAATTAATATAATGATAAATTAACCAATTAATAAAAATTAATTACCAATTAATAATTAATTAACAATAAATTAATTATCAATAACAATAAATAAAAAAATATTAATTAATTAATTATAATTAAATTACTTCCCACCCTATTTCCCTATAAACCCACAATCCACTACACATAAAAATTAACATAATTAATTTAATTATCAATTAATCAATTAATAAGAATTAATTACCAATTAATAATTAATTAACAATTAATTAATTAACAATAACTATAAATAAATACACATATTAATTATAATTAATATAATGATAAATTAATCAATTAAAAAGAATTAATTACCACTTAATTAATTAACAATAACTTAATAATCAATAACAATAAATAAAAACATATTAATTAATTAATTATAATTAAATTACTTCCCACCCTATTCCCCTATAAACCAACAACCCGCTCTGATACTAAAACGCAAAATTTACTTTAAAAAAATTACTAAATTCTAAACATTTAATACATATATTTAAAAATAATAAAAATACATTACAAAAATTTTTAAACATACATATAAAATACATACTAAAATACATAACACTAATATAAATATCGATATTATTAACAACGATATTTTTGCTAACGATATTACTTACTTCGATATTACTTCGATATTACTTACTTCGATATAAAAAAAAACGATATTAGTTACCTTAAGGTCGATATTCTGGTCACCGATATTCTTGACATCGATATTCTGTCCCTACGGTATTAAAAACTCGATATTAGTGTAGGTCGATATAGAAAAATCGATATTTTGACTGCGCACCGCGGAAAATGTATAATTGTGCGAAAGTCGGTGCAGCCAAACAGTCGCATAATTCCAGTGGCCCTGCTCATACCTCTGACTAGGTCCACAAGTGCTCCTCAGTGATTCCTTCTTTTTTTGTCTCACTGAGTTCATAGTTGAGCTTCTATGGAAACGAGGAAGACTAAACCTGAGGTTACCACTCCACAACACAGACTACCATGCCACATAATTACTCTCCATAACACATAATCCCACTCTAAATAATTCCTATAAAATAAATACCACATACTTTCTATCCACATAATTTCACTGCACAACTTACCAAATAATTCCAGTACACACAACGTACATCCACTCTACTCCAAAAAACATTAGTAAAAAACTTTTACATTTACAACGCCAATAGCTCTAACTCTCGCAAATGCGAAACCTATTACATTGCAAACACTTCTTTAACTAGTAGTCGCGTTTGCAGAGTGGTGGAGAAAGGGTGCTGGGCCTCCGACCAGCGCTCAGAAATTCTGCTGCGTAGGACTTACAGGAGGTACCAGGAGGGCTTCTTGGCCCCCAAAGTCCCTCAGGAGTAAATTGGACTTCATCCCCCATCCCGTAGTCTGCCAGGAGGCGCGTTTGCAGAGTGGTGGAGAAAGGGGGGCATGGCCTCCGAAGACGTCTTAGCAGTCCCACTGTGTGTGACTTACTGGAGGTAACAAGAGGGTAGTTGGCCCTCAAGGAGATCCTTGGGGGCCAACTACCCCTCCTATTACCTCCAGTAAGTCCCACACAGCAGGATTGCTAAGTTCTCATAGCAGGCCACACCCCCTTTGCCCACCACTCTGCAAACGCGCTCCCTGGCGCGCTCTTGGATGGGGATTGAAGTCCCCTTCACTGCTGGGGGTCCTTAGGGGCCAACTAGCCCTCCTGTTACCTCCAGTAAGCCCCATACAGCTGGATTGCTGAGACTGCTCAAAGGCCACGCCCCCTTTTTACACCACTCTGCAAACACGACTCCTGGCGCACTGCTGCTCGGGGGATGAAGTCCACTTTAGTCCTGAGGTCATCAGGACACAAGAGGACCTCATTGCGCCAAGAGGCGCCAAGAAGCGCCAAGAGGCGCCAAGAGGCACGTTTGCAGAGTGGTCTAAAAAGGGGCGTGGCCTCGGACCACCTCTCAGCAATCCCACTGTGTGGGGCTCACTAGAGATACCTGGTGGGCTAGTTGGCCCCTAAGAACCCATAAGATTCCAGGGGACTTCCTACCCCAACCCAAAACGCACCAAGAGGCACGTTTGCAGAGTGGTACAGGTAGGGGGCGGAGCCTCCAGCAAGATGCCAGCTTCTGTTTTTATTTCTTTTGTTTTTGGGCCCTGGGGACCCCATCCCCCAGGGCCTGAGCATTTTTATATTAAAAAAAAAAAAACGGGAAGGGGCCACGTGGCCCCCTTTCCTGGGCCACTATTGGCCCCGAGGACCCCATCCCCCGGGGCCTGGCCTCGTTTTTTACATTTTATTTATTTATTTTTGCCGGGAGGGGGGCCGCGTGGCCCCCCTCCCCTGGGTCACTTCTGGCACCGGGAAGCCCATCCCCCGGGGCCTGCCCAGCCTGGATTTTTTTGGGGGGAGGGGGTTTGCGTGGCCCCCCCTCCTAAGGCCAATTGTATTGTATTGTAATTGCATTTATATAGCGCTTACTACCCCTGATGAGGCGTCGAAGCAATTATGGCCCCGGGGACCCCATCCCCCGGGGCCGGCCTTCCTTTTTAAAAAAAATAAATAAATAAAAAATATAAAGGGGAGAGGGGCCAAGTGGCCCCCCTCCCGGGCCACTTCTGGCCCCGGGGACCCCATCCCCCTGGGCCGGCCCTCAAGTGGGGGACTGTGGGGGGAGCCCCAATGCCCCCAAGGTCCCTGCCGGCTCCCCGCCTCCTGCGGGAGTTGGCATTGTTTTTGGACAAGGGGAGCTGCTGACATGCAGCTCCCCTTGCCCAAAAGCAATTCTGCTTTGCTTCGTTGAAGCGAGAGCAGGTTTCCTGCCCTCTCTTCAATGAAGCAAAGCAGTGTTTGCTATGGCGGGGCGGGAGCCGTGCTCCCGTCCTGCCTGCCATTGCAAACAGCAATGTCCCGGGGGTGGGCACCCCGGAACATTGCAGCAGCTGGCCCTGGGGGGTGGCGGTCCCCAGGGCCAAGGAGGGCTCCAGGAGGGAGGCCGCACAGCCCCCCTCCCAACTCTTTAAAGCCCCTGGGAGGTGGTGGTCCCCAGGGCCCGGGGGTCTGCAACAGACCCCCGCACTTCATTTATGTATGCCCCAGGGAGGAGGTGGTCCCCGGGGCGTGTGGGGGGGCTCGAGCCCCCCCACACACATTTCTTTTTATAAATAAGCCCCGGGGAGGTGGCGGTTCCTGTGGCTGCGGGGGGGCTGCGTGCCCCCACACATTATGGATGAAGCCCAGGGGAGGTGGCGGTCCCCGGAGCTGTGGGGGCCCCTGCGGGCCCCCGCTACATAATTGGGCATTGTCCCCGGGACCTGGCCCACCGGGGGGCTTAAGTAAAATGAAGTGCGGGAGCCCCTGCTTCGTTTTTTTGAAAAAAAATGTTGGCCGGATTCGCGCACCCAGCGTGAATTCGGACGATTTGTTTTTTTAAAAAAAATGCTTTTTTTGGCCCTGGGGGTCCTTGTGGGACCCCCGGACCAGCAGGCCTAGGGGGTCAGGGTGTTTCTACCCTGCCCCCTTTTCTGGTTTTTCATCTTTTTTTCTACTGATTTCTTGTGACTCAGTTACCGAGTCACAAGATGGCTGCCAACACTTCCTGGTTTGGAATGTTGGCAGTCAATCAGAATGAAGCTCGTGCTCGGGAGGATTCGCGACTCCTCCTCGGTGCTCAGATATCAATATATATATTTTTTTTATTTCTCAGGAACTAGTGAACGGATTTACACCATTTGAAAAAAAGGTCGCTTTCTGAACCAAGAGCTACCTTTTTGCCAACTTTGGTGTAATTCCGTTCAGCAGTTTGGGCTGTAGCCTGTTCCAAAATTCCTATGGAAATTAACATGGGGAAAATGCGTTTTGCGACCCCCCTTTTTTCTCGGCCCCCGCTTGACGAATCACCCCCAAACTTCAAGACAGGAGCTGACCAGAGCTGGTCATTAGTTTTGAAAATTTCATGAAGATTCGTCAAATGGCGCTAAAGATATTACTGTGCCACTGGAATCAAGCTATCCTGGCTGAAGAGGGGTGAAACCCCGAAACCGGTACTAGGATGCTTGTTTCCGGTCCAGGGAGGACCTGGCTTGGCAGTTCGGGCTGGACTGTTCCCATGAGGCACGGGGTCAAGACTGATTTGCATATGGCCAGGTCTAAACTGGGGTGGCATAGTGAGCAAAAGAATGATGGATTTAACCCAGATCTCTTGACTGGGGGTGAATGTTTTGATTTGTTCTGCATTCCGTCCATCAATTGTGTGTCTTTTGCTTTCTCACCCTAAGTGCGCCAGGTATGCCCAGACGTGGGTCCTGGGCTCACTGTGCCACTGGAATCAAGCTATCCTGGCTGAAGAGGGATGAAACCCCGAAACCGGTCCTAGGATGCTTGTTTCCGGTCCAGGGAGGACCTGGCTTGGCAGTTCGGGCTGGACTGTTCCCATGAGGCACAGGGTCAAGACTGATTTGCATATGGCCAGGTCTAAACTGGGGTGGCATGGTGAGCAAAAGAATGATGGATTTAACCCAGATCTCTTGACTGGGGGTGAATGTTTTGATTTGTTCTGCATTCCGTCCATCAATTGTGTGTCTTTTGCTTTCTCACCCTAAGTGCGCCAGGTATGCCCAGACGTGGGTCCGGGGCTCACTGTGCCACTGGAATCAAGCTATCCTGGCTGAAGAGGGGTGAAACCCCGAAACCGGTCCTAGGATGCTTTTATGGAGACGCATGTTGCCGCTGAAGGAAAAATGGTATGTCAACCATTTTGAGCTGAATTGCAGGTCACACTACATCTTCGTTTACTAACCACACTCCATTGCAGTTTGTGTGGAGTGTGTTGAAGGATACAGCACATCCTTAATTACTTTGGCACATCCTTAATTACTTTGCACATTGTACGTGAGACGCTACCAGGAGGAAGTCACTGCGATACACAGCGTTGGAACTTTTGGTGAGGACCTCGGGTGAGAAATCGCTCACCGGAGTAAGAGTCTTTCTTTTCGTTCATTTCATGACTGTGATACTGTTTTGTGGGGGTGGTTGCAGGGTGGTGTATTTTGTTATTGGTGAGGTTTTGTGAGAGGTTGTGGCATAGTGTAGCTGAGTGCCCCAGTTCAGCTTTTAAGACGTTTTGGGAGCTCAGTGCCCCAGTCAGGGATCATAGGGAGGTGTGTTTCCAGACATTTTGGCAGCTAAGTGCCCCAGTTCAATTTTGAGAGGTTTTGGGAGCTAAGTGCCCCAGTTATGGATCATAGGGAGGTGTGTTTCCCTATTACGTGGGTGTTGTGGGAGCTAGTGCCCCAGTATTGGATGAAAGGGTGATGTTGCCCTATTATGTGGAGGTTGTGGGAGCAGTGTGCCCAAGTTTAGTGTTAAGAGGTTTTGGGTGTGTAGTGCCCAGTTATGGATCATAGGGAGGGTGGAGGTTGTGGGAGCAGTGTGCCCCAGTTTAGTTTTAAGAGGTTTTGGGAGTGTAGTGCCCAGTTATGGATCATAGGGAGGTGTGCCCCCCATTACGTGGAAGTTGTGGGAGCCGAGTGCCCCAGTTCAGTTTTTAAGAGGTTTTGGGAGATAAGTGCCCCAGTGCTGAATCATAGGGAGATGTGTTCCCTATCACTTGGAGGTCGTGGGAGCTCAATGCCCCTTTTCTGGATGTTTACCAGATTGTCGAGTTTTGAGTTGTATGCCAACGAGTGGCGTTCATGGTTGTTTGTTTTAATTTTGCCTAAGGGAGGGGGATGGGGTTATTACCAAGGTGTTTATTTTTAAGAATGCAATGTAAATGTTTTCCTTGCAATGTAAATGCTTTTCTTTCTGAATGCATTGTATGTATTGATGTTTGTGTTTACTTCGTTTACTTCTGCATTTTGTTTCCCTAAGGAAGGGTGACATATGTTATAAGTGACTTCTGTCTTTCCTGTCTCTGGATGTGTCTTCCCTGTTGCTCAGCCTAGTATGAGTGTTGGAATGCCAGCACCTTCTACTGCTGGTATTCGTGCAGGTACTGTGGTGATTGCTGCCATCCTGTTATCTGGGAAATGTTACTCTTACCGTGCTGGCCTTACTACAGTCGTGAGTCACCCTTCTGAGTTTGATTGCCAGCAGCAACTGGTGTTTGGGGATTGGCACCAGCGACGTGTGTTGACAGCGAGTTGTGTTTCATGAAGCAAAGTTTTACAGCCTTCAAACTTAGAAGCCAACAGCCATATGTGAGGACTGTCGTTTTAGTAAATTACTGTGTGGTGCATCGTGACAGTCTGAGCATCTTGCGGTGAGCAACTTTTATTCAACTAGTGAGGAAATCGGCAGTTACTGTGTTTGTTTGGAGTAACGCAGCACAAGCCATTGGATCGGTGTCTGTGTTAGTTTCAATTTACTGGGAGCTGTGTGCAACACAAAGCAGAGCGTACTTAATTGACTGCCATCCGTTGAAGCTGTGTGTGTACCCCAAATGGCTCTGCTGTGAAATACCATTTCTGAGGTGAGACAGTTTGTTGGTTGGCCGTTTGCCATGCTGTGCGCAATTTTTGGAATATTTGTATGTGCGCCGTGAGCTCATTGAAAGCAACAGCACGCGCGCTCTTACCTCCGTCACAAATCCCTGAAGTTCTATAGTGACACTTTTCTGACGTTCCCACATCTTTTCAGCTGCTCATGGACGCTCTGCAGTGCATACGTGCCATAAGCCACCCGGCTCCACGTCAAAAACGTGCCAGTATTTTGTGGTTAGCCGTGGCTCATCCTATCAGTTGGTACAAGCCCCCTGCATGCCAACCATGTTCCCCACGTTTGTTCTTGTCTGGCAACTGCAGCAACATTGCAACTTCATTGGAGCTCTTGGTGACTGTCTCCCGTTCTGCCTGGAGTATTCTCTTGCTTCACAGATATTTCGTCTGGTGGTTCTTTGCTGCGATGATGCAACGGCTTCGTGGAGTCTCCACACGGTACTACAGTTCTTCATTACCACTGGGTTCGGGTGAGACGTCGCTCACCAGGTCTCCTTCAGTATGGACTATGGTTTAGGAACTGTACCATGCAGATTCGTTCTTATGCCTGTATACTGTATGTGCTTATGTATCCAAACAAAATGGTGTGTACTCTTCCTTATGGAAGTTCTGGGGGCACTCAGTGCCACAATTCAGTTTTTTTTCTAGGGTGACATTTACCCTCTGGTGTACCCTTTCATGGGGAGGTTGTGTGGGCTGTTCCAAGGGGAAGTACCCACTGGTGTACCCTGGTATGGGGAGGTTGTGTGGGTTGTTGGTGCTCAGTTTTTGTTTTGGTTGTTACCCTGGTATGGGGAGGTTGTGTCCTGCCATGGGGAGGTCAGTTTTTTTTAGGGTGACGTATACCCTACGGTGTACCTTTCATTGGGGAGGTTGTTGGGCCAGTCAATGCCCAATTTTTGTTTCCTAGGGTGTTGTCTTACCCTATGGTGTACCCTTCATTGGGGAGGTTGTTGGGCCAGTCAATGCCCAATTCCTATGGTGTACCCTTCATTGGGGAGGTTGTGGGGCCAGTCCATGCCCAATTTTGTTTCCTAGGCTGATGCTTTACCCTACGGTGTACCCTTCTTAGGGGAGGTTGTGGGGCCAGTTAAATGCTCCAATTTTGTTTCCTAGGGTGCTGTATAGCCTACGGTGTACCCTTTATTGGGGAGGCTGTGGGGCCAGTTAATTGCTCCAATTTTGTTTCCTAGGGTGATGTATACCCTACGGTGTACCCTTTTTGGGGAGGTTGTGGGGCCAGTCAAATGCTCCTATTCCGTTTCCTAGGGTGATGTATACCCAACGGTGTACCCTTTATTGGGGAGGTTGTGGGGCCAGTTAAATGCTCCAATTTTGTTTCCTAGGGTGATGTTTACCCTACGGTGTACCCTTCATGGGGGAGGTTGTGGGGCTAGTCAAACGCTCTAATTTAGTCTCTAGGGGGATGTTTTTACCCTACGGTGTACCCTTTATTGGGGAGGTTGCGGAGCCAGTTAATGTTCCAATTTAATGTTCTTTCTACGGTATTGCATACTCTTTGGTATATCTAGTGGTGGCTGTCCCTAACCATGCCCTCGCAATGTTGTTGTTCTTCCCCAAGGGAGGGGGATGGGGCCTTTATGGTCGTTTTGGGGCATAAGATCTTTCCACTTTCATTTGTGTATGCCCTTGAATGTTTCTTCCTTTATGCATGCCCTCTCATGCCAGTTGTATTCTTGATACCTCATGAACTACACCTTTGTATATTTGCATTTCAATGTGCTTCTTTAATGCTGATGTTATTTCTGAGGTATCTTACTGGTTTTTCCTCCTTATTCTTGTTGTCGTTCCCCAAGGAAGGAGGATGTGTAGTAAACTACTACTCTGCTATTCCCCACTGTACTGCTCTATTGGAATGTATCATGACATCATAGAATGTCTGAGTGCCTCTCTGTGTTTAGAGTGTCAGTTGGTCTACCCAGGCTGAGCAGCTCCTGGTGGGGCTGCATCTGTACCTCCTATCTTCTCCTATTCACTTATCCTGGAACCAAGCTACAATAAAGGATTACTCTACTTATACAGCTGGAATGTGTATCTTCCTTTACCACAAGAAACAAGGTCCTAACTATAACTACCTACTGGCAACCGCCAGTAGGTAATGACTATATCTATATATATATATCTATATATATCTATATATCTATATATATATCTATATATATATATATATATATATAGATATATATATCTATATATATATCCACGCACACATATAGTTTTACATATATAGTCATATAGGAATCCATATTTGTATCTATGTGAGCATGGAATTTTCAAAGAGTTAATGCCAACTTCATCTCAATGATATTTGTGAGTGTGAGACTCCATTTCCTCTTGTAACAATTAATTTGCACATTGGAAACAACTCTCCTAATAGTCATGATATTGCTTGAGTGCACATGTTTAACCCTGATGTTGGTTAAATACGTTTGTTAAAACAAATACACAAAATATTTCCATGGCGTAAACCATATATGCAGCTGCACAGAGTATAATATGGAGGGGAGGAGAGGGATATCATGATTCACTTGAGGCATTACCTCTTGCTATTCATGGCCCCTACCCACAATCAAAAATTGTAATAAATACCATGTTGCATCTTGCTTATCTCCACATATACTATTGGCCTAAGAAACACTATTATAGCACCTATATGTTATGGAATAAAGAAGGGAGCAGCTGCACATTGTTGTAAATCATAAGCCCAAAACGTACCAATCATCAAATGTTATATAGCGTGGTATCTCATAAATTTGAGAAAGTTCATTTCTGGGAGACCAAATCCCTCAAGATCCAACCTATTGCATTAACAACTCAAAAACCTACTTTTTAATAGATTTTTCAATCCTTTCTTAATTTAACAACTTATTAAAAGACCTTCAATATTCATCCCATCCTTATCACGTACATTTCATCCTTATTTCCTTTTTGCGAACAATCAAACCGATTTCCTTTTTCAAGATTAACAATGAATTCCCATTCAATTCTTTCACAGCTTTTTCTGTATTTGTAGCCCTTTTCTTTAACCCTACATCTCCATTTCAATTTATGCAAACACTGCATTCATCATCGCTGGGTTTTGTTTTGAAGCTCCCTCCATTCTGAGCTTTTTATAGGTCTACATCGTGTTTAGTCTACCACCTTGCCAGTCCACACGTACCTCTTTCACAGGCTAACTCAATTGAAATGAGGCGTAACACACCCTTGTCTCACTTGTTTTACTTTACTTTAATTGCCCAACAATAAGCTATACTTTGACTAGATATTTTGGTAAATCCTACCCAAAGTACTGTAGATAAAACTGCTCAATAAATGTTATTAAAAAAAAGTATAAGGAAATACATAGGGGAATGAATGACTGAGGTAAGAGCTTGAGTCCCTGCCAAAGTGATAACGTCATGGAAGGAGGGAAATGACACAGTAAAGGGACACAGGAGTGTGCCCACCTCTCATGGGGCATGGTATTGGTCAAATGGACAAGGGGTCTCCAATGGAGGCTTAGAAGGGTCGGATCCATTCTAGTTTGTTAGATAACCTCTAGGTGTTCAAGCTCCATTTAGATTTGATATTTATAACAAAGATTCCTTATGTGGGTAGCCTCAAAATCTGGCATGGATGCCTCCGCCTTCAACTTACTTTGGCCACCCCTCCTTAAGTCTGGTAAAATACAATTTCTGGACCATTACGTGTGTTTTTGAGTTGTTTATCTTCCCTGGTTAATTATATTGCCCCTCCCCCATTTCATTGAGTGGTGGCTAGAAACTAGGGGTCTGATCTACTAAAGAGACAAGTCCCAAATAATGGTCGTAAATCATGCTGAGTCTTTGTGACCTATGTCTCATTTTGCGATGCAACCTACCTTCTAATAGGTTGGGTCACAAAATATCTAGTGACTGGTGTTGCATTAGAGCGTGCCTAAGGAATATGCCTTAAGCAGGTCGCTATTTCTTCCCCTGTGATTGGCTAAAAACACTATTCCTTTGTGTACATTCCCAAAATGGGAACGTCTTTTAAAGCAGTCTGTGTCCCTCGAAAAAATCACTTATGCTTTTTAAAAAACATAAGTTTCCCATGTGGGAAAAAACGGGGGGTGCAGGCTAGAGTCCCTTGGATAACTGCCTGCCTTTCCCCGCCTCCCGAAGTGGCCAACTCGATTCACAAAGGGGAAGGTGTCCTTAAGAACACCGTTCCCTTTGGAAATCAGTTACCAACCCAACTTAGGATCGGTAACTCATTAATGGTTTGCAACTGCAATTGATACATTTCTCTTCAAATTGGAAATAGGGGAACACCCCTTTTACACCCTCTTCTATTTGCAATTCGGAAAGGATATCAAAAGTCCTTTTAAGATCTTTGCACATTCTAAAAAGCCCTTTTGCAGTCACAAACCCTATGACTTTGCAAATCACAGGGTTTGCTACCACAAAAGCATGTTGTATATCAAGTTTTTTCCATGTATGAGTTTACACGAACTAAATAAATACACTAATAAATATATAAAACATTTGGTCTTTTATTGCTTCTGGGTTGTTACCCTGCCCTTTCATGAGTCATATGACCTGTGACACAGCTCACTGCCAAAGGTAAAGTTTGTCTCGTGCAGCTTGTTTGATGAGCACCAGGTCACTTACCCCTAGTTCACCTTCAGAGAAGCACAGAGCAAGGTTGATGTTTGAGGACGTTCTGTGTATGTACCCTGGAAATCTAGGAACTGGAGGGCAGTCCCTCACCTCTGCCCTGTACAGAAAACCAATAGACAGGTCTATGAAGGTTGGTAGGGCTTCTGTGAAAATCTGACTTGGTGGGACCAGGCTTAATATCTGTATTCATTTATTAGAAATATTGGAAGGTGGCTCAATTAATTCTGATAAGCCCCCTGCACGGATCATGGATCTATGAAATACCAGTGACTGTAAACAATCAAAGCTCACCACACATATAGTGTTCTCATCCCCGATTTATTTGTACACAACAAAAGTCTCTCTTTGCAAGATCAAGAAAAAATAAATACATCAATAAAAAACTCGATCTATTTTACACTTTGAGCCTCCAAACAACTGCATTGTTCCTCCAGAGCAAGAGAATGTGTGCTGTTTTTTACAGTCCAGTGGAAAAAGAAGAGCCTTCAGAGACTTGTAGAAGATCACTTTCAGGGTTTCTGTGCGTATTCAAGTGCAGGCTTCTTAGAGGTAGGAGGCTGAATGGCTGGGTGTATTTTTGATGAGGAGCAGATGGAATTTATCCTGAGAAGTTTCCATGGTTAGAAGAAGTGATTTACAAAAAGATAAGAAATACATATGTTGGTTGTGAAATACACACAGTTCATTAACAGTTAACAAGGGTTCCCAACAGTTTCTCTGTCAAACTCCAAATCCATTGACTAATGCTGCACAGAAGTTTTGAAAACTTTCGATGCAATCTCTTTCAAATATATTCCCCCTCAAACTTTAGCTGTTATCCTATTGGTGCAGCTGCGGCCATGAAACATTCAGCAACAAAGGATGTTTAATGAAGGTGTTGTGTATTTGTGACCTCCTAGTGTTGAACAATAAAAATGTATGTGGCTCTGTTTTAAAAGTGGGCATTTTCAGTAGAAAGTCACTTAGGTGTTAGGCTAGAATTTGGACAAAATGTTCGAAAATTCTACTACGTTCAGTTTTCAGAAATGTTAGATTATCAAATTTTCACTAAAATGTTGCATTTGAATTCCAACCAAGTAAATGTATTGAATCTGAGCAATTCTAACATTCTAATAATCACCACTTATACAGGAGGGTCCTGTAAAAATGTGATTTGTTAGTTTTGTGTGGTCGGTTTTATTTCAAGAGCAAAGTCATACAAGGTACTGAGGAATGGATAAGCCTTACTCGGTGTGTCAACATCATTACTTAACAGAAAAGCAATCTTCAGCACAACTTAATATTGTTTAATTCTTCCTGCCTCTTACAATCAACCACAGATAACCTTTTAACAATACAGCTGAGAATTTGGGAAGCTGAAAATTATCTAGTAATATTTTCCTAATCTGTACTAGGGCACATCCATATTTGTAAGCTGAGCATCCATTTCTAATATATTCGACTGATTGCACCCTGTAGGTCCTATACACTCTGAAACCTTCTAGAAAAAGTATTGTACCAAAATATATGCCAGTTCCCATATAAAAAAAACATTTATTTTTCGAAGTGATTTTTTTTTTCTGTCAGAGGTATTGAAGGATAAACATTAGATCATCTTAAGGAACATCTGCATCTCAAATTGATTATTGTAGAATTATTGAAAATCAGCATCTTTGGTAGCAATGGGGTTCAGTTCAATCTCACTCCTCCATGTGCAATACTCTGAAAAGCAGTTCTGCTCAGAGATAACAACTTTCCAAGTTTGCTCTTTTGCGTTGTCTTTTATTTTATCACTCTTTAGGACCCTGGGGATGAGGCGCTTGTGATTTAAAAGGCAATTGACCAATCGCTGTACACCTCTATTTTGGAAAGAAGACTGCTGTGTTGAAAGTATGAAATGAAATGTGAGGTGGCCGCCAGATGTTTCAAACTGGTATCCTTAACACATTATGTGTGAAATCCTACCATTCAACATGGCCACCGGTCTTATCTGTTTTAAAAGCTACTTTGCTTCATGAGAGGATTGGAAAAAAATAAATAAATTAGGGAGTAAAAGTAAGGAAGGTGATGGTACTGGAGGCAGGAAACATTTATAGAGTATAATCCTCTTTTGACTTTGCAGTTGTGATGCTATTAACCTTACTCTAAAAGACTTTAGAACCGGTATTACCACACGTTACTCTCCAGCCCAACCAGTAATTCTCAGAATCAGTCTAAAAAATTAGATTTGTTAACTGTATTGTTGTTAACTGTACTGCTGGTCCATGTGCCCAGTATTTTGGACTTACTCGGATTGTGTGCAGTCTCTTCATCGAATATCTGTTGTTACCTTAGCCTCTTAGAAGCATATCTTTTACAATGGTGCTACTGCAGATTCAATAAGAGAATGATAAGGACATAGGGGCATATTTACGTTTCCTGGCGCATCCCTGCAAATCAGCAGGGATGCGCCAGGAAACCTGAGACACGCATTACAATCCTTGCGCCACCACGGATGCGCCGCATTTACAATGCGGCGCATCATGGCGCAAGGAAATGCAGATGCGTGTCGCATCTGATGACGTAACGTTAGCGCAGTGCTGGAGTTGTGTCGCGAGCGCGACGCAACTCCAGCACTGTGCCAATCATGCCCATGTCTAACATGGTGCGTCAAGCCTTACGCCTGCTTCAAGCAGGCGCAAGATTTTGACGCAGCGGGGTCGGAAAAGTGACTGAGTGAAATCTTGTAGATTTCACTCAGCCACTTTTCCGAGGCGTTCCTGCGCCGGAACGCCCCCCCCTGCGCCAGAACGCCCACATGAAACCTGACGCAGGTTTCATGTGGCGCAGGGCTTTACAACGTGATGCATCTCCCTAGATGCGCCACGTTGTAAATACCCCGCAGCATGGCGCTGGCTTTACGCCGCCGCTGCGTCACAGAAGTGACGCAACGGCGGCGCAAAAGTGGCGCAAGGGGCTTGTAAATATGCCCCATAGTGCTTTATTTTTTAATGTTTGGAGTCAAATTCCTAAGCTTCGAAGCACTGAAAACAAACGGGGGCTTATTTACTAAGGTTTTGCCCAGGTGCTAGTGTGGTGCATTCCTTCAATTTACTTGCCATTTTAAAAGCCAGTGGGAGGAGTAGAACACTACACAGCATCACACGGGCACACTTGCAGCGTTAGTAAATAACCCTACCGTATCATTATCACCCATTAACATCCATCTTAACGATCTGAGAAGGATGGAAGCTTGAGAGGCGGCAGCGGGATTCAAACCTGCAATTGCTGCTTTCCATACCCCTTGAACTAACTCACAGTTATGAAGTCACTTTATGAGTTCTTTTCTTAAGGCATCTATCTGGCTATTTTCTGTCTAACCTCTGTTCTTCTGCCGATCATCTTTTTTCCCCGAAACTAGCGATGGGATGCCCCGTTGCTGGGGAAGCCATGCGCTTTATAAATACTCTAATATAACATAACATCTGGCTGCCATTCACTGCATCACAGACACAAAGTGACCTACAGCAGGATCAGAAAATCCACCAAGAAAGCCATGTCTGATTGATAGAGGTCTTTCAGAAGCACCCACCAGTTTGCAAATCTCCCATTTTGTTATAGAATGTACTGCATTCTTCCGATTGGATTGGTAAAGTTCATGTCTTATGTACGGAGATGAACTCGCTGCTAACCCTCACCATTACCAGGATAATGCCCAGTTGGACATCTGTATTAAAGGCTTTGGGGACAGTCGTCTGCAGGTGTAGGGGCACTACACAAATATTATAAAATTCGTCCTTATTAGCATTTCTGAAGACAATCATGTCTCTTTAGCTGGTTTGTGCATCACATCTTTGTGATGCATCTCCTCCATCCCATGATCGCATGTAAACAACTACTGGCCACGCACAGGCAGTTCGACACAGCTCATGCGCATACTGTGCCGGTCTGCGTGGGGTGAACCCTGCCGCGCAGATCGAGGCATCCTGGGACACCGCAGCTCATTTAGTCACAGTCTGCCCTGCCTGCTAAGAAGAACCTGCAATGATGATATTTCAATCACTTACACCTAATGTAGTGACAGAAGCAGACAACCCCTCCTTTAAATTCCCCAAGCAAATGTGAGCGTCCACATGTGAGGCATTCCAAAAAGAGTCTGCCTTAGATATTTCCATAAAGAACAAAAAAATAATTTTCTTCACACACTCAAACAATCTTATTGTCCCCACATGCACTATCAACTTTATATCTTTCAAAAAACTGTAACTAGCGACTGATGCATTTGCAGGTGATTCAGTAATTCTTTAGGAGTACGTGTGTGATGTCACCGAGGACGTTAATGGACCTGTATGATGTTGCAGAAGTGCTTGAGTGTGATCTCCACAGACATCATCAAATGATTGATTGTACAAGAGTAACAAACACTCTAGAAGTATTTGGTTGTTACCCCCTACTGATAACATAGAGATCCTAAAAGTGCTTGATTGTGCTCTAGAATGACTGTCTAGAATGTGTTGGTTGTGGTCTCAGGAGACTGCATTGAAATATTTGGTACTGCCCTTGATAGACAGCATGGAAGTAGTTGACTTTGCTTTTGAATGACATCATGGAACTGATTGGGTGTGGTCTTGAATGACACTGTAGAAATGGTTGACTGTGGTATTGAGTGACATAGCAGTAGTTGGCTTGTTCCTGGGTGGAATCATGAATCCGGTTGGTGCTACTCTTACGTGATGTCATAGATGTGGTTGATTGTGGTCTTAAGTGATAGAAATGGTTGGCTGTGGTGCCTAGTGACTCCACAGAAGTAGTTGGTTTTGATCTTGAGTAGCCTCCTACAAATGGTTGGCATTGGTTGAGAGTTGTATCGTTGGAGTTGGTTGTAGTCTTTTGTGGCATCACTAACATGGTTAGCACTGGTCTTCAATGACATCATAGAAGTGATGGATGTTGTCTTGAGTGACACCAAAGAGTGGTTTGTTAGATTTGTTGATTGCGGTCTCGGTTGACATTACTGAATAGAATAATTTGTGGTCTTGACAAAAGATGCACAATATATGATTCAGTTGTTCATACAACTATAACAGAATACCATCTGGCTGGTTTGCAAAGCGGCATCGTAAAACTTAAGCAAGTCAACAGTAATAAACACAGTTAAGACATGAGGAATGTTGCTAACCCTGAAAAATTGTTTCTGAAACCATAAAACTAGGCTGAAATCCCTAAGACTCACTGCGGACAAAGCTTGAGAGTTCCCAGGTATGTGAGTAGTCATATGTTAGAAGGTAGTCATATGTTAGAAGGCAAGTTGAGCCCAGTGATGGAATGTCAGTATAACATTATGGAATTTGAAGTTTTAAGACTGCAAGCACGTTGGAACCCAGCTCAGCAGAAAGTCTTCTTGTGAGGTCTGGAACCTCAAGCTAGGCTGCCCAGTGTTGCAGGTAAACAATGGCGTAACTCTCTGAGGTGGATGTGCGGTGCCCGCCTCTATTTCCATTCTTTCAGCAAGAAACTGTAATGTGCTTTGTTTTTCAGCATGCAGCAATTTCTGACACCACTTTCTTGGGGAAAAAATGGTACTGCAGCACGGTGGGTTCTAAAAAGCAAGAGAAGGTTCATGAGAAAAGAGAGGTGTTTCACAGTTTTAAGGGCACGGGAAGGCAAATACGCATGTTAGACTACATTCTGGGATGCACAAAGTCGTTGCACTAAAAACATCGGAACTTGCAACTAAGGGCCTTATTTATGAGCCATTTACGTCGCAGTTGCGTCACTTTTTGTGACACTGCGGCGGCGTAAAATATGTGCCACACTGCCATATTTACAAAGTGACGCAACTAGGCAGATGCATCACTTTGTAAACCCCTGTGCTACATTATACCTGCTTCAGGTATAATGTATGCAGGGTGGGCATTCCCCACAAAAAAGGCTCATAGTAGTGGTCAGTGAAATCTATGAGATTTCACTTCGCCACTTTTAGGACGCCACGGCGTCAAATCCTTACACCTGATTCACAGCAGGCTTAAGGAGTGACGCATGCACTTTCACATGGGGCTTGCCCCATGTGAAAGGACACATTGCTGGAGTTGCGTCTATTTTTAGACACACCCCAGCAATGCAACACTTTTGCACCTACAGATACATCAGGATTCCTGCCGTATCTGTAAATCCTTGCGACATGGAGCGTGGTACAGTAAATATGGCGCATCCATGGTGTTGCAAGGAGGGCGCACTGAAAAGTGTTGCATTGCTGTTTTCATAAATGAGGCCCTAAAAGTCTAATATAATTGTAGGGAAAATATGTCTGCCTTTATCAGGTATCTTTTGAGGGTCACAAAACTTTATTTCCTGACGATATTCAACAGTGGACTCATTAGAATACTTGTCTTTCACCCGTAAACCTCAACATTTATCCACTCCCATTTTTAAGCACTGAGTAAGCTATTAGAATCGGTTCTACCGTATCTGCCTATGGATTCCGAAACGTTTCTTAAATCTACTCTATTGCATAATAAATTCATATTGATTAAATGTAAACCTTTTTATTGGAAAACCTGGAGACAAAAAGGCCTACTTTGGGTAAGTCAATTATTTGAAAATAATACTGTAAAGTCTTTTTCTCATGCTCGCCTTCTATTTGACCTCCCTTCCTCCTTTCGGAACAAATATCAGCTATTGCTAAACGCTTTATGTCTTGCCTTTGCTCAATTCAATTAATCTCCTGTTCATACACCCAAAATTATCAATCAATTCCACAATCTCCTTAACACAAATCCTAAGGCCTCCACCATATATTCCTATTTACGCATGTCTAGTATCACTAGAGACAAAACTAATGTAGAATTAGCTTGGGAACAGGATCTTGGTAAGGAAAGGTCAATTATCACCTGGAATAGAATCTGGACTAAAATTAGGAAAGCCTCTAGAGCAGCTAACACCACTCAGACACTTTAAAAAAAATATATAATAGGCTCCTTCTCTCTCCCATGACATTACATAGGATGAATGGGGATACATCAGATGCTTTTTGGTCTTGCTCTTCAGCACACGCTGACTTAAAACATTTACTTTTTACATGTCCTTTTGTTCATGATTTTTGGGGGGGTGTTTGGAAGCAGATTACTTTAATATTTGATTTTGCAGCTCCTTTTTCCTTTACCAATATTTTCCTAGGCACTTTATCGGATGTTTGGGACAATTGCACCTCAAGTATACGAATGTTGGACTTACTTATAGCAGTAGCGTTTCAACAAATCACTAAGTAGTGGAAAGATCTCTCTAAGCTATCTTTTCAAGCCTGGTGGTATGCAGTCTGTCATAACCACAGATTAGACACAGCTTATGTTTATCCTGCCTCTCTTGCTATGAAACGCTTATTGTTATGGTCTCCTGTCACAAAGTTCCTTGATATTAGTGCGAAACCATATTCCCTGCGTACTGCTTTGGAACAAGAAGTTTTAAAGCCTCCTTGACATTCCGAACTATGTGATCATGAATATTTACGTTTGTCTAACAAACATATATGGTTATAAGTTAGTACACACCACCAGACTTTTTCAACATTATGTATTTTTTCCTTTTCTTCTTTTTGATAGTATAACCACAGCTCTTTGTATGATATAATGTTGTGTTTTTCACTTTAATAAACCTACTTTTTAAAACTTAAAAGAATTTGCTTGCTGTCCCCTAATGTACCATTACAAGCAACTAAGTTCTGGGTACAGACATTGGGATCTATCCATAAAAAAATATATATATATAGGCACGGGTGGAGATTTACATCTCCCCCTGAGACCACTTTTATGTTTTTTCATTCTCATCAGTACGTTTGTTAGTATCCCTGGAAAGCTGCAACAGCCACAGCTTTCCAGGCTTACTGCTGGGGATGTCATGTGAAAATTACCACAGTCTCATATTCTTGCTATGCGAAATTCTATATAGCATAGCAATCAGCAGAGGAAATAGGGCCTCCTCTGCAAATGCACCCTTATTTTCTCTGCTGTTAAACCTTTTGCCCAATGGAGAAAGCTCTTGCCCTAAACCCTCATCAATTCTGTGGGTGATCCCTTTCTTTTCCAGTCCATACTTTAAAAAAATGACTTCAGCCATTGGCTGGAATAAATCTTATGTACCAAAAACAAGAGGGGGGACTAGGAGCTCGTTATGTTCCAGTACCCGTGCTCCCTATGCTAATCTCAAATCAAACAAGGGGTAACTGTTCCAGGTATGGGTGCAAAAAGTCACCCACAGGGAAGAGAAAGGGGGAAGAAGAGGTAGAGAGCAGGAGCCTAGGTCTAAACCTCACAAGCTAGAGGCAAGCGCAAGTCTTGTCTCTTGATGCCCTCACACACCCCGAAGGATGTCATGCTTCATCATCAGGCGTTGCTCATCGTCGGGCCGGCGCTGCAATGCCCTACGGGTCCCCCAAAGGGTCGCTTTTGCAGAGATCTTTTGTTCGTACTACTGTATGATGAGTGAGGGTGTGAGATAGAGGGTTCTAAGAGAACAGTTACCCCTTGTTTGATTTGGAATAAATCTTTAACAATCTCCAGGGTGGAAATGGGTTGGATCAAAGTTTAGGAATGCCCACAAATGTACATGTTTCTAGACGCTCCCTAACTTTCAAGTCAAATCATGCGCTAGAATGCCCCTAAATTCCATCAGGTTGAATTTACCACTGCAGCTTTCTTCACACTTGTAATTGAGAAATCTACACTAATAAATGCATTTATGCCCCACCCAGCAGTGCTTAGTTTGTGGCGGTGTTTGCAGGTGCTCAACACCAGCACTTATTTTTTAAACACTTTTCTGAGTACACCACCTTGTGATGCACGCAACCTATTTTTGATCAACGCCCGTCAGAGAATTTAACACTTCAATATACTACAAACATATACAAAACTATCACTTGCAGGCCTTCCCTAGAGCTTGGGGTGTCCTAGAATTGTCCAAAATGTCACACTTATTTAAGTGTGACGATTTGTAAGAGGTCAACACTGGCTTTTGGCAGAAATGGCAGGGACTGTAGATGGTGCCAGCTGCAGTGGAAGACCTTGGGACCAGACACTTAAATTGTTACAAGTGAAGTACTGCCACCAGGAATCCTATACTCATCTTTTTCGACACTGACAAAAAAAGAAACTTAAGTTTAGTTACAGCGCCCCACACACTGCTGCAGAAAAAGTGTAAAATAATATGGTAATAAAATGATTTTATTACGATGCTATTTTCTACTCTCTGCCGAAAGCAGTTTAGGGGCTGGCCAGTGATCATTGCTGCTGGTTGACAGCAATGAGGAGTGGCCCCTTCGTTTGAAGTACGCATGTAAGTTTGGCCATCTATCTTACTACGGCCAACCTGATATGTGCAATTCAAACCACTCCAACCCAGTTGTCTTAGACAGCCGGGTTGGAGAGAAGGAAAAGGCCTCCAGTGCCTTTTGTAGTGCTGAGGCAACCTGCTCCATCCAATCCAGACGCTTTTCACTCACGCTGCTTCGCAGCATGAGAGCTGCATCTGGATTGGATAAGGTAGTTGGCTGTGTGATGTCAGGTTGCTCTCGAAGGTGTCTTGAGTCAGGGACTGAGAGCATCGAGGACGTACTCCAGGATAAGTTAAGTTTAATTTTTAAGTTTTATTTTTTCTTTCTTGTCATTTTTAAGATAAAGTGCTTTCATAATGTACGTGTTTCTTTTTATGTATTAAACATAAGGATCCACCCTTATAAGCATAAGAAAAAGTGTCCTTTCAGAAATCGCGTGTCTCCTACGTTCTGGGAAAGCACACAGCTTTGTTAAAATACCCCTCACCCACCAAAAGGGCCCTTGGTGGCATGCTTCATCATCGGGGTCTTCCCGCCCCGCTGCGGGACGGGGCGTGCTACGACCTACGACTACGTGGGAGCACTGATTTCAAACAATACTATGTGTGGTGTAGGAGTGCGAGTGGAAGGGTCAGAAGTGGTTACGTGAACGTGATGAATGATTAAAAAATACCTGGCTATGCAGAAGAAAAAAACAAAAAAAAACTTTAATGTTCCTATAAGCTGGTATTATTAAAAATTGGGGAATAAGTCGAGGTATTATGCTTTAATGGGCAGTACTTCCTTTGTCGACATGTTTCGAAGCCCTCCCCTGGCTTCTCATCAGGACCTAGACAGATCCCTTCAACACTCTAAATGTTGGTGGTAGATAACTATATTTATACAAAATCACTAGTTAGTGCGTATCTCAATTAACATGCACTTTTAGATACTGTACCCTAATAGGTATTTTCTCTTGTTATGGGTATTTTTAATGCCCATCCAATGCCCCATGAGCCTGCTGAACGGGAGGGGAGGGGCACCTGTAGTCAAACAATCATCAAGGTCACTCCCTCGCCTGGATACTACCTCGCCGCAAAGCGGCGAGGTAGTATCCAGGCGAGGGAGTGACCTTGCATGTTAAATTGTGCATGTTGCATGTGTCAAAGTGCATGTTAATTGAGATACGCACTAACTAGTGATTTTGTATAAATATAGTTATCTACCACCAACATTTAGAGTGTTGAAGGGATCTGTCTAGGTCCTGATGAGAAGCCAGGGGAGGGCTTCGAAACATGTCGACAAAGGAAGTACTGCCCATTAAAGCATAATACCTCCACTTATTCCCAATTTTTAATAATACCAGCTTATAGGAACATTAAAGTTTTTTTTGTTTTTTTCTTCTGCATAGCCAGGTATTTTTTAATCATTCATCACGTTCACGTAACCACTTCTGACCCTTCCACTCGCACTCCTACACCACACATAGTATTGTTTGAAATCAGTGCTCCCGCGTAGTCGTAGGTCGTAGCACGCCCTGTCCCGCAGCGGGGCGGGAAGACCCCGAGGATGAAGCATGCCACCAAGGGCCCTTTTGTTGGGTGAGGGGTATTTTAACAAAGCTGTGTGCTTTCCCAGAACGTAAGAGACACGCGATTTCTGAAAGGACACTTTTTCTTATGCTTATAAGGGTGGATCCTTATGTTTAATACATGTTGATTAGAGGAGGGCATATCCACCTCTTATGCTCTTGTAGCGCTACCTCTTCACTCCCCCTTTTGTTTTTTTCGTGTTTCTTTTTTTCATGTAAGGCTTCACCATTTTATATGTCACCGACCGCACCTGTGCAGTTGTCTGTTAGAACAGACGCTATCATGTTTTAACTGTGGCCTTCCCCAAATTATGAGCCTGAGCCACCAGCTGTGCATAGAAGAAGGGATGGCTAAATTCACCCCTGATTACGTCAGTATTGGTGTGCAATTCCCAAGATTACACTAACTCTCATCTGTAAGATCATCAACACAGAGGAGATCTGGAGGAAATTAATAAGTGGAAGAGACAAGTGAGCCACCACCAGGGCTCTGGGCCACCTCGATGGGACAGCATGGGGTTAGTTCCCTACCACATGTCTGTGGTGGTTGCTGTCGCCCCTTCTAGTGGCAGGCCAGGCCTCAACATAGACACCCGAGAGGCAGGTGTCATAGGTTTTTGTGCTGAATGTGAAAGAGTGGGAAACAGAGGGCCTCATTTACAAGGAACTGATGCATCTGCATAGATGAGTTAGTTTCCTTGCGCCAGCACCAAATGTCCTTGCGCCACCACGGGCCTTGTATTTACAATACAGTGCTCCATGGTGCAAGGATTAACAGATGCCTCAGAAATTCTGACGCATCTTTTGGCACAAAAGTGATGCATTGCTGGAGTTGCTCATGAAAGTGACGCAACTCCAGCACTGCGCCACAACAGAGAGGTGAGTCCATTCAAAAAGCCCTGCGTCATTCCTTACGCCTGTACTTAGCAGGCGTAGGGGTTTTGAGGCAGTGAAGACGTAGAGTGACACAGTGAAATGTTGTAAATTTCACTGCATCAGTTCTACATGGATTTTTGCATGGGAACGCCCACCCTGCAAACATTATACCTGATGCAGGTATAATGTGGCGCCGGGCTTTACAACATGACACATCCCCCTAGATGCGTCACAATGTAAATGGGCCGCAACGTGGCGCATTGTTTACGCTGCGTCACAAAAAGTGACACATCGGAGGCGCAAAAGTGTCGCAAGGGGCTTGTAAATCTGCCCCAGAGAGTCTAAAATGTAAACCACATTTCTGATAGAGACTTCTATCTGCAGAATCCTCACCTTGTTGTGAACTTCTCCGAGGCACCAGACTTGATCGGGATACTTTAATAGCAATTATGCAATTGTCATCATCTTCATGTTGTAATAGGTCATGTTCAGAAAAGCTGTACTGGCATTTTCTGGGATGGGATGGGCCTCCGAATCTGATAAACTATCGGATCTGGGTCTGATGTCAGTGATATCAGTGCTGGTGTGGAGCTCAGGCCTACGGGATCAGTATCAGTGCCGGGAAAGGTGTCGGGCATTGCGCCGGGCCGGAGCCGGCGTCAACATGTTCAATGATGGGCCCAACCCCGAATGAGGGACGAGTGGTGCAGTCAACGTCGAGGATGAATCTGTCCCTGGGCCTGGGATCCTTGGCACCTGAAGGTGCTCCAGCTGGATCCAGTGGGTTATTAAACATTTTCTCTTAAGTCTCTCTCAAATGGGGGAGTTTGTCAGCTGGAGCAGTCCACTTGACGAAACGTCAGAGCATAACCACTGATGAAGTCCGTTCCAAGGAAATTTTTCCTGAGGATAAAATGTCTATCAGAGACAGCAATGTCAGCTCTGGATGCGCATCGGTAGGCGCAGAAAAAAAGGAACTGATGTCAACTTGCGGAATTGACAGTCTTATAGTGGCTCCAACCTCACAACCGGAACTGACGGACCCAACACGGAGTCAGGAGGACAGTCCATTCAGGAGGGACACTCTTTTTCAGAAGACGCTCTCAGTCAAATGACTGCAGACATGTAATTTTGAAACGCCCAACTATCGTCTCCGATGGGCCCATGCGATTTGATTAATCTGAACTTCAGGTGATCTTTTCACCTTCGGAAAACATTAGGCCTCTGCTCTGACAGGCCCACATGAAAGATTCAAGATATTTTGAGGATAAATACCCCCTTGTCTGTGGGACTAGTTGCCCCTACCAATTGGTGTCTCATTTGTATTTTTCGTCCTGATGATGACCCCGTTTTGAATAATACATACTTAGGGGGTCAAAACGTCGATAAAATAACTGATGTGGGCTGTTTTCAATATATTGATGGTGGATAGGAACACTTGCTCCACGGGTGCTAACTCGAAATATCCTACTATCCCTCTCAGCCACATGTATATATTTCTGTGCATAGCACGTATGCACTTTTTGCACCAATATTCACTTTCACTGCACCGTCACTCTCTAGGAGCACATTACAATTGTTCTAAATCTAATGAATTGAATTGAAAATTTTAAAAAGAAATTTAATAAAATGAATATATAACTTTGAGCTAATTGTGTTAGAGGTGTTTGTACCTTGATCCTAAGACTCTGCCGTGGAAGTCAAGGGCTATACTTCCCCCATAGGGACCATCTTTTTGTTAAATAAATGGAGTCAGACTACGCCATCTGTCTGTGTGTGAGGGAAATGCTATTAGAGTTTATGGATCCAGACTGGTGCCATGGGAAATTAACAATGTGAGGAATCGGCAGTTAGAGAGAGTCTCTACCAGGAAAGGTATCACCAAAGGTAAGTAACTGATTCTTCAGACATACTCTACTAGGGGGCAGATTTACAAGCCCCTTGCGCTGCCAGTACGTCACTTTTTGTGACGCATTGACAACGCTTTTTCCCTGCCCCATATTTACAAGGACAGGAAAAGCCACCCTGCGTGGCTTTTCCTGTCACTTGTAAATATGTCCTTTACACGCAGCATTTTGCGTGAAAGGGGGCGTTCCATGGGTGTTGCTGTGGGTGTTCCCACGCAACACCCATGGAACGAGACACATTTCCAGATTTACGAGGATTCGTAAACCTGGAAATGCGTCAGTATGCTACGCCACCATAGGGGTGGCGTAGCGAGGCGCAAAGAGGAGAAACCTTTTCATTTCTCCTCGTTTTTTTCCTCTTTCAATGTGTGCTGCATTCTACAGCACGCATTGAAAGAGGAAAATGCCTGTAGTGATTGTTTTTGTACAGGAAGATGCCCCTTCCTGCACAAAAACAATCTCCCCATGGCGCAGCAGCTGTTTGTGCGCCAGTGCAGGGGAGAGCACAGGAATGCGACATATCATTGTAAATATGTCGCATTCCTGTGCTCTGAAAGTGCCGCAGCGTGGCGCAGCCAAAGGCCTTGCGGTGCCACGCTGCAGCACTTTCTTGTAGATCTGCCCCTAGGTTTTTAAATTTCTTGCAATGTTTTGTCCTCTGGGAGAGTGAAGCAGACATGTTCCTGCCACAAACTATGAAATGTAGAATGTATTTTCTACTATATAAATAGCAGGCATTTATTTCACGTTCGGGTAGTCATAGTTTAGAGCACTGGAAGCAAACTAATAAAATACATCAATAGCTGTACTTAAGTGCTCAATATATAATGAGTTATGACGTCAGAACTCATAATCTCAAATTGAAACTCATTATCAAATTATAGTGTGAGTTTTGATTTTGCAGTAAATATGTGATTTACGTTTGCTATTTACAGGAGACTTCACTCCCCAGTCCTGCAAATATGGCTATCTCTTGAAGTATAAACATGTGCCATACTCTGCAGGCCTCTTACCATCATAGCATGTCGGCAAAGGGAGCTCGCCATCGAAGCACTGGGAGGGCACCTTGTAGCTGCAGCTGCTGTTCTGGCTGCGGCAGAAAAACGTGACTGTTTCCTGGTGGTGTACCAGCCCCTCTGGTACCTCGCTGATCCACAGCTTCTTCCCCTTGTACAGCACCCGGCTTCGCTGAGCTGTGATCTTACACCGGTCTGTGGGAGAGGGAGATGGAGAGCAGAATAAGGACAGTGTGAGCACACCTGGGAATATGTACTGCTGCATCCACTCAGCATCCAGCCATACATACAATGACATTCTAGCTAAAGCTACAACTGGACAGCGCATCACCGTGTTATGGGGTGCTTTGTTATGCAAAGTTATGCTATGGGATGCTATGCTATTTCCTGTTATGCTATGTTACATTATTTTATTCTAAATATTATGCTATATCATGTTATGCTATGGTATGTTACGCTGTGTTATGTTATGGATCATGTATAGAGTATAACATTCCTCACCCATGTATCCTCTTAGTGCCGGAGACTCAGGCAGCCTGACACAGCACAACAATATGGAGTGACATCACAACCCGGGGTCTAAAGAGAAGTGTTTTCAGGGCGTATCTCATAAAGAGATGATCACCGGTTGGTGTGCCCTGATGGGGAGAGACTTTCAGAGGTAGCACTTGCTGCCTGTACACACCTGGTTCGACCGCCAATGCTCTCATTTGTAAACCTGGGGATCAGGAATAAAAGTATTCTTATCCTCATATCAAAGAAGTCTAGATGGTGGAGTTAAGTTTCTGCAAGAAAGGCTAGGCCATACATGCAGCCTTGAGAGCTGGCTCCTGTTAGACAACTAGTGCAGTGCCCACAGGAAAGGGGACATATGTTCTCTATAGCAAATCCAGCTTTTCTGCAGAATCACCCCAGATTACTTTCTGACCCCTATTTTGTTGGCTTTAGGACTCTGTGCACTTTAACATTACTAAAATGTAGCATAGTGTATGTGTTTCCCCTCTGTAAAGTGCTGTACATTGGCATCACCTCTTTGGCCTATTAAACTTCCCAATAAGTCCCTTGTAAATGGTGCCTTAAGTGAAACTATGACATGTAAAGTTAAATGCCATATGTGGGCTGCCGTGTGTACTTACACCACCCACATGTATGACAAAAATATATTTCTCTCAGTAGCACCATTGTACTCTGGCTAGACTACAGTTTCAATGCACTACAGTGACATATAGCAGGGAAAATGCCTTTGCCATGTGGCAAATGCCTATTTTTATATATGTATGTCTTTCCAAGAATGTGCCTTGTAGGCCCACAGGGAAGGATGCTAATCTATATATACACCATTGGGTGTTAACTGCTGACCATGTAGCAGGGACTAGCTATCTGAGTGTGGGCAGGAACAGTTGGAAGAACAAATAACAGATTTAGCACTACCTCTTTTGACTTGGAGATGCCAGGAAGGTATTCTCCTATTGATTCCCAGGACCCTCTTGCCCATCCCTAGTTACAATAGGAGATAAAACTAGTTCTTTCACCCACCTATCACACTTGTAGCGCTGGAATATACATCCTTGGCTGGGAGAGATAAAGACTCTGGCTGAGAGGACAATGACAGACCTCTGGACCCAGGAAAAGCTAATGGGCGTCATATGTATTTATAAAGCACACTATCACTTGCTGCTGACCACTTAGCAAGGGTTAGCTATTTGGGAGTGGGTAGGAACAGTTGGTAGAACAAAGGGCAGCTTTAGCACTACCTCTTTGGACTTGGGGATGCAGAGAAGGGTTATTCTATTCATCCATAGGACTGTACATCCTAGTCAGTTAGGCTCCTGCTACAGTAAAAAGGAAAACTAGGCTTGACCCTATCAGGGAGGGGAGTCGCAGAGAAGCAGAAGACAGGCCTTCCTGGTGGTACAGGAGCACCTAGGTAAATTTTAAATAAGACAAAGAGGAAGTGCTGCAAGACACTTGATAGGGCTGTATGGTAGAATTCCTCCAATCATTGACTAGTGCACAAAGTAAATATGGCACTTCCATGACCACCTCCTCTGAACATTCCTGGACCTGGGTAGACTCCATCTGAAGAAGAAGACACTGCTAAAAGAAAAATACTTACTTCTGACTTTGGCTCCTGCTGAAAGAAGAACTCCCACAAGGACTCAAGAACCCCTGAATGCTGCTGGCACTCCGAGATTAGAATTGCCTCCTGTTTGCCTGCTTCCGGGACACAAAAATCAGAAGTACTATTGACTCCCACAGGGCACAGCTGACGAAAGAGGATGCTAAGGGCTTGATTTATATTTTTGGGAAAGTGTACACCATCACAACGATGACAGAGTACCCATCGCTCCAACATAATGGTCCGCCTGCAAAATTTAAAAGCGGGTGGACCATTGTAAGGGGACTGCGGAGACTACTCCATCTCCGCCGTGGTCAAACTTCCCCAACGGTCCATCAGAGTAAGGGCTGTTGGAGAATATGCTTAATGTCCACTTGCCCATTTAATGGGAGGACATATAGCCGTTTTTTACTGCCCGTCACTGCCAGGAAAACCCTGGTGGTAAGTGGTAGTAAAAACTTAAAAATGCCCCACTCACCAAGCAGCTGAGTGATGTCAGGTATTATTGTCATATGTTGAGGCAGGATACGCTTCTCAACTTTGCTTGAGGTGATTTCCTTACACAGGATGTTCTCCCAAAAAGTGCTGGACATGTTGGGGCACAAAGACATTGTGTACAGGGGCTGGATATCCCTCACCTCAGGTGAAAGGTTCTCAGTGTGTTGGGGTGCCACTGTTCCCCCACTGCCCTGTGTGGCCCTGAGGGGCAGTGCCTGGCTATCTACGATATGAGCGAGAGAGACAAAGGTACACACTAGTTTACTGCCATCATAGGATTAATCATAACGCAAACAGCTTACAGATGAAATCCTACTGCAAACGTTCAACTGCGGGACTCATGTGAACAAAGTTCATCACTGCTCAAAGGTAAAACCATGATGCTCAAAAACATGGAATTTTTTGTGACCCTTAGGAACATTGTAGCAAAGTACCTGAACAACTCAGGGATAAAGACAATCTCTCTGACCATTGTTAATACTTTGTTCCACTCGGATTGTTTCCCATCTTTGCAAAATTCCTCCCTTCAAACTCCTGTAAACCTGATCTAACCTTGAGTAGTAATGCTCAGTGTGAGCCTGCAGCCCTTTCAAGCTGGTGTAAGAAAAGTGGTGGAGCAGTCACAATGGCAGAATTGACTGTTAGGATGAAAAAAATTCTATCGCACGGTAATGGACGTCTTTCCCTCCCCTGAGTGTCCCACCTGTGGTGATATTTGGACCCTGGTATTGACTTTTGGTCATAAGCGTACACAGATCATGCACGTGCACCATGACCCGGCCTGTCTCCTGGAATGTGTTCTACTTAGACAGGGAGGGGTGCCCAAAGTGGTGGAAGGCTACAGCCTTCACTAGGAGGTTAGTAGCATGAGCGCGATGGTGACAGCATACCGTGTTTTAAGTTTTAGTGATCAGTTGAGTGAACAGGTCCTTTTGACCTGTGTCATGGGAGTGGCGCCTCCTGGCCAACTCTGGTAAAGTTCCTCTGCTGTGTGCTTAATTCACCCTTGGCCTCCATTGCATTGTTTGCAGTGGTGGGAAATATGTGCGCCTGTGAGAAGGTACAGTGCATCAGGAAACAGAGCGCATGGTAACGTAAACGTGCTGGGATATTGTGTGCCTTTAAGAAAGGACAGTCCATCAGGAAATAGAGAGCATGGTTGCACGTGTAAGTTGGGACACATGTGCCTCTGAGAAGGTATAGTGCAGTGAAACTCAAAGTACAGCCCGGGGTCCACATGCGGCCCTCCTGACCTTTACATGCGGCCCCTGCTCAACAGCAGCACTAAGCTGCATTTTACTGCCGCCTAACTGTAGGAATACCTTCATTTTTAAAGATATCTTGCAGTAAACGAGTAAAAACATGATTGTCTTTCCAAAATTCGAAAAGTTTATTTCATTAACATGCAGAGCCGTTTCACTTTATTTCAGCTTATGTCAGTAAATTGAGAGTTTTTTTTTTTTTAAAGTGATAGTTTTCTAACATGAATTTAGAAACAATCATGCTTCCCCTCACCCTGGCAACAATGCCAATAGCGAACTAAAAGGCAAATCAGTTGTTATGTGCACCCTTTGGCTGGCCTGGTTTGCTCTTATACATAAACAACAATGTCGTTTATTAAATCCAACACAAGAGAAGGTTTTGTACAGCACACATTCTGAAGTCATGTATTTTGAGGTCCTCTTACATCTGATAATGAAGGAAAAGTGAAATAAAACAATCGCCTAAGATCACACAATTTGGTCAGCTGGGGAAACTGGGATTGATCCCAGGGTTGTAGTTTCACATTGTGTAATTCAGCTACTAGATATACATTCTTCATTTCCCCTAAACCCACCATACCACCCCAGCCCGCCTGATCATCACCCTGCTGGCATCAATGCGGCCCTCTTTGGCACCACGGACCAAACTTTTTGGCCCCTGGGAAAATGTTTGTGAGTACCCATGGTATGGTGCATGAGGAAATACCATGTGTGGTTACATGTATGCTTGAGGATATGTGGACCTATGAGCTGGTACTGCAAGTAGGAGATAGAGCTTGGTGTTGTGTGAGCGCGCTGGCATGCATGGATAGCTATGTAAGAACACTGTACATTGGAGGCTACGTGCATGTGTATGTGTGTGTGCAGATGTGTGTGTGTATGTGTGTTTGCAAATCGACACAGCACATAGAAGGCACTAGGTTCTACTTTGGGAGACCCAGGGTTTCTTGGATGATCAGGGAGAGGAAGAGGAAGAGATTTCCCCCCGACAGACTTATGGATTGCTGCATTCCTAAGAGCTGGGTAGGACACACAGTGGAGGAAGGAAAAGCCAGCGTCTCTGGTGCACATCAATAGGGGCTTTATGATTCTGAAAGGAGGTCACTGGAAAACAGGACCTGGGCACATCTGAGGAAGGAGATGGGGCTGATAAGAGAATCATAAAGAGGAGGCCTCGGCCCTTTAGCAAAACTTGATGCACAGATCACTGAGGCTGATATCCAGGCACGAAACTCTAGTCACTCCCTTGGCCTGTGCTTGGGGCTATCAAGACTGGACACTGTCCTGCTGTGATGGACTACTCTCTAGGGGAAGATTTCCACAAAGAAGTGGGCGCTTCAAAGTGGGCAACCCCAAGAAGACGAACTTCAAAGGCACTAAACCACAATTGTGTCTGAAAATGGATTATATAGATGGGAGCTTGAGACTCCCAAATTGACAAACTGCTGCTGTACATGTGTGGAAAGCTAAACATGAGTTCTGCCTGTTGTGAGCAGGAATGGAGACTATGGGTCTGCCATGCTGCATTAGGGGAAATCACCTGGGAGGATCAAGAACATTCACCTGGAGTCTGTAGCACCAGCTTCTGCCTGACCCATGTCCAGTGGACCCTGTGAGGTTAAAGAGATCGCTTGGAGGGAAAAAATCCAGAGGGAATCCTGTTTTTTTGATCTGTGGACCTGAGTGTAATATTCTGGTATGTTGGGACCAACGCAGTGTTTGAGCTGCCGGCCCTTGTTCTAAAGTCCATAACCCACTTGCCATGTGTAGGCTGCAGGGGAAAATAAGGGTTAACGCCATTGGTGATGCAAGAGAGGAAGGGCCGGTGCCAGATACAGCGCCGTGACTGGAAGTGGGCCCTCGCTGTATTTGTGCTGCCCACAACCCCAATATGTCAGGTGGAGGCTGTGGTGGAGAGAGAGGGCTCTATCCTTTTATATGCTGCTGCGACCCGACCTGCGTATCAGGAGGAAGGAGGCCATGAAAGAGGAAGAGTGTGGTCCCCCTGAATCCACATGCAGCTGAGAAGATACCGCTGGCTTTGACCCATGGAGAGTGAGAGCAACTGCTGCAACTCCCCTGTCTAGGAGCATTCGAGACCTGCTCCCAGGAGAGTCTTACCGCATCATAGGAGCAGCGAGGATGGCGGCCACTTTGACCACAGCTTCCGGCCGTCCGAGCACAGTCAGGATGTTGAGGTGTGCCCATGGACTCTGAACTGCCATTTTGCAGCCACTGGGTCCTGGTGAACTTGCCACACGTGAATGGGGAATAACCATCAGCCATATGCGTAAAAGTGGTTGACCCGGTAACACTAGTGGGCTTTCCTCAAGAAGGCTAAGCATATTAGTTGCAATGTGTTGTATTGTACTTTGTGTAGCAGATAAATACTCCTTTTTACATAAAAGCAAGTATTTAACTTGACAATCATTTAATGGGGTTGCTGGATGCATTTTGAGTTTTGAACCTATGCCTGCCTTACACCTACCTCCTCCCGAGAAGTCTTAGGGGCATATTATCAAGGGCCTTATCTCCGCTTTTTTGGCTTTTAAAGCCAAAAAAGCGGAGATAATCTTTTTGCCCCATTTGCAAGCCGGTGCTAACATGCATTAGTGCATGTTATCAGCCGTTTTGCCGACGCCTCGCTTTGCATCTCTAATGAGATGCAAAGTGGGCGTCACTGGGCGTACCCCTGACGGACTACCTTGTAAATTATCGCTTAATGCACATCGCGATATTTACAAGGTGGCCCTCAGGATTTTAGCAGACATTAGTTTTTGGCGAAAACCGCGGTTTTCGCCGAAACTAACGTCTGCTAAAATCCTGACTATTGTATGTCGACAATGGGAGGTGGATTGATGTGTTACGACCACAGGGTCGTATCATCAAGCATATCGCCGTTTTGCAGGGAACATCGCTGGAAAACCAGCGATGTTCCCTGCAAAACCGGCGATTTCCCGCTATCGCTGGATTATATATCGCCCTTGAGTTATGCGTTGATGATAACGCGCTAACTCGGCGATTTAATTCAGCGATAGCCGGCGTTAGGGAAATCAGCGCTAGGCGCGCTGGGCGATAATTATCGCCCCTCGTTGTTGATATGCCCCTTAGACTACTCAACCCTTGCTACCACTGTAGTCAAGGGCTTAAGGGGTACTTGGCTCAGTTGCTCAGAGCCTGTAGTAGACCGGACCCCAGAACATTAGGAGTAAAAGGCCTCAACCACCACAGTTGGGCCCAGTTACTCCTGCTTGCCCAGTGGTCCACTAAAAGGGATTTTGACAGTGATTGAGGGAAACAACCATGCTGCTTTAAACATTGGACTCTGATATGTGCCTTCTCTTGCCTGCCAGGGTATCTTTGTTCATCAATCTGGTATACTATGGTGACTCTCTACTGGTGCAGCATAAACATTGTAGAAACAACAAAGGACCTCATTTAGAATTTGGTTGATGCAATTTACTCCATCAGGACAACAGGGTAAAGTACTCACCCACAAAATTTAGAGCTGTCTGCCAGTGCCACAGACATCTCTTGCATAAGCAAGAACCGCCATCATGGCAAACTTTCAATGTTTTTTTTTTATTTTCAAAAACAAAATCCCAAAGCAGGATTTTGTTTCTGAAAATGAAAAAAAAACAATAACCCCCTTGCCATGGTACTTTTTTTCCCATGGTGTGGGTTCTTTTTGCGGTTTTCACTGCCCCTTACCACTAGGTTTTACATGGCAGTGACGGACAGTGAAAACGTGCCATTTGTCCGCCCACTCTAAATGGGCAGGAGGGCAAATGGAAAAACCTCCAACAGCCCTTACTCTGTCAGTCCATTGGAGGTGTATGTCGGCAGTGGAGACAGAGTAGTCTACGTTACTGATATGCCTAAGGTCCGCTTGACTCTAAATGAAGCGGGCAGACCTTCCTTTTGACCGGGAGGGTGCTCCGTCGCCTATACAATGGAGTACCCTCTACGCCAAACTCTAAATAGGGCCCTAAGACCTTAAGTAATTTTCTCACTAATGCAAACCTCCAAGCTCTATACAACCCTGTACACTGAAAATCGGCCTAATTGTGGCCCACATTCTTATAACTCTAGAGTAGTATCTTCATCCTTTCCCACTGACTACTTAGGGATGAGACTACAAGGGAATTGTCTTGTCTCGGTAAGTTGGAATTTCATACAGAGCATGTATCACTTTTAATGTTTCATGGCAGTCTTGCATCTGTAACTTGCCGAAGGTTTCTTACAGAGGTGGATCTATAAAGTGTCCTTCTTTGAAGCTCAGGGGCTCGCCACGTTTCTGCCATGATGTGCCAGTAGATCGCAGCTGCCACGGCGGAGGCTTTATAAGATTGACTTACTGCAGGTGTTGTTGCTGCCTTGAGTCTCCTAATGCCTCCTCTGGATCCAAAACCCAAGCCAGAAACTCTGTAATTACTGGCCATATTGATCAATCAAAGGATTCTTTAGATTAATGTACCAACCATGTGGGTGGTTTTATAACACATCCAATTGATTTGCCCTACATAGGCTTGTCCTGGTTAAGCTTATGTAGAAAACTCTCCTTTGTAGAGGTTAAGGTCATTAAAGGCCATACATTTATGTGATGTAATTTGACTGCAAGACTTATCGGTTCTAGTGGTTGTAGACAGTTCAGAGGCCATCAGCCTGCAGAATCCAAAGAATGGACGTTGCATCGCTGCAGAAATGAAATCTATGAACCCCCCCTTGTCTATGCAACACCCGCTCTTACCTCTACAGGCTGGACGCGCCGACCACTGGCCATTTGCTTGGCACAACACTTTGTTGGCCCCATCCAGGAGGAAGTTCCTCTTGCACAAGTAGTAGATGACCTCGTAAACTCTGTACTGCGGCTTCTCAACTGCTACCAGGTAACCATTGGTGATCTCACCCGGAGGGGCGCAGAAAAGCTCTAAAACAGTGTGCGGAAATGTATGAGAGAGAAGCAAGGACACTTTCATTTGTACAACTATGACCAACGGCATACATTTATAAACATAGCACTGACTCAGAGGCCAACCATATTTGCTGCTTTAGGCCACACACCTATAGAGCACGCTCCCTTCATGCTATCTGCAGATTTCCATCAACCCTTGGTATTCAGAACAGGTTTGATCTATGAGCTATAGGTACTTTAGTGGTCGGGTTAGCTACTAGTGTTTATTATAGCATAGGCAGTGCCTGAATTTGAAATATGAAAGTGCCAGCATTCACCATCCCAGAGTACTGAGCTCACATTGATAGTATTGCTCCCCTTCTTACTCATCCTTTGGAATAAAACAGTTGCAGGGACTCAGTACCTGACAGTACCGGTCCATTTAAAGCACTGGGTATAGGGTCACAAAGCATGTCACAAAATAGGGCCTAGTTACTTGTGCCTATGAGTTACAAAGCATTTTTCTTTCTAATTGGACCACATGTGATTCAGAGGTGGACCAATTAGAAAAAGGGTCTATTTTAACACATATACCTTTGTTTATGCCGGGAAAATGAACGGTGCTAAAATCATGCCTCACAGACCACATTTATTGTATAGAAGATGTAATGGGTATTTTGAAGCAGCCAATTGCATTACAGTTTCTATAGCTTCATCTATGGTAAACCAGCACAGGACCTAGGAAAGACAATTTAAGCAAAAAAGGTTCCCCTTGCCTTGCCACCAGCCAGATGGGAGGCCCGTTCCAAGGGAAAGTGTGACACAGCATGCTGGCATCTTAGCACCTTCCTGGGGCGGTTTTGAATAACATACCCAATCACTACAATATCCAAGAACACAACTGCAAGGCTGAGAAGCTCCACATTGACATCGTTGACAGAAAGCCTGACCCTCGCCCTAAATAAGTCCAAAGACAGAAGAAACCAAGATACTTACCCAAAGCTGTGGCAAAATAGGTTCCAGAAAGTTCTCTTTACAAATAAGAGTTTAGAAGTCCACTTGACATGGAACTCAAAGCTGTCGCCCTCATAAAATTCACTATTATTGCCAAAACCAATAGAACACTTGTGATTCTGGCCAATGATAAAGATGTTCCAGCCTTTGATTGGACTTTCCATATTGTTAAACAAGCCAAACAAAGCATCGCTGCTCCCTTGCACCAACCTATGTATGACGTCTTGGGATGGTCGGCGGTTAACACAATGACACATGCTACATTAACGCCAACCCAAAGCCTACAAACTCATCCTTATCTTACCTCCTGAGTCCTCTGTATGAACCACTCTCATAGCAAGCTTACACTCGGCACCTCCTAAGCATCACCTCTTATCTACATGGTAACCACACTGAAGTGCTGGAATGCCCTCAGCGATCTGATCAAGCTTAACTCTCCTCTGGAAAGCAGCCTTCCCATACAACAGGATCTTATCAACATCCTCTCTGCTCAAAAGCACAACCTGGACCCAGCAAACAATGAGCCAAGGTTAACAGCCATACAATTGGATTTACACGATTAAGCGATGACTCTGCCATAGTTTACGACTCCCTCCTCCACAGATCTAAAAAACATTTATAGAAAGGTTAATAGTGGTGGGCCGTTAAAACTAGTCTACATTGCTGTGTTAACCTGCACAGAACTACCTATCCCAGTAGATCAAGGGATCAAGTATTTAGTGGCCCACAACACAATCAACCATAACAACTTCTTCATCTCAGTGGAGATCCACCACCTTTATGATACTATACTACATTCTTGGATCAACTCCTTGAATTGACCCTCCAACTGCAGACTGTGGCCAAAAAAACATGATCAGAGGAGACTTTTAACTTGTAACACAATAAAACTTAACCAAAATTAGCAATGGGTCAAAATATACAGGCTCTAGAATTTTGCCAAGTAAAGAGTGGCACAAAATTCACAGTAAAACACATTCTCAGCAACGCACACACACACAACATACAAACCTTAAACATAACGATTCAATTCCAGATATGGTTGGAACCTTCGCTTAGGACCATCCCCCTCCCAGAGATCCTATACTGCTCGGAACTGACAGCAGGGTGGACACACAAGGTACTCTAGTTAGATACTTTTTGAAATATCAGCTCTGTGGGGTGTGAGGAAGCCTACAGAGTAAGACAAAGCCAGTAATGATGCAGACTCTGCAGTCACGCTAGAAAATCTTGACCACAATATTCACCACACTAGCCTAGCTTACAGACAGAGAACAGGGAAACCAAGCTGAGCATCGAGGCCAATAGCAAACATATATAAAATGAAACTGTCCCAACTTGGTATGCCACAAGTCAGTGACTGAATAAGAAATGACTCCCTATAAGACGCACAAGAGAGGGTACCAAATGTCAGCCAGGAAGACAAAAAGGCCTTCCTCCTGAAAGGCATCAATGGGGCCTCCTCTAAATTAGCACCGATACCTCACATACATGCTTTAATAAAGCTTAGTGCATTAAGCACCAACTCTTTAGATTTAAGTAGTCCTAGCAAGGGTTATAGAATTTTTCATATTTCCTAGGTCAGTGACGTGTACCAAGTTAAGCTGAGTTATAGTAACTGCATTACAAATCTTTATCGTGAACGACTTTGGATAAAACAGCTTTCTAATAACAGGTATATAATATTACAAACAAATGAGTCTTTCTCTGAAATGTGAACCAGGAACTATAATTCACACCCTCAACCAGGCAAAGTGTATGGCTAGGACCTGGGCCAATTTTTGGCTGGTGGGATCCAGATTTTGTGGTGAGGGAGTGGTACACCGAAACAGTGTATCAAAATGGTTCAAAGATTATCTCACTACCATCTGGATTAACACTTGTACATCAGAACCACCTCAGAAATTAGATTCTCCTTGTAGCCCGACCTATTGGGCACCCAGTTTCTTAGACTAATTAGTACAGGAAGCTTAATTATGAGGTCAAAAAGGCCCTCATCCCATTAGAAAGCATTCCTGCTTCATGTAAGCATGAATACATCAAATAAAAGATACATTGTGAGAAGTTCCCTCTCTATAAAGGTAAGAGTTCCAATGAGGCCTGTCCCTCTGGATCCTTATAGAGATAAAGTGGATGCTGCCAGGGGGTTAACAGGCAATATGGGACCCAGTGAAAGTGTATGTGACAACTTACAGCGGATAGGCATGATAACAGTCATTGTGGTGGAGAACCAAGCGACACCACTGCTTCGCTGACAATAAAGGGGACACTGTCCTCTCATCTCTCGGACTAGAGGGAGCTGTGCCCCTCCTCCAGAAACATTAGAGGGACTGATGCTAACACAGTGATATGTGCCATCATTTGGAAAAGGGAGGAGGCATAAGCATCTCTGGAGCCAAACACAAGAGATTTAGAAAGACTCCTGTGCACGCAGACATGACTGAGCATCAAAGCAACTTACGTCTACAAGTGGGTGCAGCGGGGGACCAGGTCAGGTTCTCTTGACATGCACTGATTGCAGATCCTTCCAGAGCATACCTGTGACATGTGAAAAGGGTAGCGTATGTCAGTGAGCAACTTCACTTGTCAGAAGACCAGAGCTAGACATGAATTTTACAGTACACATGTGATTAATACTCCTGCCCCACACGGTCGGTTCATGTGGGGCATACACAAATCCTGGCTTCTGTATACCACGTGAGAGAAACCTTTCCAGCTTGCCCTGCTACCACTACCCTTCATTGACTACTTTTCAACATTTGAGGAAGAGTACAATGTTGCACATTTGTTTGTTCCACAATTGGTGGGTACTTCATTACGCACCAGCTACAAGCTGCACAGCAATATAGACTTGAGTCACTCAGGTCATGATGCATGAAACCAAATTTTGTCCAAGTAAACAATGTTTATTCCATATTTTTAAGTACTTTTCCAGGTCACAACGGAGGCAACGTTATTCCAAGCTTCAAATGCTTAAGACATGCTTATCCAGGCTTTATCTTATAGCACGATGGATGGAAACAACAGTACATCCTGGTTGACCATGAAGATAATCACCCAATGCATTTCGGGCATGACGCCCTTCTTCAGGATAACTAACATAAAAGGAAAGCCCATCAACATTGTAGACAATCTTAAAAGATGCAAACTTAAACTTAAACATTGAATCATTAAATCATGCCTAGCATGCAATTTATAATGTGAATGTGCTGGAAACATTATCCACTGTGCCCCATTGCTCCGTGGATAATGTTTCCAGCATGTTGTGAACTGGAAAAGTACTGAAAAATATGGAATAAACATTGTTTACTTGGACAAAATTTGGTTTCATGCATCATGACCTGAGTGACTCAAGTCTATATTGCTGTGCAGCTTGTAGCTGGTACGTAATGAAGCACCAGCCAATTGTGGAACTACATTTGTGTTACCGGGACAGAGCACGCGCCAAGCTTGCACGCAGAACTTTCGCCTTTGAGCATCCTTTATACCTGTGATATTGAGTAAAACTGGTGTGCATTCATTCATTCATTTGGCACATTTGTTTGTGGCACATACAATGTGCTGAACAGCAGCTATGTGGCCTATTGTTTTTAACTGTGCAGAAAACTACTACACCCAACTGATTACCACTACCACACATCGACATTGTCTTGTTAATTAATCAATTGCTAAGGAGCAAGGGAGTGGGCATGTCAATATTTCTTCTTTTCTTTGCAGAAATGAATTGACGTAATCTCAACTCATGTATAGGCATTTATGGTGGATTCAGTACTGTGCTTTGGCATTTATCGGTATTCTGTCTAGACCAGGTTCAGTTTTTGGGCTTTAGACTCATCCCAACACAATTCGGGGAAGAGTTGTGATTGAATTGGGTATACTGCATAATAAATGTACTATGTCCTCACCTCTGATTGGTTGATCCCTGTCCAACAATGTGTAAAAGTAATGACATCTGCTTAGCTCTGTTTCCACCCAGAGGAAAGTAATAGTGAGAAACATCACCATTTTGTTTGGGCTGCTTGTCCCAATTCTCTACTTTCGCTTTGTGCCATCTATATGAGGTCCTCCCAAATCCCTCTTTATCTTACCACTTCCTCTTTCCCTGTCCCTTGAAAACACTGTCAATGTCCATGTCTACCATCTACTTCCAGTCACAGAGTTCACTCACCCTTCCTTGCAGAAATACTGGACAGAACTTCCAACCCGGAAGGAAGAGCCGGTGTAAAATCCACTCTCAATCCTCACAGGAGGGTCGCAGGAGGCGGGCGCATTTAGGTCCTCTGTAATAAAAACACACGCCATAATACATAAGACATTGAATAAAAGGACAGATAAGACATATTTTTCCGCTCTTGAGAAATACATGTTCTCTTAACTTAAAGGCCTGGGAACACATGCAATGCTAGATTTGTTCCAATAATGTGTTCTAGAAGGAAGTACTTTCTGGAATCTGACAGCTCCTTGGAAAAGTAAAGATCTGCTTGTCCAGTAGCATGAAAAGTACCTAGGCTCTCCAAAATGTAGACATTGAATCATCATACAGACATTCCAACAACTAAAGAGATCATAGTGTGGTCATTTTGAAGTTGGGGGAAAAAGTTTTGGTCTGGTCATGATGAATGTGTCATCATGTAAAGTAATCATGACATCTACTCAGTTGAAGACAAAAAAAATCACCAATTACGACTTGTTTATATTGAAATATGGCATCACGCAAATTTGTACCTTCACAAGGCAATGCCTGACTCCATTTTCTGTCTCCTTGACAGCGAATGAGTGCTGCTTCCTGTCCGTCAGCCATCTTGAATCCCGAATGGCAAGCCACTTTCATCTGAGCTCCAAAGAACTTGGATTGGTTCACCAAACTTGTGTCCTCATTGTCAAGTACCAAGGGCCATGGGCAGCTCCGAGCTAAAATGCAAAGAATATCACGGTAGGTGGCTCTGTTTACCAAGTACACCTGTGCAGTGACCTTTGTGGGCCTCTTTGTTTCTGTTCAGTACTGCACCGCCCACCAATACACATATTTCATCAATTACGCATGCTTTCCTATGATGACTCTGAACCACAAACAGCGAAGTTGTAGTCCATGGCAGAGACGTGTGAACTGGCCAGCTTAAGTAGATTGAAACTTGTATTAGTGTGCTTGAGTTATCTTGCTCAAAACTATGAGGAAAAGCACAAAAGGATGCCATAATGTAACATAACAAGGTTTTAATTTGTTTTATTATTAGGTAGTAATGTAAACAGTGTGCACAATTAACTCAAATTCAGAAGATTGTCCATATCTGCATTAAGACAATTTATGAAGGGCCTTTCAAGCCTTAAGGAAAAAGACATACAAATAGGAATAGATTCATGTTTTTGACAGTAAAGGCACGCCGACAACGCTAGTGCAATACAACTCTCAAATCAATAAACATTCGTTCCTCCAGTCCTAAAACGAGTACTAACAGTCAAGAAGCCCGTGTAACCCATACTCGAAGTGGTAAGTCATCACAATAAATTCTGAAGAACAGAGGGCTATATTTACTAACATTTTGCATCATGGTGCACCACTTTTGTGGCGCATCCATGACGCAAAACGCTATAAATATTTACAAATCCATGCAAGAGGCGATTTGTGCAGCCTTGCTTGGCAGTGAAACAAAAATGTAACGCAATGCAGCGGCTTGTGCTACATTGTGTTTCATTTCATTATGGTAGGCGTTCAATGGGTGGAACTTGGGCGATCCCATGCATCCACCCATGGATTTCACTCAATCTCAGATTTACAAAGGTTTGTAAACCTGGGATTGTGTGAAATGTCTACGCCTCCCAGAGGATGGCGTATGGAGGAGAAAAATCTTTTTTCTCTTCGTTATTTCCTTTTTCTATGTGTACTGCAATCTGCAGCACACATAGAAAGAGGGAAATGCCTTGAGAAATTGTTTTTGAGCAGGAAGGTATCTCTTCCTGCACAAAAACAATTCTCCTTGCAATGTAGGCTCCCTTGGACCGGTGAATCAAGCGAGGAGCATGTACAAAAGAGGCGGATTCCCATGATCGATCAGCAGGTATATACCCCTTCAAATCAATTAGATTTTTTAATATTTTAAAGGATAAGTAGTCATAGTGGCTAAGTTGCTTGGATTCCAAATCAATCAAACGGGTTAGAAGCAGCAGCACCAGGTCTTAATTGCTACCACTCTGAACCACAAAATGATGACCTCATCTTAAAGGAGGGTGTTGCACGGTGACACAAAACTGCATTCTCATGGGTTGTGCACGTGCTTTGACTCTGTTGCAAAAATCTTGTTTGTTGCAAAAATCTTTTTAAAGAACGGAAGCTGTAAGTGGGAAGAGGGGATAACGTGGTGCGTGGGCAATCATCGGAACTGTGGTTTTTCTACTGTCAAAAAACTGACAGTAACTAAGGTTTATGCATATGCGCCTCGTATGGTTCTTTAGCACACAGTGAGGCGAATTCCACCCTAGATCCACAATGTATTTATTTAATTTGTAATTTTATAAAGCTCTGCGGGTCGATTCACAGAACTAACTTACGTCAAAAACGTAAAGTTAGTACTTTTTAGCATTCACAGAATACACTTACTCATTTTGGTATTCACAGAAGGCACTTAATCATTTCGGTATTCACAGAAGTTAGTAGTCCTAACTTTAGGACTCCTAAATGCCTTCTGTGAATACCGAAAGTCTTAAAGTTAGGATTTTTCTCAGTTTAGGAGTAGTAAAGTTAGGACTCCTAACTTTAGGACTCCTAAATGCCTTCTGTGAATACCGAAAGTCTTAAAGTTAGGATTTTTCTCAGTTTAGGAGTAGTAAAGTTAGGACTCCTAACTTTAGGACTCCTAAATGCCTTCTGTGAATACCGAAAGTCTTAAAGTTAGGATTTTTCTAAGTTTAGGAGTAGTAAAGTTAGGACTCCTACCTTTACTACTCCTAAACTGAGAAAAATCCTAACTTTAAGACTTTCGGTATTCACAGAAGGCATTTAGGAGTCCTAAAGTTAGGACTCCTAACTTCTGTGAATACCGAAATGAGTAAGTGCCTTCTGTGAATACCAAAATGAGTAAGTGCCTTCTGTGAATACCAAAATGAGTAAGTGTATTCTGTGAATACCAAAAAGTACTAACTTTACGTTTTTGACGTAAGTTAGTTCTGTGAATCGGGCCCCTTAAGTTGCTGTGCTTCAGACTGGTTAATGTTTATATGACAAAGGGGTTAACTTCAGGTAGGATTTGGAAGGTTAGAGTCTGATTGGGTAAGGTCTGGTGTACGCCCCCAATCATGAACCCTCTTCAGAATGAAGTTTACCACTCCAGAATGAAGTTCAGTTAAAATCAAGGTGCTTATGTTCAAGGACTTAACGCCGCCGTAGGGTATATTTTTTGACGTTACGGCAGCGTTTTTTTATCGCCGTATTTACAAGTTGCCGCTAACTGCAGTTAGTGCCACTTTTCTGGCGTAAACGTCACTTCTGTTAGCGGGAGTTAACGAAAATGAGATGCAAGGTGGGCGTTCCCGTGCAAAAACTGCTGCTAACCCCACTTCGCAATATTTACAAGGAATTCCTTGTATGGTGCAAAACCCAAAAAAGTGCCTCTGACTCCAGTTAGAGGCAGTTTTTTAAGACCAGAAAATAGCTGGTCTTAAAATTGGTGCAAACACTTGGGGCCTCATTTCAGAAGGTTTTGATGCTGGACATTGCTGCAAGGAATGTTGCTGCGCTGCCCTGCGACAAAACTACAGGGCGGGAATGCGCACTATCAATAAGATAGGGCGCATTCCTGGGCCTCATCCATGAAAAGTGTTGAAGCGTTGCGACAAAACAGCGTTGCAACACTTTCACTGCGCTCTTCTTGCAACACCATGGATGCACTGTATTCACTGTACAGCTCTCCATGTCGCAATTAATGACAGATACGTCTGGAATCCTGACGTATCTGTCAGCGCTAAAGTCACGAATTGCTGCAGTTGTGCCACAAGCATGACGCATCTCCAGCAATGCATGGGGCCAGCCTATGACGCAGAGGCGTCCTAGAATTGTCGCAGTTAAATCTGATGGATTACACTGCGCCACTCCTATGAGGGTTGGTTGCGTGGGAACGCCCACCCAGCATACATCTTGCCTGACGCAGGTATAATGTGAAACAGGGCTTCACAAGGTCACGCATATGCCTAGATGCGTCACTTTGTAAATACAGCGCAATATGGTGCAAAGTTAATGCTGCAAGTACGTCAAAAAAAATGACGCACCGGCGGCTTTAAACTGTCGGAAGGGGCTCATGAAGGAGCCCCCCTGTATTTTTCCCCTACATTGACGCACAATGGCTGCCATGTGCCAACACAGGCACCCTTGTGCCATGGTGTTGCGGAGTTGATTGATGTTGTGCAGGAAGGGACAACTACCTGCACAAAATCTATCAATCCAGGGGATTTCCTCTTCCTCTGTGTGGTGTGCGTTGACAGTGGATTTGAAGGTTGTGTGAGTTTCAGGGGTATTGTTGTGGCTCCATATCTTCGAGACATCTGCAGGTGCGTCTGGACTAATGGGGGGCAGGAGTTAACCAGTTGGCCTTCTTGGAGTGTTGTTTGCCTGGTCTTTACTTGAGGTGTGCCATGGTGTTGGCGCAGTTGGAGATCCATCGGTGGATGTTGCGCACCGCGGTGTTGTCATCTGTAAGCGTTGGCGGAGTGGTGGTGCTGAGGGAGTTGACGAGAAGTTCTTCAGTGGCCTTGATCCAGCTGCGAAGGTTGGGGTCGATTATGGTGGTGGTGTACGGTGGGCATGGTGAAGGCGTGATGTATACAATGATGGTTGGCCCAGGAGAGTTCTGTGGTGTGGCTGTAGTTGAAGTTCCCGCTGGTGGAAAAGACGGACTTGACCGTGTGTCTGGCTATGTGCGTTGGTGTGGTGACTTGCTACTTGAGTCCGATGTTGGCGATGTTCCCCTGGAGGGGGGTGGTGTTCTGGTCATTGGGTTGTCCAGGTGGAACTTGAGGTCTCCGAGTAGGATGCAGTCGGTGGATGGGAGAGCCTGGGGTACAATGAGGTCTACAATGGCATCGTTGAATGTGTTTTTTTTTTTTTTTTTAAATTTATTGACATTTTTAAACAGAAAAAAAAACATTACAAAGAACAGCCAGTCAGTTGCTGATTCAATACAGTGTTATCAGTACATAATACCATCATGTGAGTTATAATTATACTTGTAGATATATTCGCTTCTTCGCATAGTCACTGGAACAAAAAATAGGTATTCCCATTATAAAGGGTTGGACCACAAGTGCAACGCAAGAATTCGCTGCAGGGCACCTCTCATCCATATGTGTAAAGATAGCAGGAAAGTCAATATAACAATGTACATCTGCATGTTTGCCTAACCCACAAATGGTGTCCCACGTCCCAACTTGTTCCCCCTCCAGGCTACTCCTGTGACCCCGCGTCTACAGACGTCTCTTGATATTCGCGAGCCCACGTAACAAATAGCTCCCAAATATCCTTGGGCCGAGATGCGGAGGGCATCAGCTCCCAGAAAGTGGTCAATTGTGAGTGGCCAAAGGTTACATCTTTTATCCAATCTTCTTTAGATGGTACCCTCCTACCTCCCCAGTGAATGGCAACCCGTCTTTTAGCAAAAAGGAGTAGCAAGGCGTGTAGCTTCCTAACCTTAACCGGTGTGTCCTTAACATACCCCAACAGCCCCTGTATAGGATTGGGATCCCCAACCAACCCAGTTATTTGATGTATTATATGAAACACAGTGGACCAATACATTTCCAATCTCGGGCAGTCCCATGCAACATGTAAGAAGCCTGCAGGAGCAATACCACATCTCCAGCAACTGTCGTCGTCTTTGAGACCTATATGGTGCATACTGGTAGGTGTCCTATAAAATCTGTGTAGGAATTTAAAATGGATTAGGCGAAGTTTGTAATTAGGGAGAGTGCCGTTAGTTGGCTGCAGCAATACAACCACTGGTCTTCCGTGAGCGGTGGTTGTAGGTCTTCGTTCCACGCCATCAGTGCCCGGGGTTTCATCAGAGGAGCCAATGTCTGCATGTGGTTATATATCCTGGTGATGAGTCGGCGAGGGGAAGCCGATTTAAATACGTTTTCTAAAGCGCTTAGAGTGGGCGGGGCATCCGGAAAAGTGCAATGTAAAGATCGACACGCTGCCTTGAGTTTATGATATGCAAATAATTCAGAAAAAGCCACCTGCCTATCCTCCACTGCCGTCGGGGGAGGCCGGAACGAACCCTCTGGATAGAGGTCTGCGAAGGTGTATAGTTTCATTTTTTGTGCCAATTCTTTTCCAATTCCGTCTCCTGTGGGGAACAGCATTGGATTATGTGCCAGGGGCACTGCCGGGGCATATAGGATGGGAGCGCCGGCTCTCTTCCGTATCTCGTTCCAGGCCCAACGTAGGGTCTCCACGGTATCTATATCTGCCCTGGGGCGTCTGTACTCCTTAAACAGGGCGACCTGCAGAGGAAGGGGCGCCGCGATGTCCGCCTCCACAGCCACGTGAGGCTGAAAAGGAGTAGGATGTACCCAGTAGTGTAAAAACTGAGCCTGTGCACTCCATGCATACAATTGCATGTCTGGAGCTCCCAGTCCACCCTGACGCAAAGGAAGTGTTAAAAGATCCCATGAGATTCTTGCCTTTCTACCCGCCCACACCAGGGAGATCAATAGGGACCGCAGGGTTTTGAAAAAGGCCTGAGTAAGGACTAGGGGGAGGTTAACAAATAAATAAAGGAATTTCGGTAATACCACCATCTTGACCAATGCTATTCTCCCGGCTAAAGAGAGCGGGAGCCCAGCCCATGCAGTAACCTTTTCTTCCAGCCAGGTTATGGCGCGACCGTAATTCATATTCCACAGGACTTGTATATCTCTGCTAATCCATATGCCCAAATACTTCACGGGTTCCACCGTCCACTGAAGAGGGAACTCAGAGGGGCTCTGGACAGTGTTGTCCGTCAAAGGGAAAATAACAGATTTAGCCCAATTGATCGAGATGCCTGAAAGGCCACCAAATTTAATAAATTCCCTCAGTAACGGATCCAGGTTTGACGCCGGATCAGACACATATAAAGTAACGTTGTCTGCATATAGTGAAATTAAAAGACTACGGGCGCTGAAGCCAATCCCTCTAGCGGTATGGTGTTGCCTGATACGTGCTGCGAGTGGCTCCATCGCAATCGCGAAAAGTAGAGGGGACAGCGGGCATCCCTGCCTCGTACCTCGCGAGATGCTAAAGGGTTCCGAGAGGAGACCATTCACCCTCACGCGTGCCAACGGTTGTGTGTAGAGTAGACGTATGAGATTTATAAATAACGGACTAAAGCCCATACGACCTAGGATAGCAAAAAGGTATTGCCACTCTAAAGTGTCGAATGCCTTTGTGGCGTCTAAAAATACAACTGCCGCTTGTACCTCGGGATGCAAATAATGTACTACTGAAAACAAAGTCCTGAGATTTTGGGATGTTGATCTACCAGGGATAAATCCTGATTGATCCGGACGAGCAACCAGTGGAAGCAAAGGCTGCAGCCTATTAGCAATCAGTTTCGCAAAGATCTTTACGTCTACATTTATTAAAGATAGCGGCCTATAGGAGTCTAGTTCATCCTCGGGCTTGCCAGGTTTTAAGAGGGTAATGATTATTGCCTCACGCATCGATGGCGGAAGGACGCCAGACTCACAGACTTCCACAAAGAGCTCGAATAGATGGGGCGCTAGTTTCTCAACATAGGTTTTATAAAAGGCGGTGGTTAGACCGTCCGAGCCAGGGGCTTTGTTCATCGGCAAACTTTTTATGACCTGTGCCACATCTTCCGCTGTAAAGGGGAAATCTAGATAGTCCCTGTGTCTTTGACTCAGCCAGAGCAACTCTAGAGAATCGAGGAATGGCACCAAGCCTTCGGGGCTGGAGCTCTGTGTAGTAGTATAGAGCTTAGAGTAAAAACCAGAGAACTCATCTAGTATAGCTCTCTGACCTCTAATGACCGACTGGTTCGCAGTTTTCAACTCAGTAATAAAAGCAGTAGACCGCGGAGCTCGGAGAATTGCCGCTAGTGTTCTCCCGGGCCTCTCTCCCTCCCCATATCTTCTAGCCTGGGCATGTTTACCTAGGAATTTAACTTCCCTGTGTGCCTCTTCCTTAAATTCGAGCAATTTTTCTTTCAGCGTTGCCAGCGTGTGGGGTTCACCGGAGGAGTAAAAGTGTGATTCCAATTCCTTAATCTGTTTTTCAAGTGTGTCAAGGGTCCCTCGGATGGCCTTCAACACCCCCGCCTGACGGGCTATACAGTTCCCTCTTACCACAGTTTTAAAAGCTTCCCACAATGTAGCTGCGGTGTCCACAGAGCCTCGATTCAGGGAAAAGTAATCATTTATGTCTCCCCTAATCTCCTCCTTAAAAGCTTCGTCTAAGAGGGCTTCCTGTGGCAGCCGCCAGGTGTACATCCGCGGAATGGAATTTGGTAATTTCAAGCGCAGGAGACAGGGTGCATGATCCGATAAAGATCTGGGAAGATGTAGGGTCTCCCTCGTCCACGTAGCCACATCACGTGAAACTAACCAATAATCTAACCGTGATCACGCTTTATGATATTCTGAAATACATGTTCCTTCCCGAACTGTCGGGTGTGTACGCCTCCAAATGTCAACTAAGTCCCCGTCTGATAATATGGCTTGTAATGTAGCGCTAGCCGATGGGTGTAGTGTTCTAGATACCCCTTTCCTGTCCAGTACGTCATCAAGAATGGCATTGAAGTCCCCTCCCCAAATGATGGTGCCACAGTTTGTCACCTTCACCTTAGCCCATACATGTTGAAAGAACTCAGGGGAGTCAGCGTTGGGGCCATACACCGCGACCAACACCATTGGATTACCACCCATGATACCCTGTATTATTGTGTATCTGCCTTCTGGGTCTAGTTGTATCGCCTCAGCTTTCCAGTACAGACCTCGTCTTATCAGCACAGCAACTCCTCTAGAATAATTTGAATAAATAGATGAGTAAACCGGTCCCCATCTACTATGTCTCAATCTAGGTGAAGAGGGAATACTGAGATGTGTCTCTTGCAGCATGCAAACATCAATGTGGTGTCTAAGCAAGTAGGAGTGTACTAATCTGGCCTTCCTACCATCATTTAACCATCGAATGTTCCAGGTAAGAAATTTTAAAGAAGTCATAGGGTGTCTATGGCTATATAGTGCAGCGAGTCGGAAGGAGCGAAACATAATGGCATATACTGTTTCACATGGCAGTCATCATGTAAATTAAAAAGCATAGATCTGGCAAACAATAAAACATTCCCACCCCCCAACCCGCCACCCACTCCAACCCCCCAATCAGGTTGCAGAGTACCCATCCCAAACATCATAACAACTACAACTACTAGTGGGAGCTCTCCCATGGGGGCGTATTACCACCGGCATACTCCCCCAATTACTTAGGGTGGCAGAGAACATTTCGGTGAGTCTTACTTATCGTCTCGCAGTAGTATAAACCAAACACCCAACCCTACTAAAGTCCGTATAGAGGGTGTACAGCCACCACGTCAATTACACGTCTATAAAAATTTAGTGGGACACAGCTAGACTCAGCATATTGCATAGGCAGACGTATTGCACCTAGAGCCAATGAACATGTGTGTCAGTACCACAGAGTGTAGACCAGTTATCGCATGCATATAGGTAAGCCCTGCACCTCAGTTCCATCAAGCACAAACCAAACCATGCCAACATGAGTCGTTACAGCGCTAACAGAAACCCCCAAACACATTAGCCCCTTCACCGTGGGTATACAGTCAAGCTACGAAATTGCGAGCCGACCCTGGCCCAACCAGCTACAAACCGGCAAAATACAATTACCAAAGAGACGGACTGTGTCCTGAGATAGTGTGTGTAGGTATCAATTCTGCATAATAAAGAGCGGATGCAATATACAAAGTAATAGACACTTCTTCCCAGATTCAAAAAACGTGAGCTAACATATTACAGCATACTTCAGATCAACACATCTCAGGGGTATGACTTTGACGCAGTGACTTTCAGTCATTATCGCTCAAACGGTCCGCGGCTGAGTCCGCCCCTCTAGGGGTTTGCTTGGATGCCTTCCCCCGACATGTTTTGCAAATTTAGTGGCGGATTTGGCGTCCGTGAAGAACTGAGCAGATCCATCATATGTGACATTTAGCTTAGCGGGATACAGGAGTGCATATGGGATCTGGGCCTGTAGCAGTATGCGCTTAGCTGGGATAAACTCTCGTCTCGCCGCCTGCACCGCTGGTGTAAAGTCCGGGTAAAAGGAGATGGTGTTGCCTTTATGTGTAATCGTCCCCCTGCCCCGGGCGAGGCGCAGAACAGTGTCCCGGTCCTGATAATTTAGGAGCTTGGCCAAGATGGGTCTGGGAGGAGCGCCAACTGGTGGCTTGGGGCCGAGGGCGTGATGTGCTCTCTCCACCGCAAAGACCGAGGAAAGCTGCGGGTCGAAGAGCTCGTGAAGCAGCGTCGCCACGTAGGTCTCCATCTTGTCCATGGCTGTCTTTTCCGGTATGCCGGTAATTCGGAGATTGTTTCGGCGGGACCGGGCCTCCAAATCCTCGTTTTTGGCGCGGATAATGCCAAGCACTTTATCCATCTGCAGGAGTTGCTCCTTCGTTTTTACTTGGAATTCGTGGAAGTCCGTGGCTCGGTTTTCCAGCACGTCGAGCCTGGTCTCATGTGTTTGAACCGCATCCAGTTGGGAGGTCAGCGCGTCTAGCTTTGTGTCGATGTTGCGGAGGCTGGACCTCATTTCAAGCATCAGGGTACGCAAATCCTCTCCTTGATCCTCCGTCTGTGAATCCTGCGGTCGTTCCGCCCCTGCCTCCGGATCATGCTCCGTAAGTCTCGTGGCCCTTCGCTGGTCGAAGTTCAGTTTCGGCTGTTTTGCGTCCTGCTTGCCCATGTCTCGGTTGTTGTCACGGGTCCACCAAGCACGGACTACCAGTCAATCCTGGGCAGGCAATGCAAAACTCAAAAGGATCTCAAGTCCACCCACTAAAAGGCTGCCTGCCGAACCCAGCTGTTCTGAGGCGCGGCAGACCCTCCGGTTGCGTGTCCAGGTGGGGGGGGTTCACCCGGGGGGGCCCAGCAGCTAACCTACAAAGCACACCTCACCTGGGTCTATCGCCTCCTCCGCCGCAGTGGTAATGGCGCTATAGTGCCTGGCTCCGGTAGCAGTAAAATCACGTGGCGTGGATGCAGTCCGATTGTTCAGTTCTATGGGCTCAGGGTGTAGCAGCATACGCAGGTTTATAGGGGCAGCAGGAGTATTTGTATTTATGCGTAGTGTTCAGGCATACACAGCAATGCGTTCAGAACTTTAAGGCCTGCTGGCGTGAGCGCGATCTCCAACAGGGGCCCTGAATGTATTCACTGGGCTTCTCGGCACACTGTGCTTCCAGGACTATGCCCTCTCCAGTTGTACCCAGGTGGTGGCTTCAATTATGGTCTGCGGGCTCCAAACTGCTCTTCCCTCCCCAGGGTATCAGCGCTCCAGCGGAGCGTCCGCAATTAATCATCTTCCCCAGGCCCCGGGATCCACTCCGCTCTTACCGGCTCCTTTCAAGCTCGTTGTCCGCTCAGGACGCCGTCTCCGTAGCGGTCACAGCTGCGGCCGAATAGCGCTATCTGCCCAGGGTAGCCAACAGGCCTTTCCGCTTCTCCTCCGATCCTCGAGGCAGCCTACAGGTCCGTCCGGAGTCTGCGGCCCGCCGCCCCCGCAGCTCCCCGGGCTCAATTTTCGCCGCAGCCGGACACCCACGCACGCTGCCGATAGCTGGCTCCGGGCTCCTCTAAAACGGGACTCGCCACTCCGCCTCAGGAACACCTCCAGTGTCAAGAGTCAGCTCGATTAATGCCGGATGCTCTGGGCCGGGTTTGGGAGTGTTTTATTGCAGCAATCTCTCACCAGTTTGTCGGATTTTGTTAGGATATTTCCTCGGCCGGCGGAGCTCGCCTAGTTAGCGGCCATTTCGCAGCTCGGCAGGCCACGCCCCCCCGTTGAATGTGGGTTCATGGCCCGGGGGGCCTGTAGATGAGCGTGCCGTGGAGGGTGGTGTTGGGGTTGGTCCAGATCTGGAAGTGGAGGTGTTCCATGGTCACCGTTGGGTCATTAGAGTATGTGGTCAGTCGGAGTGAGCTTTTGTAGGCGATGGCAATGCCTCCTCCTGGACGGTTGGGGTGGTCCTTGCGGCTGATTTTGTAGCCGTCAGGGATGGTGATGGCGATGTCCGGTGTGAAGCGGAGGTTGCTCCAGGTTTCCGTGAAGAAGGCGATGTCTGAAGAGGTAGCGTAGAGGAGGTCCCAGATGTCTGTTGCGTGCTTGTGGAGGGACCGCACGTTGAGGAGGATGCAGTTGAGCCGGTCTCCTGCGCTGTTGGTCGGCTGGGCCGCACGAGGCGCTGGTGTGCTGATGTGGCAGAAGGTACGTGTTAGAAATGGGATCTCTAGTTGGCAAGGGCTTGCACCTTTGTCCAAGTAGGGACCCTTCTTCCTAGTCAGGGTAAGGGTGTTACACTCGTGAAGTAACCCCTGCTCACCCTCGTGGTAGCTTGGCACGAGCAGTCGGGCTTAATTCAGAGGCAGTGTGTAAAGCATTTGCACATAACCAACAGTAATACAGTGTAAGCACTACAAACGGACACCACACCAGTTTAGAAAAATAACCAATATTTTATATACTCAAGACAAGACCAATTACGACAAAAATCCACAATACTATACTTTACGAAGGAATACTTGATACGGTAACTTCTTCTTTGCAGGAATAGCACAAAAGCAAAGTTCGTACGAGTCGATAGCTCCGTCCGAGCCTACCGTGATGCTGAAAACCACAGAGTCTAACAGTTCCAGCCGACCGCGTCGATACGGGCCAGCAGAGTCGTGAACAGACTCCGTTACAGTACCTTTCTCGTTGTGGCTGGTACGGAGTGTACGAGCCGGTCGGCGTTCGTCGCGGTTGCGGTGCAAGACGGAGCGATGCAAGGTGCGGTGTCCCTCGATGCGGTGCAGGCAGCGGCTCGATGAGCGTCGTGCAGACGGGGTCGGTGAGTCCAAGGCGTGCGATGCAGGGTGAGACGATGCTCGATGCGGTGCTGACAGGTTGCGATGCAGGCGACCAAGCCGGAGTGCGGGAGCTGGCGTCGGACAGCGGTGCGAGTCGGAGCGGTGCGTCGCAGAGGTGCGAGCGGTGCCCCAAATGCGGTGCGGTCTCGACTCTTGAGCCAGTTGCAGCGACCGCGTCGGTCGGGTCCGGTTGGTTCAGTGAAGCGATGCGATGCGAACTGCGGTGCCCACAGGTCACGGTGCAAGCAGCGGCTCGATGTTGGCGGCGTTGGACGTCGCCCACGGTGAGACCAGGGTTGCGATGCGAAGCGGGGCGATGCGGTCTGCGGTGCAAACAGGTCACCGGCCAGGGATGGATTCGGTTGACGGAGTCGGTTGCGGTTCCCTTCCTCTGTGGCAACTGAAACAGCGTTCCAGAAGCGGTACCCAGAGGCTTGTGAAGTCTTTGTAGTCCCTGAGACTTCTTAACAGGAGGCCAGCTCAGTTCCAGGCCCTTGGAGATACTCAGCACAAGGTTGTAGAAAGTTCAGTCCAGTCCTTTCACTGCCCAAGACAGAAGCAGCAACTGCAGGCCAACCCAACAAAGCAACAACACAGCAAAGGGGCAGTACTCCTCCTGGCAGCTCTTCCAGCTCTTCGTCTTGGCAGGTTCCTTGATTCCAGCGAGATCTAAATTCATGGGGTCAGGGCCCCAATATTTATATCCCAAATTCCTTTGTTCTCTGAAGGCAGAGAGGCCTTTGCCTAGTCCAAACCAGTTCTGGAGCACTTTGTTGACAAGTCTCCGTTCCTTCTTTCAGTGAGTAGGCCAGGGACATCAGACGCACCACAGGAGGTGGAGCCAGCATTGTGGAGGGAAGGCACTGTCCTATTCAGGGCCCAGGTGCGACCCCTCCCACCCATCTACATGTAGATCTTTCTATTCAGCCCTGCGCTGACTCACCCTGTCTCCCGGCATCCCCCAGCCCCTGTCACTCACACTCCAGACAAGGAATACACAACCTCGCAGAGGCAGGCTTGGATGGTTAGACAAGAAAATACCCACCTTCTAAAAGTGGTATTTTCAAACACAGAATGTTAAAACCAACTTCACTAAAAGCTGCATTTTATCATTCTGAGTCCAGGCATACTAAACTCGAATTTCTACCATGTTCCCGGGGTCAGTTAGGATTATAAGCTGTAATAATCAAAACTGCCCGTTCTGGCCTAGGGGGAACAGGTAGCCTTGCAATAGTGAAAAACGAACTAGGCTGTAATTCACTATCAGGACATGCCGCACACACCCGGGCATGTCCTACCTTTCGCATACAACGCACCCTGCCCACAGGGGTACCTTGGGCCTACCTTAGGGGTGGCTAACATGTAGCAAAGGGAAGGTTTTAGGGACTTGCAAGTGTGTGCACTTGCCAAGTCGACATGGCAGCCCCAGGCTGCGCACAGGCTCTGCAATGGCAGGCCCGAGTTACACTTTACGGGCTGTTTGCGTGGGTGGCACAATCCAGTGCTGCAGCCCACCAACAGCATTTGGTCTATAGGCCCTGGCACTCGCAGTGCACTTTACAAGGGACTGACACATAAACCAAATAGGCCAATCATGGAAACGCCAATCCATAACACATTTTATACAGGAGCACTTGCACTTTCCCACTGGACCGCAGTGAGGAAAGTGCGCAGAATCATTACACCAGCAAAAACAGAGTCAAAACCGGGAGGTCAGAAAGCAAAAGTCAGGGGAAACACGCCAAAAGATGCCAAGTCTAACACATGTCCCCTCCAGCTGAAAGTAGGGAGAACTACCCAACCCCATTGGAGTTCTCTTCACTAAGGCGGAAGAACCTGGACAGACCATCTGCGTTGGCGTGTTCTGTACCAGGACGGTGTTCCACCGTAAAGTCCATTCCCTGTAGGGAGATGGACCACCTCAGCAGTTTTGGATTCTCACCCCTCATTTGCATCAACCATCTGAGGGGCCTGTGGTCTGTCTGAACCCGGAAGTGAGTCCCAAACAGGTATGGTCTCAACTTCTTCAGCGCCCAGACCAAAGCAAAAGCTTCCCTTTCTATGGCACTCCACCTCTGTTCCCTGGGAAGTAGTCTCCTGCTAAGGAAGACTACAGGCTGATCCAGGCCCTCTTCGTTCAGTTGTGAGAGCACCGCTCCCACACCATGCTCTGAAGCGTCAGTCTGCACGACGAATTCCTTGGAGAAGTCAGGTGCCTTGAGCACGGGCGCCGTGCACATGGCTGCCTTCAGGGCATCAAAAGCTTTCTACAGGACTCAGTCCAGATCACTTTCCTGGGCTGCCTCTTAGAGGTCAGCTCTGTTAAGGGGGCAACGATGGTGCCATAGCCCTTAACAAATCTCCGATAGTAACCGGTGAGACCTAAAAAGGCTCTCACCTCTGTCTGGGTCTTGGGGGGCTCCCAAGCCAGAATGGTGTCAATCTTGGGTTGTAGGGGCGCCACCTGGCCGCTTCCTACCTGGTGTCCCAAGTACACCACAGAACCCTGCCCGATCTGGCACTTACTGGCCTTGATCATTAGGCCTGCACCTTGCAGGGCCCTCAACACTTTCTCAAGGTGCTGTAAATGTTCTTCCCAGCTGGAACTGAACACAGCAATGTCATCCAGGTAGGCGGCACTGAAATCCTCCAGCCCAGCCAACACCTGATTGGCCAACCTCTGAAAGGTGGCAGGGGCATTCTTCAACCCAAAGGGCATCACCCGGAATTGGTAATGACCTTCTGGGGTTGAGAATGCTGATCTCTCCTTGGCCCCATCGGTTAAGGCAATCTGCCAGTACCCAGACGTCAAATCAAACGTGCTGAGGAACCGGGCAGCTCCCAACCGATCAATGAGCTCATCAGCTCTGGGGATGGGGTGCGCGTCAGTCCTGGTGACGGCATTGAGCCCACGGTAGTCCACACAAAACCGGAGTTCTGGAGTGGCACCGGGCGCAGCAGCCTTTGGGACCAAGGCCACTGGGCTGGCCCAAGGGCTGTGGGAGGGCTCAATCACCCCTAACGCCAACATCTTAGAGACCTCCTCCTTGATGCTGGCTCTGACCCGGTCAGTCAACCTGTAAATCTTGTGCTTCACAGGATGGCTGTCACCAATGTCCACGTCATGGGTACACCAGTGAGTAACACCGGGGGTCAGAGAGAACAGTGGGGCGAACTGTCCCAACAACTGGCGACAGTGCCCCTGCTGCTCCTGAGTCAGAGTAGGGGAGAGGATCACACCCTCTACTGACCCATCATGCTCCTTGGTAGACAGGAGATCAGGGAGAGGCTCACTCTCCTCTTCCACCCCATCATCTGTCGCCAAGAGCATACTCACTTCGGACCTCTCGAAGTGGGGCTTGAGGCGGTTCACGTGAAGGACCCTCAAAGGGTTCCTTGGAGCCTGCAAATCCACCAGGTAGGTGACGTCACTTTGCGCTCCTTTACCTCATATGGCCCAGTCCACTTGTCCTGCAAGGCACAAGGTGCCACTGGGGCCATGACCCACACTTTTTGCCCAGGTTGAAATTCGACCAGAGTGGCATTCTGGTCATACCATCTCTTCATTTCTTCCTGGCTCGCTTCTAGGTTCGCCTGAGCGAGTTTCCTGAAGCGGGCAGTTTGGTTTCTAAAGGCCAGCATGTAGCTAAATACATCCTGGGGAGTTTTCCTGGGAGCCGCCTCCCAGCCTTCCTTTACCAAACTCAGAGGTCCTCTGACAGGGTGGCCATACAGGAGCTCAAAGGGGCTGTACCCAAGAGACTTCTGAGGCACCTCCCTGTATGCAAAGAGTAGGCATGGCAAGAGGACGTCCCACTTACGCCTCATGGGTTCTGTTAGATCCTTGATCATGCCTTTCAAGGTCTGGTTGAATCTCTCCACCAGACCGTTTTCTTGTGGGTGGTAAGGAGTGGTGAACTTGTAGGTTACACCACACTCCTTCCACAGGGATGTCATATACTTCAATATGAAATTGGTCCCCCTATCGGAAACCACCTCTCTGGGGAAGCCCACACGGGAAAAGATCCCCATTAACGCCCGGCCCACCACTGGCGCCGTCGTTGTCCTGAGAGGGATTGCCTCCGGGTACCGGGTGGCATGGTCCACCAAGACCAGGATGTACCTGTTGCCCATGGCTGTCTTGGGATCCAGTGGCCCCACAATATCCATCCCTACCCTTTCAAAGGGTGTTCCAATAACAGGAAAAGGTTGGAGAGGAGCTTTGACCTTCCTCCCACTCTTACCACTTGCCTGGCAAGTTTGGCAAGACCTACAGTGTGCATCTGACTGCCTTCGCATTTGGGGCCAAAAGAAGTGGGTGACAAGCCTGTCAAAGGTCTTGTCCTGCCCCAAATGTCCTGCCAAAGGCACGTCATGAGCCAGACCCAGTAGGAAGGTCCTGAAGCGCTGGGGTACCACCAGCACACGGGCTGACCCAGGCTCAGCAACCTTAGGCTCACTGTATAGGAGACCACTCTCCCAGTAGATCAGATGTGACCCGGACTGATTACCAGCTGCCTGGTCTGCAGCCTGCCGCCGCAGACCCTCCAGAGTAGGGCACTCGTTCTGCTCCCTGCAGAACTCCTCCCTGGTGGGACCCCCTTCTTGCTGCCAATGGGTCAGCTCAGAGATGTCTCCCAGTTCGGCTACCTGCTCCCCTGTAGGCACCGGGGCATCCCCTCGAGGTCCGCCTCCTCCCGGTCCGTGGGAACTTCGGGGGCCGGTTTCCCGCGCCCCTGCCCTTTCTCTTGGCAGGGACTTGGGCCACTGTTTCAGGCTCCAAGTCCTCTTGATCACCCTTTCTGGCTGCCATTGACCGAGTAGACACGCATGCCCACTCTGGCAACCCAAGCATCTCCAAGTGAGACCTGAGCTCAACCTCCTTCCATGAGGACTGCTCCAGGTCGTTTCCTAGCAGACAATCTACAGGCATGGTAGGGCTCACAACCACCCTCAAGGGGCCTGAGACCCCCCCCATTCAAAGGGAACCTGCGCCACCATACATTGGCGCTCTGAGTTGTCTACAGCAACTACTTGGTGGAATGCTCCTGGGACTACTTGCTTCTCAGACACCAGGTGACACCGGACTGAGGTCACACTGGCTCCGGTATCTCTGAGAGCCTCTACCCTGTTCCCATTAATGGTCACCCAGGTGCTATATTTCTTTGTGTTAGGGGGCACCTGGTTTCCTGGGACCATCTCACTGTCCCCTAGTGAGACAAGGGTCATTTCTGCGGGATCCCCACCCTCCTGTGGGCACCCCTCCTCCCCAAGCGCTACACTAGCCAACACTTTGGACTGCCCACCGGTGGGCGGCTGTGTCCCCTTCGGGCACTTGGGGTCCCCCTTAAAGTGACCTACCTGGTCACATGCATAACACTTGCGGGGGCCGGTCTCAACAGGCTTCCCTGTGGAGACCCCTTTCTTCTTATCACCGGGGGCTGGGAACCTTTACCCTGGGTACTAGTTTGGGGCCCTTTAGAGAACTCCTGTGCTTTACCCTTGTCCCCCCACCTTTCTGCTGGGGACCCTGCCCACCTTTGGCTGAGTCTCCCCCAAACGCTTTCTTGTGGACCCTGGTACTCACCCAGCGGTCCGCTTCCATAGCAAGCTTCCTGGGGTCAGTTAGCTTACTATCAACTAGGTGCTGGCGCAGATCTGCAAAACATAGACTAGACAAGTGCTCCCATGCAATCAAGTTGTAGAGCCCCTGAAAATCTGTTACACTACTGCCCTTCACCCAACCATCCAGAGACCTGCAGAACACATCCACACATTCCAACCAAGTGTTGGCATCCGACTTCTTACTGGACCTGAACTGATCCCTGTACTTTTCAGGAGTAAGACCATACTTCGTGAGAAGGGCATCCTTCATGTCAGCATAGGTGAGGTGATACCCCTTACCCAAAGCTATCAGAGCATCCCTTGCTTCTTCCGGGAAAAGTGGCCACAATCCTGCTCCCCAATTCTCCTCAGGGACCCCATTCATGTGTATGGCTGCCTCATAACCCTGAAACCACCTTTGTATGTCATCCCCCTTCTTGAACTCCTTGCCTACGTTCTTGGGAATGTGCACAATCCTGTCTGCCTTTCTGGACGAATTGCTGCCACCATCTGAGCCTGTCTTACTCCTAAGTTCTAGCTCCTTCAGTTCTCTCTCATGCTCTAAGAGCATCTTCCTCTCCTCTATGGCCAATCTCTTCTCCTCCCGCTCACTCTCCAGCCTGAGCTTCTGCAGCTCAAACTGCCTTGCCTCCCGCCTGTCCTCCAGCTCCTCTGGGGACAGACTGCTGCTGCCTGACCTGGCGGGTTCCCCCTACCCAAAAGCACATCCACCCTGGAAATAGGCTCCTCCACCTCCTCACTGAGATTACCAGGCTGCCCATTGGCATGTCTGGCTGCTACCCAGGCCCTCAGCGCCTTCTGTAGCTCCTCCTTCCTTGTGAGGCCTTTAATTTGGACTTTCAGGTTTTTACAAATCGCTCGTAACTCCTTTACGGCGTAGGATTCCAACCTATCCTCCTCAAAGATAACTTCCAGAGATGCAACGGATGATGCAATTGATTCAGGCATGACAAAAGTAGTGAGTTGAAAACTGGCAAGATCAAAAATAGGCCAAAAGAAAAAGAACCAGTATGTGGTACGTAATGGTCTGCGATATGGTAGTAGTGCACACCAATCACTGTAAGTCAAGTGCAAACACAAGTCCTATCCTCACCGCTGACGACCAATGTTAGAAATGGGATCTCTAGTTGGCAAGGGCTTGCACCTTTGTCCAAGTAGGGACCCTTCTTCCTAGTCAGGGTAAGGGTGTTACACTCGTGAAGTAACCCCTGCTCACCCTCGTGGTAGCTTGGCACGAGCAGTCGGGCTTAATTCAGAGGCAGTGTGTAAAGCATTTGCACATAACCAACAGTAATACAGTGTAAGCACTACAAACGGACACCACACCAGTTTAGAAAAATAACCAATATTTTATATACTCAAGACAAGACCAATTACGACAAAAATCCACAATACTATACTTTACGAAGGAATACTTGATACAGTAACTTCTTCTTTGCAGGAATAGCACAAAAGCAAAGTTCGTACGAGTCGGTAGCTCCGTCCGAGCCTACCGTGATGCTGAAAACCACAGAGTCTAACAGTTCCAGCCGACCGCGTCGATACGGGCCAGCAGAGTCGTGAACAGACTCGGTTACAGTACTTTTCTCGTTGTGGCTGGTACGGAGTGTACGAGCCGGTCGGCGTTCGTCGCGGTTGCGGTGCAAGACGGAGCGATGCAAGGTGCGGTGTCCCTCGATGCGGTGCAGGCAGCGGCTCGATGAGCGTCGTGCAGACGGGGTCGGTGAGTCCAAGGCGTGCGATGCAGGGTGAGACGATGCTCGATGCGGTGCTGACAGGTTGCGATGCAGGCGACCAAGCCGGAGAGCGGGAGGTGGCGTCGGACAGCGGTGCGAGTCGGAGCGGTGCGTCGCAGACGTGCGAGCGGTGCCCCAAATGCGGTGCGGTCTCGACTCTTGAGCCAGTTGCAGCGACCGCGTCGGTCGGGTCCGGTTGGTTCAGTGAAGCGATGCGATGCGAACTGCGGTGCCCACAGGTCACGGTGCAAGCAGCGGCTCGATGTTGGCGGCGTTGGACGTTGCCCACGGTGAGACCAGGGTTGCGATGCGAAGCGGGGCGATGCGGTCTGCGGTGCAAACAGGTCACCGGCCAGGGATGGATTCGGTTGACGGAGTCGGTTGCGGTTCCCTTCCTCTGTGGCAACTGAAACAGCGTTCCAGAAGCGGTACCCAGAGGCTTGTGAAGTCTTTGTAGTCCCTGAGACTTCTTAACAGGAGGCCAGCTCACTTCCAGGCCCTTGGAGATACTCAGCACAAGGTTGTAGAAAGTTCAGTCCAGTCCTTTCACTGCCCAAGACAGAAGCAGCAACTGCAGGCCAACCCAACAAAGCAACAACACAGCAAAGGGGCAGTACTCCTCCTGGCAGCTCTTCCAGCTCTTCGTCTTGGCAGGTTCCTTGATTCCAGCGAGATCTAAATTCATGGGGTCAGGGCCCCAATATTTATATCCCAAATTCCTTTGTTCTCTGAAGGCAGAGAGGCCTTTGCCTAGTCCAAACCAGTTCTGGAGCACTTTGTTGACAAGTCTCCGTTCCTTCTTTCAGTGAGTAGGCCAGGGACATCAGACGCACCACAGGAGGTGGAGCCAGCATTGTGGAGGGAAGGCACTGTCCTATTCAGGGCCCAGGTGCGACCCCTCCCACCCATCTACATGTAGATCTTGCTATTCAGCCCTGCGCTGACTCACCCTGTCTCCCGGCATCCCCCAGCCCCTGTCACTCACACTCCAGACAAGGAATACACAACCTCGCAGAGGCAGGCTTGGATGGTTAGACAAGAAAATACCCACCTTCTAAAAGTGGTATTTTCAAACACAGAATGTTAAAACCAACTTCACTAAAAGCTGCATTTTATCATTCTGAGTCCAGGCATACTAAACTCGAATTTCTACCATGTTCCCGGGGTCAGTTAGGATTATAAGCTGTAATAATCAAAACTGCCCGTTCTGGCCTAGGGGGAACAGGTAGCCTTGCAATAGTGAAAAACGAACTAGGCTGTAATTCACTATCAGGACATGCCGCACACACCCGGGCATGTCCTACCTTTCGCATACAACGCACCCTGCCCACAGGGGTACCTTGGGCCTACCTTAGGGTGGCTAACATGTAGCAAAGGGAAGGTTTTAGGGACTTGCAAGTGTGTGCACTTGCCAAGTCGACATGGCAGCCCCAGGCTGCGCACAGGCTCTGCAATGGCAGGCCCGAGTTACACTTTACGGGCTGTTTGCGTGGGTGGCACAATCCAGTGCTGCAGCCCACCAACAGCATTTGGTCTATAGGCCCTGGCACTCGCAGTGCACTTTACAAGGGACTGACACATAAACCAAATAGGCCAATCATGGAAACGCCAATCCATAACACATTTTATACAGGAGCACTTGCACTTTCCCACTGGACCGCAGTGAGGAAAGTGCGCAGAATCATTACACCAGCAAAAACAGAGTCAAAACCGGGAGGTCAGAAAGCAAAAAGTCAGGGGAAACACGCCAAAAGATGCCAAGTCTAACAGTACGTTTGCAGTTTCAGCAGGCGCAGGGTGCAAGGGAATTCTACAGTGATGCTAGATGGCAGGCGGTGTGGTGTCCAGGGCTGATGGTGAGGAGGGTGCTGGCGTCGTAGCGGTGGAGTGTCTGAGAGGAAGGGCCCTTGGTGCTGGGCGCGGTGCAGGGGCAGACGGACGCAGACAGGCTTGCCTTTGGCGCACCAGTGGTACGCCCGATGTGCTTGGCCGCACAGCACCTGCCATTAAGTAGTGCTGCAGGGGGGACTGGACAGCTAGGAGGTGGGAAACACGAGAAAGGACACTGGAGGGGGCGGGGACGTGGGGGCAGCGGGGGTTGAAAATATATATTTTCTAAAATCTTACCTCGTGGCCAGGTCCCGCGTCTTCTGTGCTCCTGCTCTCCTGAGTCTGCTTCCAGGAACAGGAAGCAGGCAGCCTGGCTCCCTCCCCTAAGCCAATCACAACGCTGCAATGCGGCACTGTGATTGTCGTTGAGCGCTGTGACAAGGCGTTCAGCCGGGGGCGGGAGGGTTGGGCATGTTCTCCATGTAGGCTGTAATGCAGCCAGCATTGCGAACAGGGAAGTGCGCATGACTGCTTTGGGCGGCCTGAGAGGGCCAACCAAACAGTCATTATGCACTTGAGTGGGCATACCACTCTGCCTCTTCCCTGCTCCGTGAGTAGAGCAGCCCCACCCACCCTCCCGCAAAGGGAACATAGCATGAGAATATCACAAAGTTATCATCATGTTATGTTTCCTCTTCTTGCACTGCTTGAAAGCAGTGGGGCGACGCTCTTCCGCCATAGCACTAGGCCTGGGCCCGACTCGACCCCCGGGCCTCCTTCGATACGTGTCCCAGATTCTCCTCACCTGGACATTGACATTGTGGCACAATCCGCTGCACTCTCTCTAAATCTGTGACTCAGCCAGCAGGAGCCTCAGCTAGGCGGGATTTCACACGCCTGGGTACAGCAGCCGCTGCCAAGTCCACTGGGGAACCTCCTGATGCAGGTGTTGCAACAGGGCCCCCTTATGCGTGAAGTAGCAGCGCCCCTGCCACACAAGTTTGGCGCAGCTCAGGGGTCTCACCCTCCACAGCATCCGGCCAGCGCAACATCCTCTGGCCTGTGATGCAGAGAGGTGTGGCCCACCATTGGTAATCCCCTCCATGCACCCCGGTGTAGTGGTGGTGCGTGGTATGCGATGCAGACCTCCCTACGTTGGTGCGCAGGAGCGCCTCTACCGTTCACAGCTCCAAGGGGCACCAGGTGATCTTCTCAGACAGGTCAGCAACGTGTCTCCATATGACCTGGCAAACTTCACCACCAGGTAAGGGCGAAAGCCGACGCCTCAATGTCGACCGCCATGGCCCAGCAAATCCACAGCACCTCCGCATCCCACTCCGGGTCCCAGACGCAGGCACAGTGAGGCCTCCAGGCCCCAGGGACTGTACTCGCTTTCAAGGTTTTGGCTGCCATGGTGTTGCAAGGAGGGTGCTGTGAAAAGTGATGCATCACTGGTTTTCCCCAGCGATGCGCCTCTTTTCATATATGTAGCCCTGATTCTGCATTTCCTCTTCTCCTGGGACTCTGGCTGGTCATCCTCGCTGCTGGGGGGTTTGGGGAGGTTGTTGATCTGTGCTTCGCTTGTCCCTGGCTGCTCCATTCTGCATTCCATTGTTTTTCTTTTCTTTTTTTCATTGGAGGTGGACTTATTGGCTATTTTTGCCTCTAGAGGCAAAAAAGGTGAAGTTCTGCTGACTAACGTGAGTTTTTTGCCCGCAAATTGACCTTTCGTCAGTTTTCGCCCACTAACTTCAGAATTTGTATCGCCTTCAGGCAGTGTTAGCGGCTGTTTTCACCACGGCTACCTGAAACTATCGCCATGTAGCGACCTATTGTAAATACATTGCTAACAGGGCGATAGGCTGCGTTAAGAAAACTGCCGGTAACACTAGTTAGCGGCAGTTTTTGTACATATACCCCCAAGTTTGAAGAGTTCAATTTTCAGGTGTTTTCTGAATCACATATAATTTATTTGTCTCTCAGTTTTGAGTTTAGTTTATTCCAGAGTCTGGGTCTCTGAGCGCAAAATGATCTGCCCCTATGTTTCAGATGTTTGAGGGTTGAAATATGTGATTGGCATTAACTGAAAACCCAAATCGAGTGAGTGTGCAGACTTCTATAATGTGAAACACATCTCTTGAGGCTTACTTCCTGTTCTATTTTTTCCCACAGGGCATAACACTGGTATTCAGTTTACCCCTTTGCGTTGGCAAGTAATGGATAAAGAGTGATTAAGGGCCTTATTACGAGTACGGCGGTCCCCAGGACCGCCGTACTCGCGGTGGCGGTCCGACCACTGCCACCACTGTGGGCCTGCCCGCAGTATTCTGAGTGTGGTGGTCGGACCACCATGAGAAATCTGCACTGGCGGTCTGCAACCAGACCCAATATGCTGGCAGTGCCAATGCTGGTAACGCAGAGCATATTACGAGTTGGCTTTCCACTGCCCATTTCATGGCGGTGATCCCACCATGAAAAGGGTGGTGGAGAGGCAACTAAGAGGGCCCTAACAAGAATCCCTGCTGCTTCTGGGCCTAGGGATGTATGCAGGGGGCACATGTGCCCCCCTGGAATTGCACCCCTGTCCTGCATGGTGTGGCTGCATTCCACACTGTACTGGAACGTGCTGCAGGTGCTGTCATGGGGGCAGTCTGCTGTTAAGGCTCAGCCTTACACAGCTGCCGCCGTGAGACCACTGCAGCAGCACTCCTGCCCTGGATTACACTCGTAATCTGGCGGGCGGTGGGCGGGCACACAACGGGCTTGGTGGTCCTCCTGTCGGTGCGGCGGTGGTGGGCCGACAGGAGGACATCCAAACTTGTAATAAGGCCCTAAGTATTTTGGCGAGTATCAAGTGATTTTGATAAAGGGGGAAAGCTGGGAGCAGAGCTTTCCAGGGTCAATGGGCCGCAACCTAGGAGCCCTTGGCGGACAGTACAACACACTGCTAGCATTCCATGTGCCCTCCCTCTCCCACCCAGCAGTGAACCTCCCACCACATTTAGCGCTCTCCATCAGCTAGGTGTGTATTTTGTCAACAAATGTGCTTCGGGAAGTTGGGAGCACTTTTGGCGAAAATGTTAATGTGACTGATCCCCATATAATGGCAGACATTTTCTGTTCTTTAGAAGCAAACCCCCCAAAGTATTTTCCGTGTCATATAAAAAAGCAATGACCTTGATATCCTATGAGGTTTGTCCCTATGAGCAGGGAAACTGTGCTTTTTTTTTCCTTTTCACAATTGCAATGGTATAGATCGTGGTCACACAAAGGAGAAAACGTGGTCAGGCGTAAGAAGGGCCTTCCAATAAATGAGATGCAACTGCCCCCTGGAGGATAGGACCCTGACAAGTGGTCACCAACACCGGCGGAGACTCTGCTATTCAAACCCAGCGGTTTCCTCGTCTAATTAAAGGGTCTTAGGAACGATGTGTGTAGTGTCATGGGACATTCTCAGATTTACAGTAGAATACTTGTTTCTGCCCCACTTAGGACCTGATTTAGAGTTCGGCCAATGGGTTACTCCGTCACAAACTTGACGGATATCCAGTCCGCCATATTACAGGTGCCATTGGATATAATGCACTTGTAATTCGGCAGGATATCCATCACGTTGAGACTGGCACACTGATTGGTAAGGAGTGGAAATGTGTTATAAAAAATACTGCCTGCAGAATGAGATCAAACAGCTGAAATTGCATGTTAAACTTCATACTACTTACTGCTAGACAGAGTTGGCTTGGAAATGCTGCTCGCATCACTGATATTTACACATTTTTATAATCTCCAATGATAAATTTCAAATGCTCCTGAAGGGCAAAGGAGCCTCACCCTCAATATGCTAAAAAATGAGTCAATGTAGTTTTAAAGATAAAATTGAGCCTTCAAACCATGGGATATGGACAAATTAGTTGTGCAGCAATGACGGGTTTGGGGTTGTCTAAGATAAGGGCTGGGGTCTACAAGGTGCCTTTCAGGAGATGTGTTGGTGATCAGTGACCCTTGCAGACACCTCTGATGAAACCCACACAATATATCTGTGGACTACATGTTGTCTTTGTGCCAATAGCAAGACCAAGTGGTCCTCGCCTGTCGTCAACCTTAATTCGGACAAACATGCACTAAGGGCTATGCTTCTGTATTTTTAAAGAGGCGTGCAAAGGGTTGGAGATACTCTTGGCAATCTCCAAGGAAGGCAAAAGATAAAGTCAACATGAAGAACACCACCCATTTCAGAGAATTAGGTGGGTAAAGTCTGTTTGATGACATAAGCAAGAATCTCCTCTATACATCAAAGTATCTTGTCAATCCCAGAGATCTCATGATTTACCAGTTGTCCTGATTTGTCCTTCGTATGCTGGGACTTGAAGTGATTGTTGCGCTTATAATGTAAAAAGCAGAATTACAAGAATGTAAAAGGTAAAGCAAAACTAGATGAGTGATACATACTTGAAATGGGGCAACTTGGATTCTTTCAACCAATGGCCCACTTTTAGAATTTACTTTACATTTACGTTTGTAAACAACAACAAATACCAAAGTTATCTGGTTCATGGGATTCAGGTTGCAGAACTTGACCATCAAACTGAGTAGACTGAGCTGGGCATGTCCACCCAGTGCCTAATTTGTAAAAATATAAGTGCCGGGACCCTCGTCAGGAGGCCACTGCAGTTTGCACCACACATTGCCACTGTACTTGCACAACTACTAACCATCACATTGCTATAAGTGTGACAATTCAGACTGTTTGAGGCTGCGAAAGCTTTAAGATAGACTTGGGTGGCAGGTATTAGTTGTTTTTAATGTATATTGAATTAACAAACAACAGTTTTTCTGCTCATCTTTAAATTACACAAACAGTGCCACCATATGGCAGCTGTCATAAGTGCAGGTTCCCGCCAATTAAGTGCTGTTGCAGAGCACCGGAAACCACCGGCTCAAATTAAACACTGTGGGCCTTATTTATGAAGGCCTGCGTGAATTTTGTGCTGCTGTTGCGTCACTTTTAGTGACTCAGCGACGGCGTAAATAATGCGCCATGTTGCGCCATATTTACGAAGTGATGCATCTAGGCAGATGTGTCACTTCGTAAACCCCTGCGCTACATTATACCTGCGTCAGGTATAATGTATGCAGGGTGGGCGTTCCCCCGCAAGAAAGGGTCGTAGGAGTGGCGCAGCGAAATCTATGAGATTTTGCTGCGCCACTTCTAGGACGCCAATGCGTCAAAACCGTATGCCTGCCTCATGGCAGGAGTAAGGGTGACGCAGGCCCATTCACATGGGCCTTGCCCCATGTAAAATGAACATTGCTGGAGTTGTGTCACGTTTCCGACACAACAACAGCAATGCGCCACTTTGCGCTTACAGATACGTCAGTAATACTGATGTATCTGTCATTCCTTGCGACATGAGGCGTATAAAGCAAGCAGAAAAATCTACCATATACAGATCAGACTAGCCAAAAAAGAATACTACTCGAACAAAATATTAGAGGCTAACTTAGATCAAAAAACTATTTTCTCCATCGTACAGACCTATACCAATCCTAAAGCACTTCAAAAAGAAATACCCCCATCGCAGAGATTATGCGATCAAATATCATTCTATTTCGAAGATAAGATCATGAATATTAAAAAGGACTTCACTACGGACCCAGCCCCAACTAAAAATGCCATCCCTGAGCACAGTCCAGAAGCCACTAAACACTCCATGTGTTCATTTAAACCAGTGTCACTGGATCAAACTCGAGAAGCAATCCTAGCATGCAAATCAGGCTCTCCCCTGGATGCCTGTCCCCCCATAATTCTCCACCAAATGGTAGACACAATTAACCCAGTCATAAATCAGATAGTTAACTCCTCCTTAAGCGCAGGGATTGTGCCCGAGGACTGGAAACTTGCAATAGTGAAACCCCTAAAAAAGAAGCTTAATATTGATTCAGCAGTACTTTCCAACCTTCGTCCTATATCACTGCTTCCCGCTTTAGGTAAAATCACAGAAAGATTTGTTCATAAAGAACTATCCAACTTTATCGAGATGGCCAACATCCTCCACCCACAACAATCTGGTTTCCGTCCCAAACACTCCACTGAGTCTGCACTTTTGGAAATTACCGACACCTTAAAAATTATAGCAGACAGAGGCAGGAAGGCCGTGCTGATATTACTCGACCTATCGGCCGCGTTTGATACTATATCGCACAGTATCCTCCTATCAAGACTCAAAACTAGCGGTATCTCAAATACCGCTCTAGATTGGATAAAATCCTTCCTCTCCAAGCGCAGGCAAGTGGTGTCACTAGGAACTTTCCTATCCATCGAACGGACCATCACAGCTGGGGTGCATCAGGGGTCCACACTGAGTCCGCTGTTGTTTAACGTTTATATGACTCCACTTATCTCATTGATCGCAGCATGCGGGATCGAAGTCACCTCCTACGCAGACGATACCCAAATGATACTATCCCTTGATCAGAACTCCAAGGATGCAGAACTCAACTTTAAAAGATGTTTTACCATGGTCCTTCAGTGGATGAAGGACCATCTTTCTGTGCCCCCTTGATGCCCTGATTGTGCTCGTTTTCCCTTCTGGGCCTGTTTCCCGCCGCTGCGCCCCTGCGGCCCCGCCCCCTCACTGCCCATTCGCTGCCCCATTCCCTGCTCCTCCCTCCCACCTCCCCATTTATGGCGGCAGCTGTACGGCCACGCCTAAGGCAAGCCCGTCTGCGCCCGTCCGCGCCGGGACCACGCCCAGCGCCAGAACCCCTGGTCTGGGCATCCCCCGCGCCCGCCACATCAACAGACGCCGATACGACGCCAGCACCCTCCACGCACTCAACCCCGGAAAAGATCACGCCTGCTACCAGGCCACCCCGAAGCGCACCCAAGGGCCCTTCACCTGCCGGAACTGCAGCTTTGCCAGCACCCGCCCCGCCAAACCACCGCCCAGGAAAGAACCCAACTACCTCAGATGCATCCTCCTCAACACCCGCTCCGCCCGCAAACACACCATCGAACTCTGGGACCTTCTCGACTCAACCTCCCCAGACGTCGCATTCCTGACGGAGACCTGGCTGAATCCCGCTTCAGCCCCCGACATCGCCATTGCCATCCCGGACGGATACAAGATCACCCGCAGGGACCGCACCAACGGAGTCGGAGGAGGCATCGCCATCGTCCACAGGAACACCCTCAGAGTCTCAACCAACACCGACGACACCCTCAGCACCGCCCGAACACATGCACTTCCAGATCCACACCGATCCCAACACCACCCTCAGAGGAACCCTCATCTACAGACCCCCGGACCCCGACCACAGTTCAGCGATTCCATCGCTGAGTTCGTCAGCACACACGCCATCGCCTCCACGGACTACATCCTCCTCGGGGACCTGAACTTCCACCTCGAGAACAACAAGGACACCAACTCCACCACCCTGATCGACAACCTCGCCACCCTCGGACTCAGACAGCTCGTGACTACACCCACCCACGCCGCCGGCCACACGCTAGACTCCATCTTTTCCGCAAGCCCACACGTCTCCTTCAACCACACCTCCGAACCCCACTGGACTGACCACCACTGCATCCACTTCACCTACAGGAAGCCCACCACGCACCACCGCACCGAACAAATGCCTCGCCGCTGCTGGAGCAGAGTCACGGAAGACCAGCTAACCACAACCCTCGCCCTGAGCCCACCCGCCGAACCCTCCGACCCCGACACCGCCGCCCGCAACCTCAGACAGTGGATCGACGACTGCGCCAACACCCTCGCCCCGCTCAAGAATCCGCCCAACAGCCACACCAGCAAGAAAGCCACCTGGTTCACCGAAGACCTCCAGGCCTCCAAACGAACATGCCGAAAACTGGAGAAGATCTGGCTCCACGAACGGACAGTGGACAGCTACGCCGCCCACAAGAGCGCCACCCGCAGTCACCATCACCTCATCAGATCCGCCAAAGGGCCTCACTCAAAGACCGCCTAGACAACAACGCACACAACAGCAAAGAGCTCTTCAACATCGTGAAGGAACTCTCCAACCCCAGCTCCAACACCAACGACATCCAGCCGTCGCGAGACCTGTGCGACTCACTGGCCACCTTCTTCCACCGCAAAATCGCCGACATCCACGACACCACGACCGCCCCGGCAACCACCGAGACCACTGCCCCCACAACCACCAACCGCCTGCTCTCCTGGACCAACATCAACGACGAGGACACCAGCGAGATCATGAACACCATCCACTCCGGTTCACCGCTAGACCCGTGCCCTCACCACATCTTCAACAAAGCCAGTACAGCCATCGCGCCCCATCTCTGGAAAATAATCAACATCTCCTTCGAGACAGCAACCTTCCCGGAAAGCTGGAAGCACGCCGAGATCACCGCCTTACTCAAGAAACCCAAGGCAGACCCCAAGGACCTCAAGAACTTCCGACCCATCTCTCTGCTCCCGTTCCCCGCGAAGGTCACCGAGAAAATCGTCAACAAACAACTGACCCGCTACCTCGAGGAGAACAACATCCTGGACCCTTCCCAGTCCGGCTTCCGCAGCAACCACAGCACCGAAACCGCCCTCATCGCCGCCACCGATGACATCAGGACCCTGCTAGACAACGGAGAAACAGCAGCCCTCATCCTCCTGGACCTATCAGCCGCCTTCGACACGGTCTGCCACCACACACTACGAACACGCCTTCACGACGCCGGGATCCAAGAGAAGGCCCTGGACTGGACCACATCCTTCCTTTCCGGCAGAACACAAAGCGTCCGCCTCGCCCCCTTCCGATCCAAGGCCACCAAGATCATCTGCGGCGTACCCCAAGGCTCCTCCCTCAGCCCAACGCTGTTCAACATCTACATGGCACCCCTCGCCCACGTCGCCCGACAGCACAACCTCAACATCATCTCCTACGCCGACGACACCCAGCTGATCCTCTCCCTCACCAAAGACCCTCACACCGCCAAAGCCCACCTCCACGAAGGAATGAAGGCCGTCGCCGAATGGATGAGGACCAGCCGCCTGAAGCTGAACTCGGACAAGACGGAGGTCCTCATCCTTGGTTCCAACCCTTCAGCCTGGGACGACTCCTGGTGGCCAACATCACTGGGAACAGCCCCGCCACCCACCGACCACGTACGCAACCTAGGGGTCATCCTCGACCCCACCCTCTCCATGACTAAGCAGGTCAACGCCGTTTCCTCATCCTGCTTCAACATCCTCCGAATGCTCCGCAGGATCTTCAAGTGGATCCCCACCGAAACAAGAAAAACAGTCACCCAGGCCCTCGTCACCAGCAGGCTGGACTACGGAAACGCCCTCTATGCAGGAACGACAGCTAAGCTCCTGAGACGGCTGCAACGCATCCAGAACGCCTCTGCACGTCTTATCCTCGACATCCCCTGACGCAGCCACAACACACCCCACCTGAGAGACCTGCACTGGCTCCCTGTCAACAAGAGGATAACCTTCAAGCTCCTCACCCACGCACACAAAGCACTCCACAACTCCGGACCAGCCTACCTCAACAGACAACTCAGCTTCTACACCCCCACCCGCCAGCTCCGCTCGACCAGCCTCGCCCTCGCCACAGTCCCCCGCATCCGGAAAACGACCGCCGGCGGCAGATCCTTCTCCCACCTCGCCGCCAAGACCTGGAACACCCTCCCCACCAACCTCCGACAGACCCAAGACCTACTGGCCTTCAGAAGACTCCTCAAGACCTGGCTCTTCGATCAGTAGCAGCACCACCCCCCTCTTCACCCAGCGCCTTGAGACCCTCGCGGGTATGTAGTGCGCTTTATAAGTGACATGATTGATTGATTGATTGACCTTAGGTGCAACACCAGCAAGACTGAGATTCTACCCATAGGGAAAGAAGTCTCATTTATACCAAGTGATTGGTGGCCAGAGGGTACTTCACCCCCGCCCGAGACTGTGAAAGTAGCAAGAAATCTGGGAGTGCAGTTTGATTCTGCCCTCACTTTCCAACCACACGCAGTGAAGGTAGCAGGGACCTGCTTTAGCATTATAAGATCCCTGAGAATTTTTTTTGACTTACTCCCTCTCGCAGCAAGGAAATCAGTAGCAGTCGCTTTAATTCTTTCGCGACTCGACTACTGCAACAGCCTCTTGGCAGGAACCAGCAAAAAAACAGTAAAAAGACTCCAAGTGGTCCAACACGCAGCAGCACGGCTGGTTTTGAGACTTCCTCGAAGGTCTTCCGCATCTGCAGCTCTCAAAACCCTCCACTGGCTCCCATTACATAAGAGAATTTTATTTAAAATTCTTCTAATCACTTTCAAAGCATCACTTAAGATAGGACCAAAATATCTTTCATCTAGATTCACTCCCTACATTACAAATAGAACTCTCAGGTCTTCATCTGCTAATCTGCTCAAGCCTCCTAACTTCCGATGTAAATCTAAAGGAGGCAAAACAATAGCAGTATTGGGCTCTAGAGGCTGGAACCTACTTCCTCTGCAACTAAGAATGTTAAAAACCGAAACCCAATATAGAAAAGCTCTTAAAACCTGGATCTTTGGAGCAACAGACGATCTTTGCCTTTCTCTCATTTAAGATCTTTTGAGCGCTATCTCACTTCAGTATCAGCGCCAGGATGCTCCCTTCGGAGTGACAGTCTGCGCTTTACAAATACCACTTTTCATTTCATTTCATTTCATTTCATGATGCGTCATACAGTAAATATGACGCATCATTCGTGTCGCAAGGAGGGCGCACTGAGAAGTGTTGTGTCGCTGCTTTCACGCAGCGATGCGACAATTCTCATAAATGAGGCCCTGTGTCCACCACTCTCGCCCTACCTGGCATAACGCAGCTCATGCCGCAGTCGCCATCGCACATGCAGCGTCTCTTCCCCGAGCAGTCTCTATCCTGGAGGCAGGACCTCAGGCACGTCTGACCTCTCCCGGCAGTCAGGTCCTCTCTCCTTGGCGGACACGCTTCTGGAACCTCTGTAGGGGGCAAACAGTTACCTTCCGTTAGTCCAATCATGATATTGACAGGAATCATCTGGTTAAAGGCTTTGTTGTAGTTAATGTCAAAAGATCAGGTTACCATAAGAAAATGGCTGATTATTTCGCAGGTGAAATTCTGTGCAATTGACAACTATACAGTTTTGTGAAATTGCAGCATTAACAAATATTGCACATTACTCCACTGGCAAAAAATGCCTAATTCAAACAGAACTTAGGTGCAAACACAAAAGTAGAAGCAGCTCGATTTTTTTCTGCAAAAGGAAAACGATTTAGTCAAATTAGAAAACAACCCATACTTTTTTTAAAAACACTAGTGTTACTTTAGGATATGAATAGTACAAGAGCAGGACACTGCCGATTCCGTAGCGTTGAACTCTTGACTGCCACTGTAGAGGGGAAAGGATGTGGCACCGCAGCCAGAGCTGCCAACTCGGGAGCTGGTGATCTGAGTTCGAGTCTCGGCGTCAACGCAACATCTCGTGATTTTGGGCAAATCACTTAATTAATCTCCCCGTGCCCAGGGACAGAGTCTGGATATCCTAACGTGTTAAGCTGCGCTTTATAAATAAACTAACAAACAAAACCAACAAACTCTAGCTCACGCATTGTTGCCTAAGGTGACACTTAAGCTCACTCACTGTGGGAGATATTTATAACAAAATGTTGGAGCGCGGTGGTACGCCAAAATTGATAACGCCGTGCTCCGACATTTTTAAAAGGCTAGGATGCACCATATTTACAAAAATACGGCACACCCCTGTGTTTTCCCTAGTGCTGGCGCACGCACCCTTGTGCATGTTGAAAGGGTGTCTACGCTGCAGGGGTGATTGTTTATGTGCAGGAAGGCACACCTTCCTGCACATAAACAATCTTGAAAGGTGATTTGTTCTTTCTGTGTGTGCTGCAGGATGCAGCACACATGGAAAAAGCAAAAAACAAGGAGAAAATAATAATTTCTCCTCATATCGCTATCCTAAGACCAGGTTTTACCTGGTCTTAGTTTTTGATGCTGCCCCAGCCTTGTAAATATGGGTCAGTGTCAAAAAGCAATGGGTGTTGCAGCGGAACACTCACTGCAACACCCATCGCCCCTTTCACGCTAAGAGAAGCATGAAAAGGGGCCTTCTTTACAAGGCGGTGTTAAGCCCCGTTAAGTGGCTAATGCCTCTTTGTAAATAAGGAGAAGGGGATATCGCCACGAGAACGTCACTAAAAGTGATGTTTCTGGTGGCGATATCCCCTTGTAAATATGCCCCTGTGTCTCAGGCTTCATTGTAGCTTACACATTGCCACTCCACCTCGCGCATTACTGCACCCAATTTGAGGAGTCCACTTCACTCATTTAGGAAACTAATGTAAAATCCTGAGGACCCTCAAAAAATCTTCCTGGTCATAGGTTGCCAGAATGAAAAAATGTAGTAACTTGGTTCTCAATACATTGTTACATCTCATCATCAGGCTAGGCAGCACCTGCCTCTTCATGGGAGCCACCCCTTATGCCCTCAAGCATGCTACCCTTTCCCCATCCTAAAAAACCCTGGTCTACTGACTGATCTCTTTGGCACTCGCCAGTTTTCCCCACATCTGCAATTAAATGGCCTTCTCGGTGACTACTAACTGGGTTTCAGACTGTTACAACTAAAACAAGGGTCAGGAGTAAAAGGGACATGAACGCTGACACAAAGCAAAACATATCCTTAATAGCAGATTTACCAGTAGAGATTACTGGAGAACAGAAGTTACTGTCATTATTTCATAAGCTCACAAGATGGTGGAGTTTATGAGAGAATTCATAGGGCATCACAGAAGCAGAATTTCGGATGGAGAAGGTTAGAACTACATGTCCCATGAATCATTGTAGAGGTCAGTTGCTCTATAACCTTTTGTAAGTAATGACTCGCAATAACCTGGAAGAGATATAAAAAGAGCTTCCGGTTGAGGAAAGAGGCAGATTATTCCGTCTTTGAATCCTATCCGGTACTTCTCCTGTTTTTTCCTGAAAATCCTTGTACTTGTGAGGTGGTAAGGGTGCTTGCACCGATTCCTGTTCATGCATTCTAAAAGTTTGTCTGTGCCTTCTCTGTGATATTAGAGTAAAGATTTATCTACGGAGTGCTATCAAATACATTTGCTGAATTTCGGAAAAGCTGCATTTAATTATATTTAGTTTGACAGAGTGTTTTCTTTACATTTTCAAGTACCTCAGTTTGAAATCAGATAAAGCTGTAACTGGTGTCAAGGTCAACATAAGAAGTGGTAAATCTTGGAAGAATGAATTATTTGCTGGCTTGCTTAAACTGTGAGGACACAGAAGTTACTGCTTAATTAAATCAAGAGATGAACACTTTGCTTATGCTTTCTACAAACTCTGTCTTGAAATAACATTGCTTTATCTACAAGAGGTCATATTGGAACAATATGGAGAAATAACTATTTCTTATATTCATTCATGTATGAAGAAATATATGTGGATTGTTTACCAGAAGTAATTCATTATATTTGAAGAAGAGCTGTGCTTGGAAAAAGTGTTCTCTTGTGAAGAGTTTCACATTTGGTTTATTTTGTTTTATTGTTTTACTAAAATTAACAGGGGTCAAGTGGAGTCCAGGAAGTTTGGTTTTTCCCCTGTGAGGCACAGTTTCTATTTGTTTTTGGTGGGTATATGTTTCCTCATCTAGAGGTACTATGCATTTGAGTGTGAATAGTATACATACATGACATCTACTTCTTATTTTTTAGCTGGGTCATTAGACAGGCATAAGGACACATACTACTTTTGAAACGCCTCTTCCTCATCTTGGAATTACAAGAGCAGAAATATTATTTTGTTTTGTTACAGGTAAAGCTTAAGGTATAGGGAACATATTTATTATGTTAAACAATGTGTAGAGTGATTAATGTATGTTGTGCTTATTCCAGGTCTCCTTCCCAGCTGTTACCTTTCCCTTTCCTTCCCTCACTTGATCACCTCAAACCTCTGTGCTATAATAGCAGACGGAATTGAGGCTATCGAGAGCGGGACCCTATTGTGCATCGAACCGATCCTGAGGGCATTGATCGTCATTGTTACACAGACCCCACAGGGTACTCATTCAATTCTTCTAAATATCAGGAAGAACCATTGCATTCCATGGATGAGGACCTACGATGTGCCTTAATTTCATTAAATGACTCTGGGACATCATTGATCAGAATGTGATCTTAGAAAGCCTGTTACTCTTAGCATGTATCAGAAGAACAGCATTATCTTTGTTCACCGCTTATCTAGCAAAACACACCCCTTAGATTAAACTGGGACCATTCTTCTCCAGATCTTCCAGCATCACATGTTGGTACCCAAGGATCAGCAATGCCCCCAACTCTATAAAACACTTACATGGTACCACTTTCCTTCATACTGGATTCCCATAGGATCACCTGTTAAATGTCTGCTCAGCAGGGTCCTATGTCTCCTGCAAGCTCTCAGAAAGTTGCTCTAATCTGTGCTTTGGTTATCTCCAGTTGTAAGTACTGTAACAGCCTCTCAAACAAATCATTCTTGCGATATCATGCTTGGTTTGAAATAAAACAACTACAACATGCCTACACTGGTATCTCTCCACTGGCTTCTAGTAAACGAAAGAGTGAAAGTGAAGTAGTTTGTCTTGTCCAGAAAACCTTACATGATCAAGCGTCCTACTACCTGGCCACGTTCTTTGCTTCCTATCTTCTTACAAGATTCCTAAGGTCTGGTAAACATAGGGGCATATTTAGAATAAAATGGCGCAGTGCAGTGCTGTAAGCAATTTTGCTGTGCCGAGCAGCATCATTTAAAATAACGCAGGGATGTGCCGTATTTACAAGAATACGGCACACCCCTGTGCTCTTCCCTGCGCCGACACACAAACAGCAGCCGCATGCCAACACAGGCACCCTTGCACCATGGTGCAAGGGTACCTGCCTTGCAGGAATGATTGTGTTTGTGCAAGAAGGAACACCTTGCTGCACAAAAACAATCATTAATGGTGTTTTGCTCCTTCTATGTGTGCTTCAGAATGCTGCACACATAGAAAGAGCAATAAGCAAGGAGAAATAAAAGTATTTCTCCACGTTGTGCTACTTTAATGCCTCTCCTGGAAAGGCGCTGCCTCAGATATACGAATCCTTGTAAATCTGGGCAGTGTCAAAAAGCCATGGGTAACAAAAGACTTTACCCCTGCACACGCTGTTATCAAAAAGACTAAATGTCTCTTATATGTCAGATGTCCCTGTTCCATTGTTACAGTCAACATAAAATTGTCTTGTCCACTCTTGATTGGTGTTTCTTCAATAACGAGTCGTTGGGTGTTCGCTTATTTTCTTTATTTCACAAAAATTGCCCAGCCAACACGTGTTTCATCGTGGGGAGGGACCCACACGACTTCTTCAGGGCTGATTGATGCAGACGCGAAAATGTCCCGTTCTAAAAAGCCATGGGTGTTGCATGGGAACACACACAGCAACACCCATGACGAGAAGTACTGCGTGAAAGTGAGCCATATTTACAGGGCTGTGTAAAGCCTTAAAGTGGCTTTGTGTGGCCTTGTAAATATGGGCCAGCACACACCGCCACCGGAGCGTCCAAAAATGGATGCTCCGGTGGCGCTAGGGGCTTGCAAATATGCCCCATAGGGGCTTATTTACAAGCCCCTTGCGCTGCTGGTACGTCACTTTTCCCCATATTAAAAGGGACGCACCGGCGGCGTAAGTGGCTTGTAAATATGCGCCATAGGGCATATTTACAAAAAAAAGACGGTGTGTGGAGCTGCGCCAAATTTGGCAGCGCTTTAACCAGATGCGACGTATTCACAAGAATACGGCACACCCCTGTGTTTCCCCTAGCGCTGGTGCAAAAAAAGCTGCCTAGTGCCAGCGCAGACACCCTGCCGCTATGTTGCATGGGTGCCTGCACTGCAGGGATGATTGTTCAAGTGCAGGAAGGGATACATAAGCAATCAATAATGGAGATTTGGTCTTTCCATGTGTGCTGCAGAATGCATGGGAAGAGCAAACAACTAGGAGAAATTAATAATTTCTCCTCGTATCCCCATTCTAACGCCTGGTATTCCATGTCGTTAGTTTTTGGCGCTACCTCAGCCCCATAAATCTGGGGCAGCATCAAAAATAAATGGGCATTGCGGTGGGATGCCCACAGCAACACCCATTACACGCCCCTTTGCCGCAGAGGACTGCGGCGGAAAGGGGCATATTTACAAGGTGGCGTTAAGCCACGCTAAGTGGCTTAGCGCCACTTTGTAAATATGGAAAATAGCACTACGCCACCGGAGCGTCATAAAAGTGACACTCTGGTGGCGACAGGGGTTTGTAAATATGCATCATAGGGGCATATTTACAAGGGGATATCGCCACCAGAATGGCACTTTTAGTGACGTTCTGGTGGCGATATCCCCATCTCCTTATTTACAAGGCGGCGTTAAGCCACTCAATCAATCAATCAGTTTTTTATAAAGCATGACTACTCACCCGTAAGGGTCTCAAGGCGTAGAGTGGGAGGGGGGTGGATCTGGGGTTCAGTCAAAGAGTCAGGTCTTGAGGTCCTTCCTGAATTGTGACAGCGATGGTGATCGCCTGAGGTGCAGAGGCAGTGAGTTCCAAGTCTTCGCAGTGAGGTAGGAAAAGGATCTTCCTCCAGCAGTGGTCTTGCGGATCCGTGGGATGGTGGCCAGGGCCAGTTGGGCGGAGTGGGTGTGTAGAAGGAGAGGCGGTGGTTGAGGTATGCAGGTCTGGCGTTGTGGAGGGCTTTGTAGGCATGTGTGAGGAACTTGAAGGTAAGTCTTTTGTTGCTAGATAGCCAGTGAAGGTCTCTCAGGTGGCTGGGATGTGACTGTGGCATGGGATGCCCAGTATGAGTCTGGCAGAGGTGTTCTGGATGTTCTGCAGTTTCTTTTGGAGTTTCTGGGTGGTGCCGGCGTGGAGTGCGTTTCCGTACTCGAGTCCGCTGCTGATGAGTGCATGGGTGACGGTTTTCCTGGACTCTGTGGGAATCCACTTGAAGATCTTATGAAGAAGGCAGAGCGTGTGGAAGCAGGAGGACGAAACACGTTTATTTGGTGGTTCATTCAGAGCGAGGAGTCCAGGACGATGCCCAGGTTTCGTGCGTGGTTCGTGGGTGTGGGGGGGGATTCCTAGCACTGCGGGCCACCAGGAGTCATCCTGGGTAGAGCCCAGAATGAGGACTTCGGTCTTGTCGGAGTTAAGCTTGAGGCAGCTGTCCTTCATCCAGGTGGTGACTGTCTTCATCCTGTTGTGGAAGTTGATCTTGGTGGCTGTGGGTTCGTCTGTGAGGGAGAGAATCAGCTGGGTGTTGTTGGTGTAGGAGATGATGTTGAGTCTGTGGCTTCTGACGATGGCTGTAAGCGGGGCCATGTAGATGTTGAAGAGGGTGGGGCTCAGGGAGGAGCCCTGAGGCACTCTGCAGCTGATCTCTGTGGATTCTGAGTTGAATGGTGGAAGTCTGACTCTCTGTGTTCGGCCGATGAGGAAGGAGTGTATCCATTCTAGTGCTTTGTCATGGATGCCAGCGTTGTGGAGTCTTGCGCAGAGGGTGTGGTGGGAGACGGTGTTGAAGGTGATTGAGAGGTCCAGGAGGTTGATGGCAGCGGTTTCGCCTCGGTCGAGGTGGGTGCGGATGTCGTCTTTAGTAGTGAGAAGAGCGGTGCTGTGGTTGCTTCTGAAGCCTGATTGGGAGAGGTCCAGCATGTGGTTCGTTTAGATGAACTCAGAGAGTTGGGCGTTGATGGCTTTCTCGATGACTTTGGCTTGGAAGGGGAGCAGAGAGATGGGTCTGTAGTTCTTGAGGTTTGTCGGACCAGCAGAGGGTTTCTTCAGCAGGAGGTTGATCTCTGCATGCTTCCAGTCTTCTGGGAAGGTGGCGGACTCAATGGAGCAGTTGATGGTGCAGCAGAGTTCGGGTGTGATTGAGGTGCCAGCTCTGTTGAAGATGAGGTGAGGGCAGGGATCCGAGGGGGCTCTGGAGTGGATGCTCTTCATGATCCTGAGGGTGTCGTCAGGGGTGAGGGTGGTCCAATTGGGCAAGGTCTGATGGGGTCTGGAGCCATTGGGTGCGGTTGTTGTGGGTGGGGTGGGTGGGTCTTGTGTTGCGAAGCTGTCATAGATCTCCTTGATTTTGCAGTGGAAGAAGGTGGCGAGGCTGTCACAGAGGTCTTGAGAGGGCGGAATGTCTGCTGCCTCTGATCTGGGTTTGACTAATTCATTGACCACGGCGAAGAGTTCTTTGCTGTTGTGTCAGTTAGCGTTGATGCGTTCCTGTATGGCTGCTTTCTTCGCTATTCTGATGAGGTGGTGGTGTTTGGTGATGGCGGTTTTGAAGGGTGCGTGGTCGGCCACAATCTTAATGTGGCTTAATGCCGTCTTGTAAATAAGGCCCCTTTTCATTCTTCACTTAGTGTGAAAGGGCGTGCAATGGGTGTTGCAATGGGCGTTCCGCCGAAACACCCATTGCTTTTTGATGCTGCCCTATATTTAAAGGGATGGGGCAGCATCAAAAACTAAGACCAGGTAAAACCTGGTCATAGGATGACGATACGAGGAGAAATTACTAATTTCTCCTCGTATTTTGCTGTTTCTATGTGTGATCTGCAGCACACATAGAAACAGCAAATTGCCATTAAAGATTGTTTATGTGCAGTGCAGGCACCCTTGCAACATGGCGCAAGGGTGCCTGCGCTGGCACAAGGCAGCTTTTTTAGCAATAGAGCTAGGGGAAACGCAGGGGTGCACCGTATTTTTGTAAATACGGTTCATCCCTGCGTTTAAAAAATGTTGGAGCGCAGCGTTACCAATTTTAATGTAACACCGCGCTCCGACATTTTATTGTAAATAACCCCCACAGTTTCCTGTTTATTCGGCCGACTTGCTACATGACGTTCCGATGAAATACCCTCTAAATGCAATGATTTTCTCTGTGGAGCTCCCTACCACTGTCTTTGAGACTGACATCTGATGTATTTAAACTGAGGAGGTTTCTGATAACCCATATTCTCGAGCAGTCGTATGGTTAGACTTTCATGCGCTTGTTCCTACGCAGGGTCGGATTGGTAAGACGGGCACTCGGGCAATGGTCGAGGGCTGGTATCGAAGTTTCAGCTGTGGGCTGATTTTTTGGCAGCCTGGGGGGGCGATTTGGGTTGCGTCTGATGTGTTCAGATGTCGACAGCGGCCCAGTGGGTGCCTGAGTGGCCTTTCTGGAGGTAGATGAGCGTCCATTACCTCCCTTTTATCAACGGGCAGAGGTGTCACTCCCTTTCTCTCGCTGGGCCGAGCCATTTAATGTGTGCATACTGAGTGGGGGCAGGGGGCCTGCGCAGAAGTGGCCTCACTTGTTTTCAGGTGTTTATAAAAGTTCGCTGAAGCAGTGTTTTGTGGAAAGGCAATATGCAAATGTGGGCCACTTTTTTTTAGCGTGCCCGGGCCGATTTCTAATCCCAATCCAACCCTGCACCTACGTGGACGACGGCACGATCTTTTAGGCACCTAAAATCAATAATTGTTCCTATCTTCAATCAGGCTAGGTTTATTTTTCTTCAAGGCTTTACATGAGTGCGTTGAATTTATCAATGGATCTCACCATGCCAACTGATTCTCCGTCATTACTCAGAACTTGATCCGATCTTCCTCTTACACGCAACCAAGGTGCTCTGAAGCAATCTTAAAGTGGTTGCAGCGCTTCACGGCAAACTTCAGTTAAAACAAATACAAGTCGGACTGCGCGTGAAGATTCTTGCTGTACTTTCCTAAATACCCACATGGCGGCAGCAGCAGCTCGGAGGTCAGCCAGACCTGCATTTTTAGCTTGTTCAATTATGGGGATTCCTTGAGGACACTTGGTAGATAATGAAGCGTACACTTTTTGCTGACTCTAAAGACAAACTTTGTCGAGCTGTGATCATCACTTAAGAATGTTTGCCAAAGGAAACCCCGGACCAAAGTGTCTGGAACAGAGGAGAGAAGGGGCTCGGAGGCAATGAAACCCCTCGTGGGTATACTGCCGAGGAGAGCGATGGGATACAAGAAAGTGGCGGTCGCACATTACAGATGTAATTACATTAGAAGCAGTGCTTTAAATGGGCCGGTACTCACCGGTACTGAGTACCGGCACTTTTCAGTTTTTCCCCCCTGAGTACCGGAACTTATTTTCGGGCAAGGAGAGTACCGGTACTCCATGAAGCAGCAGGGCTCAGGCCCTGAAGTACGGGTACGTGCAACAGATGGTTCGTGTTGAGGTGCTGCTCTGGCTGGCACAGCCTGTGTATTTCTGTGCTGGGGTGCTCCTGCAGTGTTAGGTTCTCATCAGGCGAGCAAGCCCATTGGGATCAAAGGGCTTCAGACACCCCACCCCCCCTCCCCCATGGTGTGGCAGCCCGGGATGAGACAGCTTACCGGGCGCGCACACAGCCGCACCCAAGAACTTCACAGGTCTTTAAAAGACCAATTGCTTTTTAACGAGGCTTTGTTGTTTCTCACCCCTTCTTAGAGCCCCTGCATCTCTGCTGCCTATTGCTGAAAGAATTAGCTCTCCCCCCCCCGAAATTTGACTCTAGTTGCGGCTCTGTTCTCATTGGCATCGAAACAAGAATGAGGATATGGTCAGAGGTGCCGAGAGTGGAACTGAAGAACCAGGGTCGAATCCCGACGTCCGCTCATCATCCTGTGGTTCTGGACAACTCCCTTAACCAGGGGTCTTAAAAAGTAAGCTTTAATGCAGATGTTCTGATTGTATGTAAATCGCTTAAATGCCCATGGCCCAAATTCGTGCAATATCAAACTGCCAAAAATTAGGCTCTGTACGTATGACATAGAAGCTGATGCTTGCCATGTCTCTTATGTAAGGAGGCAGTTTGATTTTGCGCGAATTTGGCCCATGGGCATTTAAGCGCTTTACATGACAATCAGAGCATTTGCGTTACAGCTTACTTATGTGGCTATTATTAAATTCCTGGCTCACAGACACGCCCCCAGACACGCCCCGAGACACGCCCCTAAATACCTACCCAGTCTAATTAGTGAGTACCGGCACTTCTAATTTCCCATTTAAAGCACTGATTAGAAGAGAAGACAAAGAGGATAGATACGAAAGGGGCATTGAAATACTGGGAGGATATGAATATAGTATAGAGGAAGAAAGGTAAACGTGATAGAAATATTTATATGAATATCCACTTCATATAATAACAGCAGAGGAGGGATGGGAAACATGTAGGATGCATGAGTGAACGTCATTTAGGGGACGCCAGGCGTCACAGCTGCGACCCCTAGCTTGCCCCTTGTGTCCCCTGGCACTGCCTTTGTGCCCCCCAGCCCTCAGACGTGGCAAAATCAGTGCCAGGAACACAATAGCAGCTTGTCCTCATGGGCGTCGGCTGGGCTTCCACTTTCCTTATTTTTTGTCAGCGTTTTATTTACACTAATAGTGAATAATCTATCATTCACTATTAGTGTAATACAGAATGGAGCACAATTAATTAGGTAGAATACGACCCTCCCTGGAAGCTGAGGTAAGTAAAAAATGTTTTCAAATGTATGTTATGTACGTGCTTGCGGGTGAGTGTGTGTTTATTTGAGAGCTGTAGCGTCTTCCCCAGGCGAGGAGCATGCAATATAGATTACACCACACACACAGGAGCTTCAGTTGAGCATAACTTTATTCTCTAGCATTCATTCACCAAGTGCCATTACGTCACACTTCCTAAACCATACCCCAACCTCCTCCTCCATTTCTTACGTAGTTCCTGTCCCGGAGTCTGCCTAGTACCATCAGGGTCCTAGTGCGCATCATATTGATATACTACAAAAGCAAGTGTGCATATGTGTGAATGTGTGTGTGAGTGTATGTATTTGTAAGCATGTGTGTATGAGTGAAGTAAAGGTCAAATGGCGTGTGATGTCACTTCTGCTTCCCCGGGCATTTTGGTGAATTGACGCTGATGGGAGGATGAGGGGAGATGTAATAAAGAGAATAAAATAACACAGGACAACGCGTACACTGGAGTCACAGGGTGAATATGCCAGACATATGTAGATATCAGAGGGGGATGCCTGCAGTAGAGTTGGAGGCATGAGATATGATAGCTATATGTGACTATATCCAGGCATAAATACAGTGCTGGGGGGGTTGCCGGCTTTGGAGCTGGAGAACCAGGTTCGGGTCTCGGCATTGGCTCAACATCCTGTGATTCTGGGCAAATGACTTAATCTTCCTGCGCGTACAATTTTTTTTAATGTAGCTGGAGTGCATGTGAAGTGCTCCAATACCTTTGGGTCAAGTTTGTGTTATATAAAACTGCAACAAAAAAAACATGTTGCAAGAAAGGAGTGATTCTACAACAGAGGGTCATAAGATATGACTTGGAGATGAGGCTCAAGAGTAATAAAAGGAAAGACATAAAAATATCTGTCTTGCATGAGTTGAGTCCATAGTAGGGTGACTAGGTTCTTAGAAGCAAAAACTGGTACAGGCCAGGCACAGAAGTAGGACTAAAGGCTACCAATGATCACGGTATATTTGGCCTGTCCAGGTTTTTGTGTAGCCTTGTGTTTGATATATATATATATATATATATATATATATACAATGTGTATATATACACACACGCACACAGACACACACATACATACATATATATTTCTACAGTGCCAATGATTTTTTATATATATATGTGTGTGTGTATATATATATATATATATATATATATATATATATATATATATATATATATACCAACTCATCCTGCAAAGCAGAATTGAAAGGCATGCTCTCCTTTCGACAAATGCCTCTACAGTCTGAAATTAACTTATGTAATTTATCTTTTTCTTTCAGGCAGAGCAGGAGGAGGTCAGATGTAAACACAGCCTTGAATGTGTGCTTATATATCATTCATGCCAATAGAGCTGATTCACATGGGAAACTCCCAATTTGTGAAGCCAAAAAAGGCTTTAATTTGGCTATCTCCCTCCTGAAATTGCCTCTTGTTCTCTAGAAGTCAATATGAGAAATACATTCTCTCGATTATTTGTTTAAAATCTCACACTGTCCTCTTCTTAAATGTTGTCATGTATGATATATATATATATTCACACATTTAAATTCTACATTTCCAAAACATTAGCTATGACAGGACCTTCCCCTTGAACACCCCTGCCTTCCTCCCCACTCTGTCTCCCCTCTTTTGGGCGCATGCAGCTGATCTCCTCCGGTGCTATCCGAAATAAAAAGCTAAATTAAGTGAGTTATTTCATTTTTCAGAGATACTAAACATAGGTTGCAAATTTGCTTTGCAGGATGAGCTGACACTTGTCCCAAAAACCAGGACATGTATTTAAATTTAAGTAAAGTATCAGGACACTGGGACAGTCCTCTGAAAGCGGGGACTGTCTGGGGAAATCCAGAATATCTGGTCACCCTAGTCCATGGGGTGCAAGGAGTATGATAAAAAGAGAAATGTGGAAAACACGGTTTGAAGAGGTAGTAAGAGAGCAAAGACACAGCCGGAGACCAAGCACAGGCTATGCCTTTACAACAGACGCAGAAAAGGAGAGACATTCTAGATCTGAAATCCCATAAGTGCCCCACTACCCTATCCATGTGACAGGGATGCTTGTGCTGCATTCTTCTTCTTTCTTATTGTAGGGGAGCAGTACTGAGTGGGGAATGTAGGCTTTTTCTGTGTCTCGCCATGGAGTATCACAGCCACTTTATCTGTATAGGAGGAGAATTTCAGAAGCTAGGATTGGAGCCTAGTCTTCCTGGTACCTGGTTTCCAAGACAAGGAGCTCCACTGGGTCAACTACTGGAAATATATTTGTGAGATAAGGGTTAAGGGGCACCTGGCAAAGAGTGTGTCTTGTCTTCTCTATCATGAACTGCAAAATGCATTGCAAAGTCTTTGGAAGACAGGGAATCTAAGATAAAGAGAGCAAATTATTTGCCTAGCTCACACAGTTTAGTTAAGAGGGGAACAAGGAATTTGAGCTCAGGTTTACTAGTTCCGCCGTCTGCTTCTCAGCCACTAGATCACATCCCCTCCAATCAGTGGGAAACTGCTCGCCTGCTGCAAGTTCCATATGATAGAGCTTAACATAGCTGGTGGCCTATGACCGTGCCAAGTCTCGTAGCTGACACTATACCTCACTCGCTGTCTTTCAGGCTGACACTCTGGCTCACACATTGTCTCCTAGACTCCTAATAAATCTTACACATTGTCTCCTAGGCTGTTGCTCTATCTCACACACACATTGTGTCCTAGATTGTCTCTCTATCTCAAACATTGTCTCCTCGGTGGCTACTCCCTTAACTACATTGTCTCCTATGCTGTCTCTCTATTTTATACATTGTCTCCTAGGCTGCCACTCTATCATATACATTGTCTCCTAAACTGATGCTCTATTTCAACCATTATATTCTAAGCTACCACTCTCTTTCAAGAATTGCCTCCTGCTCTGCTACCCTAGTTCACTCATTGTCTCCCAGGCTATGTCACTACCTCACACATCGTCTCATGTTCTTCCCCTGTAGCTCACACATTATCTCATAGTCTGCCTCTCTATCTCATGCATTGTCTTCCAGGCTGGCACAGTATGTTGCACTTTGTCCCTTAGACTGCCACTCTATTTCACACATTATCTTCCAGATTGCAACTCTAGCTCTTGCACTGCCTTCTAAACTGCTGAACCAGCTCATGTGCACTAGTTTCTAAGTTGCCTCTCATATAGTGTCAACTCGGCTGCTGCTTCAGCTCACACTCTATGACGTTTCGACCCCAAAGTTTCAACTTATAAGGGAGTCTTCATCAGGACATAAATAGCAGACACCTCTTCCTTAATGATATAGGTATAATGCATCCATTCTGAATAAAAAAGGAATAAACACACCAATCCACCATAAAATGTGTTATCAATACTGTTTAGTTAGACATCAGTGTTGAACTCAGCAGTCGCTGTGTGTGAACGAAACGTTGACGTACATGGTGTTGACTTTAATGAATGATTGGCATAGTTTGAACCCTGAGTCCAGGGCTTCCCACGTTTCAAATTTATGCATTTTTAAGTCAACATTTATTTTTGTGTATTTATCACTTTGTTCACCATTGTCACATCATCCAATAACACTGTGCCTTTCACAAGGAGCACCTACTTTGATACAGTAACTGTTTGTTGATACATTCTTACTACATGTAAACGTTTATATCCAATGTTTGGACAGGCTTGTGCATGTAAGCATATGGGAATTAACTAAACAGCTGGTCCTTTACTATCTGCTCAAGACCGCTTGTATTTCTTTAGCAGGAAAGGCTTTTAGGTTCCCCTGAGGGAAGCAGTTTACATGTTAACATATATTCATCTGGGTTCCTAGGGATACTGGGTTACCCCATTTGTTGTTTCTGTCTTACCAGAAGTAAGCCACTTGTCAAGTCTCTGCTCCAGCCCTGTTGGCCTTCAGAAGAAATAGCCTGTAAGGTCAGTCCATCTATGCGTGTGCCCTCAGCTACACCCTGCTTTTCATGCTTCTGTAATGAAAACGCATCCTATTTGAGGCTGCAGCTTGGCTGAGGCCTGTACTGCTGGGCGCAGTGCCTCCTCTACAAACAGATGGAAAGAGAGGAAAAAAGAGAAACACTCTTCCTGTGCCTCTGCTGCAGCAGAGCTGGAGGCGGAGAGGCGGATGAAATGCTCTGTGTCTCCATGGAAGAGGAGGAGGTTAAGTTACTACTAGGTGCTGGAGGGCAGGGTAAAAGGGAATACACCAGCAGGTATGCTCTTTGGATGATAAATCCAGGATAGGAAGCTAAGTTAGCAAAGTGGTATTGTATCATGAAGCTAATTCACATATGCTTCTATTTTTTATCATTGTTGTTATATTCGCCTTACAGGATGCCTATCCTGGGGTGGGCTCAGAGTGAGAGCTGGGGAGTTCTGCAACGGGATAGCAACACATTTTACGTGGTGACCATTAGTCCTTTAAAGTAGCCCTAAAGTGATGCATAGTAGCGATCTGTTCTACTTTGCATCAGAGAGGAGTTCTATAGGTGGAATATGGGTGTTCTCATGCAAACACCCATGGATTCTGACGCAAAGCCCTATTTACAAAAACATGAAGAAAGGGCTTTATTCCAAAAATGAATGCCTCCTCGAGCTCGAGGCAAGCCTAATGTCTGATAAAATGTTCTTTTCTCAAAACTATTCCACATTTGCATGTGTGCTGCACTGCACAGCACACAAACAAAGTGGGAAAAGTGTTAAACGTTGTATAAAAATAGTATTGTGAAGTAGAAGGGCACCTTTCCAGTACAAAACCTATGCTTGACCACACATACATATCCTTGCACAATGTGTGTGTTAGTGCAAGGCAGCCAAAAGTGTGTCAGCACAGAGAGATAGAGAAACACCATCATATCTTTGTTCTACTCTCTTTTCTTTTCATGCAATGCAGCACAGCAACTTTTCTTGCTGCTCTGTGTTGCATGAAAACGTAGTACATTTTCCCCAGGACCAATAACCACTGGCAGGTGCATTCTCAGTCTGGACCAATACCATGTACAGTTGGTACTACATTTGCACCAGGATAATAAATTGCCTTGCATTAACCCAATCCCCCCATCATATGGTCAGTCTGTGGTCTGAGTTCAACCTGGGTGCGGCATATAGAAAATTTCAAGTTGTCTCGTTCAACTTAGAGACATTCCTTAAGCCAGAAAAATTCAGTGTGTGACTCAAACCGTTATGAGCTTTGAGATGCTTGCAGACCCCCTGCATTTATTCCCATGCTGATGTGCATGCGTTTTTCCCATCCTGATGTGTATGATTTCTGACTTTTGTCCAGAGGGCTTTGATCCATAGCGCTGTCTTGATGGCATCATGATGCAGCTCCAAAGTTATCTCGAGATGACTAACAGCACTTTATAAAATAATGAAATAAAGAAAAGGTTCCACTCCTTGTAGGTCAAAGTTTTAGCTAGATTAGAACATCCAGAGTACCCTCAAGTAAAGCAAGAAAGTATATTGAATGCCTCACTTCAAATCCTGAGGAAGCCATTGCAGCTTGGCCTTGTCTCACCAGGGCGAGCACAAGATAAATTGCTAGATGACAGATGCAACTCAGGGGTTCCATGTTAGAAAGCCTGATATGCATCCCTAGGAATATTCTAAGGGTGCCAAGGTTAGTCTTGTGGTGAGGTGACTGAAGAGCTCAGATAGAACAGAGACCAGCCCCCTTGCCTTAAAGTGTTGCTGATATTTAAAACACATCTGACCGCTATGTAAATAAGGCAGTTGGGAATATAATGCATTGTTTTTAAACCTGCTTGTCCAAGATTAATTTGAACTCTAAACTTTGAACATTGTAACAGGAAATAATGAGTCAGGTTGGGGAATAGCTTATTGTGGGTCAGGAAATGGAGAAACCATTATGAGGGTTACAAAACGGCTTTGGAGTTAGAAAGAGATGCTGCTTCTGGGCTTCTCTTTCTGAGTAGCCTTCTTTCAAAAGCCCAAACCCACACGCCAAGCAGCAAGATTCTTCTGGGTAGAAGAGCGCTATATAAGTTCATTTTCATTTCTTGCCTTCCCTGCCTTTTGTTCTTAACACACTTCTTAGAAGTTTAAGTTTCCATTGCCAACCATGTAGGTTTTGACACAAATACTCACGTTTGTCAGAGAAGGCTATCTATTCATTGGAAAGTGACTAGAATTCGAAGTCTGGCTCCCAAGATAGAAAAAAAGCATTCATACACATTGCTAGAATCCACAGCCCTGTGGTCTGATCCCAAGCCGGCTTCTCTTATCATGCGAGGTTAGTGGGACAGACTGGAGATGCTGAGCATCATTGTTTGGGCTACCATTTGCCCAAAGTAATGGTTGCCCAACCTCCCATTCCCGTATTGACATGTAGCTGTTTTATCCTACCATGACAGCTTGGTTTGCAGAACTTTACTCCATAATGGGACACATTTGTGGTACCTTCAAAATAACCAGGACAAACAGCTAGAGTCCTGTTCATCCAGTCTGCGTAGGGACCTGCGTACCAGGAGGGACTACTTAACAAGAGCGTCACGAGACAAGAGAGCAGGCTTATTTGGCTATGTTGCCTTCTTCACCTGCTCCTGTACAGAGCTCCTGTACAGAGCTCCTATATAGAAGGTAGACTTTGTGTACTTGATTCAGATACAGCACACGCCTCGCAAACAAAGGGTCTCCCTTGAATTTAAGCATTGCCCTTCCCCAATATTAAAAGTTTAAGGAGTGCGTTCAGTGTTATATTTTAAACAGATTCTGGAAAATACGTCCCAGACTACCAGAGGCAACTGAACTAAACCACCACAGAAACAGAAAATACACAGGGCAATAAGTCGATCACACTAGTCGGCAAAAATGCATCTTAAACTAGGCAAGAAGAAATGCCATCTGCTCTAAAGTCCCTGTACTGGATCTTAGAATATCATTAGAATCAAAAGCTATACTGTGTGTAGTCTGGATAGAGCTTTTTGGCTCAGGAGACCCAAATCCAACACCCATTATATCCCCTCCAGAATCCTGAGATGCAGGCACACTTCCATGATCAACAGCCCTAGGTTAAAATAAAAGATCTTGAGGGTATAGGATATCTTTCTCTGGGAAAACCATCTAAAAAATCTGGCATGTGGACCACCAGATACTTTCATATACATATTTTTATTTTTATTTAGCAAAATCTTAAAAATGCCTGTAGCCTGGTTTATTTGGTGTGGTGAAACACTGACTAAGCTCATTGTGACTGCTACATTCATTATTAACATTCCAGTAAATACAAATCAAAATTCTTTAACCAAAGTCTAGCCCGGCTTCTTCCACATTACACAAAGCTTGGAGAAGGTGAACGCCAGTGAACACCGGTGTTTACTATATCCAATGTGTCTTGAACACTGACTCAGGCATTTTTGAAGTTGAAGGCCTTAATCATTGGGACCAAAAATGGCAAGGTAGCCTCAGTGGTGTTAGTCACTTGGGAATTTGCTGACTCTGTAATTTATTGAGAAATACATTGGAGCCAAAGACATAACCCTAGCCCAACGTTTAGCATCAAAACAGTAGGTAGGTCTGTTATATGTTGCAGGTTTGCTGCACTCCTCTTGTACACACAGTACACATAGCCCATTAAATGAGAGTTTGTCCTGTTACTAAAATGGGTTTAGTCCCATGAGTGATGTAAACACGTACCCATCTACAATCTGGGGAATCATTAGCCTACTTTTGGAATAATCACGAGTGTTAATTTTATGTGCACCTTAAAAATGCGTTCATAAAACGTGATCTTTCCTGTATTATAAAATTAAAATACATTAAACTTGATTCTGAGTATCAAGAACTGGAATATTGAGGAGAAAAACACATGGATGAAGAGAGACCTGCCCCGCTACCAAGGGTGCTGCTAAGCCTCATCCGATGGGATATCACTCCTCTGATTACACATCTCCGAACCCGAGTAACTGAGGTCACTGAGGAAGCCTTAGGTAAATCAGAAAAGATTACAAGTGTCTATGTCCAATATCCTTACTAGGTCCCGGTGACCATCTTGAATTAGATCAGAAATAACGCAGAGCACCTGCGCTCATACAATCTTGCCAAAATCATGATGAAGAGAGAAGCACTGTAACTGTGTTTTACGCTAGCTGGACATTTCCCTAAAGAGGTAGCACCACATATAAGTTGTGATCATAGTCACTTTAGACGCATTGACCATTGCCCATTAATTTGCCATTGCAAGCAGGTAAGAGTGCATTGAAATTTAAGAACCCTAGTTTGGATGCAGCCACGACTAATGCACCCACTTTTGCACCCTCACTAGCATGATCGGTTTCCAAATATACTTCAGTCCAGCTATTTTGGAATTGCGAATAAACAATCTGGGCCTAGTGATTGCACACTCCGTGGATCATTTTCATGTGCCACTCTGACTCCACAACCATTATTTCCGGGCTTGTCTGGGTTCAATTTCAGCCATTCACCTCCACCCACAAGAGCTCTTTTGCCAAGGAGTTTTGCAAGGAAGCAAGATCTGCACTGCGCATGCGTGAGAATGGGACATCTTCTGTCTGAGATCAACAGTGCTGCAGTGTCGATACTTGCAGGGGGCACAGCCAACAGATGGTGCAGGAGTTCGGCCATCTTGAACTCAAGCCTCTCATGAGCTGAGAGACAAGAGAATGATGCGAGAACCATGTAGGGTGGTTTGAGATATAGTACCAGGTCTGGAGTGAAGATTCATACGTACCTTGGCAAAGTGACATTTTACTTTATAGCAAACTTTCTATTTCCCTAGACACAAAGCCATTGACTTAAACCAAAGACATTGTGGAATGCCCCTATTGTGCTAATGCCTCATTTCAGACTGGTGTTCAGACTGACATTTTTACTATGCTAGTGTCCATTTGGAGGAAGTGGTTAAAAGGCCATGACAGTGACATTTTGGAATGGGATGAGGCTAAAAGCTCACATATGAGTCATTGTGATATACATCATCTCCTTACCAAATTAAATTACTGATTGAAATTTAAAATGTTTATTTAAAAAATTAAAAAATAAACTATTTCCCACATTATATCACACGTCATTGTTATATAATAATCATGCTCACTTTCAGAAAAGACTGGAAGCCTCGCCTTTTCAAAATCTACCGCCAGGGCTAACTGCCTCAATAATACAACTTAACAGCTCTCTCATCAGTTGATTTAATTCACCTTTTGTTGCAGTTTATAAAGTGCTTCCTCACTCATGTGGCTAATTCCACTCTAAACAAGCATTGGCAATGTCAATAGGTCTGGCTTTAAATTAATGTTGTATAGTAATGTGAAGCATTACAAGTAGATAGCATAGGAATGGATATGAATTTGTGTGGAAGAAAATATAAAATAATATTGTTTAAGATTAAAAGGTCCGGTGACATTTGCAGTTTCAAGCCAGACCTAAAACTCCATGTAGGTTAATGACTGCCCAACTCCTATGTGTGCTGCTGCCAGAGAAAAACACCATACATTTTCTAGTTAGCTAAGTACTTGAATAGCATTGCAGTGCCATTTGTGTGCCCCAAAATGTTCAAGTTCAAGCTCAAGTAGCTGGATTAATAAACAAAATGATCACAGCTGCGTGGAGGGAAAGCACTTTTTTTGTGGAAGCACACAACGTCTGCCCAATCAATACATGTACTGCTAGAGCCCAACATAGGCGTGGAGCAAAAGCCCCTCTCTAGTGTTCCTCACTAAGGGCCAGATGTAGGAAGCCAAATTGCGAGCGCAAATGCTGAAATTCGCAGAATTTCAGCGTTTGTGATCGCAATTTGGCTGTGAGCAATGAAGGTAAGTTTAAACCTACTTGCAAAATAAGTAATCGCAAAAATTGCGATTTCTTATTTTGCGCAAGCATTTAGAGAATCTCAATTTACGATTCTCTAAATGCTATGCAAGAAGGCATCACAAATTGCGATATTGCCTTAAGGAATCGCAAATTACCACAAACTTCAAGTTGGTGGTAATTTGCGATTTCCTTTAAAAAGCAATTTTTGGCTTTTTTAAAGTGCCATGTGGCACACTACATGCCCTTAGGGCATGTATGTGCCCCACATGTGCACACATGCACAATTCAGGGGTGCAACAGGGTGTCCTTCTGGAACCCTTGCACCCTTGAAATTGTGCGCGCAATTCCCATTCATTCCTATGGGCCTCTTGGCCTATAGGAATGAATGGGAAGCCATTCCTTATTTGCGACTCGCAAATTTGCGAGTCGCAAATAAGGAATGTGTAGGAATCGCAAAAATTATTGCGATTCCTACCTACATAGCATTTTGCGAGTCCTTAATAGCGATTCCCTAAAAATCGCTATTAAGGACTCGCTAAATTGCTTTTACCTACATCTGGCCCTTAATTGTCTAGCGATTCCAAAGGGGATGATGGACGGAACGTTTGAGCCAATCAAACACTCACCCCCAGTCAACTGATCTGGGTTTAATCCATCATCATTCTTTAGCTCACTCCACCACCCCAGTTCAGACATGGCCATATGCAAATCAGTCTGACCCTGTGCCTCATGGGAACAGTCCAGCCCGAACTGCCAAGCCATGTCTTCCCTGGACCGGAAACAAGCATCCTGGGACCGGTTTCTGGCTATTCAGCCGTCATCAGCCAGGCTAGCTTGAATCCAGTGGCAAAGTGAGCAAGGGACCCACATCTGAGCATACCCTGCCAACTTAGGGCGAACAAAGCGATACCAAAGGGGATGATGGACGGAGCGTTTGAGCTAATCAAACACTCACCCCCAGTCAACTGATCTGGGTTTAATCCATCATCATTCTTTAGCTCACTCCACCACCCCAGTTCAGACATGGCCATATGCAAATCAGTCTGACCCTGTGCCTCATGGGAACAGTCCAGCCCAAACTGCCAAGCCATGTCTTCCCTGGACCGGAAACAAGCATCCTGGGACCGGTTTCTGGCTATTCAGCCATCATCAGCCAGGCTAGCTTGAATCCAGTGGCAAAGTGAGCAAGGGACCCACGTCTGGGCATACCCTGCCAACTTAGGGTGAACAAAGCGATACCAAAGGGGATGATGGACGGAGCATTTGAGCTAATCAAACACTCACCCCCAGTCAACTGATCTGGGTTTAATCCATCATCATTCTTTAGCTCACTCCACCACCCCAGTTCAGACATGGCCATATGCAAATCAGTCTGACCCTGTGCCTCATGGGAACAGTCCAGCCCGAACTGCCAAGCCATGTCTTCCCTGGACCGGAAACAAGCATCCTGGGACCGGTTTCTGGCTATTCAGCCGTCATCAGCCAGGCTAGCTTGAATCCAGTGGCAAAGTGAGCAAGGGACCCATGTCTGGGCATACCCTGCCAACTTAGGGCGAACAAAGCGATACCAAAGGGGATGATGGACGGAGCATTTGAGCTAATCAAACACTCACCCCCAGTCAACTGATCTGGGTTTAATCCATCATCATTCTTTAGCTCACTCCACCACCCCAGTTCAGACATGGCCATATGCAAATCAGTCTGACCCTGTGCCTCATGGGAACAGTCCAGCCCGAACTGCCAAGCCATGTCTTCCCTGGACCGGAAACAAGCATCCTGGGACCGGTTTCTGGCTATTCAGCCGTCATCAGCCAGGCTAGCTTGAATCCAGTGGCAAAGTGAGCAAGGGACCCACGTCTGGGCATACCCTGCCAACTTAGGGCGAACAAAGCGATACCAAAGGGGATGATGGACGGAGCGTTTGAGCTAATCAATCACTCACCCCCAGTCAACTGATCTGGGTTTAATCCATCATCATTCTTTAGCTCACTCCACCACCCCAGTGCAGACATGGCCATATGCAAATCAGTCTGACCCTGTGCCTCATGGGAACAGTCCAGCCCGAACTGCCAAGCCATGTCTTCCCTGGACCGGAAACAAGCATCCTGGGACCGGTTTCTGGCTATTCAGCCGTCATCAGCCAGGCTAGCTTGATTCCAGTGGCAAAGTGAGCAAGGGACCCATGTCTGGGCATACCCTGCCAACTTAGGGCGAACAAAGCGATACCAAAGGGGATGATGGACGGAGCGTTTGAGCTAATCAAACACTCGCCCCCAGTCAACTGATCTGGGTTTAATTGTCTAGCAACAGCTACGCTATGAAGTCAGACCATAAAATGCCACAAATATATAAATACATTTCACTAAGAAATGTTCATGAACACAATCAGTCTTCTGCAAATTTCAGTACCTTCTGCCATCATTATCAATGCATAGGATGCTTCTAAACATTTGTGATTCCAAGAAGACCAACGTGTCCCAACAGCTTAATACGGAATGAAAAATAATATGGCAAATCTGTTTAATTTTGCAGCCCCACATATAACACCCTTGGAAGCTACTACCACACCTCCAAGTCTCACCCATCATAACACTAAAACACTAACTCCAGGAAGAGTAAACACAGGTCCAGACCTCAGGTGGATACTAGCAAAAACACATAAAGATTGGGGTCGCAGTTAAATAATCTGAAGTGAGGACAGAGCATGCAGGGCGCACTCCCACCTCTTGGCCCCGGTCCCACTGGACCCCTATAGATTCTCTGACATACACATGCACACCATTTTCTTTTCTACTGACACTTTCAATATTTCAGCAGCTGTGCATTTCTCCTTTACTTCCTCTCCTATAGAAGGCTGATTGCAATTGCCACATACATGACCATTGCTCTGTGCGCTCTGTAGAGAGGCCAAGGATTGGATGAGTATATTCTGAACACCTTACGGCACATTGGCAGGCACTGTGAGAAACTCACACTGCTTTCAGCCTCAGTGCCGGAGCACTCATTGTGCCCCATCTTCAACACCCATCCACAAACTGACCCCACCTACACACCTAGATACTGATATTATTTATGAAGCGCATGGATGCCTGAAGGCTTCTTGGCGCCTAGAGGCAACTCCGTTTTCTGTTAACACTCAGTCACGGCCGGTGCAGGTAAGAGCAGTGGGGCAGGGTGGGGGCGGGGTGGAGGGTCTTACCTGCACTGACCACGACTGTTTACACTATACAAGAGTGATGATTGGAGGAAAAATAAAAATGTCAATATCAAAATCTGGAAACAGCAAAAAAAAATTGAGAATGCGAGATGAAGTAAAACATTCGAAATGTAAACAGGGATTGCATCACTGGCGAGGATTAACTCCTCAAAGATTTTTGCACTCATTTCCTGGAAATTGATTGGTGTTTTCACCTGTAAAGTTAAGGACATGAATATAGGGCCCGCCCGGTAAGCACCCATTTTAAAGTCAGTTTTAAATTTACTGCCGGTGTTGAACACTGGCAGAAGTAATCTCATTTAAAGCTCTGCCCCTGCCGCTCACTTGGGCACATAGGGGCCCACGCTGGCCAGGCACCAGCACTCTCTGCAGTCACAGCTCTGCCTCATCCTCTCGGCACCGAGCCTTCCCGCGTGCTGGAGCTGCGCTGCTTTCTAATTGGATGACTGATGATGCAGTCATCCTATTATGAAGCAACTTGGCCATTGACAACCTGGAGCCCTCTCCTGCCGGCAGGGCCGGCGCTAGGCATGGGCAGCGTGGGCAGCTGCCCAGGGCCCCGCGCCTGCTCGCAGCCATGGGGCCTCGCACCTTTAAAGCCATCAGAAGTTCCGGGGCCCAGGGGGCCCCCTGAGAGTTTATATTTTTCTTTTTTATGTCAATCTCCCCTGCTGGCCCGTCTCTGTGGGCCTAATGGCTGCATCAGCATGTTGATGACAGCAATCAGACAGGTCAGTTGAGTGCCCTTGCCTGTGAAGTGGCCCTGCCCCTGTATGAATAAAAGACAGAATATCCTGCAGGGGCACAGCAAATGATAGATTGGCGATGGCGGCGCATCACAATGGAAACTGCTCACCAAGGACAAGTGGAAAGGGAGCAGAAAGGGGAATAAAAGGGGCAAGACAAATGGAATACAGTGGGGGGGAGCAGATAGGTGTGTGCACGGCATTGAGACAAGAGGTGCACACAGAGGAGCAGAATCCACATGCAAAAGTGGATGGAGCAGGGTTTAAAGTCTGCTGGGTCACTCAAGTCTTAGACCCGGTAGTAAATTAAAATGGACATTGACAAGGGGCCCTATATTCATGTCCTTAACTTTGCCTGCAAAAACATTGATCCAGTGTCTACACAATGAATGAAAGTTCTGAAAAAGAGGTGATGAGACGGCCCGCTCTCCATTTTTGCCATCACCCTCAGAGGGAAAAACAAATCTTAACTCTGCATCAGTGCCACCCTTCGCTACCTTTAATGCAACTTCAGTGAGACTCATTATAGTTCTTTCACAGTCTCATCATGTCAGAACTGGAGCATTTTCAACATTATATACAAGGAAGCTGTAGATGCTGCTTATTCTTCTTATGCAACTAATAACCACTGACAAAGCCAATAGTACTGGCTTGTTCTAGGTGTAATTTTACTTGTTGTAATATTTATCTGGAGGCAATGACAGGTTTTTTCAACCCACTTAAAGCCCTGCTCTCAGGTCAGTATGTAGGCCGTTTTTTTGGGCTAGTTGTTGACCTGCTTTATGGTCAAGTGAGCCGGTTTTTACTGTTGATTTTTATGATAATAAAGCAAACATTGCCTGCAGCAAACTCAAATCAGTGCAGTCCTTCCATACCTTACAAAAAACTTATACAGCATGTGTTTACAAGTTGAAAACTGCGCTAGTTTGCAAACATGAGACACTTTTCTAGCTAACTAACTCCCTAATGGGGGCCCCTTTTATTTTGGTACAGAGGCCTATTTTCTGTCCCAGTCTGATGCTGCATGTTAGTTAGGGCCACTGGAATTATGCGATTGTGCGGTGGCGGCCATTTCTGCATAATTATGCATTTGACGCATTTGCCACATAATCCATCAGCTGCTGCATAATCTACAGATTTTAACAACAAAATTGCTTTCTATCTCAAACAGTTCAAAAGTTACTAAAAATGCAGCGACACGTCTTGCCGCATGTGGGAAGGCCCTTTGAAAAGCTGGAATAGTCAACTTTCTGTTTCCCACTACTAAATTTGGGTGTTAAATTGTTACTAATGGGGTGCAACCAGTGCCCAAACAGTGTTACCAAGTTTAAAAATGGCAAAAAAATTAAGTAATACTATTTCAAAATGTGCCGGGTTATGCCGCATAATTTGCCTTTTCTTGCCACATAATTTACTCACCCTGCCACATAATTTAACCCTCTCCTGCCACATAATTCCAGTGGTCCTGCTGTTAGGGTAATCCATGGCAGTAATTTTGTTCCTGTTTATATTTCTCATGCTTTACTGAATCTTGCATTCCCCAAGAGTGCTAGCTATTTCCAGCATGTGTGTTTGTGTATTTTATTTCACAGCATATTACTCTTGGATGATGCACCCTTTGTACTAAGTCGCCTCCAGGTGTTTATAACAGGCTATAGTTGAGCACTTTGGAGTTGAGGCTGCAGGCAGTACAACTTTCACACTGTACCTGTCTGTGGGTCAAAAAGGTGTTCAGATTACATGACCATTCAAAATATGGCCTCTCTGCAGAGCACAAAGAGCAATGGTCCTGCAATGCAGTTGTGATTCTATGCAAGTGTGTGTGAAGGAGCTACTTATTGGTCAAAACAACAAGGTGAAAGTAAAATCATTTATTGTAGTTACTCATTTAGCTTAAACTGCTAACAACCATTGACAAAACCCAGTCACGGCCGGCATGAGTCGGCCGCGGCTGCGTTTTGTCAATGGTTGGTAGCTGTTAACTGTGGGGGCGGGGGCGGGGGGTAATTTTAATTTAAAGGGAAAAAAATAACTTTCTTAGCCGGCCCGATCCGATCCCGCGCCGTATCTGCTTAGGGGCCCCACATGTTCCTATTCTGCCCGGGGCCCCACATATCCTAGGACCGGCCCTGCCTGCCGGGAATCCAGCCTTTGAATCCCATGCTCTGCTGGAGCCTGGCTCTGCCGCTTTTATTTCCGTGCCCGGTGCCTCCCCACCTTCCACCGAGAGGAAACAGAGCCGGACCACTGGCACATATAAAGAAAGCTGAAGCATGCTGGCTTAGAGAAATCGTTCCAACTTGTGAAGGCCTAAAGGGCCTCCTCACTCCTCTGGGCCCAGGCCTCCTCACTCCTCTGGGCCCTGGCGCCTGTACACCGCTTGCACCACAGCTGACTAGGTTAACCCCTGACCTCCACCCTGCATCAGCTGAGCCGACATAACTCCTTGACCAAGAGGCAGATTATGCACTTAACTTAATTAATAAGGTTTATCCCTTTTACAAAAAGCACTGGTGACAGCCATAAGTCAGAGAGCCTATTCAATGCAGCAGGTGAGTGAATACACTCTGGAAGACAGAGGGCAGCTCCATTTTGAAAACTTAGGGGCATATTAGCAAGACCTGCACATCTAACCTGGGCTTCTATTGGAATTCTATAACACATATTAGCAAGCCCATTATCGCCCGTCTTGCTAATATGCCCCTGTCTTCTCTAAACATTGGGCCCTGCCCGTCTCCACCTCGAGACTAATGAGCCCAATGGGTACAAAGTTTTCTGTAAATGTACCTTAAGGCCCTCATTTAGAGTTGGTCGGGAAGTAGGAAAAAACGTGTATAATGTCTAAGAAATATTTTTTGTTGTTTTTTTGGATAAATTGAGTATTCTTGTGATAGCCTAAAATTATTGGGGTATATTTCCTGAGGTCCAAAAGGGACGAACCCTCCCCCACACACACACATATGCACGCACTCACGCACACTGGCGAATTTTACGCTATACCGTAATTTATCATGCACTATACATCTATATGTAATGTGAATAATAATGATTGTAAATATTGTCAGCAAGTAATATATGCATTATGGCACAGGTTAGATATGCTCCAATCATATTTTATCACACGTCCTTAATTAGCCTAATCCCTAAATGAGTTATAACCAGCTGCATAAGAGTATATATTTATTAGCTTACTTGCATATGCCAAATGGTATACCTCTTCGCTGCATACCTTATCATCACATTGGGACTGAAGTCGGAACTCATATTTGAGCATCGCTCCAGCAATGGCCCTGTGTGTCTACTCTGCCCCAAATACCAGTATCTTCAATCTCTTTCTAATGCATGGTTCTCTATGGTGCAAGGAGGGATCAGGCCCACATTTTAGGAGGTACACAGAAGCCCAGTGTAATGCATCTCTTCTCCTTCAAGATGGGTCCTACAAGGTCACTACTACTCTCAGCCACGTTTCAATTGCTGTGTTTATTAAAGAGCTTCAGAAAATGAAAACGTTCCCTTCTCTCATCTGTTAACTTAAAGCTCAAATAAACATATTATATTTGTTGGCACAATTAGCATGACTTTGGTTAGAAAAGTAGCAAGCCTGTTTCCTAGGCCTTACACTTTCCTCAGGCAGTCACTACATGGATTCAATGCCCAGCTAATATAAAGCAAGGTCTGTAGCCTCATAGGCACACACAGAAAGACTTGTCTCTATTACTGCATCGACAAAATATGCTAATGTCACTTCTTTGCCTTAGAAATCCACATCCATTAGCACCAGCAAAAAGATGGCCCTATCTTCACATCTAGAGATGCACAAAACATGTGCATACACTTTCTGTGTATGTTATATCACATTCTACTCTACAGTTACAATAAAATCACGTTTAGTGGTTATAGAAATGCAATTGCTAGAAACGGAGTAGTACTAGGTAGGTTCACAATACTCTCGGTGAAGTCTTTAACCTCTCACACTCATAGCGATCCCACCCCAGGGTTTGAGAAGTACCATGTTGTGCTCGGTTCCACAATCTAGTCTGGGCTTGTTTGGTCGGCCAGTGCTACTGAAGCTACCAAGGATATAATGTCATTTGTGTCCGTAGGGACTAAACTTTCTATAAAATGTGGATGGGGACGGTGAACGAGAAACGTCAGAACCTACTTTTAGGAAGGGATTAAAAATTTGGTTATTCACCATGTAATCTGGCTTGCCCTTGGATTAGCGCCAGGACACTCCTAGAAGCATCTGTGCACTTTATAAAACTGTTTCATCATGTTCCATCAACTGAACCCATCAGCTGTACCACTGCTATGTTTTCTTTTTGTGCACATATAAGCCCCCTGCAATATACTATACCTTTGAGCCGAATTATAGTGACCAGAAATCTACAGGGGTCTTGAATTCATATTGCAAGAATTCTGGCACATAACATCACTGGTAACAACTTAAAAATGTTTGTGACTCCCATGAAACCAAAGAATTGCTCTGCAGGTCTATGGTGTCGGAACAGACTGGATAGCAATGGCCCTTTGTCCAGCTTGACAAGACATGGTCATATGCGATGGATCTGATAGTCACCTGTACTAAATGGCCCAAAATAAAGTTTGTGGACATATACAAGGCTAGCAGGCTATTTCAGTTCTAAAATATGTTTTGTGAGGGCAGGTTTCCTGATGAAAATATAAGTGATAGAGGTGTCCATTCTACATCTTCTGAAATAAAAAGTGATTTAAGAGAAATTGTATTACACACAAAACCACAGCTTTATGTCACCCTAAAACTAATCCTCAACTGGAAATATTCAACAGGGGCCTCATGGTGTGCTTGCCACTGGCCAACTGCAGTAGTGTACTTTGGAGAGATGCAATCACTGCAAACAAGTACAAAAGACATTATATTCATAATTTCAGCTAAGAGGGAGAAAGGCTGGTTCCGAATTGTACTAGTGGGGATGCAAACCAGAAGTGTGGGTTTGCTCTCTATCGTAGATTAGGAAGCAGTAAAACATAAGGCCACGTGCCGTGAGAAGCAAATGAAAATTAAGGAATATAATGAAAATAAACTGTGAGCAAAAGAACGAGGCATCTGCGTCAGTGAAACGGGCAGGACTCAAGGTCCAGTTTGTGGAACGAATGATTTTAAAATTGCTGAAAATGGGACAAAAGAATAATGGAATTCACCATTTTGTGGAAGTGGATGTGTCGATATGTGTTAAGGGGGAGGTTTAAGGGTGGCCAAAAGGGCGGGTCTTAGGACCAAGCCAGTGGTAGTGGAAAGCCAGACTGAAACACATACCAATTGATTTGAAATGTATGGATTATTGCCTTCCACCACAAAAACATAACAGAAGGCAAAGTATATCGGTCTCGATGGTGGGCTCAGAACATTTTCTATTTTTTTTAACCTGCTCGTGCCCCAGGTCACCTAGCCCTAAACTCCTTGGAATAATGTGAGTGTATGTGAGTACACAGCTATATTGTGTTGATATGAGGCAATTGTGCACGAGTGAAAGGCATCACCTATAGTAGGTAGATCTATCGATGCAATATTCTATACTGTCCACTATATGTGCAAACTCTTGGATCCTTGAAGATTGCAAGATTTTTCAGTAAGATAGTGCAGTACAATAATGCATTCATTGCAGAGGCCTCTGTGAAACCTTAAGGTTATACGTTTAAATCCAGTGGCTTCATTGAGCTTTGAATACTTGAGTGGTTGATAAAAAGACAGTGCTTAATTTGAGTTGGTGGTTTCTGGTGCTTGGCACCAGCACATAATTGTCAACACCGGAGCTTGTAACAGTCTGCCACATGGTGGCGCCGTCTGTCTACTTTAAAGATGAGCACAACAACAGTTGTTGAATAATTCAATATATATTAAAAATGACTAATACCTGCCGCCCAAGACATTCTTATAGCTTTGGTGGCCTGGAATAGTTTGAATTGTCACACTTGTCGGAGAGTGATGATTAGTAATTGCATTGGTACTGCCATTGGCAGCGCTGGGAGGGGCAATGTGTGGTGAAAGCTGCAGTGGCCTCCTGACGAGGGACTGGCACTTATTATTATTATTTTTTTACAAATAAAGAACTGTAAAAGAATACCATTGATTTAGGTAACATCTTAATATTTCATGCACATATGCATTTTTAGAGTATGGTTGCCAACTGGCTGCATAAGTATCTGTTCTGGATCCTTGTTACTCGGTATGTCAGTCAAACTGGTTCAACATAGTCAACTTATGACTACAGTTCCCAGAACACAATGGGTTGTGAATTGAAAATAGTGTCCTGATGAAATGGGGAGAAATGGCAAGGCTGTGCGAGTGTGAACCATCATTTTATAAATGGCAAATGTGTTGTGTTAAAGGGTACCATACTCTTGAAACAAAGGGTACAAAAGCTGAAAGATAACAAGAACACGTTGATCAACTAACAGCCTCCTCTCCATATCTGAGACATGTTCACTCCTTTTTAAAAACCTAAATGGACGCTCCCTGGCACGCTCACACGGCCTGGTCTGGAGACGACAATAGGGGAAAAACATGCACTTTGGACAAGATATTGAAATGAAATCAATGTTTGTGTTGTTTCATCTAAACTTGAAACAGGAAGTAGTGACCACTGGAAGCTAATGTAGACCTTATCTAGGGTTAATAAGGACACGCTCACATACTTGTTATGAAGGGAAGTAGTTAGGGTGTCTTGATCTCAGGCTGGTTTGTAAAATACTAAAAAGAATGTACATCATGTAAAACAGTCACATTTAACTACATCCCACTACTCACTTCCTGTGCTTGGAACAAGTACCCATTTGTAAGTCAGGTGTAACAATGTGTTATGCATTAAGGAAGATGCCCGTCAACACTCTAACATGTTATTGGCAGCATTAAGCACCTCTTGATCCATGGGGCATCACAGGGTCGTCCTGTTGTGTCAACCATAGTCCTGTACAAACTCCTGTTTGATTCTGTGGTGCCTGCTGGAGTGCCAGGGCAAGGAACAGTCTTCATTATTTCTATCCCTGCTACTTTCTAGATGCCACCTCTGTCTGAGGGAGCGAAGGCAGCATCAGGGTATAATAGGTTAGGTAAGGGGTAGCAGCTGCTACTCCTGACTACCTCCAATTGATGTTGATGCAAAAGATGTTGTATACCTTTTTCCATAGTGGTATATAAATCTATAGTTTAAGAGGTTTAGGTGTAAGCCAAATACCTTACTGATTAAATGTAAGGTAACCTAGACACTGCTTCTGCACCATCTGCCAAAAAACAAAGAACTCCTTAAGGGGGTCCTAGTATTATTCCACTTGTTCCTCATTGCCTGCAACCACTACTGGCATCGCTTAGAATGAATAAACAATTTGAGAGCATATAAAATGTATACAAACCATAGAAACTTGCAGCTTACTTGGAAGATGGCATCCTCTTTGTTTCAGATGTTGAAGAGTCTAACCCACCGATATTAAATTCTATTGCAAGATATTCTACTGTTTCTGGTTATTCAATTAACGCAAATTGTTGATATAAACTGTATCAAACCAATGATGGAAGAAAAAGCATTGAGTTGGACTAAAAGCCTATTGAAATACTTCTGCCGTTATTTCGATGTCGGTCGACTTTCTGTCCAACATGGAAGGTTTACATTTTGACCGCCGAATTACAATGTCGGCAGTTGGAGTGTATACAGGCTGGGGAAACCGACTCGGTTCCGACGAGCTCAAGGAGCCCGTCGGCCAGTCGGAAACCGCTCATAATCCCTTAAGGATGCCATTTCCGCAGTCGGGATTATGATGTCGGTTTCCGCCAGCCTTTCTATGTCGGCCTTTCCGACATGAAAAAGCTGTCGTAAAGCAACTTTGGGGGCCCCTAGTAGGGCCCCCTTCTCTCCTGGCCCTATGGTTGTGGCCCTGGGGGGCACCTATGGTGTCCCAAGTCACATCCCTGCAGGGATGTGCAAAAACTTCCATTCTACAATGGGAGCTTGTGCTGCGGGCGGTTTCGGACCGCCGCACAAGCTCCCATTGTTAAAGGGAAGTTTGCGACCCCACCATGTGCGGTCGCTTCCTAATTGCGGTGTCGAGACTGCCGACCGGAGGTCGGTCAGTTCCACAGCCAAGGCGATGTCGATCGGAGGCAACTCTAACCGACATCATAATGAGGCCCTAAGTTATCCTCCTCGAATCAGATAATAAAGAGACAATCGGCATTAAAGTTAAACACACAACTCAATACTTTACTGTTCTGACAGAATCTTAGTGGCCAAAATATTAAATCTGGATGGGAACGATAGAGGCCATTAAAATGACAATCACACCATCAACTACTCCTTTTCAAATCTCCCTCAGAGATTTCCCTGCCTTGCCTTGAAATTGAAAACAATTAAATAAACAACTCCCTCTAGGGAGGCAAAGAACTAGAATGGCTCTAACCTGCCTTTGTACAAGTGAACCAGATGGTTACACATGGCATTAAATGATTTCAAAAATACAACTCTTTAGAAAGACTCAAAAAAATTAAGCATTACCTTAAAAACGTTGGTGTACTGGATAAACTAAATAAATAAACACATAGCTCAGATCACTAAAATTACCCACAACATCCGCGTAACAAAAACTTTTTTTCAAGGATTTAAACACATGACCATGATTGGAACAATTGATGACCTCGGACAGTGTTCGTAGCAGATTTATGAGAAGATGGTAAAACTTTGTTATTTGCCTAAATATGCCAAAAAGATAGTACTCTCAACTCTGAAGTGTACAGCTTCCTAATGTTCACATCAAACACGGCAAAGATAAAACAGAAAAATAGCTACTCATAACTTTTAAAAAGCTTATAACCTACTGTTAAAGTTTGGTCATGTATTCACAAATACACTGTCAAAATGGGGATCTCTACTTTTTTACAGGGAAAATATCTTCCAGACTAAAGCAGTCTCGGTATATCCACATGTCCACCATGGGCCTTCGACAAAATGTTCAAAATAGGTCTGCACAAAAATGACACTTCCTGGCACTGCAATACAGAGCATGGAAAACCATCCCATCAAATGTTTAGATGCCCAAAGTATTCCAATATTAAAATGAAACCCAAAAATGAACTAACTTTAATTTTCGAAACTCTGTTACTGATCGTGGCTACATGGTCATGTGTCAACCCTAGTAGCCAAAATTAATCTAAATCAGCCTGACTTCTCTTGCGTTGAACATAGCTTCCAATAAATGTGCTACAAATGGAAAAACTCTGATAAACTACAATATCACACACGGTGGGTCTACGTATAGTCCGCTAGAAGATGTAATACTATTTAGTCTGAAATTATGAGACATGCTATATCATTACAGAAATCCAAACTGCCATGAACTGAAGTATTCGGAAAGACTCACAAACATCCTATTCACCAGGGATTACACATTCCTGTCTATGTTCTTTTAACTTTCCCTAATGCCTAACTTTCCTTTCTTGTGTTTTCCAATCCTCTCTCTATTGCTCTTTCATCTACCAGACAGCACAATCTATGTGGTTGCGAAAAACCTATTATAATCTTATCAAAATTTTAGGGCCTCATTTATGAGAAATTGGTGTAGGGCAGCGCCACAAGTCTTCTTGCCGCGCTGCCCTACGCCAAAGTGAAAGGGCAGGAATGCACTGTATTTATGAAATACGGTGCATTCCTGTCCTTTCTCCTTGTGCTGGCACACAATTTGCTGCCTAGCGGCAATGTAGGCACCCTTGCGGTGCCTCCGTTGCAGGCAGGGTTGTTTTTGTGTGAACCTTCCTGCACAAAAACAATCCTGACAGGCATTTTGGAAATAGGAAAAAACGAGGAGAAATACAAATATTTCTCCTCATTCTGCTTGTTCTGGGGAGGCGTAAGGTTTTGGTGCTGTCCCAGGTATACGAGATTAGGTAAATCCGGGCAACGCCAAAATCCATGGGTGTTTTGTGTGAAAACAAACAGCAACGCTCATGGAACACATCCTTGCCGCAGAGTAAGGCAAGGCAGCGACTTGCGCTGCTTTGTCTTGACTCTATATCTATGAGGCCATGCAGAGTGGCTGTGCATCGCCTCATAGATATGATTGAGAGGCCTGTGCCGCCGGAGCGTCAAAAAAAGTGACGCGCTAGCAGCGCAAGCCTCTCATAAATAATCCCATTAGTGCACTTAGGTCTCATCCACTGCTTACGGTCTTTATAGTCACCCTCATTTGCTTGCTTTTTATTCAATGGCTTGACTTTCTCTTCATGTGGTTGCCCGCCCCTGGAGCATGGCCTGTTTACCATCCTTTTGAATGGCTGACTTGTATCCTTCCATTATTCACATTTAGGGAACTACTTTTTTTATTTTTAGGTAAGCACTCCATGACAGTGCATGTGTTTTCCAGCTCTCTCCCTCGTGTGAATATGCCACAGTCAAATATCTGCCCCCCATGCTCCACATTGCTCCCTCTTGTGTGCTGCTTATTCTCTAACTTGTGTGCTTAAACTACCGCCAAATCCCTCAACACTCTGTGTTACCCTCTCCCTCATGTGCTGCTTTTCTCTTCTCTTCCACTCGCCTTCATATTTATTTAATTTCCCCCTCCCGCTCCATTGTGCTTCCCCTCTGCCACCCATTTCACCCTCCCCCTGTTACTACCCCTTCTTGCCCATTCCACATTGAATCCCGCCAGCCTCCGCGCCTCTGATCATTTTTTAAATTATTTAGTAGTCCCGGCAGCCATCCTGCCACTTACAGCTCTTTTATTTACCAATCCAAGCTATGTCTGACTTATTTTTTGGGGAAATGCTGCACAGCATTGGGAACAAAGCACTGTCAAAGCCAAAAGGTGGAAAAGAAGAGACCTATTGCCTGTGGCAATGTTTCTTTCCATCTGATGCTTCACATAAATGGTCATTTCATGATATTTGAACATTACACCTAAAACCAAAGAAGCATTCTTTTTTTATAATGAAATAGCAAACGGGGCCATGGATTGTGAGGGACCCACTGCAGCTAAATTAAGAGTGCATTTTACAACCCCCAAATTCCCTTGTGTGCATTAGGGCCATGGCACCCTTGCTATGGCACTGTTAGTGCTGTTAGGTGTGTGCAAGGTCAGACTGGGACAGAAAGTGGGCCTGGGCACCAACATAAAAGTGACCTCGACTAATGAATTACATAGTTAAAAAGAAAGTGGACCATGTTTGCCAATTGGGGCAGTTTTGAACTTGCAAAGACACGCTGTTTAAGTGATGTGCAAGGTCTGCAAGACTGCACGGAATTACATGCAGGCAATGTTTGTTTTAATATCAGAGAAATCAACAGTAAAAACAGGCCCAGCAGACCATAAAACAGGAACACAGACCGGCCCACACACTGACCTGTCAGACCAGCCCATCGGGCACTACCTAAGTGCCCTATAGGGCAGCCCGACCCTGAGTGTGTGCAATGGAGGGCGAGAGCAGTCGGCTATATCACAACCCTGCCTTGCCAGGGACAAAGAACCAAGGGGCAGTGACTTCCCTGCAGAGCTCTCCTTGCGTTTTTAATCTGTTTAATGGTGCTTCAAAGACAAGGGAGCATTCAAAGTGCTGCAACTGGAAGTAATCTGCACAGCTTGAGGGGAAGCCTCAGCCTTGTTGCTGCTGTGTGGGGATGGTTTCCTGTGCATGCCGTAAAACGAGGCTGCAGTCTGCCAGGCTCTTGCGATGCACGACCGAAGCTGGGGCTGAGCTCCTGTCCGGCTGCCTCTTAGGATTTTATATACAAAAATATTGCCCGACATAAAAAACATGTCCTACATGTAGGTAATCAAAACATCATCCCTTTGGGTGTAGATTCTATTATTAACTCCAATGGGGTGGTATTTTTGTAAACAATATTTAAGCTACACTATTTATGCCAGACAATTCAATGACGTGGAAATGTTGGTATCATACCTCCAGGCGCTCATTTTCTGATGAAGCAGTGAACTTGAGCAGCCCGCCCTTTTCCTGTCCTAGACGATTTCATACTGGCTAAGCACAGGACAGCGAAAGAGGTGGAAGATAGATGATGGCAGAATATTCAACATGTCGGGAGAACTAGACCCTGCTCTTAGTCAGAGTAACAGTTCAAACCTTCATTTCATCTATAAATCTGAATACCTAAACTGTGCTGTTTGCTGTTTTCATGTTTATTTGTCTTTTATTTTACATTCAAAGAAGTTTTTATCAGGATTTTGTACAAGCAGGAAAGTACAGCTGAAAACATTTAGAAAAAGCAATCCATGGTGTGGTACCAAAAGGTTGTATGGCTACAACAGTGTAATGCATGATGAATGAGCTTCATATATAACATCAGAGGACAGGTGTAATGATATATGTGTGGGACAATGAAGTAAAATTATCTGTTGTAAGTGTTTTTCTTTTTTAAAATTGTATTCTCCCTCGTCATCGTATATCGACTCCCCCTTGCCCCGCCCCACTGCTCCCCCGCCGCCCCTCTGCCCCCCCCACCCGCTGCCCCCCCCCCCGCCTTTGTCTTTTGATGTATTTGTGGGAGAGGAGAATGGCCCAACCTGTTCCTCCTTGTCTTGAAAGCAGGTTTTTATCTTCTTATATGGAAGACTATGATGTCGTAAATCAGTGTCAGTTGGTAGTCAGTTACAGCCTAACTCTTGCTGAGTGAAGTACTGTTTATTCTGAAGAAATTGCTAATATAGCATTATAGCCCACTGCTGAGAGTTATAACGGCTATTAAAGGACTTCTTTATGAACTGTAGACCCGAGCCGCAGGCAAGGACTGATAACACAGGAGAGAGCATTTGACAAGCATTATAGCCTGAGACAGAAGGGCTACAACGCTATTAAAACATTCCACCCCTGAGTAGAATGTTATAAAATCAACAGGGAGAAACAGAAAGAGGTCATTTGAATGCTGGAGCAGAAGGTCTGTACCAGCCATTACTGGCCCTGAGCCAATCCACTGTCTTCACTGGAGCTCCCAGCATTCCAGTGTTGTAATATAGCCTTAAGGCCCGACGTAGCAGGCTCTACCGGACATTAACGAGGGAGCGCGCCTTTAATGGCCGGTAGAGCCTGCTATGAGGGCTCTAAGGCTATTAGAACATGCTGCCCTAATGTTCTTATTTGTAACAGCAAATGCCTCTCGGAGCCCAAAGGGGTTTAAATCCCCTCGAGCTGCAATAGGCCTTTATTCACAGCAACAGCACTGGAAAAAACAATATATTGGAATGTTGCTCTCCGGGCTTCGACCAGCCAGTAGAAGCCCGGGCACTCCATTGTATTTAATGGAGTGATCAACATTCTAATCTAATAAGCTGTGTCACCTCACAACTGCTCCTCCTGTGTGTTTTTATCGCTTTCATGTGCAGGAGCGACGGTGCACGTAAGAGCGGTGGGGCAGAGGAATTGGGGCGGGGCTGCAGTTGATAGACCACAAGGAAAAAAAAATAAAGAAAACCACTTACCTTGCGCTCGCCGCATCTCCGGCAAGCGCAAGGTAAGTGGTTTTCTTTTTCTTAAATTTTATTTCCCCTCATCGTCGTCTGTCGACTCCTCCCCGCCCCACTGTTCTTACCTGCACGGGCCACTCCTGCTCATGTGATCAAAAGGGGACAAATGAGCTGTCTCATTCTGACCTCATATGTCTCCTAGCCATGGCTCCTCTACCTATCATCCTGATTGACAGCTAAGGCATCACACTTTTGCAGACCACCTTCACATCTCCCCCTGACTAGGTTTGGGCTTAGACCAGAGACTCAGGTTTCCTCAGCTCTTACAGCTAGTAAGATAGCTCAGTGGTTTCAGTGCCTGCTTCAGAGAACTTTGTGTAGATAACAGGAACGAACACAAACAGGGCTAATTTAGCCTTTCATCCTTGCACATTCATTAAAATGAGTACAGTTAAGCCGAGTCATAACAAGACCTGAAATTGAAGGAGAAAGTTAAACGTCACTTTGTGGATGATGTCATTTAAATAGGCAAAAACGTACGAACTGGCCTTTTAGGAAATCAGTCTAAAATCCCACCCAGCAGGGTGGTCGTACTGAGGAAATGTCAGTCAAATATCTAGCGCCAACCTCAGATGTGTCACCTCTAGCAGCTTTGGAATCATTACGGGTGTTCATTTAGTACACGTGCAAACATTTTGCGTTCTGGGTCTAGTGCTTGTGAGGATTAAGGGCGCTGGCAAGTCTGTTGTAGCCAGACAAGCCTGGCAGACTGGCCATTATGTGCTGCAGCGCCGCTCGGGTGGCTGTGAGGTGAAGCAAGACACTGGCCTCTTTGCTGGGACTGTCAAAAGGTTGCCATTATTTAATGGAACTTTTACTGTGGTTATTCGTTCCTTTGGCTTGTGTGAGGAAGTACCTGCCCTCTGCACCAGACACCCGTCCTCACAGATCAAAGCCACAAATCACCAGGTGAAGATGAGTGCTGGTCAGTTCTGGCCTACCACTGAGGTTAGATATGAACCCGCAGCTCAGACAGGAAAAAAAGACTATGACACGAGCCGAGCCTTATCATAGAATAACAGCAGAGGGGCCACATCAGCAAAGGCTCTGGCCTTGCCCTGGGGCTGTATCTAATCATATGTACACATAAGAGGCGGGGAGGGGGCATAGGAGCGGGAGGGTAAGGGAGATAGGAGGGTGTCTTCCAGCTCACCTCATGATTCCCTGCTACACTGAACAAATGTAAAATGTGCTTCAGCACAACAGAAGAGTGGCTGTGACCAGTAGAGGGGGGAAGTTGGGGTTATTGGAAGGGCTTTAGAAGCCATAAGTCCGATTTACCAAGAGTCAGAAACAACACAATGCGATGTTGCGCGAACACCAAAAACCTATGCATTGTCAAGGGTCAGTCTTGTCATATATATCAGTTATTGCAAACATTACACGTATTATGTGCGAAAATATCTTACAATTCTTTTGATAACTGTGCCTGTTTTCATTTGACTCTAATACACTATGCAAATCGAGTGTATGTGACTTTAGTGAGCTGGTTTCCTGTGGCACCCGAGACGTACTTGCACTACTCCATGGTTTCGCCCAATTTGCATCCATTATCAAGGGTTTCACACTGTGGGGTATTTTACAGGCCCGTTGCATTGCTCTTGCACCACGCAACTTGGGGCAAGAGCGATGCAACACAAAAAAGAGATTTATGAAGCCACGCATGCGCATATCGCTTAATCTGCGCCAGGAATGCATTCCATAGGCGTTGCGTGGGTGTTCCCACGCAACTCCTATGTTTTTTAATGCATTCCCTGCTCGTCGTGGATAGATTTTGTTAGCTCTGTTTATTTTGTTCTTACAAGGAACAGAATATTCAAGCTTCAATATATTGAGAACAGGCACAAAATTTCCCCCAACACAAAGGAAGTATGACAACATGCCCCATGGCCTTACGTCAACTTCATTTGCTGCCCATGAGCAAGTACACCAACTTCAAAGCAGTATGTGTGATGCATTTTGTATACTACTCTCAAAGTTCCAACTTTTTAAGAAGGTAACTTATCAAACATGCTGCTTGGAAGACCTTGAGATCGATGGGACAGCTCCTCTGAAAAGCACCCCAATTTAAATTGAAGATACGGGATAATAGAGCCTTAAATGTTCAAAGAGTGTTGTGGAGACCAAGTAAGGAGTGTGTGTCAAGGGCATGCAGGAGACAGTGCTATGTTAGCCATCCTGACACCGGCAATGTCACCACTACTCACACATACTGCCTGCTACCATCTCTGGAGGTCCCCAGTACCTGGCCCCGTACTCTACATGGAAGACATTGGCTACATTCTACAGGGGAGAGTCATTGAAATCCGTTCTTTTGATTAAACTCTTTTTTATTTTGTTCATCAGTCTCCGTGTATTTATATTCTCCAGCTTCAGGTCATTACAGTTCATTTTATTGTCTATGCAAGACATTGTTGCTTTCACCTTTATTGTTTAAAGGATATACTCCTTATCTTTGTCATCCAGAACTGCATCAGCAGCTTCTGAGGTCCTTGAGGCTAGCCCCCAGAGACCTATTTTCCATGATGATGGGCCTGGTTTTGCTCAAAATACATGGATGGTGGTGTGCCGCAAAAGTTAAAGTCCATTCATATACAAGCCCAACTCCAAGTTGTATATAATCCAGAACATCTTTATTTTTCATTGCTGATAGCAAAAGACAGCCAACGCGTTTCGTTCACAACACGTGAACTTCATCAGGGCAAGTAGAAATGCACATCCGCCAAATATGGTATTCAGTTTCCTAATTCCACTCGTTGGGAACCCGGTTCCTCAATTGTATTAGATCCTCATATCTCCTGCTGATATGAATAATTCAGGCAGGGTCGGATATTATGTCTCCATCTACTTGCCGTGATGAATTTCATGTGTTAGGAACAAAACGCGTTGGCTGTCTATGCTATCATTAATGAAAAATAAAGTTGCTCTGGATTACATACAACTTGGAGTTGGTCTTGTACATGAATAAACATTAACTTTTGCGGTGCACCACAATCTATGTATTTTGGATTCTGTTTGACCCTCTGGTCGCACCTTGAGAGCGGTAGGTGCTTTGGTTTGGTGCATGCGGTAAAATTACACCATTGGATAGATTGGGGAGGTGCGATATCCTGGGTGGCTCGCTGCTCTATTTTGCGTGTGATATGGCCCTGGTTTTGTTGTTAAGAATGACTGCTTTTTGATGGATCTTTGGATCCCTCATTATTTTCTTCCACATGCCTCTTGAACCTGATAGCATTTGTGCCAGGGTCACCACTCTTTCAGATAGTTTCTCCAGATCTTTTCTAATAACCTGTGTAGGAAGCCTTTGATTCGGGTCGTAGCTGCCTGTAGGAGTTATTCCTTAGAGAAAGGACCAACCCTTCTCCCGAGGTCTGTGCGTCCCTTTGGGGAATAGAGGTCCTCTGTACATCTCTGCTTGCAATTCTTACTTTTGGTTCCTTCAGGGAACCTTCCTGGAATAGCCTTCTCCTGCACTTCATTCCAACACTATCACTTTCTCCAGGAGGCAGAGTAAGATTCCACTACTCTTTAGCATGGTCAAGCCTGTTGTTGTTAAATAGCTCATGTACACTGAACAATATGCCACTAATATGGCATTGCTGCACCTTTCCGTAATTTAGGGTAGGACTTTACAAACATTTCCATCATGGAGTGTAGTCAGTTTTTGTGGAGTTCTGCATTCAGTAGGGTGAGTTTTAATAAGTTGTAAGTTTTCATTTTAGTGAGTAAGACCAGAAGGCTAAATTACATTGCCTACATAGTTCCTTGGTTAGTTTGGGTTCATCCTTCTGTTCACAACATCTCATCATCCCACAGCCCCTTTTCCTGTTAACACAGACCTCTGCAACATATAGCTTCTCCCATCCATCGACCTCTACAATGTAAAGCCTTTGTTTTGTTGATTATGATCAACCTCCTCAATAGAAAAGCTATTTTATTTATTGACTTTGAACCCAACAATGCTGTTTCCTTTCTTCTGTTAACCAGAGCTTCTACAATGTACAACCTCTTCTGGTTGTTGACAAAAAACAACTCCTATAATGGAAAGCCTCGTCCATTCAGTTTACTAAGAACTCTACAATGTACAGTCTCTTCCGTATCTTGCCGAAGACAGGCCTATATATTTTACAACCTCTTTTGTCAGTTGAACAAGACCTTTGCAATGTACAACCTCTTCCACATGTCAACCCAGAGCTCTGTAAAGTAGTGCACCTTTGTAGCTGCAGAAAAAAACCCACACAGCACCCACCATAAAAAGGACAAACAAACAAGCCCATCCATCCATTTTCCTGCCTGATGCCAATACATGTACATTGAAAAGTCTCCAACTTTAAATGACAAGTGGAGGCAAGGCTGTTTAGTCAACCACCGAGGGTCCCAACTTGCTAAATACTATGACTGCTTTTGACAGCTCACAATGGCAATCACATATGGGAAGACAGTAACAAAGTCCAACACCACAGATCTCTGATCCATGTCTTCCCCCACCCTATACCTGCTAAGGACCACAAACTTTGAATAAGATATCTGAGAATGGACAACCCAGTGCAGTAACCTGCTAAGTGGACTATGAAAAGCCGTCTTACAGAAAACCATGCACTGCGCCCCTATCTCTTACACGTCTTCATTCATCACACTGCTAAGCGCTGGGTCCCATAACACAATAACCGCACCTCAGTTGTCATCACACGTGATTAGAAGCACATCCCACATAGGATAAAAACAAAGACAGCATCCTTCCAACCACACCCTACACAGTGTAGCATGCTACCTATGTAGACAAACGCTTCAGCTCCCCTCATAAAGGTAGTAAGCGCTATATAAATGTTGTTTTGATGATGTTTTCAGAGTGCAGACAGGCATCCCTTACCTTGCCCATTCGTTATAGAGATGGTGAGGAGGATGGAGCTAAGGGGAAGCAGAAGATTGATGCAACGAGACATGCTCCTGGTTCTTTGGATGACCAACAAGCTGAAGGACTTCACATTCCCAAACTCTGAAATCTGGAATATTTCTAACAGAGGATAGTTAATGAGTAACTGCAAAGGGGGCTGGCTGAAGCGCGCTGGGGAGGGGTTCATTGACAGGGCAGGGGAGGAAGAGGTGCCAAAGGCCATGCTGACAAGTGTGCGACATTTACGGTTTCCTGGTGAACCTTGGATCCACATAGGAATGTTTTTGGTCAGTGTGTGTTCAGAAACATCAACAGGCGGCCCACGTCACATTGCTGAGTTCAGAGGGAAGGTCACACAGAACATCACAGGCTTCTTGTAAGCTGTGGAACGGACTCCCCCATAAAAGGGACTGTCCTGAGTTTCTGGAGGCTGTGTACTGCATGGCATGCTGTCTATCTGACTATCTTGGTGTGATGTCACAGGGGCCCTGTCTGGCGGAAGAGTCTGCATTGAATAACCAGCTCATCAGAGACATTTCCCAAGAGGCCGGTGCCTCTTTAAGGGCAGTAAGACTCACATTCCAGGCAACTCTTCACCTGCCCTAATGACCTTTCAGAGACTCCAGTCTCTCGGGACAGCTCCTGAACTCTATAAAAACACCCAGTGTCGTTTTAGGAGCGGCCATGCCGTGTGAATTGTGTAATTGTTCACCAACTATCATAACAGTGGCATTAACCGGACCATGCAAAGGAAGCTGTCTTTTTCCAAAGCAGGCGTGTTCCGGAACTGCTCATGAAATACTTGTGCACATGCGAGGTTTCTGGACACTTTGTGGCACGACGCACTACATTCTTCATGGCCAATGAAGTGCGTTCGTTGGAAAGGTCCATCAGCCAGAACGCACCAAGACTTGGTGCAGATAAAGGGCGTGTGCTTCTCGAACCAACCTTTATTGTGGTTCCATTATAGGAAAAAACGCGTTCTTTTTAATAGCGCTTTGTACCGCAGTTTTTAACTTTCTAAGCACTGTAAGTAACATACTCCCCAATTACATAATGTAATAGTACGCAATAGGGCAGCAATGGAAGAATGAAAGTTTGAGTTTGCCATTCTGGGGGTCTTGATCTTCTAATCACACCAGCAAGTGTGCAAACCATTGAACTGTTTTTTTGTTTGTTTTTGTTTTAAAATTATTTTTATAAAATTTTTTAAATGCACATAATCAAAAATTCATTACACATTACTTCTTAGGAGGTAGACCCCATTAATTAATACAACATAAATTCATTATTATAGTCATAACATAATAATATACAGCTCTTTCCATAAACTAGGACAACATTAAATACTCATTTTTCCAGCTATAAATAGGAGCCCATATTGTCCTACCAAGCTTCCTGCCTCTTTTTCCTCTCCTCTCATATATTCCTTTTTCAAGGTTATAAATAAACAGTAATTTGGCTAACCATTGCTGAAAAGTAGGGGCTACCCGATCCAACCATGCAGACGAAATACATATACGTAAGACAGCCATTGCAACGAACCAGAAATACCTCATTGAGTCTTGAAGACCAAAATTTCTCACCCCTAACAACATTAAGGCAGGCTGTAGGGAACCGCTTACTTTCAGAGTTTGATTAATACATTTTTCTATCTCCTTAATCAGAGTCTCCAATTGCGGACAGGTCGCAAACATATGTATTGCGTCCGCAGCTAAACAACCGCACCGGGAACATCTAATCCCCTCTTGTCCCCCCCATTGCGCAATTTTAGCAGGTGTAATATATAAAGAAATGCCTGATTTGGGGAAAATAGTTGGGGAAAACATTGGCCCAATTATTACCAAGGCCAAGAAAGATTTTGATCGTATAAATAATCTGCATATGTCGATCATGGGACGATGCAATGTAATTAAGATGGTGTTCCTACCCAAAATATTGTATGTGTTTAGAGCCATACCGTTAGATTTTGAGAAACATTGGTTTGGGCTCCTGGAACATATGGTGAATAGGTTTATTTGGGCATGGCAAAACCAGAAGAGCTTTGAGATTTATGACTTTGCCGCGAGATAGGGGGGGCTGGGCAGTCCCCGATTTCAGATTGTATTATTGGGCGGTGGCTTTGGAATATATGATTAATTTGCTGGGTGGAAGTAAGGTTGATTGCTGGACTAAAACAGAGTCCCCCGATCCGTACCAATACCTGCTAGGAAAAAAAGCTAAGAATTGTTTTATGAAATTTAATGAACCTAGTTATTTTAAAAAGACACGGTTCAAGACGCTAAATGCTGCATTTAAAATCTGGATGGCACTTAAGAAGAGTCTGGGCCTGGGGCTGAATTCACTTCTATACTTACTTATATAAGAACCCTTCCTTCCCTGGGATTTTTGCAGATACAACTATGAAGCAATGGGATGAGTGTGGAATATGGATGATTGGTGATCTACTGGGGCAAGATGGGTTAAAATCATATAATGAATTACAAAGTGTGCATGGTTTAAGCAAGAGGTGTTTTTTAAGTATTTGCAATTAGCTAGCTTTGTAAAAGGGGAAAAAAGGGGGACCACACCATTTTGGAAGAATTAAAATCATGGATAATATTCAATCCGGTGAGAATTGCACTATTAGGTGGCTATATGCGGAACTGAACCTGCTTAAATCAGATGATCTAGATAAACATGGGGGAAAGTGGGCTGAGAAGCTTGGTATTGATAGTGATGATTTTCTAGATTCCCTTGAGCTAGGTAACACCATTTTGTGCTCAGCGGGACTCCAGGCGCAGCACTATAAGACTCTTTTTTTCTTTATATATTACACCATTGAACTGTTTTGTATAGAATTTGTGTTTGCTGTGTTCGTAGAAAGAGATAACTTGGAGCGCGTTTGGTGGGTGCTTTTTTTTATGCAGTGCACAGGAATGCCATTTCTTATTGAACAGGGGGTCACAGTGCTCCAGGGTGCCCCTGAACTGATCTTCCCCCATTTGTCAGAGCGGAAGTTTTTTCAGGAAACTCTTCCGCAATTGTGAGGTACACATTCTCGAGTTAAAACAGGTATTTTGTACTGATTGCACGACTGGCTGTGTCAAAAAGCATCTAATAAGAGTAAAGTGCACCCTTTGCCAAATACAAGCTGTGCAGCTCTGCTCTGAAACAAAGTTGTGAACGGATTGCACAATACCTGTGAGGAGGAGGCAGGTGGGATAGGTTTCCCCCAAGAGATTTACAGAGTGTAGGGCCTCTTGGATGTCAAACAGATGTAGCCCAGGGTAGAAACTGACTTGTCCTTCAGTACTCGAAGCCCTCTTCTCGGTGGCCATGACAGCAGATGCAGCAATGAAAATAAACTAGGATTTCTTAGTCAACTTTACCTCCTACGTGGCTGAGTTACTATTATGCAGAACGTGTCAGAACGTCAAAATAAAAGCCCACAATAAGCCATGGTTGGGCCTGTATTATACAGGGATAGCTAGCATATCAACAAGAATTCCCTTGCTGTTTCACTGATCAACCACCATTATTTCAGTGATCGCAAGCGTCCTACCTAGAATGCAATATATTTGCAGAAGAGATCTTTTTAACTTATGTTTTTGACTTGTGTTTGATTGTGTCTCTATCTTTCCTTAACACACATACACATACTCTCATTCCCATGCACACACGCTCAGTCAATCACACTGCTCTCTGCATACCCATAGGGTGGTAACCGTGGCCATGGCTCTTGGCCTCAGGAACAGTTCCGCCCAATTGCATCATCCTCAAAAGCGGCTTCTGGTGGCTGGCGATCAGTGCTGCAGGCCTCTAGCACCTAACAAGAGAAGGCCGAGGTGAGACAGGGATGCGTGCAGCGCCTCGCTTCTCCACGCTCCTCCTTCCTCTGGCAGCCCCTCTAAGTGGTCAGCCAATTGGAGGAGGAAATGTTGACCTGGATGCTTGACTTACATCAAATCTCAGAGACAGCCAATCGTTCATCGATTGCTGACCCCAAAAACACCTGGATATACACACTTCAGGTGAAATCGAAGGTGCCTGTCTTCGGGTACCCAATGTGCGCCTCGTCACTCCATTGCGGCACCTCTTTTCTAGGTTGGCAGTGGGAATGCAATGGACCAATCTCCATCTTCACCAACGTTGGGTGAATGAGTCAAAGGCCCCCATGGTGGAGGTATCTCTGCAAATCATAATTACATTTCCTGAAATCCTTTGTGATGGTTTATCCTTGTTTTAAGATTGAATACATGTTTTAAATTACCTAAAATTTGAATTCCTAATGCGTAATCTTTAACACGCCACATACCATCAAAACTTCATCTCGCCTCCTAAACACCATGGGGCTCATTTATGAGCTTTGACAGAATGCAGCGCAGCACAGCAAGTCACCTTGCTGCGCAGCACTGTGTGACAGGGAAAGGGCAGGAATGCGCCATATTTAAGTCAATATGAAAAATTCCTGTCCTTTCCCTTGTGCTGTCGCCCTCGTGACAGCCTAGCGTCAAGACAGCCACCCTTGCACCACGGTGCAAGAGTGCCTATGTTGCAGGCAGGATTGTTTTTGCGCATGAAGGGGCACCTTCCTGCACCTTCCTGCACAAAAACAATCCCGGGAGGCATATTCCTCTTTCTATGTGTGCTGCAAAATGCAGCACACATAGAAATAGGAAGAAATGGGGCTGTGGGGGACAAAGCATCCCCAAAGGTTAGTGTACTGTTTCGTTTCTATTCGATCAATCAACATACACACGGATCTGATCCATGGTTCTCAAGCCCTGCTGCAACCACGGTTGAGTTACTGCCATGCATGGATAATCCTATGAAATGTTTCTACAGCTAGCATGCAAATATTTTGCCTTCAGCATAGAGCCATGCTATCAAGCGATAACGTCCAGGTTTATGACCATCATGTTTCCTAAAAATTGCCTGGAGTGATCCCATTTCAGAACAAATAGAATTACTCCCAATAACGTAATTTAATTAAATGAGGGCACCAGAGATTAAGCAATTAGGCCCACAGGCACCTGAACAATTAAAATTCAAAATTAAAATCTCACACCAGTCAACGTAATATGTGATCTAACAAGTTTATGGGGCTCAGTTTCATGGGCTGCCTCCTTCTGTATGACAATTTAATCCCATGGTCCTCACATACTTTTGCCCACCCCCTTCCTAGCTACCTTTACTTACATGCATCCAGAAATGTTTGGCATCTTTTCTTGAAATTACTGAAAGTAATTAGGAACATATAGAGGATATATTTACCTTTGCCTGTTTCACACACTATGTTTATACTTTGTCTTTATGTTATTAACTAAGAACTAATTAAAGTTTTTATGTCTTTGACTAAGAGTAATTTGTGTGCAAATCTTTAAATTGCTATATAACTGGAACATAAATGGCACCCCATCCAGATCATTTAGGGACCAATTTGCAAAGGTAAATACACACACACACACACACACACACATTTATATGCACTACCATGCTTCAATTCGTTTTGCGTTTTGAAATAATAAAAAAAAAGATATATATATATATATATATACACACACACACACATATGTGTGTGTGTGTGTGATAAACATTTATATATAAATTATTTTAAATTGCAAAACAAATTGAAAAATGGTAATGTGTTGCAGTACAAGTGTTTGGCCATGTATGCAGCATGACTTATGCCAAGGCTAGGCTGGAGTACATTTGAACCAATTTTGACAGCTTTAGGGACCCTGGTAATTTTAGAAGGGTATTTTATAAATTGCAATTGTCTTTTACTTTTTTGTGAGTGTTTGTTTTGTATTAGCATGGCCCTTCCCACCCCTCCTTAAATTTCCCTAAACCCTTCCCACTCCCAGTATAGTAACTATTCCCCATTTTCCCACCACTCAACCTGGTCCTTCTCACATTTGCCACTAATTCATATACCAATGTATGCAGAGATTGCCGCCGCAGTGGCAGGGAGCTCTGTACTGGAAAGATAGGAAACACAGAGACAGAGGTCTCTGGCCATTGGTTAGGGAACTGCACGTTGTAGTTCAAGAGTAACACTACTGTAGTACTACTTTGCATACTACAAAATGCAGTTTGTGAATTGGGCCCTTTTTTTATGCACATTTTGTAAAGATTATTTATCTTGTTTGATGTAGCCAACCTATTAAATGATGCTCTCTGCTTTGCTCTCTGCTTTTCCGAGAAGTGTAACCTACATGTAGGTATCAAATATTTTTCCTACCCACTAGTGGTATTTCTTGTGGAACCTTTTTCTCAAGACACATCTAATTTCTTGTGGATAATCAATGCTTCCCTCACAAGTCATAATAGTAAAATAGCGCAAGATGAAAAATGGTGCCATACATCGGCTTAAAATGAATGATCGACTGCCCTACATGTGAATTAAAATACATATTTGCCTCACTCTCTGCAGCAAAGCCTCAATTTAGCATGCATACACTCACGCTTACCAGTTCTGTAGTCAAACTCTGCCCTCTTCTTGATTGTCTCATATTGGGAAAAATTAGGCTCGGGTGGACCAAATTTTGTTCTGCATTAATCATCAGAAGCCCCTTCATGTGATGGAGAAATGTACTTGTTATATACCACAGCAACATATAAATGAACCAGTTCATTTGTATTTGGCGTTCTAAGAGTTCTAGCTATCATCTGCCATTTTGGCAATGTTGTTCATCTCTCCATTCAAGATCAAGTTATCATTCGCTGTTCTAACAAAAAAATCCAAAGTCAACTTTTAAGATACCACAATCATGCAGTGTAAGAAACAAATGGCAACGCCAAAGTGTAGAGAGACTTATTGATTCTTTTAAAACTTTAAATGTAGACTTTTCAGTTTTTGAGCTTGCTGTTCTTTCAACAAAGACTTTCCATGATAGGAGCAAACAGGTCAAGTAAAAAATGCCATCTAGTATCAAGATTTATACATTAAATAATAACAGCTTAAAGAGCACGTGTAGATGTCCCCATTGTGGGTTTTAGGAATCACAGTAAAATAGGGTACTTTTCAAATGTGTACATGAAATCTGTGTCAAGGACAGCTTCATTAGTGCAAGAAGAATACAACAATACCTATGTGCTGTGTGTTTGGGGTGAATGTTTTAAATTGTGTCATCAGGATGTGTGTGCATCTCCTAATGCTCATGGGCAGGAGTGCAGTGTGCAGTCTGGTGTTTCCATGTTTGATACGGAATTATCTCAAGTAAAAAAAGTGTGTTAGTCCACGAATAATTCTCAGAAGGAGCCATAGTCTTATGTTTCCTCCGAGCTAGTGAATGATGCAACTATTAATAGTGAAAGCTACACCACTGTCTTGAAGTGAATTAATATGATAGGTGTGGTAGAGAGTAAACTAGAGGAATGTCATTTGACTCTGTTAGGTACTGGTGATAAAACATTTAAGCTATCCATCAGTGAGATAAAAATAGGTGGTAAGAATGTGGATATTATGGTGGATTCTGGTTCCTCTTTTATTATTTTATCAGATGTTTATTTTTTTCGCTACTGGAAAAATATGCCATTGGAAATTAATGATGTATTAGCATTTGCATATGGAAAGGCAAAGATAAATATGATAGGGTATTTTGAAACCACCATTTGTTTTCGAGGAAGGTGCAGCATAAGGAAAGTATACATTGCCACCATAGACAAGATGTTTTGGGGTGCCAACATCAAGGCAAGAGGGAAATTTCATTAAATGCCAATGCTAAAAACTCTGGGGCTTATTTACAAGAAACTGACGCATCTCTGCATTAGAGCAGAGATGGGTCAGTTTCCTTGCGCCAGGCAAAGAAACCCTTGCGCCACCATGGATGCGTCGTATTTCCAATACGGCGCACCATGGAGCAAGGATTGACAGATGCGCCCGAAATTCAGACGCATCTGTCGGCGCAAAAGTCACGCATTGCTGGAGTTGTGTCACAAGCTTGATGCAACTCCAGCAATGCTTGGGGGAGGCCTATACTTGATACACTGCTGGCAGATTTACAAGAAACTGACGCATCTATAGAGATGCGTCAGTTTCCTTGCACTAGCCTGCGATACCCTTGAGCCACCATGGATGCGCCGTATTTACAATACGGCGCAAGGATTGACAGATGTTTCAGAAATTCTGATGCATCTCTTGGCCCAAAAGTCACGCATTGCTGGAGTCATGTCGCAAACACTACGCAACTCCAGCAATGCATGTTGAGGCCTATACTTATTTACTTCATTACTCCTTATGCCTGCTTCAAGGAGGTGTAAGGTTTGACTCAGTGGCATCCTAGAAGTGGCACAGTGAAATCTTGTAGATTTCACTGCGTCACTTTTATGAGGCTTTTTCTGCCTGGGAATGCCCACCCTGCATACATTATACCTGACACAGTTCTAATGTGATGCAGGGCTTTACAACGTGACGCATCTCCCTAGATGCGTCACTTTGTAAATTGGCCGCATTGCTTACGTCGCCGCTGCGCCACAAAAGTGACACAACGGCAGCGCAAAAGTGTTGCAGGGGGCTTGTAAATCTGCCCCTGCGTCACTCCTTACGCCTGCTCCAAGCAGGCGTAAGGTTTTGACGCAGTGGCGTCGTAGAAGTGGCGCAGTGAAATCTTGTAGAATTCACTATGTCACTTCTACTAGGCTTTCCTGCATGGGAACGCCCACCCTGCATACATTATACCTGACACAGGTATAATGTGATGCAGGGCTTTACAACGTGACGCATCTCCCTAGATGCGTCACGTTGTAAATTGGCCGCATTGCTTACGTAGCCGCTGCGCCACAAAAGTGACGCAACGGCGGTGCAAAAGTGTTGCAAGGGGCTTGTAAATCTGCCCCCTAGTGTTTTATGTGGATGCGGAAATACTTGCATACTGTGTGCTAGTAGAATATGATCACATGGAAGGTTTGCTATACTAACATAAGTCCTTTGTTCACAAAATATTGGGAAAAATGGGCTTCTCACACAACATTCAGTGTAAGGAGAACACTGTGCCCATTACAAATAAATTCAGACATGTGACTAATAGTGCATGGAAAGAGTTGTAAAAATTGATTCTGGAAATATGTTCAGAAGGTGTAAACGAGATGGTGGATGCTGCTCAATGGGTTTCTCCTACTGTACTGGTATGAATAAAATTAGGAACTCTAAAAACGTGTGTGGACCTAAGATCTGGCAATAAGCAAATTGTAGCTGATAGTCATCCCCTACTATGTCTCCATGAGTGTTGTTGATGTGGACGGTGCCAATTTTTCTATCACCTCTGATCGCCAATGAGTTTATTACCAAATTGAACTTAGTGACCAATATTTTCTTAGTCCAGGTACACTAGAATTCTATTTTGGTTTGCCTCTGCTGCTTCAGTTTTCGAAAAGCTAATGCTTATACTGTTGGTAAAATCAAAAGGGTGGTAGCATTATATGATGACATCTTGAGTGTTGCTGATTCTGTAGAGAAGCAGTAGCTGAGTTGAGTTTCAAGGGAATACAATTATCAATAAAGGTATTTTTTAAGGAGAATTTGATTCAGGCTATTGAGAGAGTAAGTCTCCAAACAACAAAGATCAGCTAAGATCTTTTTAGACTTACGTGAGTTCTATTCAATGTTTGCTAACCATTTTTCAGCAATTGCTGCACCTTTAAGATTTCATTTAGTACTTATAAAGGGAGCCACGTTTTGGTAGTCTGAAACACTCACTGATGCATTCACCATGCATAAGAAAGCTATTGTTGAGGATACCCCAGTTAGTCCTTTTCACAGTCTGCAAGATACATAATTGCTGTGGATGCTATCTTTTATGGCTTCATACTCTGCATTCATCAGCTCAAAGAAGTCACTATGGCAGTTGCCTAAAGAACATTAATTGATGCTGAGTCTAAGTATTCAACCATTGACACAGCAGCACTAGCATGTTCTCGGAGTGTTGAACATTTGAAAACTTATGATTGGGATTTTAGAATTAGGGCAAATCATGAACGCTTTTGGTCATTGCTAATGTAATGGTATAGTAAAGACATCTATTTGACTTGTCAGAATCTTACCTAAATTGTACGAGTATAATTTTGTTTGTGTCATATATTCCTAGAATATTGAATCTAAAAGCTGATTGTTTCTCTAACCTTTCTATGGTGAAAGTTAAAACAGTTGAAGAAGACTATGTGGAAGATTGTATTGTCAAGACTATTGAAGATACCATTCATGATGTTAATCAATATATCTGTGAAAAAGTCTGGACTTATACCAGGCAACAAGATGACATTTTGAATGAAGTCAATGAGTATGTTTGGGTTGGTTGGCCCAAAGAAAAAGATCTTGTGCCAGAAATACAAAAGGTTTGGAAAGTGTGGAATGTATTTTATGAGGAATCAGGTCAGGGCTGTGTTCTGACCATATTAGGATGATGAATATCTTGTTTTGTTCAAAAATGTGTGCAAAGCATTAAGACAGGTGTGAGTTTAATGTTGTTTCCTGATATATATGAACATTCTGAGTTTCTTGAAGCTCCATGAATGGAACTTGACATGAATTTGCTGAGGTCTTATAAAGGTTAAACTCAATGGATGGTGTATGCTATAATTCATGTGGACTATTTCTTTTATTCCAGGGCGGAGATTAAATGGGGTTCTAGCCCCACTACTGATACTGTTTTTGAATTTTTGGGTGAGTATTTTCAGGTCAAAGGTATTTCTAGCTTTATCACTTCTGGCAATGGGGCTCAATTCACATCATAAAAGTTGTTTATGAAAATGTTGGTCTAAGAGATAAACTTACTACGTTATACGCTCCTAACATGAATAAATCTTGGAACGGTTTAACACAGAGGTTGTGGGAGACGTTTAACTAGCTTTGCTGCATTTTCAGAAGCTGGCCATATCGTTGCATGCCACATAACACTACTGGTTTTACTCCTTTTAATTACTGAAGGAGAAGAAGCCTGGAACAGGGTTAAGTTCTCTTTGGCTACCAACCCTTTACAGTTGATGTCTCTTAAGAACTTGTATACACCAGATAAATTGAATGTCTGTAACAAACAAGAGCAATGGTAAAGAAGTATATGCAACAATGTCCGATACCACTTATAAATTGCATTTTGGGGACTTTGAGAAGGTCAAAATTCAATTCAATTCAGATTTATAGAGCGCATGTCTACCTGAATGCGGTTTCCCAGTGCTAGCGAAATAGGAACAGAACAAGGAGACATCATCTAGAAGAGCCAGGTCTTAAGCATCTTCCTGAACAGCGCATAAGAGTTGCAATGGCGAACAGTGCAAGGTGAGGAATTCCATAACTTGGGCCCCAAGAAAAAAAAGGACTGCCCGTCCTGTCTCGCCAATCTTACTCTAGGGATAATTGCTAAGTTGTCATCACCCGACCGAAGCTCTTGTTTGAGAATATAAGGATTGATCAAGGATTGGATGCAAAAAAAGACCAGCCTGATGCATGGCTTTAAACACTGCAGGCCCGATTCACAGAACTAACTTACGTCAAAAACGTAAAGTTAGTACTTTTTAGCATTCACAGAATACACTTACTCATTTTGGTATTCACAGAAGGCACTTAATCATTTCGGTATTCACAGAAGTTAGTAGTCCTAACTTTAGGACTCCTAAATGCCTTCTGTGAATACCGAAAGTCTTAAAGTTAGGATTTTTCTCAGTTTAGGAGTAGTAAAGTTAGGACTCCTAACTTTAGGACTCCTAAATGCCTTCTGTGAATACCGAAAGTCTTAAAGTTAGGATTTTTCTCAGTTTAGGAGTAGTAAAGTTAGGACTCCTAACTTTAGGACTCCTAAATGCCTTCTGTGAATACCGAAAGTCTTAAAGTTAGGATTTTTCTAAGTTTAGGAGTAGTAAAGTTAGGACTCCTACCTTTACTACTCCTAAACTGAGAAAATCCTAACTTTAAGACTTTCGGTATTCACAGAAGGCATTTAGGAGTCCTAAAGTTAGGACTCCTAACTTCTGTGAATACCTGAAATGAGTAAGTGCCTTCTGTGAATACCGAAATGAGTAAGTGCCTTCTGTGAATACCAAAATGAGTAAGTGTATTCTGTGAATACCAAAAAGTACTAACTTTACGTTTTTGACGTAAGTTAGTTCTGTGAATCGGGCCCATAGTATAGTGTCTTATACTTCATGGGTGTAGCTAAAGGGAGCCAATGCAGTAGGCAGAGGTGTTGATAGACCAAGGGGCTTAAAAGGACATGGCAAAGTAAATGGGCAGCGACGTTCTGAACAATTTGCAGCCACTTTATACAGGAATCCATGGCTCCTAGATATAAAACATTGCCACAGTGCAGTGTAGAGATGATGAGGGTTTGCGTTTCTGAAATTAGGAGCCATAGGATCTTTCTTAAGCATATGAGCAGGCCGAAGCAGCATGTAGCTACCTTGGTAATTTGCTTCTCTATAGTCAGTTTATTATGCAGTCAAAAACCCAGAACCTTAATCACTTACTTTGGCTTAGGACAGTTACCTAGCTCCTCTGGCCAACAGTGAGGACCCCACAAGTTGGATTGGTTACCTAATAGTAAAACTTCTGTCTTACTTCCATTTAATGTAAGACAATTACGGCACATCCAATTCGCTACTTCCTTAATACAGTGGGCCAGGTTGGATGAAGTACTATTGTCCGATGTGGAAAATGATATGACGGTTTGAGTGTCATCCACATAAGGGTAAAGAGACAGGCCATGATTTTCCACTATGTCTGCTAACGGACGGCAATAAATGTGAAACAAAGTTCGGCGCAATGATGAGCCTTAAGGAACTCCATGAGGTAACCTGTATACAGATGATTCATAGGGTTTAGCAATTACACTCAGCATTCCTCCAGAAAAAGATTGAAACCATTACAGAGCGATTCCTTTGACTCCCACCTCCTCTAGTCTCTTGAGAAGCAAAGGCGGCACTTAGATCCAAAATAACAAGGGCAACAGAGCCTCCTGTGTCCAGCTCCTGCCTAAGATGTTCAGTAACCCCTAACAGTGCAGATTCAGTGCTGTGTTCAGGTCGAAATCTAAAGTGGGAAGAGTGTAACTTATTGTGGGATTCCACAAATGCAGAATGCTGGAGATTAATGTGTTTGTCTTAGATCTTAAGAGGCAGCAGGATAATTGGGCAATAGTTGGCCCAGTTTGAGGCCTCCAGATTAGGTTTTTAAGGTAACACCATAGAATGCTTCCATGCTTTTGGGACCACATCACAAGATAAAGACGTGCTCATCAGATCAATAAGAATGGATGAGAGATTCGTACTTAGTAGATATAACTTGTCCAGTGGCAAAAGATCAGTGGGAGAACTCGACTTGATGGCTTTACGTAAAGTCATGAACATGGTGGTCTCCAGAGCCTGGAAGGAAGTCTTACTCTCTTTAGGTTGAACCATTCCAATAGATGTATTACTGAGAATGGCAGAATTATCAAAGCTGGAATAGATTGAAGCAACCTTATTGAAAACAAAATAGCCAATTCATCACAAGCATTTTGTTTAGCAAGAGATAATAAGGACTTTTCATTATGAAAAATGTATTTCGCGGCATTACTAGCAGTAGCTATTTTCACCAAATACTAAGCAGCACATGCAGACCTATGAGCCCTATTTTATATTCTAGTGGCCTCCATCAGCCTCACTTTATCTCCTGCTGTACAATGCTTATGCCAAACACGCTTAAGATGCTTACGTTTTTTCTTGACATCTAGAATAACGTCTGTGATCCAAAAGGCAGGAGTGTATGAACTGACTTTCCTTCCAGGTTGTAGTGGAAGTGCTTTATCCAACTTGGATCGAATTCAGTGATCCTCTATACTATTGCGAGAATCCATGGATCCCTCTAGACTGAGCACAGAGTTAAGAAGTCATAGACAGAAATCTGTGGGATTAAACTTGGCCCAACATCACGAGAGGCCCTCTGGGACCTGACGCCTATCTAGCAACTCAGGACCTTTGAGAAACAGAGGAGTTGCGATGTGATCAGACGAGCTCAGTGTGAACAGAGGCTGCCCAAGAATGCAGATAAGTTTGAAAATACAAGATCTAGTAGATGTCCTGCTTCTTGAGTGGGTCTGTTAACTAAATGTTGAAGGCCCAGAGCATTGAAATCTCCGATAATGGAGGGTAGCAACGGTGCAGTTTGAGTTATCGAGATGAATATTAAAACCATTTAAAATAGTGAAGTAGGTGCATGGGATATTACCTCTGCCATCCTAACACTCCAGCTACCAGCTGGGTCTGGGACACGATAGATTAAGGAGCCAGAAAAAGTAAAGCTCTTAGCAATGCCTAGGGAGAAGAAACCACCTTCACAATCTGAACAGGCCAGGTTAACAATCTGGCTTGAAAAGTTGGACATAAAGATAATGGCAAGCCCACAACCCCTTTTCCAGTTTTGGTCTTGCATGATTATGCAATAGCCCGTAGGAAGGGCCAATGCGATGTCAGGCATAGAAAGCTCATGCAGCCATGTTTTCGTTCAGGCTTATAATCCGATATGAAATCAGACATATACAGTTGGTGTTGTACAAAAATTCACTTTGTGAGGAAAGGGGAATCACCATTTTTGAGCCTTGCTAATACTGTACGTTTAGGTAAACCATCTCTTTTGTTAAACCATTGTACCTGGTGGAGGTGGTCCAGCTTTGCCAGCTTTAGAAGTAATGTTCAAGATTTTTGTTCTCTAGTTTGTGACAATCCTGGCTATGGTGATGTAAGTCAAGATTCTGTTAATGCTGCCAGTTCCACCAGGTCAAATGATTATTGTCTGTTTACTCAAGATGCTCTCTACAGTATTCATGTATCTACTTGAGGTTCAACTAGTTCAGAGTCAAACTCAGGAGTGCAGATGCTTATTCTATTAGTCAAGGTTATTTTGCCTTGCCTTCACCTTAATCTGTTGTAGGAAGCAGTTGCCGCTGCTCGAGGAAGAGTGTGTTACCTAGTAAATTTCAAGATTTTGTCACGGAAAATCAATAAATATGTATTCTTTTTCATTTTATAGGCTAGTAAAAGCGTTGAACCTACTGCATTGTCATCTGCAGTCTGTATATAGAATGTTTCCTATCCTAACGTCCTGTTACATTCTGTATCCCTGTATTCTCTGCTGTTTAATTATTTTTTGTATTTTAATCAGTTGGTTCCTGCTGTCTGCGTACTCTTAGGTGCAGCTCTTTACATTAACGCACTTACCTGACATTTGTGCATCCCAGCTTGATTACTACATGCACATTAAAGATTAGAAGCTGTTTGATCCCAGTCTTAACTGTCACCTTTAAGTGAGGCATCCCTTGATCAATCTGAAATTGCTCATCAACCTAATTTACTTGATCCAAGTACATAATGGCAAGTTCACCAAAAGACACCTAACGCAGAATCTCCTAGCAGGGACACCAATGAATGACAAGTTATACTTAGTGGCGCACAAGTGCAATGCTTAATGGGCCCAATTCTCAAATACATTTTTTTGTAAACGTACCTTTATGCCTGCAAGACATTCATAAAAGATGACCTTGCAGGTGTAGATCCACTTACTCCCACATAATATTATCCAGTGGTTAAATAATATGACGATAAAGGTGTAGTTTGCCTTGAAAGTTTGTGAACACCCACAAAATCATCAGTTTGTGATCCTTCACAAAAGCCTGTCTAACCTTACCCATCCTGGAAATGGTCAAAGATTTGCACCAGTCAAGGGCTGCAGTAATCTCTTTCCACAGTGGGAAGGGGAATGGAACAACCCCACCTTTAAGGGAATGTAGGAAAAGGGTTTTGTTCATGTGCAAAAACAGGAATTCCCCTTAGGCAAATACAAAAGAAACAAAAGGTGCAATTGTACAGCTCTGCCACTGTTGCACTGATTCTCTTGGTAACAGAACTGTGTGTTAGGATGTCAGGACGTTAGAGTTTAGTGACTGAGTCTTTCTACGGTGTCTGTGCCTGTTGGCCCAATCCTGGCGAGCTCACAGTGCCTCACCTGAACTCCTAACCTTCCCAGAGTAACAAGTGATTTTGGCAACGTCGAACATGACCCTCTGTTGCCCAAGGGAACCATTGGAACAGATCCTCTCCTTTCGTTACTCACATATGCATGCCCATAGTAAACATAAAAAATACACAGAGAAAGTTTACAATATGTTTATTGAAACTATCGTAGTCTATTATGAAGCAAATGTGCTGGGATTATTAGGTAGATGCAACTAAACAAAGTAATTAGCATTTCTAACAGACTGTATAGGAAAACATCCCAACCATGGTAAATTATATATCTGTCTAGGTCTACATTTAGTGTGAGCACAGAGATATATATTTGTGATCTCTGTTATTGGCCTAGGACGGTGTATGCAGTTAGGTGATCCGCATCATGAGGCAGCCTAACATGTCTAAAACCTAAAACTAAGGGCGAACCAAAGTAGGCCCAGAAGGGAAATCACTACACCACCTACCCCAGTGAGCAACTGTCTAGTGTATACTACTTCCAGGAGCATGCCCGAAAGCTGTGACTGACGCAACCTTACAGATGTACCACTGGAATACTTGCAACTTGCCAAATGTGGTACACCTCAACCCATACAAAGGGTTCAGGTGTTGATTTATGACTGTTTTGTAAATTGGGCCAATGAATTGTAACCAGGCAGACTTCTCTAAGTAGCTGGTTACTTCAGCAACGGGCCAGCAATTTTGTTTAAGCTCCACATTCGTCACTGTTATGCCTTCCCCAAAATGCGAGAATCGGCACTGATGACCAGTTCCATTGAGTAAATCTCAGAAGATACGTGGGGGCCTATTTATGAGCCGGTTTGCATCGCTCTTGCACCACGCAACATGGTGCAAGAGAGACGCAAACCTTGCATGTGATTTATGAAGCCACGCAAGGCCACTTTGCACAGCCCTAAGTGGTTCCACGCAACTCCCATGGTTTTTTACACACGCCCAGTCTTACCAGAACTACTTGACCTGGGAATGCGCCCAAAATGATACGCCTTCCCAGGAGAGACGTAACGAGGAGAAATATGTTTATTTCTCCTCGTTACGCCTCTCCTGGGTGCCCCTTCCTGCACAAAAACAATCCTGCATTCAATGCAGGCAACCTTGCACCATGGTGGAAGGGTGCCTTCGTTGGCGCTAGGCTGCCAAAATGGTGTCAGCATGGGGGAAAAGGCAGGAATGCACCATATTGCCATAAGTACGACACATTCCTGCTCTTTCCCTGTCACACAGTGCAGCGCAGCAAGGTGAGTTGCTCCACTGCACTGCGTGACATTCTCATAAATAAACCCCATGTTCTGTAAAAAAAAAACTACATGTTCTGCTGCAGTGAATCATCTTATCTACTCAACACACACGACATTCAGCAGGAAAACCTTTTCTTTTGGTTTGTCACATCTGGATCTTGCTTTGATTGTAGAGATTTTAGACATCAACATTTTGGATTTGGTATACATCGCCTGGATACCCTCACGCATGACAAGCCGCGCTCTACATATCCACCTTATTACGTTACATACAACCTTACAATCTCTTTTTGATTGCTGGGACCCTAACATCTAGTTCAGGACGCAGAGTTTCATGATTCTGCATGAGTCTTTAGTATGTCAGGGTATTCCCTGGATTTCACCAGAGAAAGAGGAAAAGGAGGACATATTGACTCCATAATCCCTTCAACCTGATTCCTCACCCCTCTCTCTTCCTCTTTGGCCTCTCACCATCCAGACAATCCTCATTGTTTTCATGGAAGTACTTGCCTGGGCAGAAGAAAAGGAGGGCATCAGGACTTCATGCTCCCGGCACCCAACCTGCTTCTTGCCTGCCCTGAGTCTAGGCCTCCACCTCCTCCAGGGTTGTCTCTGTTCTTGATTGAACACTCTCCTGTTAGTCGTTGGTTCCTCTGGCTTTTCCCCTTATTTAGGTAAAATGGAAAACAGTAAAATGGTCACGTATGGGAGGGCGTTCGTTTGTATATCTGGGACCCAAGCAGTGGAACTCCCTCCTAGAACAGCTGAGACAATGTCCCTCACTCACGATCTTTCGAAGAAAACTGAAAACCTGGCTGTTCCGAGTTGGGTGTTTTGGCGGTCCCTATCTGACGCTAGCGCTCGGAAACCCCATGGGGTAGATGTGCGCTTTGTGAACTTAACACTGATAATAGGGAGCCCTCTCCTTCTCAATTCTGGAAAGAAAAGATGGTGGGTATGGGCGCCATAACAGGAGCAAGCAGCAAAACTCGTCCCACTGAAGGTCACGACCTGCTGATCCTTTAAACGTGTTCAGTTGCCATGTGTGTGATCTGACTACATTCTATGCACGTGGTTGTCGACTCCATGCCTCCCTGATCACACCTCTCTTCCGGAGTAGCTGACGAGCAGTGTGGCTGTATGAAACTACATTGCCTGACCGCCGTGGATTAGTAGGGCTCTACCTCGTCACAGGTTTATAACAAGTGGTTGACTTTGCTTTTGCTGTAACTCACAATGAGAAAAAAAGGCTCCCAATCAACCAACATACGACAATGATCAATGTGTGCTAGAATGTGCCAAAAATCCGAATTCTGGGAGTATCAAATAGTTCTAATACATTGTACATACAAGATTGTAAGTAGGGCAGTACCATGGGTCCGTGCCTCCCGGGGGTACTGAGCTCCAACCTGATTTACCAAGAATCATATAAAGAGACACCAGAAAAAAACATCACTAGTCATCCATTCTCTCTCAGTACTCATCCAACTACCTCCTTGTGAAACCTATGGTAGCACCAGGGTTCCGCCTCAGCCTCCTACTGTACTCTGGCTGACTCCCAACGCTTACTACCCTTTGAGAAGCACTTTGGTAGCAACATCAGCCTCCCATGTCACATCTCTTCATCCAATTGTTCACATCAGCATGGCGCCCACATAGAACTGTGACCTAATACCTCTGAATTCTTATTTTCAACAGGAGTCTTTCAAATCATTTCCACCAACCAATGCCTGTGTAAGTAGTCAATATTTGCATGCCCAAGTCCAGTATCGATGAATATGATTCAGAGCCCTCCTTGGAACCACATCAAGGACAGCACCCTCTTCCCTCTAAGGCCACACTGCATCCAAACACTTCCAACTTACTTACATTTGGAGGTGGCTTGGGCACTTTCTAACCCAGATGAGTACCCCATAAGTGTTTCACCAGCATATGGAAGACACAAACATCATGGGGCCAAAATATTGAATACAATATTTTGGTTCTTGATAATTAGGCCTTGATATTTTTTCCCTTAAACTTTTTTCCTCAAGACCACTGACCCATTGTCAGTGAAATTGCTCTCCCTCCCTCGCAGCTCCACCAAGTGAGGCCTGCCCCTGCACTCTCGAGTGTTTGGTGCTCGAGGCCCTCCTCCACCCGCAGGTTTCCCTGCGCCTCATCCCTGGTGGTCCAGTGGACCTCTATCTCCTTTCTCTAGCTTCGTTTTTCACTTGTTTTTTCACTCGTTTTTCACTCGTTTTTTCACTCATTTTTCTACTTTCTTTTTCTTCTCCTTTCTGCATTTCTGCTCCTTTCTGCTCTATTTCCTTTTTCCTTTACTCCTCCTTTTCCCTGCTTTCCCTGCCGCTGCTGCCCCCACGGCTCCTCCCCCCCAGCACGACCAGCGCGACCGTCCCAATCCAGCTCCCCTCCCCGCTCCCGCCTCCCAGCTGTCCAGCCCTCCCCGACCCCTACTTAATGGCGGCCGCTGCGGGGACAGGCGAGCAAGACCACTGACTTATTGTCAGTGAAATTGCTCCCCCTCCCTCGCAGCTCCACCACTAAGTGAGGCCTGCCCCTGCACACTCGAGTGTTTGGTGCTCAAGGCCCTCCTCCACCCACAGGTTTACCTGCGCCTCATCCCCGGTGGTCCAGTGGACCTCTATCTCCTTTCCTTGCTCCGTTTTTCACTCGTTTTTTCACTCGTTTTTCTACCCTCTTTTTCTTCTCCTTTCTGCACTTTTCTGCATTTCTGCTCTTCTGCTCTATTTCCTTTTCCTTTACTCCTCCTTTCCCTCCTTTCCTGCCCGCTTTCCCTGCCGCTGCTGCCCCTGCGGCCCATCCCCCAGCACGACCGGCCCAATCCAGCTCCCTCCCCGCTCTCCGCCTCCCAGCTGTCCAGCCCTCCCGACCTCTACTTAATGGCGGCCGCGTGGGACCGGCGAGCAAGACCACTGACCCATTGTCAGTGAAATTGCTCACCCTCCCTCGCAGCTCCACCATTAAGTGAGGCCTGCCCCTGCACTCTAGAGTGTTTGGTGCTCAAGGCCCTCCTCCACCTGCAGGCTTCCCTGCGCCTCATCCCTGGTGGTCCAGTGGACCTCTATCTCCTTTCTCTACCTCCGTTTTTCCACTCGTTTTTCACTCGTTTTTTCACTTGTTTTTCTACCCTCTTTTTCTTCTCATTTCTGCACTTTTCTGCATTTCTGCTCCTTTCTGCTCTATTTCCTTTTTCCTTTACTCCTCCTTTTCCCTCCTTTCCTGCCCGCTTTCCCTGCCGCTGCTGCCCCCGCGGCCCCTCCCCCCCAGCACGACCAGCGCGACCGGCCCAATCCAGCTCCCCTCCCCACCTCTCAGCTGTCCAGCCCTCCCCGACCCCTACTTAATGGCGGCCGCTGGCGCGCCAAAGGCAAGCCCGTCTGTGCCCGTCCGCGACCCGACTGCGACCAGCGCCAGGAACCCTGGACCTCCGCACCGCCAACGCTATGACCCAGCAGCACTCCACGCACTCAACCCAGGCCGAAACAACAACTGCATGCTAGCCTTACCAGCCGCCACCCACGGACCCTTCAGCTGTCACCGCTGCCGACAAACCTACAGCACCTCTAGGAACACAGACCCAGCACAACCCGACCGCAAGAACACACCCGTGCGGAAGACCTTGCAATGCATACTCCTCAACGTCCGATCCCTCCACAAACACGCCACCGAAATCTGGGACCTCCTCGACAGCACCACCCCGGACGTAGCGTTCTTCACCGAAACCTGGACCAACACCACCTCGGGGCCAGACATCGCCATCGCCATTCCCCAAGGATACAAGATCTCCAGGAAGGACCGCCCCACCCGCCCGGGAGGAGGAATCGCCATCGTCCACAAATCCACCCTCCGCCTGAGCACACTCCCCGACGAAACCACAGACCTGATGGAACACCTTCACTTCAAGATACTGACCAGCCCTACCACCACCCTCAGAGGAACCCTCATCTACCGACCCCCTGGACAACGCGGACCATTCACTAACTCCATCACGGACATCATCTCCCCGCATGCCATCGCATCCACCAACTACACCCTGCTGGGAGACCTCAACTTCCACCTCGACAACCAACTGGACCCCAACACCACATCCCTCCTGGACAACCTCCACAACATTGGACTCCGCCAAATCGTGACCGAACCAACGCACTCAGCAGGGCACACCCTCGACCCCCTCTTCACAACAGGAAACTCCATCACCTTCAGCCACACCACCGAATTCCTGTGGACTGACCACCGATGCATCCACTTCACCTTCAGAACACCCACCATCCACAGACACCAGCACCTGCTCCCACGAAGAAACTGGACCAGAATCACCGATGACCAGCTCACCTCCTCACTCAGCAACTCCACCCCAACCATCGCGGGAAACGACGACCCCAACACCGCAGCCCGAACCCTGCACAGATGGATCTCTGACAGCGCAAACACCATAGTCCCCCTCAAGAAAAACAACAACACCCATGCCAAGAAAGCCAGATGGTTTACCACCGAACTTCGAGAGTCCAGAAGCACTTGCCGCCGCCTCGAAAAGGCCTGGAGGAATACTAAATCCACAGAAGCACACAACAACTTCAGAGCCGCTACCAACGCCCACCACTAACTCATCAGAAAAACAAGAAAAAAAGCGAAAATTGAAGACAGAATCTCCACACACGCACACAACAGCAAAGAACTCTTCAACATCATCAATGAGTTCGCCCAACCCACCAGCGAATCGACGGACATTCCTCCCTCACAAGACCTCTGCGACAAACTCAGCACCTTCTTTCACCACAAATTCATGACAACTTCGAAGGAGACAACCAACACACTGAACCCCCGACACCCTGAAGCCAGCGATTGACAACTGGACAGCCCTCACCACGAAGACACACTGAAGACAATGAAGTCAATCCACTCCAGGGCCCCCACGGACCCCTGCCCCCACCACATCTTCAACAGAGCCGCCGACACCATCGCACCCATACTCTGCCACACCATCAACCGCTCCCTGGCGACCGCCTCGTTCCCCGAGGACTGGAAACACGCCGAGGTCAACCCCCTCCTGAAGAAACCCTCGGCGGACCCCACTGACCTCAAAAACTACAGACCCATTTCCCTGCTCCCGTTCCCAGCGAAAGTCATCGAGAAAGCCAACTCGCCACATTCATCGAAGAGCACAACATCCTCGACTCCTCCCAATCCAGCTTCAGAAAAAACCACAGTACGGAAACCGCCCTCCTCGCCGCAACAGACGACATCCGCACCCTACTGGACAAAGGAGAAACAGTAGCCCTCATCCTCCTCGACCTCTCAGCGGCGCTCGACACAGTCTCTCACCGCACCCTAATACGCAGACTCCTCGACGCAGGGACCAGGACAAAGCCCTCGAATGGATCCGCTCCTTCCTCTCCGGCAGAATGCAGTGGGTCAGACTCCCCCCTTTCCTCTCAGACCCTACACCAACCACCTGCGGAGTCCCTCAGGGGTCCTCCCTCAGCCCTACGCTCTTCAACGTCTACATGGCTCCACTCGTCCCCATCGTCAGAACCTATGGACTCAACATCGTGTCATACGCAGACGACACCCAACTCATCCTCTCCCTATCCAACGAACCCAACACCGCCAGACACAACTTTCGAGAAGGCATGGAAGCCGTCGCCAAATGGATGAAAAACAGCTGCCTACAACTAAACACCAACAAGACAGAAGTACTCATCATGGGCACAAACCCCGATGCCTGGAACGACACCTGGTGGCCCCCCTCCCTCGGAAACCCACCCACCCCCACGCACGCAACCTGGGAATCATCCTGGACTCCGAGCTCAAAATGGACCGCCAGATCAACTCCGTCTCGTCTTCCTGCTTCCACACCCTCCGCCTCCTAGGTAAGACCTTCAAATGGATCCCCTCGAACACAGAAAGACCGCCACTCACGCCTGGTCACCAGCAGACTCCGACTACGGCAACGCACTATACGCCGGAATAAACAAAAACCTCACCCGCAAGCTACAGAACATCCAGAACGCCGCCGCAAGACTGGTCCGCAACCTGCCAAGACACTGCCACATCTCCCAGCACCTGCGCACACTCCACTAGCTCCCCGTCGAGGCGAGAATCACCTTCAAGATACTCACCCACGCACACAAGGCCCTCCATGACACTGGACCAGCATACTTGAACAGCTGACTCAATTTCCACGCACCCCAAAGGACCCTACGATCAGCCCAGCTCTCCTACGCCGTGTTCCCCTGCACCAGAAAGACCAGATCGGGAGGCCGCTCCTTCTCCTTCCTCGCGGCCAGAGCCTGGAATGCCCTTCTGCTCCACCTCCGACAGACAACATCGCTTCCCATCTTCGCAAGAAACCTCAAAACCTGGCTCTTCGACAGACCCCCTCCTTGATGGACTGGAACCTGCACCCCCCCCTACCCCCAGCGCCTTGAGACCCTTACGGGTGAGTAGTCACGCTTAACAAACGCCTGATTGATTGAAAATACAATCACTACTTCTAGATCTCTGTTTCTCCGCGCAACGCAAGCTGACACCAGTCCGATGTTGGCTGGCGATGGAGGGCAATTGTTTAGAGCAGGTCTGTGAGATGACAGTCCTGGAACCATTGGTCCATCCATCAGCGACAAGAGACTTCAAGCATCTCTAAACAGAGTGAAATAAGCATAGGATAAAAGGAAATTGAAAAATAATATCAGTAAATGACAAAGATACATTGACATTAATGGCAAAGATAACACGGGGGCATATTTACAAGCCCTTGCCACCACCGGAGCGTCACCTTTTTTGACGCTCCGGTGGCGCAGCGTAATTTTCCATATATAATAGATGGCGCTCACCACTTTGCGCAGCTTAATGCCACCTTGTAAATATGCCCCTTTCCGCCGCAGTCCTATGCAGCAAAAGGGCATGCAACTGACGTTGCTGTGGGCGTTCCACCGCAGCACCCAGTGCTTTTTGACACTGCCCCAGATTTACAAGGCTAAGGCATAGCCAAAAATGAACGCCATGGAATACCAGGCGTTAGAATGGTTATACAAGGAGAAATTATTAATTTCTCCTCGTTTTTTGCTCTTCCATGCATTCTGCAGCACACATAGAAGGTACAAATTGCCATTATTGATTGTTTATGTGCAGGAAGGTGTCCTTTCTTGCACATAAACAATTGTCACTGCAGTGCAGGCACCCTTGAAACTTGGCGGCAGGGTACCTGCGCTGGCGCTAGGCAGCTTTTTTTTGCACCAGCGCTATGGGAAACACAGGGGTGTGCCATATTCTTGTGAACACGGCGCCTCCCTGTGTTTTGAAGATGTCAGAGCACGGCACTGCCAAATTTGGTGCAGCTCCGCACTCCGGAAAGTTTTGTAAATATGCCCCGCAATTGCTTACTAAGATGCAAACCGATTGACTACAGGAAAAAATACAAATAGATGACACAACTGTTTAATTACAAAGAAACATGAAGAAAATAACAATATGGATTCATGGAAATTGACAATGAAGATAATACAAATTGACAAATATACTAAATGATAATTGATGACAAAGTGAAATGGAAATGCATGATAAAAATACATAGACATACACATAAGTGTAAGAAATCAAGTTATTGGTTAAGCTGGGGTGGAAACCCTACTCAAGCAACCACCACAATCCTTGTTGGGGTGAATCACAAAAATCACTAAATTAGCCTGTACTTTACCTTCTGGTAGCTTGGCACAAAAGCAGTCAGGCATAACTTAGAGTCACTGTGTTAAGTATTTATAAAGCACATAGGGGCACATGCATCAAAGGTTTTTGCGATCGCAAACGGTGCGATTTGCAAAAATCGGCCGTTTGCGATCGCAAATTGGCCTTTGGAGATGCATGAAAGTAGTTTCCTATGCGCAATTTAAGAATTTGCAATTATTTGCGAATTCCTATAAGTGACATGCATTTAAGGAATCGCAATTTGCGATTCCTTAAATGCAATGCTAGAAGCACTTTCAAATAGCGATTTCGCTATTTGGGACCGCAAATTACAGACAAATCAAACTTGTCTGTAATTTGCAAAACTTTGAAAAATGCACTAAAATGCATTTTTAAAGTTTTAGGTTACACACACACACATGCCCTTGGGGCATGTGTATGCGCAACATGGGTGCACATCACAATTTCAGGGTGCAACAGGGTGTCATTTTGACACCCTTGCATTCATGAAATTGCATGAGCAATTTGCGAGTACCTACTGGTACTCGCAAATTGCGCATGCAATATTCAATTCATTCCTAGGGGCCTGTAGGCCCCTAGGAATGAATGGGACGGCATTCTTAATTGCGACTGCAATTTGCGAGTCGCAATTAAGGAATGTTTAGGAATCGCTATTTTTATAGCGATTCCTACATGCATAGGCTTTTGCGATTCCTTAATTGCGATTCCTTAATAATCGCAATTAAGGAATCGCAAAAGCCTACCTTGATGCATGTGCCAGATAAACAGTAATAAAGTGAAAACACAATACAATTAAAACCCCACACCAATTTAGAAAAACAGAAAAATGTAATTAATAAAATGATAATGAAAAATAATCCTAGAATGACAGAATTCCAGTTAGTAGAACCAGAGATATGCAATTTTAATGTTTTAAGTAGATATAGCAGCTATTAGCACAAAGCGCTACTCGATGTCATCTGGTCGTGCTAGACTGGGGTAAAGTCACAAGTTCAGCCCGACCATGATGGAGCAGGGTGGGATACAAGGACCAGGTTAGTCCCTCTGAAAAATGTACCTCCCCATAATCTGTCGCAAAGAGTCCAGTTCATGGTGTAGGAGGCAGAGAGAACCAAGGTGTGTTGCAGGTGGTAGTTGCTGTACCATGAAGACCCAGTCGGTGTTGATTGTTCATGGAGCTTCACATTGGCGGTCTCCACAAGCTGTTGTTGCTGCAGCATGATGTGCTGAACTTGCATTGCTGGTTGTTGCTGTAGTGCAAATAGCAGGTTCACCAGAGCTTCGTGTTGGCAATCTTCGCAGGCGGTAGAGTCTCAGCATAAATGGCCCCTTCGTGGTCGCAAAGAGAAGAGCCCAGACCTACAGGATTTCTCCTTATCTTTCAGAGGAGTGCACTCTGATGCCAGCCAAGGGTCCAGGACCTCGAGAGACAGGTCCAGTTGCAGCAGGTTAGCTGGGCAGTTGCAGGAATGCCTCTGGAGCTTGTTGTGTCCCTGTGGCTCAGAACAGGAGGTCACCCAATTGACCCTTGGAATCACTCAGGTTAGCCTGGGATGAAGAGAACAGGTCCAGCCTTCTAAGAGAACAGGGCAGGACAAGCAGCAGGACAGCCCTCTGGGGGGACAAGGCAAGCCTCAAGCAGCAGGACAAGCCCTTTGAAGTGTAAGTTGGGTAGGGAACATCTCTGCTCCCAACAACCTGGCAGAATAGTCCATCCTGCCAACACCTAGTGCCATTTTGTCTCAATCTCTGGAAGGAATACACAAAGCCCAACACCAGAGCCATTCACAGTCATGTGACCCAGGACACTGGCAGAAGGTACAAATGGTTAGGCCAGGAAAATGCCATCTTTCTAAAAGTGTAATTTTCAGAATTGTGACTTACAATCTGACTTTACCATGAAAGAGGATTTTAAATTACAATTCATTTGAGTCTAAACATTACATTTCTACCTACTCCCAATCAAAAGATAGCACATATTAAATGTAATAAGGTAACATGTTATCCAATGGGAGAGATAGTCCTTACAGTTGTGAAAAATGAGTTTCGATGTTTTTCACTACCGGATCATATAAAACTTAAACCCACATGTCCTACTTTTTAAATACAATGCACTCTGCGCTATGAGCCTTTATGGCATGCTTTAGGTGTGACATATGTACTACAAAGGAAGGTTTAGGCCTGGCAAATTGTTTATTTTGCCTGGTCGAAATGGCAGTTTAAAACTGCACTACAGGCTGCAGTGGCAGGCCTGAAACATGTTTTAAAAGGCTACTTAAATGAGTGTATTTCTAGAAAACAGTGGTCCCATGGAAGGATACAATATGGGAAGGATAAATATAGACTCAATCAGTTCTATATTGGTAAAGACTTGTCCAGCTGGACAGAGGTCTACTTTTAATGTTACAATTATCAGAATAAAAACTTTTTTTTAAAAAAACAATAAAGTAAGTGGGACACAGTCCTGTGCCCTCACTACACCTACACAGAACACATAAGATGTGACAGCAAAACAAGAAAGGGCTCAGGCACGGCTGTCGATTTGTCATATATGGCATTAAAACATAGGGCCAACAAATCGTATTTTTACACCTTTACACAAATAGTAACAGTTTAAAGTAGTGTATAAGGTGTGATGGGTGTCGACGACGTTTCGATCCATACAGTAAATACAAGGATCATCATCAGGACTTAAACATGAGCATGCCTGAAGGTCATAGCCTGATGAGGAGCTTGCATGGGAGGAACAGGGAAATGAGCTGGTCCTATCCGGACAGATGCACAGGACCGGTCTCGATATCTTTAAGGATAATGGTACTGAGATCCGTGGTCTGGGAGGGTTCTCTAGTAGAGAGTTGCGGGTTGGTCTACCAAAAACCCATGCGAATTGAGACGGGGCGTGGATACGGTCTTCGTGCTGGGAGTCGCAGTAAGCGTACTCCGAATTAAAGGCAATTAAGACATCCTCAATGGGAAAGCTCGCAGAGGGGTAGGAGTGCCGGCAACCGGTCAGCTGAATGAGTGTGGCAGGCCCACCAGTAACATTTAATTTACAGACCATGGGTACATGTAGTACAATATGCTAGTGACATACACGTAAATTAAATGTGCCAATCAGATGAAGGCCAATTTTGCCATGTTTTAGGAAGAGAGCACAATCACTTTACCACTGGTAGCAGAGAATAAGTGCACAGAGTCCTAATGGCAACAAAAACAAATTCAGAAACCAGGAGAGGTGAAGGCAAAGGGTTTGAGGGTGACTCTGTAGAGAGGGTCAGGTCCAACAGTAAGCCAAGCCCTCGCCAAGTCAATCTAGTCTGACTTTACCTCCTTACCATAACACTTTGGACTTTTCCCATTCTTCGATTTAGCATGCAGAGATTTTCCACATGCTGGTCCCTCTGAAAGGCTGGTCCAATCCTTCTATAAAACACATATACATTAGCCCAGCCAACACGTTTGTTCCACACAAGGACTTTCTCAGGGCTGTAAAAACATTTACAACAATTACAATACAAACCTATTCATAAAATCATTATATACATCAATTTCATTAAAACCCAAACTCCCTTTTTCTCACAGTACACAGTACAAAATTATTATTATCTCCCATTTTGTAAGACTAATGTGCAAGACCAGAATCAATAACCTAAGGCCCCTCACATAATTCTAACAATAAGTGCATACATATTACACAGGAAAAAAAACTTTTTAGTTCATCATTTGTGACACGTAAATTCTCAAATGCATCCTAGTATTCATATTTGTTGCAATGTCACATTATTTTGTACTGCGTACCTCTTGGAAGGGATGACAAGCACCAATGGTTATGGCAGAATGCTACACATTTTGATTATAAGAATTACTACATAAGTAGGGGATCCACAATTGAATTTATATTTGGCTATAATTTGTGATAAATCAAGAAAATATGATGTGAGAAGAGGGGGTTTGGGTTTTAATGAAGTCGATGCATATAATTTATGAATAGGTTTGTATTGTAATTATTGTATATGGTTTTACAGTCCTGAGGAAGTCCTTGTGTGGAAGGAAATGTGTTGGTGGGGCTGATGTAAATGTGTTTCAAAGAATGATCGTGATATGGAATAAAGAAAACTGAATGAAATATAATAAAGAAGACTGATGTAAAAATCGGACTATTGGTGGATCCCTCAAGATATGAGTGCTGTGATATATTCGCCCTGTCTGCAAGACCAAATGTCCAGAGTATGAGAATACTTATGGAATCATTTTGTGTTTGAAGGACTCAATTGATATATTACTAAGAGTTGTTCTGAAGACAAAACCTTTGTAATGATTTTGATCAGGTTGTGGAAATAAAATCTATAATTATGCCCCTTCGCTGCCCTCTGCGCGATCTAATTATGCCCCTTTGCGCGATCCCCTTTGCGCGATTAATAATTGCCCACATTAAAAGCCGGCACCATTTTGTTTTTAATTCACCCTTTGGTGTCCCAAGACCCCGAGCACGAGCACGACACCCCTGCACCTGGTTTTCCTCATTTTCACCATCTGTCTCTGTGGTTTCTGCCAAGTCCGGGAAACCAGTACATGAGTTCCTGCTCCCCGCAGAGATGGTTCATGTTTCTGACATGAAGCACGAGCACAAACCCCCAAATGAGGAAGCCTTCCCCTTCCAACTGTCAGACTATTTCACATCGCAAGTCCCCTCACGAAGCCTAAGACACGCCCCCATTTCTTCACACTCTGCTCCTCTTGCTGAATCTTTGTTCCTCTATCTGCCACGACCTGTTTGTTCCTCTATTTTGCCTCGTGACCAAGACTGTATAAATATTCTGCTGTTGAAAATAAAGCCCCACTTAAAGAGAGGGACTTGAGAGATTGCTCCTGTGCCCGCTTGGTGCTGGAAGCGCTCCCTTTAACTCGAGTTATTGGTCTTCTCCTCCTTCATTTGAGCACCACGGACTCCTCGCTTTGCATTGACAAGAAATTATGATTTATTAAGCATAGAAATTCAGAAATGAGGTATTAAGTAAATTTAATTTACCACAGTAATTGGCGCCCGAACATGGGACCTTCCCTTTCCCCCACGCGCCGGCGATATTGGACCCGGTACTGTCCCCTCCTGACCGTTGACGGACTTCAAAAGTGCACAACGCGGGAATTCCCGCTAACTCCCTCGAGGCGAAGAGGGGGACCGACTGCGGCCCAGCATCCACACGAGGCGGTGAGGAAATAGCGGAACGTCCTGAACCAAAGCCCAACCTGCGAAGCAGACGAGTCCGAGGTTCTACAAATCCCACCTTGAAACTGCGCGCCGCGTTTTCCCAAAATCTTCAAGAGGCCTTCCAGTTACTTTTCGGTGAGTACTGCTGAAAAGTATAAAAACGAACCCACAGCTTTTGTGGGGCGGTAAAGATACGCGTTTTTTTGGTTTCTCACCTATCTTTGGTGAGGACTACTAAAACTAGTATAAAAGACGGACTCACTACCTTGTGGGCACGGTAAAGATACATGTTTTTTGTGGGTTTCTCACTTATTTTGTGAGGACTACTAAACTAGTATAAAAGACGGACTCACCTCTTTCGTGGGTACGGTAAAGATATTTGTTCTGTTTATGTTTTTCTCACTTCTAAAATCTTTGAAAGTCTTGCCATCATGCCTATTTTCTCGAAAATACGTAAGATGGCAACCAAAAGGAGTATTCTTGAGAAGGAAATTCCCCTTCCTCCTCGGGATACTCCAGGACACTTCATGTATGCAAAACATGGTGTCGGTGCACTTATTTATTGTGATCTATGGGTAGAATATACTAAAGACCTAGAACTCAGATATAGATGGCCTGAAAATGGTAGTTTTGATACGGAGTGTATTATGAAATTAGAGGAACAGTTATGGAAGAAAAAGAGAGTCCGCCAGTCACAGAGTGACTCAGTAGAATTATGGAGAAAAGAAGCCCATAGGAGGCAACAGAAGGAATTGCATAAAGTTGAAAAGGGTAAGAGAATGTCAGAGCAGGCCAAGAAAGAACAGTTACAAGAAATAGGGAAAGAAGTAGTTAGTGAAAGGAATAAAAGGGAACAATCAGCCATTTCTACTGGTTTTTATCCTGTATTGCCATCTGCACCTGAAAACCTTAACATTGCATCAGCACAGCCTACAGCCCCACCACCAGAGGATACTTTTACTAATTTTCTCTTAGATACTCCACCACCCTATGAAGTTCCAGTCATTCAACACCCTCTGCCTCCGCCACCCCTTTCACAACATAACGCACCACCTCTCACTCCAGAAGGGGGTGCCGTAGGTCCAGACCCAGGTAAAACAATTCCCGACTGCCCCTATGACCCGACTCCGAGCAACACAGGGGAGGCGGGCCGAATAAGTAAAATACTTCATGACTCCTGGGAAGAAATAAGACATCTACCAGCAATTGACACGTTTCTTCAAGCGGCCTCTGAGTTTCTTCGTACTGGAGAGAACTCACGAGCCATTAACGCTATGACTACAAGAAGATCACACCCTGTAAAAATGCACATGTATAGGTTCCTCCTTTGCTGTTTCATAAAACACATACAAGCAGAGGAAAGAAATGTACCAGTTTCACTTTTTGACTTATTAGATTCCGCATCCGACCACACTAGTCTAGAACTTATAAATGATGCACTAGACAGGTTCACCCGTAATGTGACCCGTATTCTGCAAAACTTGCAAACAAATGAAGAGAATAAGAAACTTGAGGAGGAAATTACTGAACCTACTGAAAAAGTCCTACCCGTTCGTTCTTCCGCCCCTAATTCACGAACACCCCGCCTACATTCCTCCAAGGTCACTCTGAACGGTCATCTCCAGATGAGTTATTTGAAAATACATCCAATGCATTAGACTACTGGTTAGACCAGGAACCTCCGCTTACACCGGAGGAGGAGGAAATAGCCAGAACTGCGACCCTATGGGTCTCTCAATATAAGATATATGACAATGATCTCATAGCCCAGCTTTTTCTAGCATTACCACGCTCACATCAAAGATTAGCAAGTCTCTACATGGTACAACATCTCATCACACTCAATGACACTCATTTTAAACATGATCCAAGACTCGAAGATTTTCTGTCTGACTGCGCTGATAACATGTTCCTCCACAATAGTTCAGTTTTTCTTAACACATTTATAGATTTTAGACAGAAATACCAGAAAGTGACTGGATATAGATCTCCCCATAATACGTGTGGATCAACTAATAGACTTCCTCAAACACGCCAGTTCCCCATGAGAGAGGTCCACCCCAGAGCTGACACGAATGGCGCGCTACAACGCGTCTTCATTTATGTACCCTTGACAAAACTTGAGTTACTAAGGATGAAAGAGATGGTTCCCTCCCACTCAAAGGATCCTGCTGGATTCTTTAAGGAATTAGGAGATGTATTAATGATGGGAACATATACTCTTTCTGATATCACAGCAATTCTGAAATTATTGTTGCCATCAGGTATATATGACAAACTAAGAGAAAAAGATTGGGAAGTAGCAGGTGAACACATTAAATGGACTGAACTTCAGAATGACGAAAATACTAGAGTAGCAGGTCAAGGTATAGGAGACAAACTAAAAGCACTTCCTGGCACTATTTTAAAGGTGCTACCACAGTTACTAACAGTGAAAAAGGAGGACTGGGATGCCATTTCCTCCTGCAAACAGAAACATGGTGAAGACATAGGAGATTATTACACTAGACTTGAAAAGTGTTTTGCGGTAAATAGCGGCCTTACGCCAACAAGTGAAGCTTACCCGCATCTGTTTGTTTCCAAATTAGTAGATAACGCCTTGCCAGCCATTAAGGACAGAGTACTAAAAGTAGAAAGTACCTGGCAAGCACATACACCTCCACAGGTGTTACAAATGCTACAATATCACCAGAATCGCATTAGGGATGAAGAAGAAAATGATAAGAAACGCATGAAAGACACAAAGATGAAAGCATTAGTAGCCCAAACTGCACCCCAGCGTCAACAGACACCAAGTAGCCAGACAAATATAAAAAGCACTTGTAATTATTGCAAAAGATGGGACACTTCGTTAAAGATTGCCCTGTCTTAAAGCACAATTTGGCTACTGGTAAGACCCAGCCACGCCCATATCAGCCAAAACAGAATGATTCCCTAGACAGTTCAACACCTTCAGTTCCACTGACAACACAAATGGCCCAAATGAATATTATAGACAGCGCCTACACTGAATATTACCCAGATTTCTCATGATGTTGCCCAGAGAGAGAAGATGACAAACTGCCCCTAATCCCCATTCCAGTAGATCAGACAGGTCCATTTATAGAGGTCCGACTTCTTGGGGAGGATAGGAAGTTTCTACTAGACACTGGGGCTAGTAAAACAACAATAAGCCATCAAGAGGTCCCAGAGGCTCCTCTCTCGGGTTCAAAAAGTATTTCTCTGGGTTTCTCGGGACAACCTGTGACAAACGTCACGTCAAAGCCACTGCCCTTGCAGGTTGGTCCCCTCATGACAACTACAGATCTTATATTGACAAAATCATGTCCAGAAAACTTGCTTGCTATAAAAACATTGAAAGAATTAGGAGCTGTCATTGTTTGCTCACCTACAGATGTCAGACTATTTCTGCGAGATTTCAAGGGCCACTACACAAGTAGAGAATTAGATGAGCGTTTGAAAGATTTGCCACACACCCTGTGGGCCACTGATTCCACCACAGTAGGATGTATGGAAATAACACCTCACAAGGTTACACTGAAAGAGGGAGCCCAACTACCACGCATAAGGCAATACAAAATTCCACCTCAGGCTGAACAAGCATTAATGTTAATTATTCAGGACCTAATACAGTCAGGTGTGATTAAGGAAACAACTTCTAACATTTGCAATTCCCCTGTTTTACCAGTTCATAAAAAAGTGGAACCAGGAACACCACCTGTCTACAGACTAGTGGTGGATTTGAGAGAGCTCAATAAATGTGTCGTTCCACAACACCCTGTGGTTCCAGACATCTCCACCCTACTCACAGCCATAGATGCGGAAGCAACGCATTTTTCAGTCATTGACTTGAAAAACGCATTCTTTAGCATACCTATTCACCCACACAGTCAATACCTTTTGGCTTCTCCTTACAAGGACGAAGTTTCCAATTCACAAGAGCTCCTCAAGGTTTCACAGAGAGTCCAAGCGTATATAGCCAAGCATTAAAAAGACAACTAGATACTGTTCAAATGCCCACGGATACAGCCATACTACAATATGTTGATGATATCCTCATTACGGCCAGATCTGACGCAGCATGTGCTGAAGCATCACTACTAGTACTAGAATTCCTAGCTGCAAATGGCCATAAAGTTTCCCCTGGTAAGCTCCAATTTTGTTTACAGCAAGTGGCATACTTAGGGCACTTGCTGTCAAAGGAGGGGTCCTTACAGATCAAGGCTGGATGACACCTGAAAGAGCAGTATGGTTTCTACCGGATGCCATGGTACAAGTTATGGTAAACACCATACATGGACCAGCACATCTGGGAGAAAAAGCAATGTTAGACAGCATACAGAATATATGGCACAACAAACATTTGAGAGCTGCAGCCAAACAAAAAGTTAAAACGTGCATGATTTGTAATCAGTTCAACCCAGGAAAAGGCACAAAGGTGGAACAGGGAGGATTCCAACCCCTGACCATCCATTTGAAGTTCTCCAGATGGACTATATCCAGATGGAGAGATGTAGAGGTCACAAGTATGTGCTAGTTGTAGTGTGTGCTCTGACCAGATGGACAGAAGCCTATCCCGTCCCAGATTACACTGCAACGACAACTGCTAAACAATTAGTTAGAGAGTTTTTTCCGAGGTATGGGTTGCCCCGTGTCATCTACTCAGATAACGGCCAACCTTTTTCCTCTGAACTCATGAAGCAAGTGTCTCTTCTGTTAGGGTACACTTGGAAGTTTCACTGTGTAAGACATCCTCATGCAGCAGGTCTAGTAGAAAGGCACAACCAAACTTTGAAGACAAAATTGGCCAAGATATGCACTGACAAAGGCGTGGACTGGATGGTAGCCTTACCGGTTGCCCTCTTCTACATGCGTATGGTAGCCCATTCCAGAACTGGCTTATCTCCATATGAAGTGGTCTTTGGCAGACCACCAAATATGTGGGGTACGCCAAGGCCTAAAAGAATAACTGATGTTGACAGTACTATGCTGACTGACTACCTGGCTTCCTTGATGTCTGCACTCCAATCTTGTCGTTCTCAGGTTGCTGCCACCTTCCCTGACAAAACCAACCCGGAAGAACACGCCATCCGACCCGGGGACTGGGTCCTCGTGAGGAACTTCGACCGGACCAGTCCCCTCCAGGCCAGGTGGAAGAAGCCAAGACTCGTACTACTAACAACACGGACAGCAGTGAAGGTCGAGGGCAGGAAGGGCTGGCTCCACGCAAGCCACTGCCGGAAACATTTTGGACAAAAAGACACTGTTGCTGATGGCCCTGCCAATCCCACTGACATTGTGACTGAACAATCTTTATTGCCTTTGGAACTAACCCCACAACAGGATTACAAATTAAAGTTAAGGTCTGCCATTCGGACTCTGGCTAATTAAGTCCATTGGGCGTCGGTCCAGTGGTGAAGCGGTTGGAGCATGGGAATGGATTTTAACACCTTGACTATGTGGGAGAAAAAAAAAAAAATGAACTCTAGAAAAAGACATAATGGTCCTATTATATGTTTGACAGTATTATTTTTCCTCATGGCAGTTATGACGTGTCTTGGTTGGATTCTCCACACTGTTTTTCCCCCAACACAACACACCTCTCATACACCCAACAGCACTCAGGAACACACCTATCACGACCTACCCCCTCATGAACAAGCCCATAGACTAGCCTTGCGAAACAATACCTTCATACAGATGCTACACCACACTCAGCAAGCCAGTAATAGCACCAATTGTTGGATATGTGGCCGCATCCCACCTCATCAGAAAAAGGGAGGGATGCCTCTTTTTCTTTCCCATTCTCTTATAATGGAACTTGTGAAGCCTGGTTCGCCCTAATAACAGCTGACGCTACTACCCCCACCTCCTGCCCTGACGGAAATAATTCATGCAAGAATGGGTGGCCTTGGGGGATTTAAACAAGGTACTCAATACTGCCTGTTACCCTAATAAGGAGGGAGATCCTCAGGCGACCGGTACAGTCCTAGAAAGTGAAGAATACAAGCAAGGGAACATGACCATGTCCTACAAGATGTTAAATACCAAACCTAAAAGAATGCTGGTTCCCCTTCCATCTCGGTCTCACCAGTAAAAGGACACCTGTGCATCCAGAAAAATGGCTCTGTTCCATTAGGACACAGTGACTGTCATACCACTATAAGTTTTGAAGACAGAGGAAAGTCCTCATTTCTAGCATCTCGCCATACTTATTTCATCTGTGGCCAAACGGCCTATGTGCAGCTGCCCTTGAACTGGGGGGAACTTGCTATATAGCATTCCTGTTACCCCCTGTCTTTGTGGCCCCATCCACTTACCACAGAGACCTCCTAGTGCCCCATGTCAGACATAAAAGAACGATTGATACCTCCTTGGTTGACCAAACGGAAACCTCATGGGAACAGTATACAGATTTTAACAAAGGGTTCTTCTTCTTTGTTGGCCCTGTACAGAACAGCAAGCTTATACGCAGGTTGACAAGGACCTTAGAGGCTGTAGTAAACCAGACGGCGTCTGCCCTGGGGAGCTTAACCCAGGAGCAGTCTGCCATACGATTGGTTACTCTCCAAAATCGCCTTGTCCTTGACATCATCTTGGCTGACAGAGGCGGAGCCTGTAAAATTATAGGCTCTAGCTGCTGTATATTTATTCCTGATAATTCCCCATCTGTATACACGGCCATAACAAAATTACACAAGATAGCCGTAAGTTTACATCAAGAACCTGGCACTTGGACGTGGTCTGACTGGTTCTGGAAGATAATATCGTCCTGGGGATGGCAACTGCTGTCAGCAGCAGGCATAATATTCCTGATAATAACTGGATGCTGCCTTTGCATCCAATGTGGTCCTGCCCTATGCGGTCTATGCGCTGCAAAATGCATTCCTAAACCACTTGTCCAGCAGAGAGAAAGGGAAAGAATCATGTTACAAGAATGTATAAATGATCTCATGCAAATTGAGATATAATGTAGGTACACTCTGGGGCAAGGAGGGAATGTGGAAATAAAATCTATAATTATGCCCCTTCGCTGCCCTCTGCGCGATCTAATTATGCCCCTTTGCGCGATCCCCTTTGCGCGATTAATAATTGCCCACATTAAAAGCCGGCACCATTTTGTTTTTAATTCACCCTTTGGTGTCCCAAGACCCCGAGCACGAGCACGACACCCCTGCACCTGGTTTTCCTCATTTTCACCATCTGTCTCTGTGGTTTCTGCCAAGTCCGGGAAACCAGTACATGAGTTCCTGCTCCCCGCAGAGATGGTTCATGTTTCTGACATGAAGCACGAGCACAAACCCCCAAATGAGGAAGCCTTCCCCTTCCAACTGTCAGACTATTTCACATCGCAAGTCCCCTCACGAAGCCTAAGACACGCCCCCATTTCTTCACACTCTGCTCCTCTTGCTGAATCTTTGTTCCTCTATCTGCCACGACCTGTTTGTTCCTCTATTTTGCCTCGTGACCAAGACTGTATAAATATTCTGCTGTTGAAAATAAACCCCCACTTAAAGAGAGGGACTTGAGAGATTGCTCCTGTGCCCGCTTGGTGCTGGAAGCGCTCCCTTTAACTCGAGTTATTGGTCTTCTCCTCCTTCATTTGAGCACCACGGACTCCTCGCTTTGCATTGACAAGAAATTATGATTTATTAAGCATAGAAATTCAGAAATGAGGTAATAAGTAAATTTAATTTACCACAAGGTGTTGAAGACAAGGGAGAGCCTCCCCTCAGATGAGTACATGTTGTTTATTTGATGAGGTTCTGAAGTAACTGAACCTGGGAGAAGTGGAGCATCACTTAAAATTGTTCTACTTATGGTAAGTGTGATGAGTAGATAACAACAGTTGCCTGTCTCCGGGGATTACCTTCAAAAGAAGGGCACTGAGAGAGGAAGGGACCCTTCCCTTCTTTCTTTCTTTGCTTCTTCTCTCTCTCATTGGCTGCCGACTTTCAGTGCCCCTTCTTTCTCCCAGCAGTCCCGCCGTCATTAGGCTCATCTGCTGCCACCAGTCTCTGATGCAAGCACTTTACATAGGACAAGTTAAGAATATAAAGTGATATTTAGTAGCAAACAGCGACAGGGGTTTATGAGCTTTAAAATGTGAAAATGCAGTCATATCAATCTGTTCTAAGCTTCCCCATGTCAGTCTCCTGTTCTAAGTTCTTCCATGTCAGTCTCCTGTTCTAAGTTCTTCCATGTCAGTCACCTGTTCTAAGTTCTTCCATGTCAGTCACCTGTTCTAAGTTCCTCCATGCCAGTCGCCTGTTCTGAGCGCACCCATGTCAGTCTCCTGTTCGAAGCTCCTCCATGCCAGTCTCCTGTTCTAAGCTCCTCCATGCCAGCCATGCCAGTCTCCTGTCTAAGCTCCTCCATGCCAGTCTCCTGTTCGAAGCTCCTCCATGCCAGTCTCTTGTTCTAAGCTCCTCCATGCCAGTCTCTTGTTCTAAGCTCCTCCATGCCAGTCGCCTGTTCTAAGTTCCTCCATGTCAGTCTCCTGTTCGAAGCTCCTCCGTGTCAGTCTCCTATTCTAAGCTCCCAGTGTCAGTCTCCTGCTGTAAGCTCCTCCAGGTCAGTCTCCTGTTCTAAGCTCATCCATGTCACTCTCCTGCTGTAAGCCCCTCCATGTCAGTCTTCTGATTTAAGCTCCCCATGTCAGTCTCCTGCTGTAAGCTCCTCCATGTCAGTCTCCTGTTCTAAGCTCCTCCATGTCAATCTCCTGTTCGAAGCTCCTCCATGTCAGTCTCCTGCTCTGAGCTCCTCCATGTCAATCTCCTGCTCTGAGCTCCTCCATGTCAATCTCCTGTTCTAAGCTCCTCCATGTCAGTCTCCTGTTCTAAGCTCCCCCATGCCAGTCTCCTGTCTAAGCTCCTCCATGTCAGTCTCCTGTTCTGAGCTCCTCCATGTCAGTCTCTTTGTTTTACATTTAGGTGTCAGGCTGAGCTCAGCATTACAATAGTTTACAGGTAAAAGGAGACACCATCATGTGCCGAGGGGTAGGCAAATATGGTAATGAACAGCTCTCACATAGTAGGTCAAGCCAGCTGTGGGATCACAGTGCCATCATCTGAGCTGCTATTTCTATGTAGCTCTCTTTCTGGAGGTGAGTGGGTGGGCACAACTGGTTTTAGAAACTTTCTAACGCCGTGAGCCTCACAGGGTTCTTGACAGATTGAACCAAAATTCAGATTCTTGCCATGGTCTTTGCATCTCTTCAACAGGACCTGGCCTGGAGAACAGTGCTGACAGTAGAGTTGGGTGTGTGGATTCAGTGCAGGAATAGCAGGAGCAGTGTTTAATTTGCAAAAAAGTGCCAGGGCCCTTGTCAGGAGGCCACTGCCACTTGCACAACTCATTGCAACTACCAGCACTGCCAATGACAGAACCTACACAACTACTAACCCTCACACTGGTACAAGTGTGACAATTTAGACTGATTGAGGCCCCCAAAGCTATAATAATGGCTTGGACGACATGTATTAGTTATTTTAAATAAATAAACAAAAGTTGTGCTGCTCGTCTCTAAATTACACAAACACCGCCACCATGTGGCATCTTTCAAAAGTGCTGATGTTGACGATTAAGTGCCGGTGCCGAGCACCGGAAACCACTGGTTCATATTAAGCACTGACCAGGAAACGGCTGAGGTTTTGCAAGAGTTGAGGTGCAATGGTACATCTTAATGTGGATGTCACAGCTGGAATGGCAGGCGGCCTGCAAGTCAGGAATGAGGTGCACTGCCAAGCTGTGTGAATACTTCTGTTGAATTAATAGGAGTCACTGTAAAGTTTAGAACCGAGGTGCATTAGCAGAGCAGTCAAATGGTATTAGACTCTTAAAAATGGAGGTCACAACTGAGAGGCACCAGCAGGACTGTGCCTCAGTGCTGTCATCGCAAGATTGTACATTTTAAGAGCTGTGATCGTCAGGAATGAGGTGCACTAGCAGAGCCTTAGTACTGGATGGCATGTTGTGATGTAGGTCACGGCTGTGGTGCACTAGCAGAGCTGTGAGAGCCTCTTAGTACTGGATGGCATGTTGTAATGCAGGTCACGGCTGAGGTGCACTGGCAGAGCTGTGAGAGGCTCTTAGTACTGGATGGCATGTTGTAATGCAGGTCACGGCTGAGGTGCACTGGCAGAGCTGTGAGAGGCTCTTAGTACTGGATGGCATGTTGTAATGCAGGTCATGACTGAGGTGCACTGGCAGAGCTGTCAGGAGCTCTTAGTACCGGATGGCATGTTGTAATGTAGGTCATGGCTGTGGTGCACTAGCCGAGCTGTCAGGTGGTTCTAGTACCGGATGGCATGTTGTAATGCAGGTCATGGCTGAGGTGCACTGGCAGAGCTGTCAGGTGGTTCTAGTACCGGATGGCATGTTGTAATGCAGGTCATGGCTGAGGTGCACTGGCAGAGCTGTCAGGTGGTTCTAGTACCGGATGGTATGTTGTAATGCAGGTCATGATTGAGGTGCACTGGCAGAGCAGTGTGTAAATATCACTGCAGGAAAAGCAGGTTGTGCTGCAGAGCCGGAATGAGGTGCATTGACAGATTTGCGGGTGAGCTATGTGCAGGATTAGCAGGGTGTGCTGCAGGATGGGATTACATTGCATTGGCAGAGCTGTGTGTGATTCTCAGTGCAGGCATAGCAAGGGATGCTCAGGTCAGGATTGAACTGCACTGGCAGATCTGAGAGTCTCAGTGCAGTAACAGTAGTGGGTGCTATAGTAGTGCAGTGGTAGAGCTGTGCACAGGTGCCATGTAGGACATACAGTGTTGAGACGCAGTGGCAGAAATGTGTCTGTCATACTACAGGAACATCAGGGTTTGCTGTTGGACAGGGTTGAGATGCACTAACAGAGCACTGCAGGAATAGCAGGAGGGCTGCAGGTCAGAATTGAGGTGCACTAGCAGAGCCTTGTGTGGGGGTCCCAGCTTTGAATAGCTGGTTGTGCTGTAGATTACTTTTGGGGTACATTGGCAGACCGGTGTAAGGTGGAGTGAAGGAGTATCAGGGGGCGCATTAGGTAAGGTTTGATGTGCACTGGCAGAGCTGTATGTGGGTCTCTGTGTATGATTAGCTGGGTGCGCTGCAGGACCAGTGTGAGGTGCTTTGGCGAATATGTCTCATTACATCGCGATCCATTACATTGCGTGCTTTTACAACACAGTTGTTACAACGACCACGTTGTTAGTACGCGATGCATTTACATCGCAAGTCACTACAACAACTTACACTAGGGGGCGCGCTGGACTTAGGAATAGTATTAATTACTATTCCTACTCCAGTTTGCGCAACAGAAGGGAAGGTGTTGGAATTCATTTCCGTTACCTCAGCGCCCCCTAGTGCAAGTCGTTGTAATGACTTGCGATGTAAATGCATCGCGTACTAACAACGCGGCCGTTGTAACGACTGTGTTGTAATGGTAGTGCGATGTAATGACAGCGTTGTAAACACTGTTTCCCGCTTTGGCAGAGCTGTATGTGAGTCTCTGTGGATGATTAGCTGGGTGTGCAGCAGAACAGGTTTGAGGTGCATTGGCAGAGCTCCTTGTGGGTCTCTTTGGATGATCAGCAGGGTGTGCAGCAGGGCAGGTTTGAGGTGCTTTGGCAGAGCTCCTTGTGGGTCTCTGTGGATGAGCAGCTGGGTGTGCAGCAGGGCAGGTTTGAGGTGCATTGGCAGAGCTTCTTGTGAGTCTCTGTGGATGATCAGCTGGGTGTGCTGCAGGGCAGGCGTGAGGTGCTTTGGCAGAGCTCCTTGTGGGTCTCTGTGGATGATCAGCTGGGTGTGCAGCAGGGCAGGTTTGAGGTGCATTTGCAGAGCTTCTTGTGAGTCTCTGTGGATGATCAGCTGGGTGTGCTGCAGGGCAGGTTTGAGGTGCATTGGCAGAGCTCCTTGTGAGTCTCTCTGGATGATCAGCTGGGTGTGCAGCAGGGCAGGTTTGAGGTGCATTGGCCGAGCTGTATGTGAGTCTCTGTGGATGATCAGCTGGGTGTGCTGCAGGGCAGGTTTGAGATGCATTGGCAGAGCCCCTTGTGGGTCTCTGTGGATGATCAGCTGGGTGTGCAGCAGGGCAGGTTTGATGTGCACTGGCAGAGCTCCTTGTGAGTCTCTGTGGATGATCAGCTGGGTGTGCTGCAGGACAGGTTTGAGGTGCATTGGCCGAGCTGTATGTGAGTCTCTGTGGATAATCAGCTGGGTGTGCACAGAACAGGTTTGAGGTGCATTGGCAGAGCTTCTTGTGAGTCTCTGTGGATGATCAGCTCGGTGTGCTGCAGGGCAGGTTTGAGGTGCATTGGCAGAGCTCCTTGTGAGTCTCTGTGGATGATCAGCTGGGTGTGCTGCAGGGCAGGTTTGAGGTGCATTGACAGAGCTCCTTGTGAGTCTCTGTGGATGATCAGCTAGGTGTGCAGCAGGGCAGGTTTGAGGTGCATTGGCAGAGCTCCTTGTGGGTCTCTGTGGATGATCAGCTGGGTGTGCAGCAGGGCAGGTTTGATGTGCACTAGCAGAGCTCTTTGTGAGTCTCTGTGGATGATCAGCTGGGTGTGCAGCAGGGCAGGTTTGATGTGCACTGGCAGAGCTCCTTGTGAGTCTCTGTGGATGATCAGCTGGGTGTGCTGCAGGACAGGTTTGAGGTGCATTGGCCGAGCTGTATGTGAGTCTCTGTGGATAATCAGCTGGGTGTGCACAGAACAGGTTTGAGGTGCATTGGCCGAGCTGTATGTGAGTCTCTGTCGAAGATCAGCTGGGTGTGCAGCAGAACAGGTTTGAGGTGCATTGGCAGAGCTCCTTGTGAGTCTCTGTGGCTGATCAGCTGGGTGTGCTGCAGGGCAGGTTTGAGGTGCACTAGAAAAGATGTGGGTGAATTTCATTGTCTGAGTAGCAGAGTGTGCTGAAGGATAAGATTGATGTGCACTGTAGGAGTTATGTGTGGGTCTCAGTGTAGAAATAGCAGGGTTTGGTGTAGTGGAACGTTGAGGTGCACTGGCAGAACCAAGTGGGGGGATGAGGTGCACTGAAAGAGCTATGTGTGGCACATTGCAGGAATGCCAGGGGGTGTTGTTTGCAGCATTGCTAGGCGGTCCAGTTTTGAATAGATGATTGAACTGCATGATTAGGGGGCATTGGCAGTTCTGTGTATGCTGCAGGGCAGAGGTTGAAGGGCGGGAGCAACAGGTAAGGTTTAGGATGCATTAGCAGAGGCCTATGTTTATCTCAGTGCATAATTAGCAGGGAGTGATGCAGGAGAGGATTGAAGTGCACTGCCGGAGATGTTCCTTCCCCTCTCCTCTTGCACACCCTTCACTCTCCTGTTTGTCTCTCAGCTTTTTCTCAGGCCTCCTTTTACCACTTCTACTCCCACTCCCTGCCTCTCACTTACAGCTCCACTCTCCCATGCCTCCTCTCCTTTTGCCTTTCTCTGCACTTCTGCACATATCTAATGCCTCCCAGCTCTTGATTAGGAGGGTGTGCTGCAGGACAGGGTAGAGGTGCACTGGCAGAGCTGGGTGTGGGTCCCAGTCTTCAATAACAGGTGGTTCTGCAGAACAGACATAGGATGCACTGGTAGAGCAGAGGGGAGCCTCTCGGTTAAACTACCAGTGCAGCCGGGCATTGCACGTGACCAGGTGCTGCAGGACAGGGTAGAGGTGCACTGGCAGAGCTGTGTGTGGGCCCCAGTCTTCAATAACAGGTGGTTCTGCAGAACAGACATAGGATGCACTGGCAGAGAAGAGGGGGAGCCTCTCGGTTAAACTACCAGTGCAGCCGGGCATTGCACGAGACCAGGTGCTGTGGATCCACCTCAAAGATGCTCACAGGTATACCATCTCCCTGCCCATAGCTTACAAGCAGGGTTGCCATCTTGTAAAATACCAGCAATGTGTTCACATTTTAAGATTCTGTAATGTTCCGGACATTATATTTTTAAAAGAACTTTATTCAAAATTGTTTGTATTAATTCTTAACATAGCTATTCTATCTTGGTTTACTCTAATTATCAGTCTGAGATCATCAAGGCAGCTCTAGAGCGCATTTTAAAGTGATATCTTCTTATTTTTATTTACTGTTTGAAATATGTACTGATAGGGGGAAACTTATCAGCTTTAGATGATTTTCAAAATTTGTGTTCCAGACAGGACATTAAAATACTAGTAATGCTGGTACATTATCAGCCAGGTGTTAACCCTACCTACAACAGCTCCCAGGAGCCTGGCACCCTCCAACCTGGCAGGAGCAGCTCAAGACAGTCTCTTACTGCTCGACCACTGGGCACGCATCAAACCTGTCCCCTGCCTTAGTCCTGCCCTCAAATATTTACCCAACCCTTCTTCCCTTCTCCTGCTCGCGTTCCACTTCTTTTCCTTCTCATCACTCCTTTACTCGCTTCTCGCCTTCCCTCATCCTGCCCTCTGTCCCACCCCTTCCACCTCAACCATAACTTTATCCATCTTCCATTCCTTCTGTCCTACCCTTTCCAGCCCTCTTTACCTGTGGAATCCTCCCTCTGTTCCTGACCTTTACCTTCCTCTAGCTCTCTCCTATTCCTTCTGCTACATCAGATGAAGCCCTTTCCTCATGCACTTCCTTTACACCTCGTTCCTTCTTTGTCCTCTTTCTGCTCTCTTAAACCACTTGCCTAAGTCTCCCTATTCTTCTAGTACACTTTACTCCTCCTTACATTTCTCCCAGAGACTCGCCCCCTTTTCTGCTGTCCCTTCTGTCCGTTCCTCTCTCCTCTTTCACTCCCTTCACCTTCGTCCCTTCTTCAGCTCTCTTCATCAACTTTTCCTCTTCACCTTCTGCACTCACCTTCTGCTCCCACTCCTCTTCCTCACAACTCTACTCTTATCTGCCTGCTTTCCCTTCTGTTCTTCCCTTGCCCCTCTGCACACAACTTATTCTTCTGTACTTTTTTTGTACTCCTCTCCACGAGGAGCGTCCCGTTCAGGTAAGAGCGGTGGAGTGGGGCGAGTCGACAGACGACAACGAGAGAAAATGAAGGGGCATATTAGCAAGGGCTGGCGATATAATTATCGCCGCTTTAGCGTCCGTTTTCGGGCGATAAGCGGCGATAATTATATCGCAATATCATCAAGGACACGCTAGCGCGTGTTTCCTTGATGTAGAGCCCGTTTTTCACAGCCTCGCATCGCTAATGAGATGCAAAGAAGGCGTGGCTGTGAAAACAGCACATGAAAATATCGCGAAGGCAGCTTCGCGATATTAACAAGGAGGTGCAGCGATAAAAAAATCGCGCTACCTCGGCCTTAACGCTGGAATTTAACGTCTGTTAAATTCCAGACTAAGGCATACTAATAATGGTAGGTGGATTATGCTGATACGACCACAGGGTCGTATCAGCAATGTTATCGCTGTTTTCCATGGAACATCGCTGGAAAACCAGCGATGTTCCATGGCAAGCACCGCTATCGCTGAAATATTATCGCCATAGCGCTATGCATTGTAAATATAGCGTTATCATGGCGATAATTTTCAGCGATAGCCGGTGATAATATTTCTATCGCTATGTGGGGCCAGCGATAATTATCGCTGGCCCTTGTTAATATGCCCCTCTATTTTAAATAAGAAATCCACTTACTTTGCGCTTGCCGCATCGCCACGAGCGCAAGATAAGTGTTTTTCTTTTTTTTCAAATTTTATTTTCCCTCGTCATCTGTCAACTCTCCCTCCCCTTACCCCCGCTCTTACCTGACAGGCCGCTCCTGCTCTCCTCCCCTGCTACTATTCATTTCTCTCCCTTATCCATGCCACTTTTCCGGCTCTCCCTTCTGATCTCTTTCCTGTCCCCATTCCTACCTCACCTCTCCATCTCCCCTCCCTGCTCTCCCAGGCCTGGTTCATAGAACAGCAGGACCAGATGCCAGGCCACTGTGAGGCATTGTAACCAGTCTAGATACAAATTATTTTACATAGTATTCTGTAATCCCTGTATAAAAGCTGTTTCTAATTTCTTTATAATCAGGTACTTATGACCCACCCTGTCGCTGATTATAAAGAAATTACATCAGAACTCAACTATAATAACTTATTACAGTTGAGTTCTGACATCACAAAGCATGCTGCCTGACCCAGCAGCCAGAGGACGTGCAGGTCAGGTCATGGAGCATAATTAAAGCAACAGTTTAAAAAAGTGGCTTTACTTTCTTCTGTTGTTTAGCTGTACAGCCACAACAAGATAGGATTATATTTATGGCAATATGTTTCTTTTTGCACTCCTTCGGTATGTAGAGAAAAGTTAGAATCTCTATACACATTCTTTTTTTTTTTTTTAAGTGACTTGTATTAAACTGATTCTAATATTTGTTTGCAACAAATATCTCACAGCATTTTTGATGTGTTTAATTTAGGACTAGAGATTATATTTGTATGCTTCATGTTGGCAAACATGCTCTCTCTTTATATGAAAGAGCTGGTACCAAGCATTTAAGTGGTTTGTGGGAATGGAGATGGCGTGACCATGTATAATAAGGGATAAAGTACCCCCTTCAGTACATAAGAATGTTGCAAGTCATCTCAAAGTTTCATAACCTCATAAAGGCCTTCAGCCTCCTTCCTCTATAGGGTGAAGGAACTCCTCTGTGACTTTTAATATACTTATAATGTACGGCAGAGAGTACTTTATTCAATATATTAATTAGTGGGCAATTATTGTAGGGGAAGTACAGGACAGTGTAGGCTGATCGGGCCCCAATAGGCCCCTGTTGGCTATGGCCATGAGCAGAGCTCTCATGTATGCTGTTTACATCTTTAGAAACTCAAGACTACAAGTATCACGGTGCACACAATGGACCAAACTATAGCCTTCTCCATGGAATTGGGAAAGAGAGCATCTCTGCTCTGGCATCTATGGATCTTCCCTGGCTCTTAGTGTAGACTTGCCCAATTACCTGTGAACCTTTGAGGGTAAAGAAAGGCACATTGCTTACACCAAGGGTTACAAGATAGCTCCACATCACCAAGGACCTTACAACTTTCCGGAGCCACTCACCATGCGATATGATGGCCTGCTCAAGACCTATCTTTTAAGTGGCACTGGCCTGTCAGAAAATCTCCCAAATTTATCATAGCTCTGTCCAACCCAGGCTTTAAAACTGAACCTGTAGTCCCCAGTGTGCTCCCCATCTCCTGTAGCTTGAAGACACTTTTTCAAAATGTGTGTGTATCTCGAGACGCACTAAAAGTGGGGACATGGGCAGGATTAGTTTTAGTGTGTACTAATCAATCTGCTGCAGACATATGCATGCACATTGCACCTCACAAGATGAAATCCATGTTTACCATCATAACCCTCGACCTTTTGACTGTGTTAATATGTTATTAAAACAGATTCAGTATACATGCACAATGCAATACAATATTTCCAGGTACATGTTAAAAACTACTATTCAATTTAGTAAGTAGGCGATACACTTGTAAAAAAAAACATTTTACTCCTTTTTCCTTGCTTGCAAAGTAAATGACCTTCAGCAAAGCACAGTTGATTAAGGCTCTCATTGCCTGCGAAGAAAATTGCCTTGAGTGTAGGTACTGTTAGGTACTTGTAAGCAGAAGCTTATTGTATCTTACCCGCTTGCAAAATATGTTCTCTGGTTATTGAACAGAAGCTGGTTGGGTTCCCACTCTTGCAGAAGTAGGTGAACCGAAGTGGGATCTTGACAGGAAAATAGCTCATACTTAGAGGAGAGAGATAGCTAAGCTACAACATAGTTCCAAGGAACGTGATAGTGCTTACTTATAAATTTGCAGAATAAGAAGTGCATTGAATCTGATTGCTATATGCCTATTTGATAGTCACACTTCCTAACTGTATTCTGTAGCAGACATTTTTAATATTATGGCACATATACGTAAAGAAATATTAAAATTCACAAATACAATTGTATAGAAGGAGTGTTTCCTTATGAGAGGAACTGTTGAGCTGTTTTTGACGTAATAATTCATAATGAAAATCCCTATGAACAGTCTTTATGAGGAAGGGTTTTCTATAGAAATGTGCATGTAAAAAAACCTATACACAAACTATAGACTAGTTCCATTGCACAAAGCATCCTGTTTACAATATACAAACCTTTGTGACTGTAGAGAGGTTTGCTGGCTCTAGCTGGAGTGTTGAAGAATAACCAACATCCTTCATGTGACTGTACTGGTACTCCTTTCATCCTCCTATGGGATGGGCTTTAAATGGGTATGATGAACAGTACCACAAAGACCCAAGGCTTGTGCCACAAGCACTGTATAAAAAGCAAAATCTTCTTACTGGCATAAAATCAATTCACATTTTTTCCTAGCAACCGTCATGGACTTGCCTGACTGATTTGGTTGAGGCTTGGAGCAAGGATGCTGTTGTGTTACTGGCTCGTGTGCATAGCAGCCAGTAACAACTGAACTTGTGGTTTCACACTACCACTTATATATGTGTATCTACAATTCCTTTGTATATTTGTTGAACTTGTTAACTTGCTATTTCTAGCACAGTAAGTTTGCATTTGTTCATACATTCCAAGTTCCCCTCACAGCATGCAAGGCACCAGCAATTTGCGACAATTAGTGCCGCTAGTAAATCCCAGGTAAACTCCTGATCTCCAATTTTGAGGCCATCCTCAGTCTGTTGTTCTACATGTTGCTATGAATGAACTTAGAACCTTCATATTTAATAGATTAATACTATTCATTGAAACTGTAATTTTCAGCGAGGATGACCCTTTGTCAGAACTTACTCATGAATAGGTGCTGGGGGTTTGTGGATCCACATAAGGGTCAAAAATCATCGGGCGATTTGGTACTTCTGGTGTTCAGGGGATAGAGATTGGGGAGTTTTGACTGCAGGTATTGGCATCCTACCTGGTGTACCCTCTGTAGGAAATAGGCGTTAGACCAAAGCAAGATGGTGTCCAGGTTTGCTTCTGGGTCAACGTGAGCAGAGCATTATTTAAGGACTACATTCTCAAGGAATCTTTGCCTGGCAACTGTGCATGTTGGTGAGTTTTTTGATACTCGTTCCAGTTCACTGCCAGTTTTCCTCCAGTCTGTATGTTTATTATTTTCTAGTGTTCCTGCAGGTAGCTTCCTCAGGCAGAATGTTAGAAATGGGGGTCTCTAGTTGGCAGTGGTATATACCCTGTCCAAGCAGGGACCCTTTCTCCTAAACAGGATAAGAGGATTGATTACACACCCAAGATAACCTCTACTCACTCTCTTGGTAGCTTGGGACAAGCAGGCAGGCCTATCTCAGAGGCAATGTGCAAAGCATTTGTACATAACACATGCAGTAACACAGTGAAAACACTACAAATGGACACCACAACAATTACAAAAATAAAGTATCTTTATCTAAACCAAACAAGACCAAAACGCCAAAAATCCAGTATACACAACTCAAAATATGAAGTTTTAAAGGTTTAAGCAATTTTGTCCATACAAAATTATGCATGCGGTGATTTTACACAAAGTACCTTCAGATGTGTCAAAATTCACAAGGCAAAACATCCGCAGAGGAGGGAATCTTTTTCTACCATCATTGTCCATATTACTAGTCTTACCTAGAAGGGAGCAGAAGCAAAACAGGAAGAAGCATTTACATTGTGAAAGCCTGTGCTCCAGACCTTCATCATCCAGATATTTCCTTGCATTTCATTGTAGAAACCGATACTTCCACCACAGCCATTGGAGATACCTGGTCTCGAAGGGATTAAAAGTTTGAAGTTTTGCACCCAGTAGAGTATTATTCTCTAACTTCCTCTGAAACCTAACAGCTCTGTATGATATGTCATCATGAATTATTGTCCATCAAAGATGCTTTTGGACATTGGAGACATCATTTAGAAGGAGCTAACTATGACGTTGAAATTTGGACAGACAATAAAAACCTTGGTATCCTTAAGTAGTTGTAGTGTGAAAATCATAAACATGCACGTTGGATGTTATTCTATTTTTGTTTTCATTTCCCCATCCGTTATAGACCAGGAAATATGGAACAGCAGATGATTTCTGAAGGAATGGAAAAGACATCAATGAATCACCACCCTGTTAATCCGTCCTAAGGTGCATACCAGTCTCATCACACCTGATAACTTCTTGGAAGCAATCAAAGAAGCTCAAAAAGAGCAGCAGAGCCAAAATTAAGATGCTGTCACTAACAGATTCTTTGCAGAGAAAAGTTGTTTGTACCCACTAAGGAGCTACAAGATCAAATTCTGCATTGGTGTTACAATACTGCTGTGTCTGGTCACCTGGGAATAGATGCACAGAAGAATTAACTGCACGTTCATGCTGCTGGCCAAAGATGAGAAATACTATCCAAGAGTATGTTGGCACATGTGTTGTCTGTTTGTAGTCAAAGAATGTTTCTGGAAAACCTGTAGGTGTTTTGCATCCCCTATTGACTCCTTCTCAGCCATGGTCAACCTTATCTATGAATTTCACTGTGAATTTGCCACACTGAAACACATATAGAATCTTAAGGGTGGCAATTGACTCATTTACTAAAATGGGGTATTTCATACCTTCTAAGTCCCTTCCTTAAGCTCCGGTTTAGGTTAAAGTTTTCATGCAGGGGATAGTTTGTCTGCAAGGCCTCCCTGAGGTTAATACGTTAGATAGAGGGACACAATTTACTTCCAGGTTTTGGTCAGTTCTAGTGCACCTTTTGGAAGTGAAGTTATATAAATCTTGTAGTTATCATCCTCCATCGAATGGGCAGACAGAAAGAGTGAACCAGGCAAAAGAACAACATCTCACATGCTTGTGACCAAGTTCAAGGTGGTTGGAGTAGATGGATTCCTTTTGCTGAATGTATGTAAAATAATTAATTACACAGTTCCTTAAAAATATCACCAGTCTATTGTTCTAATGCATTTCATCATTGCATGTAACCCACTCAAGAACCCTCGAGGTCTTTCCCCTCTGTCAAAGAACTGGTTTCATCAATCCATAAGACACAAAAGAACATTGTTCAACAACTGAATGCAGCTAGGAGAGCCTACAAATGTTACGGTGATTGCCATCACCAACTTGACCTTACCTACAAAATGAGAGATTCAGTATGGCTTTCCACCCATCGTTCACGTCTTCCAGGATATCATGTGAAATTAAAATCCAGATTTGTTGGACCCTTCCCAATTGCATAAATAATTACCTAAGTAGCAATATCCTTCTCATTGCCCACACACTGGCACATCCACCCAGTTTTCTAGGTCTCTTTATTAAAGCCATCTCTTCCCAAGCCACTTCCTTCTACCCCTCCATCTCCACCAGTGGTTGATAACGAGGAACCTGAGTATGAAGTTCATTCCATCCTTAATTCTAGGAGAGTACGAGGTCAACTACAGTATCTCAAAGACCGAGTGGAGTATGAATAAGCTGACAGATCATGGGAACCTGTCTCATTTGTTAATGCTCCTTGCGGGGGTTAAGACCTTTCTTCATCAGTTTCCCAACAGACCGAGTGGATCTTTGAGGTTGGAAAAGCTGTCAGGACTTGCTCAAGAATAGGTCTCAGAAGATTGCGTATCCACAGGTGGATCAGGAATTAGAAGGCAACTTTTGTGGTCGCAGGTATTGGCATCCTACCTGTCCCAAGTTGATGGAAGTTCTCTGTATATGGACTAGGTTTCCTTCCTAGTTAAAATGGCAGACCAGTATTTAAGGACTACAATCTCAACCAGTCTTTGCCTGACAACTGTGTGTATTGTTGCGTTATTGGATCCTCATTCCAGTTCACACCTGGCTTCCCTTCCGCTTGCACTTTTATTGTTTTCTAGTGTACTTGCAGGTACCTCCCTTAGGCAGGAATCATGGTGCAATTGCAGTCCAGCCTGGATCCAGCCTGTTGGTAACACTGTCCCAGAGCCATCAGGTGATAAGTGTATGTTGTTAACTGTTTCTGACTTGCTAAATTTCCAATTTAAAAGTTATTCAATGCTTTTACCTTTTGCTTATAGGCAGCATAATAGTCTTCATCCAAACGTACATTCCAGTATGCCTCCCTTACCGTCTCTCTCTCCCCTGTTTCCCCAGGGCCTGATTCTATCTATGTCTGTATTTCAGTAAACACAAGGGATCTTAGGGTTCAGGGAACTCGGGCATGGCTATTTGGATACCAGTTTTAGCCTTAGTTTTGGCACCTTCAACTCCCAGGAAAATTACTGCTGTCTGGATTTCCTATGGTGGATGCGAATACTGATGGCATACCTCCATGAGTGCCTGAATACAAGCACTTAGCAATTGTACATATACTATGAATGAGAGCCAAAGGAATAAAGAAGGGAGCAACACTTAAACACAACTCATGCTCCGGAACGCCATAAAATTCTCTATGAGGCAAGTCCATCACCTATAGCAGAACACAGTACATTTAATGTCTCCCTCAGTTTAGCATATTAAACAATAGCAAGTGGTAATTCTTGTGATATATACTCATCACTGTAGACTATTGTAGACGAGAGGTGGAGCTTTACTCTCAACATGAGTACTTGAGTAATGAAGCAAAGGGCATTTGGGGGAAATGAATCAGCAGGACTTCATAAACCTGTCGATGAGGAATGAGGTTGTAGAGGGGAAAGGCAAGAAGCAAGGTCACTGAGAGCATCCAAACACAACAAACGTGCATGGCGGGAAGCTGAGTGCCAACTGGTATGGTAGCAAAGGAGCCCAACAAGATGCATGATTTCCAGGTAAGGAGGAGCTGGCTTGAACTGATTATATACTGTCTCTGCCGGGGCTTAAACCGAAAGTAATGTGTCACATGCCTCCACCATCATGGATAGGGAAAATCTCCAAACGGTAAGAGACACCATGAAGAACACCAATTATATATAGGTTTAATAAAGTAACAAAGAGTGAGGATGGATTCCATAGTCTCAGGGTATTTGAGTCATGCCACGTGTACTTCAGGCTAAAATATTTTTTTGTGATTATTGGTGTCATGAATTCTAGCACAGCAGTGTGGGTGATCTCCAAGACGGTCAATAGGGTGAAAATAATTTAAATCATTTTTAACCCTGTCATGCTGTTATATCTCAATTTTACAATGTTTTAAATGCACCTCACCTCACATTGGGAAAGCCCAATCATGGTATAATAAAGAGTGTAGACTCAAAAGGAGGGCTTTGGCAGCAGCTATTAGAACAAAGAAGGGTATAGCCATTACACTGGCTAGGAAAGAATACAGAGAGGCGCAGCGAAGAGCAAAAATAGACTGGGATGAAGCTAGATGGCAAAAGTTAAAATGTGCGAGTCTTGCAAGGGACACTAATCTATTTTGGACACTGGTCAGGAGGACAAATAGAGGAGAAGTAGACCAAATCCTCAATCATATTACCCCTGATGCTTGGTGTGTTCATTTTGGCAACCTCTATTCTGGGCCTAATAACACATGCATAGATAGTTACTCTCTAACTAATTCTAGGACCAATGATAGAAGCATAGGTGGTGTCCCCTCGTTTAATTTTAGGCCTGTTGAGGGTGATCTTTTCACGCTAAAAGAAGTAAAGGTGGCTATAGGTAGGATGGTTCCTGCAAAGGCCCCGGGACCAGATGGCCTACCTGGCGATCTGTTTTTAGCTGACCAGGATAAATGGGCAGAGTACGTCCTCCTCTTAATCAATTCCATCTCTAGAGGATGCCCAGTCCCAGAATCATGGAAGGGGGCAGAGGTAGTGCCCATCTACAAAAAGGGAGAAAGAGAAGACCCTTCCAACTACAGACCAATTAGTCTTATAGACTCAATGCAAAAGGTAGTTGGGAGGGTAGTCTTACAGCGAATCCAGGCCTGGGCTGAGGAGGAGGATATCCTCTCCGAGTATCAGGCGGGTATCCGGTCCAATACGAGCACGGTGGACCAGGTTTTTAGATTTCTCATGATCCATGGGAAAGTGGTAACGGTAGGCAAGGGCAGTCTTTATCTTGCTTTTATCGATCTGAGGACTGCCTTTGACTTGGTTCCTAGGAAAAGAGTATGGGAAATATTGCGAGAGATGGGTATCCCTCTAATAATCCTTAATCTCCTAGAGAGGCTTCATGAGGGCAATTATGCCCAGGTAAGATGGGGGTCCCAAGGGCAGCTCACTAGAAAGATCCCAGTAAACAAGGGAGTTCGCCAGGGCTGCGTGATGGCACCCACCCTGTTTTCTTTATATGTAAACGGGGTGGTCAGCTTTTTACAAGAAACACAAGCCGATGCCCCTGCCCTGGCAGGCAAAAAAGTGCCAACTCTCCTGTTTGCTGACGATACACTGCTCATCTCTAAGACCCCTGCAGGTTTGCAAACCCTCTTAAATAGGTTCCAAACCTTCTGCAATTCCCGGGGGTTGATTATAAATACAACGAAAACAAAACTAATGACCTTTAACCCCCACAAATCGTTTAGGAATAATTTCACTCTAGATGGGACTCGACTGGAGAGGGTTTCCACCTTTGATTATTTGGGGATTCGGTTATCAGAAAAGTACAGTGGAGACCCCATCTTGATAAAATGCTACTAAACCACAAAAGGGTTGCTGGGGCACTGAGCAGAGAACATCGCTCTTCCTTTAGTAGACCTGTTGCCCCGGCACTTATTGTATATGGAGCCAAGGCCATTAGCTCGGCTCTTTATGGCGCCGAGCTATTCGGCTTCGAAAACCTCGACGAGATTAGCAGATCGGAACACAAGTTCTTTAGGGACTTGATTATGTTACCACGAGGAGTTCCTCTAATCCCTTTGTTCTGTGATCTGGGTAGGCACCATTTTAAAGATTTGGCCAAACTTCGACCTTTGCTTTACTGGGCCCGTCTCAGGAGGACCCCAGAACTAACCAATTATGCTGAGGCACTCACAGAAATAATGCGTATCGACACCAAGAAGGAGATCAAATGGATCTCCAACCTTAAATCATTAATAATTGCTCTTGACCTTAAGGACTCTTGGGATACCCAAATTCCACCAAGTAAAGAGGACCTCAAACGGTCCTATTGGGCCTGGATTGAGGCTAAGGAACTTAGTAATCCTAACATGGGAAGACTCACGGAGGAGTTCTTCCAACATAAACTCCATAGAGACTTAGAATCATATATGGACACAATCCAGGTCCCCAGAGAAAGGTCACTGTACATTCAATTTAGGTTTGGCTCCCTCCCAGTTCGTGAATTTACTGCAAAATGGCTACCACCGCACTGCACTACCGCAGAATGCCCTTTGTGCGGCACCACAAAGGAGAGCGTTGCCCACCTTTTGTTTGCGTGCCCTGCACACGCAAGCGCAAGGTCCAGGTGGCTCGTGCCCATATGCAAACAACTAGGCTCTCTGGACTACAGAGTTGCTTTACGCATACTTAAATCGGACACAAGCACCCTGTTTGTTTGTGGAGTCGCCAAGTTTTTGGGATGCGCATGGATAACCAGGTGTAGGGCTATACAGAGGGCAGCCCCTTCTGCTGAAGAGTAGCTGGTGAATCCGACGTGTAGGGCCAAGGACCCATGGTACAGAATACTTGGGGTCTGATCTTGAACAGCATTCAGTTGATTTTAATTATTTTAATCCTTTTAAATGAATTTAGAATCCAGAGAAAATAGCTTTATGTCTTAACGGTCTTAGAACTGTATTTTCCTATTTTTACTGATTGTATGTGTTTGTATTCTCTTTCTCTTTTAACTCTATTTGATATATTTGATGAATTGGCCGATGCTTTTATGATATTCATATCGAAATAAAGCTATTTATTCATTCATTCATTCAAATGCAAAAATGCCTTTGTAGAAAATGCATAACATTTTCATCTCATTTTTAATCGTACTTATAAACTAATGTTTAATTCCTTTCCTGAGTCCTAGAATTAATATGCTCTTTAAATAATATATTTTACATTTTGTAATTAATCTTGACTGTGCCGTTATTTCTCTATTGGTTGAGGCCCCAAATCACAAAACGCGTGGTCTCACAGAGCGCCCTATGTTGCAGCAAGAACTCACGCCTAAAACAGCTCATAATTTGCATCTTTAAGTCTTCCAGATCTATATTTGTAGGAAAACGTTGCTATAGGTTGCATTTGTTTGCTCCACATTACTCTTCTATGAATCAAGGTTCCAATCCATGTTACTTCAAACTCTTATTAAACTTGCTTACACCTTCCATAATGAGGAAATTATGGGTTTGTTTTTATGCATTTCATAGCATCGCTCCGTCATTAAGAATGGAGCAATCAGAACACTGCCTTTAATATATGAAATTTTAAGTACAACTGTCCCATTAACCAACGTGTGATCAAAATCTACACCAATAAAACTACATTATTAAAAAGTAAGAACAGAAACACATGCTTCAACATTCTCTCAATATTATCAAGGGGGGGGGTAAGGTTCCACCTGAAGGCAACATTATGCTGAGAACATATGGAATTTGTTTAAAATATTGAATAAGTGCTCTAAAGTGCTCTTCTGGTCTAATAATGGTAATGATTAAAAAACTCACAACATTTGTAACAGAATGACATAAGGAGAATGATGGAGTTAAGCTGAACATGAGCAAAAGGTATTAATCTTTGGATAAACATCTACAGCACACAAATAAACAACTCAAGACTTACAAAAGAGAAATACTGTCCAGAAAATACAGAAATATTAAAAAGACACCTCAGGTTATGAAAAACGAAGTGGCTTACACTTGGTGGGAAAGAGATTATGAGCAAAATGTATTTAGTTATTTTGTATACAACAGACATTTGGACACCACCGAGGCATCCATCATTAAGGGTTTTAACAAATTACCATATAAATCAAATATTAAACATTGAAATGAATTCCAAAAAATAAGTTCAAAACATACATGTACTACATAAAAATGGGAATTATTATATTATTTTGAGATTTGAACAAGATGAGTGCCAATTTTGCCCCGTCTTATATTAACATCTACAAGTTTGAATATGATCATATCCTCAATAATACAAAATGGAAGATTAAAGTTGTCCATTAGAAATGTTACAGCAATTATGCAACAGGAATGTGGAAAGGAAGCACTGAATTATTTAAAAGGTTTCACATATGTTTGAATACCATCAATACAATAGCATATTTGAATATTACAAAAGGGAGAATACAAGTACATCCTTTTGGAATTTCAACTGCACCAAAACAAGTTGGATTTCAAACAAACATTTATTCTCAACTGGTTGGCAGGAATACGTAGAATTCAGCAGATTTCATTTGGCAAAGCAAATCAAATGTGTACCTCACAGCTAAAAGCTCAGGGCTAGGAGAATTATTTCAAACCTTGACCAATTTGAAAATATATTATCACAATTTCCAAACAGACGGCATAGTACAGAAGCATTGGAGAAGACTACTATGAAAACAGAGAACTGTTGACAAAAGGACTACAGTTGGAAGAGTGACAGAATATCAAACGTAAGCCAGTACTCTACGCTATCAAATAATATAGGAAAATATGTACGAAAACACTGACAAAATATTGAACTTGATGATAATCTTAAGAAAGCATAACTGTAAACCAAAGGCCATATCTACACATATTAAAGGAGACAACCACAAGAAACAATGAAATGAAATGAAATGAAAGACACATTTGTAGAGCGCATGGCTACCCGGGAGCATCCCAGCGCTAGGACTGAATACTGCAGGAGACAGGGGGACTGTGCGGGCTAAGGGAACAGAAGGGTCTTAAGTTGTTTGCGGAAGGACCCGTGGTTTTGGACTAGGCGGAGTTGGAGTGGAAGCGAGTTCCAAAGCTTAGAGGCGTTATAGGAGAAGAGCCGTCCACCACTCCTGGCCTTCCTAATCTTTGGCACTTCGGCTAGGTGGAGTTCGTCGGATCAGAGATTACGCTTGGCTTTGTAGGGGCGGATCATGGCTGAGTTGATGGAAGGGCCGATCCCCTGCATAGATTTATGTGCTAGGCAAAGTGTCTTAAATCTGATGCGTTCCTGGATGGGGAGCCAATGAAGGGAAGCAAGTGCCGGTTTAGCCGATTGTCGGTTCCGGTTAAGAGTCTGGCAGCGCTGTTCTGCACAGACTGTAGTTTAGAAACTACAGTGGTGGGGGAGCCCAGGTACAGCGCGTTGCCGTAGTCTAGCCTGGAGAGTATAAGTGATTGCACCAATACTTTTTTGCTTGGAAGGGGAGCAGAGGTAGCACTTTACGGGCCATTCTGAGTAGGCCATAACAGATGGCTACCGTCTTCCTCGCTTGTGCTCTGAAGCTCAGGTCCTGGTCCAACCAGATACCCAGGCTCTTGATTTCTGGCTTGGGGCTCGGGGGTGGGCCCATGCACGCTGGCCACATGGAGCTGGATTTGAAGCAGAGGGGGTTGCCTAAGATCATGAGCTCGGTCTTCCCACCATTGAGCTTAAGCTGGGATGTATCCATCCAGTTTGAAATGTCTTCTAGACAGGAACGGAGGGTGTTGGTTTCTTGGTCCATTTGGTTAAGTGCTACCACCAGTTGGGTATCGTCGGCGTAAGTTACCATACGAATTCCGGATGGGGCAATAATGGATGCCAGTGGAGCCATATATACATTGAAAAGGGTCGGACTGAGCGTAGAGCCCTGAGGCACCCCGTTCTGTAGGGGGGTGGGTTTTGATGTCGTATTCTCCTCGAATACCTGAAAGGATCTTTCCTCCAGGAAAGAACCCAACCACTTCAGTGCCGAGCCAGTTACTCCTAGATTCCTGAGACGGTGAACCAAGATCCTGTGGTTCACCGTATCAAATGCTGCGCTCAGGTCGAGGAGTATGATGGCCGAAGATCCTCCTGAATCTAGGATTTTTCTGCTTTCCTTCACCACCGCTAACAGGGCCGTCTCAGTGCTCTGGCGCGGGCGGAAGCCTGTTTGCGAAGAGTGCAGTAAGTTATGCGTTTCGAGAAAGCCTGACAAGTGTTGGTTTACATATTTCTCTGTCATCTTTCCTATGCCTGGCAAGAGGGATATAGGGCGGTAGTTGGCTAAGTCTGCCGTATCCAGATTGTTTTTTTTTAACAAGGCTTTCACCATAGCTGCTTTCCAGGCGGAGGGCACTATTCCTGAGGACAGAGATGCGTTAATTAGGTCGGTCAGGTTGGGGGCAATTATAGATCCCACCTGTTTCAGTATGTTGATTGGTGCGGGGTCCTTAGGTGATCCACTTCTCACCATGGATAGCAGGGAACAGCAAGCTTCGGGCGAGAGGGGGGGGGAAAGCCTCTAGTGTAGGTTCCGAGGGGTGGTTATCAGTGGTGTCACCTGTGTCTGCCGTGTGCGGCAGTAATTTGAGGATATTCTGGACCTTAGTGGAGAAATATTCTGTCAATTTATTGCAGCGTAGCCCGGAGGTGTCTGGTGGTATACACGGGTCCGGGACTTTGAGTAGTTTTTTAATGACGTTGAAGGTTTCTCTGCGTGAGTTAGAGGCTGACAAGATCCTGGATCGTAAAAGGTTGCCTGGGCTTTTTTTATCTCTGCTTTGTAGGCGCTGATGGCCGCCTTATACTCCAGCTTCTTACTGGGCAAGAAGTCTTTCCTCCAGAGTCTTTCCTTGACCTTACAGTGCTGTTTTAAAATGCGCAGCTCAGCTGAGAACCAAGGGGAGTTATGGGGACTATTGGTCTTTTTTATCCTTGTCTTTGGGAGGACCACATCCAGAGTATCCGAAATCCAGCTAGCGAAGTCGTCATTGGCTTTAACTGGGCATGGATCAGATATGGGGCAGGTACGTTCCAGTTCTTGAGTCCATTTCTCCAAAGGGAGTTTGGACCAAAGACGACCTCGGGTCCATGTAGGTTGTATTAAAGGTTCGGAGACCTTCGGTGACCAGGCGAGGAAACTAAGAAGTGATCTGTCCATGGGAGGGGTAAGGGCTCTTCCCCTTTGAGATCATCTAAGTTGGAGAACACCGGGTCCAGGAGGTGGCCTTTGACGTGGGTGGGGAGGAGGATTTTTTGGGGCAGCTGGAATGACACGAGATCATGGGCCAGTTCAGATGCATTTGTGGCTTGTGGATCATCAAAATGAAGATTAAAGTCTCCAAGCAGAGTCAAATTGGCCGCTGAGCTTGCCAGATTGACCGCTGCCTCTAACAGTGATTTGTTGAAAGCTCCTATCGCCCCCGGAGGGCGGTAGATAAGAATGCCTGTGAGGGAGACCAGGGGTGTAAGTTCTAGAGTAAAGTGAGTATTCTCACAGTCTAGAAGGGGTTCCCAAGCAGGCGACAGGTGTATCGTTCCTTATGAATAATAGCGATCCCCCACCTTTGCCAGATGGTCTGTCCACCCTCTGCATCAGGAAGCCCGGTGGAAGTGTTTGCACAATATCTGGTTCAGAGCCGGTGTTGAGCCAGGTTTCTGTCAGAAACAGCACATCCGGGTCGGAGTCTTTAAGGAGCATCCAGATCTCCGCTGTATGTTTAGGCAGGGATCTGCAGTTTAGTAGGAGGATTTTATACTGGGCCTTTGCAGGGGGGGGCTGCTGGGAGGCTAGTATTGAGAAGACACCTACAATCTGGGCATGATGCGGGCAGCTGTTCCGGCTGGAAGGCGTGGGCGCAGGATGTGCCTGAGGCCCTATTAATCTGTTTTAGCTGAGCACTAGCGTAAGACAAACGCGCTGAAAGACATATAGACATATGAGACATATAACTGCAGAGGTAAAAATCTAGGTGCTGCACAGATGGAGTCAACAAATGAGGAGAAGGGTACCCCATGGGTCAGGTCAGTGGCTCAGGAGAGTGTAGACAGAGGGATCCAACTGAGTTCAGAAGGGTGTAGAACAGATAAGTGCCACTGCATAACAGGGCCTTCATCCATGTTTTATCGCCTAAGCAGGGAAGTCCATCAAGGTATTTATTAGTCTAACCTGGCTTTTGGCTGTAGGGGGGCCATGTTGGACTTGGCCCTATCTGCAGGGTCATCCCCAAACTTAAATTCGTTTTTCACTACTGCAAGGCTCACCTCTCCCATAGGATAACATCGGGTTAGCTTATTACATTTAATAAGTAATAACTTTCGATTGGGAGCAAGTAGGAGGTGAAGTTTGGTGTCTAAAGAATTGTAATTTAAATCCTTGTTAATGGTAAAGCTGGAATTTAAGTCTGCAGCTTGGTCACATGACTAAGTGTGATAGCGTTGGGAAGCTTGTTCTCAGGTAGCCACGTGCTTTACAAAAACTGATGATGATGATGACTAAGTGTAGCGGGCAGTTGGTCTTTCTGTATTGCTCCCAGACAGTGAGACAAAGGGGAATAGGTGTTGGCAGCATAATCCATCTCTGACATGATAGCGGGCGGAATTGTCACCTACCACATTTGCACATCACTATGACTCTGCATAAGCAAACTTACAAAGGGTTTCACACTAGTCTTTTGTGCCCCAAGGCAAGCTGGGGCTAGAGCAGGGAGGCTGAAAATTCCAAACACCTCTGTAGGGGGAGAATTCTAGAGGTTTCTACCACTTCAAAGTGGGCAGCAAGTATAAATAGTGGACCATCGGTCCCAACTCTTCAGCACGCAACTGCACATCTGGACCTGTGGAAGACTTAGAAGAACTGCTATGCTGCTCTGCTGCAAGAAGGACTGCTACTCCGCTGCCCTGTTATTCTGGTCTTCTGATCAGAGTGCCAGGGACAGAAAAGGCTATAACTTCCTTGAACCCGGCACCTGGACTCTGCCTGCTGTGAGTCCTAACTCCTCAAGTGGTGCTGCTTCAGTCCAGGACCCTTGGAAGTGGGGATAGAAGTGCCTTGCCAGCCCAGCTTCACTAAATTTGGTGTGAAGCAATGCAAAGCCCCGCAAAACCTCGCCGCCGAGCTGCCAGGCTCAATGGAATTGACGCTGAGCGACGCAAACCCTCACCAAGCCTCACTGTCGGCCCATCGGAGCTGACACGACTTGACGCGAAGCCTTGCAAAGCCTTGCTGCACTGCTTCATCGAAACCGACGCAGATCGATGCAACCCGTCCAGGACCACGCATCACGGACCTCGCAGCCCCTTTAAGTCAATGACGGATGAAGCGAAGCCTTGCAAAACAATGCGAACCCCACTGTACAGCAGGATTTAAGGTACTTTGTTCAGCGGGCCTAGCATGGTCCCTGTAGCCGGCCCGTGCTCCATCATGGTTTGCCAGAACGTGTGACTTTGTCCTGGTCTGGTGCTCTCAGATATCCACAGTTTGGGCTTTGTCCTTTTATGCACTATTTTTACTTAAATAGTGGTAATTGCTTATCTCCAGTGCTACTGATTGGATTTTTGTTGTTTTGGCCTCAGATAATTTATTCATTTTTACCCTATTAAGTTGGTGTGGGATTTTCCTTGTGTTGTGTTTTCACTTTATTGCTGTTTGTGTGCTGCATAAATACTTTACACGTTGCCTCTAAGTTAAGTCTGACTGCTTTTTTGCCAAGCTACCAGAGGGTTGAGCACAGGTTAATTCTGAGATTTCCTTGTGTTTCACCCAAGAATTATGATTGCTGCTTGAGTAGGGTTTCACCCCCTCAACCAGGTTTAGGTTTAGGTATTTATAAAGCGCATGGCTACCCGTAGACATCCCAGCGCTATAACAGGTAAGGGCAGTTAACTAGGGTGAGAGTTAGGGGAACAGCCAAGTTTTAAGTTTCTTTTTTAAAAGACTGTTCATTTCCGATCAATCACAACTCTGGGTCCATGCTGTTCCAGAGTTTGGGCACCAGGTGTGAGAATGATCTCCCCTCCCACCTTGACCTCTTAATTCTGGTAGTGTCCATCAGAAAATTCGACCCTGATCTGAGACAACGGTGGGGTGAATAGGGAGAGATCAAAGTGCGTAACATGGCTGAGCCTCTACCATACATAGCTCTGTGTGCCAGGCAAAGGGACTTGAATTTAATCCTGGACTGAACGGGAAGCCAATGCAGCTCTCTCAAGGACTCTCTAACTGACTGATTCCTGGGTATCTTGAGAAGAAGTCTAGCTGCCGCATTCTGTACCACCTGTAGCCTATCGGTGACGTATTTAGGTGACCCAAGGTATAACGAGTTGCCATAATCGAGTCTCGAGACCACCAAGGCTTGTACCACTGTCCTTCTTGAGTTCTCTGGGAGTAGTCTCAGAATTTTCCTGATCATCCGGAGGATACCAAAACAAGTACCTGCCAGTTTTTTGGCTTGCGTCTCCATGGTTAAATTCTGATTGAGCCACATACCCAGATTTTTTATGGAGCTTTTAGGAGTTGGGGGGGGGGGGCCCAGTTTGCTGGTCAAGGTATCTCTAAGCGAGGATTAAAGTTGCTGCCCAGGATCATAAGCTCGGTTTTGACCCCGTTCAGCTTAAGACTGCAGTCAGCCATCCACGTTCCTATTTTTTCCAGACACTGGATTAATTGCCTATGGTTGGAATTGAGGGAATCGGCAATTGACAGCACTAATTGTGTGTCATCCGCATATGACACAATGGAGAGTCCAAACTCCTGTACTATATGAGCCAATGGGCTCATATAGATATTAAAGAGGGTCGGGCTCAGGGAGGATCTCTGGGGTACTCCCCAAGGGGCTGAGAAAGTGTCTGACAAAATGCCGGCCTCCATACACTGAAAAAAACTATCGCTCAGGAACGAGGTCAACCATTGGTTGGCTGTACCTCTAATCCCAACATTTTTGAGCCTGTTGACAAGAAATTTGTGATCTACTGTGTCGAATGCCACGCTTAGATCTAATAACACAATGGCAGCGGTACTTCCCTGATCTAGTATGCTTTTTAATTTTTCAGTGACAATAAGTAGTGCTGACTCCGTGCTATGCTCCGGTCGAAAACCCATCTGGGTCTGGTGTAAAATGCCATTATCTTCCAGAAACAGTGAGATCGCACTATTCACGTGTTTCTCCGCGATCTTTCCCAGAATGGGCAGTAATGAGATCGGGCGATAGTTTGCCATGACGGCGGGGTCTAGTTGAGGTTTTTTTAACAGCGGTTTTACCATGGCATGCTTCCACTCTTTCGGTACTATACCTTTTTCAAGAGACAGAGATATAAGGCTGGTGAGTTAGGTTAAAACACGGTTCCCACCTTGAGCGAGAATGTGGGGCGGTGCAGGGTCTATAGGGGACCCTGATTTGATGTTCCGTAAAAAGGAACCAGCCTGTTCTTCGCTTAGTATAGGATATGAAAGCAGAGCCGGGGGATGGAAGATTGTTGGCTGCTCTGAGCAAATAGGGGGAACCTGGATGCTCTTAGGGACTTCGGTTGCTGCTGGCATCTGGCTAATGTTTGAATGAAGGGAATTATAGATCTTTTCCACCTTACTCTTGAAAAACGTGGCCAACCCATTACAACCAGTAACCCAATTTCTTACAATAATTCTTTCAAAAGCTTGCCTCGAATTTTGGTTCCGGCTCTCCCTATGAACTCTGTGGCTTGCTCTCAGCTACACAATGCCTGCATCACAATATTTTGCACTGCTATTTCTTTGTGCCCACCCATGGCCATCTACTGGCTTGCCCAACTCTACACCACATTTCTGGTGAGAGTAATTTGCACAAGGCCATTGCATGCTGGCCATGCACAACAAACTTGCTGTGGCAGGTAAAAGGACAGTTCAGAGTCCATTCCCATGCCCTTGGGCTCCCTGAGGAGTATATTTCTAAAAGAGCCGATTTGTGACATCTATAAATCTGGATTTGTGTGGTTATAGCCGGTGCTTAATTTGTAAGAAACAAAGCAACATAAGTACAGATCATCACAGTTTTTCTTAGATGCCCCATGCCAGCGTTACAGAATGCTGGTGTCGTCAAACACCAAGGCTTGCTTCCACCTCATGACTCTTTCTTCCACCACCCTTCACGTCCTGGCTCTTTATCTCACTCTTACAGGTTTGTTTTCATCCCTGTGCTTGTCACTGTTTCCTATCTTTCTCTTCTTCCTTCCTTGTCCCGTTTCTGCCTTTGTATCTTTTGGTATTAGCCAAAGTCAAATGCTGGTATCCAACACCTGCAACCTCCTGCACAAATGAAGCATTGACAATATCATGGGAAAGACTATGGGGCCGATTCCGATCTCGGCCGGTAGGGCTCCGAATCGGATTCGGCTTAACCGGATCCGATTCGGAGCCCTATTTCCCGACTGATTCGTACGCGCGTCCGGGCGAGCGAGTACGATGCGAAATCGCCGACCGACTCGTCCGGGCATCCCGACCGCTCCGACCGACTCGTTCCCGGGTCTAACCGCACCGACCGACTCGCTCGGACTCGACACGCACCGCGCAATGGAGACGTTCCCCGGCTGGGTGAGTACGATGCGCGCCGCGAGCAGTCCGACCGAGCCGCGCACTCCGGCTCCAAAGAGCAGTCGGAGCCGTACTTTGGGGGTCCATGTCGGACTCCCCTGTATGCGTAGCCGCGCGAGTCGCACACAGGGGGGACCCATGGGTCCCCCGTACCTGTGCGTGTACGGCGCGAGTCGCTTCGCCGCGTACACGCCCTTGTCCGCCTCGCACCCATTGAGTCAATGGGAGCCCGCGTACGCGTTGTACGACAGGCTCCCATTGACTTCAATGGGAGTCCGACCGAATCGAGTCCGATGGCATACGTGCGCATCGTACTCATTCGGTCGGGCTGCACGGGTCTGATTCGGTCGGAAATCTCTCCGGGTCCGGCTCGGTCGGAGAGATTTCCGGCCCGAATCGGAATCGGCCCCTATATGTGATAAAATGAGGGAGCCGGTGTGGCGGGATAAGAATAAAAGATGATAAAGTGTGGGGATTGTGGGTTAAACATAGAGGACTGTAACTGAGGGGAATATACTCAACTACAACATTAAGGAGAGCCTGTTGTCAGAGTGATGAGTAACTGAATGACACACTTTCAAATAATCTGGGACCGTGATAAGTGGGGATAAGCATAATGATAACCTCCGAGTATAAAAACTGTGAATGATAAAAATGATCTGTGTTTGAGATAATGTAATATGCATTAGAACATTGGAATGTTGGGAGCTCCATTGTAGACAATGGAGTGCTCCATGCTTCTACAGGCCGGTAAAGGCCCGCAGAGCAACATTCCAATGTTTTACAAAGGCCTCTCGGAGCTCGAGGGGATTTAAATCCCCTCGAGCTTCGAGAGGCCTTTGTTTTATTTGTTAGAACATTCTGCCCTCTAGTGGCAGAATGTTCTAATAGCCTTATAGCCCTAGCAGGGCTATACCGGCTATTAAAGTCCCGGTCCCTTGTTAAAGTCTCTCGCCTTCGGCTCGGGCCTTTAACGCGGGAGCGGGCCTTTAATAGCCAGTATAGCCCGCTACGGCGGGCTATAAGGCTAGATTAATGTATTGAATAAAATAAAAAGAATGTTTAAAAATATATTTTTTTAAAAGAATAAAAGATTAATTAATGTCTGGTAGGATATTGCAGAAAGTTGTGCCAGGCACAACTTGGCATCTAACATAACTGTACTGCTGGAAAACTGTTGCAAATAAAGAGGCAAAGAATCCTGATTAGTAACAAACTGTTTCATGAACTGGCTTATGAACATTCCCACTGCCATTTTAGGATACATCTTGTCTGGTGACTTAATGAATCGAAGAACTTTGGAGACATTTTACGTAGCAGATAACTGGGCCGCAGGAAAAATGACATTGGTCAGCTGCAGCGTTTTTCACAAAAATATAAATTTGCTGCACTCACTACAAAATCTATCATTTGTGGGTATTAATATACAAGGTACAATGCCACGTCAGACACTTTAGGAAAGATAACTGGTCACCTTCAGAGGTCGTTGCTCTAATTAGCCAATTAAAAAGCAGAACATGTTGCCCAGGTAGTGTACATGTCTCTATTTTATATACTGGGAGAAAAGCTTTTAGGGTGAATAGAATTATTTTTCTTGATTTGTATTAATTTCATTATTGACACAAATTTCATCAACCGTGCTGCAATATTTGGTCATCCACTGCTGCATAATTCTAGAGACCCTGCGTATGGCCACAGGGTATATATATCAGAGTCCATGCAGCCTTTCAAGCATTCAATATCAAAAACATATGGACATGGATAATATTAACACTTGCTTTTCAGAGTATCAATATACTATTCAGTTCATGGTGTATAATTTCAAGTGTATGTTATGCTATATAATGGTATGTAGTTCATATGGTATCCTGTGCCATGTTATATTTAGACAAATAATAGAATTGCTGTCATTGGTATGGCCTTGCAGCATCAGTGGAGTGCAGTTCCTTCACAACCTCACTCCGAGGATTCAAAACAGGCCAGAGACTGCTTTCTATGAGTTTATGAGTTGTTTTTTCGAGATATCAGTGTGTTTGTAGTTGCATTAGTTTACGATTGAAGTTTTGCTGTTGATAGTTCAATGTGTTAGATGTTTTCTTAGTGTAGCACAGTAGCAGCCCATCCCCTGCCAAAGTGGCAGGGCTGGTAGGAGGAGGGAGGTGGGGAACGGGGGGGGGTGGGATCGGTGACAAAAAACTAAAACTAAAAAAAGTACCTGAACGCCACCGCTGTCAAAGCCGCCGTCACCCGCTGCATCGCGCTCTTCCTTCTTCTGGGCACAGGCTCCTAGACTGCACTGTGGCCAATAATGACGCTGCATGGAAGCGGCGTCAGGATTAGCTGAGCGCTGGCAACTTTCACTCCCAGGCAGACTGGGAGCCTGTGCCTTCTCTCTCCAGCCCCAGCAACGCAGCTGGGACTGGATAGAGCTTCACTGCGCATGAGGTTTGGGCCGGCCTGAGACAGCCGGCCAAACCTTCATGCGCAGTGAAGGGAGTGCACTGCCACTCCCCCACCAGCAGTGTCCTCCCCCTAGACCCACCCCCAAGACTCATCAGAGTCCTGGGGGCGGGTCCAGGGAATTAAAATAAAACGATAATAAACTGGTTTAAAACCTGTTTTATTATTGCTAGATTTGAGGGTGGTGGCAGTGGGGGCGGCGCTCCTCCGCCGTAATGGAGGGGCCGCCGCTGGTGTAGCAGTGGTATTTGGACAAAATATCGAGTCAAAAATATTGAGCCACACAAATATAGATTTTTTAATATTGTGATACATAAATATTGTGATGCAGAAATATTGTTTGCAAAAATGTCTATTTTTTAAGGTAAGTAATATTGTTGTCAAAAATATCTGTGTTGTTAATATCATTTACAAAAATATAGTTGTAAAAATATAGTTTTTGAATTATCATACGTATTCTAGTGGTTTGCGAGGTTTTTAGGGGTACAGGGTGGAAAGTTAATGTATTATAACAAATTATTAATTCATTTTTAATCAATAATAAGTATTTAATTGATAATTATGTAAATTGTGTAATTAATATATTTTTATGTTATATTGTAGGTGCGTGTTATTGGGTTTGTGGTGTAAATGATGGAAAGTTAATTAATTATAATTAATTAATAATCAATTTTTAATTAATACTAAATATTTAATTGCTAAAGAAATAGTTATGTTTTAGATGCCGGTTGTTGGGTTAATAGGGGTAAAAGTTGGGAAATTAAGTAGTTAATCATTAATGTTAATTGAAATATTTAATCTATTGATAATTGTGTAAATTATTTAATAATTTAATTTTTTATGTTGTATATTAGGTGTGCTTTGTTGTGTTTGTAGGAGAATATGGTGGAAAGTTATTTAAGTAATAAATTAAAAAATATGTATTCATTTATTAATAAGTGTTTTATTTATTACTCAATATGTTCATTGTATTATACTTTTTTATTTCAATTACATTCTAGTTGTTGCTGTTATGTTTGTGGGAATATAGTGTGGCATTTTTATTAAATTAATAATATTTCTTCTAATTGATACTAATTGTTACAAATTGTAATAATTATGTAATTCGTTTATTTTGTTTTTATTTAGACATATATTTTTATATTAAGAATTTTATATTTCTTGTTAATTAATAGAGTTGTAAAAATATTTTGTTTGAAGTAAACTACTCTCTCTCTACTGCTGCACAGAGTGGGGTGGGACTAGTAAATTGTACTCCTACGGAGTCCAATGCTTTCCCTACTGTTGCACAGACTGGAGTGGGAATAGTACATTTTACCCCTCTGGCCCCCCAATGCTTTCCCTACTGCTGCATAGACTGGAGTGGGAATAGCACATTTTACCCCTCTGGTGTCCAGCACCTGTTTTATTGTTGCACAGGCTGGAGTGGGAATTATACATTTTACCCCTCTGGTGTCCAACGCTTTCCCTACTGTTGCACAGACTGGATTGGGAATAGTGAATTTTAAGACTCCGGAGTCCAACGCTGTCCCTACTGTTGCACAGACTGGAGTGGGAATAGTAAATTTTACCCCTCCGGTGTCCAACCCTTTCCCTACTGATGCACAGACTGGAGTGGGAATAGCAAATTTTACCCCTTCAGAGTCCAACGCTTTCCCTACTGCTGCACAGATTGGAGGAAGAATAGTAAATTTTACCCCTCCGGTGTCCAACGCTTTCCCTGCTGTTGCACAAACTGGAGTGGGAAAAGTCAATTTTACCCCTCAGGTATTCAACGGTTTCCCTACTGTTGCACAGATTTGAGTGGGAATAGTAAATTTTACCCCTTCAGTGTCCAACACTTTCATTACTGTTGCACAGGCTGGAGTGGGAATAGTAAATTTTACTCCTGCGGTGTCCAACACTTTCCCTACTATTGCACAGACTGGAGTGGGAATAGTAAATTTTACCCCTCCGGTGTCCAATGTTTTCCCTACTGTTGCAAAGACTGGCATGGTAATAGTACATTTTTCACTACTGTTGTATTCATTGCAATAGAAATAGTATATCTTTTTTTCACAGATGTTACTACTTTTTAAATATTATTTAAATATATGTAATATTTTTTGTTTAAGTTTTAATTTTTAAATATTATTTGTCTATGCATAAAAATATATCAATATATATATTGATAACTTTTTTACTTATTTTTGTTAATTATTTTATGCTTTATATATATGTATGCCTTTTATATCAGTAAATTAAAAAAAACTTTAAAAAATGTAATATAATGTGAAATCATGTTTTAAATAATAATGTTGTTTTATAGATATATATGTATTATAAATATACAAACGTATATATATATATTTATATATATATATGTGTGTGTGGATGTTTATGTAAGTATTTATTTATATATAGTATTAAATGTTACTTAAATTTATGCATTTTACATTATAGTTATGTTATATATTAAAATATTGAATATTTACTATTTTAACCTATATATTTTTATTTAAAATCTACTTTTTTGTCTTTTTAGATGATAGTAGTGTGGAACAAAAAGAAATTCCAACATTATTATACTTACCTTTATATGTGTAGGAAAACAATATTTTTGTGATAGAAATTTTTGATCGATATTTTTGATATGATATTTATGTACCAGGACAATTGTGTTCTCGATATTATGTCACTGAATCGTAGAAGTATATCCCACCAAGATGATCACTTGACTTAGGCATTGCCTAGCCATTTGCTATGTTTGTGTGCTAACTGAATGTATATATGTATGTATGCAGTATTTGTATAGCACATAATTACAAGGTAGTGAAATGTTGTACAGACTCATAGACAAAAATACAATCACTCAGCGACTGGAGTTGAAGATGGCTATGAGAGTGGAGGTATACTGTTACTGCATCATGATGTAGTGTTCTTTAGAGGTATGTCTTCAGTCATTTCCTAATTTGGAGAAGGGTTGGGGCAGTCATGATGGATACTTGGATGATGTTTCAGGGCCTGGATGGTGGAATATTGTTGCATAACTTGAGAAGGTCTGTTTCCTTGTTTTTTCTATTTGCACTTCGGCTGTCTGATGCTGTCCTGACTGTGGGTGTGCCAGGAGTCACTGTAGGTTGTGCGTTTGCCACCCATATAGACTTGGGTACAAAAATTTAAAAGATTACCCATATCTGGTATTTTTTCCCTTTATCAGTACATACTTTAAACAGTAAATGTTAGAAGAAAACACTGTAAATGGGGTTTACATCTGGCCTTATGACCCCTGACTGATAATTAAAGTAAACAAAGACAGAAAAGCCATGATAAAAATTAATACAGACTATTTTATATAAAGTTCTACTTAAGAATCAAATCTGGGCCTTTGCAGAACATTAACATTTGAACAGTTGTCCAGTATTTTTCTCTGGGAAAGATGGCAAACCTAGTTGGTGCTTGTTGAGCTTGGTGAATAGTAGCTATCAATTCTGACCCCTTGGGGTGAACTTTAGGCAAGTGTCAGACAGTAATGTCTGGATGAGGTTCAGGCAGTGTTTGACTCATTGGATGTCTTAAGTGGAGGAGGCTTTTCAGGAGAGTTGTGTGTTGTCAGTCTATTGAGATAGTGGGTATTATGTATGAGCCCTCTGAGTTATGTATACATTTTTGTTATGTTATATTATATTATTGCATTTTATGTTGTTGCTGGTATTTGAATATTATGGCACTGCGTTCTTACTTTGGGTGCCATTTCATGCGGATCTGGGATTGTGAATATTGTTTGTTTGCATTTGGTTGCATGAGGTTAGTAGAGCATTTGTTCAGTGCTTAACTTAGAAGTGATTTATGTACATCAGCGAGACTGTAAGATGAGTCTGCTGTAGGGAAAGAGCTTTCTAATGTCTTGTGTGTACAGGTGTGGGCAAAGGACTTTCCCATTGTTATTAGCTTCAAAGTGCAATACCCAGTCTAGCGTGCAATCTCCACTGAAGCGTATAATCACCAGAGTAAAGTGTGAGTTCCAGGGAAGGTTATGGCATCCATTGTAGAGTTCTTGAAACAAGAGGAACCTGGAGTTTTTTGGACAGGTCCAGCACATGTACTCCCTAATAATAATAGTTTAAATGTAGGGGTGAGCAGTTCCTAAGGAAAGTAGTGGTGGTCAGGTCTCTGGAATAAGCTCCAAATGGAGGAAGTGGCCTCACACACCTCGATAGGTGTCATGCTTCATCATTTGGGCGTGCTCCTCGTCGGGCCGGCGCTGCAATGCCCGACGGGCAACCGCAAAGGGGCTCTTTGGCGGAGTTCTTTTGATAAAGCCGTTTGGTGAGTGAGGGTGTGTGGACTGAAGTCAGTAGTGTAGTGAGTGTGATCTTTAAAAAGGTTTAGGGAGACTCTTATTAAGTAAATGTTTATTAATGTGGCTCGCTTACCTAAATAAAAACAGTGTAGCTCGTATCGGAAATAATGGTCCTATAGAGCATGCTTGCTGATAGACTTGGTTTCTTGCCTCATCAGCCCCTAAGGGGTCTATTGGCAATTTGTCAGGACCGAGTAAGGATAATGTTCTAATAGTCTTACACTACTGTAAGGCTGGTGCATTCAATTTTGCAGACTGATCAAGTTACCAGCCGTGCTATGTTGCACAAGGTTGAGATTCACCTTGTGTCGTTGCAAGACCTGAAAAAAGCAACAAGGTGGGAAAAGGAGAATGACATAAATTCAAATAAAAGTGGCAGAATGATACTTAGGGAACACTCGTATTATTGTATACTTTAGTTAAAAAAAACGTATTTACAGATGGTGACCCGTGACAAAGAAATTCACACATGCAATTGTGTGTCGAGCTAGTTTGCGGCATTTGGCTGTCTTGAGATCAACTATATGCATGCAATTGGCCCGTATTTGTGATAGGCAATGTTTTTTGGTGAGATCGACGCTGTCGTCTTGGACTGGATGCATTAAATGAAACAAAATGAAATTAAATAAACAAACGAACAAGTCCCTTTACATAGCCTCATATTTGGGCCTGGGTAGGGTTGTCTCTGCTCGCAAACCTATTGGTATAATCGTGTGAACAAAGCACAACTTATCGTAACAGTTAAGTACCAAGCACTCACCCACAAGTTGCAGGTCTAACGCTGACTGAATTTGTTTTCAGAACACGTCGCTCACTCACGATCTGCACGTGGGGGACAAGCAGGCAAATTGTAATAGAAGCATGCGCTTACCGGTGTGGCTTGCGTTCGTGCTAGGCATCTTATACTCACTCGAAGTGGCGTGGTGAGTAGCCCATCACCTACCCCGGCTCTGTCTCCCGTACTGAGACGCGCCGGAGGTGGGCTAATTATACGCATTTTCTTTCCGTAAATGGGGGAAGACTAGACTCGGGCGGCCATCTTGGAAAGGTCGCACGTTATAAGAAATGGCAACAACAGTGTCGAAGGACTGCCTATTGAGGAGAAGGTGCCTCATAGCTTGGTATGTGAGGCGAGCTCCGTTTTTTTCTTATGGTGTTGATTGATTCTTTATACATTCACCTAAGGAGAATGGTGATGATGTCAAAACAATAGTACTAAAGGATTGATATGGGGGCCCAGAAGTGCATTGTGCATGCAAATGTGGGTCTTACTGTGGGTGGTGGCCCATATAGTTGTGTGTAAGGCAAGCCAAGGTTCTTTTGTTTGGAATTCTCAAGACATATCACTTGTATGGTAACTGAGGGCTCCCAGCCGGGAGGTGGAGGATGTATCTAATGACCCTCATAGTGTTGACTATTCTGAGTTCTAGGTGTCCTACAATCCATATCTACAGTTATCTATTAAGCTCCACCCAGGGGATGTCATCATTTAATCCTGTGATGTGGGATGAAAGCCTAAAAATCCAATTTTGCTCTTTTCTAAAAAGCGCTTCTTTTTGTAGTTGTGGATGGTACTCTAGAATGGTCCACTGTAAGTCATTTACTATGTGGCCTAAGTTTGTAGAATGGGCACACATTTTCGTGTTAGTCTTTTTACACCTGATGTTGCTTTGGTGCTCTGTTATTCTGATTTTGACCGCTTGTGTAGTCATTCCTACATATTTTAGTTAGCAAGGACAGGTTATGAGGTAAACACAGTTGCGTGTGTTACAGTTTGTATGTTTAAGCTGTTTCCATGTGAATGTTTCCGTTAGTTCTATGGTTTTTGTTGCACTGATCAAGGAGCAACTGGTGCATTGGCCACAAGGGTAGTGTCCTACTACTGGGGGTAGGTCCCACAGAGGTTTTTGTTGGAGGGGCACCTTTCTTTTGGGTTAACCAAGATATCTTTGAGGCTGGCTGTCCTTTTAAAAGCAAGCCTCGGAGGACTAAATGTCAGATCACCCATTTATAGGATATTCCAGTGCTTTTTAACCACCCGTTTGATCAAATTGGATTGAGGGGTATAGGTGGTGACGCAGGTTAGATCATTGGTTTCTGGTTTTGGGTGTAATTCTAAGAGCGATTCTCTGTTGTTATTTTGTGCTCTTTTTTGTGCTGTCCTTATATTCCTTAAGGGATAATCGCGTCTTGCTAGATGTTCTGCTAGATCGTCAAATTGGGTTATAAAGTCACTGAGGCTACTGCAATTGCGTCAAATGCGCAAGAACTGTCCGTAGGGTAGGTTCTCCCGTAGGGCTTTTGGGTGGTAGCTACTGTACAGTAGGGCACCTTCTCCTCAATGGGCAGTCCTTCGATAGTGTGGTTGTCATTTCTGGTAATGCGTGACCTTTCCAAGATGGCCTCCCGAGTTGCCGGTCTAGTCTTCCCCCATTTACGGACAGGAAATGCGTATAATTAGCCCACCTCCGGCGCATCTCAGTATGGGAGACAGAGCCGGGGTAGGTGAAGGGCCACTCACCACACCACTTCGAGTGAGTATAAGACGCCTAGCACGAACGCAAGCCACACAGGTAAGCGCATGCTTCTATTACAATTTGCCTGCTTGTCCCCCACGTGCAGATCGTGAGTGAGCGATGTGTTCTGAAAAAAATTCCCGTCAGCTTTAGACCTACAATTTGTGGGGTGAGTGCTTGGTACTTAACTGTTACGATAAGTTGTGCTTTGTTCACGCTATTATACCTATAGGTTTGCGAGCAGAGATAACCCTACCCAGGCACAATTATGAGGCTATGTAAAGGGACTTGTTCGTATGTTTATTTCATTTCATTTTGTTTCATTTAATGCATCCAGTCCAAGACGATAGCGTCGATCTCACAAAAAAACATCGCCCATCACAAATACGGGACAAATGCATGCATATAGTTGATCTCATGGCAGCCAAAAGCCGCAAACTAGCTCGACACAGGATTGCATGAGTGAATTTCTTTGTTACGGGTCACCATCTGCGAATACGTTTTTTTTAACTAAAGTATACAATAATACGAGTGTTTCCTAAGTATCATGCTGCCACTTTTATTTGAATTTATGTCATTCTCCTTTTCCTACCTTGTTGCTTTTTTCAGGTCTTGCAACGACACAAGGTGAATCTCAACCTTGTGCGACATAGTACGGCTGGTAACTTGATCAGTCTGAAAAATTGAATGCACCAGCCTTACAGTAGTGTGAGACTATTAGAAAATTATCCTTACTCGGTCCTACTAATTGCCAATAGACCCCTTAGGGGTTGATGAGGCAAGAAACATGTTGACCAATCTAACAGCACGCATGCTCTATAGGACCATTATTTCGGATGCGAGCTACACTGTTTTTTTTTAGGTTAGTGAGCTGCATTAATAAAATTTACTTAATAAGAGTCTTCCTAAACCTAGTTTAAAATCACACTCACTACACTACCCACTTCAGTCCACACACCCTCACTCACCAAACGACTTTATCAAAAGAACTCCACCAAAGAGCCCCTTCGCGGGTGCCCGTCGGGCATTGCAGCGCCGGCCCGACGAGGAGCACGACCAAATGATGAAGCATGACACCTCTCGGGGTGTGTGAGGGGACTTCCTCCATTTGGAGGTTATTCCAGAGACCTGACCACCACTACTTTCCTTAGGAACTGCACACCCTTACATTTAAACTATCCATTGTAGAGTACAATCTCCAATGTAGATGACAGTCTCTTGATGGGAGCACAAAGACTGGTGTATAGCAGGAGCAGCAAAGTGAAACTATAGATTTTCCATTCCGATTGCCAGTGTAGAATACAATTTTGGATGTAGATAGAGTATGAGATGTAGCGCATACATATGGTCTCCAGTGTAGAGTATGTAATCCAATGTATGATATGAGTAATCGTTGAATATGATCATCTCCAGTGTAGAGAATGATTTTCAGTGTATAGTAGGGGGTATCCAAAAAGAATATGACCTCCAGTGTAGAGCACTATCTTAAGATAAGAGTATGCTCTCCGATGTATAGTATAAGCTGTACTGTTATGTCATGTCATGTTATGTGTATTTGTATAGTACACAACTCATCCGGGAGTATATCCTGCCACTGAAGCAGGAGCTGTATGGGCTGAACTAGGGTCTATGATAGATAAAGAGCCAGATCCAGAAGCGGCGGGCAGAGGTAATAGCGGTGGGGCGGAGTAGGGCAGTGAGGGGAGAAGTGGACAGACAACAGGATAGGGAAAGTAAAATAAAAAATAAATAAAACCACTTACCTTGTGCTCGCTGCATTGCCGAGTCGGAGCTGCAGTGAGTGCCAGGTAAGTGGTTTTATTGATTCTTTTTATTTTACTTTCCCTATCCCGTCATCTGTCCACTCTACCCCACCCGCCCAGCCCCCACCCCAACGCTGTTACCTGTGCCAACCGCGTCTGGCCAGGTCTTCAGTTTCCTGCAGAATTCAAGAACTATGGAGGAGGCTTTGATATGCGGGAGCTGGTCGTTCAAGGCTTTAGGTGCGAGGTAGAATGCATGACCATTGGATCTGATTCTGCCTACGCGGGGGTGCGAGTAGGAGTCCGGCTGAATGAAGGTGTCTGGTAGGTTTTTGAAAGTTTATGTGGTTGTTGAGGTACATAGGGCCAATGTTGTATGAGGCTTAGTATGTGTTTGTGTGGAGTTTGAAGACTGCTCCTTGGTGGATTGGGAGACAGTGGAACTCTTTGAGTTGTCGGGTGTTGTGAGTGTGGGGTGGGAGGTTCAGGGTGAGCCTGGCCAGTGAGTTTTGTATGGGCTTGGATCTTCTGCTCAGTTGAGTGTTGATTCCAGCACAGAATACGTTGCTGTAGTTCAGATTGCTGGTGATGAGGGCTTAGGTGACGGTGCTGGGAACGTTATTTGACGATCTTCTTGAGCATCTTGAATGTGTGGTAGTAGGAAACAGAGACTGTGCTCACATGGCCAATCATGGTGAGTTAGTTCTCAATTACTATTCTAAGGTTCTTTGCGTGGGTTGCCAGGAAGGGTGTGGGTCCGAGTTTGGCAGGCCACTAGGTGGAACCCGAGAGTGCGGTGTCTTTGCTGAAGTTTACTACTTCGTCTTGTCTTTAGGCGGAGAAATTAGTCTGGGTGTTTTGTGCCTTGTCAGAGGGAGAGAGTAGGAACTGGGTGGCATAGGATATGATGTTGATTATGTGGGCGTGGATGATGCTGGAGAGTGGGGTCATGTAGGTGTTGAACAGAGTGGGGCTGAGTCAGGGCTTTAAGTGGGAAAAAAAAACTGGGGGTGCTCTAAAAGGGGCGGGGCAAACCTTTTAAAGGGGTGTGGCCTATCTAAGTAGGGGCGTGGTCTAAATAAAGATAACTAGTGTAGCAGTACCCCCTGGCCCCTGCTCTGACAAGCCGTCAGCTCTAGGACTCCTCAGAGTGTCATCAGGTTTGGAATTCCCTGCTCAGGCTCGCTCTCTCCCCTCCTTATTACAGCAAGGCTAAGTATGGATAATGCCATACACCCTCCCCAATACCCCAAGACTGGTGTCGTCATCCCGGGAAATGCCCAGGCAGACACCTCCCGTATAGGGTGGCTTCAGGTGAGGCTGAGTGTACTAGAAGCACTGCTCCCAGAAGGCAACGCGGCTTCACAGTGGTGAGTTTTAACGAAGCCACCACCCCGTCAAAACATGCCACAGAGTCCTCCTACAACGCGGCTCACCTGGCATGACGTCATGCCTCGACCTCCACTACTCAATAGTGAGTAAAATGAGCATGCGCACATCGATGTGCATGCTCTCACTGCAGTCCAAGAAAAAAAAAGAAAGCGGACTACCTCTGCGAGGCCCGAAAATAGAGCCCGATAGAGACCCGTTTCGAGGCCCCCTGAAAATAACTGCCGGTGCTCATACCCGGACAGACCAGGCCCACTTAAAGCCCTGACCTTAGTGATATAAAAATGACTGGCTTACAGCTTTTAAGCGCTGGACAACTGACGTCATTATTCAGTCCCAACGAGGTGGTGCTTGTTTTATCGACGTCGGAAGGATAAAAGGCTGAGTTGCCGAGCCTTGAATTTGCAAGCATTTACATTCTGTTAATAATACGAAGACTGGGTAGCCCTGGATGGGATGGCGATTGTTCATAGTTTGGCGGCTTTCTATGACTACTGGGAGATTCCAGACGGATCAGAGACCCGGAAGGGCTGGGGAAGTAGCCAGCTGTTTAACAATTAACCTTTCTATGACACCCATACCTCTGAAAGTCAGGGAGGGCTGGGGCACAGTGGATCGCAAGCCAGCTAAGCTGGTGTAAAATCAGTGGTCATAATAAACATAACAAACGCATTCTGTGTAACGGACATCCACCCCCAATGGCGTCTCTTGGCGCTACAAAAAGATAATGGGTGCTTATTGTTATCCAGCATAATGATGGCCATTTTATCAGCCTCAGAAGAATGGAAGGCTGAGCGGACCAACCAGGATTCGAACCCATGTACATAACATTAAACACAGATCTCTGCAGTGAATGCATTAGCCGCCTGTGCCAGCAGAACCGGCTTAAAAAATGCTGACTAGTCATGTGATGCATAGTCACCGTCCGACTTTAATATTTTAGTAGGGCTGGAGAAGAGTCAGTCATGGACGATGCAGGATGGATAGTGACGTGTGAGCATACCCTATGCACGAGGCCACCAGCACCGGAGAATCCTGTCGGATTTCTAAAGTGGGAAAAGGACAAGCTATATAAACATCTCTTTCCTTTAGAGTGCCCCCTAATCCCACACATCTGCAGCCAGCAGCCCCCAGGACCCCGCTCTTGTCATGCCCTTGAAATTCTATTGTGAAAAATACCCCTCGGAGATATGTTTGTAATCCGAAACTCTCTCTCTTGCTGTATATCACTACCAAAGCAAAGTTTTGCCAAAAGAGTGGAAACAGAATTTTTGCATTAATCCTATGTCTCCCTTTACAGAAGCGACTGATTGAACTTAAATGCATTAAGCTCTGACGTTTGTCCTAAGGCTTCTTGGCGCTTAAATATCGGAATGAAAAAGATCCCTGAGCACCACAATTAGGTGAAGAAATAGGTTTTCAGCGCCTTCCTAAAAGAACGCAGACTACCATGTGTTCGAAGCGTTATTGGAAGAGCCCATCCACAGCCCTGGTACCAGGCGTGCAACGCCCATTGGGCTCAAAGGGCTTCAGCCCCCCCCCTCCCTCTCTCTCGTGTGTGTCAGCCCGGCTGAGACAGCTTCCAGGGCGCACACACAGCCGCACCCGAGTACTTCACAGGTCTTTAAAAGACCACTTACTTGCTAACGGGGCTTTGTTGTGTTTTCACCCCTTCTAGAGCCCCTGCATCTCCACTCTGACTATCGCTGGAACAATCAGGCCCCCCGAAATTTTTGGTAGCCTCCCCCCAAATTTGGCTCTAGTTGCGCCTCTGCCTGGTGTCACCACAGATAACGCTCTACCGGGGACTCTGGCATAAACCACCCTGGGAAGAAGTAACTGGACTAGACTATCAGATCTTACATTTCTGGTACTTTTTCTTCATCAGACTGTGTGTGGTGAATTGGGTTTTTACAATAAACCGTCCCATAACAAAAGCACAGGGTTTGAATGTTACATGTTGCACCAATGACAACCAGGGAAAAGATCTTCGCAGTCCAGAGACCCTTTTCTGTATGATAAAAATGCTCTATCTGCAGTCCAAGAAAAAAAAGAAAACGGACTACCTCAGCGAGGCCCGAAAATAGAGCCCGATAGAGACCCGTTTCGAGGCCCCCTGAAAATAACTGCCGGTGCTCAGACCCGGACAGACCCGGCCCACTTAAAGCCCTGGGCTGAGTGATGATCCTTGTGGAACCCCGTAAATTAGATTGACAGCATCTGGGGTAAAAGGGGCCCAGACGGGCCAGCTCGGTGCACCTTTCAGGAAGGAGCAAATTAAGAGAAGTGTGGCACCTTGGATGCCGGTTTTGTGCTGTTGTTGGATAGGGATGGGGTGGGAGGTGGTTTTGAAGGCTGCAGAAAGATCCAGTAGGGTGAGGACTGTGGTGTCACCTTTGTCCACGATCATCTGCATGTCGTCTGTAGCAGTGATGAGGGTGGTCTCTGTAGTATGGTTGAGCTTGAATCCAGACTGAGTGGTGGTCCAGTCCTTTGATGAAGACATGAGGAGGGGAGTCCGAAGGTGCTCCCGATTGTATGGGCTGCATTGTCTTTGCCGTTTCTTCAGTAGTAATAGTGGGCTAGGTGGTCATGGTGGTTAACTGGGTGTTGGTAGAGATGAGCATGAGGGCTGCAAGGGTGGAAGGGTTCGGTTGGGTCTTGAAGTTTTTGTAGAAGCTGTTGAACTTGTTGCTGAAAATAGGGACAGCTGGGTGCAGAGGTCATGAGAGGGGGTGTTACGCTGGTGGAGCTTGCTCCCGGAAAGGTGACGCCTACGGTCTTTAGAAGTCTGAGCTCCAGTATCGAGTACGATCCAAAGTGTAGAGCATACTCAATTGTGACGAGTCTATGGTACAGCGGCGGCCGGCTCAGGAAAGCAAGTAGGGGGGGCCAGGGCGCAGCAGGGGGGAAGCCGACAGAATAGGTCCTGCCCTGCCCCACCACGCTTACCTGAGCCGGCCGCCGCTGCGTGTGGTATACTGTAGGCGTGCGAGCTCTGGAGCAGAGTATCGTCTCCGGTGTGGGTATGTTAGAGTATGACCTTTAGTGTTAGCGTATGGGGGGTTTGGGGAGCAGCCGACCTTGGGAGGTCTGCCCCCCGGGCAGTTTGGGAGGGGGAGGGGGCTAGGACTGGGAGCTGCCATTTTTGGCTTTGGGCTGCATGGGGACTAGCCCAAATGCAGCCCAATTATATTTTATAGCCCAATGGGTTTATATTTCCCTGCTGCGCTCTCCCAGCCACCATTTTAGGTTTGGTGACCTGGTGGCTGGGATTAGCGTGGGGGTTTTTGTATTTTGTCCCCGCCCTCCCACCCCCTTTATTGGGTGTTTTTTCTGGGCCCACAATTTTTGTGGGGTCCTTTCCCCTCTTTTTACGTGGTTTATTAAATTGTTGTTTTGTTTTTGGTCATCGTGTTGGAACAGGTTCATAGGGTATATATGCTTTGTATTGTCGCTTGGAACAGGTGCTGGCGTGGATTTGTTCAAAGTTGGCCAAGATTGCCGGATGTTTTTAGTTAAAGGTTGGTAGTTTGGGAGCAGGGTCAGGAAAAGGGTAAACAGGTAGGATAAGTTTAGGATAATTTTAGATTAGGGGTTTTAGGAGTTACAGTTGCAGAAAGGCAGGTACAGGTTGGGGTCATTGGAGGACAGGACTGGGAAATGCAATGTTGGGTAACGTTGGGTAATACGGTTGTTATGTATTGTTATGTAATGTTATGGAGTTTTAATTTGTATTCAGAAGGGTGGGGGACTTGATGTGGGGATCATAGGGGTGGGGGAGGGACCATGGGGTCAGGTAATTTATTGTATAGTGAGGCGTTAGTTTGTAAGGCAGTTGCCAGTGGTTAATAAAGTGTGATATGCACCTGTTTCAATAAAGCGGCCTTTTACACACACAAACCTGTCTCAGTCTGGCTTGCCCCCATCCCTCCCAAGATCCCTAGTGCAGAACACGCTGTCCAGTGTAATATCCAGAGTGTGAGCTGCGGTGCAGCGTATGATCTCCAGCGTGGGGTATAATTTCGATTTTAAAGTATGAGGTGTAGTGTAGGAGTAATCTCTCCAGTGTTCAGTATAATATCAATACAGTATGAGCTGTAGAGTAAGAGTATGCTCACCAGTGTACAGTATAATGTCCACTGTAGTGTACGATCAATATATCCATTGTGGGTACGACCGGAAACATATAGATCGACTTCCTTCTGCCACTGGTTAGGGCCAGAGGCTTAGGCAGCGGTGGTGCAGCAGGTGCAGTGGCACTGGGGCTCAGGATAGTGCGGGGTCGTTTGCATCACAATTAGGGATTTTTCTTTTTACCAAGCAGGTGGCCGGTCTGCATGCTTGCATTTGGGCCCAGGGCACCCTTAGCACGCAGTTTTAGGGGCAGTCACTGGATGCCTGCGCGCCCCTCTCGCTCTCGTCTCCCTCTATCTCTCACTCCGGCGCTCCCTCTGTCTATAGACCCCCACCCCACCCCCTCTCCCACTCTGGACGCACAGGGAGCCCCCGGGAGGCCGGCCCGCGCTGCGCGCAGGTGTCTGTCTTGCGCGTCTGTGGAGCGCGCGCTGCAGTGTGGAGCGCCGTCTTCTGGAGCCAGCCTCGTCTTCCCAGCTCTCTCGTCCTCCGCTCGCCTCTCCGCGCCTCCTTCTCTCTCTTACTCCGAATTCCACCGCTCACTCCTGGGTAGAAACCGAAGCCTCGCTTCGCTCTCCCTCACTCTAAAGCCCCTTTCCTTCAGTTCCGCTCGGGGTCTCGGCTGCGCCGTTCTCCGGAGGCGGCGATGGCTCAGGTGTGCACGGGCTCCGACGCCGAGACGCCCTTCGTCAAGCCGCTCTTCTGCCGGAAAGGCGCCTTGAGGCAGAAGCTGGTCCACGAGGTGAAGAGCCACAAGTTCACCGCGCGCTTCTTCAAGCAGCCCACCTTCTGCAGCCACTGCACCGACTTTATCTGGTAGGGGCATCCCCGTGGCTTCACGTGTGGTGGAATGTGAGGGGGAGGGGTTGTCGTGGGTTCGACTTCTGATTGTGTACATGGCCAGGGTTAGCAGGTGACGCTAAGTCACTGTACAGCAGTTTGCAGCCATAGACAGTCTTTAATATATCAGTGCATTCTGGGGGCTTAAGTCGGTTTAATGGACCACTGGGAATTAAAGCACTCGATTACATCGTTCCCCAAAACTGAGTCCCTGGTGATGGCACGGGTTCATCTGGTAACCAGTGTATGGGGGGAGATAATAGGGTGAAGGGGAAGCTAGTTGTTCAGGAATGGGGTTGGATTTGCTGACAAGCGTGTGCCATGGACAGCCAGTTGGGATGGGTCAGGGACAGTTATGTATCAACATGCCGCTATTGATGGGGAATGCCGGATCTGTGTTCCTATGACCTGACATTAATTGCATTAGCACGAGAATGACATGCCGTGGGCAACATTCCCAAGTCCTGTGCCAGCGGGGTACCTCCGAAAGGGGGCATCCCGAAAGTCTTGCCTCCGACGCCGCGCGGCATCCCTACTCTCCTTCAGCATCACTGCCTCGAGCTCACCAGTACACACTGACGACCAACATGATCACTCGGGAAACCTAAACCATTCGATGTGTTACCTCAGCAACAGCTCGCAGCTCATCAAGGCATTCCATCGTCAGGGTCTCCACGCGGCTCCGCCACTGCCCCTCATGCGCGGCTTGCAGAGTCCACTCTTAATAAAGAACTTCCGCATAGCTCTGCCAAAGCTGTTCAACCATGGCTTACCCTAGCGTCTGTTCATTTGTGCATGGAAACTCCACAAAGCTCTAACAGTGCGCCTCAATCCTGATTTGAGGAGCCCCGAGCTCTCTGGATGTTCCGCACGCCACTGCGATGTACCTCAACCCCGATTTGAAGCAATGCTCGCTATTCCATAATTACCTGCTCCCTTTAAACCTGACCTGAAACACACAAAAGAGCTCTGCCGAAGTACCTCATTCCTGAGTTACATCAACTCATGCTATTTCACAATTAACAGCCAAGCACAACGCTCAGCCTGTCTTGGCAACATGAAAACCCTCTGAATCTCGGTACTGACACCGCCGACAGCTCCGCCAATGCACATCATAATGGAGCTCTGTTCTAATACTGTATTGAATACAGCCGAACCCTGTGCTGTGCCTATATTTGTTCTTTAAAATCTTTAAGGAATCTGAGACCCGACCCCCACCCAGCTCCCACTGTTATTTCCTTGTGTAAAACAGCACTCTAAATTGAAAGTTGTGGGAAGAGGCCAGAGCTGTGGTCTCCCATGGAAACAATTAATTGTTGTTCTTTCCTTTTGTTGCAATCAGTAGGAGAAAACATTTTGTGACGAGCTGGCGGGATTGGTGGGAGGAAGGAGGGTTGGTGGGCTTGAAGGAATGAGGTAGAGTCTCTAATCAGAGGCAACTGTTCCTTCCTCGTGTAGCACAAACATAGCTACAAACCAATAAGGTCCCTTCTGGTGCTTGCGTGTGGTGGCACTAAAGTGAGCACTCTTGTGACCCCATCTCCCTTATAAATAATCCATTTTATAAGGGCTGCTGGGCCTTTTGTTAAGGGTGTTCCTTGGGGGTGAGTTGTATGTCTATGTTAGTTCAGGGTGATGGGTGGTGGGGGTCACCTTGAATCTTGAGAGAGGTTCCAATACCCCTGACGTCTTTGTGAAATGCAGCGCCTATTGAACATGGTTGACAGTATATGTCCCAGTATAGGGACCATTCAAGCGGATGACTGGGGTGTGTATTTATGGGGCTTGACCATAACTGGTTAGAGTTTCATGTTATTATCCTTCAAAAGATGCCAACACACGGAAATATCACCGACGTCGGAAGTCATTGCATTACCATTGCTCAGGCTACAATACCGCTGATGAGAAACGGTCCCTGGTAGTAAGAGCAAACTTGGATCTTAAGCCTTGAGCTCCACAGAAAAGGACTCAATAATAAGCCAGTATTTATGTTATCCTCAACACCCAGATTCCCGAAGACAGTGCAAGCTTTGGTGAGCATCATTGTTCACAAGCCGCCATCTTGAGAGAGTCTTTGGCAACTGATGCGTGGCCAAGGACCTGCTCTCCTATGCGCGGGGTGGGTTCTAGATCAGGATGAGCCCAGGATTAGCCTATGGTGTGTACGTGTAGTCTGGCTGGAACTAGTGGGCTGGGTTCCACCTGCTTTAGGTTCACTGGCTGGACAGTTAATGAGAACCAAGTGTGACTGAAGAAGGGATCTTATGGGATCCACCAAGAAGAAGGAAAGGGAATCTGGAAGCACTTTCCAGATTTCCTACGGGTGATTCTTGAGGACTCAAGTTGTGGATGAACCATCAACAACATGTCTGTCACTGTCAACCATGCTAACTTTTATCTTTTTTCCCATGGTACCAACTCAAAAAGACCTTCAGTCTGGAACCATTTGTTATGAAGCAGAGTACCTAGCATCTCTGAAGTCAGTAAATCAACCTTTATTGAAAACTCTCTTGGCATGGGCCATCATGGCAATCAACCAAGTGCTTACACTGCCACCTAAGATTTGTCCGGATCAGGGTCTGGCTGCGCTTTGCTGGAGATGTAAGCTCTTGACAGTCCTTGACAATGATCGCAAATGCCAAATCAATTTCCAATAAAGAATTCTGTGCGCCCTTCAGAATTGTGCGTGGTTTCATTTCCATAAAATACCCAGGAAGAACAAGCTTGAAGGCTCGTGTCAGGTGGACAGAATATCTTATGCTGGTGGTTTTTGGGTTTAGTTTGCCAACACATTTTTGAGAAATGTCCTTGGATGTGTGAGTTAGGAAGGTATCTGATTGCTTTTAGTACCTGGCTGTTATGCACCACCTTGTTTTCCCTGGGTGAAGTCATTGGTTTAGAAAACCGACTGAATGTATAAATAAAGCATTTTTGCGAACTGGAATGCCACCAATGACCTACCAAGCTGAGGGCGATGCCTGAAGTGAGGCTTCCAGAGTTTTTTTTTTAAAACGTGTGAGCAATAGACTTACATTATAAGACTTTGTTATATTTTTGGCATTTGTATAGCACACAGGCTGTATGTCAGTATTTCGACTACAAAAGGATTATGCTACCAACATATCGAGAACATATGTGCGTATAGGCAAGTATAGATTTACTAACCTAAACTCCACATCTCCACACATATATATCTCATGAAGCAGCATTCGTGTTGAACTAAGGGCTGTAGTTATCTATATATAGTCACTTTGTCGATATTTTGCTCCTGGATATTTTGAGCATGGTATTCTAACAGCTCGATATTCTGGAGTCGATATTAAGGTGCACAATACGGAATAGGCATGTTAAACTCTGTTTAATTCTGTGCTGCGTTGTGCAATATTGTGGTTGTATCACGCTACATTTTGTTTTCTGTTGTTTATGCTACGCTGTGCTACTCTTTACCATGCGCTACCGGATGGCTCATCTTATACATAGCACTAAAATTCCAAAGAAACAAGCACTAGTAGCTGGTACACTCCCAATCACCATGCGAACCTCTGTTTCCTTCTATAAATACTCCGACACTTGTCCTTCTGTTGAAAGTGTATGGGGGAGGCACTGCCGCTCTGTCCCCTCCCCTGGCTCAGGGCAGCGCGAGGTCACAGGTCCGTGTGCACACGGGGACACCCCATCTCCCACTGGGGTACTCTGGACTGGTACCCTCCTTGCAACTCCCGTACCTGCCCCAACACACTTCTCTTTATCCACTCCCAGCTCGTACGCAGCTTCTTGTCATAGGGTCAGGCTTCCCCTCGTGATCCACCGAGTGGATGGGGCAGTCCCCTCCCCTCTTGTACCTCCTCCTTCCTGCCCCCGCCCACCTCTTTTATCCACTCCTGGCTTGCATCTTCCCGTACCTATCTTCCAGCTACCTTTCTTTCTCCACTCCTGCATACCTGCCAACTTGAAGAACAATCTTACAGTGTGAGGAGGGGGCGAGTGTTGTAAGGGGCGGGGCCTTGTGCCGAGAAGTACCTAGGAGGCACTTTTGAACCCCACGCCCCCCCCAAAAAAAAATGCTTACGAGGCTAGTGCCGATGTCCTGGGGTGCTTTCACACCCCTTAATGGACGTCGGCAGTTCAAAGCCTCTCGAAAACGAGCTGGAAAAGTGGTTTTAAGCTTGTTTTCCCTGCCATGGTGTAATATCGACTCCTCACGGGGTGACCTGTGATGGGAGCCTATATCGTGTGTCACACTGTGGCACGTGTGAGTTGGCAGGTATGCTCCTGGCTTGCATCTTCCCGTACGTACCCGCCCCCCTATCTCTCTTCCTCCACTCCTGGCTCGCGTGCCGCCTGGGCACGCGCCTCCTTGTCCCCTGGGGACGCCCCATAGCCGGTCCAGCGGGTACTCCCGCGCTCCACCGCGGTAACTTTTGCTTTAAGTGCACCGCCAGCAGTTTGTGACTGCGCTATTTCTGGCTCGCTCCCCCAGTAGGGGAGAGATTGGAGGGAGGATTGCTGGATCTGACACTGTGTAAACAACTTAACACAATCCCCGCCAAACAAGCTGCAATGGGTTTTTAATTACAACGTCGAGCCGGGCCTCTCTTTGGGGTATCTTTCAGACGTGTTATTTTAAAGTAGAGCGGACCGGGGCACTGTGAGCCCCCACGCTGCGTACCCTGCCCCTTGCCAGGGGAAATGACGCCGTGGGGTGGGCTGAGAGCAACCCACCGCCTTTCCTGGCCAGACGTATGAAATATTAAATTATTAATAATGCAAACATTTCCAGACAAATCCCTAGATAAGGGCGGGCCTTTTCATGAAGAAAGTCATTTAGACAACTCTACTGATAAATGCACCTGCTGCAGAGATCTCTGTGGAATATGCAGGCCACGGGTTTAAAACCTATATAAATAATCCAGTGATTTGTGCAACATTTTCACATATCACCGCATAGCATTTAAGTCAGAGACTAGAAACACAGGGGCACATTACGATGACGGGCGGACAAAGTCCGCCCGCCACCGTAGCGGTGAATGGGACCGTCCGCCATAAGAGCGGCGGTCCCGCCGCGAGTATTAGGATGCCACCGCCACGGTGGTGGTGGCATCCTATTCCCCAACATTGTGGCGGGCGGTGTTCACGGCACCGCCCGCCTGATGCTGGGAATGCACGTCGTGCATTGGCATGCACAAGGTGACAGGCACCGCGCGGTGCCTGCCACCTTGTCCATGCCAATGCATACCCCCCATGTGCACCCCTCACCCCCTCAACACTCTGGGGGCCCGCAATGGGCCCCCCAATAGCGAAGACCATATGCCTTTCCATGGCGGTGTTGCCGCCATGGAAAGGCTGCTCTCCGCAACCATCCGAATATGGATGGCGGTGTCTTGCAGACACCGCCACCATGTACTGCCCTTTCCGCCCGGTCACCTGTGTGACCGGCGGAAGCTCAGCGGACGGTCTTCCTGTCCGCCGGGCTCCCCACCACCATCGTAATGTGGCGGGGGGGAAATGGCATGTGGGCGGAGGGGAATGGCGGGCGATCCGCCAGTCATCGTAATGACCCCACAGTTCGGTACACTCGCAAAGATCTCTGTGTATCCACGGGGCGACTGGGCCAGACCACAACATGGCGCCTAAGACTTTAATTCTTCCAAAGGGTCAGGCAATAATATTACCTGTTTTTTAATCATCGAAAATTGAATTTGCGAGACGTGCTTTATCAATTGTGTTACAAGCACAGCTAACTTTGCAAGGTGTCTTCTGTTTTTAGGTCTGTCTTACAGAGAGCTTTAGCAGCCTCACCAGCCTAATATAATTGAAAAAGTCTTGAATAAAAATTCATATATATATAAACGGAAGGGATTTTCATCAGCCTTCTCCATTTGAGTGGCCAGATTTTGAGAAGCAAACACAGGAACAGGCCAGGCATAAAAGTAGGAGTAAAGGCTTCAGTCTCACTTCTATATCTGGCATGTTCCGTTTTTTGCATAGCCTGTGAAAATGTGTGCGCGCCAAAAAAAGACACACGCACGCACGCACACACACACACACACACACGTTATAGTTAGGACCATGTTTCCATAAGAAAAGTGTTTTTTTGACCTGGCTGTATCTTTGATGTAATTTGACGAATCTTCACAAAATGTTCCCCAAAAAGTGCGCCCGGGATTCGTGTTGCGCATGAAGTTTCGGGGGGGGGGGGGGTGTGAGAAAAAGGGGGTGTAAAAACACGGTGTTTCCCATGTTAATTCCCGTAGGAGCTTTGAACACAACTACAGCCCGAACCGCTGGACAGAATTACACCACATTTGGCAGGAAGGTAGATTTTGGTTCACATATCATGCTTTCAGTTATCCGTTGTAAATTCGCTCAGTAGTTGTTGAGAAATTTAAGGGAAAACAGATAAGGACATCTGTGGCTGTGGAAAATTTGCAACGATTTTGTGATTAATTGTGAATGCGTGTGCCAAAAGGAATGCGTGATTGGCTCGCCGTAACCTGTGCAGAAAGTTGCAGCCACCATTTTACCTCTTCACAACAGTCCCCGAGGCTGAAATGGACGAAAGTGGCATAAGGGGTCAGGTTGCATGTGCCCTGACCCCATGAGAGGAATAGAGGGGTGTTTTAGGGAAACATGATGAGTATAATATGTCAAAAACAAGTTTTTTTCCCCCACTTGTGATATTAACTAATTTGCAGCGAGCATCAGCGCAGCCCCCATATAACGTTGCGACAAATTCACGAATATGCACGTCGTGACAAATTCATGAATATCAGTAAAAAAAATATGTTTATACACTCACCTTCAGTCTCACTTAGGCTCTCACACACCCAGTTATAGATCCACTCTGAGACTTACTCACCAACTCATGGACCCACTGAGACACTTATGCACCCACTCACTAACCCACTCAGAGACTCATGCGCCCACTCACAGACCAACTCACAGACTCACACACCCAATCACAGATCCACTCACAGACTCATGCACCCACTCACAGATCCACTCACACTCATGCACCCACTCACACACACCCACTGAGAGACTCACGCACCCAATCACAGACCCACTCAGACATTCATGCACCCACTCACAGACCCACTCAGACAGTCATGCACCCACTCATTCACCCAGTAAAATGCTCATGCACCCACTCACAGACCTACTCAGACAGTCATGCACCCACTCTCACCCACTCAGAGGCTCATGCGCCTAGTCACAGATCCACACAGACACTCACGCAGCCACTCACTCACCCACTCAGAGGCTTATGCACCCACTCACAGACCCACTCAGAGACTCATGCAGCCATTCATAGACCCACTCAGACATTTGCACACCCACTCTCAGACCCACTCAGATAGTCATGCTGTTTAATATATATGTTGCTCCCCTGGCCAAGGTGATTCGATCCTTTGGATTGGAGGCCTTATCTTATGCTGACGACACACAAATAATTGTGTCTATTAAAAAAAATTTAGAGGCCTCAGCAGCTAATTTCAACAGCTGCATGCAGGCTGTTGCCTCCTGGATGGCAAATAACTTTCTCTGACTTAATGGGGATAAAACGGAGGTTCTGGTCTCCGGCCACCAACAAAATATATGGACCCATTCTTGGTGGCCAGAAATGCTTGGACCATGCCCTTGCCCTGTTGTTTCGGCAAAGAATCTTGGGGGCATAATTGACAACAAGCTTTCTTTCGACCCTCAGGTGAACAGAATGGTATCTTCCTGTTTCTGGGTTATTAAGATTCTGAGGAAGATCTTTCCTTTTTTATCCCTTCCATCTCGGAAACACGCAGCAGTTGCCCTGATTTTGTCCAGACTGGATTATTGCAATGCCCTTTATCTGGACATTAACAAGGGATCCATTCATAAGTTGCAGCTTGCCCAGAATGCCGCAGCAAGACTGATTTTAGATCTTCCGAAATTTCATTCGATCTCCCCTGCCATTCGAAAACTGCACTGGCTTTCTGCCGAAAAGCAAATTTTGTTTAAGGCTCTATGTATTGTTCATAAGGCACTTTTTAACCTAGGCCCAGAAGGCATAACCCACCTGTTCCAGTGCTATGTCCCTGCCAGACAGCTGTGTTCTACCATCAACAACTGGCTGGTAATACCTAGGTTCAGAAAGGCAAAGTGGGGAGGAAGAGCCTTTGCTGTAGCCGCATCCAAACTTTAGAACACCCTACCTATATCTATTTCTTCTCTAGAGTCACATCCACTATTCAGTAAATCTTTAAAGACCTTGCTTTTTGCCCTTAAATCTTCAAAGTACTGATTTCTACCTTCCCCTGACCTGGCTCCCGCTATCAGCGCCTCGACGCCTCTGGGCATTGTTTACGCTTTACAAGTTGATTATTCATTCCTTCATGCACACAGTTACTCTCCCAGTCAAATGTTCATGCACCCACTCACAGACCCAGTCAGACAGTCACACACCCACTCACAGGCCCACTCAGAAACTCATGCACCACTCACAGACCCACTCAGACACTCTCACACCCAATCACAGACCCACTCAGGGACTCATGCACCCACATGTATCCCTACTCAGTGACTGATGCCCAGTCACAGACCCAGTGAGAGATTCACACATCCAGTCACAGACCCACTCAGACAGTTATGCACCCACTCACCCAGTCAAATGCTCATGCACCCAGTCAGACACACACACCCACTCACCCACACACCCACTCAGACTGATTCAGAGACTCATGCATCCAATCACAGACCCACTCTGAGACTCATGCCCCCACTCACAGATCCACTCAGACAGTTATGCACTCACTCGCGCACCCAGTCAAATGCTCATGCACCCACTCACAGACCCACACAGACACTCATGCACCCATTCACTCACCCGCTCAGAGGCTTCTGCAGCCACTCATAGACCCACTCAGAGGCTCATGCACCCACTCACAGACCCAATCAGAGACTCATGCCGCCATTTATAGACCCACTCAGACATTTGCGCACCCACTGACAGACCCACTCAGACAGTCATGTGCCCACTCACTCTCCCAGTCAAATGCTCATGCACCCACTCACAGACCCAGTCAGACAGTCACACACCCACACGTATCCTGACTCAGAGACTGATGCCCAGTCACAGACTCAGTGAGAGATTCACACATCCAGTCACAGACCTACCCAGACAGTCATCCACCCACTCACTCATCCAGTCAAATGCTCATGCACCCACTCAGACACTCACACACCCACTGACTCACCCACTATGAGGCTTATGCATCCACTCACAGACCCACTCAGAGATTCATGCACCCATTCATAGACCCACTCAGACATTTACGCACTCACTCACAGAACCACTCAGTCATGCACCCACTCACTCTCCCCGTCAAATGCTCATCAACTCATTCACAGACCCACTCAGACACTTATGCACCCACTCTCTCCCACTCAGAGGCTCATGCACCCTTTCGCAGACCCACTCGGACACTCACTCACCCACTCACTCACCGTACTCACACAGTCAATCACCCACTCGTATACCTACTCAGAGACTCATGCGAAGTGACAGGCCCACTGAGAGACTTACACGTCCACTCACAGACCCACTCAGAGAGTTATACACCCAGTCACAGATTCACTAACAGTCTTATGAGGTCACTCAGAGACCCACTCAGAAACTAATGCACCCAGTCACAGGCCCACTCAGACACTGATGCACCCACTCACAAACCCACTTAGAGGCTCATTTACTCACTCACAGATGCACTCAGACACTGGTAAATATTCTCATAGACCTAATCAAACTCTCACACGTCCTCTGACAGAGCTTCTGAGACAGTTATGCAGCCACTGACAGAGCCACTCATATTCTGATACATGCACTCACAGACTCTCAGAGAGTGATGCATGTTTTTATAGAGATATTTAGATAGCGATGTTTCTAGTGTGATGCACAGAATTAGTTATTTATAGTTATGAATTTGAAATGTGCTGATGGCTATTGAATGTATGCTTTTGTTTTGCATATTCGTGACGTATTTGTGAATATCGCGACATCGTTGTGAATATTAAAAAAAATTGAAAAAATTTATAAAGATAATGAACAACATTTTTATGCAATAGGGTGGCTCTGACAAGAGCCTTTGTGATCATTGTGTGTATGTGACAGCCACACATAAGACCGGATGCAGAGTTTCAGGTTGCTGAGAAACACCCTGTTGCCTTCATCTGTAAAGTGAACTCCATCACTTCTATAGATTCCATGCATGTTGAAACGCAGGTTGTTGTTGTTGTAGATAGAGCCCATGCTATGGTCTCTGAGGAGTGCAGAAACAGTTTTATTAACATGTTTCCTGGCTTTGTCAATCAATGATTAGATCACTTCCATTTCTGTCTTTGGCATTTGTTGGAGTACACCAAGACAGTATGCCCGAAAAGTGTATTTAATTGTTCAAAGGTATTCTTCAACAGGATTTACAGTCCTACCCAAGTCAGTGTGCCTAAGTAATTGCCACCTTTGTGTACTATCATGAGGTCAGGGGGTTGGAAAACTACAATACTTTTGACCAAAGGTAGCATTTGATGCCACTTTAACTCTTTCTGGCCAATCCAAGTAATGTCCACATTAGGTAAGCCCAAGTCCCTGTTAATGCTACTCTTTCTAGCAGACTCTATAGCACAAAAGACATAGCTGTTGCCCACAATTCACACTCTAGCCATTTTTAGTAAATTGAACTTATGTGTCACATTGTAGTACAATTTATATAAAAAAACTGTGAAATTCACAAAAAAACAAAGGTTACATGGACGTTATAGTTAGGAAATAGACAAAAAAAACTTAGAAATTCACAGACAAAAACAAAGGTTACAGGACTGTTATAGTTAGGCTCACATTTCACTCATACAGAATCATAGAACTTCAGCAGTTATACTTACCTGAGCTAACTATAACTTGCGTCCCCGCAATGCACGGCTTATGACCTCACATATTACATCACTCATGACATGGTCAGTGACATCACTCATGATATCACTGATGACATCTCAAATGACATCACTGATTACATCATCCAGAGATTGTGAGTGTTTTTTTTAAAGTTTGAGTGTTAAACATATATACTAAAGTACTACAAAAGTTAAATTACTATACTTTGTGTACTACTGAGTGAACTATTTCTAACATATGTTATGTGAGTGGCTCTATGGCTGTGTATCCATGAGTGAGTGGATGTCTCAGTGACTCTATACATGTGTGAGTGGGTGTGTGAGTGACTGTATGGGTGAATAAATGTGTGTGTGAGTACCTGTATGGGTGAATAAGTGGGTGTTTGAGTAACTGTATGGGTGTGGCAGTGGCTGTGTGACTCGCTGTATTGGCTGAGTGGGTTAGTGAGTATGTTTATAAGTGGCTGTATGGGTGAGTGAGTGGCTGTTTTGGTCTGTGAGTGGATATGTGAGTGGCTGTATCAGTGACTAAGTGGCTTTGTGAGTGGCTGTAAAGGTGAGCGACTATATGTGTAAGTGGCTGTATGGGTGACTGAGTGGCTGTTTGGTTAACTGATTGGTTGTATGAGTGGCTGTATTGGAGAGTGAGTGTCTATGTGAGTGGCTGTATGAGTGAGTGAATACACATGAGTGCTTCCATGGGTGTGTGTTTGAGTGGTTGTATTGGTAAGTAAGTGGCTCTGTTGAGACACTGAATGGGTGAGTGAGTAGCTCTGTTGAGAGGCTGTATGGGTGAGTGACTGGGTGTGTGAGTGGTTGTATGGGTGAATAAGTGGATGTGTGAGTAGCTGTATGGGTGTGCGAGTGGCTATGTGAGTGACTATATAGGGGAGTGAGTGACTGTGTGAGTAGGTGTATGGGAAGTGAGTGGACATGTGAGTGGCTGTATGGGTGAGTGAGTAGTGTGTGAGTGGCTCTATGGATCAGTGAGTGGGTGTGTGAGTGGTTGTATGGGTGTGTGATTGGGTGTTTGAGTAGTTGTGTGGGTGTGTGAGTGGATGTATGTGTGTTTCTGTGGAGGTTGTCATGAGTGATGTTATTTGAGATGTCATCAGTAATGTAATGAGTGATGTCACTGACCATCTCATGAGTGATGTAACATGTGAGGTCATAAGCAGTGCATTGCGGGGGCGTAAGTTATAGTTAGCTCAGGTAACTATAACTGCTGAATTTCTATCGTTTTGTACAAGTGAAATGTGAGCGTTTTTTGTGTTGCTAATAACTTTGGCGCCGTTTGATGAATCTCAATGAACTTTACAAAAAGATGCTACTTTTTGACTAGTTTGTGCATGGCAAGTTTCAGGGTGATCCTTCAAGCAGGGGCTGAGAGAAAAAAGGGGGGGCCCAAAACACAAAATGCCCATGAATTTTCCATAGACTTCTTTAAGATGGGCTACACCAAAAACTTCTGAACGCAATTACACCAAATTCGCCAGGCTGCTAGATCTTGGTCCACCGATTGTGCTTTTTGTGATTTGGTGGAAATCCGTTCAGTAGTTTTTTTAATACTAAGTGTAAAAAAATAAATAAAGATATTTTGACGAAGAGACTCACAAGAGTCGCAAGAGACTCTTGTGGGAGTGGCATTCAGCATTCTGATTGGCTCAGGGTGCTTTATTTCCCTTGGGCCATCTCACACCTGTGGGAGTCAGACTCTCACAAGAGCCAGTACTTTGATTGGCTGCCAGCAACATGAGAAAAATGTCGCTGGCAGCTATTGCAGGATTCAGGGATTTAGTTCTCTGGCCTAAAATAAAAAACAAAAAAAATAGCATAAGGGGGCAGCGTAGGGATACCCTGACCCCCATGCCCCATGGAGGGGACCCAAAGGGACCTGCAGTGGCCCAAAAAAAAATATCAGCAAAAAATGCTGCAATCCCGCAATAGTCTCAGGATTGAAAAAACAAAACAAAACAAAATGGCGGCTGGGCCGCGTTTAATTATTTTATGCCCTGGGGAGCCTACCCCTGGAGCTGATTTCATAGAGGGGAAGGGGGGTTGCATAGCCCCACTCCCTGAGCCTCCAAGGGCCCGGGGGGGCATTAATGGCCACGGGCACCCCATCCCCTGGGGCCTGCTTAGCAGCTATGTCCCAGGAAGCACACCCTTGGAAAATATAAGTTTCCCTGCTCACAGCGGTATGGGCAGGGAAACCTGTGTTTGCTCTGGCTTGGTAGGAGCATTTTTAAAACTCCAACTGAGCGGGAGCAAACACCAAGTCCACTTCTAGCGGGCGGGAGCTTAAAAAATGCTTCCACCCGCTGGGAGCAGACGTTATATCTGTTCCCACAGATCTAAATATTTCTCTTGCCTGCAGGAAGCAGTATTAGGAGCTGCATGCCCCCCACTCCTAAACAATAATGCTGGGGCCCAGGGAATGGTGTCCTGGGGCTGAAATCGGCCCAGGGTGTGGGGTCACGTGGCCCCCTCCTCTTAAAAAAATACACGGCCCTGGGGTACGGGGTCTCCTGAGTCTAACAAGGCTTGGGGAGGGGGTGCTGCATGGACCCCCCTCTTTCTTTAAATATATGGCCCCCTCACCGTTATTGGGGGGTGGGGTCTCCAGGGCCTAACAAGGCTTGGGGAGGATGGGGCCCAGCCCCCTCCCCTTTAATTAAAGAACTAACTTCCCTGGGGGATGGGGTCCACAGGGCCAGGGCCTATGGCCAACTCTCCTCTGCATCCGGCCAAAGGTCTTGCGCACCATGGGGTTGGCTGAATGGGGGATGTTGGCTGCAGAGTCTAGCCTGCGGTCCCTGCAGCGAACCCCCACGTTGCACCTGGCTGAAGACCTTGCGCAGGGGGGTTGCTTTTCTGAATGGTAATTAAGTATTACCATTCAAAAGTATTAATTAGAAATTCAATGAAAAAAATAAAGGTTAAAGTAACATTATAGTTAGGTGTGATAAAAAGATGTTTTTTTTTTTAAATAAACACCTTAGAAATTCATTGAAAAAACCCAAAGGATAAAGAAACGTTATAGATAGGTGAATTTGTAAATGTGAACATTAATGTTGTGAACTAAAAAAGCACAGAAATTCACTAGATATATAGTTAGCAGCACTAACTATAACTTACGCCCCGCCATGCACTGTTTGTGACCTTATATATAACAACACTCATGACATGTTCTATGACATTTTATGACATCACTGATAACATATCAAATGACCTAATTGATGACATCACTGATTACATCATCCAACCTTCTTTTGTACACATTGCTCTTTAAATGGGTGTACCATTGCAGCTATGAAAGTAATGCAAAAACAGCTCAGAATGGTTATGAAGCGTTTTTCTGCTATCATACATATAACCCCCATAGGCAAAACAAGCTTGTGTGATTTGTAACACTAACCCTTTGCCCTATGTTTCATGGGTAGCAGAGTTCATGTTTGCAATGAACCGCAGATGAAAGGGTAACCTATCCTGCACACAGTGTTCAATCTGTATACAACTATTCAGGGAAATTCAAGTTCCTTAATATACTCAAGCCCTGTCTCTTTTTTTTTTGAGTTCAAAATATTTTATTGAATTTTCATAATAAACAAGTAACAGACATTACAGAAAACAATATTCTAAAGCGAAAATACCTAGTTATAATAAAGAAGATTAACAGGAATATCAGTTGAATTACATTAGGTAAGAAAAAATAAGTATTCTTAGAGAACATAAAAAGGAAAGGGGGGAAAAGGATCAATAATGAAGCCAATTACATTATCTATAAATAGAGCTACAATATGAAACAGTAAATATACTATATTATCAATGAAAAGCTAAATTAGTTATAAATATACCGTTTAAGAAGATACATATACATCAACCGGAATCCAAAAGCATGAAAAGAATTGGAATTATGATTGAGCCCAGTTAAGGACAATTGAGCTCCTTTTCTTGTAAAAATAACCCATGACCACCAAGCATGTACTGATAATAACGAGACATCTTTCCAGCAAAATGTAATAGATTTTAAAGCAGCTGATATTAGGAAATTAAAAAGTTTACCTTCTAAGTCATTTAAACTATGTGAAAGAAGAGCAGATTTGCAAATTAAAATATTGTAAGAAACATCATCATGGATATTTAATATCTTTTTTATAATATCCCAAACATCATTTCAAAATTTTAAAATTAAAGGGCATTTAAAAAGCATATGCTGTAATGTACCAGGATGCGATTTACAGTGCCAACAAGAAGCAGATTGAAGAAGTTTAGCTTGGACAAGACGTAGTGGAGTCCATAAACAATTAAATAAAATATAAGAGTTGGTTTGATAAAGCGAAACAGGCAACCAACCAGAAATACTATTAAGCCAAATATCTTTCCATATATCAATGGATAGTGAAAGTGAAAGTTCATTATTCCAAAATACTGAAAGCATATTAATGTTGCTACCTAAAGAATTAGATAATTTTTATATAAAATAGAAACACCATGTGGTGAAGTAGAGACAGTTTGAATATAAATTGATAAATCAGCTTTAACATTAGAAGGAATATCTTGAGGAAAACAATCTAAAATGGAATTACATAAATGTTCATATTTAGAAAAATCAGATTGAGATAAATTAAATCTTGTTCAGTAAAATCTCAAATGATATAAAAGCATTGTTTGAATATATATCTTTAAGATAAAAAATACCAGCATTAATCCATGAATACCAGTAACTAACATTCCTATTCAATTTAATAACATTGCTATACCATAGTGACAAGTCTTCAGTAATAGACATAGGAGATAGAAAAATTGAATCTATATCATTAAAAATCATTTTAGTGGACTTTAGAATAACGGATTTATGAAAAAATGGTGACTTACTAGACATAGTTAACAAAGTGGGGAGTGGAAATGGATTTACCAATGATTTCTCAATATCAAGCCAAATAGGGGAATTGTTTAAATAGGACTGATTAAACCATGTGGAACTTTGTTTTAAAATAAAGGCTTTGTGGTAGAGAAAAAAGTCAGGTAATCCAAACCCAGCATTACATTTAGGCATTTTTAATTTTTTATAACTGATACGAGGCGGTTTACAGTTCCAAAGAAATTTGGATAAAATTCTATCAACATCTTTGTAAAACTTTAATGAAAATTGAGTAGGAATCATGGCGAGGGTGTAGAAAATTTTAGGAGCAATTGTCATTTTAATGGAATCCATTCTACCCCACCACGAAAGATGTAATGAAGACCATTTAGACGATTTATCTTTTATATAATTTAAAATAAAGTTACAGTTCAATGTTATTGTTGATTTTATAGAGGATGAGAATAGAATACCAAGATATTTCAATTTATCCTTTTGCCAAATAATATCATTCATAGGTATCATATCAGGGGTACAATAAATGTTTAAGGGGAAAAATTCAGTTTTGTTAGTATTTAATTTATATCCAGAGACTGTGGAATAGTTTTTGATAATCTCTAATAGGGAAGGGAATGAGGATATAGGGTCACTAATAAATAGGAGTACATCATCTGCATAAGCTAAAGTTTTTATAGTAACATCTTTAATATTAATTCCTTTAATATCATCACATTTTCTTATAGCATTGAGAAAGGGTTCAATACCAATAAGGAATAAAAGTGGGGAAAGAGGGCAACCTTGTCTTGTACCTCTAAAAAGTGAAAATTGATTCGAGATTTGGCCATTGATAAATAAACGAGCAGTAGGGGCATAATAAAGAGCAGAAATCATGCGAATAAATGTCTCACCAAAATTAAATGACAATAGGGTATTAAATAAGAATTGCCAATGAATTTTATCAAAAGCTTTCTCAGCGTCCAAGGCCAGGATTCCTGAAGGTAAAGTTAAATTGGGAGCTTGTTCGATGACATGTAACAAGGCTCTTGTATTGTTTGCAGAATACCTATTTTTCATAAAGCCAGATTGGTCTGAGTGTATAATAGAATGCATTACAGGAGCTAATCTAGACGCCAATATTTTAGCATATAATTTACAATCTTGATTAATTAGAGATATAGGTCGGTAATTTGACACAATGGTGGGGTCCTTATCTGGTTTGGGAAGCACGACAATTAAAGCCTCAGTAAAAGAGCCTGAAGTAGTTCCTGAAGAACCAAAAGAGGTAAAAGTTGAAATAAAAGGGCAAAAGTTGTACTTGAAATTCTTTATAAAACTCAGCCGAAATACCATCTGGACCAGGAGACTTATTTTTTAAGAGATTTTATGGCTGATAAAATTTCATCTGTAGTAATGGGAGAATCTAACCTAATTTTATCTGATTGAGAGATGCTGGGTAAACCACATGTAGTTAAAAGGAATCAATTAAAGAGGCATCCTGAAAATCAGGCTTGTTATATAGTTTAGAGTAAAAATCCAAAAATTCATTAACGATATCATTGTGAGATAAAGCAATTTTGCCACTAGGGCCATGAATAGAGTTTATTTGAGTTTTGCTCTTTTTTATACGTAAATAATTAGCTAAAGTTTCCCAGATCTGTTGGCATTAAAACGAAATTTGGCTTTAGAGTTAGAAATCTGAATGCCAGCTCTTCTGCTAAGGATTGAATTAAATTCATACCGAAGCTTTTGCAGTTTAAGTCTATATTGAGGATCATTAGACGTAATGAAAAGTCTCTCAAATTTCGCAATTTGTTTTTCTATGTTTTTAATATTATTATTGAAGGATTTATTTTCATAAGCCATAATGGAAATAGTTACACCTCTAAGGTATGCTTTAAAAGCATCCCATCTATTAACCATAGAAGTGGAACCTTCAGGATTAAGTAGGAAATAATCTTGAATTGCAATTAAGATTTTTGGTTTATTATGTTCATTAAGAACAATATCAGTATTCATTCGCCATCGGGATTTATTTGTAAAAGATGAATTTAAATTCAAAACAAAAGAAATTAAAGCATGATCAGAAATATCAATGTTGCCAATGTTAGGAGAGATCACGGATTGAATTAATTGTCTAGAGACCAATAAATAATCAATCCTAGAATGAGAATTATGTGGGTTTGAAAAAATGTAAAACTTTTTTCTGTAGGAAAATGTAGGCGCCAAATATCTACTAATTTAGTGGTTTGAATAAATAATCTGAAAGCATGAAAAATCTTAGGAGGGTGAAATTTAGTACAAGATAATCTATCTAATAGAGGATCAGCTATGACATTAAAATCACCTCCTACAATTAACGGAACTGTACCCAATTTCAGAACCTCAGTAGTAAGATTAGACCAAAAAGAGTGTCGTCACGCCGTAGGACCGTAAACATTGAGTAAAAGATGACTGAATCATTTATTTTAGTTTTAACTATAATATATCTCCCATCAGCATCTGAAGTTTTATTCAAAATTGGCAGTGTAATTTTTGCAAAAAGATAGCAACCCCATTTTTTCCTATAGCAGGAGATGAAACAATAGTATCAACCCACTTTTTCTTCATATAATCTAAGATTTTATCATCTATATGAGTCTCTTGAATAAAACAAATATCTGCCTTGCAACTACCTAGATAATCTAAAATTTTTGTGACGCTTAACTGGATGAGCGTAAACCTTTAACATTTAATGAAACTACTTTAATATTATGTAAGCTAGCCATAATGAAAGAGAGAAAGAGAAAAGATAAAGAGGAGGAGAGTGAAAAATACAAAAGATTTTGATAAAGTAGTAGCTCTAGAACAGGGAAGATGAAAGGGAAAAAATAAAACATGGAAAAAACGACAAACAGAATACATTAATATCAGGAATGAAACGCACACACGCTCAACAAGCATGACCGGTACCGTTGGAGCCCGATGAAGAATAACTCAGTAATTTGTCAAAAAGTACATAACTAGAAACAATCAAGTAGTAGAGTCATGAGTATCCATTAAATGCTGTGACTGTAGATCCAGAAATTGTTTCAGTTCTTGAGGACGCTGAAAGGATTTTGAAAAGTTATCTTTCCAAATACGCAATTGTTGAGGGATCAAAAAGACCATACTTGAAACCAAGACTTCTTAGTTGAGGTCGAATAGCCGTGAATTCTTTCCGAACAGAAACAGTCTCTTTGGCGAAATCCTGATGGATAAATATTTTATTCCCATTGACCATCAACGAAGGAATTTCTCTTGCTGCTTTCCTAATCAAAACCAAATGGTGATGACGGAGAACTTTAAAGATCATTTGTCGAGGTTTTGTGTGTTGAGGGTTGCGATGAGAAGGAATCCTGTGAGCCTTATCAATTTCAAATTTTTCTGGAAAACTGATTTTCAACAGGCCAGGAATCAAAGTTTCCAAATATAATCTGCAGTTGGCCCCTTCAACATCTTCTGGTAGATTGAAAATGCGTAGGTTATATTGTCTATTGCGGTTTTCCATATCTAAAAGGAGTGTAGACATGGGTGATATTTTCGCCATAAGTGGGGTAAAAGCGTCTATTTTAACCTTATTATCTTGTATTTTAATTGAGTTGTCAGAAATTTTCATTGATAAGCATGCCATTTCTTTGCGCACATTTTTAATCTCTGACGCAATGGTATCTGTACTAACACGAAGTGCTTGTATTTCTTCTAAAATTAAAGATAAGGAAGGTTCAGATGACTCTACCACTTTTGATTTGATAGGCGGAGGTGAAACTGAAACCTGCTGTCTCCTTTTATTATGTAGAGAATTTTTATTTTCCATTTTGATGTAAAAAGGAACCAATTTGCAATTAAATACAATGTTTGTAGGAAGGTATAATATTCTTGGTGTTCAACTCCTTCAAAAAAAACTGGTGCAGCAGCTAAAATGGTCTGTGGGAGTGGCTAGGCCCAAGCCAGGCCCTTTCTTAAGTGCTTACTCCGCCCCCCTGACAGACAAGCCTGGCAGTACCTGAAGGCAGACTGGGAGCAGGAGCCCGATGAAAGAAAACACCACTTCCGCCGTCCAAAGGCACTCAAAAACGACCCTCCAGCACAGGTACCAGCCTTAATTCCTCAGCGACCTCTTTATAGCACTAATTTGGGTAACATTTCGTCGTTTTTAACGAAAAACGGGCGAAAACGCGGAGGAGCTCACCGGGAGGCGGCCATCTTGTTTCGCGCGCTCGCGCGAATCATCTCAAGCCCTGTCTCTTAATGAATGCCCTTTTTACGGACACTCTTTACCTGTATCAAACCCCTGACAGTCAATCAATATACATTGAGAAATAAAGTGGATATGAGTAGAAAAGTGGATACTGTGAGCAGTGTTTACTCTATGGAGAAAATGTACTCTGTACCACACTGTTCGCAGACAGTAAAACTCTCATGAGAAATACACCACAGAGTATTAAAAAGTATCTACTAAGCACAGTGAACACTCTATGCAAAACTTGTCCAAAGAGCGACTATTCACTCAAGACCAAGACCTGCAACCTTCATACTGTGGTCAAAACTTTACAGATGGCCTATCTTCTGAAGCAAAAAAAGCACATGTACATAGGTTAGTCCCTAGTGCACACAGTCTTCTATGTTAAGTAGAAATTGTCATGCTGGAACGATTCTGTTTGATAAGTCAAGGCTGGTTACAATAATTAGTATGTAGTACATGGAATCTCTGACCTGTTGCAAACTTTTTTTGCAATACCAAAAAAACTTATGTGCAACATGCTGTCACCTGCACCCAGAGTTACTCTTCAAAACAAAAATTGATAACGTGTTCAATACCTCTCCACATCTATTATTAGGGCTCCCAGTTTTCACTGAATTTTACTGATAAATACAGACAGAAAACAATTTATTTTCCTGTCTGTAAATATTTTTAAATACAGAAAAATAGGGAAAATAGGCCTTCTTTGGGTGATTATTTCTTCTGTCAATAATGAGTTACAGGTCAGTAGGTGTACAGATTGAGAGGTAGGGGAGATGAAAAAAGACAATAGACTTCCTAATTAAGCTTAATTAAGTGCAGATCTACAGTTATTTATACTATTCTACAATGCAAGTGTTTTCTGATAATGCTATTGCACTGTATACTGCTGAATTATTTTGGACATTCAAATACGAGTATACATTTATTAGTTAAATAAATGTGGAAAGATACCAATTGCAACTTCATTTATACAGTAAACACAAAATGAAAATGGAAAAATACAGAAAAAATGAGCAATAACTAAATATGAATAAATACAGATGGAAATGTTGGGAAAATAAATACCATAAAACCGGGAGTCCTATCTATGATGCATTAGGAGCACATGTTTTGTAAACACTCACACCCATTAGCTGGACACAGGATGAACAAAATTAGGTAATAAAGGGGCCCATTACGATGGCGGGCGGAAGCACCACCGCCGTGCTGGCGGATGCAAAAAGCACCAGTTACCGCCGGCACGCAGCAGTCCACACGCCCGCCCAATTACGATGCGAAAAGTAGACCAAACACCGCCGGCAAGCCAGCAACACCGTCCGCCATCAAAGTGCGCCCGTTCACGTAGCGGCGCAGCACAACTGACACACACCGTCCGACGAAACACGTCCCGCCCGGCGCATAAATTACGATGCCGCAAACAAACGGCTCCCACGGCTAAGAGATACCGCACGTACAAACCGAAGCGGTAACACGGACGCAGAGCACGGACAACGAAGAAGCGGCTCCCCGAGCATGAATCCAGCACTGCAGGCCCTCCCCATGCTTCTGCTGATGCACCACCAAGGACGCAACGTACCGCGGAGACGCAGGTAGGCACACACACAACAAGTGCACGCAAACAGCGCACACAGTGCAAGGGCGGAAAAAGCGGACAACCCCCCACCAGCGCGTGTACACAACACATCCACCATCGCATCCACAGATGACACACAGGCCAAATCGTAACATCGCAGAACACATGTGTACACACCACCTGGGACTAGGAACCAACCACCCCGTCACGGCCCCAAAGCGCCGATGACGCCGCCACACATGCGCACAACGCAGAGGCCAACCGCAGCGCCATGCATGCGTCGCACACAGACACAGGGACACAACCAAGCAGCACACACATCAGCCCCACCCCGAACGCACATGACACGTGACAGGCCGGCCACAGACATGTCCCCAACGCCCAATTCACGGACAACACCCAACGCCACACAACCGACGCACACATGTCAGTGAAGACACGCAACAGCAGGACACACCCCAGTGTAACAAACATGGCGTAGCACACAGCGGCGGCAACACCAACTAGGAGAAGCAGGGCCCCTTCGGGAAGAGGAACGCCAGTACCACACAGAAACACCCATACCACCCTGCACATATGAACAAGACATATAAAACGGAACACCAAAGAGCCCGGGGACCGACAACAGGTGGCCCAAGAATAACATTCACACACAAGGCCCAACGCAGAGCGGAAAGGCAGCCTGCCGCCCACACAAGGGAGAGCAGACAGCACTGAATGACCTTCCATTCCAACTCCGAAACCACAGCCCTACGACAGAAGCCGGTGAATACAGCCATTGTCCAAGAATAGACCAACACAGGCATGCCGAGGAGACCGACCACAGGGCAGATAGCGCATATCACAGAAGCACACAACGGACGGGGAAGAAAGAAGAAAACACTCCCCCATGTCGGCCACATGCAAGTTAATTGGAAGGAGTCACACAGCACTGACCTTGAACTGTCTGAGAAGCATGTGGGAAGAGGGCCCGTGTCCTCCAAACAAGCCAACAGAACACAAGTCCTGTCTCCCCACGACTACACAGAGCTCACAGCAACCCCGGAGCGTGCACATTGCAGACTGCACACACAGCCGGAACACGCCACCTCAACGAACCGCTGCGAAATGGCAACCGCAACACACCTACCCAACTACGCCGAACAGCTCAAGCTGTACAAAACCAACCTGTTCCATACATTGGGATGCGATCTCCTGTCCCTGCTGAACGTAACTTACCGACTGACTTACCGCATCACATTGTTCAGCTGCGTCATGCCCGTCTTCTACTGTCGGAGGTGTCCCTACCAGCATCCCGTCGAGATATGCCTCTCCAACCCGGCATGTCTGAAGGCGGACCTGCTACCACTACTCCTCCCTCTGGACGCACACGACAGGGCCTGCTCTGCCTATGGGGGCATGGCGTATGTGGCCAACATCGCACCCGCACTGAAATGGGACCACTGTGCCTCCACACGACGGATCATCGAGAACAGCTACATCGAATGTCACCCAGCATGCCCCATCATGGTCCTCCAAGGGACAACCTACGAACAACACCTTGACAGCCACCATCCGCTTCATTGGCTGGCAAACATGTACACCACCAATGACATGGAAGCCCTGCTGGGCGGCATCGCATACCTGACAACCTGTAAATACGTCGGACCACAACGCAGGTTCCCCGAGTGACCTATGATGTCCAACCCCGCACCCATGCTTAGCTTCCGCACGGACTGGCCAGTCACCACCACAACAGCCATACCAAACGACCGGCAACAGTAACCACACCATCAACGACATCGCCATGACATCGGATATGACCGGGACATGCACACTGTTCCCCATCACATCCAGGAACACCGCATGCATCGTGGGAGGCAGTGGCATGGGCTCTGTGTATCGCACCCACATGGACGGAACTGCACGAACAACCAGGACACGACATGGATCCAGCGCACATGGACACACACACCGCTCAGTGGACATGAATAGGTCGCCTGGAGTCTGTGGGTGCTGCACCCCTCCCACCCCCGCCCCGGGAATCCCATACCAGGACCTTTGCATGGACGACAAGTGCATACAACAACAACACGACCCCAGTGACTGTGACATGTCCAGTAACCACCACAGTGCAACAACAAGTGGCACGCCGCTGCATGCACGCAAGCACATGCCCTGATGTCATCTCACATGCACGCGTGCATGAGGAACAACCGCAGCAAACCTGTCACATGGAACTGAGATGGACTGTGCCCATGATGCCAAGCGGTCTGGTAGGCTACATGTATACCGTCTGTGTCAAAGTCCGCAGCTCCGCAGCTATACGTAAATGTACATTAGCACAGCCTTGGCCAAGCAGATGTCACTCTGAAGCCCACATCCCACATGCAACAGCCAATCACATGTAACCCCACACCCTATCCCATTTGCAATAATGCTCAGTATATCCTCAACATGTATTCCGCTGCCAGTAGTGTCCACTATACTGCATCACAGAGGACAGAAGACTCAATATAATGTTTGAAACCAAAACTGTCTCCGCTGACTCATTTCACAAGTACGAATGAGAGAGGATGAGAGTATGTGAAGTACACGGCAGTCGTGACATGACCATGTAGTCCACTGGTATTGGATGTCAACGCAAATGAGTAGCACTACTGTGGAAGACACACATGTGTCGTGTGAAGTCGTATGGACGCAGTGCTCAGGTGGGTGGGTGCGACGGGTAGATGCGCACATGCCAAGTTGGAGCACGCCGTGTTGGGAGGGGTCATGAACAGTACACCACCGCTTCCCTGGGCATTGTGAGAGGACACCTGTCGGGGGGAGTGAACACGTGTGTGCATAGCAGCCGGGCACACGTACAAAGCGGTACCAGGCGCACCTCAGCCCACCCTCTGTGGACAAGCTGGATCCTGTTGTGCGCCCGCCATGCCCCTGACAAGGCACACACAGCCCCAGTCGACCAGGTGTAACCCCAACATAGTCAATCCGCACAGGCGATACAGGGCACGGGATGGCAGTGGAGCATGGTGTGTGAGAGGTCTCCTCGCGCTCCTCCTGGTCATATCACGCAGGCAATAGAACCTCAACGTCTAGCATGGCACAAGTCACATGGAAGTGTATGGGGGACGCACCACAGCACGAGCAGCACTGACGTCACGGGAGGTGGCTCGCACCATCCCATCCATTGCCCATCATACCAACCACGCCACATGCCATTGCGACTAAGTGCAAGCGCGTGCGCCACCACCCCCGAGCCCTCCCCAGAGAGGCCAAAGAGTGAATGTGTGGGCCATCAGCCACAGACGGACGCGGCCTGGCCGCAAGGGCAGCCACAGCCACTGGGTGTCGCAGGTGGCGGATCCGGAAGGCGAAGACTGTGATGCATAGTCCATGCAGGCCGGGTCTCCATTTGGGGCACCACGCAGGTGGACGGCGTCCCGCAACACATCATACCCTGAGACAGCCCACTCGTGCAACTGGACCCACACATACACTCCTTGCCCTCTCTGGTGCGAGCTTGGGGCTGCCTGTGCAAGCGCTAGCCTCGCAGGTGAGCATGCATATTGGGGGAGCGAGGGGAGGACATGAGGGCTGGGGCGAAGATGACTGTATCACTGTCAGTTAGTACAAGGGATGACCCAGATGTGGAAAGGAAGAGACGTGTCCCGTGTGTACTGCAACTAGTCGCCAATTCAACTACCCCCCATGTCCGGAATGTAAGCCCGCACCTAGGCCCGCCCATCCGCCACAACGAACATACCACCAGCACGACAACCTTCCCATTCGAAACACTGACTGGGGGTGGCGACCAGTGTACAATCATGTGTAGCCTACCCACGCGTACATGTGGGCCCTCCATGATCCATGTCACCTGCGGCAAAGTCATGACATGCGCAATGAGGGAAGTGAGGAGAGCTGTCCGCCCCACGCGCAGAAGGTGCATCAGCTCCACAGACCCAGCAGCGAGTCCAGCAGGGGTCACATGTGCAGGGGCAGCTGTGCCTGGTGTGAAGGCACATGCATATAGACAGCACATCGACCAATGTGTAGTCTGCCCACATCTACAGTCCATCATCATGCGGACATAGGAATTGAACACAGGGCAACACATCTTCAGTTGGTGCACCCACCGTGACCAACAATGCGCAATCATCAACGTACCCGCCCTGTGCATGGCCCCCACCCAACGGAGGCACATCCAGTGCCACCATCCCACACACACAAGCCTTCCACGGAACATGCTGTGTCCAATGCTCAGTACAGAGTCAGCGCCCATCTGGTGGATCCTGAACAGGAGACACATGCACACACATGCCAGCTCCCACTGTGTACGTCTGCCACCTGGCACGTGCAATGTAACCTCTCACCTGTGACGTGTGACTGCAAGCACACAGCCGTCTTGGCATGGGGCTGTCAATGTGGACACCTGTCAATGTTTCGGGAGGTGTGATCCGTACAGTGCTGTACATAGGGTGCAGTGCTGACACCTACTACTGTCTCATATCCCCTCGTGCCACAGGTCCCACTTGTTTTGGCCGCTCAGCCTGTGCCCACATCGTCGTCGTCGTGTGCCATACTCATCCAGCCGCGGAAGCAGTTCCATGCTCAGCAGACATTCATGTTGCCGTGGCGTTGCCGCTTGACGGATATGCAGTCAGTCCCCATCAGCACGCCCCGCAAGTCATTGGGGCCTAGATCCCCATGTGCATGCACATGGCAGTGGTTTGTATCACTAGCCATTGCCATTGTTGGGAGACCTGTGTAAGTGTATTGTGGCCGTGCCGTCCCAGCTTGACAGCTGGGCTGTGGCTCCTGTGCTTACTCAGTCATGTCAGTGATGTGTATGCGAAATTGCCATGTGTCGTGTTGCTTTGACATGTGTCCTCTGCCATTGTCCCTAGGCGGAGACCGAACATTGACCGCCCATACCAATTGCTGGCGGACATGGACGATACAGAGGTTATTAGGAAGTTTCGGCTGGACAGGCCAACCCTGCATCGACTGTGTGCCATGTTAGAACCCCATCTCCGTCCCCGCAGGGTGTATCCGACTGCTGTCACCCCCACGGCTAAGGTGATGGCCGCCATGCATTTCTTCGCCACTGGGTCATTCCAGCACACAGTGGGCATTGGAGGAGGGATGTCCCAGCCCATGTTCAGCAAAGTGCTGAGGGATGTACTGGCAGCCATGATGCTGTACCGGAACAGGTACATCCGCTTCCCCAGGGCTCGTGAATTGGCGGCAGTGAAGGGTGCATTCTATGCCCTTGGCAGAATCCCACACGTCGTTGGAGCCATTGACTGCACACATGTCGGCCTTGTTCCACCACAGGCCACTGAGCACCTGTACCGCAACAGGAAGCACACGCACTCCCTGAATGTGCAAGTGGTGTGCCTTGCGGACATGGTGATCACCCACGTGTGTGCAAAGTTCCCAGGCTCGGCCCATGACGCACACATAATGCGCAACAGCATCTTGCCACGACTGATGTCCAATATGCAACAGGATCGTGCCTGTATTGTCGGTGAGTATGTGGAGTGGTGTAGCGTGCTGGCTGTGCGATGCTGTCCCCTGTCCAGTTGGATTAGCAACGGTTCTCTGTGTCCCTCACACCCAGGTGACTCTGCGTATCCGAATGGGGCATGGCTGCTCAGTCCATTGAGGAATCCTCGCACCCCAGCAGACGATCGCTACAATGAGGCACATGGGAGGACCAGACGTGTGGTCGAGCGTACCTTTGGCCTCCTCAAGTCCAGGTTCAGGTGCCTGGACCGCACCGAGGGTGCGCTGGCGTACTCCCCACAGAAGGTGTGCCAGATAGTGGTGGCGTGCTGCATGCTGCACAATCTGGCCATTCGGAAGCAGATCCCCCTCATCGTGGATGACGGAGATCAACCAGGGCCCCAGCCCGCAGACCAGGACAGCTCGAGTGAGGAGGACAGCGGAGAGGAGGAAGCTGGTAATGTGCGGCAGCAGCTCATCGCCCGCTACTTCACTTGACGGTGAGTGTCCATGTACGACGGCTGATGTGGCTGTATCTGTGCAGGTGTGTGTGTGCTGTGTCAGGGTGGCCGTTTGTTCACTGCGTGCTGTGTGTCAACGCTCCATGGCCAGGGTAGTATGCCACTGTTGGTGGCTGTGGCATTGTGCCCTATTGCTCTGTGCGATGTGTGTACATTGCTTGTAGTTGTTGACATGTACTGTGTGATGGGTGTGTGACACACTCATTGAATGTGCTCCTGTTCTGTCTCCCACCCCTAGGTCCCTACAGGCTCCTCCGGATTCAAATGCCATGCCACGCATCAGGTGCCTTTCCGCCCAAGGTGGCCGTTGTATTCCGTACAAATAAGACACAGGGCACAAACAGCAGTTAGTGAAAAAGGTGCATTTATTACAAACTGTGACATGTGATTGTGTGTAAGGTGATGACAAAAGTGGTGCGTGCAGTGACAATGAGCTGTCGGTCATGGCTGCGTGATGATCAGGGTGTACCCACTGGTTCTATGTCCATAGTCCAACACACACATGCCATCCAGATGGCTGTGTGGAGTGGGATCGTAGTCCAGGTCAATGCAGTGGCTGGTCAAGGAAGGCTGGCGGAAGGCTGGCTGGCTGCCTCACTTGCGACTGGAGCGTGCGAAGTCCTCCCGGGAGATCTGTTTCCTCTTCGGACGGCCCCTTCCACGTTTGCGAGGGGGTGCCTGCTTGCGACATGCTGGTGGTTGAGGTGTGATCACTGGCTGTGGACGCAGGGGAACTGGACACTGCTGCTCCACCCTGCGCCCCGGCAGGTGGTGGCGGAGGGGAGCTGCTGTCCCTGGCTGTGACCTCACCGCCACCACCAGCTGTCCCATGAGGTCCACGATTTGGCCCATACGGGCGTCCATGGACCTCAACACCCCCAGCACCTCACGCGTGTCTGAGGCAGACCGGACCCATTGTCCTTGGGCCTCTTCATAGGCCCCAAGGACTCTGGCCATGTGAGGCAGGGCATGGCTCCCAGGGGAGGCTGGCGTTTCCCTGACCCTGCTCCTCCTACCAGTCCTGCTGCCACCGGCCTGCCCACTAGCCACATTGCTCACCACGGTCCTCGCTGTGGCTCCCAGGGTGGATCCAGTCGTCCGGGCCACCACCTGCGCTGGGGCTGGTGCCAGCGGAGACGTGGCGGTGGTGGCGGCGGTGGTGGTCGGTGCGGCGATGGTGGCGGTTGCGGCAGTGGTAGTGGCCACAATGACCGTGGGTGTGGCCGCAACGACAGTGGCAGCAGGGGGCTGTGAATGTTCAGCAGCCCTGGATGATGGGTTGGTGGGTAGGAGGGGTCCTGGGGAGCGGCTGGGCCCTGCCACACCAGATGGGCCTGCTTCGTTGTCCGTGTCCGAGGAGGAGGACAGATCCTCCAGATCCGTGTGTCCTCGTTGGGGGCTTGTAGGCTGGCTGTGCTGGCTGCTGGCTCCATCCCCAGCATCCAGCAGTTCGTCACCTGTGGAGAGAATGAGATTAGTTATTGTGTTGCACCTGGCGAAGTATGTATTTGTCGTCTGACATTGACAGTTCGTGCAATCTCGTACATGGGTTTCCCGGAGGCGTGTGTGTGGCTGTAGCATCTGTAGTTGTGTGTGCTTGGCAATGGGACTGTGTGCTGTGCACATGTGGCATGGGACGGATTGGCCATGCCGATGGGTGTGTTGCTGTGCCCCTACTTATTGTGACTCTGGTGTATGCGGGCTCCTGGCCCATCCTGGGTCTGGTTTGTACTTTGCTTTTGGGGTTCAAATGGAACGCTTAGGAACGCATATGGCAACATGGGGGCCATGCCCCAGATTCGCATTTGGGATGGAATATGCTTTTGGGGTTCAAATGGAACGCTTAGGAACGCATATGGCAACATGGGGGCCATGCCCCAGATTGGCATTTGGGAGGGAATATGCTTTTGGGGTTCAAATGGAACGCTTAGGAACGCATATGGCAACATGGGGGCCATGCCCCAGATTCGCATTTGGGAGGGAATATGCTTTTGGGGTTCAAATGGAACGCTTAGGAACGCATATGGCAACATGGGGGCCATGCCCCAGATTCGCATTTGGGAGGGAATATGCTTTTGGGGTTCAAATGGAACGCTTAGGAACGCATATGGCAACATGGGGGCCATGCCCCAGATTCGCATTTGGGAGGGAATATGCTTTTGGGGTACATGCTGTGAGCCATGGGTGCCGAACGTGACATGTGTTGTGGCAGCATGACAGTGCATGGTTTGAGGTGTGTGCATGCTTGACATGGCCTGCATATTTGCTGTCTGTTGTGATTACTGGACATGGCATTGGACGCATCGTTATGAGTGAGTGATGGTTGTGTGCCAGCCAACGTATTGCAGTTGTCCCATCTCCTTGGTGTGCGTGCTGCCCTGTGCCATGTGCATCACTGCAGTGCTCGGGGGGGTGTGGCCCATGTTGTGTGTTGTTGCTCACAGTGTGTCGTGCACTTCATTGACTTCTGGCACATGGTTGGTCATGGGCATGTATCTTAGCGTGACTGCTGTATGTGTGGCAGCTGTGCGGATGACATGCCTTTCATGAGACTGGGGCTGACGGATGGGATGGATGGTATGTTGTTTGTGCATGGTGTGTCTGTGTGTTTGATGGGTTCAGTGGTGTTCGTGTGCATATATGTTGTTCCGCTCTGTTGCGTCTAGTGTTGTTTGTCTTACATAGGCGTAGTTGTGGGGTGTGTGGTTGACAGGCAGTTGGGGCTACATGGACAGGACTTCAATGGTGTTTCGGTTGTGTGTGATGAGTTGCACAGTGGCTGCCGTGTGGTACTATATTCAGTGTGGCCTGTGCATGCAGACGTGGCTCCTTGGGTGTTGCTATGTCTGTGATGGGTCATGTGGGGTGTGAGTCTGTTGTTCATGTCCGTGTGCACATTGTTCACTTGTTCGTGACGGTGGGCGGTGCTGCGTGTTCGTCTGCTACGTGACATGTCCCATGTGTTGGTCGTGTTCCGGTCCTCATGCCTCCAGTAATCCAGCCCTGTCCAGTTTCCCACCTGCAGGTTGTTCGTGCGTGCACTGTACTGGATGCCACATGGTTCTAAGCGGGGGTGCTCCATGTTGCAGGTCTGTGGGGGTGGGGGGGTGTTGTGGGTCGTGGGGGTGGCTGGACACCCACTGACACCGATTGCTGTGGACCGTGATGTCTGCCTTTCGGCTGTCGTTGTGCACTGCGGTGGCTGACACGTGGCTGTGGGGTGTGGGGGATGCTCCTCCTTGCTGTGCTGTGGGACTAGGGGCCTGGTGTGTGTTGTACTTGGGCTGTCCACCGTCCCACCCACTGCACTTTGTGTTCCTGCCACTTACCTGTTACTTGTCGGTTAGTGCAGCTGTGGCGGACACATGGGTGTGGTGGGTGCTCGTTGTGGCGCTTCTGGCATATTTGGGGACCTGTTGGTGGTTACGTGGCTGGCTGAGTGTACACATGTCCCCACGCATCTTACAGTTGTTCGGTTTGGGCTGTGTGTGGTGGTGTCTGTTGCATGTGTGTGTGATGTGTTGTGTATTGTGTGCTGGACATGGGGGTGTTTGTCCCTGGGAGCTGTGGCATGGTGGTAGTGCATGTGAGTACATAGCGGTGTGCTGGTATACATTAGTTTGTACTTACCAGCCTCCACTCCCCCTGCTAATCCGGCGAGGATCTCCGGATGGATTACGACTCGCACCTTCTCCTCCCACGCTTTGAAGGTCTTAAAGAGCGCGGGATTCCCTCCGCCAGTGACGGCAGCCAGCTCTCTGTTTTTGCCCTCCTTCTTCTTGACCAGGCTCTTTACGTCATTCCAACGTTTGTTGATCTCGACTCTGTTCCTGGGCAGGGTCCCGACTGCATTGACCTGGTCTACGATCCGGTTCCACATTCTGTTTCTGGTGGCTAGTGGTGTGTGCTGGACCATGTTCCCATAGATTTGTGGGTACACCTTGATGATCTCGTCGACCATGACCGTCAGCTCAATGGGCGTGAACTTGGGCATTCTTTGTGGTGCCATGGTGTTTGTGGTGCTGGTGCGGTGTGTGTTGTGTAATGTGCAGGGGGTTTGTGGTGCCGGTGTTTGGTGGTGGTGGTGGTGGTGGTGGTTGTGATGTGTGCGTTTCTGTGGTGTGCTGCTGTCCTTGCTGTGTCACTGTGTCCTCTCCTCTCCTCTCTGGTTTGCAATGTAGCAAGGGGTTGTGGTCTGTGGGAGTGCTGCTTTTGTACTCACCTATGTGGGTGTGTCCTCATGGTCTGTTGTTTTCAGGTGTGTTGTGTCTGGGGTTCTGGCCTTTGTATTTTTTGTTTGTCCGGGGGATGTTTTCGGGATATGTACTGTGCTTGTGTATTTGTGCGTGCCTTGCTGTGTGGACTTGTTGGCCATGTTGTGTGCTATTGGTTTTGTGTGCGGATGGTTTCTGTGCAGGTACGTGGGCGCCATGGCTTCTGCCGTGTCGATTCTCATCGGCGTTGTTTGCGCTGGCGGGCGGTATATTTGTGGTTTTCCGCGCTCATGGCGGTGCGATCGTAATCTCACGTGCGGTGTGTCGGCCGTGAGGGCGGGCGGTTTTGTGTTGTCGTGCGTGTTTCCGTCCGTGGCGGGCGGTTTGTCTCCGACTCGGACGTTGGCGGGCGGTATTTTGTGTGCTTTTTCCGCCGATGGCGGTATTCGGTTTGTGTAATCGTAATGGCGTGGTCGGTGTTCAGGCGGTGTGTGCGGGCGGATTTTTGCCGCTTCCATGCCTGGCGGTGTTATTTACGCCGGGTATCGTAATGTGCCCCAAAGTAATATGGTAGTTATCCGCCACTATGTAAACTATAAAAGAAATAAACATACTCATTGGATTATGTCATCAATCATGTTACTTTAGATGTCATAAGTGATGTCATAAATGATGTCATAGAACATGTCATGAGTGATGTCACATGTGAGGTCATAAGCAGTGCATGGCGGGGGCTAACTATAATCGGTGAATTTCTTTGTTTTTTTAAGTTTAAAACATTAATGTTCTCACTGACATATTCACCTAACTATAACGTTACTTTAACCTTTGGTTTTTCAGTAGATCTATATATATAAAACCAAAGGTTACAGGGATGTTACAGTTAGATTGACATTTCACTTGTACAAAACCAGAGAAATTCAGCCGTTATAGCTAGCTGAGCTAACTATAACTTACGCCCGCAATGCACTGCTTATGACCTCACATATTACATCACTCATGACATGGTCAGTGACATCACTGATGACATCACTGATGACATCTCAAATGACTCAGGGGAGGTGGCGGTCCCCAGGGCTCCCGCATGTTTATTATTGTTTGCCCTGGGGAATCGGTGGTTCTCAGGGCCTAGGGGGTGCCACATGGGCAACCCCTGCATAATTTTACAACAATGCCTCCAGGATTTGGCCCACCCTGGGCTTCCAATAAAAGATGCATGGGAGCCCATGCATCTTTTATTTTCAATTTTGACATGGATCTAACTACAAATTTGCAGGAAAATTAAATTTAAAAAATGCTTTTGACACTGGTGGGGTCCCTGTGGTTCTCCCCCACCATATCTTGAGGGTCAGGGTATTCCTACCCTGCCCCTTTTCTTTATTTTTAACACTTTTTGTGGGACTCGGCTTCAAGCCTAGTCCCAAGATGGCTACCAACACTTCCCGGTTGAAGTGTTGGCAGCCAATCAAATTTCAGTTGGTTCCATGAGTCCACTGCAAGGATTCGCGTCCCCAGATGTCTGATATTTTGTAAACTTAAATATCTCTGAAACTACTGAATAGATTTACACCAAATAACAAAAACATGCTTTTTGGACCAACATCTAGCTTTCTGCCAAATTTGGTGTAATTCCGTTCAGCGGTTCGGGATGTAGTCATGTTCAAAAAATGAAAAATCCTCATGGACATAACATGGGGAAACTACATTTTGGGACCCCCTTTTTCTCGGCCCCCGCTTGACAGATCACCCCAAAACTTTCAACACAGCAGCTAAACAAAAAAGGGGTGTTTTTTAAAAATTTCGTAAAGATTTGTCAAGGGGCGCCAAAGATATTGGCAAAACAAAAAACGCTTTTCCTATGGAAGCTTTGGTCCTAACTATAACTATCTACTGGCTATCGACAGTAGGTAATATATATATATATATATATATATATATATATATATATATACAGTCAATCCAATGTCAGTAGACAAAAGTTATCGAGCCCAATTCCATTGAAGCGTAAATATTTTAATCAAACAAGTGGCAAACAAACGCCCGACGCGTTGCGGTGCAGCCGCACCTTGATCACGGGTCAAAGACTGTTTGTGTCGATCAGTTACATATAGTGCACATATACAGCAATAGAAGTAGGACTACATATCCCAATGCTTGGTCATAGACAGGAAAATGACATCCATTTTGAAGTGATCACCTTCTCTATAGGATTCAATAGAGCTGCATATATATGTATATATATATATATATTCACTGAAAAAAAAGGTTAAAGTAACATTATAGTATATATATATATATATATATATACATATTTTCCATCAATTTAAAAAAATATACGTGGCACTCTCCTTGGATGATTAAACTGTTTATTCATGCCATCATCCTCCTCCTCCTACGCGTTTCGACCAAGAAGGTCTTGATCACGGTAGTAAACTTACTAGGAGAGTGCCACGTATATTTTTTCAAATTGATGGAAAATAATTTGCGAGAGCAGTCCTTCTCTTGCCGTGAGCACCAGCTGAATAGCGCGCCCCCGCTGAAGGACTAATTTGGTGGATCATATATATATATATATATATATATATATATGTTTATATATTTATATATATTTATATATATATATATATATATATATGCTGCAACAAGGTACGTTTCATCTTCGTACCAGACGGAAAGCACTCACGGGAACAATTCTGGTAGAAAATTACTTTATTGGTGCAACTAAGAAATTGCGGGTGTTGGAATCCAAATATATAATTGACTTACAGACAAAGGCCCCTATTGGGTTAAACAATGATGAGGAATTGTGGGTACATCTGGGCCAGTAGGAGAACTAAGGACATTTTTAGAAGTTTATTATCGCTAAGTGGAACCTTTTTAATGAGATACCAAGTCATAAAATAAGCACAGGGATTCTAAATATTTGTTTTTAAGATTTCCAACTTAAATTGAAAACAATGAACGCCCATTGGGGCCGAATAAGTACACAGCTGGTATGATGCAAAATGTAAAATATTTAAAAGAAATATTTATACTGCCGCAATGCCCATTCAGGCGTAATTTTGTAACAGATGGGTATGATATATATTTTTATCAAAAATAATTCTTTATAATATGAATTTTATGAATTGAGACACCTTTGCATAACTTTTTAAATTTTGATATAAAATTTATATAAATGCAAATTCAATTTATGAATTGTTAAGACAGGGTCTGTCGAAACTCATCCCATTTGTACACAGTTTTTAACCTTTTTAATCTTTTTTCTGTTTTGCACAATTTTGCACATATGTATATATAATAAATCCAACAGCAAAGTAAACTCAAAATTTAACACTACAAGATGGCCACCACTGTAAGGTAGAATGTCATAATGTAAGTCCATCGTCTATGTTCAATGTGGATCATGTGACATTGTGAAAGTTGAAATGCTGTTGGTTTGCACAGGGTAACTGACATTGACAAAGCCGTATGGCGAAACGCGTCTGTCAGGGGAGCGGGGGGTCTGCACCAATAAAGTAATTTTCTACCAGAATTGTTCCCGTGAGTACTTTCCGTCTGGTACGAAGATGAAACGTACCTTGTTGCAGCACCTATAACGATTCACCATCGTGGGAGTGAGCACCCAGGAGAAACGGAGCGGCGGCGGTGACTTCCGGTGTATAAAAAAATAAATATATATATATATATGCATTTAATATACACACATACACCCACACACTAGGCTTGTAAACGTAAGTGTGTGTATAAATATATTTATGTATATATATATACACACACACACACGCACACACACACACACACACACACACACACATATATATATATAGATACACACACATACATTTACAAAAGCTACTTTCACATAACATTGTCTATGGCAGGGCCTCCACCCTGAGCTTCGACTGCCCACATACCCACCCTGTCTCCCCTTTGCTGGGAGTAGGCAGCTGACCTCCTCCTGTGCTGCCTGACAGGAACAGATACATTACTTTAATTCAGTCTCCAGAAGCGCCTGCGAAAGGAGAGTATTTTTTCAATTCTCCTTTGCAGGAAGACCTGACCTTTGACGCAAAAACTGGGACATGTACTTCAAATTAAGAAAAGTGTTGAGACACCAGGGCTGTCCGGTGAAATCCGGGACGTCTGGTCACCCTACTCTTCATTTATTGGAGTGTTGAACTATCATTCTTACTGTGAGTTCACCCACCATAGCATAGAGCAATGGGGAGCCCACTTCAGCCATTGGCTTCCAGATCACGTGCACATTAATCTACAAAGAAATGCAATTCAGTGCCGGAGCTGGGGGTCAATACTTTATATTGGCAACACTTTTTTCTTTTAATTCTTTATTTTGTTACTCATCTTTGTGTGCTTAATTTACGGCTTCAGGTTACAGTAATTCAATGTCAATAGCACCACTTTCTTTGTGCAATAAGAATCAATTTTTTTCTCTGATGTGCATTAAAATGAAAAAGGGGATCAATACTAGCTCTAAATATACTTGCCTGCTGGAAAGCACCAAAACGTTCTAGATAAGTAATATGCAATGGATTTTTTCTTAATTATATTATTATTATTAATTTGTTCAGAATATGGACAGCATGTGTAGATGGCAAAGTGTTTTATTTTCCTTCTTCCTTTCTGTGGCATATGCCTGCAAGGAAAAATAAATCACACTATCTTCCTAAAGCCAGACTGTTGGAACCGGCAGTGTCTGGTTGGCCGAAGGGATGTCCCCAGCCAGTCAGAAACTACCGCTACCATTAATACCAGGTGATTACACTCACTGTACAACCCGTACTCACCCTTGGGTAGCTTGACACTGAGAAGTCAGGCTTATGCCAGAGGCAATGTGTAAAGCAATGGCTCCGCAGTCAATCACAATAAATAAACTGAGCATCACAAAAGAAACTTCACACAGGATCCATGTAAAAAACGTTTATATTCAACACACATATTCAGTCATTATAACATGAGCATTATAATGTTGGGTAAAAAACACATTTGGAAATATTACTAACAGTAATAGACACACTCGTTTTGTTATGATATCAATAGGATGCACACTGTGGACAATTCCTAGGCTAACCCCTCCTTCACAAAAGAGAGAGAGAGCACCCTTATGTGGTGCACAATATAAAAAATATGAACATACACAAAAATAGAACAGTTTTTAGCAACACTGTGGGCCAGAGCCACGCGGGTAAACCCAATGCCAAATGCATTTTTCTTTTGGTATACAATCAACGTATAAAGCAGCACCTCCGGCCAGTGTTGTGAATCACAGGCGGTTCGCACACAATCACTCCCACTCACACACACTCACTCTGTACCTCTACGTGGTGCGAAAAGTTCCAGCTAATCTGTACGCAATACCCTTAGACACACATGCACTCAGCGCCCTAATGCGGTGCCACTGGTACCCAGGCAGTCAATGGACCACAACCCTGCAGACTCTGTGGCACCAGCCTCTCTCCACCCTCTAATTCACCCCGATTGTCCTATACCTCCAAATGGAAGATTGCCAGCCCCGTCTCCCGAACACTGGGCCGCATGTGGTCGAAGTAACACTAGGGGGGTGATTATGATGGCGGGCGGATCGCCATCGCCAGCCAGGCGGTGGCGATCCGCCCGCCATCTCTACCCGATTTACCCCCCGCCATATTACAATGGCGGGGGTACAGTGGCGGACGCAAAGTGCGTCCGCCACTTTTACGCCGGTCGGCAATCGTTCCGATTGCCGGCCGGGCGGAATTGGGCCTTAATATGGTGGCGGTGCCTAGCAGGCACCGCCATCCATATTAGGATGTGTGTCTCAAAAGGCCTTTCGCCGCCATGGAAAGGCTGGCGGAGATGTGCTTTGGGGGCCCGTTGCGGGCCCCAAGGAGGGGTGGGGGGTGTACTTGGGGGGTACCCATGGTACCCCCCTGCAGTTCCATGTACAAGGTGGCAGGCACCGCGCGGTGCCTGCCACGTTGTGCATGGGAATGCACAACATGCTCATTTGGCATTGCGGCGGGTGCTGCTGTAAAACCCGCCGCAATGTCAAATATGCAGAATGCGACCGCCAGGGTGGCGGTTGCATCCTAATCAGGGCTGCGGGACCGCCGCATGTCTGGCGGCCGGTCCCGTTTCCACTGGGATGGTGGGCGGACTAAAGTCCGCCCGCCATCCTAATCAGCCCCTTAGTCTGGGTCCTCGGGAAGCAGGTGGGAATACATAGCAGTTTTAATTAGGAGGTAGACGTTAACAAGCGGAGTTTAGCAGCCACTCGGGAAGCTCACCCACAGGTCTCAAAACACAAAGGAGTCAGGCAGTCTCTTGACCTGCTTCCGAACTGTCTCGGAACCAGCCAATCTCTCTCGCTACTACCTGACCCCAACATGTCTTCGGGAGGGGCCCGGTGTGGAGAGGGCAGTTGGTCTCGCGCACTGAGGCTTAAAAAGAGAACAACTGGAGATACGATAGTAAAACAGGGGTACATCTTGGTAGGATGAGGCGCCCCGATCGGTACACGATAATCACGGCCTTGCCCAAGCAATCAGGGCACAGCATCTGGTGCGTGTTGGTATGAGTCGCACCAGACACTTCAGATTTCAAACTGGATGAGTTGCAAATTCCGCGCCTCCTTGGAAATGAGGCAAAATGACTGGTGCAGGTTGAGATGGGTTGCACCAGACAATTCCATTCACACACAGCGAAGAGTTGCAATTCCGTACCTCCCTGGAAATGAGGTACAATCTCCAGTGCACGATGATACAGGTTGCACCAGTCCAGTCACACACACAGGCGCAAGTTCAGCTGAGGTAGAATGAGGTACTACTACTGGTACACCCCCACCTCCGAGGGTTGCACCCTGTGATTTGGACACTGCACAGCAATCAGCATGCAGGCGGCGTGTCACATGAGAGAGATGTGTCACGATCGTCAAAACGGGTCACGCGGGGTCCCACAACCGGTGAATCCGCTCACCACCTACTAGACGCTTATGAGTGTCAGGGTTTTCGCAGTACAGGAACCACACGCCTTAGATGCATGCAAGAGTTCTGGGCTCCGCTCTAGACAATCCAGCCTCCATACACAAGTCTTAGTTCCACGCTCACACTGCTCTCCAGATGTCACAGGTAGATAGTGTAGGTATTCTCAAGGAGATGATGGGCGGAGTGCTGAAACTTTTCAGACACTCACCCCCAGTCACAGATCTGGGTTGAATCCATCATCATTCTTTAGCTCACTAAGCCTCCCCGGTTCAGACCCAGCCATATGCAAATCAGTCTTGACCCTGTTTCATATGGGAACACTCCAGCCTGAACTGCCAAGCCAGGTCTTCCCTGAACCGCAAACAAGTATCCTGGGACCGGTTTCGGGGAAACACCCCTCATCAGCTAGGCTAGCTTGAATCAGGTGGCAAAGTGAGCAAGGGACCCACGTCTAGGCATACCCTGCCAACTTAGGGCGAACAAAGCAAACACAAGGAGATGATGGACGGAGCGCTGAAACTTTTCAGACCCTTACCCCCAGTCACAGATCTGGGTTGAATCCATCATCGTTCTTTAGCTTACTTTGCCACCCCAGTTCAGACCCAGCCATATGCAAATCAGTCTTGACCCTGTTCCTTATCATAGAGTAGGTCCCTCACTGGAGATCTGTGATGTCCCTGAGATCTCCGGGAGAACATGAAGCCCACGGTCAGGCCCTTCAGGGCGCCACACTTCAGCAGGTTCTTGGCCTAGGCCAGCCACTATTCGGACAGTTATCCTTCATGTGCACAACAGGGTCCCCTGGCAATGTTAACCACGCAGTCTGGGTTCTCCGGTCCCATATCCCCACAAGCGTATCTCACCCCTTGCTGAAGGATGGCACTCGTAGTTATACTGTTGTGTGTCTTGGAAATTAGGGGTGGTTAAGGGGGTTTTCCTGTGAACCACAGATGTCTCCCCTAAATTGTAGGCCTGTCTGCCATGGGGCTGTGGAATACAGAGCTTAATCTTTAGTGAGGCCATGAATGGGGACCTAAGTGTCAAAACCTCTATCTCCAATCTACCCCATTTGGCCCTTAAATGGCAGAGGTATGTTATTCCCGTGGGATGCCCATGGTTTCTGGCTGTCTCTTGGGGAATGCACAGATGTGCTCCCCTGATCCCTGGTGCCCACTCGAGCCAGGCACCATGGACCACAAGAATCTTGGAGCATAGAAATGTCCAGATTCTATAAGTGGCATTTCTATGCGAGTTATACCAAAATACCCTTTACCAATAAAAAGGGTTTGGCATGGCGAATACTTTGATAGGAAACATCATGAGGCTGCTCCACTGCAATCTACTATTGCAACCTGAAGTAATGTCAACCACTTCCCTATGTTAACCTATGGGAAGAGCAGGCCTCATAGGTAGTGAAAATACACACAGGTATTTCTCACTACCTGGGCGCACGCAGACCTACGTTGGCAGGCTGGACACAATCCCCAGCACGGGGGGTGCAAGTGCACCCACCGAGTCTCGACAGCAGACTGGACATTGGTTTAACTAATACGTTTGTCAGTTCACACGCACAAGCCTTTGACGGCAGGTGGCACATGCAATCACAGGCATCATAGGCAATGGCAAGCTGCTCATGGGTTTTAACAAGATAGATGCTAGTGCACACCCACCGGTCTGCAATAACAGCTCGGTCCATGCTTCAGAATATCGAGTCAGCGCCACTTCCCAACACAGGTAGGAAGGGCGTGCGCACTTTCACGAAGCAAAAACAGGCCGGGCACAAAGGCCTGCCCAGGTACTAGCACCAAGGGTAGGCGGTACACTCCGCTCTGCCAACCAAGGTCACAGAGTTTTTACCACTCCGCGCTCCACTTGGAGCTCGGAGGTCGGCAAAAAAAATCAGTTAACCGCCGGCGGAGCGGAATTTATTGGCATGCTCACCGCTGGCAAGGAAAACAACTTGCATGCCAAGCTGCAGCATCAGCAGCGCACCGCTAATGCCGATTTGGAAACGTCTGTCGGCGTGGAACAGGCATGTGATTCAACTTGGAAGTAAAACTGAAGAGGAAAACCAATAAAAAAAACACAAGACAGCAGCAGATCTGGGAGCCTTGCATGCAGCCACTCCCAGTACTTCAGCCTCCTCTGTCCTTTCCCAAGATTTCCTTTGGGCCCGCACTTACTGCAGGGCACTGAGACATCAAGTGAGTCCGCGCTCGCCCTTCTGCAACATCTTGATTTATGCCCTCCAGTTGGCTCTGGGAGGCATTGGCCACTGACAAGATTCGCAGGTGAACGCAACACCCTGGGCTGTAAGTAGCCTCTATGCCGGAATGCGATGTGACTGTGTGACTGAGTTTGGGTCAGACAGCACAGCGGGTAGGGTAGGGTGCCCTGCTCGGAGTAGTGCTTGCAAAGAGATTGCAGCTGTGGGTGAGGCGCCAGGTCCCCCTGAATGCGCTGCAGGGCACTACCAGATCTGATTCCTGGCTGCCTCATGGTAGCCATGGGGGGGAATGGGGGCACTGAGGGGCGCACGGTACTCTGTGTGTGCAATGTGCATCAGTTTTACATGTTTGTCCATAATTACTGTATGTTATTGTTTTGTTGCTGCAGTCGCAAAAGCGATGTTTGTGGAGGTATTTTTCGACATGTGCTCTGTGAAATGCAGGCTGGGAGGGGAGGTATATGGGAACTTGAAGCATTCGGGTGTTTCAATTTAAATTCAGCATCACACTATGCTGTCACTGTCAGGCTGCGGGACACTGCAGAGAGAAGCTTTGTAGGAATCTTGCTCACTTAGTTTGAAGACAGGTAGTGTTGTTTACTGGCACTGCGTGAATTACTGAAAACATCTCAGAAAAGGTTTTAGCAATCGTAAATAAGGCCATATTGGTGACCATCTTTCCTAATGAGTTAATATGCTGAGGCAGCGCAGCAGCCTTTGGTAGGGCGGAGCGGAGCTCTGCGGAATTCCACTAAGTTTTTATGCAATGCTGCGGAATTCCGCGTAGTGCAACTCCGCGAGCTCCGCCCACCCCTAACTAGCACCTTGGTGTGAGTGCGCGCACACCACCCTGCCGGACCTGAGTTGAACCCCTTATGGGGGCGATTGCACACACCTGGCCTGCGACAGTGGACCGGGCACCTTGCCACTAGCACCATGGATGCAAGTGCGCAGACACAGGCCTCCCAGGGCAGGCCTGTCCCAGATGTTAGAACACTGAGGAGGCAGGTATGCGCACACCAGCCCGTGGTGGCAGGCCGGGCACCCATACCAAATGCCATAAGTGCGAAGGCGCATCCTGGACAAGTATTTAAAACAGCATACGGGCCGGTGCGCACACCCAGGTCTGCGTTGGCAGACCAGCCCCTGTTTCGGAACATCATGTCAGCGCCTCTTCCTATTCTGGGTAGGAAGACGCACGCACTTCCACACTGTCTTGACAGTCAGGATGTGCTCAGGGCCATTAGGCCACACAAGAGAATCAGCAACACCCAAGGAGTATCCCATGGGAAGAGCCGAACTCCATTTGGGGGGTTCCTCACTACCTGGGCAAGGAACACCCATATGTACCCGCCTGGCCTTCAGCCTACCACACCCCCTGGTCCTCGTCAGGACTTCCCTGGGGGGGTGCCCTCATGGAATGGGACGCCCCACTCAGACTTGGCTGAGGCGTAAGTCATGCTACCTTAGGCAGGGGCGCCATGGCGCCCCACAAGCTTGCCATGGCAGTCCCAATTCAGGGTAGACAGACTATCCTGTGGGTGGTACACTCAGCGCTATGTCCCACTAGTAGTCAGTGTTGTCCCGCCCCAGGTATGTGGTGTACGCACAGAGGTACGGCACCTAAACCCATCGCATATGCACTCCTGGCCCAATGTGGGTGAGGCAGGAGCTTGCACTTTCCCTCTGCAGTACAGTGGGAAGGTGCCCAGATTCCTACGGTCATGCGACGAGTGTAGGCAAAGACTAGGAGGAAAAAGGGAAACGTTCTGGGGTAAATTCCCCCAAGAATGGCCATTTCCAACACAGACCTATTGGCTTTGCCATTTCTTGACATCTCTTATCGGGAGATGACCGGGATTCAGGCTGCTTCCCTGAGTGCTTGGGAATCTCTACAAGTTGCAGCATTTGTCTCTTGACCAGAAGGACTGTGCTCACAAGAAAACAGAAAGAAAAGAGGAGAGGGGGCAGGGCCAGGGGAAAGGAAAGCATATTGGAAAGGAAGACAGTGCAAGAAAAGGACAGGGGAGGAGAGAAGTGGAAAATACCAAGAGCAAACAGAAAAACAGAAACAGAGAGAAGAGATAAAAATAAACCGTGGCAACTCTCTCTGTCACAGAAAATAATAGAGGAATAGATAGAAATCAATACAAACCGATTAAAGGGAAAGGGGATTAAAGGAGAGACTACAGGCAAAAATAATTCAGAGCTTTTAAAAAAGTGTCTGAGAAGGAGATACAGATGGAAGAAAGACAACTGCAGCCCTTTGCAACAGGTTACAGTGTAAGCCAGGTGTCACATGAGATGACAGCACATATTACGGTGAACTATGTGTAATCTGCAGGTCACTGGTTGCAATGCTTGTGCAATGGTGCTGGAACCATAGTCAGAGCGGGGGTGAGGCTATCAATGGTACGTCACTAAAGTCACATAGATAGTCAAAAATCCAAGGCTACACAATGAACAAGTGAAGCAAATGAGCAAGGCCAGTTGAGTAGGAGGATGGTAAGGGACTAGCATTTGTCCAGAGGCACATTTTCGAGTAAATTGTCCCAAATATATGACTAAAGCATGGTGTGGTAGGGTACTGCCATTTACAAAGCGCACATTCTCCATTGAAATGGTCTCTTGAAATCGCCACTGAATGTATAGTTTTACTGCTAAATATATATGGCACACAAACAATAACGTGTGAAACTCAGGTTCCAGTACATATTTATCATATGTGCAGTGCCTTTTTTTTTCATCTCACTTCAGAGTTACAAAAAACACACAAGCCTAATTTCTACTTTCCTTGCTACTGATATATTTGGAAATATTTGTATAGTTCATGTACTACTATTTAAATGTTGTGTATCTTCTGTGCTACAATCTTTCTGCTCAAGATCCTTATACCCCAGCAAGATTGTCAGTTGGTTCACATAGCAAATTTCTCTCATCACGCAGTTAGAAATACAAAAGTAAACACCACCTCCATGTTAAAAGAATAGGCACACCACATGGAACAAGATAAAACAATAATTCAAAGGTCTCTTTCTTGCTTATCCTCCATGCGACCCTCTGCAAGATTCTATTGGGGGTGCGTCAGCACCCCCACACCCCTATTTCCACCATCCCTGACCTTGTGTGGTAGTTCAGTGGAATAATATACCACTGCAAAGATCCTCATATGGCCTGCCTGACACAAGTTCTAATCCAGTTAGAAAGCTCAGTGGGTAAATGCACTTGCTGTAGCTACCTACAAGAGTATGATTGTCACAGGTTCTAGTCATAGTTAAATAGCACCGTCTAGAAGTTCAGTGACAATGTGAGCTTTTTCTCCTCAAAGCATTCAATTAGCATGCCTTGGTTAAGCCATTAGGTCTGGATTTCAGCAACGAGAAAATCTGGATGACTTTGTGTGCTCTGTCTCCAGCTGCCCTAGAAAGAGGGTCCTTTAATGTGGGAGAGGTGTGGTGCAGTGGCAAGGGCGGCTGACTCTAGAGCACGGGGCTCACGGTTTGATTCCTGGCGTTGGCGGCAGCTCAGCCCAGCACCCTGTGACTCTGGGCAGACGCTCGCTTAATCTCCCCGACGGCCCCCAGCGCCTAGAGACCCTTAGGGGTGATTAGTTTGCGCTTTACAAATTCCAGGTTATACCCAGGACCGGACTGGCTGTAGCAGGCATCGGGTGTTTTCCCGGGAGGCTGGGGCTGGTTTTACGGCAGTGGGGGCTGTTTTTTTGTTACTCGGGTCCTATTTTGCAGCAGTGCCGCAATATCGGCCCCCAGTACCAAAAGCAGCAGTGCTTCACACTAGCACTCCACCCCATCCCCCAGAGCTGGTCCTATCAAAATTTCCAGGGCTGCTTTGGCTTCTTATACCTTTAATGAAGCAACATCTTGGGCTGCTATAGCACGGGCGCCGGTAGTGGGACCCTTTACTGAAAAGACGGCATTAGCAGAATTAAGCTGTACTCTGGTAGAAGAGTGTGATAAAAAGAATTCCGGGTATGACATTTGCTGCACAAGTGGTGAACTTAAAAAGCATGTACAGCAAAATAATACGTAGTAGATAATATTGGCAAAGGAACGGTATTTTGTAGCATCTTTAAGAAAGCCGATGAGCCATGCAGTTTTACTTTGAGAACACAAGAAGCAGTAAGTCCATCACCGTGTTATCATGACTGCAATGTAAAATAAATTACCCTGCAAGCGCAATTCGTGAATAGCACCATCTTTGACAGATTCAGACTAAGAACAGCATGCATTTCAGAAACAAAAATCAATAAATTCACAATTAAAACGTTGTTGAGTCAGCAAACTACATCAAAGAGCACACCCTGCCTTTTAATTGTGACGTCATATTTCATATGCACGCCAACAAATGACTACATGATGTTCCGTTGCCAAAATCTAAATGAGCGAAAACAGTCCTTTTATAGGTTGTAGAATAGCCAGTCATAAAGCTACGTACACACAAATGATCCATAACCCCGAATGGTGCAAATACTATAATTAGAATAAATGTTAACAATGGTCAATTGCATCAGGATTCATGACCACAGGTTCCATGTGTATTTTGACCAGATTGCATCTGGGCGAAACACTTTCATATCTACTATGGAGCAGGATGATTAATTCCAAACAGGCCAACATCCTTAAGAGAGCATTTGAGCATACTTGGCAATCACATAGACTGAAGCATGCTGAGCAGCTGCAGAGATAGTGAGGACCATAATTAACTCTTTAGTTTTTATAACCTTATGGGACTGGGGGCAATAGTCTAGTCTAATATCCAAAGTGACAGCCCTATATGTAAATAAGGGACAGAACCTCTGACAAATTCTGCCAATCTGGGTAGGAGAGATAATCTGCCTATAGCCTATCTTGGAGTTTCATCCTTATTGACGAGCACCCCAGTAACAAAGCAAAGCACCAAGTGCCGGTGAGAGTTCTTATCCTTTTAGGAAAACATATTTGAAAAAACATAGTTACTCTGGCTTCTAAATAGAAGTAATTTCTACCCAGCCTTTTGACCTCCTTGGTTTGTAGGTCATTTATGGTGTCTACCATCCTCAAAATGCCATGGCCTTGACCGACTGCCTATTTAAGCACTGGTGTGAAAAACAGTTGTAAGCCAAGTTCTGAAAGGGGGTGACCCAAAGTCTACTCTTTTTGAACTTTTTCCTATTGAATATTTTTTCAAAGAATTAATGACATGAGGCCATTCAAATAGCTAAAGCTATGTGTTTAGCCATTGCAACAAAAAGGAAACTTAAAAAAACACAAATGGTATCATTTACTTCTAAAATGTATCAAAGCCACACCTTAAATCCTGTCTGTCCTCACCCCAGTCCCCTCTCTGCACTAGGGGTTGGTGGTAAACTCCGCTCCTCCGGCAAAGTTCGCAGAGTATTGCCCACTACGCGCTCTGCTTGTAGCGCAGAGAAAAACTCCACCAACCGCCGCATGGCAGAGTTTTTTCTCGCGCACGGCTTGCCAACTGTAAGCTGGGAAGTGCGAACGAGAAAATCACATGCTATACCACCCCCCGGCGAGATTTCTTAAAACAGGCGGTCGCGGAAGGTGGCTACCACTCACGTTGAGAAAGCTGCTACTTGTGACTGGGGGTGAGTGTTTGATTGGCTCAAACGTTCCGTCCATCATCCCCTTTTGTATCGACTTGCGGTGTGAAAGCAGCCGCTCTAGTAGAAAATCTCCTCAAGCGGCAGAATGAATTAGCACCCTCTGATACACCGAGTGGTGCCATTCTGATTGATCTTACAGCACTGGACAAGCTCCTGCCGCTAAAAATCAGTGTTAGCAGCGTCACGTACCGCAACTCTGCCGCTAGCAGAACTCTGCGGATCCCGTGGAGCTTTTGGGTAACTCTGTGAGTTCCTCCCAAGCCTACTCTGCACCCTGCCCCATATACCCTTGCCGATATTGCCTTCATTATTTTTAGTCTTTTATGAGCCACCAAGCACTAGAATGTTACCCTATTTCCTGGGAACACCTACTCCTTTGATGCTCCTTCAGGCTGGAATGATGCATGACTGAATTCTGCAAATTTTACTGCTATATGAAACACGTGTGCACCCATGCACCTATGAATTTTGTTTATCTTATTGAGTGCTGTCAATATGATACTTTTAAATCTATATTTCATTATGTTTGGTAGATTCTATTGGATGAAATGTTATTGCAAGCTATATACTCAAATACAATTTTGTATTCCCACTGTTTTGTCTGGATGCTGGGTGAGATTAGTGACACTGTCCCTTAGTGTGAGAAGAAACCTAGGGCATATTATACATTGAGCCCCTGGGGCATAATGGGCATTTGTGCCCATTTTTTGCACCCCCTGGGCGCTCTGGTACTACAGAAGGGGGCACAGATGCTTCTATGTCCATGCAATATGTATCGTGCATGCACAGTGCCAAAGTAGTGTGCCAATATTTGCACGTGGTGCGGTGCTATTCAAATGAGAATTTCCTATGCCTTTGTTCCAATACTATATACAGATGTGGGTGCAGGGGCAAAGATGCAATCAGAAGGTGTACTGATTATGCACCACATTTAAGGGGGCACAGAGCTAGTACGCCCAAGGGAGCTCGTCTCGGGAGGGGTGTATGGAGGTTTCAGGCAGATACATTCCCCCACTGAGACTTACCTGACTCAAGTGAAAGAACGAGCTACGGCTTCCTCTTTCAACAACATGTTCTCCTCAGCAAAGGCGTGAAACTAGAAAAGTTCACGCCTGCGCTGATGACAGCACATTTTTTACTGTTATCAGGCACACATTCCTGGTCTGCACAGGGACACCCAATTTAGGATGCTCCAATAAATACACCAGGACAGTATACCTGATGTATAATTTGGCCCCTGGAATCCAGTCTCTACTTGCCTCTTTGAAGAAATGCTGTGATCCTGGGCCGATTGCTGTGCCCTATTTCCTTGGTTCCCATATCTTTCAAAATTCAGAGTGCTTACCAAAGAAGTGACATAGAAAAAAATAAACCAGTTTCCCTTACCCTGTATCTTGGCATTCTGAGACCATTAACTTCCTAGTAGCAATCTTCATTATATGTAAATTCAATCAATACATTGTTGAGGACCAATCGAATGCCGGGACTATGATTCCTACTGGAGTGCTCGAATGTTTGCTGCTAACGACCTTTCTGATTGGCTCATTGTCTTTCATTATGGAAGGTTGGAGGGTTCTCCGTAGCTGGCACAGGGAATGAGGTTTGCGCTCTAGGGGGTCTCATTTTATTTCAATTTCAGAATATTGCTTTGTAATGGATTTCTATGAGGAGAAGCACACATCATTCAGTGGTGCAGCCAGTGTGCAATTGACAGACTGTGAATTGGGTACACCAGAACACTGGGGTGATGAGGATCACTTTGGTTGTCAATTTATTTCATCACACACATATCCCATTCTCTTCAACACTTCAGACAGACTAAGGATATCCTTACTATTTCAATGTACTAAATGTACTTAAAAGTTTCTTGAAAATACATTTGAACACAAAAGGAGCCTGTTTTTTCAAATTTGTTTGACAATCCAATAGATTGTCAATAAGGTACGTTGAAGGGGGTGTGTGTTTCCGTGCGCCTACCGCTATCTCAATACTGCGTCATGCTTCTTAGGTCGAGGCTATCAGACAGCACAGCTGTCTGGTTGCAAAAGACATATTTTGGACTTACCAAGAACATAGAGGGGCTAGCAGCCCACCCATTGGTTACCATTGGTTGGCTTTATTGTCACTTGTCCATCTTGTGCCTGATCATCCCCTGGAGTTTCCCAAGTTTCTTGTGTCCTTCCACTGCTCACTTTTATAGAACTACTTTTATCTTAAGTACTCCACTAGAATGCATGTTTTTCACCTATCTCCTTAGTGTGCTTCCCTATCCCCCTCCGTGCTGCACTTTTGTCCAAAAGCTTTCTCGCCACCCTCTCTGTAATGCATTTGCCCTCAAGTTCTTATCCCGCGTTGCTTTCTGGCCTGTGTGCTTCTCCCCCACCGGCTCGGCGTTGCGGTCTGTCACCCCTTTGCTTGTCTCCGCCCCCACCCTTGCCCTCAGTGTTGCTTTACCTACCCGCTTTCAAAAATAAAAAATGCTCTAAGTTTTTTTTCTTTTTATTTAGTGATCCAACTCGGGTGGGTAAATAGAAATAAAAAAATGTGCCACCTTCTTTTGTAGGTGTGCGCATTTGTGCTGTGCATGCCTACAAAATGATGCACCCTCAGTGTAATACAACACTTTTTTAATTCTTTAGCTATTCTGCACAGCATTGGGGCTGCTGCCGAGCAACCGTAAAAACCATAGGCAAAGCCAATCTGTCCCAAAGGCGATATTCTATTAGCATTGTTCTTTTTATTAATCTATGAGCCTTGATTCTACGAGACTCCATACGCTACATATCCTTTACCCTGCCCCCCAGCACTATGGGCCAGATGTACGACCATTGATGTTTGCGACTCGCAAATTGCATTAAATTGCGAGTCGAAATTTGCGAGTCGCAAACATCAATGTACAACAGTGTCAGAGACACTGTTTGCGATTCCCAATGGGGTCGCAAATTGCATGCCTCATGCATATTAATGAGGCTGTCGCAATTTGCGACCCCATTGGGAGTGGCTGGCACTCCCAGGGATGGTGGCCTCCTGGGGTCAGCAGACCACCATGTTTGGGACTGCTTTGTCAATAAAGCAGTTCTCTTTTTTTAAATGCAGCCCGTTTTCCTTAAAAAAAAAATATATTTTACGTTTTTGTTTCATTTTTTAAGGGCAGGTAGTGGTCCCAGGGACTCTTAAAAAATGTTTGCGCACCCATTCACAAAGGGGAAGGGGTCCTCTTGGGACCCCTTCCCGTTTGCGAATGGTTTATCACCATCTTGAAGAGGGTGGTAAACTGCGAGTGTTTTGCGACCGCAAATGCGGTCGCAAAACATTCTTACATAGGGTTCAGAGTGGCTATTAGGAAGGGACGCCCTTGGAACGCCCCTTCCTAATAGTGAGTCTCTAACCCTATTTTGCGAGTCGCTATTACATTAGCGACTACAAAATAGGGTTGGTAGATTGTGCTACCGTTTTTTGCTGTCGCAAAAGGGCAAAATGCCCCTCTGCGTCTACAAAAAACCGTCGTACATCTGGACCTTTGTACATTAGACTTATTTTGTGGAGATTTTTAGGACACGCATACTATTATCAGAGGCAGAGGGAATACAAACAGAATTCACTTCACAAAATGGCAAATAATGTAATGATTATGTTATTCTCATACAGTGAATTTAAATGGAAATTAGTTACAAAGTGGCTATCCTGAAAACCTGGCATGAATATGGTTGCCGTGGACACATTGGCGCTGAAAGTAGGGATGCAGGGGTGGTGCAGCACACCTAAAATAACCATGCTGGTACTCAGAAGGTGAAAGAGCAATAAAGATGCCTTTAAATTATATTTTCATATTGTCATATTTGCTGTGCTTTCAAGGATAAAGATACATTCTCAGGCTATATCTTCTGACAAATTGCTGCTAATTGTTTTAACATAGAGTCTGGTGTTTACTTTTCTTTATCTGATATTTTTTAGAGTTTCATATAGCGCGAACTCCACCCGAAGATATCAGAGCGCTTTACATGAGCACCAGTTTCATTACAGAAGGACACATTCGTTTTTGTTAGGCACAGGGAGATTATGTGATTTGCCCAGAATCACAGGATGTTGAGCGTCCCTGCCGAGACTCGAAAGTGGCTCCCCAGCTTCGACGTTGACCACTCTAGCCGTAAGGCTACATCCAATTCCCTTACAAAGTGAGAGCATTTTGTAAAGAGAACTATCTGACAAGCTATAGGATGTCAGGTTTTTTTTCTAACACAAAACAACATTTAAATAGCTGCAAAAAAATATTTCACAAAATATCATCAGTTAGGAAAGAACAAATGAAGCGCATTTTTTTTCTATTTCTGAAGTGCAATGGAAACAAAGATTATTTATAGTATCAAAACAGATCAAGACACCTTAGTTGGTGTAATATTGATCCCAGCACCCCCGACTGAATTGTTTTCTAGGACCACTGCCTGGACTATTGTTGGTCACGCATGCTCTTCTAAGTAGATTTAACAGATTTCAAGGACCCCGTGAACATGCGTCTTAGAAGTCAAACCACCTTAAAAATAATTATATATAAAGTATTATATTATGTATGGGAATACATTCGAGGTGGTTCGATAAGCCACCCAATCTACCTTCCCATCATTGTACTTTGCAAAGAACTATAGTTTTTTTTGTTCACAAGCAAACTGGGGATGCAATTTTAATAGTCAAACCACAGCAAGCTCAAACCTTGAAAAAGTTTGTACGAGAAAGAGTTTGGCATATTGTACTGAGGAGGCATGCAACCTTAGGTCATATCTCCGGCTGGCCCAGGTGGGTAGAAGCACCGAGCCCTATGTTCTGTTTTTCAGCCCTCCGATTCCCAAAGTTCCTGAGACTGGTTCCCGCCAGCTCACGAAGTTCTTGCCTGCCTAGCCGAGTTAAGAAGCTCTGTCCGTGCCCGGGTCACATCTCAGGCAGGCCCGGGGTGGAAGCCACCAGCCCTGGGCTCCTTTCTCTGACCCACCGTGTCCCAACAGGACAGTGTCCCACAAGCCAGGGAAGGCATCCTCTGCCTGCTTGGGTTAGATTCTCTGACTGGGCCCTGGATCAGAGTTCTGGTGGGCCCTAATCCCTGTTCTCCAGCCCGCCATGTCCCAAAGTGCCCGGGACGGGTTCTCGCCATCCTGGGAAGGCATCCTCTGCCTGCTCGGGTAAAGAAGCTCTGACCAGGCCCTGGAACAGAACTCAGGTGGGTTCTTGAATGGCAGCCCAGGGCTCCATTCCCTGGCCCGCCGTTTCCCAAAGTGCCCAGGATGGGGTCCTCCCAGCCAGGGAGGATATCCTTTGCTTGCTCGGATTAAGAAGCTCTGACCAGGCCTTGGATCAGAGCTCTTCCCGGCCCGTGGGTTGGAGCCCTGGACCTGGTCTCCATTCCCCAGCCCGCTGTGCTCCAAAGTGCCTGGGACAGGGTCCTGCAGGCCCGCGAAGGCTCCCACTGCCTGCCTGGATTAAAAAGCTCTAACCAGGCCCTGGGCTTGAGATCCAGTGGGCCCTAGGATATAAGCTGCTGGCCCTGGGCTTCCTTCTCTGGCTCGCCTTGTTATAAACTGCCAGGGATGGGGTCATGCAGGCCCTCGGAGGGCTTCACCTGCTTTGCCGGAATGAAAAGGTGCGTCTGGGCTTCGGGTCACAGCTCCGTGAGGCCCCACTGGCAGTCTCTTGCCTGAGGCCCAGCTTGGGCTCTGAAAACCTGGGCCTCAGAATCCATGTCATTTCCAAGGGTGAGCATAATCCCTTTTCATAAAACACAGCCCGGGCACCTGGTCACTCTGAACCCATGAAATATTGTTGAGCTCCATGAATTCCTATGGCCAGATGGCCAGGCTGCCCTGGAAGTCATGATGAGGGCTCATTTGACTCTCTAGCCAGCCTGGGCTCCAGGGGGATGGGTGCATTGCTCCGATGGCCCCCTCTGTCACTCAGTGTGCATGGATTATAAGAAAGGAAGATAGCCTTTTCCAGATTAGTAGGCACAGGTCACTCTGGCCTCCCTTGTGGTTTCCAGCCCTGTCCGATGGGCCTTTCCTCCGATCCTGCTTTCCTGGAGAGCAGGCAGGGATGTGAAGTTGACATCCCAGTGCATGGTGGCCTGCTCAGGGATGGTCCAGCCAGTACCGTATTCTGACTGATTGGGCATGTTAGGTCCATTTACGAATCGATTGCTAGCCAGCCTTGGCTATTGTTTCAAGCAAAGTGGGTCCACCTCACCAGGAACCATCCGACTTGAGGATCTGCCTTTTGGAAGGCCCTATTCACCATGTAGAGCGAAGGCCAAGAAGCTTGCCAGCTTGCTCCCCCAACAGTAGTCCCAACTGATTGGAAGGAGTTGGGTGATGCTAGTCCTGGGTGCCACCATCACCCTCCTCCACCCAGTGCATTTCTGCAGCAGCTTGGAAAGACTGTTCCATGGGGTGTCCCAATGCCCAGGCCATCACCCCAAGTCTTGCTCAGGCTGGCCTCTCCCTTCCGTAGTGTAGGCTGGCCCCCAGTGCCGGCTCTATCGCCCTGTCTCCCCCATCCTCCAAAGTCCCAGGCAGGGGCTTCCTGCAGCAGGCTCCTTCAGGGTGCGAAGGTTAGTCCAGGATGGGCACCCAGCTCCTCCTCCCGTCCAGCAGGTGTCGCTGTTTGGTTGCCAATAGCATATGCTTGTCTCAAAGATTAAGCCCTGCACTTCTAATTACAGATGACTAGTAAAGTGAAACTGCATATGGCTCATTAAATCAATCATGGTTCCTTTGAATGCTCCATCTGTTACTTGGATAATTGTGGTAACTCTAGAGCTAATACATGCCGAAAAGCACTGATCTCCCAAGATACATGCATTTATCAGACCAAGACCAAGCCAGGGTCTCCTGGCCACCTTAATAACCGCACACATTTGGATGTCTGCCCTATCAGCTTTCAATGGCACTTTCTGTGCTTACCATGGTGACCATGGGTAACAGGGAATCAGGGTTCGATTCTAGAGAAGAAACCTAAGAAGTGGCTACCTCATCCAGGGAAGGCAGCCGCTGTGCAAAGTACCCACTCCTGACTCAGGCAGGTAGTGAAGAAAATAGCAAAAAAGGATTATTTCGAGGCCCTGTAATTGGAATGAGTACACTTTAAATCCTTTAACAAGGATCCATTGAGGGGGAAGTCTGGTGCCAGTAGCGGCCCAGTAATTCCAGCTCCAATAGTGCATGTTAAAAATACTGCATTTAAAAAACTTGTAGTTCGGTCTTGGGTTTGAGCTGGCAGTCTGCTGCGAGGCGATCTAACGTCTGTCCCAGCTCTTACCTCTCAGTGCCCCCTTGATGCTCTTAACTGAGTGTCCTGAGGGTCCAAAGCATTTACTTTGAAAATATTGGAGTGTTCAAAGAAGCCTGGTCACCTGGATACTTCAGCCAGGAATAATGGGATAGGACAACGGTTCTATTTTGTTGGTTTTCGAAACTGGGGCCATGATTAAGAGAGATGGCCAGGTCATTCGCATTGTGCCGTTAGAGGTGAAATTTTTGGCCTGGCACAAGACAAACCACAGCAAAAGCATTTACCAAGAATGAAATTCTGAGGTTCTAAGAAGATAATGTTGAAGTTCTGACCATAACAATACCGACTAGCAATATGGCAGCGTTATTCTCATGACCTGGCGAGCAGCTTCAATGAAAACAAAGGGTTCCGGTTGGAGTATGGTTGCAAAACTGAAACTTAAAGGAATTGATGGGAGAGCACCATCAGGAGTGGAGTCTGCGGCTTATTTTGACTCAACATGGAAAATTGGCAGATTCATAGCTGTTTCTCGATTCTGTTGGTGGTGGTGCATGTCAGTTCTTAGTTGGTGGAACAATTGGTCTGGTTAATTCTGATTACAAACAAGAATCCTTCATGCAGAATAGTTATGTAACCCCCAGCTGCCGGCGTTCAACTTCTTATAGGGACATGTGGCATTCAGCTACACAAGATCAAGTAATAACAAGTCTGTGATGACCTTACATGACTGGGTTTGCATGGCACTACACTGAATGAATCAGCATGTGTCTACCCTTCGTCGGCAGGTGTGGGTAACCCACTTAACCCCTTTTGTAATAAGGATTGGAGAATGCAATTATTTCCCATAAACGAGGAATTCCTAGTAAGTGCGGGTCATAAGCTCATGTTGATTATTTCTGTAGCATTTGTACACACCGCTACTACCAATTGAATGATTTAGTTAGATCCTCGGATTGGCCCTGGTGGGGTGCCGGGATGACGACCAAGCTTGACTAGCTAAAGGCAGTTACAGGTGTTACAAGGTGTCCGTAGGTAAACCTGCATAAGGATCATTAATGGACAAGGCATGGGATCAGTAGCCAGCAAGTACAATACAAGAAAGTTGAAAAGAACTTTGAAGGGAGAGTTCATGAAGGTGTGAAACCATTGAGGTAAACCGGTAGGGTCTGTGCAGTCTGCCCAGAGGTTTCAACATGACAGGAAGGTCGGTTGCCCAAGAGAGTGGATCCCCTCCATGTGACTGCTGCCTAGAAGCACCTGGTCCTCACATGATGCATTGTCTCTGTGGCGATGAGCTGTGACCAGCTCCGGGCAGTGGCGGCCAGCATGGCTCACGGGTGGGGGGCGGGCACGGGGGGTTTGCGGGAGGTCACGCAAAGGGTGTGGGGGGGTCGCGATTGCGGGAGGGAAGGAGCATAATAAAAAATGAAATTAAAAAAAATAACTTACCTTGCTGCTGAGTCCCGCATCTCTGCTCCTGCTCTCCTGTCTCAGACTTGAGGAACAGTAAGCAGGCAGCCAGGCTCCCTGTCCTAACCCAATCACAACGCTGCAATGCAATGAAACAGCATTTGACCCTGAAAAAGTTAGTTTTTGAAGGGAAGATTTTTTATCCTTCTCCTCATTCTATTCCCTCGTCCTTCTGGCCAATATCAATGCTCCAGCCGACAGTGCCATCATCCTGATCACATCTGAGGATATGTTAGCTAGCAACTGTGCCTGCTCCTACATACCTGCTAGCAGCTTCGAACATTCAAGACCCTCCTGAATTGCTACTGCAAATTTGATTGCAGATGGGGCGGTATATTGGCCTACATGCTAGCTTTCAGGGCCAGATTTTCTGCCAAGAACACTTTTTTCAGACCTGAGTCAAATTTTCTATCAGAGGGATCACAAGGGGAACAGTCCTCTGGATTAATCATATTCCTATCAATCAAGTCTATTTTAATGTTATGAGGAAGAACGTCATCACCCTCAAGCAAATACAATTTTTGTAGGAAGTAAGGAACCACCTTCTTATCCAGATTATTTCATTCTCCCATAACCATGTCCTTAATGGATCCATGGAAGGACATAGCCATAGTGCATGGTTTCACATGAGGAAAAGGGTCAAGACTGATTTGCATATAGCTGGGTCTGAACTGGGGTGGCGAAGTGAGCTAAAGAACGATGATAGATTCAATCCAGATCTAACAGTGACTGGTGGTGAGGGTCTGAAAAGTTTCAGCGCTCTGCCCATCATCTTATTGTGTTTGCTTTTTCGCCCTAAGTTGGCAGGGTATGCCCAGACGTGGGTCCCTTGCTCACTTTGCCACTGGATTCAAGCTAGCCTTGCTGATGAGGGGTGTTACCCTGAAACTGGTCCCAGGATGCTTGTTTCCAGTCCACAGAGGACCTTGCTTGTCAGTTCGGGCTGGACTGTTCCCATGAGGAGAAGGGTCAAGACTGATTTGCACATGGCTGGGTCTGAACTGTGGTGGTGAAGTGAGCAATAGAACGATGATGGATTTAACCCAGATCTAATAGTGCCAGGGGGTGAGTGTCTGAAACAGGGGCGTAGCTAGGCCTTAGGCTGCCCGTGGCGGCCCCTGCGTTTGCCGCCTTCGGCAAAATGATAGAAGAGCGGGGGGGGGGGTGGTAGCGGCCGATGGCAAGAGCGGGGGGGAAAGGGGGGCCGGCTGCCGCCCGAAAACTCGTGTCGCCTGGGGCGGTCCGCCCCCCTTGTCCCCCCCTAGCTACGCCACTGCTGGTCTGAAAGGTTTCAGTGCTCCGTCCATTATCTTATTGTGGTTGCCTTGTTTGCCCTAAGTTGGAAGGGTATGCCCAGAAGTTGGTCCCTTGCTCACTTTGCCACTGGATTCAAGCTAGCCTGGCTGATGAGGGGTGTTACCCTGAAACCGGTCCCAGGATGCTTGTTTCTGGTCCAGAGAGGACCTGGCTTGGCAGTTCGGGCTGGACTATTCATATGAGCAGCAGGGTCAAGACTGATTTGCATATGGCTGGGTCTGAACTGGGGTGACGAAGTGAGCAAAAGAACGATGATTAATTTAACCCAGATCTAATAGTGACTGGGGGTGAGTGTCCAACATTTTTCGTGATTCGTCGATCATCCTATTGTGTTTGCTTTGTTTGCCCTAAGTTGGCAAGGTATGTCAATACGTGCGTCCCTTGCTCACTTTGCCACTGGATTCAAGCTATCCTGGCTGATGAGGGGTTTTACCCCGAAACCGTTCCCAGGATGCTTGTTTCCGGTCTAGGGAGGACCTGGCTTGGCATTTCGGTCTGGACTGTTCCCTTGAGGAGCAGGGTTATGACTGATTTGCAAATGGCTGGGTCTGAACTGGGGTGGCATAGTGAACAAAAGAACGATGATGGATTTAACCAAGATCTAGTAGTGACTGGGGGTGAGTATCTGAAAAGTTTCAGTGCTCTGTCCATCATCTTATTGTATTTGCTTTATAATGTAAAAAGTTCAGTGGGGTACTGCTTTTCTAAGAGACATCCTTTTGTTACTTGTAGTTTATAAGTTAAAATCCTAATATAGAAAAGTGAATTATTAACTGTCATCAAAGAACTGCATGCACACTGCAAAGTATAGATAAGAGCATAGATTAATGTTGCAAAAAGGGTTCATTTGGGTAGAATTTGATTCTTATTATTAAAGAGAACCCCCAACTATGGTGTTCAGTTTTCAATTCTGAGTTTGTGCTTCTCTAGACCAAGCACTCTTAAACTATACTGCCTACCAGTATGGATGACATGTCACTCATACACCTTGTAGTCCTCTGGCTTATGTAGTAATTCCTATACACTGATTTGCACACGTATGATTGATTGTCTCTGTGTAATGTGTGTGTGTGATGCAAAGTGCTCTGACACTCTACACTGGTATGTGTGGCACTATATAACTAATTAAATGCATCTGAAAGAGAGTGGTTAGGAGACTTGAGGGGCACTGTTAAAAGTTGATGTTGAGGGAATCCGTGGTGGGGACCACCTCCACCATGGATGCTTAGCCAGCAAACATTGTCGCACCGGGCACACCAGCGCTAAAGCCGGCCCTGCCCACAGCTGCAACTTCGATACTTGCCCATTGCCTGCTTTACCAAAATGCTCTCCTTCCACGCATCACAGCCAGTGTGATCATGCCGAGAGACTACTGAGTTCCAATGACCCAGAAAACCTCACCCAAGGTGCAAAAGATCGGTCCAAAACCAGTGGCACCTCCTCCGCCGAATTGCTGTTTCCAGCCCCACAGTAAACATGCGGCTCATCTTGGCCCCAAATCCACTATAAAAGCACTGCAAACAAAGGGGAAAAATACTGCAGTAAAATCTTCGGCTCCAATAAAATTTAACTGCATTTCATTGGTCAACGCGGCCCGCCAACGTCGACAGATGTTATCTAAAATGGGAGACATAAAAGACAGGAGGTATGGCGGTGGGAGAGGCTTTTTATTGTGTGGATCTTAATGGGATTGTTGTCTGTGGGAGGCAGGGAGGCCTCAACTGTAATGAATTAAAGCAAGGGAGGGGTGTAAGGGTAGTGGAGAGGATATAGGGGAGAGGCAATAGGGTATAGGTAGGAGAGCCAGTCTTCGGGCAGGGTTGGAGGTAGGGGTAGAGGAATTAAGAGTATAGACGACAGGAGCAGTACAGTGGTATAGGGAGGTGCAGAGTTTCTACGGCATAAATGGGGTAGCAATACTAGGGTATAACGAGGCATAGAGGTAAAGGTGCGCAAAGTTGCAAAGTCTTTAATCATTGCTGCCTGTGTGAAATTCAAAGGAAAACAAGCATTGGCAAAGCCAATAGGTCTTGCCTATGAGAGCTAATGTTTTATCAATTATTTTTAGGCATGCTGTCCAGCAGCGCAGCTGCTGTGCCACATGGCTAAAAATAATATGAAACAAAGTGCTATGATGCAGCTTGCAGTAATTCAAGTTGACAACGGAGGGCAGGCTGGAGGGGCTAGGGCAGGAAGCTGGACGGGAGGGGATGGGGAAACAAGTTTACAATGGATGATGAGTAGGAGATGGGGCAACAAGCTGACAAAAGAGTGCAGGTGGGAGGGGATGGGGCAGCAAGCTGACAATGGACAGCAGGTGGGCAGCACTGGCACAGTATGCTGACAACAGAGGGAGGGCAGGGGGGAATAGGAAGGAAGTTGACAACTCAGAGTGGGCAACAAGGTGGCAATGGAGAGTAGTGAGGAGGAGAAGGGAGAGTAAGTTGACATTGAAGGGCTGGTGGAGAGGATGGTGAAGCGGGGGACAATGAAGGTGGGCACAAGGGCCTGATGCTGCAAGCTGACATCAGAGGACAGGTGGGAGGGGATGGGGAAGCAAGCTGATCATGGAGGGCGTGCTGGAGGGGCTGGTGAAGCAAGCTGACAGCAGAGGGAGGGCGTGAGTGGCTGGGGATGCAAACTGACAATGGAGGTTGGGCGAGATGGGATGAGAAGGCAAATGGACAATGGAGGGTGGGTTGTCCTGGGGAAGCAAGATGACAATGGAGGGTGTGGTGGGAGGGGCTGTGGCAGCAAGCTGGCAATGGAGGGTGGGCGGGAGGAGATAAGGATGCAATGTGACTGCACTGTTTGTTGTGAGACCTAAAAAGAAAGTGGCCTCAGCCAAAATCATGTAGATTACCTTCAAGGGACTTGGAATGAGGCACCTTGTCAGGAAACATATTGGTTATGTCAGAAACAAGGTGACACAATGCAGCTGAGCCAGGAACTGTTGCCTTGCTGCATGTCCCTTAATAGGACACTTCTTTATCCACTCTTGTCCAGGAGACGGTCTCCCATCAGATAAGTTAAACGTTTGAGAAAGTCAAAGAGCATGAAATAACTTCAGGCTGTCACCATTCCTTATTACCTTATACCTTTCCCTGGCCATCAGCCATTTCAGAGGTATGTGATTTATTTGGATTATAAAGGTAGTCCCGGGGGCGTGGCCGGGATGGCGAGCGGGTAAGACGTGTCCTGTTCGTCTCCCCGCTCCCGTCGGCTGCCCATGGTCGCCCCGGCTGCCTAAAGCGGAGAAAGCCCTCTGAGCCGCCGCTTGATAGTGGCGGGAGCGTGAGGGCCAGTCCTGGGGTGTGAATAGTGCCCCCCCGCAGCTCACGGTGGCTATGAAACCAGACGAGGAGCGGACTGTCGGAGCACCTAAGATGGCGGAAGCTGCGCCATACAGGGAGTGACGGAGAGGCCGTGCGCACAGGAGACGCGCTCCCGTGATCGCCGGAGAGGAGGACTCATCGAGCTGCTGTGGGTAGGATTGGTGACGGCGTAATCCCCGACTGCGGAGGGCTGCGGTGACCGGCGCACTCACGACAAAGGGGGGCCCGGGCAGAGAAGCGGCCTGGCCTGGGCCTCGTCGCTGCTGCCTTGACCCGGCCTGGCGAGAGCTACTGGTGAGAGCGAGGAGGACCGGGGGTCCCGTGGGGCTTGCGGAGCACCGGTGACTACGCCTAGAGGCGAGACGACCTGCCTGTAACCCGCAGGGGCGGCGAGCTGGGAGTCAAGAGAATCCTGGAGGAGCTGCGAGGCGCTGTAGGGAGAGAGGCGGCCTGGAGCTGATTGCCGTTGCTTGAGTCGGCTGGAGGCGAGGTGAGGCCCCGGGGAGCTTTGGCGGAGGGGCCCGCCGCACAAGAAGAGCGGGCAGTGACACTGGAGGGGGACTAGAGGCAGGATACTGACTCTGGGGACACTGTGCAAGGAGAGTCAGCGGTGTTTCCTGGCCTGAGTGGCAGCAGATGGCAGAAGATCTCCGAGGCCCAGGGAAGGCGAGCGGTGCCTGAGGGAGATCTTCCTATGCTGCAGCGGACCCAGGGGGGTGCTCGGGTTCTAAGGCGGCAGTTGGTACAGGAGCCAAGGGGAGTGCCGGATTCTGGGGGCCTGGGCGCGGCCCGGTTAATGCCCGGAGGCGGCCAGATCTGAGGGAGCAGGTCGAGTGATTGGAGGGGGCACGGGGAGCGAAGAGGCCCATCCGGTCAGATCGCGTGGAGGACATTGCGCGGGGCCCGGAGTCCGCAAGTATGTGAGGGAGCACGAGGAGGGCTGGAACTGGACTGCCTTGCAGCTGGTGGCCCCTGGATAGGGCCGGACTGGGCCCGGGGGTGCGGAGGCGAGGCCCATCGACTCAGCAGAAGGGCGCTGGTGGAGGTGACAGGAGCCAATCGTGCCGACCCTGGCGGGGGTGCTGGGCTCGGCTTGAGAGCGTCCATCATGTCTTCCACTAGAGGCAAGAAAGACAGGACAGTGACAGACATGTTCGCTAAGGTGGGGGGACAGGCCGGAGGAGACAGCAGGGCCTCGTCCCAGACGTCAGGTGGGGCAGATGCTGAGGCCGTGGAGGAGCCGGTGACCCGGACATTCCTCACCCAGCTGTTTTCCACTTTGAGAGACGACATCCAGAATCTCCGCCAGGAGGTAGCCACTGAGGTCAAGGAGGTGCGTAGAGACATGGATGCCATTGGCGAACGGGTGGCCTTGATTGAAGAGAAGGAGGACTCCAGGGAGGAAGAAATTGAACACCTGAAGCAGGAGGTACTGCGGCTGCAGGACCAACAGGTGGACCTCCAGGCCCATGCGGAGGACCTGGAGAATCGTTCCCGGAGGAGCAACATTCGGGTGAAGGGCATTCCATGGCAAGAGGAGGGCCCGGACATTACGCTGTTTCTCCAGGGGCTCTTCCGCGGTATCCTGCAAGAGACCAAGGACTTCCCCATCAAAATCGATCGGGCCCACAGGGTGGGTTTGCCGAGGAGGGCTCCTGCTCCGCCACCGGACATCCTGGCTTACCTGCCGGACTTCCAATTGAAAGAGCGTATTATGAGAAAGGCCAGGGAGACACAGCCGTTTTGCAGCATGGAGGCCACGACATTGCCCTTTACCAAGACTTGGCTGCGATCACGCTTCAAAAGAGAAGGGCCTTCCGGCCCGTCACCTCGCACCTGCGCAGCCAAGGGGTTAGCTATTCCTGGGGGCACCCATTTCGCCTTATTTTCAAAATAGAGGACAAGCTCTGCCAGGTCCGATCGGCGACGGAGGCTTGTCGGATCTTGAACATTGACTTGCCTACGAAGGAGGCGGAGCCCGAGGGAACAATCGGCAGAGACACTCGCAACGGATGGCAGAGGGTGAGCCGACAACGACGGAGGCGAGGGACCCCGGCCAAGCCTGACCCTGAGACGATGGCGCAGGAACGGCGAGGAGTACTGGAGACGCTGGCTTCGGGACTGCCCTCTTGATAAGAGGGATGATGATGCTTCACAGGGGCAGATAAGTGACTCACAGCATGCTGGGGGCGGCCGGGGGGAGGCGGGGGCGGGGGGTATCTAGTGGCCACCGAATGCACCCCACTGACTTTCTCACCAGGGAGCTGCGGAGGCCACCCGCACCTCCCGGACAATGTCCTAAGGTTTTACTAGTTGGGTTTTGTGTTTTTGTTTTGGGGAGTTGGGAGGGGGGGAAGGAGGGGGCGCCGGCACTTCATGGTCCATCGGCGGTGGAGAATCCGAGGGAGGGGAGGCCCGTGAGTGAAAGGGGGCAATTAATCCTTGAGGGCAGAGATGCTGGGGGCTATCTCCGGTGTATCCTTCAGGGGATTGACACAGCTCAGTGGGGACGACAGTGGTATGTTAGGGGGGATGTGTCCATTCTAACCTTAAATGTCAAGGGCCTCAATAACCCGGTTAAACGTAGAGCAGTGCTTTCCTTCTTAGAGCGGGTGGAGGCGGACATCTGCCTCCTGCAGGAGACGCATTTATTGACTAAGGACTGCCGTCGCTTGCGATCCAGGGCCTTCCTGCAACAATACTTTTCCTGTGCTGGGGACAAGAGAGCTGGAGTGGCCCTCTCGATTTCGCAAAGATGTAAGGGGGTGGTGAAGGAAAAGGTCGCTGAAATAAGGGGTAGATTGCTGGCCTATACGATTCAATTTGGGTCACAGACGATGGTAGTGGGATCCCTGTACGCACCTAACTCGGGGCAGGAGGAGTTTTTAAAAGTAGCTTTGTCGGACGCTGTGGCACCCCAGAATAATATGACTCTTATTGGGGGCGACCTGAACTTGGTTATGGAGGCACATAGGGACAGGTCACATACATCATACTGGCACAAGGGGGAACTTTCTAGGGAGGGTAAGCAGTGGCTCGCGGAACTGGGGTTTTTAGATCTCTGGAGGGAAGCGCACCCACACGTTTTTCTCTAGTGGTCATAAGTCATATGCTTGCCTCGACCACTTGCTGGGCACCAGAGATATCCAGGGGAGGGTGGTCGGGATAGAGATTGAACCGATGGCTCTTTCAGATCATGATGCAGTGGTCGCCCAGCTTGCGTTGCCGACAGGCCCACGGCGACAGGGGTGCTGGAGACTCAGGGAGGCGTTGCTTTATAAGGACCAGGTGATACAGCAGCTCACTAGGTGCGCTCAAGACTACCTCGCACACAATGACACGCCCGATACCCACATCTCTACACTTTGGGAGGCAATGAAGGCGGTGCTCTGGGGGGAGATTATAGCGATCGCGGCGGCGGAAAACAGGGAGCGCAGGGAGACGCGGAAGGCCCTGGCCGATCGGGTGCAGGAGCTGGAGAGAGTCCATGGTAGGACGGGAGCGCTGAGGGTCTGGCGCCAACTTAAGGCAGCTAGGGCACAGCTCGCCGGCATTGATTTGGATAGGGCAGAATATGCTGCGGTACGCTTAAAACATGCTTACTATGTGGGGGGGCGACCGCACGGGGCGCCTGTTGGCTAATAGACTTCGAGCCCGTGAGCAACGGTCGAGGGTTTCCTCCCTGCGCAGTGATGCTCAGTGAGAAGTCACGGATGACCAGGGTATTGCGGACACATTCGTACAGTTTTATGAGGAGTTGTACGCGGCTGAGCCGGTCCCAGAGGCAGATATACTGGATTATCTCCAGTCGGTCTCTATGTCGGCTTTAACACCCGATCAAGCGGCAGCGCTAGAGGCCCCCATTCGTGTGGAGGAGGTCATTGTGGCGATCTCGCGCCTCAAGCTGCTTAAATCCCCAGGACCAGACGGGTTTCCAGCCCTCTTTTATAAGAAATGTTGTCATATAATTGCCCCTCTCCTGACTAAACTCTTCAATTCCTTTGGGGGGGAGACACCTATTCCCGTCTCAATGCTGGCTGCAGCTATAGTGGTGCTCCCCAAGCCTGGTAAGGATGGCCAGAGATGCGGATCGTACCGCTCCATATCTTTATTAAATGTCGACTTCAAATTGTTCACTGGAATTTTGGCCACCCGCCTCGGCCCTAATATGCTGTCCTTGATCGAACCGGACCAGGCAGGCTTCATCCAGACGCGTCAGTATTTGGACAACACGAAAAGAGTACTTCATTTGATTGACAAAGCCCACTGTACGGGGATGGATGCCCTGCTCCTGACGGTGGATGCTGAAAAGGCGTTCGATCGTGTCAATTGGGGGTTCTTAGGCCATACACTACGAACGGTTGGCATGGGAGAGCGCTTCAGGGGATGGGTGAGTTGCTGCTATAGGGCTCCCACTGCGACCATTCGGGTGAATGGAGTTACATCCAGGGCTTTTCCAATACAGAGGGGCACCAGGCAGGGGTGTCCACTGTCCCCCTTGCTCTTTGCCTTATACATCGAGCCCTTGGTGCAGCGAGTGAGGGAAAACCCGCGGATTACAGGGATTCCGTTTGGAGGGGAGTCACACCCAATTAGCCTGTACGCGGACGATGTGATAGCGGCGCTGAAAGACCCTGTTGACTCATTACCCGCTTTTTTGGATGAATTGCTGGAGTTCGGGCGCGTGTCGGGCTATCGAGTGAATGTGGATAAGTCACTGATATTACACTTAAATCCCGGCCTGGATCCCCGGGGAAGGGGGGTTTCGGCCCTACAGGGAATTCAATTGAAGGATTCCATCCCCTACCTGGGACTGGAACTAGCTGCTTCGGTGCAGCGCACGGCTCAATTAAACTACGGGAGGTTGGCACGCCAGGCAAAACGGGATTTGGGAGCGTGGAGTAAACTCCGGCTCTCATTACTGGGACGGGTGGCGGCGGTCAAGATGTCCCTATTGCCGAAAGCTCTATACTTATTCCAGACCCTACCGGTGCCGCCACCGGCGGGATCCCTGGTGGCGTTACAGAGGGATTTCAACCACTTTGTGTGGGCAGGGGCGCCCCCCCCGGATGAGTAAAGCATTGGGCTACATGAGGCCAGATGAGGGTGGACTGGGGATTCCTGACTTACTTAGTTACCACCGGGCGGCGCAGCTGCGGTACCTGGTGGAATGGGCACGGCCTGAGTCAGAAAAGAGGTGGCTCTTTCAGGACAGGGCGATCGCGCAGATACCACTCTGGAAGGTCCCCTTCCTGAAAAAAGCTCAACGCCCACAGGGATTGATGAGATCACCAGTCACCAAGTCGGTATTGACTGCATGAGATGCGGTGGTGACGAAGAGGAAGTTGTCCACCTTCCCTTCCCCACTCACTCCGCTATTTGGAAACAGTGAGTTCACCCCTGGGATGCCCGAGGCGGCCTTTGCGGCGTGGAAGGCTACCCCTTGCCGCTCTGTGGGTCACCTCTTCGATCTAGAGGGTATTATCCAGTTTCCCCAACTGAAATCGGATTATGGGATTCCTGAGGCCGAACGTATGAGATACCTACAGTTGCATCACTGGGTGCTCCAAGATGAGGTCTGGATGCAGGGGGGCCGGAAATTGACGGCATACGAAAAATGGCTTATTACTAAAACCTCAGACAAAAGCCTCATAACAGATATGTATAATATGATTAGACAGGGTCCCACGGTGCAAGCAACACCTAGTCAGAGGAGATGGGAGAAAGAAATAGGGGGGGCACTCACACGTAAGGACTGGGAGGGGATCTATTACAGGGCAAAACACACAGCTCGAAATGTCGCCAGTGTGGAATCCGCTATGAAGATAGCAACATACTGGTATCTTACGCCGGCGAGGTTGAATAGGGGTAATCCACAGAGGAGTCCTACTTGCTGGAGGGGGTGCGATCAAGAGGGCACCCTGCTGCATATACTATGGGAATGTCTGCTCCTAGGAGACTACTGGACTAAGATATTGGACACGGTGGACGCACTTTTTAGCACACAGATACCGAGGCTTCCGGTGTACGTGGTTCTAGGGTTACCTAATCCTATTACGTATCCTCTTAAAAGCCTGCGCGGACGCCAGATGGGGATAGCAATAGGGGCGGCATTACAAAATATACTGGCGCATTGGGGTACAACCACACAACCTAACTATACGGGATGGCTGCATAGAATGTGGTTTGTTCTAGGGATGGAAAGAATCTCAGCCACCCTCCATGGTACGTCTGATTCGTTTGCAACAATATGGCAGCCATTTATATCGCTACTTTCTTCCGAGTTTAATGAGCTCACACAGCCTAAATATCTGCGAGTGCTTCGTCTCCCTAGTTTGTGGCCCGAACAAACCCAAAGGCCCGATACGTAGACCCTGCGATAGAAAGGAGTGGGCGGATATGGAGTGGTAGGACCAGGGAGAGTGCCGGCACGGGGTGGGGGGAGGGAGGGACGTTAGTCATGTGTTTTTTGTTTTGTAATTATTTTGCACTCCAGCAAAGCGACAAGGATAAGAGTGGCCGTATGGGCCCAGGACTTTGATGGACACCCAGACCAATGCGAGCGCTTTGATGTACAACTGGGGGTACCCACGATGTTGTTGGAATAGGTAGCCTACTTATGGAATGGGGTCCAGGGTTTTGTGTCCTGTTGTATGTTGGGGCTTTGTTTGCAAACATCAAAAATCAATAAAAACCTTTTAAATATAAAGGTAGTCCCACCTAATTAGGGATAGAACCTGCTCAATCCCCACACCATGGCTAAAATCTCTTTTTATAGCCATCATCCTTTTCTTTTTTTCTGGGCAGAAATGACTCATGAAAGCCATCAGATACTTCATCCTATGTCAATGTGTTATGCATGAAGTACACCATAATCCTTATTGAAGAAATAGATCTGTACAAATAAGGGCCTACCATAGAGCTGTACCTGAAGTAAAGTGACCTCGCTCAGAGCCTTCTTAAGGCTATAAAGTACTCTTTATGCTGCATAGTCCAAGAAGTAAAAATACAACTCTTCAAATGTGTTATTGACTATGTGTGATTTATTAACATGAAACAATGGAGTTTATTACATTTTACTTGCAGTTTATTTTTAATCCGAGCAGAAGAGGCACGTTTGTTGTTTATTTCATGTTCCAGAGGTCCAGCCCATCTGCTCAATAAGGACCTAACTCCATTTATATATATACCTTGAGAGAGGGAGGCCTTGACAAAGATAGGTAGGGATAAAAGAATGCCCTCAGAGAGTTTTGATGAAGGACAATGGTAAGACATCTTCTTCAGAAGTGGCTTTGAGGGAGTTCAATATGTCAGCAAGATCTGGGAGAGAAAAGGCTTTGAAGGTTGACCATTGCAGGATTCAGCGGGAAGGAGTGGGTGTAAGAGATGAAGCAGGCTTGAAGTCATCGATGTACTGTCAGACCTTCTGTATTTTTTCACTGAAGAAGAGGTTGATGGTATTCAACTTTTCAACAGAGTGAGGAATAGGTGAGCCTGGCAATGAGTTAATGCATAGGTGCAGGGGATGGGGAATGCATGAACGCTTGCCCACTGAGTCAAAACACCACACCTCATGACTTTAATGTGGAAAGGGGTTGTGTTTGGTCATCTGAGATGCTGGTTTGGGCATCCCATGAGTCAGAGGACGTGTGCAAGAAATTGGGTCGTTGGTTGACTGGGGGGTGAGCCCTGGTCAAGCAGCGGCCACAATCCTTGTCAGGATAAGGTACAAGTAAATCCCAAATGAACCTGTGCTCAACCCTCTAGTAGGTTGGCACAGAGCACTCAGGCTTAACTTAGAGGCAATGTGTAAAGTATTTGTGCAACACGTAAAACAGTAAAAGTGTGAAAACATTACATAAAAAGGATCCCACACCAAGTTAGAAAAATAGAACGTACTTTAATACATAAAACAATACCCAAGTGACAAAAATCTAATTAGTAGAACCAGAGATATTGAATTTTAAAGTTTTTAGAGAAAAATCGGCAAAAGGCTTAATGCGCCAACTGTAGATATTTGGTCAGACCAGGACAAAGTCATAAGTTCAGGCTGGCTGCGATGGAGCATGGGCCGGCTGCAGGGACCTAGTTAGGCCCGCTTAAATCCTGGTTTGCGGAGCGTGCGTGGATCCACATTGAAGATGTGTCGCACAGCCGAAGCGATGCATCATTTCTGTTGCATCAATTTCGAGGATCCCGTTGATGGGACTTGCAATGCGAAGTCCAGTGTCAAGGATGTGGTGCGCAGTCGGGGTGATGCGTAACTTTCAAAGAGCTGCGAGGCTGCAATGTGGAGTCCAACGTCGTCGTTGAGTGTTCCATCGATGACAGATGTGTGGGCCTGCGCCGAGGATGCATTGCACAGTGGCAGTTCAGAAGGTGATGCGGGCCTTATCGGTGATGTGAGTCTTTGCGAAGGGTCCAATCCACACAGCAGCAGAGATGTATCGGTTCTGCTTGGAGTTGCAGCGTGCAGCAGAAGAGGTGAATCAGTTCCGCTGGGTCCACAGAGGCTGGCAAAGCACCTTAAGCCCACTTCCAAGGGTCCAGAACTGGGGTAGTACCACTGGGTGGTACCACTTGGCAGGGTGGACTCGCAGATGGATGAGTCAGTCCAGGTGCAAATGCAAGTTTGTTAGAAGCCTGTTATGTCCTTGAGGCTTCAGATCAGGAGGCCAGCCAACTAGCCCTTGGAGTCACTCTGGATTCTGGGTTCAAGAGATGCAGGCCCAGTCCTTCTCACCCATGCAGGAAGGCAGCAGGTCAGCACAGCAAAGCAGGAGTCCAGCAGAGTGCAGTCCAGCAGAGTGGCAGTCCTTCAGCAGAACAGCAGTCCTTCTACCTGCCAGATTATCCACAGGTCCAGAAGCATACTGAATAGTTGGTGTCTGAGGTCAAGTATTTATTCCAACTTGTGCCTTTAAAGTAGGGTAGAAGCTTCTGGAGGTTTTCCTTTGAAATCTCCAAGCATCCTGCCTTCCCTGCCCTGGCTCCAGACTAACTACAGGGGGTATGCAGCCCTTTGTGTGGAAGCAGGACACAGCCTGTACAGGTGTAAGTGGTACTGTGTCCAGCTCCTCCATCCCATCCTGCCAGTGATGGCCCATCCAGGCACACCCAAACTCCCTATTGCGCGTGGCTGTCTAGGAGGAATACACAAAGCCAAACTGTCAGCTACACCCGATCATGAGAGATAGGCTACAGGCACTAAATGGATAAGGCAGGAAAATGCCAACGTTCTAAAACTGGCATTTTCAGAATTAGAATTTAAAATCCGACTTCACCATAAGCTAGGATTTTAAAATGTGATTAAAGAGACCAAACATGAACTGGTTATCTCTTCCCATTTGAAAATTACACTTATAACATGTAATAAGGCAACTCTAATGCTATTGTATGGGAGAGCTAGGCCTTGCAGTAGTGAAAAACGAATTTAAGAGTTTTCACTACCAGGACATGTAAAACTTAAAAGTACATGTCCTTCTTTTTAGATACATTGCACCCTGCCCTCTGGGATGTCCAGGGTTTACCCTAGGGGTGACATATATACATTAAAAAGGTAGGTTTGGGCCTGGCAAAGTGTTTATTTTGCCAGGTCGGAATGGCAGTTTAAAACTGCACACACAGGCTCTGCAATAGCCAGCCTGTGACATGTTTAAAGGGCTTCTTAAGTGGGTGGAACAAAACAGTGCTGCATGCCCACTGGGAGCATTTAATTTACAGGTCCTGGGTACAGGTATTACCACTTTACTAGTGACTTATAAGTATATTAAATATGCCATTTTGGGATAACTCAATGTCACCAAGTTTAGAGGAGAGAGCACAAGCACTTTAGGAGCACGTTAGGAGTGGTAAAGTGTGCAGAGTCCCAAGTCCAGCAAAAACGAGATTAAAAAAATGGAGGAGGAAGGCAAAAGGTTGGGGGGAAGACCACCCTAAGGCTGACAGGTCTAACAACGTGGCCCTGGACATACCAGTATAATTATTTTTAGAGTATCTCTTTATTCTAACCATGGACCAGTGCATCTCTGCTTAAAGAGTAACACTTGAAATCTATCCAAATAAACTGTAAACTAGGCTCGCAAACCATGTGCTATTTTCTTTCATAAATGAATGAAATTTAGGTTTTGCCAAATAATTGTGTCAGATATAATCAGATAAAGAGATTTACCAAGCAACACTCTTGCTCAATTGAGGAAGCTAGGAGTTAATTCAGCTCTCCTTGTCAAAAATCTGAAACTAAACCACCAGATAATATCTCGCCTTAGTGCTTTAATACCTTTACCTATAGGGCGCTATTCAGCAGGAGGTATCAATTGAGTCCTTACCATGTAGTAAACAGCAACTCATGGTTATATCTAGTTTTGTTTTTATTTAATTTATATTTTTTAGGAAACAAAACACACATCTTGGCTGGCGTCGGTATAGACAAAAGCAAAAAGTAATTTGTTTTTCACCAAACAGATTTTTAGCAGTTTCTTGGGTGAGGATAGAGGCAGCCAGTGCTTAATTTATAACAGAATAAGTGCTGGGGCCCAAAGTTTTATTTAGAATCTAGAGGTTGGCGCTATTGAAGGTCAAAATGCAAACTGCCATTCCAGCATAGTCTTAATTCTGCCTGATGCCTCTTTAATTCAGTACTGCACACTCCCTGCTACCTTATATCTCTCTTGCAGGTTCTTTTTCATCCCTGTTTTCTCCCTTTGTCACTGTTTTTCCATCTTTGACTCTCTCCTCCTTTCCCCCTTTTGTATTATTCTCTCTCTTGCTCTGCATTAAAGTTTGGTGAGGAAAAATAAGAGCCGGTCTCCAAAAACAAGTGCCGGTGTGCCCCACCTACAATAACTGAACTGGGGTGGTGGAGTGAGCTAAAGAATGATGATGGATTAAACCCAGATCAGTTGACTGGGGGTGAGTGTTTGATTGGCTCAAACGTTCCGTCCATCATCCCCTTGTGTACCACCTACAATAACTGGCTCCAATTAAGCACTGGGGGCAGAATTTCTAATATGAATAGAGAGGGCATTCCAAATCCTTGGTGCATTGTCAGAGAAGGACCTAGGCGTCGTGTCTGGTGGGTATCATGCAAGAATTTGTTTTTGTGTCCAACGATTCGGTAATCTTTAGTCTTGGGGCAGAGGTTTTGTAGTATTTAATTTTAGAGTTTTGTACATTGGTTGGGCAGGTTGTTTTGTGCATGCAGAGTGCCTCAACAGGAACCCATTTGAGAGCCGAAAGAACTAGTGTGGTGTATTATCAGCATGGCCTGTTGCATGGAGAATGGCTTTTAGGGGAGAAAGCAAATTTTTGGGAGCCTAGCGAGGAGAGCTTATCTGCATGCAAAATGGAGATGAGAAGGACCACAAAAGCTATTCTGAGATCTTTTTCTGAACGTATGATTGTGGTTTCTGATTTTCTGTAAGTGAAATGTTGCTGATTTCTTCTTTAAAGGACGACTGCAATGCAAACCATCCAGGCAGTCTCTGCCCTTTCCCTCTTCCCTAGCCTAACGCGATATACATGTTATTTGATGCCCCAATTGCTGAATCCAGAACAAAAAATGGTTTCAAAGTTTTCAGTTAGCATCATACACCCAAAATGGGACCTGCAGAGTAACTTATAACAGCCGACATGGTCCATCTCTCACTCATCCTCGTCCATTAAACCGATGAGAACTGCGACCCAATAGGAGTAGTACTTTGGTACTCTGGTCATTCAAGTACCATACCGAAACGTTTCCCACATAGGCCCACCAACATATACAACAAACTTCCAACCAAGCAGTCCCCTATGTAAGTAAGTGATGGGTTTACCATCAGTGTTGATAGTGTTGGTCTTGAAGACAATGCAGGCTTCTAGGGACACTAGATCAATGTAGGTGTCAAGTGATCAGGCATCTCTTGGTCCTTCATCAAGCAGGTGCTACATGTAGGTCTCTCTTCAAAGCTGTCTGTGTGCTGTCAGGGATGCCAGAGAGGAGAGCGTTGATGCTGTCTAGATGTGAGAGGAGCTGCTTGGATCGGGGCTCAGATGGAGGGGTCGTATTTCGGTAGATATGACTCTACATTACCAAGCAATGAGAGCAGCACCTGGATACCCTCGTGGGTGATTTGCTGCGTGCTACACATCCGAGTCGATTGATTAATTGAGATACCATGCGGTCTTTGTTGTGATGTGCTTCTTGATGTATAGATGGATGTCAAAATTAGCTGAACTACTTGTCTTAGGCCAGTGCTGTGAGAGTTGACAACAAATTCCGTTTTTGTTCAATGTAATGCAAGACATTATTTCAGATGAGGGCGAGGCTGCATTGGAGGCAGCAGATGTTGCTAACTGACTGAATCTTCGTATACAGTTGGACGTCATAGGCCTACTGGTGCCTCCTCTTTGGTAGCCAGGAGGAACGCGAGAGGTTCCACGTAGAAGCTCAAGATCAGGGAGAAAGGAAGAATCCTTCTGAGATTCTAAGGGGTAGGTAGGAGCTGAGATGTTTGATGTAGAGAGCCCTATCTGGATTAATTTGTGTCTGCTGCTTGACTAGTTTGTGAAGGTGCTTTGGATTAGGTCTCCAATACCCATGGCACAAGAAGATGTTTATGAGGACATTGTAATTGAGGGTGTTGAAGGCTGCTGAAGGGTGTGCACTAATTGGTTTATTTCTTTGCTCTAGGGTGTATTTTTATCAAGGAAACACCTTCTGATGTAAGGTACACCCTGTAAAAAAGCATGACCTATGGCAGAAGATATGACTGACAGCTGCTTAGACTGTAAGATCAAGTGATATCCAGCAAAGTTGGTCCGTGCTTTCCACCAGTGAGAGGCAGACTCAAAGTCACGAAATAGTTTGCAATGTCCATGGTACCTTCCTGATTCAGCTCTATTTCCTAAACGCTTGGGCAGCCGTCCTTTGTACCGACCCGTGCCTACTTGAGACTCATCGTTGACAAGACTTTCTCTGCCCCAGCTTTATTCCATGCCCTGGGATAGGGTTGGACTGGCGTATATGACAATCAGGCAGTGCCCGATGGTTTGCTCTGAATGGTCAGTGTGTGTGGGACGTTTTTGGGCTGTTTATGGTCCTGTTTTATGGTCTGGTGGCCGGTTTTTACTGTTGATTTTCCTGATATTAAAACAAATATTGCCACACCAAGCCCAAATCCATGCAGTCTCACATACCTTGCAAAATACTTATACAGCGTGTCTTTGCAATTTCAAAACTGCTTCAATTTGCCAACATGGGCCACTTTTTTAGCTATCTAATTCACTAATGGGGGCCACTTTTATTTTGATGCCCGGGACTATTTTCTGTTCCAAACAATACTGGCTCCAGAGCCCAGGATCTCCAGAGAGGAGGCATGTCAAGGGTTCCTTTACTCACACGCTGTCTTAAGATTTGCTTTTTCGATTTTGTTTCGACATTCTAGCCAGCCTGATTGCTGTGCCTGTTTTCTTAACAGTATTTACTGTTTAATAACAAATAACCATTTTCTATAAGTCTACAGCTACCACATAAGCCTACTGCAGCCAGGGGTGTGGCTTCCAATGGTGCAGCAAGTGCAGTGGCACCGAGACCCAGAGTCCTGAGGAGCCTATTGAGAGTCTGATAGTTGCTTGTTTACCAACAGCAGTCAAAGGGGCCCTTTTCTTTTCTTGTTTGCACCCGGCCCCATGGCATCTTTGCTACGCTTCTGACTGCAGCACTTTATCAAAGGTTTGTTGTTGACCTCAAGAATCAGGCAGTGTCATAACTGGTGGGGGATGCTGTTGCTGCAGAGATGTATGCTTATAGGTCTGAAACTCTGTCATGACCGAATAGGCCCTGTCTTCTTGAGATTGTTATCTCATGATTCGGGCTCATGACCTAGTTGCAGTCAGATGTCATTTAAAGATATGTACGTCTCAAATGTGTTTAACAGTCACAGACACCTTTCCTCGTCTGAGATGTTGGGTGTAAATTGACTATTCCCGAGGTCAGGAGAAAGGCCTGTATTGCAATTGCATTTGTAACAGTCTTCATATTCCACTGCGGGGTGCCCAAGCGCGTTATTGAATGGGTAGCACGCTACACCGTGGGGAGAGTGGTTGGCTGAAGGGTGTTATATTTGCTAGGAGACTATATGGGGGATGTTTTGGTGCGGTCCATGAGAGTGACCAGAGTGGCACCATCTTCGTGTCTGAGCGCTCGCAGGTGTGATGGAGGAAGAAGATATATATATATCAGGTTACATTATCTGCCTGCTGTAGTTTACTCTGCAGGTCCCAAGACGAGTTTGTGGTGCTTTCCCAGGGTTTTCAAACCACCTCCTGTGCTGTATATTGCAATAAGGACATACACACAATGAATGTTGTGGCCTACAGTGAAGAGAGATGGGGCAGAGACAGAGAGTGTCCAAGGACGGAGATCCAGTTGGATGGTCTCTATTACCGTCACCCCTTCTGTGAGTAGCGCTTCACCGTGTCCACTTCTGAATGTGGTAAGAAAGAAGGAGAGGACATTCAGGGATGGACTATGTTAAAGTCCTCCTGGATTCCAGTGCGTGTGACAGATTTCTTCACACATGAGGTGCATGCCCTATGTGGTATCACGTAGCTCGGTTTAGGTGGATTGGAGGTGGTTTAATGACATTAGAAGCCTGTCTTCTAGTAGTTTCATTCTATGCATGCTACTAACCAGTCAGGCTAGGAATGTTTTCATCAGGACCGTCGAGAGGTAATAATTGTCACCAAAGTCTGCACTGATTACAGTCGGCCTGGCAGAGTTCAATTGCGTGGATTCCTATGACATGTGGGTACCACTGTCACCCAGCCTGCACTGATCACAGCTAGGCATGGCAGAGCCCTTTGTGGGGTTAATAAAAGAGAGCCAAAATTGGGGTACAGTGGGCCTCCCTCACGACTGGGCCCCAGTGCAACTGCCCTTGCTGCACTAATGATAGACAGGGTCCCAGTGCTGTCCTATCCTTCTATCTGGTGAGTCTGAACAGGGCTAGCGAAAATAAAGAATACGGGGGCATATTAACAAGTGGCAGCGATAATTATCATCGCCGCCTATCGCTGGAACTTATCGCCAACCTAGCGCTGTATTAACAACGCTCAGCGCATAGGCGATAAGAATTCCAGCGATGGCGGGAAAAAGGGCGAACATCGCTGGAAATCCAGCGATGTTCACCTAAAAACGGCGAAAACCTTGCGATACGACCCTATGGTCGTAACCCAAGAATCCACCTCCCATGCAAAGTATGCCCAAGTCTGGATTTTAGCAGACGTTAAAATCCAGCGTTATTGGGCAGTTAGCGCTATTTTGTGTATCGCCACGGCGGCCGGGGCATTGTTGTAAATATCGCGAAGCCCGGTTAGCGATATTCTCCCGTGTAGTTTTGTCAGGCACGCCTCCTTTGCATATCATTAGCGTTGCGATGCTGGGCGTTTAGAAAACGGGCGCTGAGGCATGGAATCACGCGCTAGCGTGTCCTTGATGATAATGCGATAAATTTATCGCCGCTTTTCGCCCGAAAACGGACGCTAAAGCGGCGATAATTTTATCGCGGCCCCTTGATAATATGCCCCACAGAGAACTAACTTATACATTGAAGTAAGGTAGAAAGCGCATACTATTGTCAATGACAGGTCTCACTTTTTCATTCCATATCATGGTATCCTAAAAAAAATCACAACATAAATAAATGTGAGCATTGTGATCGCTTGTGAGCCCAAGAACTAACGCACAGGTGGTGCATAGTTACCAATGAGACATCAACACTCATTAAAAATAACATTCACGCACATGTATTTCAGAGCGAAAAGTACAACTTCACAAGGGCTAAGAACATGTAAATAAATCCAACAGGTCATGCAATAAATAATTTGTTGGGAGCAAGAGGGGCGATTCTGGTTCAGGAAATGGGCGTGGACATGAGGTTTTTTTAATTCTCATTTTAATGCATTATAATTTGTAAAAAATAAATGTATATACGTATTTTTGAGCAAGGAAGTTGGCAAAGATGTATTTTTGCTAAAAACAAAACCCCCAAAAATGTTGGCTTCATTGTCAATCTTATTTTCTTCCTTATCATTGGTGAGCGCGTTTGAGCGCATGTCGGTTCATTTAGTGTCAGTGTGTTTGTTTTCTTCCTGGAGCATGGACCAACTTTGCTTGCGACGATCTAATATTAATAAAAACAAAAATGTTTAAACCTCTAAAAGGGTTTTTTAGCTCGCCCATACTTACCATGGTCAGCTTCACTGCCAATCTTATTTTCCTCCTTTCCTTTGGTGAGCATGTGCCAGCGCTTATCGGTTTCACTTCACTTCCATGTGTTTGTTTTCTTCCCTGAAGAATGGACAAAATACTGATTGAATGTTTGATTAACGTTCTTCTGTGCTGCTTGTGCTTGGATTGCAGTACTTCCTCCAAGTCACGCTCACTCCCTTTGCCCCGACCCACCCCTGAAACCTCAAATCTCCCTCACATCCCTTTGCCTGTGCCCATCACTGAGGACTCAAGTCACCCTCACCTACATTTACCGCTACCCACCCCAAACCCTCAAATCACCCTCACCTCCCTTTATCTCTATCCACACCTAAATCCAGAAGTCATCCTCACCACCCTTTACCTCTACCCACCCCTGAACCTGCAAGTCACTCTTACCTTCCTTTATCTTTAGCCATCCATAAACGCTAAAATCACTTTTTTTGCAAGTCCCAATTGAAATCTCATGTCTCCTCATACTTGTTGGACAATAGGGATTCGGTGGAATCCCACAGAATCCTGTGGGCGGCAGCAAAGACAATGATACGGGGCCAACTCATGAAAGATGCTGCCATGTCCAACAAACAAGCGACTCTCTGCCCAGCCGAAATGGAGAGGCAGATAGCCTCCCTTACCCACACCTATTCCTCTCACCCTGCCCAACCGCCGCCTGGAACAGGCCAGCATGGCCCTCAATAGCTTCTTCACCTCCAAGGCCGAATACACACTACAGCGCTTGAAAGAGCGGCATTATGAACAGGGGGAGAAGGCGGGCAGTCTATGGGCTGCCCAACTGAGACAACGGGAGGCCGTCTTGGCCATCCCTGCCAAACACTCGACAAGTGGGGAGGTTCTCACCCGACTGCAATACATCGTCAACGAATTTGCTTTGTTCTAGAAGGCACTGTGCACTCCAGAGGCGTCGGCCAGCGCAGACCCCATGGCCACCTTCCTGGAGGGCATGGACCTGCCCTGTCTATAGGACAAGGGTAGGGAACTACTGGAGGGGGAGATCAGTAAAGAAGAGATCGCGCAGGCCATCTCCAACTTGACCTATCACAAAGCCCCGGGCGAGGATGGTTTCCCAGCGGAGTTCTATAGGTGGTCTGGTGGGGAGGTGGTCGACCGTTGCATGCCACCTTCCAGGAGGCAGAAAGGGCATCAGCCTTGAGACCCCTCTTCAACAGGGCGGTGATCGCAGATCTGCCCAAGCCTGGGAGGGACTCATTATTATTTGGCAGCTACAGACCCATCTCACTGCTGATCGGCCACATCAAAATCCTTGCCAGTATCCTGGCATCACGCCTTAGCAAGGTAATCCCCTCCCTGATCCACCACATGCAGGTTGGTTTTGTACCGGGCTGCTCTTCCAGGAACCATATTTGCACCCTGGCCCACACTCTTTGGGCAGCCAAGGACCTCCTGGCTTATACAGTGGCCATTTTCCTGGACGCCGAGAAGGAGTTTGATCGCATCGAGTGGGGCTACCGTTTTGCCACAATGAAAAGATTTGTACTGGGAGAGCAAGTGATCGCCAAAGTACAACTGCTAAATGATTGCCCAACAGCCCAGATCAATTGCGGGGGGTTTCTTTCAGACCCCTTCCAGATATGGAGGGGCGCCCACCAGGGCTGCCCACTCTCCCCCTTCTTATTTCTCCTGGCCATGGTACCCTCGCCTCCGTTATCTGTCACTCGCCTCACATAGCGGGTGTTCCTCACGCAGGCGGACTTTCCAAGATTTACCTATACACCGATGATATCCTGCTCACCCTCACAGACTTCCACCACTCTCTGCCGGCCTTGTCGGCAGTTATCAACGACTTTGCGACCCTATCCAGCTACAAAGTAAACTGGTGCAAGAGTGAGTGCTTACTGCTCTCATCCGGCACTATGAAAGCAACAATCCAGGGTTACCCTTTCCGTTGGAAATCCTCATGTCTTAAATACCTGGGGATCCTGGTTAATAGAGGGCTGGATGGGATGGTGTAGGACAACCTGGACCCACTGATAGTCCAGATGAAAATGGACTTCGAGCAGTGGTCCCTCTTGGGGTTCTCCATGTGGGGCAGGGTGCAAGCGGTGAAAATGGTAACTCTGCTGTGCTTTACCTATACGTTGGGCATGCTCCCTGTGCTAGTGCCTTTAACCACCCTCCGCCTCATTGACGCACAGATCCGGTCCTTCGTGTGGGGCTCCTCACGGCCCCGGTTAGCCGCATCTAAACTCATGGCGCACCGCTCCTGTGGAGGTTTAGGCTTTCTGTCAGTAGAGCATTATGCCCTGGCTCTTCACCTCTCGCAAATGGCATACCTGCTTCCAGGTACTCCGGACCCACCGCAGTAGACACTCACAGAACAAACACACCTCTCCGGCTGCGAGGGACTCAACCTTCTCTATGGAAACCACACCCCCCAGCCTTGCAACTTGCACCAGGTGCTGCAGGCCACGCAAAAGGCTTGACTACGCGCCCATCACCTCTTCAGGGTGGACCCACATCTGCATGCTGGGGCGCCGCTGTGGGGCAATGATGGTCTACATATTAATGGATGGACCCTACACTGACTACCTTCGATAGAGGGGGGCATACGCACCTTGGACCAAATCCTGCAGGATGGAGACCTGAAACCCTTCGGCCTTTTGAGGGAGAAATCAGCTTCTATCCTGGAGCTACCTGCAATTGCAGCACTGTCTGCAGCGTTGCCTGGGTACATGCCCCTGGTCTTTACAATCATTGCCGGTAGTGGATTACATGACTATGTGGGGCCACCAGAAGGGAGTTATATCAAGGCTGTACGGCATACTCTTGGGCCATCTTTTTTTCCCAACCTCTCCTGCGCAGTCTACGCACCAAATGGCAAACTCGTCTGCCGATCACCCTCGATGAAGAGGACTGCCTGATATACTGGACGCCGTGGATAGGGGCAATCAGGAAGCCCGCCTAAAATTCTGCCTCTTCAAAACACTCCATGATTGGCACTGGACACTGACTAAACACAACAGGGCAGGTCTCCTTCCACACGTGAACTGCTGTAGATGCGCAGATACGCACTGCGGTCTCACTCACATTTTTAACGAGTGTCCCTCGATACGATCTTTCTCGTCCCACGTTGGGACCACCTTGTGAGCGTCCATGCCACTGCGACTCACCCTTTCCCCTACTGTCATTCTCCTCCATGACACCGGGGATTCCCCGGACCTATCCCGTACACAACGTCGCCTCCTCCATACAGCCCTGGCCACGGCCAAGATATGTATCTTCCGCCAATTGAGGTCGTCCACGCCTCCATCTCCAGAAGACTGGACAGTGGCGATGATACAGACAGCGTCACACGAGCGTGCTATCTACAACTTACAGGACCAGGCTGAGGTGTTCACGGAAACATGGGCTCCTTTTCTAAGAGATGACCCCTGAAGTGGAGGGCACTATCCTCCTCCCCGCCCTCCCCCTCTCCCCTTTTCATCCCACCCGTGTTCTGGAATCAGCATCCCTGTGTGCCATGGAGCCGACTCCTGCTGTTCTTGAGGGAAGCTCCAGTCGTTCTCCTCCCCTGCTGCCTCCCCTCATTCCCTGTTGCGGCCCCCTCCCCCCCTTACTATCTATATACCCCCTCCTTGGCTCCCCCTTATTCTTACTTTCCCCCCTTTCGCCCCGCCCCTCTCCAGCCTCCCCCTCTGTCCTCCCTACCTCCTCCATGACCTTCCCGACACCATGCTTCCCTCTCCCACCCCCCCCCATTCCGCAACACACCCATCCCTACCTTTACTACCAGACGTGCAGGCATGTAGGTCCCCTCTCAGGGGGGTACTGCCACCGTATCCCTCCGTCACCCTCTATGTCGACCTACGGAGCACTCCTCCTGCCTCCCTCGCCTTTAGGCTGGGGCACTTTCTGACTCGACACAGCGGGGCTCTCCCCCCCCCCACTCCAGCTAGTGCATACCCCCATTCCTACCCGACTCCCCTTGCCTCTACCATCCAGCCACAGGGAGAGAACCCCTCTACTCCTATCCTTCACACAGACTGGTTGCCCTGATCTCCGCTGCCCCCCATCCTGTTGGCCCTGTATCGATGATTCCTCAACCCTTGATACCCTGGAGGATGCTTAGCATCAATGCAGCTGAGCTTCTTAGCTCCATTTACAACGCGCCCTCCCCCCTCCGCTGCACCCCCCCACCTTCTCTCCCCCCTTTTACCCTGTTGAACTTCACTGTATTGTTTGGGGCCTGTCTGTCTCTTTACCACACTGTGCAAAAGCTGTATAAATCTGTTTCAATAAAAAATTACGGCACAAAAAAAAAATCACTTTTTTAAAATAACATAAAAAGTACATTATTTAAAAGAAAAAATACTTACCTGCATGGTAAAGTACTGTGTGGGAAAGGTACAAACACTTACCTACTATTACTTACCTGCATGGTAAACTGAGTGGTAAAGGTTCTGCATGGTAAAGGCTGTTTCCCCTCCTGCAGTTCACATCTCAGCCCCTTCCTTAAACACTCTCCTGCCTTCACCTTAGAGTCCCTAAATTATTCGGGGGCACTGTCAGTTGTTTTATGCATTTAGTATGTTTGGTAGGCCCCTTCGCCTCTTTGACAGTTTGAGCCCTCCCAAACCCTCCCCACATCCTATGCTTTGTCTCATGCCTTATGCGCTGTTGCTTGTGAGACATTTTGTTTACTTACAGAGGGTTTAGAGCCTACCCATTGCTTACCATTGGTTGGCTTCATCGTCACTCTCATTTCCTTGCTTCTCTATGGTTAGCGAGAGTTGCTTCACTTCCTCTTCATGTGTTTATCCTTACTCTGGAACATGGCCCAAGTACTGCTTTCCTTGCCAAGTGTCATTCTACTGCTCGCTGCATTCAGAGGTTCTCTATTCCCTTTTATTTGCACCCCTTTGTCCCTACCTCCTCCCGCATTGTTGCCAACCCTGCCTGCTGTCTCCTCCTGCTTTGTTGGTTGTCTGGTCTGGTATGCCCGCCCTTCCCTGCCCTGTTGTTGTTGCTCATCCATCCCCTAACCTCTTCCCCTTCGTTGTCTGCCCCCTCCCATCCCTAAAAGCACTCAAAAGTCGAGCCAGCGGGTTTCATGATGCTACAAAGATGCTGCCCTCCCTGCTCAGCATGACCTTTTTGGTGCTGTCTTCAAGTAGGGCCAACAAGGTGAACTTCAGCTCGGACATAACATAATTACATTTTTGTTTTGTGAAAGCAGAGAATAATCCCAAACTAAGAAAATGGATCACTGCCCTCGCAGTCAGCACTGGCCGCCTCGTACCACTATTTTTCTAACTTTCAGCCATGCTGTACAGAACTACGCTGCTGTACAACATGGCTAAAAGAAATTGACAAAGCCATAGACGAGATATATTGCCTTTTCCAATGCTTGTTTGTGAGGCTGATGTGACGACAGCCTAGCCCACAAATTACTGACTCTGTGATGGAGCGGGGATATGTCATGAACCCTATTGAAAACATGGAAAATGAAGCAAATAATAGGGGTGTAGATTGTAGAAAAATGGAGGGAGCACCGGGGATGAAGTCACACTTTGTTCAATGTAGTCTTTTCAATATCTTTTATTCTTCTTTTATATAGCGGATGACAGGACAACAGCCATCGCGTTTCGCTCCTTTTAAAGGAACTTCATCAGGGCTGAAATTTGGGAAGGCAAAGGGTAGAATCTGTGGACTGGAACAGGTTGAACAGGCTGAAATCGGGAACCGTGCAACTGGACTGCGTAATACCTGCAAAGACAAAAACTGACCTGAGGGCTGGGCCTGGCCTGGCCTGCAGCTTCAGAGGTAGGCGCAGACGCGTCGCGGAGACAACTGTCTCCGCGAGACAACTGTCTCCGTGACGTGTCTGCGCGGTCTTCAGGGTGAGGCAGGGGCTCACCCTGGTGACCAATGCATGCCCTGATTGAATTTGTCATGCGCATTGAGCGCGAGCAATTAAAAGTGCGCGTGAGACTTGTGAGGTGTGGCATCCCAGGACCCAGCCACGCTCCTACGCCAGAGACTGAGAAGGACCGTCCGACGTCCGTCATCGGCCATAATTTAAATTATTACTAGCCCCTGCCTGGCTAGCCTTGCCCTGCCTTCTGCTGCCTGCCCTGCCCGGCCCGCTCGCGCCTACCTCTGAAGCTGCAGGCCAGGCCAGGCCCAGCCCTCAGGTCAGTTTTTGTCTTTCCAGGTATTACCCAGTCCAGTTGCACGGTTCCCGATCTCAGCCTGTTCAACCTGTTCCAGTCCACAGATTCTACCATGCCCTTTGCCTTCCCAAATTTCAGCCCTGATGAAGTTCCTTTAAAAAGAACGAAACGCGTTGGCTGTTGTCCTGTCATCTGCTATATAAAAGAAGAATAAAAGATATTGAAAAGACTATATTGAACAAAGTGTGACTTCATCCCCGGTGCTCTCTCCATTTTTCTTCAATCTATGTTTCTGGATTCCAGTGAGACTTAATTGCGGCAGGTCTCGGAGGTTGATTGCACAGGACTTTTTACTAAGTGGGCATTGCGATTGAGGTGCTGAACTTGTGGTCAGCCGCAGTCAGGAGTATCATTGTGTAAATAATAGGGGTGTAGTTGTCCCCTCCTACCGATGGGCCACGGTGCCACTGCACCTGCTGCACTAATAATAATTAATTCCATCCTCTTAACGTTTTCCGAGTCCTAAGCTCTTTATTGGAGGTATTGACCGGACATGAAACCTGGCACGACGCCACCACTGCAGGCTGCCCGGGGTCCACGAAGGAGACCCGCTAAGAGGGCGGCCACCTTAGTGCCACAGGAGGGCACAGGAGGCAGCCTTCCAGTGTTTGGGACCCTCAGTGGTCCAGGTGCCGCGTCACTTCCGGGGAGGGGGCGAGGTACATATACCTCTCCCCGCCCCCTGGGCGCCCTCTTGGCCCATTCCCCTGACGCCGTTTCGGACGTGTCCCCCCGGGAGCTGCTAATTGCGCGGTGAGTGCAGATTTCCCCCCCCCCCCTCCTCCAAAGAGGACAAGGGCTGGGCCCGACGTCGGGCGTAGCGGCTGCCAGTCAGTGTGGGGGGAGGACAGCTCCCACCGGGTTAGTGCAGTGGCTCCCTTCCCCGGTCAGCCCAGGCTGGCCTCGACCAGGAGCGCCTGGATCAGGTGCGCCGCCCCCCCCCCGCAAACTCCCATTTGGTTGGAACTTAGCGGGGATACAGGTCAGCTGCAGAGCCATGCCTCGCAAGTGGGCAGTCCTGGGTTCAATCCTCGGCCTTCCAGGAGTCTGTTGCGTTTGGGTCACAAGGGCCAACGGGGACGTAACACACGTGGTGTGTCGGGGCCTAAGTGGGGGCTGCAGCGGAGTGGGGGGGTAGCCTATGCAGCGATGGATTCTTCCCCCGGCAGGCCCCCAGGGTAGCTCGCGTCGGCTAGGTGGCTTTACCCGAGGGGTTTCGTGCCCTCACCTACCAGTTATGGGCAGGGGCGGGCTATGGGGGGTTTTTGGCCCGATGCTTTAGCAAGGTTGGTTGGGGCATCTGGGTTACTGCTCGCTTTTCGCGTGCAACAACGTAGCCCCACGTTTAGAGCTACTGACCAGGGGGATTGGGGTTGCTCCTTTGGTGGCGCGAAGGTGCGCGGGTTAAGCGCTCCGATTGCTGCGATGCTCTGCGTTCAGCATCCTCGGGGGGGGGGCAACTGCGGGGTCGTCAGGCTCTCACCGTGAGGGCGGGCTGCAGGGCGCCTACACGTGCTGTTGTGGGCCTGCTGTGAGGCGCGGGCAGTAGGCAGGCTACTCCCGCTCTTGTCTGGCTTGCTGGTGCCAGCCTGCGGCTGGCCAGCTCCGGCGTAGCCCCAGCTGATCATGGCATACGTGGGCCTGCTGCGTGGCGCGGTCCGTGTGCTGCTCCTCCCGCGTTTGCCCGGTGTCGCTTGGGCTCCTTCTTGCGGGGCCAGTCCCTGCGGTGCCAGCAGCTGTCTGGGCCTGAGCGGGTCAGTAGTTACATACGGGCCGGTTATAGGCACCACCCGCGTTTGCCGGGTGTTGCTGGTCCCCTCCTGCGTGAGGGCCGGATGCAGGGCCTCCGCCGGTATGAGGTGCTGGGCACCTCCACTTGCAAAGTATGTGGCGGGAGGGGGCCAGCATTGCAAGGGCCCGGGAGAGGCTCCCCTTCTGTTGCACGTGTAAAGGCACCAATACCTTCGGGTCGGATAGGATGTGGTCCGGCGGCTAGACGGCAGACTTTGGTGCAGGAAACCAGGGTTCGAGCCTCGTCCCCATCCTGTGCTTTTGGCAAATCACTTGATCTCCCCGTGCCTGAATGGGTAATGTTAATCGGTGCTCATGGAAAGCGCTCCAATACCTTCGGGTCGAGTTCGCGCTATATAAATATGCAAATCTGCAAAAAAAAACAAAAAAAAAAAGTGAGCGTAATCAGTGCTCGTAGCAGCAATGCATGTGGGGCCAGGGGCGCAGGTCCGTTTAGTGCTGCCAGCTCAAGTGAAGAGTTTGGTACTTGCAGGCTGCGAAAGAGGACCCTGGTCCGAGGGGATGTTGATTCCTCCCAAATCCACATCTCTTTTAGAACTTGTAACCTGAGCCCAAGTCTTGCATTGATTGTGGCGCACAACCATGGAGCTCTCCGAAAGGGCCGACAGGCGGCTGTGTCGTTTCCTAGTTTAGGGACCCATTTCAGCACCTGGAATTGGAGGGCCTCCTCTCCAGCACCCAAAACAGAGGTTTGAGGCAAGTTAACAGACTCTGGTGTGGAACTAGCTCAGTTAGAGTCAGGCATGCTTCACAATGGCCTCCGTTCCGCCTCCTCGAGCCAGATGGACCACTCTGGGCTTGTTTCACTGGACCCATTACCTTCGGAGGAGTGTAGAAAAGGTCAGACAAGCGGGGCAGTGTAGTTAGCGAGTGCCATCCTGGTCTGTGATTTAAACATGAGAATTGTCAGGGGGCGTGGCTAATTTTGTAGCCAGTGCAAAGGCACCAGGACCCAGACGTCAGAGAAGCCCAGCCTACTCTTTACTGTGCTGTTTATTTAACAGGTTAATTTTGTTTTTTGGTAAGAATTGTTTTGATGTGCGTTCCTGGGTTTAGATCAGTGCGGTCGTTTCCTCTATGAGGGGGTTGGGGAGGAATCATTGCCACCGAGGCAGGTGCTGGTAAACCCAGAACGGAGGCTGGAGTGGAGCAGACGCTAAACACTGCATTCAATGGGTTGTGCACACAGGGATCCTCACAAGATAGAAAAGAAACGAGTATTTGCAATGCAATATGTCTCGCATTGCTCCATTGCTGGGGGCTTCCGGGGTATGGCACGGAAGGATAATGCGATGTTGCCGGTGTCTGGGTTAGGCGTACTGTGCCTCTGAGGCCCGGGATGGCTAGTTTTGGGCTGACTGGTTGTTCAGCATGCGGGGCAGCAGCCTAGATGTGAGCTGGGAGTTGTTTTGGTATTTCACATCTTCACTTCGCCTTAGGAGATCACAGCGGTCCGGTACTGGTTCTCGAATTATGGTCTGATTAGGGTTTGCCCTACTTGCGACTCCCTGCGCAAAAGATACAGTGTGTCCTTGAGAACATAGATCGATTTATAGTGAAGCAAACCTGGCCCTTTCAGGGAGACCTAAATTAACCTAGTGGAAACGGTATTACCATTTCAATGGTGCAGGGCGTCTCTCTAGGCCAGGCACTGCACCACGCATATGGATTTGGTGCTACATTTGGGCCTGCCCGCATGAAGTAATTAGTGGGGCTACATCGATGCGGGTAAAGAATTTGACAGTGTCTAGAACACTGCTCCTGGTACTAAGTATGATTGGTTTTGGTCAAGGTCGTCAGGGAGAGTGGGGGCCACATTGCATGCACGAGGTAGGGTGTCCCACTCAGTTAACGCAGGGCGACAGGGTCGAGGGCAGCATCGGTGGTAGTCTGGTGGTATGCTTGTGGTTGTCAGCGTTGGTGTTAGTCAGGTTGTATGCTTGTGGTCAGAGACAGCCACATTTCAGGTAACAAGTTGGCTTATAGGGTGGCCTATAGGTGGCTCTGCTCCTTTCAACCGGCATACATTATTGGCAGTAATATTAGTGAGCTGCTGCTGAGTTCCAATGTCGAATTCACGAGTCACTACCCCTGAATATTGACGCAAACACAATTAGAACTTGGCCAGAGTGCCCGCGCAGTACCAGCAACCTGGCAAAGGAAATCTAAGTAGAGGGTGTGATGGAGCATTACTAGTAAGTCAGCATTCCTAAGCCTCTCTGGGGATCTGTGGGTGGCTCAGCGAGACTGGCCGTGCCTCACCTCTTGGCGGATGGTGAACCCAGTTGCGGTGAAGAGACAGCGGGTATGGTCGAGCTTCCTGCGTATTCCGCGAGCGGCCTGTTCATTTCTTCCATCAGATTTCCATTTTGTTTGTGGCCAAACTGTGGGCGTTGCAATGACACATCGCGTCGTCGTTCATTCAAGTTGGTGCAGTCTGGTGTGTAACCTATGGCTGGTTTTCCTGGTTGTGGCCATGATGGTGTTGGCACTTCCAGTGGTGGGTGCCAGCCCGGCCCGCTCGGAGGGAACATTTACATAGGCATCTGGGACTGGGTAGATGATCACACCTATGCCCCAGTTAGATGACAGTGCGCCATACATGCGTGGTTGAATTTTATTAGAGGGTCTCGGGATTTTAGTCACTAATGAAAGGCTGTAGTCAGATAGTTTTTCCTTGCACATCAGCCGGTGCTGCGCTTCGGGGAAGCATTCAGACCTGATGACCATGGGGTCAGATTTGCACTAAGTTTGAAATGAAGAGGCATATGCTGGCATAGTTGTGCCCTACATAGCCAAGAAGTTTGTACCCCAAGAGTATAGCAGTAACCTAGGTTAGATTCAGCCTATCCGCGCTTGAAAAGTTTATTTTCAATTCTCCCAGGGGCACAGGCTGTGGTTCTGGTGGCAAAAGTCTGATTAATGTGCCTGGATACAAAGTTTTTAGGGTCGTACTGCTTTACCATAACTGCTGTGAGGAAGGTTTACATCAGCACAGTACGCATCAGTTTCGTGTAGAAGGAATGCGGTGCCACGGGGTGGCTCAGAACAGGCAACGTCACATGATGTAGGTTGGTGGGGCGTGTGCGGTTAGGAACACGCTTAGGCGGCTGGATCATGGGTCGCAGAGCCATTATTTGGATGTACTGGGAGTATTATTCTGTTTACAGGACATGTGCTCAGTCCTAGTAAGGTTTCAGGCGCCAGAAGCGGCCCTGGGATGAAATTTGAGCACAGCATTTCTACATCACAGGCAGAAGGGAGAACCTATTTACTGTCTCTGGCTGACAGCTCGCCCATTACCAGGGTACAGGTTGAGCAGGTATGGTTGGCATGCCTTTTATGCCAGGCATTGGGGGTCATGGCAAGCGCTTTGGCAGTCGCTCTTTCAAGAGCCAGCAACAGCAGCTTACAGGGTGGGCATACAAGCGGAAGCGCATCATGCAGGTAGGAGCAATGCCCTGTTTTCAGCTACCTCCAGCCTGGCTTCCTTCGGGGCCCTGAGAACCAGTGGCGGAGGGAAAGGTCCAAAACAGACTCTTCAGGGGGTGGCATTAAAGGGACAGTATGAGCGCATCAAGCAGGCTGGACATTGGGTACCCCAATGTTTGAAAGGTACCCGGAGCCACCCAGGGGACTGGCCGGAAGGCAGGTTAAGGGCAGTATGTACAGGCACACTTGGAATATACCACTGGCACCCCGGTGATGCACCAGAGGTAATGGGGAGGGTGCAGGTACATTCCCACTGCTGGTGCAGTGCATGGTTAGCAGCTTGAACCCCCGAAGCTGGGGGAATATCAAGAAAGGGTGTTGAAGCACAGGCTTAGTCAACCTTTAAGGTGACGCACAGGTTGCACGCGGTGCACAAGGGTATGTGGTCTGTCAGAATTGATTCATCAAGGTAGGCAGACTAACTGGTCAAGCTAACAGACTGTAGATGCCAAGCGCCGGCATTCTCGCCATCGCGGCACGTGGGGATTAAGTTATACAACTCAAGGTGTTGGGGCTACACAGCTTAGCGATATACTGATTTGCAGCACAGAGGCTCTTTTCTGGGACACCCGGCATCCCAACAAGTCTAGAAAGGGCATGTGATCTGCATCTATCATTTTCACCATTCCTGTAGCGTTTCCACCTCTGGTCCACTACCTGGTACCCTCCAGAGTAGGTCTGGCAAAGGGCAGGGTCAAGGGTATGGATGATGGGCCATCCAGGCGTGCTGATAGTGGCGCGATGGGCGGAAAGCAGGAGGTGGAGGCATGGTTCTCCAAACAGGTTATTTGGACGGGCTTCCAAGGCATGCACTGGAACAGCTTGCTAGGATGCTGCAGCACAGACTAAGGGGGGTGTCCCCTCCTCAATTGCTGGTCTTCAACAGGAAGGCTATCAATGGGCAGTGGGGGGCAGTGCACGGGTACATTAGGTGCAAGCTTGATTAGTGTATAGGATGGGTGCAGTGGGCATTAAAGGTTAGCAACTTGGCATTTCGTTATGTCGCCAGGATCAAGGATCGGGGTGAATGGCCTTCCGTGCGTCTCGAGGGGCGAGAGGGGCGGAATTCAAGAAATGGAGGCATGTGGTTCCTACAATAAGTTTTCTTGGTTGGGGGTCCCAGCCATGTGCCGGGACAGCTGGCTTAAGCAGCTGCGGCACAGACTAAGGGGGTTGGTGTTTGGTTGAGATTAGGGACCTCCGGGCGGGGTGCGCAAAGAATGGTCTACCTGTCCAGAGTGGGCATGGACTTGTCTTGTGTTGCCTGGCCCAGGCAATGAGCAGACTCTGGGGGAAGAGGCACCTGTTGCAAGAGAAGGAGTCCTCCAATTGTAGGATGCAACCTTTGGGGGCTTGGGAGTTATGGTGGTCAGATAGCCCCCCCGTTTAGTGTGTGAAGGCGCTCGGTCAGGGGAGGCCGGGAAACCCCGCGCAGGAGAATTGACCGTGCCAGGCGTAAATTCACCAACTGTTTGGCTTTATAGGTATGGTTTGCATGCCAAATCCACAGGGAGTTTGGCACAAGATGGGGTTTCACCTGTCTAGAGTGGGCATGGACTTGCTTTGCTGGACTGGGGGAAGCCCGGGAACCAGCAGGGTTTAGGGAAAGATGTTGTGATGGTGCAAAGAGGTGCAACCGGCCACAACCAAAGCGTTCTGGGCGGGTTTGGCAGCAGAGCGCATCAAGCAGGTGGGATAATAGGAATTCCTTTCAAAGGTACAGCCGTCTGCAGCCACCCAGGGGAGTGGCCGGAAGACAGGTTAGGTGTATGATGTACAGGCGAACTTCTGAGTATCCCTAAGGCACCCGGGAGGCACCAGAGGTTTGATAGGACACTCATTGTTATTGTGCAAATAGGTGCAACCAGCCACAACCAAAGCGTTCTGGGCGGGCTTGGCAGCAGAGCGCATCAAACAGGTGGGACAATAGGAATTCCAAGGTTTTTAAAGGTACAGCCGTCCGTAGCCACCCAGGGGAGTGGCAGGAGGACAGGTTAAGTGTATCCTGTACAGGCCAACTTTGAGCTGTCCAAAGGCACCCGAGGTTTGATGGGGTGCAGTGTTATTGTGCAACTAGGTGCAAGATGGATTAGTTATAATAGGGTGTGCAGTGCTCATTAAAGGATGTTAGTATCTGAGCATGTCTTTAATTTCCAGGATCAAAGGTCTGGGTGAAGGGCCGTCCGTGCGTCCTGTGAGTGGCACGATGGGAGGAATCCAATATATGGGGGCAGGGGTTTTCCATCACCGACTTACCTTGGTTGGGGGGCCCAGGCATGCGCTAGCAGTTTGAGGTAGAAGCACAGCACACTTCTGAGATAATTTGGTTTGGGGCCCCTGGTATGCGCTGGAACAGCTTGTTGTAGAAGCTGCGGCACAATTCTAGGGGGTGTCTCCCCTCCCATCAATTTGGTCATACACCGGGGAGGCAATGTTTTGACCCTCCGGGGTAGGAGGACAGTGCGGCCAGATATGAAATACTTCTGGTATAAGTTAAACAACCAGTTGTGGGCAGGGGTGTTATGATGGACAGAGATATCATCACTGTGAGTGAGGCGAGGGGCTCGGTCAGAGGATGCCGGGGATTCCGCACGCAGGAGAGTTTACAGTGCCAGGCGCAGATCCACTGAACAGGAGGGTTTAGTTCATCCGCATGGCCTGCTGCATGCTAAGTCCACTGGGAGTTTGAAAGAGGATGGGGCGCGCCTGCCAGAGTGGGCATGGACTTGTTTTGCTGGACCTGGGAGAGGCCCTGGAATTAGAAAGATGGAGGTGAAGAGGCCTACCTTGGTGGGGGCCCTGGCTGTGACGGTGGCCACACCCAGAGCTGTGGCGGAGTTACAGGGCGATCCAGAGGCTGTAGGTACATACGGGTACCATGTACAGAAGCACAACAAGGGTGCAAAGGCCAAATATCCACAGGGAGGTCCTCGCGTTGGACCCTGGAGGAGCGACGGCGCCCCGTTAGTCCTACGGGCGGTTGTGGACCTGAGCAACCGGGGGTTGCCTGGCAGGCTCCGCCCCCGTATGGGGCGTGAGCAGGGCGTGGTCTGTGGGTCCACTGGTGGGAGGGGTCTTCCCTCCCCCAAAATATGGCAAACACCGTTGGGGAGGCCACGGTGTAATTTGGCTCATCAGGTGGCAGGCGGCGAGGGGCTGCCGGCCGTGGGATCGCCCGTAAGATAACCCACCATGTTGGCATATTTGTAATGCTAATAAACCTGCAGCAGTTTTCTCCACAAAGAAGGTGTCTTGTTTGGTTATTTCTATAGGAGATTGCTGTATGGTGGGGTGGCGAGTGTTGCCGATATTGGCACTATGCAGGCTGCCCGGGGTCCACGAAGGAGACCCGCTAAGAGGGCGGCCACCTTAGTGCCACAGGAGGGCACAGGAGGCAGCCTTCCAGTGTTTGGGACCCTCAGTGGTCCAGGTGCCGCGTCACTTCCGGGGAGGGGCGAGGTACATATACCTCTCCCCGCCCCCTGGGCGCCCTCTTGGCCCATTCCCCTGACGCCGTTTCCCTCCCTACCGCATACCCGGCGTTCAGGCTGGGGGTGTGGGGGGGGGGGGGTACATCTAATGTATTATTTTGTGTTGCAGGCGGAGTTACAGGGCGATCCAGAGGCTGTAGGTACATACGGGTACCATGTACAGAAGCACAACAAGGGTGCAAAGGCCAAATATCCACAGGGAGGTCCTCGCGTTGGACCCTGGAGGAGCGACGGCGCCCCGTTAGTCCTACGGGCGGTTGTGGACCTGAGCAACCGGGGTTGCCTGGCAGGCTCCGCCCCCGTATGGGGCGTGAGCAGGGGCGTGGTCTGTGGGTCCACTGGTGGGAGGGGTCTTCCCTCCCCCAAAATATGGCAAACACCGTTGGGGAGGCCACAGTGTAATTTGGCTCATCAGGTGGCAGGCGGCGAGGGGCTGCCGGCCGTGGGATCGCCCGTAAGATAACCCACCATGTTGGCATATTTGTAATGCTAATAAACCTGCAGCAGTTTTCTCCACAAAGAAGGTGTCTTGTTTGGTTATTTCTATAGGAGATTGCTGTATGGTGGGGTGGCGAGTGTTGCCGATATTGGCACTATCTGTGGGACTTCCAAACACAGTGATGCCAGGCCTGCTAGGAAAGACCCTCGTTTCCATAGAGACCACCCTGCACCTGGCGCCAAGAAGACCCGCCAGAGACGCCTTGTTATTGTTTCTTGCGCTGCGGAGACTTGAGATTACTTGAATACTTGCATTAAAGGGAGCACGTCTGCTTGAAAATGTTCAAAATCTATTACAAGCCGAACGTTTGCAATTTCTGCAGAGAAATCGTATTTAAACGTGGTTTGTCCTAGCTTGTTTGAGTGAAGTAAACGTGCCTGCTAACAATCCAGTTCAAATAAACTAGGACGTCCCCGGCACCAGCTGCTGCTTTAGACAAATATAGACTGCCCTATTTCACGATGGCACTGCCTGCCCATCCTCGAGGCGGCTCAGAGCTCCCACGCCCGCCAAACTCTGAGCTCTGCGTCCGGGTAAGGTTGGTGAGCTGGCAGTGTGTCGAGCTCTGGGTGCAGAGATGCTTGGGTTTACTTCAGACAACTCCTCGTACGAGTCGAACCCCATGAGCCTAGCGACATACTGGAATATACTGTGCTGTCCGGTACTGGGGAGAACACTGCCCTTATAGGGCATATCAATACTGGCTGAACACGCCTCCTATGATCATGGACGTTACGCCAATCCACCAAAATGCCAGGGACAGCGGAAGTGACATCACACGCCCCTTGTCCTCTAATTTCACTTATACACACACAAAGCACGCTCACAACATACATTTAAACATTTGTTTTACTTACCACAGTAGCCAGGGTAGGTCATATTCCAGTAATTGTACTCCACTTTTATTATACTAATAGATAGTAAATAATGAATATTATTCACTATTGTTGTAATAAAAAATTACCAGAAAACAAAGAGTGGAGCCTCTACCCACGTCCTGCTATCGAGCTGCACCTGTGTCCATGGCACTTATTTTGCCATCTCTGAGACCAGGGGTCTCAAGGCAGTGGCAGGGGTCACATTTGCGATCCCTGTATGACGTCTATGCCTATGCTATGACATATAGCTGCACCTGTCCTAAATCCTGACCCAAACGCGTCTCCTATTCTATCCTATGCCCGGTGCACCCTCGAATCTCTCAGTGCACCTCATTACTGACCTGGGCACTCCTATGCTTCCCTATACTGTGGTGCATCCACGGTTCCGCCAGTGGACCTCCATACTAACCTTCAGTTTCCCATGATGTCCAGTACTGGGATGCATAGTGCCCACATGGCTCAATCAGTGCACCTCAGTACTAATTTAAAAAAATCCATTGCTACCTAGTACTGCTCACAGCTTTCTCAGTGCACCCCAGTACTGACCTGCACACTCCAATGCTAATCAGTACTGGGATCCACACACAGCTCTCTCAGTGCACCTCAGTACAGACCTGCACACTCCAATGCTACCTAGTACTGCTCACAGCTCTCTCAGTGCACCTCAGTACTGACCTGCACACTCCAATGCTAATCAGTACTGGGATATACACACAGCCTACCAGTGCACCTCAGTACAGATCTGCACACTCCAAAGCTACCTAGTACTGCTCACAGCTCTCTTAGTGCACCCCAGTACTGACCTGCACACTCCAATGCTAATCAGTACTGGGATACACACACAGCTCTACCAGTGCACCTCAGTACTGACCTGCACACTCCAATGCTACCTAGTACTGCTCACAGCTCTCTTAGTGCACCTCAGTACAGACCTGCACACTCCAATGCTAATCAGTACTGGGATACACACACAGCTCTACCAGTGCACCTCAGTACTGACCTGCACACTCCAATGCTACCTAGTACTGCTCACAGCTCTCTTAGTGCACCTCAGTACTGACCTGCACACTCCAATGATAATCAGTACTGGGATATACACACAGCTCTACCAGTGCACCTCAGTACAGACCTGCACACTCCAATGCTAATCAGTACTGGGATCCACACACAGCTCTATCAGTGCACCTCAGTACAGACCTGCACACTCCAATGCTACCTAGTACTGCTCACAGCTCTCTTAGTGCACCTCAGTACAGACCTGCACACTCCAATGCTAATCAGTACTGGGATATACACACAGCTCTACCAGTGCACCTCAGTACAGATCTGCACACTCCAATGCTACCTAGTACTGCTCACAGCTCTCTCAGTGCACCTCAGTACTGACCTGCACACTCCAATGCTAATCAGTACTGGGATATACACACAGCTCTACCAGTGCACCTCAGTACAGATCTGCACACTCCAAAGCTACCTAGTACTGCTCACAGCTCTCTCAGTGCACCTCAGTACTGACCTGCACACTCCAATGCTAATCAGTACTGGGATCCACACACAGCTCTACCAGTGCACCTCAGTACAGACCTGCACACTCCAATGCTAATCAGTACTGGGATCCATGCACAGCTCTACCAGTGGACCTCAGTACAGACCTGCACACTCCAATGCTAATCAGTACTGGGATCCACACACAGCTCTACCAGTGCACCTCAGTACAGATCTGCACACTCCAATGCTACCTAGTACTGCTCACAGCTCTACCAGTGCACCTCAGTACTAACCTGCACACTCCAATGCTAATCAGTACTGGGATACACACACAGCTCTACCAGTGCACCTCAGTACTGACCTGCACACTCCAATGCTACCTAGTACTGCTCACAGCTCTCAGTGCACCTCAGTACTGACCTGCACACTCCAATGCTACCCAGTACTGCTCACAGCTCTGCCAGTGCACCTCAGTACTGACCTGCACACTCCAATGCTAATCAGTACTGGGATACACACACAGCTCTGCCAGTGCACCTCAGTACAGATCTGCACACTCCAATGCTACCTAGTACTGCTCACAGTTCTCTCAGTGCACCTCAGTACTGACCTGCACACTCTAATGCTAATCAGTACTGGGATATACACACAGCTCTACCAGTGCACCTCAGTACAGATCTGCACACTCCAATGCTACCTAGTACTGCTCACAGCTCTCTCAGTGCACCTCAGTACTGACCTGCACACTCCAATGCTAATCAGTACTGGGATATACACACAGCTCTACCAGTGCACCTCAGTACAGATCTGCACACTCCAATGCTACCCAGTACTGCTCACAGCTCTGCCAGTGCACCACAGTACAGACCTGCACACTCCAATGCTAATCAGTTCTGGGATCCACACACAGCTCTACCAGTGCACCTCAGTACAGACCTGCACACTCCAATGCTAATCAGTACTGGGATCCACGCACAGCTCTACCAGTGCACCTCAGTACAGACCTGCACACTCCAATGCTAATCAGTACTGGGATCCACACACAGCTCTACCAGTGCACCTCAGTACAGATCTGCACACTCCAATGCTACCTAGTACTGCTCACAGCTCTCTCAGTGCACCTCAGTACTGACTTTCACACTCCAATGCTAATCAGTACTGGGATCCACACACAGCTCTACCAGTGCACCTCAGTACAGACCTGCACACTCCAATACTAATCAGTACTGGGATCCACACACAGCTCTATCAGTGCACCTCAGTACAGACCTGCACACTCCAATGCTACCTAGTACTGCTCACAGCTCTCTTAGTGCACCTCAGTACTGACCTGCACACTCCAATGCTAATCAGTACTGGGATACACACACAGCTCTGCCAGTGCACCTCAGTACAGACCTGCAAACTCCAATGCTACCTAGTACTGCTCACAGCTCTCTCAGTGCACCTCAGTACTGACCTGCACACTCCAATGCTAATCAGTACTGGGATATACACACAGCTCTACCATTGCACCTCAGTACAGATCTGCACACTCCAATGCTACCTAGTACTGCTCACAGCTCTCTCAGTGCACCTCAGTACTGACCTGCACACTCCAATGCTAATCAGTACTGGGATCCACACACAGCTCTCTCAGTGCACCTCAGTACTGACCTGCACACTCCAATGCTAATCAGTACTGGGATCCACACACAGCTCTACCAGTGCACCTCAATACAGATCTGCACACTCCAATGCTACCTAGTACTGCTCACAGCTCTCTCAGTGCACCTCAGTACTGACCTGCACACTCCAATGCTAATCAGTACTGGGATCCACACACAGCTCTCTCAGTGCACCTCAGTACTGACCTGCACACTCCAATGCTAATCAGTACTGGGATCCACACACAGCTCTACCAGTGCACCTCAGTACAGATCTGCACACTCGAATGCTACCTAGTACTGCTCACAGCTCTCTCAGTGCACCTCAGTACTGACCTGCACACTCCAATGCTACCTAGTACTGCTCACAGCTCTCTCAGTGCACCTCAGTACTGACCTGCACACTCCAATGCTACCTAGTACTGCTCACAGCTCTCTCAGTGCACCTCAGTACTGACCTGCACACTCCAATGCTACCTAGTACTGCTCACAGCTCTCTCAGTGCACCTCAGTACTGACCTGCACACTCCAATGCTACCTAGTACTGCTCACAGCTCTCTCAGTGCACCTCAGTACAGACCTGCACACTCCAATGCTAATCAGTACTGGAATCCACATGCAGCTCTACCAGTGCACCTCAGTACAGACCTGCACACTCCAATACTAATCAGTACTGGAATCCACATGCAGCTCTACCAGTGCACCTCAGTACAGACCTGCACACTCCAATACTAATCAGTACTGGGATCCACACACAGCTCTACCAGTGCACCACAGTACAGACCTGCACACTCCAATGCTAATCAGTACTGGGATCCACACACAGCTCTACCAGTGCACCTCAGTACAGACCTGCACACTCCAATGCTAATCAGTACTGGAATCCACATGCAGCTCTACCAGTGCACCTCAGTACAGACCTGCACACTCCAATACTAATCAGTACTGGGATCCACACACAGCTCTACCAGTGCACCCCAGTACAGACCTGCACACTCCAATGCTAATCAGTACTGGTATACACACACAGCTCTACCAGTGCACCTCAGTACAGACCTGCACACTCCAATGCTAATCAACAATTCCTGGGTTAAATATGTTCATGATTTTATGTTGAATGTTGGCCACCCAGAGTATTTTACTGAACCAACTTCTATGTCTCAGGTGCGAAGGAAAGCTTTAAAGAAAGAGGTCTTAAGTATGTTGGAAATGTCACGCCTCACTACTGAGATACTGAAGCCTACTGTATTGCAAAATCTACTTATTTTAAGTGCTTTTAGTATTCAACCTTATTTAATAAATGTACCTGGAGACTATGATAGGTACTTGTTAACTAGATTTAGGTTGGAAACACTGCATAGAATAGTTAGCTTTCCCAATATGAATGATTGGTCTCGATCTATGTCACCGTGTCCTTGTGATTCCATTTCCAGACAATCTACCATTCATGTTGTTCTTTTTGTAGGTTGTATTGTCATTTGAGGAAGGTGTGGATAATTCCGGTTCTGAAATCGTGGGGCATTAGACAGTGTCGTCCTGCGTTTATTGCCCTACAAACACTTGATAATGTGCATGTAACGTGGAGAGTTGCAATTTTACTGAAAAAAATAGTCTCTCTGAGAAAATCTATAGTTAATTGAATATTTTACGCATATTTTTAAACAGGTTTTTATTTGTGTTTTTATATTATCCTAATGAAGATACGATTTAAATATATTTTTTAATAAGGATTTTTAACAAGGATTCTGTTATGATAAAATTACTCATGTCTGCTTTTATGACTGCGATGTATTCAATCGAATAAAGCTTTATTGACTGACTGACTGGCTAATCAGTACTGGGATCCACACACAGCTCTATCAGTGCACCTCAGTACAGACCTGCACACTCAAATGCTACCTAGTACTGCTCACAGCTCTCTTAGTGCACCTCAGTACTGACCTGCACACTCCAATGCTAATCAGTACTGGGATACACACACAGCTCTGCCAGTGCACCTCAGTACAGATCTGCACACTCCAATGCTACCTAGTACTGCTCGCAGCTCTCTCAGTGCACCTCAGTACTGACCTGCACACTCCAATGCTAATCAGTACTGGGATACACACACAGCTCTGCCAGTGCACCTCAGTACAGACCTGCACACTCCAATGCTACCTAGTACTGCTCGCAGCTCTCTCAGTGCACCTCAGTACTGACCTGCACACTCCAATGCTAATCAGTACTGGGATCCACACACAGCTCTACCAGTGCACCTCAGTACAGATCTGCACACTCCAATGCTACCCAGTACTGCTCACAGCTCTGCCAGTGCACCTCAGTACTGACCTGCACACTCCAATGCTAATCAGTACTGGGATACACACACAGCTCTACCAGTGCACCCCAGTACAGACCTGAACACTCCAATGCTACCTAATACTGCTCACAGCTCTCTCAGTGCACCTTAGTACTGACCTGCACACTCCAATGCTAACCAGTACTGGGATACACACACAGCTCTACCAGTGCACCTCAGTACAGATCTGCATACTCCAATGCTACCTAGTACTGCTCACAGCTCTCAGTGCACCTCAGTACTGACCTGCACACTCCATAGCTACCTAGTACTGCTCACAGCTCTCAGTGCACCTCAGTACTGACCTGCACACTCCAATGCTAATCAGTACTGGGATACACACACAGCTCTACCAGTGCACCTCAGTACAGATCTGCATACTCCAATGCTACCTAGTACTGCTCACAGCTCTCAGTGCACCTCAGTACTGGCCTGCACACTCCAATGCGAATCAGTACTGGGATACACACACAGCTCTACCAGTGCACCTCAGTACTGACCTGCACACTCCAATGCTACCTAGTACTGCTCACAGCTCTCTTAGTGCACCTCAGTACTGACCTGGACACTCCAATGCTAATCAGTACTGGGATATACACACAGCTCTACCAGTGCACCTCAGTATAGACCTGCACACTCCAATGCTACCTAGTACTGCTCACAGCTACTGGGTACTGTACTGGGGATCCACTCACAGCTGTAAACGGTACCCACCTGCGAGATTGCAGTACTTTCATTTCTTACCAAGTTTCAGTGTCTTGCTATCGTCCATGTGAGCACCAACGCCATCTTTGCCGCTTGGCTAACCTGGGTCCACCCATTCGCCTTTCCGGTGGTGAGAACACCAGTTGCATTTGTGGCTTAGCCCATAAACAAATACTTGTAAATACACACGTAACAAGCACATATGCAGCATATCGCCTTGACTTTTCTGGCTTGGTTTGTACCAGTATAACTCCTTAACCCTAGAATTTTAGCACATGGCTTGGAAGTCTGTCGCCACCATTTTGTCTTTTAAAACAGAATTTACAGTGGACTGTAGCCCCTCTCACAACTGCAGGGCTATTGATATTAAATGTCTGCTATGAAGGGTGTGAGTTTGAAGCTGTCATATTACTGTTTTCCTGTTAATTATAGTCATTCTTTTGTCATTATTGTTTTAATATAATTATTGACGTACATATCTATTAATTACACATTTACCATTTATTAATAGACCCTATCGAACCAAAAAAAACACTGGGACTGTAACAGGAAAACAGGCAGAGACTACACAGTCAAGTTAGGTGCTGGAGTACGGCGCTGGAACGGCATATGTGCGAAATTGGGAGATTTCCCAGTGTATAAAATGTAATTTAACACCAATTTACAGTGATATGCTGGGGATGGTAAGTATGGCGGCATGTCTCTGTAGCTGAGGCTGGAGGTCTAGATGAGCTAGAAGAGTGTCGAGTATAGTGGAAGAGGTGAGCTTTCTATTCAGGTCTGAAGCTCAGAGGCAATGGGACATGTCTGCTCTATAGTTTATTATACAGCGCAACAGAGTTACATACCCTGAGTATAGAGCAAAATTAATGATTTGAGAAATGAAGTAGATCAGACTTGTTACTGGCGAAATAATTATTAATTAAATACACTACATGCACTTTAGATCTTTAACTATCTCACATTTTGATTCAAACTTAAACTCAAACCTTTAACCTAGATTCAGGATGACACTTCTTTGGTGCTTTGGTGAAATGGATCCTTAGCAGGGCCAGTGATGAGCCATGAACCACAGGAAGTGCATGTCAGTCATGGTTCTGAAACCAGGTTCATGGAGGTAGAACGTTAGGTTTGTAAAAGTGATAGGTGGCATCATGGTTTTTGGGTCTTTTTGGTAACACGAGTCTTGAAGGAGGTGTTGCAAGTGCTTTCTAAGTCCCTCAGGGGATTTGCATAATTAGAGAGCCAGGTGTTCATTCTTCTGGGGCAGTCCTGGATTTATATCTTCTGCGGCTGTCCTGGATTTATACCAATCTGTTGCTCTTTGGTGTCTTTTGTTTGATTGCATTCGGAGACTATAAAAGCGCATCGCTTAGTGGACTGTGAGCAGTGTTAATCCCCTAAGGATTTTGTTCTCAACCTCCAGAGCCTGGTCAACAAAATGATGCATCCAATAATATCTAAAGCACATTAGGCTACACAGAAAGGACAGAGAATAATCTAGTTTCAAATCATGAAGGTTGATTAAATGTTAGTGGTTTATAGAAGGAAAACATCAGGGTGACATTAATTAGTAATCAAAATGCATATGCTTCGATTAAAATGCAATTCAAATGAAATTAAAATCTTATAGATCAGAGGATGAACAAACATGGGGTCATGTCAGTGGGAAGTAAAAAGGTAAGCCTCTAAATAGCCTACTTTGCTCTGCTCCATACGCATCATCATCTGTTCTCTAATCTGAAATAGAGATACACAAACTCTTTACCCCCCTACACGCAATCAGGTTAAAGCGAGATGAAACAATTGTATGTTCAAGGTTTTTGCAATACAAGCTTCTCTCGGTGTCCTTCAAACTTACTCTATCTGTAACAGGATAAGATACATGGACTCGACTCCACACTGCAGGTGTCTTCTTGAATGCGCTATTCAGTAAAACATTTCACAATAATCACAAAGAAAAGAAAATATTTCTTCACATGGGAAAGTAGGACAAAGAACATCATGTTCAACAATTAGAACTCCAGCTCACCTAGAAATAAAATGTTCACGTGTCAGAAAACAAGATGGGCAACAAAATTATCCATTTTAAAATTCAGGCCTTCATTAGCTGAAGTCAGTCTAAATGTAAATGAACTTACTTTCTCTCTACATATAGTATTTGCATGCCTACGCATTAATGTTGTGTTCATGCAAACCATTTAATAAAAAAAACTTCTCCAAATAAATAACTATTGATGGCTTTCAGATAAATCTGGACATTGTCTGCATGTTGATGCATTCTTGACTATGTGGTTGGGGAAGGCGCGTCTGGGGGCACCATGTAGACAACCTAAGTCAGAGGAATGATGCCTGGCATAATTTGCATATGCCTATGCATGGTTGGTATCTGACGAATTGATAGCATTTCGAGAGGAAGGACATAGACCAGTTCATTAAAATACTATTGGACCCCATTCACGTGGAGAGATTGCTTTTCAGACAGTGGTGATCAATGATGGTAGAGGTAGCTAAAAAGGACTGCTAAAATATCCAGCAGCACCATGACAAACGGGTTGCTATGGTAGGTGATTGGTAGGGCTTTATCTACCACTTTGATGGATGTTGTTTTGGTGCAGTCTCGTGAAATGAAGCCATGCTGAATGTGGTGCAGTAGACAGATGTTCATGATTGGTTCTTAAAGATGCAAGACTACTGCTTTCTCAAATATTCCCCAGAGGAATAGAAGATGGGTAATAGATATATGGTTAAGCAATGGCATCATATTTAAGGTTGCCTCTAATCAGTAGTCGTAGAATCTGTTCTAAATTGAGTGGTTGGCAAATATGCCTTGTGAGAGGGAGGACTTCCTTTTTAAGTCTCGCCTAAGACAGAGAATGCACTGCCTGTTGCATGACATATTGTTTTCTAACTGTGGGCTTAGAGACCGCCCATTGCTTACCACTGGTTGGCTTCATTGTCACTCATTTGCTCGCCTCTTATTGGTCAGATGGTATAGGCTTTTTTCCTCTCCCCTGGAGTATGTTTTGGAGATACTACTTTTTCCTTTGTGTTTAAGCACTCTACCAGAGTGCATCTTTTCAGCTGGCTCCCCGTGTAATCCTCCACCATCCGCTGTCCCTCTGCTAGCTCCCTTCCTCGTTTCCTCCCTCCATGTTGCCTCCTGTCCCCTTCCCTCTGTGTTGCCTCCCAACACGCAATAAACAAAAAACAAACACTGTGACGTGGCCATCGCTGGCAGAGTCATAGGGTTTTTCCCTCACACCCTTAGCTTTCCGTGTTGCTCCCCCCACACACCCTTTCTCTGTGTGGCCTCCCAGCCCTGTCCCTCCAGTCCGCCCTGCCAGCAATACAAAAAAAAAGCGTTATGACACGGCCAGCACTGGCCATGCCAAATGCGCTTTTTTCTACTTTTAGTCATATGGTATCCCTTCCTCCGTGTTTCTCCCATACACCCTTTTGCCCACCCTGCCAGGACCGCCAGCACTGCAAATTATATAAAAAAAAGCACAGCTTCCCCTATCTGCAGAAAGTAAGATGTCATTGAAAGAGGAGGGTGCAGACGCAAAACATACGTTTACAAAGGTCATGGCCTGGCTGCAAATTATCACCACTATATTACCACCTGGGGGCTCATTATGATGGCGGGAGGATCGTCACCGCCGGGCCGGCGGTGGCGATCCTCCCGCCATCACAATGTGATTCACCCACCGCCAAATTAGGATGGCGGTGGGAATCACATTGGTACCGCGGCGGACGGAAAGTCCATCCGCCATGGTCCCGCAAGGTGGTCCTTTTCCGCATCATTGTGGCGGTGCTGTGCAGGCACCACCGTAGTGATTAGGGTGAGCCCATCCGCCTGTCTTTTTGCAGCGGATATCCCGCTGCAAAAGGACAGGTGGAGACGGGCTTTGGGGCCCGTTGTGGGCCCCCTCTGTGGGAGAGGGGGGCAGTTGTGCACTGGGGGTACCCATGGTACCCCCCTCCATTTCCATGACAAGGTGGCAGGCACCGCGTGGTGCCTGCCACGTTGTGCATGGAAATGCACAACATGGCCATTTGACATTGGGGCGGGTGCTACAGCCAGCAGCACCCGCCGCAATGTTAAATTGCCAGATACGACCGCCGCGGTGGCGGACGCATCATAATTAGGGGTGCGGGACCGCCGCATGAGAGGCGGGTGGTCCTGTTACCGCTGGGATGGCGGGCGGACTAAAGTCCGCCCGCCATCCTAATGACCCCCTTAGTCCCTGCTCAGTTCATCTCCAGTCACACAATATGCCAGTACACATACTTCTAGGGCAGGTGTCTTCAAACTGGGATGCAAGGGATTCGCGGGGGTGGGAGGGGCGCCAGGCTCTTGTCAAAAGAAGCATTATGCTGATAACATTCCTTTGTTTACAGCAGAAAATAATGAGCGGCAATAAGACGCTCTATAATGGGCCATCACTAACAACTTTTGTCATTTATATACTGGCTGGGAGAAGGTGTCAAAAGGAAAGGGACTCCAAATATTTTCAAAACCCCCACCCCCATTTCTAATAATCCCGCTGTGGATACTTTTACACACATTAGAAAGGCCTGCCTGACCAGAATAGCATGTTTGGCAATCATGTATTTGGTTGCATTTGTAAAAGGTGACAGAACTTAACTGCAATGTTTAAATAAGTCTAGACATATTTAAACATTGTCAGTTTAATAGAATAATTGCAAAAAATTGAGGGGGGCCCCGGGGATTTTTTTCCCCACTAGTGTGGGGCGCGGCATTACAAAGTTTGAAAACCACTGGTCTAGGGCATTAAGCAGAAGTCACTATAAAGCAACAACGGGTTTCTGATTGAAAAAAGACCTGAATGAGCTGATCACAACACTAATTTACTGTAGATTACTGGTCTGCATAAAGTGACTTTATTTATAATATCCATACAAGGAAAAGCACCCAGGGACATCCAACGAGAGAGCTTTCAAGCCACTAAGAGACGTTTCCCCTTCCCCCTCCCGTTAAGAGACGTTTCCCCTCCCCCCTCCCGTTCACCCCTAACCCCCAAACCCTGTGATACCGGAGCTCACACTGGTTTCTGCTTGTACAAGAAGTGTTTTAACACATACAAATCAGACAAAAAAAAACGCTATACAACGCAAAAAATATGAGGTGACAAGTGCAGAAATACAAGTGTGACATCTGAATTTCTTTTTACATTTTTTTTTTTTAATGGTGCCTGCATTTCCAGGTCTAGTGCACTGAAGTATATACTTCTGAAGCACTGTAGTAACCCTCCAATTAACAGCATATATAGTCTCAATTCAATCTTCGAACAAATGTCAGAAATCAGCTTGGGCTAAGAGCTCAGTGCAGAGTTGGGCTTAATTTGAAGCGGGCTGTACAAAACTCAAGATTACGGCTTATGTTTCTAGTGGTTTTAACTGATGCCTTAGGAGAACTGGAGAAGCCCACTCCTTTTGCAGGAGGGTGTATAGCAGACGAGCGATGATGCGCTCGAGGCACTTAAGCAAAACAGCAGATACCAGTTTGTCGTTCTAAGAATAAAATTAGATTTAATGTGCCCTCTTCCCAAAGCTTCCCTCTGTGAAGCAGTGTGAAGGAAATTCAGAAGCAATTGACACCCAAGACTTGAGTAATACAGAAAAACATTTTGTAAATCAGTTTCGTAGACTTATTTTTTATTTTATTTTTGCAATTTTATATAGTGCGGATGTGGCCCGAAGGCATCAAAGTGCTTTACAACAAGCAGAATACAAGGGTTACATTACTAATAATTAATCTTGTAAGTTCACAACAGTGGGTGCGTGCAGGAGTTATCACAAGAAATAGTTGCAGCAAATGAGCATGTGAGATACACAGTAAAAACTTCGATTTAGGCAGTGGGGTCATAAAACGAGCAGTGGCGGCTTCTCCGTTATGGAGGAGGAGCGTCGCCCCTCTGCTCTCTGAGCAGTGCAAAAGGAAAAATAAAATTATAATAACACAATTTTATTATCATTTTATTTTTAGTACGGAGCCAGGTTAGGGCAGGGCAGGGCTTGTCTGCCGTCAGAGGGAGGAGGAGTGGTTGGTGCACCATAAGTGCGCATGACGGTTTGGACGGCCGTCTTGGCCCAGCCAAACAGACATGTGAACTTAGCATTTCTCCATCTGGCTCTGTTGCACAGCCGGGTGGAGAACAGTCCCATGCTCCCAGGCACTGTCTGAGAGGTAAACCAGGCCACTCAGACCAATCACGACGCTGCTGTCATGCTGGTGACAAAAGCGCCGTGATTGGGTTAGGGGAGTCTGGAAGGCTGTGTGCTGCCGGTAGTCAGGAACAGAGGGAGGACTGAGGAGAGACGGCGGCCAACAGGTAAGCTTCTTATCTTTTTTTTCCTTTTTTTCTAACCCACCAGCCCCATCTCCACTGCCTCACCACTACTGTTCCATAGCAGCCGCCACTGAAAACGAGGGCAGGTAAGATCTTAGTGGGGAGAGTATATAAGTCAGATCGAGGGTGAATTAACCAAGATGTCTGTCAAAAAGGAGGAGCTTGAGGTTCCCTTTTGAAGGATACTAGGCAGTGGTTAGACGGAGGGAGGGAGATAGAGAGTTCCAGATTCTAGTGGCACTTCCAGAGGAAAACTGGTTCTTGTATCGTTCTTGACTGAAGGTGGGGGGCTCCAGTAGAAGGGATTGGTCATTTCTGGAGCCCCTATTTGCTCCAGAGATTTTCAGTTTCTCATCTAGATAGGAGGGTGAGGAGGAGTGCAGCGCTCTGTGGGTAATGCAAGCAATTTTGAATAGGGCCGTGCTTCAATGGGGGAGCCAATGGAGGGATTGCAGGGCAGGGGAAATGTGGTCAAATTTCATGAGACCTAAAACGAAGTGTGCTGCAGCATGTAGTGTTGCTCTCAGTGGGCCTAGGTGAACCTTGGGACTGCCTGAGAGAAAGGCAGTCCCCTCATGGGATCAAAGGTCACAATCCAGTCGAGTCCAGCTATTATTTAGCACATTAGCTCCAGTCTCAGTGTCAAAGTCAGTAAAGTGAACCTGAATAAACCTGAACTGTATACAATAGACAAACAATACTGTGAAACGTAGGTTGAGGTATAGAAAGGAAACATAAAGGCACACCAAGCTCTCAGGTTATATCTCAGCACGTATGATGGTCTAGAACCACTCGTTCTCATCACTCAGAGCACTAGAGATGTTACCTTTAGAGCTAGCTCATTCCTACACACTGTGTCAGGGGTGAAAGCAGAACACTGCTCTAGATAACAAGCATTGGCAGAGCCAATAGGCCTCGCCTATAAGAAAGCTATTGGCTTTCTCCTTGTTTTTCAGCAATGTTTGTACAGCAGTGTAGCTGCAGTGTAGCATGACTGAAAGTAAAAATAAATGTCAGCTGGCGGTGTCATAGCTATTTCTTTTTAACTTTCAGCCATGGTGCATGGCAGCTCTGCTCTCCCATCCAGGAAAAACTCCAAAATCTGAAACAGATCAACAGAGTAGGATCCAGACATCTTTTCCCACATCAAGCACTAAAACCACCCCCAATGCCTAGTGTAGGGCTTAAGGGTAATGATGTCCCAGATGCCTAGAGTGCAGCAGTTAGCTCATCAGGCAAACCCCTGTTTCTCAAACTTATCCTCTCAACCTCCAGGCTGTCAACTAGAGTTTTCCCAGATTCCTGTCTCAATGCTGGAAATAGGAGAGGAGATGAATTTTAAGGTAGGTTCTATTCCTCCGTCTCATGCGATCCCTCAGTAATCAGAAGAGTAAACCAGTTGGAGCAGTACCATGCTGGCACTATCAAAATCACCTGTGCTTTCTTCCTCCTCACTCTCACTAGAAAGGCTTGAATCAGGGAAAAAGGATGAAACAGATACAGAAGACCCAAAGGCCATCTGCATGAAAGAGCACCAAGTGTAAACCTTTTTCTCCTTTCCTCTCGTACCGAACCTCTGTACCTTTGCAATTATCTGGGAGGTGAACGATCTATCAGCTGTTGCCCCCACTGATGTACTATGAGCATAAACACACACAGGTGTAGGGGAAAGCCCACCGAGGATAGGATCTCCCTGCTCAGGTTGTCCGCTACAGTATTGGAGACCCTTTAGTTATGAATCACAGAGATTGCAGAAATACTCCTCTAAGCCCAGAACAAGATTTTGTCCAATATCCTGGCTAGCAAGCGAGATCTGGTTCCTTCCTCTTTGTTGACATATGCTTTTGCCGTTAAATTGTCCATACCGATCAACACTGACTTCCCTCTGATCTGTGATGCAAAGGACCTCCGAGCCTGCCGAACAGCTTCCAGCTCACTCCAATTGGAAGATCTCTAACTCTTCCCTTCAATTGTAAAATCCTTGAATGAAATCCCAACTGTGCAGCTCAGACTCTCATCTGTTGTGATGATTGGTGGTGGGGGAGGGCCGAGAGGAAACCCCTTGAGAAGATTTTGTGTTCTTAGCCACCAACTTAAAAATTCTCTTGCCTGGTGGCTCAGTGGGATCCTCATTATCACATTTTGTGAACCTGGAGGCCAGTTCGCCAGGACAAACCTCACACATTTATGCAGATGGGAAATGGCCAATGGAAAGAGGAAGACAGTAGCTGCTAGATCTCCCTGAATCTGCAATTACGATGACACCCTTGGAGCTTTTTGTAACAGAAGAGCATTTATGTGAGAGTGGATCTTCAGTACTCTCTTGTCTGGAAGAGTCACTAACCTGCAATCTGTGCGGAATCAATTTCCGATTAAACTTAGATCCTGAGATGGCACCAAACATGATTTTTCCCAGTTTATAAGGAAGCTGTGATCCTGTAGTACTGAGAGGACTCCGTGTGTGTATCGAAGCAACAACTCCTTTGAGGATGCTTGGACTAACCTATCATCCAAGCAAGAGTGTAGAAAATATCCCTTCTCAATGGATTAGGCATACCAGTTGAGTCAACATCTTTGTAAACACCTGTGGTAAAATTTCAGGCCAAACACTGAATTGGTAACGGCAATCCTCAACAAAAATTTCAAAAACCTTTAATTGCTTTCTCAATTAGGAAAGTGCAAGTATGCATCCTGCAGATCTATTCAAACAAGAAAGTCCGGAGTGTTTGTCACCGAAATGATGGACTGGAGTGTGATCGTTTGAAAATGAACAGTCCTTACCCAGGAATTCACCCACTGAGGGGCCGATTCCGATCTCGGCCGGTAGGGCTCCGAATCGGATTCGGCTTAACCGGATCCGATTCGGAGCCCTATTTCCCGACCGATTCATACGCGCGTCCGGACGAGCGAGTACGATGCAAAATCGCCGACCGACTCGTTCGGGCGTCCCGACCGCTCCGACCGACTCGTTCCCGGGTCTAACCGCACCGACCGACTCGCTCGGACTCGACTCGCACCGCGCAATGGAGACGTTCCCCGGCCGGGTAAGTAAGATGCGCGCCGCGAGCAGTCCGACCGAGCCGCGCACTCCGGCTCGAAAGAGCAGTCGGAGCCGGACTTTGGGAGTCCGTGTCGGACCCCCCTGTATGCGTAGCCGCGCGAGTCGCACACAGGGGGGACACATGGGTCCCCCCTACACGTGCATGTACGGCGCGACCCGCATCGACGCGCACACGCTGTAGGGGCGCCCTTGTTCGCGTCGTGCCCATTGAGTCAATGGGAGCCCGTGTGCGCGTCGTACGACTGGCTCCCATTGACTTCAATGGGAGTCCGACCGAATCGAGTCCGATAGCATATGTGCGCATCGTACTCGTTCGGTCGGACTGCTAGAGTCCGATTCGGTCGGAAATCTCTCCGGGTCCGGCTCGGTCGGAGAGATTTCCGGCCCAAATCGGAATCGGCCCCTAAACGTCCAGAACCGTTCTGAAGGACGCCGAAGCTTTCTGTACCAGAAACAGAACTGAGTAAACTCCATCTCTTACTCTAAACTGGGAACTTGAACAATGGCCCTCTTCTCCGGTATGGCTTGAATACCTAAAAGCAAAGCTGAATGCTTTTTCTGGTCTCTTTGCAACTGCATACGAATGTAACCCTTCTCACGAGGTCATATTAAGAACTTAGGAAGACCTGTTAGTCCATTGACACTAGCAGCTTGTAATAGTTGTTTTATTCCTAAATGGCTACTGCCAGTTTGTCAAAGTCTCTGAACAGGGATTGAGCAGCATAAGCAGAATATGTACCTTTGTTAAGAGCCAAGGGCCTCATTATGATGGCGGAAGGACCGCCACCGACGGGCCGGCGGTGGCAGTCCTTCTGCCATCACAATGAAAATTCCAACCGCCAAATTAGGATGGCGGCGGGAATCATGAAGGTCCCGCGGCGGACGAAAAGTCCGTCCACCATGGTCCCGCAAGGCGGTCCTTTTCTGCCCACCTTGCGGAACCCGGAACCAGGGCAACATTGCGGCAGTGCCGTGCAGGCACCGCCGTAATGATTATGATGTGCCCTTCCGCCTGTCTTTTTGCGGCGGATATCCCGCCGCAAAAAGACAGGCGGAGACTGGTTTTGGGGGCCCGTTGCGGGCCCCCTCTGTGTGTGGGGGGTGTACCCATGGTACCCCCTGCATTCCCATGCACAAGGTGGCAGGCACCGCGTGGTGCCTGCCACATTGTGCATGGGAATGCACATCGTGGCATTTTGGCATTGCGAACGGTGCTGCAGCCAGCAGCACCGCCCGCAATGTTAAAAGGCCAGGATGCGCCCGCCTAATTGGCGGGCGCATCCTAATTGGGCTGGTGGGACCGCCGCACGTCTGGCAGGTGGTCCCATCACTGTTATGATGGCGGGCGGACTGATGTCCGCCGGCCATCATAATGAGCCCCTAAGTTCTCAGCTGAAAATGCCTTCTTCAAGCAGAGTCTATCTTCTTATCTGTCGAATCTATCAGATATGTATTGGCAAAATCTTCAGGAATTAATCAAGGTTCTTCCTATTAAGGTAGCTAGGGTGTTTGAGGAAAAGTGTCCTCTGCCTGTTTCAATATTTATAGTTTCTGTAGAAATCTAGGGACTGTATTCTGATCCAGCTCTTTCCTTTCACCCAAAACTAGCTCCTTAATTTTTTCCATGAAAAGGCATGGTCAAAGCAAATGGTTTTGCATACAGTGGGAACTGCCACTCCACCTCTTCATCAGATGGCAAAGGCAGAAAAACCAAATTCTTCATGATGTGAAATAAAATGTCTGCCATTTCTTCCTCTCTGAAATATTTCTCTCATGACGTCATTAGTGTTTATGAATCAGAAGGAGAGAAATCTAGAGGAAAATCTGGGATCAGAATCTTGGAACCCTTGTCCGACCTGGGTTTATGTCTCGATTTCTCAGCCATCACTTTAGCCACAGACTTTTTGATCATTTCCTGAACTGCAGCAGCAGTCATCAAAGCAGGCATGTTCCTGAGGAAGAGTGAGGGTCCACCAAACTACTCTTTTTGGCCAAGAGAAGCAGCAACAGCTGAGCCATTGGCCACCATGTGTTAAGTCTGCAAGACAGACAAAACCATGAGCAGTGACAGGGGAATGGTGCACAGACATAATATCGAGTTTTTATTTTCGGAGTACAAAAATATCGAGTTGGAAATATCGAAGGTACTGAATATCGACATCAAGAATATCGGTGACCAGAATATCGACATGAAGGTAAGAAATATCGTTTTTGTTAATATCGAAGTCAGTAATATCATTTGTAAAAATATCATTGTTAATAATATCGATGTTTATATTAGTGTTATGTACTTTAGTATGTATTTTAAATGTATGTGTTTTATATTTTTTGTTAAGTATTGTATTTAAAAAAAAATATATGTATTACATTTTTAGAAGTTCTTAATTTTTTTTAAAGTAAATTTTGCGTTTTAGTTCCGTAGCGGGTTGTGGGTTTATAGGGGAATAGGGTGGGAAGTAATTTATTTATAGTAAATTTAATAATAATTTTTAGAAATTATTAATTATTTTTAATTACATTTTGTGTTTTTATTCCGTAGTGGGCTGTGGGTTTATAGGGGAAAAGGGTGGGAAGTAATTTAATTATAATAAAGTAATTATTAATTTGTATTTATTGGTATTGATAATTAATTTATTATTAATTAATAATTAATTGGTAATTAATTTTTTATTAATTGATTAATTGATAATTATATTAATTGTGTTAATTTTTTTAAGGAGCGGGTTGTGGGTTTATAGGGGAATAGGGTGGGAAATAATTTAATTTTAATAAAGTAATTATTCATTTTTATTTATTGGTATTGATAATTAATTTATTGTTAATTAATTATTAATTGGTAATTAATTTTTATTAATTGATTAATTGATAATTATATTAATTGGGTTATTTTTTTTAGGAGCGGGTTTTGGGTTTATAGGGGAATAGGGTGGGAAGTAATTTAATTTTAATAAATTAATTATTAATTTTTATTTATTGGTATTGATAATTAATTTATTGTTAATTAATTATTAATTGGTAATACATTTTTATTAATTGATTAATTGATAATTATATTAATTGTGTTATTGTTTTTAGGGACGGGTTGTGGGTTTATACAGGAATATAGTGGGAAGTAATTTAATTATAATGAAGTAATTATTAATTTTTATTTGTTATTATTTATAAATAATTTATTATGAATTAATTATTAATTGGTTATTTAATTAAAATAAAAATGTAATTGATAAGTATGTTAATTTTAACCCTCTGCTATCCAACACTTTCCCTCCAGTTACACTCTCTGGAGTGGGAATAGTAATTTTAACATCTTCGCTATCCAACACTTTCCCTACTGTTGCACTCTCTGAAGTGGGAATAGTAATTTTTACCCCTACGCTATCCAACACTTTCCCTACTGTTGCACTCTCTGGAGTGGGAATAGTAATTTTTACCCCTACGCTATCCAACACTTTCCCTACTGTTGCACTCACTGGAGTAGGAATAGTAATTTTTACCCCTTTGCTATCCAACACTTTCCCTACTGTTGCACTCTCTGGAGTGGGAATAGTAATTTTTACCCCTACGCTATCCAACACTTTCCCTACTGTTGCACTCTCTGGAGTGGGAATAGTAATTTTTACCCCTTCGCTATCCTACACTTTCCCTACTGTTGCACTCTCTGGAGTGGGAATAGTAATTTTTAACCCTAAGCTATCCAACACTTTCCCTACTGTTACACTCTCTGGAGTGGGAATAGTAATTTTTATCCCTACACTATCCAACACTTTCCCTACTGTTGCACTCACTGGAGTTTGAATAGTAATTTTTACCCCTACGCTATCCAACACTTTCCCTACTGTTGCACTCACTGGAGTGGGAATAGTAATTTTTACCCCTACGCTATCCAACAATTTCCCTACTGTTCCACTCTCTCGAGTAGGAATAGTAATGTTTTCCCCTACGCTATCCAACACTTTCCCTACTGTTGCACTCAGTGGAGTGGGAATAGTAATTTTACCCTTACGCTATCCAACACTTTCCCTACTGTTGCAGTCTCTGGAGTAGGAATAGTAATTTTATCCCCTCCGCTATCCAATATTTTCTCTACTGTTTTAGTTAATGTAGTGTATAAAGTATTTTAAAAAGATTAAAAATATTCGAATTTTTTGATTTGTTATATATATTTTTATTTATATTATTGGTGTATGTGTATATATATGTATTTATAATTTTTAATATGTTTTTAACAATTTATAAGTTATTAAAATAATTATTTATAAATATTAAGTAAGTATATATATTATATTTTATACATATATATGTTTAATTTATTTTTATATATGTATTAGTTATAATTTTAAACATTTTAAAATAATTTTAACTATGTTTCTTTTAATTATATGTATTATTTACTTTATTTTACATTATTTGTTAAACATTAAAAAAACAATATTTGTAACAACGATATTTTTGACAACGATATATTTTTTCGATATTTTTGTACTTACCATTATGTAGATAGGACTTCGATATTCTGGACATCGATATTTTTGTGTGGATATTTTTGTACCTCGATATTCTGACTGTCGATATACTGTCAGCGATCCAGGGGGAATATTATTCTGATTTCAGTGTTGTGATTGGTGTCTGAAGAGACGGGTCTGCCTCAAGATAAGGAATTCAAGCGAGGCAGGGACAAGGGGGTAATACATTTGTGGTTTCAAGTATGTAAGTATTTTACATGTATGATAATAGCATGAATTACTGAGTGCTGTGACCTCTTTAACTTCTTTTGCTTTATGAGATAAATTCCTCTTTTTTTCAAGTCCGGTTTACATTGATTTTGCCCCCTATTGTTTTCCCTTATTTATTTTTATTTGCTAGTTCAATTTACCTTTTTATTTTTAAACACCCTGGTACACCTAGGAAGTGGAAAAGTGTTATATTTGTTGCAGTGGAAGCAATATACTGGTTTCCTAGTACTGGGCCCATACGAGTAACTGTTTTTACTCAGATGCTATACTTCACCCACAGAGGCAATGGTCCTCCAATGAACCTTTCTTCATTGTAGTGAGAAATTCGGGTGTCCCAGTGTCGGCCACCCAATAAGGACCAATAAATGGCAGCCAACTCACAAATTGGTGGTAAGGTTCAAATATACCACTTTTAGAACCATGCTATAAAAATAGAGTATTGCAATTGGAAGACCCAACCTCATGAAGAAGTTTAGTCTAACTAGAATTATGCAGACTAAGAGGGTCATTACGATGGCGGGCGGACAAAGTCCCCCCGCCACCGCAACGGCAAACGGGACCGCCCGCAAGGGTGCGGCGGTCCCGCCATGTGTATAAGGATGCCATCACCATGGTGGCATCCCGTATTGTTCACATTGCGGCGGTCGGTGCTGTCAGCAGCACCCGCCGCAATGTGAAGAACGCATGTTGTGCATTTGAATGCACAACGTGACAGGCACCGCGCGGTGCCTGCCACCTTGTCTATTCAAATGTAGAGGTACCATAGGTACCCCCATGTCACCCTCCAGCCCCCAAAACCCTGGGGGCCCGCAGCGGGCCCCTGAAGCAAAGACCACATGCCTTTCCATGGCGGCAACACCGCCATGGAAAGGCTGCTCCGCCACCATCCTAATATGGATGGCGGTGTCTTGCAGACACTGCCACCATGTTAGAGTCCTTTTCCGCCCGGTCGACGAGTCGACCGGCGGAAAAGTGGCGGACGGTCTTTCCATCCGCCTGGGTCCCCACCGCCATCGTAATATGGCGGGGGGAAATGTTAGGCGGGCGGACGAAAATGGCAGGTGGATCGCCACCGCCATACGGGCGGTGGCGATCCGCCGGCTATCATAATGACCCCCTAAGAGCTGTTGCTTCACAAAACAAGAACAAACAAAACTGATGTGCTGAAAATAATCTATGACTTTCTCTAACAGGCATTTAGAAATCATGCAATTAAAAGCACAGTTTCTGTAAGATTAGAGATCCAAAATCAATGCAAATAAGTAACATTTTCAGGAGCTCAGTTATGAGTCTAAAAGCTCTTAGTATAAAACCACACATTTAGTCAAAGTAAATTTATTGCTAAATAAAAGAATCCATAAGCGGATGGTTTAGAATAAAAATTGACTACCACCAACAAAGGCAGGAGTATGGTTCACAAGACTTCTCTTGGCATGGGCAAAGGGATCAAGTTAAAGTCTACTAGGGAAAAGTCCATGGGCAAGGGAAATGGAGCATTAATCAGGAAAGTTCAAGACTGGTCTCTCACCAGACAGCTCCAAATCGTACAGCAAGCCAGTTCATCAGCAAGGGGAAAAGGCAAGGGGTATGAAAAGATAGTCCAGCAGGCAGTCGACAATCGAGGAGATGGGGAATGAAGAAAAGGGGGCTCCCTTCTCCTAGAAAAGTCACTTTTTATACTCCATATTGTTCGTTTGTGACATCAGTAGTCACCATACAATGGTCTGATCATCATGTGATCATTCTTCCATTCTCCAGGTACAAATTGATACTCCAACATACTTTCCCATGCTCATCATGAGAAACGACTGTCCATTCCATTCTCACAGGTTAGCTGACAAAGAGCTTATTTACTTTGTTGCTCTTCACAGATGTAGTCCAAAGGGCAGGTCCCCATCAATTCCCACACAAAGAAATACTGGAGAGTGTCTCTTGTTGCTTAAAGAATGTCACATGAACAGAACAAGTAAAGCAACATTTGAGGAAAAGTATCAACGGTCCATTACATTAGTCTATGAAATCATGCAGCCTAAGGAGGAAAAAAGCAATTCAATCCATTTTAAAGTTAGCATTTTCTGGTTTAGTAAAATAAACTCCTAATTAAGGGGCCTATTACGGTGGCGGGCGGACAAATGGCGGGCGGACTTTGTCCGCCCGCCACCGTAACGGAACACGGGACCGACCGCCGAAGGTGCGGCGGTCCCGCCGTGGCAATTAGGATGTGACCGCCACCCTGGCGGTCGCATCCAGCACATTTTACATTGCGGTGGGCGGTGCTGTCAGCAGCACCCGCCGCAATGCAAAATATGCATGTTGTGCATTGGCATGCACAACGTGACAGGCACCGCGCGGTGCCTGCCACCTTGTGCATGCCAATGAAGGGAGGTACCATGGGTACCCCCCAAGTGCAGGCATCCACCCCCCCACTTCCCCGGGGGCCCGCAACGGGCCCCCGAAGGCATTCTCCGCATGTTTTTCCATGGCGGAGTCTCCGCCATGGAAAGGCATGTCACCGCAGGCATGCTAATATGGATGGCGATGCCTTCAAGGCACCGCCACCATGTTGTCTGCCTTTTCCGCCCGGCCGGCAATCCGACCGGCGGAAAAGCGGCGGACGGTCTTTCCGTCCGCCGCGGTGCCCCTCGCCATGCTAATATGGCGGGTGGTGAAAAAGGATATTTGGCGGGCGGACCCGGCGGTGGCGATCCGCCAGATATCCTAATAGGCCCCTAAGTTCAAGCATAATGAAAAAGTCAAACATATATATGAGAATACTTATAAAATTGATCATTACACAAAACAACATTGATCATTACACAAAACAACTTCAATTAAGGTCTATTACCACAATTAAAAAAAAGTAAAAATCATTAAAATAAATAGTTTTAAAGAATATGACATCCTAATAATGTTAAGTACTTATACTGAAAGTTTCAGCCATATAGCCCATTTCATGAACCTTTTGCACCATTTTCTAACTTTCTGGTGCACAATAGAATAATATCAATAGAAATGCTAATTGTCATCATTTTTCATAACGATTTTGTTAATAAACATTAAAAATAATTATTTGATTAATCTTGTTATTGCTACCTTTGCAGGCACACTTTTACTGTGCTGGTACTTCAACTTTTGTCAGTTTCAGTGTCGTGTTTGTAGACCTCTGCAAGGTGCACGTTAGAGTTTTAATTGTCAATTTCAGGTTGTTTGCCTTATAAGGGATGATCAGCTTTTGTGCTGCATCACATTTCACAGGGGTAAAGGTGATGATAATTGTTTTCCTTTGAATGAGTGACAGACAGTTTAGAGGAAAAACGTTCCATGTCCTGTAAACTTTCCTCTCTTACCTCCTCACTTTCCTTGCACCACTCACTGCCTGCTGGTCAAAACCATAATATACTCTGGTTCAAGGTGGAACCAACCCCAAGCTTGGGAAGTTATAGTCCTACAAGCCAAAATATTCTGACATTTCCATTTTGGCTTATTTCAGACAACTGATAATCCACAGACCTATTTTCTATTTCTGCTAAATTAGGTTTCTCTTGATGTGTCTGGTTCATAAAGCATTTTCCATGAGCAAGAGAGACCTGCTCTGAGAGTATACGCCTAATAAATTATACATGCCTAATGCCTCTAGAATTATTAAAGCTACATTCGGCACGTGGGGAAGTTATTTACTCGAATTTAAATTACAATAAGTATGCAGGCATTAGGCATTAAGAAATTCTACACGGTTGTGTTGAAGTGTGAGTGTTGTCAGGGGAGAGCCGGGGAAATGCCAGGGTGGGGGGGAACAGGAGGGGGGGGGCAATACAAACTAGGTGATCACCATCAGAGTAGCAGCTTTGTGGGTGTTCACAAAACCTCTGACATACATCAACTGAACATATTTGAGCGCCCAAATTACAATCAAACGAACCAAGCATGAGTAGTGCAAATAATACAGTAAAAACGCCAACCTGTGCAGAGAAACTGAAGGTACCATGGGAAAATAATTTATTATGGAGTGTAGAAATGAAAATAAATTAAACAATATGTATTTTATACACTTCGAAATGTCTCTGCAGGCACTGCTGATACTATGTGCATCTAACGTTAAGAAAACATTCTTTAATGCTATATCTTTGTGAATATTATAGAGTTACACATACAGCCTATGCCATACATGCATAATTTACTCAGAGGTCTGGAAGAAATGTCTGTGAATACCAAAGTAGTGGTAAATTATGCATAAGCACAGGCCTGAGCATGTTTTATGAAGCTGTTGTGATGTACTTAAGTCTGTGTTGGACAATAGAGCCTCACTATTTAACTAAATACAGATAGCATCTGTAATCTGATTTAAATTTCAGACCTCTTTCTTCTGTTTTGACAGGGGCTTTGAATCAACGCCTCCTCAGGGGCAGAAAGCGCTATATAACGCAACTTAAACCCCCTATCTCCATGTGTCATGTGGGGGTGGTGAATAATTTTCTAATTCTAATTCGTACCTCTCCATCTCAGCAGAACTGTAAATCTTCCAGCCTGGAAGGTTGATAAACCTTCCTCCAGGCCCTAAACCAGAATTCCGAAAACTGATCCTTTGACACCACACGCATATGGTTTCTCTTAGGAAACCTTCCTTCTCTGAAATACACCTGTGGGGTCAAATGAATTAATTCACCTTATCCACCATGCGCTTTCCCAGGTGCTTGTCTGTGTGACATCTAGCTTCAAGTAAGGTGCAACCGCAGGCCAGCTACTGGCATCTTTATAAAATGCAGAGGAAACAAAACTATTTTCCTTTGAGTGAGAAGAGCAATTGGGACAGATAAATATGATGGCTTCCTTCTAAAAATGTAGGATAGTCTTATTTAACCACAGGGGTGCTGAAGCAGGTTAATTATGACAAACCACGCAGAAATTAAGAATACTACATCATAACATGGTACATATTTATCCCTGTGCAGTCATTTTACAAGAGAACATTGGCAATACACAAAGCAGTTAAAGATTAAAGTGACAAACGAGGAGAAGGATCAGAATGAGATATACACTAGAATGAAATTGGTAGCAAGGGATGAAAGTTGAGGGTAATGGGTAGGTATATATATATTTATATATATATATGCTTAAAGGGGAATATCAGTTGAATTGCGAGTCCCAGAATGCCCTTAATAGCTTATAAAAAGCATGAGCATACATCAAAATTGACAACAGACTACAGTGATCAAGACCGCAATGGTTGAAATACATGTGACGTCAGATGGAATGCTGTTTTGTTATTATATAGATTTGGAAACCGGAGGCTCTGGGAGTGCAGCGTCATCAATTTGTTCTGCAATAATTTGGGAATATTGGTCCTATCCCAACGCTTTCACCAGCAGCCAGTGCGCGCTACTATGATTGCTTTGCTGTTGATATATATATATATATACAGATATATATATATATATATCTACACTCTCTCTCTCTCTCTCTCTCTCTCTCTCTCTCTCTCTATATATATATATATATATATATATATATATATATATATATATATATATATATATATATTATATATATATGTATTACCTACTGGCGGTCGCCAGTAGGTAGTTATAGTTAGGACCTTGTTTCTATTCAAAAAGCATTTTTTATTTTGCCAATATCTTTGGCGTCGTTTGACGAATCTTGGCAACATTTTCGAAACTAATGGGGTGATCCGGTCAGCTCCAGTTTTGAAAGATTCGGGTTGATTCGTCACCTAGGGGCCGAGAAAAAAGGGGGGTCCCAAAACGTGTTTTCTCCATTTTAATTTCCTCAGGAAACTTTTGTCGCAGCTACAGCCCGAGCTGCTGAACGGCATTACACCAAATTTGGCAAACATGTAGCTCTTGGTCCAGAGTGCACTCTTAGCTTTAAATGGTGTAAATCCGTTCAGTAGTTTTTTAAATATTAAAGGAAAAAGAAATTTATATATCTGGGCGGAGCCTAACCACACATCTCATCGTGAGATCTGATTGGCTGTTAGCACTTCATCCAAGAAGTGTTGGCAGCCATCTTGGGACCAATATACATGATAGCACCCTATTAAAATGCATTGTAGTGAATGGAAGGTTTTGAGTGTCACCAAAAGGAGAACGTATAAAGGGTGATAACAGACTTTAGTTACATTATAAATCATTTGTTGATGGTACCATACTCATTTTAGGAATTGTGGTGTGTTCTAAGGTGATTTTACCCTGTGAAAAAGCCTTCTGCTGGGATATCATGAATAATGTTTGAGAGAAAACTATTTTCTCATGCTTTTCCCATAGAGGTTTGGAAGGTGCTCCAGAAGCTAAAATGAGAGCATATTTTCTGTAAATTCACATTATCTTTCTCAGTCATGTGAGAATGAAGTCTGACATTCTCAGTAAAACATGTGCATCCAACAAGGGCACAGACTGTCAGTTGATTCCTTTGTGTTCTACTGCAGCTTCCCAGAGTGTTCTAAAGAACAACTAGAGCGCTAACAGTCTTACTTATGACAAAAGTATGGCACACCTGAAGCCATATTTATTGGAATAAACTGGTAACACTTAAAACATTTAATTTAAAAAAGAACAAAATGAGGGGGTTCATTTTGCCATAGAAATTATGATTAGTGCTGCAGAAAGAAAAATTAGGGCACATTTTGAGTGACTTCTCAAATCCTCTTCTAGTTCATTAAAAAATTCTGACATGCAGATTGAAACATGCACTTTCAATACCAGCATCAGACTTCCAGTTAACTCCCTGGTGAGCAGTAGCTTTACTACAGTGATCTAATGAGAAACTAGAGTGCTAACATTATGAATTCATGGCAAATGTGTGACACATCTGAATGCCTTCTTGATGGAATCAAAGTAAAAAAACTGAAAGCTTTTCCTACTGAGGAGACTGCAGTAAATGAGGAAATTAGGAAACTTCATAACAAATAAGTCTCCCAAGATGGCCACCAGAGAAAAAAGAGCCCAAAGGTAGCACAGATATCACCCAGATGTAGCCCACGTATAGCCCAATGACAGAAGTGTACAAAACACTTTTTATGTTTTGTTTTTTTACAGTTTTTTATAGTGCAGCCTGGTCAGGTATTGGAGCGTTGCATCTTACTTGGACCCCTTATTGCGTATTTTGCACGAAGTACTTGAGATTGATCTTGCGAAACATTGAACTTTACTATTCTGTTATACTGAAGTTGCTGTGAGCCGGGCTTTGTAACACCCGTTTTTACCTACTGGTTTTAATTAATTCTCATTGTATTGTATTAAGAAAGAGGATTTAATGTTTTTATGTACACTTTTATGATCTATGCTTCTAAATCAGATCACATAAAGTTTATTGAATTGAATTGAAGTCTCCCAAGATGGCCACCAGAGAAAAAGGAGCCCAAATGTAGCACAAATAGCACCCAGATGTAGCCCACGTATAGCCCAATGACAGAAGTGTGGAAAAACACTTTTTATTTTTTGTTTTTTTGCAGTTTTATATAGTGCAGACTGGTCGGGCATTGGAGTGCTTTACATGAGAATTGGTTACATCACACAAGGACAAATTCATTTTGGTTGTATGCATGGGGAGATTAAGTGATTTGACCAGAATCACAGAATGTCGAGCTGAAGCAGAAACTCCAACCTGGTTCCCCTGTTGCAAAGTCTGCAGCTCTGGAAGTAACACCACATCCTCTCCTCTAAGTGCAACATTTAACCAAGTGGTCAACTGGATAAAAAAACATAAAGATAACAAATAATTTAAAAGTGCTTTGTCGCTATTTGAGAACTCAGAAAATATGTCCTCATTTTAGTTTTTTAGAGCACTAACCATAATTTTGATGCAAATAAGACCCTCTCATTTCTATAATTTCCAAAGGAAATGCTTTAGGTATTACAGTTTTGATTACATCAAGATGACGTCAGACGTGCCACACTTTTGTAATAAATACAGAATGATAGCAATCTAGTTGTTCATTAGGATACTGTTGAGAGGCAGAGGTCAGGGGCACGGACTCGGAAAATTGAAGGCAAGTAGGAGGGTGCAGAGGCAACAATGTGACCACACTGGGCAGGCAGGAAGTGCAGTGGCAGCACAACAGACTATGGAGGGCAGTGGAAAGGGGGTCAGGGGCAACAAACCAACAATGCAGGACAGGCAAGAGAGACTGTGGCAATATAATAGACCATTGTGGGCAGAAGGAAGAGGCAGTGGTAGTACAACCATACATGCCAACAGACCCGATTCAGCCGGGAAAACGCAAAATGTTTTTAAGCCCAAATGGGCTTTATTTTATCTGTCTCCTGTCTACAATCTCCTCTTTTTCAATGTAAGTCAAAGGGGGAAAATCAATTCCCCAGTTTTTTTCAAAATCTCCCTCCTACCAAGTTCAAAATGTTAGCAAGTATGGTACATTGGATCATGGAAGGCAGGAGGAATTGGGGTAGGGACATGGACTTGGATAACAGAGGACAGGAGGGACATGGACAGGTGCACCAAACTGACCTTACAGGGCAGGCGTCAGGGTTTGCAGCAGCATAATACACCACACAGGGCATGCGGGACGGCAGTGCAGCACAACAATCCATGGAAAGCAATAGGGAGGGGACAGGACCATGCACATGGACAACAGAGAACAGAGGGGAAAGAGGCAATGGCAGCAAGCTGACCATAATGGACAGACAGGAGAGAAAGCTGCAGCAAAACGGACCATAAAGGGCAGGAGGGATGGATCAGGGGCATTACAATGGAACAGACAAGCCAGGAGGGAGGGAATAGGGGTCTGCACATGGAAAACAGAGGGCAGGGGGCAAGGGGGCAGGGCAGGAGCAGCAAGCTGACCATGGAGGTCAGGCAGGATGGGCACTAGAAGCACAACACACCATGGAGGGCAACAGTGAGACTATAATGGCATACACACAGACCATGGAGGGAAGGTGGGAGGGGGTCAGGGACAGCTAGCTGACCACACAGGGAAGGTGGGAGGGGCCTTGGCAGCACAGAATACCATGCATGGCAAGCGGGAGGGTTAGTGGCAGCACAATGGCCATGATGGGCAAGAAGGAAGGGGCAGGGGCATGCACAAAGGACCATGGAGGATAGAAGGGAGGGGTAGGAGCTGGGCACAGACAAGAGAGTTCAGGGGAAGGTGCCTCACAACAGACCATGTGGGGCAGGCAGGAGGAGCAGTTGCAGCACAACAGACCAGGGAGGGCAGAAGGGTGTGGCAGTAAAATGGACAATGGAGGACAGGAGGAAGGGGATAGTGGCATGGGACGTGGACAGGCATGGTGGAGGTGGCAGGGACAGGTTACAGTCATCTGACAATGCTAGGCAGGTGGGAGGGGAGTGGCAGCTTAACAGAACACTCAGAGTAGATAGGAGGGGCAGGTCCATGGAACAAGGTGGGCAAAAAGGATGGAGCAGGGGCATGCACACAGACATCGGAGGGCAGGGGGAAGGAGAGTAGAGGCAGCAAGCTAAGCACAGAGGCTAAGCAGGAGGTCAATGATGCAGGAGGTCAATGATGGGGCATAGAATTGGGCAATGGAGGGCAGGAGGAGTGGACTGGGACATCATGCTAAATGGAGGGCAGTGGCAGCACATCAGACCATGCATGGCAGGAGGGAGGAGGCTAGTGCATGGATTCAGACAACAGAGGATCGGGAGCAAGTGAATGGGGCAGCAAGCTAACTGTTCAGAGAAGGCGGGAAAGCCAGTGGCATAACAATGGCCACACAGGGCTGTAATGAGGGAGCAGGGGCATGGACTTGGACAATGGATGGCAAGGAGGAGGGGAGGCAGGAGAAGCAAGCTTGGGTGGGGGCAGCACAATGCCAGGCCAGGCCCTGCTTCCAACCCTCCACCATCCATTGTGATAGGCATCTTACTTAAAGTAAAAAAAAAACTAGAAATTCACTGAAAAAAACAAAGATTACAGGGACGTGATAGTTAGACTCAGATTTCACTCGTACAAAACCAGTGAAATTCAGCAGTTATAGTTACTTGAACTAACTATAACTTTGCCCCCGCAATGCACTGCTTATAACCTCAGACATTACATCATTCATGACATGGTCAGTGACATCACTCATAACATCACTCATGACATCTCAAATGAGCTGTGAATGGAATGGAACTATAATCGCTAGAACTTTATTTAGGGATAGTGTGTGTATATTAACACCCCTTTTTTTCTTTTCTTTCGTGTAAGAACCATTATAATAAGCAAAGTGCCCAGATCAATATGGCCGATAGCCTTTCACTTTAAAGTAATGTGTAGTCCATTGTTTATGTTGATGTTTACAATCATAAGTATGTTTATTATGAACAAGTCATGTTGACGAACATACAGGTACGGCGGTCATGAGGCAAGATATGCTGAAAGGACATTGTGTGCATATCAACACTTGTTTTCTTTTCTTTATTGTATGAATTCCTGAATTGTCGTATCGTGACCAGGCCAATATGGCCGCCAGTTTTTTGGATTAATGTAATATGTAGTCCTTTGTTAATGCTGGCAACTGGAGGCGTTTGTACATTTAAATGAAGCTACAATGACGTCTTGTATCCTTATCAAGGTTTGGACGAGCTGAAACGCGTGGATCGCGTCCTTTGCAGATTAAATACTTCCAAACTACAACCTGTGTGCTGATTCCTTCCTTGTAAGAGTGAGAGAAGATTGAATACATATATATAAAATTCACTGAAAAAACCACAGGTTTCAGGAACGTTATAGTTAGAAATTAGCAATTAAAAAACCTTCGATATTCACTGAAAAAACCACAGGTTTCAGGGACGTTATATTTAGTCTGACATGTCACTCATACAAAACCAGAGAAATTCAGCCTTTATAGTTAGCTGAGCTAACTATATTTCACGCCCCTGCAATGCACTGCTGATGACGTCACATATTACATCACTCATGACATGGTCAGTGACATCACTGATGACATCACTGATTACATCTCAAATGACATCACTGATGACATCATCCAGTGACTGTGAGTGTTTCTAAAAAGTTTAAGAATGTGATATATATATATGATGATTCAGTCAGTGTGTGACTGACTGTATAAGTGAGTAATTATACTTGTCTGGGTGAATGTATGGGTGAGTGACTAATCTGTGTGAATGTCTGTATCAGTCTGTCAGTTGGTGTGTAAGTGGCTGCATGGGTTGGTCAATAGGTACATGAGTGTCTATATGGGTTATTGATTGGTTGTGTGAGTACCTGTATGGGTGCCTGAGTGTCTGTGTGTTGTGTGACTACCTGCATGGATGTGTGAGTGGGTGATTCACTGGGTATATGGGTTCATGAGTGCATCTGCGAGGGGCTGTATGGGTGAGTGAGTGTGCATATGGCTGTGTTGGTGAGTGAATGGATGTCTCAGTGGTATATGTGTGAGTAACTGCATATGTGAATGGCAGTATATGTGAGTGTTGGAGTATATAAGTGACTGTATGTGAGAGTGAGTGATTGTGAGAGTGGATGTATGGATGAGTGTGTGCTTGTGTCAGTGATTGTATAAGAGAGTAAGTATGTGTTAGTATCTGTATGAATAAGTGAGGTGGTGTGTCTATAACTGTATAGGTGAGTAAATGGCATTGTGATTGACTCTTTGGGTGACTGACTAGGTGTGTGAGTAACTCTATGGGTGAGTGGCGGAGTGTGAGTGTCTGTACGAGTGCATATAATAGTGCCTGTATTAATGAGTGACTGCATGTATGAGTGACTGTATGGGTGAGTGAGTGGATGTGTGTGTAAACCTAGGAATCAGTGAGTGGGTATGTACTAACTGGTATTGGTGTGTCTATGGTTTCGAGAATGGTAGTCTGTATTTTAGAGTGGGTGTATGAAAGGTTATATTAGGGTGTGAGTAGGTGCATCAGAGATTAAGTGGATGATGTCATAAGTGATGTCATCAGTGATGTCATTTGAGATGTCATCAGTGATGTCATCAGTGATGTCACTGACCATGTCATGAGTGATGTAATATGTGACATCATCAGCAGTGCATTGCGGGGGCATGAGTTATAGTTAGCTCAGCTAACTATAACGGCTGAATTGCTCCGGTTTTGTATGAGTGAAATGTCAGACTAACTATAACGTCCCTGAAACCTGTGGTTTTTTCAGTGAATATTATATATAAATAAATATATATATATATGTGATCAAGCTCGCTTTGACGAGTGAAACGCGTCATGGCAGGCATTATGCCTGTTTAATCCTGTGGTGTTTTCTACAATAAATTTCACTGCTGACTCCACGAAGAACGTCGACTTAAGCTTTTTCTTTGATTGTGGCTGAGGTCAGTGCCTACTGGGTCTGTCGACAAATGGCAGATAGGAAGCGTAACGATATATATATATATATATATATATATATATATATATATACACACATACATACACACATAGAGAGGCCCACTGATGAAGAGAGGTATAGAGCAGGGGACTTTTGAGAGAAGGGCAGACCTTCAGGCCAGTGCTTCCTTTGAGCAGACATGGGCAGCACAGAGATACAGGTGCAGCCAATGCCTCAAACTATTTGTTTTCTGTATTTTAAGCCTTCAGATGTCTTTGAAGTTAAATAAGATAAATGTTTTACCCTTGTGTTAAGTCTGTGTCTTACCGAAGGCCATAGCCTGACGATAAAATGGAAAACATCGACTAGAGGATTATGAAGACTCATTGACTGCATAAAGAAAGATTTTGTAGGAGTTTTTTTGAATGCCCAGTAAATACACATAATTTCTTCGTATGATAAAAACATAAAAACTATGGTTCTTCAAAGTTGAAAATAGCTTCACCTTGGAGCAGCACCATTTGTGGCATCATTATCAGCAATGTCCTGGTGATTCCATCGAACTATGATTTTTCGGAATCCAGGATTGGATTCAGGTGGAGCAGATGGATCAAAAGTTCAACATCTGCATTGTGGCTATGGGTATAAAGGACATGACTCTCCAAAGAGGTCACATAATCCTCTGCATCTATCTGGAGATGATAGACATTACCTTTGGAACCAATGAAGATGAGCCTGATTCACATGCAAAGCACAAGATCAGTTTACATTGCCATGTCATTCCTTTGAAAAAAAAGTGGATTATGAACAGCAATTAATTTATTCTATATGTCAGCACCCACATTAAATCAGTGACCCACTTTGTCAAACATATTAAAGACAGTGGCTTTAATAGATTTTGCAACAAGAAAGTGTGGAATGCCAGATCAGTCGAGACTGTGAGTAGTCCTCTTTCAGCCATAAACTTTTACAAAATCTAAAAAGCTGAAGACATCCTAGACATTTATGTGAATTTCCTTGATAATTCAAAAAATGTAGAAGCTAAGAGTGTTTGCAGAGTAAAAAAAGCATTAAAAAGCAAGCAGCCACGGGAAACGCATAAGTGCATGACTTGGTATGGCAGCACTGCCATAAGCTCCTAACGGCGAACTACGATGATTGTTATAATACGATTTAGAGGCATTAAGTTCTTATCTCCTGCTTCACTGCATAACCTTACCTAACTCTGCTGCCCATTTTGTGAGGTTTGGCCTCATGTGAGGTGTTATCCCCTCAGAATGAGTCCTGTACGGCGACAGGCTGAAACACTCTACACATGCAGAGCTTCCTGCCAGAGAGGATGGATTTCTTCAGGGGAACGGTGCAACTCATTTGGTAGGCCCTATCCAGTTTAGTATAACTGCTACATAGGCCACAGCAATTTAATTTAGGAACAGTTAGATCATTGTTAGCAGCTTTCCATTCTTTGTTGCATGATATGTTTTCTCTTGGCTTTATCATATTTATGTGGTATTCCTCATTTTTAAAGTATTTAAGCCCCATTTTGCCTATATACTCTGTAATATATCAATTTATTCTACACACTATTTTGGGAAAAACTACAAGCCAACATTCAAATTAAAAAAAGCAAACTGGCTCTATACCTCCAGTCAAATCTAAGGTTGTGGAAGCTGCTGAACCTTCATTGAGTACTATATTGGAAGAAATACATACAGTTCATACAAATACTTAAGTTATTAGTGCTGACATTAAAAGCCTCCATAAACATTTAGTTACTTTATCAATGAAGGTTAATTATAACAAGATAAAAATAAGAGATAATAAAAATATTATTGATCAGATGCTTCCCCCTATTGCCAAATTCCTACTAATAAAGGAAATACTCATGGATTTATAAAACTGAAATAAACAATCCAATTTGAGAATTTCAAATCTACCAGAAAACATAGAAGGATTTGAGTGTTAATTATTTTTGAAAACTTTGCTATACAAACTGCTCAACAAAACATTTATAGAAAAAGTCAAAATTGACAAAGCTCACCTGTTATTTCTCACCATAAACCAAACCAAACAACACGTAGGCAAGTTATTTTCAAAGTTGTACAACATAACCATCTGGTGACAAATACAAAAGCAGTTAGAGAACTTCCATCCATAATGGTTAAAGATAACAAAATCTATTTTAATCAAGATTTGCAAAGGAGACTGTTCCTATGAAAAATGATTTTACAATTCTAAAGTCCAGACTGAAGGAATGTGGTAATAAATATGGTCTTTTGGATCCTTCAACTATGAGGATCTGGAAAAATGAACTCTCAAAGGGGCATATCTACAAGGGCTGGCGATAAAATTATCGCCGCTTTAGCGTCCGTTTTCGGACGAAAAGCGGCGATAATTTTAACGCCCTATTAGCAAGGACACGCTAACGCGTGAATCCATGCTACATCGCCCTTTCCCTATCGCCCAGCTCTGCATCTCTAATGAGATGCAAAGTGGGCGTTCCTCCCCAGGATAACGGGAGAAATGTCGCTAAGCGACATTTCTCCTATTATCAAGCCTCAGGCAAAGAAGCATAGCGACAAGAAAAGTAGCGATAACCTCTGTTATCGCTACTTTCCTAACGCCTGCTTTGAGACTGACTTAGCCATGATATCCTATGGAAGGTGGATATCATGGCTAAGTATGTCTTGTCCTATCAGCAAGCTATCGCCAAACCTTGTGCGATTATCGCTGTATTTCCAGCGATAATCGCACAATTGGCAGCTTGCGCTCTGAATTTTATCGCTTTGGAGATAAGCGTTGCTGATAGCACGCTATCTCCGCGATAAAATTCAGTTTCGGCCGGCGATAATTATCCTCGCGCTAAGAGCGCTGAGCGATAATTATCGCATGGCCTTCTAGATATGCCCCACAATCTTTCCACAGTCCATCCTATCATTTTCATTTTCTAGATCAATATCACCCCTTGCCTATGGTGACTTAGGATTCAGAGGACCTCTGGATAAATTGTTTACCTTATCTTTAGATATATGATTTCATAATACCCTCTCTCACTATGTATTCTTTCCAAGTATAGGCAGTTTTTAGTGCTGCTGTCCTAGATGTGTGCTTCTGTGTATCATATTCTCTTTGTATGGTTACTGTTTGTTTTTCTATGTTTGTTTTTTCTTTTTTGTTTATTATTTTTTAGGCGATCTACCTTTTTTCATTTCTCTTTCCATGTTACATCTTCTTGTATGCTGATTTCTACTCTGATAGCTATTTTGTTTTTACTAACATATCCCTTATGGCTAATCCATATATTTTAGGAATTGTTTCTTTATATGTTAAAGAATTGAGAAATACTGTCAAACATAGAAAGATTTTAGTTTATCTTTCTAGACAGAAAAACGATACTTGATAATTTCAAGAAACACGTACAGAAGACAAGATTCTGGGTTATATGATTAAGGGGTGGCTAGGAGGCATATTTTTTCTCCTTCTATTGTGAAGAAAAATGATGTAGTTATCATATTTTCGAAGAAAATATGCTTGCAGATTTTACACAAATGATTGAATAGGGTGTATATGCTAAAGTCAATATGGGTGATCTTGTTTTACACTTAATTAATATTTATGGGCATACAGGAGAAGACACTCCATTTTGGAAAAACGTTATTTCAGCAATCATTGGTCTTGGTAATGATCCTTAAATTGTTATGGGGGATTTCTGTTTGGTATGCAATTCTTTATTAGATTATCTACTGTCAAAAATAAACCTCCAAAAAATGCTCAGAGGTTGAAAGCATTTTGTAAAAAAACTCAAGCTCATTGATCACTGGAAACTTCATTTTCTTACACATAAAGAGTTTACATTTTGTATAGCTCTCATCTTTCCCATTCCTAATGTAATTATCTTTTGTCATCTAAAAAAATATGTTCCTCTATTTCACAACCTAACATAGGAAAATTGTGTTATGATATCTTTAACTCTTAAGATTGACAATTGTTCTGCTTTTCCTCTAGATGGAGAATTAATGTTGATGTAATCTTAAATGATAATAATAAATCAAAGATCTGATCCTCTTTTGAAGATTAGCAAAGATAATTTGCTGTGATGCTTTTGAAACATATGTTAGAGGTATAACAATGTCAATGATGACATTTGACAAAAACAATCTTACACAAAAAATTAATGAACCTAGAGAATGAAATTTACAAATCTGAACATTTCTTTATTGCATCTAACAAAAATGCACATAAACTGAAACTACAGAAACTTCAACATGAATATTCCTCCTTACTCAGTAAGTGTGCCGGCTCACAGATTTCTTAGGAGATAGCAAAAATGTAATTCTAAGAAAGCAGGTAAATTGCTTGATAATTGCCTATCAAAAAAGATAAACCTCAAATACATATTACAAAAGATATTAACATTAACATTACAACAGCCTCCAAGCACATTATTGATGAATTCAATTTCTTTTACTCAAACCTTTATAGTAAACCTGAACCAATTGATTCAGTAGCTTTGATATATTTCTACAAGCTTGTAATTTGTGTGTTCTTTCACATTCTGACAAACTGAGTATAGAACACTCCATTTATATGAAGGAACTTACCTTGGCTGTTAAATGTCTTAAAACAAAGAATCCTCTGGTCTGGATGGGATGCCTATAGAATTCTAATATGCCTATTCCACTCAATTCACACCATACTTTCTCTCTTTTTCTCACAGAATTTGGTGAACTAGGTGAAATATCTGGATCATTTAAAGATGCTCTGATAATTGTGTTACCTAAACATCACAAAGATCCCACTACAATATTTAATTACCCCCCTATTTCCTTAATCAATCAAGATTGCAAAATGTATGCCAAAATGTTAGCAAACCGACTTGTTAAAGTGCTCAATATTATCCTTAACATTGATCAGACCTGTTTTATAAAAGGTAGGTTTTCAGTCAACAATAGTAAACTTATTTGCTATACATTAGAGAATACTCGTTCTATACAAGATCCCAAAGGCCTCCTTGCATTAGATGCTGAAAAAGCGTTCGATAAAGTTAATTGGCAATTCCTAATTTATGTAATGAGATTTTTCTAATTTGTTGATCATTTTACAAAAATGATAAGAGCATTATACATTTAGCCGCCTGATAAATTATTTGTGAACTGATGTTTTTTTCATCTTTTCAATTATAAAGAGATAACCGACTGTTATCAGCATTATTATTTTTGCTAGCTATTGAACCTCTCATATGTCTCATGAGAAATTCAGAATGAAATGGGGCATCAACATTAGAGACATTACTCATACAATTTCTGCTTATTTAGATAACATTCTGTTATTTATAAATAATCCTGACTGTTCCATTCCAATTATCTTAAAAATCATATATAACTATGCTGCAGCTTCGAGGTATACTCTTAATATGATTAAAACTGAATTTTCCCATTGTATATCTATTGCACATCAGACATCATGCGTCGCTCTAACATTTTGTGTTGCGAAGAAAAAATTAAATATCTTCGTATTTTCTTACTGAATTCAATAACAGACACCATAAAATTAAATTTTGAATATCATATTAATAAAAGCATAGAGAACAGTGATAGATAGTCATCCCTTTATTAAAATGGTGGAGTAAGATTGGAGCTATCAAAATGGTACTGTCCCACAAATAATATATGTGCTTTCAATGCTCCCTGTTCCATTTCCAATTACTTTCTTAAAGTGCATAGGCAGAATTATTTCCAAATTTACCTGAACAAAAAACCTAGAATAAAGTACAATAAATTGAGAAAATATAAATTAAATGGTGATTTTGTCTTACCAAATTCTCTCAAATGCCACAAAGCTCTTCTTATTAAACAAGATACATTATGGTTCTAAGACGCTTTATCATCAATGTCAATAAATGGGTTCAGATTGAACAACATATAGTAAAACCATTTCCGTTATCTATTGTGTGGTATGTATGACCAATTCTTATATGTTTGTTAATTCCTCATTTATCATTACAACAATCAAACTAGCAATTTTAGACCTCTCTTTAAAACTATCATTATAGATTCTAAAAATATTCCTGTATGATATAATCCTTTAACTAAACTACATTACTCAAACTACATTTTTTTAAATTACAATTAAATGACATTTGGCAAGGAGATACATTTTTATCCTTGTCAGAACTGTAAAGTAGGTTTCTTATTTCTCTTTCAGATTATGGTAAATATGAATGGTTATGTAAGACAATTTTAAATGTTTTTTTCTAATAATTACAGTCATTTGAAGTAATTACAGCTCAGATCTTAAAATGTGTATGAATATTTATAATAATACTAGTCATGCTATTTCAAAAATACAGAACAAATTAGAGCATTGTGACAGATCTAACATATCTATGAGTGGTAAGTTTTGGAAAAATTAACTTTCTCTATAACGTTTCGAAAAAGACAGGCAAAGGATATGGCTGTCTTGCACATCATGTTCTTTACTTGTCATTATCTATCAAAGCAATAGTTATATACTACGGATCAAGGTATAGACACCTTAAAAGTTCTTTAAAGCCAAATTGACTGATTCTTCAACTTGCTGCAAAGCATTTCAAGGGGCCTTATGTTCTAAGCTATTTTGTGGTTGCAAATGCCCCGTTTCACAAAATTGGAGCCTTTGCTACAGCAAAATAGATTTCAGGTATATTCAAAACCCAAATTTTGATTCAATAACTCGTTACCAAATCACAAAATAGATTGCAAATCATTGATAAAAAAAAGTTTTTAAAACCTTCTTTTTAAATGCAGCTCATTCACCTCAAATCCTTGTACCACTCAGCCTTTCATCCTTCGGAGGTTGACAAAATGAGTACTATTGACTTGCAAAACAATTAACATCTGTTGTTTGTCAGTAGTAGCAACAGAAGTTATTCAAAAATTCCTGGCATCTCTATGTTAACACGTAACAGAGTCTCACTTACAGATAAGCTTCTTCCACAAATCGCCACTAATGCAAAAGTGCAATGTCCTTCTGCACAGTATTTCCTTGGTGATTTAACTTCATCTCTAATGGGTGGACACTATGCAACTATACATGTGGTCTTTTTTTAAGCAAAAGTTGATATTTAACTGCACGCACAATGGTGTCTATTTTCACCCTCTCCACTACACCCTACACCCTCTGCTTATGCGCAGCAGCACTTGCCACACCTTGCTTTCATCATATGGTTCTAAACTCTCACACCTCACTCAAGATGTCCACCATGGAAATATTTGACACTAAAACAACCTAAACCTTTGGTACAAAAGCAAGCATTACTCAGAGTATGGTAAATGGCCAGTGCCTCCGTTATTTAAATAGGAAAGGTTTGATTGATTTCTGAAAGACCAGATAATTTTTGCTTCATCTGAAAGAGAACTGAGGCTCATTCCAAAATTTAGGGCCATCAAAGTGGAATGACTATCCCCCACTGCAAGGTTTATTTATCCAGGAACCAGAAGAAGAGGATGATCCATGATGGCATTTTATTGTAGCAGATTTTATGAGAGAGGCAGAGGGTCTTAAACCTGATTCTTTGGTCCAAGGACAGCCAGTGAAGCCTAACCTTTCAAAACATCACATGATCATTTTTTGTTCGTTTACAGAACAGTCTTACCTCATAATTCTGGATATTCTTGGGCCTAGCAGGGAGGACTTAATTCAGGGAATAAAAGTAGCAAACCTCGCTGTAAAGCATGAGCATAAATGTAGGTCAACAATCACTTGCAAGGAATGGTAGAATTTTCCTATGAGCCTTCAGTAACCCAAAGCAGGGGCTGGCAACAGAGGAAATATTAGGGACGAAGGAACAGATTTTCATGAAGAATCACACTAATTGATTTGACCTTTGCCACGGGAATTGGTGGTTCACCCATGGAAGAAGTCAGTAAACAGTTGCTCCGGTGAAGTTTTTCTACTGAAAAGTAAGCTTGTTGGTGTTAAGGGTTAGGAAGTTGTGGTCCATTGCTAGACAGTGTCCAAAAAAGCCTTCAAGTTGGGTCAAAGATCTGGTGCCTTTTCCTTCAGCTGAACCATGATCTATGTGTCATCTATATATAAAAATGCTTGGCATCCAAATGAGTAGCTGAGGTGTAGCAGAGGTTAAACGCAGAGATTAAATTGCATCAAGGAAAAGGAGGAGCCTTGCAGCACACCACAGTTAATCACAACACATGGCAACCAAAAGGTAGCCAACCTCAACACTTGAGAGAGCCCCATCTCTAAGAATCTAAAACAATTGCAGATCATACTTTCAAAGCAATATTTTAAAGATTTCTCCATGCATCCTACCTCCTCCAGCAACATCACCCCCTCACAAGACCTTTGCAACAAGCTCTTGGAGTTCTTCAGCAACAAAATCACCTCCATATACAGCAACTTCAACCCTCAACCAGAGCACAGCACTGTCGCATCTAAACTTCCCATCATGGTAGATTAATGAACCCTGACCTTGTGGCCTGTCATCACCACCATCAAAATCACTGGCACCATGAAGACCATCCACTTGGGGCCTCCTTCTGACTCTTGTCCCCACTATGCCTTCACCAAAGCACTCCTACTGATCAGTGAAGCACTAACACCCATCCTCAATGCCTCCATCGACTCAGCCACATTCCCAGACACCAGGAAACAAGACACCATCATGCCCCTGCTCAAGAAACATCCACTGACCCATACTTCTAACTACAGCCCTTTATCCCTCCTCCCATACATGACAAAGGTCTTAGAGAAACTAACCAACAGACACGTCACCAACCACCTCAGCAACCAGCAGATGCTAGTTATCCAACAGGTTTTCCATGCACAGTTGTTTATCTCCCATCTTTTAAAAAATATTTCCTAAGCCACGTAGAAGTGGTACCAGGAGAGAATTTCTTTTACATCAGATGGATCCAAATTACATTTTTGTCAGTAGTGTGGAGAATGCTTCTTGGTAGTATGAGGCCTAAACCATACCAGAAAGATGCAAAGTATAAGTTTAAACAGTTTAGGGATATTTCCTGATAGTGCAGGAGCAAGGGATTGGAGAACAGCAAGGGTAAAGAGGGTCATAACACAACTTATAGAGGATAAGAGTCACATTTTCCTCTGCTAGCAACCTGAAGATGGACCAGTCTAAATGAGGGAAATGCATGATCCTTCCACCTTGAAAAAAAATCTTCTTGAAATACAATCGCAGTTCCATCAGTAAAACACGTGTAAACATTTCAAAGAGTTAAGTTGTAGATGAGTTATTGTTCATGCACTGTAACAAATATTTTCACAGCTACTACCACTAGTTTATATTTTACAGCTGCCACTATTCATGGGTATGTTGTAGTCGCCGCCGTGCAGGTGGGGCAGTGGGGCAGGGTAAGGGGAGATTTCGAGGTACGATGCAGAGAGAAAATTAAATAAATAATTCATTTTCCCTCGGCATCGTCCCTCGAAATCCCCCCTTACCCGGCCCCACCACCCCACCGCTGTTACCTGCATGGACCGCAGCTGGTAGGTTGCAAGTTCGAGTATCTATTCTTTGCTGTGGGAGAACTATATATACTCACACTTTGTGCACGGTTTCTGTGCTTTGTGTTGTTTTACAGCCAACAACTTTCCAAATGGGGATTGCATTTAAGGTTTTTTGAGGCCCTAAGCATATCAAAATCAAGAATATTTGATGTTAACTGGAACTTCGGGTTATCACGTAGTACCAGGATGTACACTTTGTGCAGTCCAAGGGTTTGAGAGCCTGGTCATGAGGGACCTTGTCCCCAACAGCAAGACAATTATCTTTTGAATTAACATCCCGTCCTACAAATACTGTGGGGCAGATTTACAAGGCCCTTGCGCCACTTTTGCGTCACTTTTAACATGGGAAAAGTGATGCAAAAGTGGCGCAAGGGGCTTGTAAATCTGCCCCTGTAAATGTATTGTATGCTGATAAAAGCAGAGTTATCCCAAATATCTTGAAAATATGTTTTACGCCCTATTCAACTGCCCTCAATGTGATTATAAAGCAGTTTGCTAGTGACTGTCCCAGAAGCTGAATCACAAAATTCTGCTTCAAATTAAGTATTAAAATCAAACATTTAACAGTGGAGGGAGACCCTAATAGTAATTGTGACTTTGATGATGGCTCTGCCCTCAACCCCTCAAAATATTAGCCCCTCCCCCCAAAGGTTTGGTCTAGTTGAATCCCTGGTAGCCAGCATCCTCTTTCCCCCAGCTGCACTCCTTGACCAGTGGTAAGGAGAACACGCTGTCTCTCCTGTGCTGCCCGCGGTGGTGGGCAGACACGGGGAGTTGATCTGCTCGTGCCTTCCACACTCCCCAGACACAAGAATGGGGAGTGGGGGCAGACACCCAGCGATGCTCCCGGAGGTTTGGTCATCCTCTGAAGCTCTCCCTTGGAGGAGTGCATTAGCACTCATTGTATGTTGGTCCCTGAGAAACTGGGGCCTCAAGGGGACTTTACTGAACCAGAGGATGGCGCGCTAGTTCCTGCATTGTCATTTGTATTGCTTTTTGCCTGAGTCCCTGGGGAGATGGGGTCCCCCAGGGATAAGCCCATCATAAGGAGAGGCCCAATGGCTATCCTCTCTCCCTGGGGCCTTCGCCCTCCCCAGGGAGCTTTGGGAATTGCACGAGGGGCATGCTACTTGCATCCCTGTCAAACTCAGTCCCCTGAGGGGGCTCTTTTTTAATTGGTTTCCTTAGTCCTGTTTGGCTGATTTTGATGATTTGGGTATCCTTTTGCTGCTGGCTCTGGTCACTAGGAGTTCTTATGTTTGGTTTCCTGGCCCCTAAATGCTTATATTTCTGTGGGACCATACTCTTTTAGTGCTCCGTTCTTGCACAGGTATTGTCCTAGGCTTCCTCAGCAGCACCCCAAAGCAAAGCACTTCTTTGCCTGCACTCCCCAGGTCCAATGGCTTCCTAGCTCCTTGCCAGGCACCTGCAAGTGGCTCTGCATGTATCGGGGGTCTTCTCTCTTACAGCTGGGCTTTCCTCCTGTGTTGCTTCCCCCAGGTACAAGCTGTCATCAAACGTCTCTACCGTGTGCAGGAGTTTTAGGTGGGTGTGGAACGGTCCTGACACTTCTGCCCGAGTGTAGGATTACACATCAGAAATCCACTTCAACCTCATCTATCCTGCACAGCACTTTGGGAATTTCCCAGATGGCTCAGTCACCTGGTCTTTTAAAAGACCTTCTCTGAGAGCATAAGGCCAACCCCAACCATAGCTGCTTGATCCCTTCCCTCCAAAACCTCAAAGGGCAGCCCATCCCTTTACTGACTGTAGAGGTCTAGCTATCCTTCTTTGTTTCTGTGAGCTTGAGCCTTCACAGCCACTGACAGAGTAAGAAGTAATTAGCACTTGCAGATTCCATTCATACTCTCTCCTCTCACAGGAGCAGGCCTAATTACTAGCAAATGACCCTATTGAGTGGGATATCTTTTGATCCTCCAGCTGGCTTGCAGAGTAATTAACGTTGCCCAGCAAGGTGAATCAAAGCCACAAATCTAATTAGAAGAAGCAGAGTCAGTAAAAAATGATAAATTGTGTTGTGCCACAAGGAGTATAGATATGTGGAAATTAATGTCAGATCTGCATCTGGCAGTCTGATTTACCATAGGAATGGTATGTCACACTTGTCTCTAGGCCTAACTTTAGCAAAACTGTACCTTGGTGTAGACTTCTCCTGGAGCGTGTAATACAGTAAGCACTCTCAATACTCAGTGAAACACTCCAGATGTACACATTCACACTATTAATGCCCACTCATATTATAAGGCCTGTCCAGGTTAGAAAAAGTCCATGAAGGCTTCCTTCTGCGACATGCTACTCGTTCACAGATAACAGTCTGACTTAGACAGTAGTCTTACACACTCTGTACATGTACACATGCTCACGTGCGACCAGGCCAGAGGCTCTTACCCTACTTTGCAGCAGGGGACCTTATCTTAAAAGGTAGACACTCGCGGTTAGCTCTCTCAATCCATTTCAATAGTGCTTGCAATGATTGAGACTCAGGTAGTGAGATTCATTCATGGCAGAAGTCCATAAACAAGGTTGTCCAAAAAGTGAAAAATTCAGGGGGATTAAATGGGACAGAACACATTTCTCATACGACAAACAAAAGAGTATCTCTTTGCCTAATGTGGAAAAATGGGGCGATGTGTGTTCACCACAACTAAACACCACTTCAGTGAGTAGTGGGAAAAAGGAAAAGTAATCTTTTTTTATATACTACCCTCACCCACTCTAGTAGTAGCATGCTTCATCATCGGGTTCACTTTGACTCCTAAAGGTCAGGGTGGGCTCAACCATGTTCCCGTGAGCTCTATGTATATTAGTAGTCGAGGAAGTTACATGTAAATAAAAATTCCTCATCCACTCCTAAGGTATCCCTTTATTAGCAGGGTGGATGGGAAATTATTAAAATAAACTGTAAATGTGGCAATAGGGGTACAATTGTCCTACGACATTTCTAGTGTCAACATGTTTCTGCCCTAGACTGATGGCCACACATGGTCCAGGGCATTCGTCAGGGCGGGTTTGTTTTACTAATACTTCCCCATGGCATTTCTGTTCTCTTAATATAGCATGCACAATAAACATTTTTAGGCATGCACAGGGAGTTAATACTTGCCGGTTCAAAGGTACCTCTGAATAAGGAAATATAAACAAAGCAAGAATTTCTTTTAATGTCAAAGTGTGCTCACGTGACACACACAGACACTGCCTTATTTGTATATCAACTCACATACTTCAGATTCATAGATCCTGCAACCAACTTTATAGTGCAGTTGTAATGAAAACATTGCATTCCTGTTTGGCACATGCAATGTTTGGTACATTAGTGTCACAGTTTTGAGACCAAACAAGAACACACACATACTTATTGTTTAGCAGTAGTGTTCCAGATCACACCTTTCAATCAAATGCAGATAAATCGAGCAGTGGGTGTCATACAATGGAAGTGATATGGGATGGGCACAAGGACTTACCCAGGCAGTGAGTATTTTCAAACCCCTCAGGAGCGGAGGGAGGCTGGCCGTGTAGTCAATCTCTGAAGCCCTCATGGTAAATGAACATAGAAGGGAAATGCCACAGGTATCACCATGGAGAAAACAAACATACACAAAGTAGATGAATGTGATGATTATAAATGCCGATAATACGGCAGACACTGCTTAAAGTAAATTACTAAAACAGCCAACAGGGACATTAAAGTCCCAGGATTACTCACTCTGTCATGGGTCCCTACCCTCCGTGTACCTACTGCAGTCCACTTTCCACTGGCTAGTGGTACAATCAGTACTGCTTGAGTGAGGGTTTTGTCCCCCAAAGCAGGCGCAGCAGGACCAGGAATGCAGTGTTAATTATCAGACACACGTGCAATGAATGCATCATGATTGGTAACTGGCGCACGCTGCAATCAGAAAGCCATGTGATTTGGTCAAAGCCGCAGAGGAGCGTGCATCAAGGCGTGGACTCTATGGGTATTAGGAAGAGGAGATGCCTGTGTTGTGGACGTGTTCGCTACGTACTCGGGAATCATAGGAAACATAGTTCTAACCATAAAATAGCCCAAGTTGGAACTACATACTGGTAATAATAGAGTCACAGGCACAAGCAAAAAGTAATTGAAGGCCATATTCATGGTGTGTCCCAACAATACGGGACCTATGGTTAAATATGCTCATATTTAATCTAAAATATCCATACTCTGAATATAATTTAGATTTTTAGGATTTTTAGGATGTAATGTCCCACAAGCACATCAAAACCTCATTGATGAAAGGGGCCCTAACTGCTATTTTTATATTGCTTCAATGCAACAGGTCAATGTCTGCAATGGAGCCTGAGAAATGAGTGTCAAAGTGAAGTCCAGAGGGTGTTTGAAAAGAGGGAAATGCCCGTATTGTTGATGCTTTTAATACTTGACCAAGGGGTCATGGTAAACGTAAATTTAACAGTCATACTAGCCCGTGTTGTAACTAAGCTGGTTATCGTGGAATTAAAAGTATGAGAAAGACCTCATTATGGGTGGTTTCATGATGAGTCCCAATGATAAAGGACCTTTACTTCATGACTGGAGTCAAGCACATAGATATCTGTAGTTGAGTGAAGGAACATAGTGCTCAATGATGTGACCCTGTGACACTAGGGAGCTCTATTTCAGGGAAAGCGTAATCCTCAAGGGTATGAGAGGTGAATGTAGAGGTTTTATTGGGGTTTATTTAACAAGCTCATACCTCGTCTACTGAAGGCTTAGTTGGTTCCATCGAATGTCATCATTGAGACCTCCCTTATTAGTCTGAAGTCTGTAGACCCACCTTTGTTCTTTTTCTAGGAGTTTCTCACCCATCCTCATCTGAGGGGTGAATTTCTCACTTACTGATCACCACATGGCTTTATCACTGTGATTTTTCTCTAAGTAGTGTGTGCTGATGGATTTTCTTTTGCAAAGTATTGTGCTCCTGTTCTCACTGATCCTGCATTTATTTTCTGGTGGACATTTCGATATAGCAGAGGCCACGCAGACTCTTAATAATATGCACAACATTGTTGCTGTTACAATTGGTGCGTGCTCTATGTTCCCAAGGCATGGAGAGGCCCAGGTCTAGTGTTTTCGATTATTTGTGAGGGGCAACACAAAGCAGTTCCTGCACGGGAAATGACCTGATACCAGTGGAAGGGCCCATAGTGTGTTCTGTCACAATGCCACAATGGGGTGGATGGACCCCTTGTATTTATACATATGAATGTGATATATGTTGTTTGGCCAAAACTTGACTGGACATTGATAGGTGGATGCAGTGGACGACTTACATTCCACAATATCCTTGAGTGAGACATCTTGTTTTTGGAATAATTTAGTTTTCTTTTGAATGCGATGAAATGTGGTGCTAACATTTGACCTAAATGTATGGATTTGTCTTTATTAGCAATGATCATTATGGAATTTTTGTTGTTAATAGGGTTGAATGATTCGCTGACTCTTGACTTTATATGCCACTATTATTTTGGGACTATGAGTGGTGTTGCTCGTTTGAACTATAATCGACAACATGAACAATGGAACTTTATTTTGGTAGGTAACAGTTTATTAGATGAGACACGGGAATCAATGGTATGTATCTTTGCCTCAGATTGTGACAATTACCCAGTCTTTCCGTCCATCTGATTTTGAGACACTGATGCTCCTTATCCCAATCCTCCATGACGTAGGCACTTATGTCTCCCTGGCCACATGACATATGACATATATTGGTCTTTGTTACATTTCCCTCTAGCTCTTCCCACTTTCTTTCCCCTGACTACACTAGGTGTAGGAACGATAAAATATGTTGCAGTTCCATTCTCTTCCCCTGTAGTACCTGTTTCTATGATGATGAAATTGTTTGTAAATAGGATGATGGTATTACTCATGTGATGATGAAATTGTTTGTTAAATCGGACAACGGTATTATTCATACATGGATGACATGAGTTGGGTTTTGTTATCCATAAATATAAACCACAAATTTTATGTAGTATGTTTTTAATAATTAATGTTGGTTGGTCTGTTTTTATTGTTTGTAATTTGTCACCTATGGGTAGGAAATGGTTCTCTTTTTAACCTCTCTTTTAGAAGTATTCATGTGTGATATTTGACTTGATCTGTCTGTCCTTGATCTGTCTAAATGTGTTTTGAAATTTGGGGAATACACATGTTTTATGTTGGGTTTGTGGGTAAATTAGTTTTGGAATATGTATTTATGTATTGTTCAAACGAATTGTTTTTACAGCCCTGAAGAAGTCCATTGTTATGGACGAAACACATTGGCTGTTTCTGCTGTAAACTTCTGACGGTTTTTAGAAGAACAAGAAAATAAAGGGAAGAATTGAATACATCCTGGATCTTGTTTTTCTTGTTTTTGAATTTCTTGCAAATGACATTAATTGTGGTGGACCTCTATTTTGTGAACATTGAAATGTCCTAACTTTGGAATTAAGTAAAATGTCTACTTCTTATAATAAACTCTAGCAGGTGTTTCGTATGAGATCATGGAAACAAGAGAGACCTGCCTTCAGATGTTTGCAGACATGAAAGTGTTTGCTGAGTGAGCTTTTCATAGGTTTTCACATTTTGGGAGCAGAGACGCAAAAAGTGTCTACATGTTAGAGATGAACACAAAGACGCTTCCTGTAGGTAATGTTAGCATGAGCAAGTAAACATGCCTTAAATGGGTTATGGTTACATTAATGTCTAAGATTAATAAATAGAGCTCTACACTTCATCATTTTCTCAGTATCATCTATATAGGGTTGGAATGAGTACCTTGACTTTGTCAATATTTTCAGCTAGAGGACGTGTATGAATTGAAGAGTCAAGGAGACAGTGATGGTCCTAGGGTGATATCGGTGTTATTCCTTGAGTTACCAAAGTAAACAGAGTTTTTTTACTGCGTACAATCTTGAAGGAATGACTTAATCCATGCCACAGTTAGCTCCTCAATACTCATGTAGTCCTTGAGGTGACCGATGAATGGCGTGATCTACAGTGTCATTAGCCTTGAACTGCCTAATTATATTAAGGGGTCAGGTTAGTTCTCATCAAGCTCTCTGAGTTTCTCGTCTTTTATGTTGGTGTAAATCTTGATTGCTGATTATGTAGATGACCTAATTCTTTCCTCTGTTGTTACATACAGCTATCTTGTCACTTCCCTTACAGTTATATTTGCCTTGATATAGTACTTATGAGATGGGCAATAGTTGTACAGGTGGATTGTGTCGACAGAGGAATTTCCTAGGAGATGTTTAGCACTTATTTCAGCTCTTCATGGACCACGCAATGATGATGGGAAGGATTAACCGTGCCATTTAGCGCAGGGGCAGAGTGGTAATTTAATGAAATAGTCTAAGCAAGTATACTTAGTAGTTGATGAAGCTTTGATATTCTTTACAATTTTGGTGATTGCCTACAGTGATACAGAAAAGACGGCTGAAACTGTTGGGGTGTCATCATGTAATTATGCTACTGGAATGTGGTGGTTCTATGGCAATGTTTGCTTAATTTATTCCTCCTTATTGGCAAATGATAATAAGTCATCAACCAATTTTGTGATGGGATGATTGACATTTTTGCTTGTATAGGTATTTCTATTTCTTTGACAATCTTGAATAATTTAGATGTTTGATTGCTTGCCACTGTTCATCTTTTGTTTAGTAGGCTATCCTTTGATGTGTCACTGCTTTTTGTTATCTTCTTGGCTGGATTTTCACATTGCTTTTGCAATTCTTTGCACCAGATTTGCTCCCCTGGAATTCTAAAGCTGTTTGCTGAGTTTCTATCATCAACATATCTTCTACAAACCATATAACAATCTACCGTCATGAAACCATCCTAGACCCTGGAGTACTGCAAAGAACAGCAAGAGAAATTACATATAGAAGGGGACCTAACATCAGCAGCACAACATCAACGAGGGAACTAATAGAGCAGGAAGAAAAGAAATAGACAATATGGTACAAAAGGACAGCATTAAACTACTGTCCCCTCCTCTAGTTCTTCCTAAATGTTCATGTGCCTGATCAAGAGATCTAAATCTGTATGAGACCCACCACTGGGACAAAATAAAGAAAAAGGCATCTCTCTCCGGATGCACAAGACGCGATCTGCTTATTAAACAGAGGCTACATAATCTCCAAACATGACATGAACACAGTGTACCACCAACTGAGGCTGCTAAAGTCCTCTAGATACATCGCAACAATTGTCCAACATCTTACACTGCACAGATTTAAATTACATTTTTGCCACATAAACCATCACCTGCTGCATAATCTGTAGATTTGAACAAAAAAATGTTCTTCCTAGCTCAAACAAAAGTTACTAAAACAGAACAACGTATTCGAAACAGTGAAAGGCCCTTTGCAAAGGTTAACTGCTCGCCTTTTATCTTATTTCTGTATTTAGTGGTTAACCTGGTTCTAATGAGGTGAAATCTTTGCCCAGACTGTAATTCCATGTGTAAAATGACAAAATAATGAAGTAATATTATCAAACATGTGCTGCATTATGCTGAATAATTTGCCTTTTCTTGCCACTTAATTTAGTCAAGCCTGCCACATAATTTAGTGCACCCCTGCCACATAATTCCAGTGAACTTGCTTATACTGTGTGTAATGAAAGTTTAAAATAATGACACATTCACAGTGCTTTCTGTGGGAGGCAGGGGCCTACTAGCACTGAAAATACACAAGCCATTATTCCCTGCTACACCAAACAGGATTAAATTCTATGGGCCTCTGGTTGCTCACACAGACATCTGCAGTGATCAGTTAACAAAGAGAGGTTTCGAAACATAAAGTAGTACATTACCCACTGATTGATTTAACTTGCATTTATTTATTCAAGGTGTGTGTTATTTTATATGCAGTTACCTGATGGTGAACGATTAACCAAATAGTTACAGAATATTTTGTTCTTTTTAGCCACGCCTTTTACTCTGTCTTCATGCTCACCGACCCCGTCCCCATTGCAGTCAGAATCACAGTATACATACTTTTTTTTAATGCACTTCAACCACTACGTTGCATATTTATTTATTTATTTATTAAGGAGTTTTATATAGCGCTGGCCAGACCCGAGGGTATTGGAGCACTTTACAACAGTTTTAATGCAGGAGTCACACAATAAGGCAGAGGTATACATATTGGTTCGGAAGTCCCAGCGTGCTGTGCAACATTGAGGTAGGGAAGTCCTGAGATAACCTCGATGAGTGCACGATGTCTTGGGCTGAACCTCTTTCAGGGAGGAGGGAACGAGGAAGGGGTCAGGGAGCGGGGAAGAGGTAGGTCTTAATGACACAGTGTCAGGTGTCTGTGCTGCAGAGTGCAGGCTTGTGCGCTTCGGCGGCGGCTATCAGTTCGGGAAGGCACGGTTGAGGAAGAGGTCTTTTAGGAGTTTTTTTAATTTTACAAAGGAGGGGATAGTCCTGATATCAGCAGGGATGGAGTTCCAAATTTTGGGCGCGTTTCCAGCGAAGGATTGTGCAGCGGTTTTTTGTTTGCGTGTTTTCATAGGGATGAGGAGTAGGGTGTTGGAGCTCCTGAGGTTTCTTGTCTATCTATGTAGAGTCTGAGTAAGCCAGTGGTATAAGCTTATGGTGTTCTGCCTTCCCTTAATTATCTACCTAGTTTCAGATTAACATGTGATCTGTATTTATTTAACACTGTATACTATTCATCTGACAGAATTGTACAAAAACTGCCCTCTAGTGTTAAAGATGATTGAAAAAAGAAATTAATCTATTCAGTGGCTTAATTGCACTACTGTGCGACCAGGAAAACTGAGTTTAAACCCCAGCTTTTCTTTTACCGAAGTCAATTCAATTTACTTCATGTGTCTAATTTACTTGATAGTGACATTTGAGAGCACTTTCAAGTAGTTCAGTTCAAGACATATTCTGTACAAAAACCTCACTTGTTTATAATTCCAAAGCCTGTAATGTTGCACCATTCATAATAATAATAATGCCCATTATCAGTGGCATAACGCAAAATGATAGGGCCCCCAGGCAGAATGTGATGAGGGCCCCCCAAGTTTCCCATATCTCACAAATATTCATAAGCCTTGGGCTGAAGGGGCCCTCCCCCTTGAAAGTTTGGGGGTCCTTTAAAGGGCTGGGTCCCCCCTGCGGCCTCTGCAGAGGCCACAGGGCCCTTCGTTACACCTCTGGCCATGAGGTAAGAGGCACCAGACAATTAATTCCCTTTGATTCACTCATGGGTTTGTCAGGAGGGAGAGTTAATAAATGTTTTTTTTCACTGTTCATGTTTAGAAACCTTCACTCAAATAAACGGGAATGCAATGTTCTGATTTAGTGTACTAATTTGAAACACTTCCATATGTTAAAGAAACACTTTCTACATTTTAAAGTAAAGTCCTTATCATGTTCTTGCATTTTGTAAATTACATCCCAAATATTTTTAAGATTCTGCATGTTCTTTGGCACCTAGGAATGAGCCTGAACACTGGTTCGGCCTTGGCTCAACTGCAGAGCCATTTTAAGACATGGACAAAGAGGGCAATTGCCCGGGGCAGATCTTCCAAGGTCTTGGCCTCTGCCCATCCTCCACAAGCACGATAAACCGACCATTGCATCAGCAGAGTAGGTGGATGCTGTCCGTTCAACCACTTGACATTGTCTCTTCTGTTTCAGCCCTCTCTGCTGATACTACTCTCCAGATAGGCAATCATTTCTGATACTCATGGCAGGCCTATCTGATATTAGGGATTGTCCCACTTTGTTCTCTTCCTTATTTGTCCGGTTCTTAGCAACAACCCTTTGAGTTAGTTACTGTGGATCTCCCATCTGATCTCGACTTCATCCTGCTCTTTAATTCTCTTTGTCTGATTGTTCGGGCTCCCATTCTGTGATAAATGAGCAGTCGGGCCTCCTTGGCAGTGTGAGACTACAGACAAGTGGTTGGTACCTCACATCCTGAGACTAGATGTAAGACTGTCTCCCTTACCATCTGCTCTGCCACATACATTTTTTTAGGTTTGAGGTTTAGTGATGGGTGAGTTGAACCATATATGTTTGCTCAACTAGTCTAAATTAGCAGACAGTGAAAAAGTAACTTACCTTGATGTTTCCCAAACTGTTTCATATGGCTTTTACAATGGTTAGAAACATAATAAAAATATTGTTGTTACTTTCTCTCTAAGTAACATTTGGGTTGGGATGATGCCCTCAACACCATGCTCAAGGGCATCAATTTACTACTGAACAAAGAAATAATGCGCCACCTGATTGTAGCATACAGAGAGGCAGTCCCATACAGATCATAGTGAATAAATAGTGCAGTATAAAATATAGTAAATTAATGCACTGATAAAGTAGTGGGGCATGGCCTCTCGTCAGATGTGTTGGTAAAATGGACCCTTTGTCTTGAATTTTAGTCCTAAATTTTGACCCTTTGTCCTGAATTTTTACAGTCCTGCCCAGAATTTGCCTCCATGCCAGGTGGTCACCCTACCCGAAACGGAAGGCAGAATACTCGGCTGTGTATGATGAGACACACCATAGCAAGGCCAATGATTCACAGAGATTAATTATGTGGAAGGACCACATTTTTTATGCAGCTCTTGGAAGATACAGGAGAAAGGCTATCAAGAAGGGCTACTTTGCTACCGTGTGTCTATCGTGTGTGGAGGAGTGTAGTCAGGGCATGAAACCATACATGTGGTGTGCAGAGGATGAGTTTTGCAGAAAGTACACAGGGCAGGATTGAGGGGTCGGACATCCAAATGTGGGAGGGTTGACGGGACATTGGACTCAGTGTGGAATTGTTCAGTTGATCTCATAGGCACTGCTTGAAGAGACTGACATATGTTGTGGGGTTGTGAAGGTGAGGTGATCAATACTTTGTGGTACATGCAGGTACCCATGAGGTATATGCAATTTATGGTCAGTTGACTGAAGAGAAGATCCACATATGAAAATGAGTTCCGAGATTATCTGTATGGGCAGCATTGGTACTTTACATAATTCATACGTTGTTCATAATCCATGGTCATAGACGTCATGAGGTAAGGAGCACTTTTGGGAATATTTTTGGGCATGAATTGTAGGCACAAAAAAGCTATATCTGAAGAAGAGTGTAATGTGGAAGAGGTGTGGCGCAGCGGCCAGAGTGCCTGACTTCGGACCACGGGGTTCACGGTTCGATCCCCGGTGCCGGCGGCAGGTTAGCCCAGCACCATGTGACTCTGGGCAATAGCTCGCTTAATCATCCCGAGGGCCCCCAGCGCCGGGACACCTCTTCGGAGGTAGCTGTGCTCTTTACAAATGCTGGTATTTCATTTCATTTCATTTCATTTGTCAAGGCCAACAAGGTGTAGACTGGTGAGAGCATTTGTGCAAAGGGAGAATGATGCTGAAGGACACGCGTAACAGTGTTGGACCAGTGGAGTACTCCCAACTATAATGCAGGAAAGTAGGATGGAGAGTACACATTTTATGTGAATTTTAGGAATTTGAATCCGTGAATTTGGTCACATGACTTCCCAACACCAAGCATAAAAGATGGATCTGACCCTTGGAAATGCAAAGTTCTTCTTGACAAGGCTTTTTGAAGTCGACATATCACCAGGCAACCTTCATGAAAGTTTTGAAAAGACAACTATTTATGAAGAAGTGGCAGCGAATACATAAGAGCATGTACGACTCCAGCCTACAAATTTCACAAAGCCATTGGTGACTGTCACTCACTGGCCTTCGTTACGAGTGGTCTGGTAAATCTACTGCACCGAGTATTACTAAAACCATGCAGTATTACTGCACCTTGTAAAGGTTATTCTGAGTTCAACAATTGGAATGGGAAATAACATGAGGTTATAGCATCGGTTTCTGTTGTAATTCCAACATTCTGGTATTATTTCCGGGGACAAGTTCCACCAGGTTGGACCTAGTTCCCCTCCTTATTGCTTGTAATTTACTACATGACTCATAATTCTGATTTGGGCAGAAACTAATTGAGCTCACTGGTACTTAGGGCCATCCAACCCTACCTCTGCTTATTGTTACGGGGAAAACAAATCGTGTGCACTGTACATGTGTACTTGAGACAGCTTGAGACCTACCCAAAACACAAGTTGCTTTGCTACTGCACGAAGATACAGTCAAGGGGGAGATTCATTCAATAGAGAACGTGCTTGGAGCACTTCATTTCATCACTTGCAGCTCTAGCAATTAAGCTTGTTCCAGCCGTCTCCCATTAGCACTGTGTTGCTTATGTATAGCCAATGCATTGAATAGCCAATGGCACTAATGCGCAGAGGAAGAGGAATGATGATGGCACTGTGTTTTTGCTATGGAAGCTAGCCGGATAAGTAGGGCTTAGCCAGAAAACAGAGTATAGGGCTGTATTGGTGATAGAAAAATGGCAGCAAGTGAAAAAAATTGAGGGGTGGGAACTGGTCTGGTGATACTAGGTAACAAGAGCTTGCCAGACGGTGCACAAGTAGGGGCTCGCATGATGCAGAGAGGCTAGAGCTAGCACAGTAACTGTAGCGTTTGAATTAGCCAGGTGACAAAAGCAGAAGCTTTAAAGTCAACAGAGAGGTGGGTGCTAAATCTATACTGATATGGTGAGAAATCTGTTGTTAAGAGGTGGGAACTAGGAAGGTGGTGCAAAGGAGAGAGTTAGTCTGGTGAAGCATAAGTATGAGCTGGCCCATGATGATGGGGAGGGTAGGGGAAGGGCGGAGAGAGAGGCAGGTGGCACGGAGGGAGGCGCTGTCTGGTTATAGATGGGTCGGCGGTAGCCTCTTGACACAAGAGATACATTAACATGGTGAAAGATATATGGAAGCAAGCTGGATAATATGGATGGTTGTTGTCACTAACCGCGGGAAAGCAGACGGTGAGCGAGGGCACTGCTAACGACCCTGGGTCCCCTGATGACCAATACGGGTGGTGAGGGGCTCCGGTGACCTCAGACATAACTTCAACAGCGCTCTGGGTGAGCCCCGGGATTGTCGCCTGACCCCAAAATGGCGCCCGCAGGCAGGCATCCCCGGAAGGTTTAGCGGTGCACCTTGGGGGGGCCCCCATGCACAATACAGCTCAGTTTGCCTCAGATCTCATCTCCCCCATCGGAGAGCAGGAGCACAGTACGAATAAGTGGGGCGCTCCCAAATTGGACGTAATTCAGCAACACTCTTGGTGAGCTGGAGGGACCGACGCCTGACCCCAACATGGCGCCCGCAGCCTGGTGGACCCTGGCAGCCTAACACTACACCCGGTGGTCCGCAACTCCAAACACAGCTCAGTTTCTTTTCACCTGGCAAGGACTACGCTGCGGAGTTCACGGTGAGTAGCTGATCACCCTCCTGCTGCCCCTCCATTACTTTGCCTCGTCTTCCTGTGTAAGAGGAAACACCACCGCTTCTACCCCACCGTCTCAGCAATCTAAATGACATTCAAGGCGTCCGAACAGTCTGTGGCCCACAACGAATCATGGCTTCATTTTTGTTGAGACTAATTAATTTTTATGAGAGAGTGAGAGGGATATAGGAGGCGCCCCACCTGATCCTAAAATGGCGGCCGTTTCTCCCCCTTGTATCTATATCACGGCAATGGTCTCCTCCTCGGGAGGCGAGGGGTCACTGGCTCTGGCCTCTAGCTGCTCCATTGCTCAACAAACACCCCCCTTCGAGCGAAAGATAATAATGGGACCGGCTGAATGTAACACCAAGGTCAGAATTCCCTTGCCTGACCCCAAGATGGCTGCCACAGTAGTCCCTACCATGTTGTGCTACTACTCTGGGACAATAACTGGACTTCGACCTGACCTTGATCCTATCCCCCATCATGCTTACCCTTCAGGACTTAGACCTCGTCGAACTTTCCTCCAACAGTGGAGACCTAGCTTTCTGGCTGATTCCCGGTGGAGCTACCCGATAGCTAAAGAGGAGAGGGGTTGTGGACTTCCCCCTCGGCCGTCACCTACCCAGCCGGACTTTGGGCAGACTTTCCTTCGTCTCTCTGTCGTATTCTCCCTCCTTCCCTTTCACCCTACCCCTCTACGCTCCATTCATCTTGTCTTCTATGATCTTTAAATGTTTCTCCGTGGAGACCTAGCTATTTGGCTGATGCCCGGTGGAGCTACCTGATAGCTATTGAGGAGATGGGCTGTGGACTTCCCCTCGGCCGTCACCTACCCAGCCGGACATTGGGCAGACTTTCCTTCGTCTCTCCGCTTTATCTCCCTCCCGTTACCCTTTACATTACCCCCTTACCCTTCGACACGCCATGAACCAACTGATGTAACTTGTAACTGATGTATCTTCTGTAACAATGTGTAACTTGTAACCTATGTAACTTTCCTCATGTAAAGCGCTCTGATACCTACGGGTCTAGCCAGTGCTATATAAAACTCAAGTAAATAAACAAATAAATATGTAGGGTGGTTGTAGTGTCTTGCGCTAGCCCTTGTGATTTCTGTGCACATGGTCCTATCCTGCTTTCCCTTTCCATTGCAACCTCCTTTTATCAGCATTTGACGCTGAAGTACGTTGAGCCCTAGCAACTAGTTGTAAGAATTAGTCTGGACACTTCTGTATTAATCCAAGATAGGTGTATTTCAGCCCCAGGCACCATACATCAATTTAATGACCGCCTTCCTTCACATTCGTTCCTTCTTCCGGTCCTAGAATCCTGTCCCCACATTCCATTCTACATTCTATCTTAGTATTCCAACATAAACATAAAAGAATTACAATATAGTACAAATACAGTACCCTACCCCATTACCAGACATCTTTCCGTTTACAAATAAACAAAATTCAGTTCACAAAGATTCTTTTAATTAAAACAACATGTAAATGTTGTAGTGTCATGTGAGTTAGCATTCACGGAACCCATTTGGCTCCTGATGGATTCTGTAGAACTATGAAGTAAGTGTTAGGGCGTAGTGAAGTGAATGCAGATTTAGAATGTTGATTTTGCGGGTACATGAAGACGACTAAAGACGTGTAATACCAAGCTTAGTGTGTGGCATAGTCATTGGCGAGTGCCCAGGCTGGGGAGGCTGCTACAACTGGCGATGAGATAGGTGATAAGTAACCCGAAGATCGACAGTGGTTTTCCAGAGCTTGACGTGGTCCAGCAAACTGTTTGCGCATGCCACGTGTGCCTCAGTCGAAGTGCAGAATCAACGTTTGGCGTATGGGGAGTCAAAGCGCAACTCCAGCCTGTGTGAAGTATTTGAAGATAACGAAAGCTTCACTCTACACATCATTGGCCAAGAACCTGCTGATAAAGGCGTACACAGAGGTACTGCGCTACTACGCAACCTAAAGCTATACATCATATTGAGTGATAATGTTTAAGGTGGATACAACCAGGTTTTGAACAAGCAGCAAATAGCAGCAGCTAATTGCAAGATAACACTGCGAGACAGAGAGCAACCAGGTGGCAGACAATACAAAGAGAAGTCTAAGAGCAAAGCAATCCAGATACAAGAAACGGTCATCTGCTTACCAGAACCGATTTATGAGGGTCATCATACCACAGCCTGATGGCTGGGAGCAGAGAAACTTCTAGTGATCTGGGAACCCCAGCAAAGGTAGGACGAGATCCAGCAAGGGCGCAATAACTTATACAGTGGGGACTGCGTTGCTTATACTCCTGGTCCAACTTGATGGCTTGGGCCCGCGGTGTGCCGATGTAAAGGAGAAAGGAGAGTAGAGATTCTCTGGCTCTCGCACAATACTGCAGTGACCGACGGGCGCAAAGCCAACAGACCGCAGAGGGAGGCGGGAGACCCAGAGGACCTCATCGACCCCTTCTCCCTGTGGCAGGCGGTGGTGATCCATGCCCTGAAACAAATCACAGGGAACTGGAGTGGCCCTTGAGATGGTAGGAGGCAAAGAGGGCAAACCCCACCAACAAACAAAAATGGATAAAGAAGTGGTTCCCGCTGCTGCGATGAGGATCTTGGAGCCGGTGCCGGACGAGACGTCCCAGAGGCGACTGATGCCATTGCACAACCAATAATCATGGAAATAATGGTGGCAATACAAGGGGTAAAGTACACTCTGGAATCAAAAAGAGACTTCTTTGTGGTGGAGATGGCATTACTGCGAACTGACGTTAATAAACTTAGAGACAGGGTAAAGCACACAAAAGTCGCTATATCGGATTTGGCCTCCACCTCTAATTCTCTTCAAAAACAGGTCAAGGGCCTACGAAAAGATAATCACCAGATGCGGGCGATAATTGAAGATATAGAGGGGTGCTCCCGTAGAAACAATCTGGACGTGCCAGAAAAAGAAGAAGGCCCCAACGCAAACCTGTTCATGAAGCATCTGATTCTAGAGGCCAAAGGCCTGTCAAAGGTTTTCTCCATGGAGCGGTCCTCCTCAGCAGGGGGCCCCACCACGGACGATCATTGCCCGCATTTTAACCATAGAGATCGGGACACTATCATTATCATATGGCATGGGCAGGGTGGTCCAGATCCAGGTGAGATATACAAACGCAGATACACACGATGTCAGGCACTCAACCACGTGATACTACCCGGCGCACCCTCAAAGTGATGTCCTGGAATGTCAGTGGCTTAGGCCACAAACTAAAGAAGGCATAGTCCTACAATACATTAAAAGACATAGCCCAGACATAGTACTTTTGAAGGAGACCCATCTGTTAGGTAACACCTGCAAGGCCATATCTCGCAATGGGTATACTTTAACAGCCCATGCGGGTTGCACCTCAAATTCTAAGGGTTAGGTATCCTACCTTAAACTCAACACCATTCATTCCCATCACTACATGGAAAGATACTCAAGGAAAATATGTCGCTCAGTGGTTTGACTGTCACTGAGTGTTCTGTATACATCCCACCACGCCATCACCAGATCACCTTTTTATCACTAAGGGAGCTCACCCTAAAACTCACACAGGGCGAACTGCTACTAGGGGAAACTTAAATGCTGTCATGTCAGACTTGAAGGACAGGCTTACGCATGCCCCGCGTACTGGGTCTGTGTATCCCCTGCCCTCGTTTGTAGAGGACATGGGCCTGATTGATACCTGGAGACTTCAGCACATAGATGAGAGACAATGCACCTTTGTATTGGGGGATTCACAATAGCTCCTCACAATTAGATCATATCTTCATACACAGTGCACATATCTCCAAGCTGGTCATGACAAGACACCCAGCAGGGGCATATCGGACAACTCACCAGTTTGGTTAGAACTTAGAGGTGCCTCCCAGATTAATTCCAGGCCCTACAATAACATGTCTTTGGTACATAAAAGACAAGAATATCCTGACATCATTGTAACTGGCAACAGACAACTATTTCACAGACAATGTTGGATTGGTGACCTCACCAATGACTATTTGGGAAGCATAAAAAACAGTCTTGAGAGGACAGACCTACTAACTGATAGCTGGGAAAAAGAAGGAGATGAGGGCCGAGATGGATTGCCTCAAAGGGGAAACAGCGACATTACAACGTGACAGGCAAGGGGAGGGAACGGAACTACAGGCATATACTTAAATTAAAAGAAAAAGAATATAGGGACCTGGCAGAAGATACTGCACATAAAAGACACATCCGGACGCAGTGGAGTGTATACAATGTAGGGAACAAGGCAGGCAAGCTTCTGACGTGGCTGTAAAAGAGGGACCAGGAGCGCAACTGGGAGCCAAGACTGGTGACAGCACAGGGTGAGGGCAGGACAATGGCAAAGGAAATAGCGGAAAATTTGCGAACTATTACTCTGAACTCTTCCGAGATAGGAGTACCCTTCAAACACACGAGTTCCATGAATTCCTCGAAGACATAGCCTCACTCCGATTAATGGAGGAGCATAGGCAGATGCTAGATAGTGACTTTTTAACTAGCGAAATAATGCAAGCCAAAAGCTTCGTCACCTCCGGCAAGGCAATGGGACCCAACGTTATACCAATTGAGCATTATAAGGGGCTGGCGAACAAGGTGGAGTCACATCTCCTAAACATGTGGAATGAGGCAAAGACCGTGTGGCGATTACCTCAGGACCAGCGACAGGCTACAATTGTGATAATCCACAAGGAAACCAAACCCCCAGATAGCTGTGTATCATATAGGCCCATATCCCTACTAAATGCAGAAGCTAAAATTCTGGCCAAAATATTGTCAGTCCAACTCAGGCAGGTCATAAACAGCATTGATCCACCCCGACCAATCGGGCTTTATGCCCAACAGGGGCACCAAACTCAATTTAAGACAACTATTTGGATTGATGGTCTGTGCTCAGAATAGTCATATCACAACAATGGTCCTATCGATGGACGCCTCCATGGCTTTTGACTCCCTTGACTGGAGGTATGTGCACGCGGTCGTGGAACACTTTGGCTTTAGCCCCACCTTTCTAGGTTGGGTTTCACTATTATACCAGAACCCAGAGGCACAGGTGAGTGTAAATGGGGTGACTTCACGAACCTTCGAATTACACCGGGTAATGCATCAAGGCAGCCACTGTCCCCACTGATTCTTGCCCTGGCCTTGGAGCCCCTGGCAATTTGGATCAGAGACGACCCCCTGATGCAGAGAATTTCCTGGGGAGAAATGTGGGAAGAACGCATATCTCTATATGCGGACAACATTTTATTCTGTATCACAGACCCAACGTCTACTGTCCCCAGAAAATACTCCGTATTTTTGGTACCTATTCAGAATATACAATTAATTGACAGACATCCTCCATGCACTCATTATGTGGCCGCCACCAGCCCTACTGAGTGAGATTCTGATGCCCTTGGCAACAGGCAGCCAAGCCTAATCTTTTTTTGAAATAGTGTTTATTGGTTTTCTGTTTAGTTTACACAGTTCCAAGAGCAGTGAGAGTTATACATAATATTATACAATGACATATTACAATATAACAGCTGATGTGTTTGGTACGGTCATTGGATTAGTAGTGCTGTCGTAATAGTCTCCAGTAGTTTCACGTAACACTATTAACGAAACTTATAACATATTGAGCGTCTGTCGTGCATCAGAAGGAGTGCCTAGATGTTCTAATAAGGGTTAGCATAGCATTAAATTGGTGATGGAGCGTTGAGGTAGTTTGCAGGCGGTAGATATCAAGTTGAGCGTTTTTGCACATAAGGAGGGGTTATTGGTCGAGCTGTACTTGTGCGTTTGTGGGTGCAGCTGGATTGTGAATACATCCTGGGTAGGTGAGGAGACGGCTAGGGGAAGGAGAGGGGGGAAGGCTGATGATAGCGTTGATGTGATCAACGCAGGGAGAGCGGTTGCCATGAGTAATAAATTAGGTTCTCAGTGTCACCGGGAGCGGCCAAGCCAAATCTTTACATATAGATTCACGCCCCCTCATGAGAACAAATGAACTTTGATCAACACTTTCGCTTGATGTTATTCTATAAGCCCATAATATTTTCAAACTCTCAGATTCCCATTTTAACCCACCGCTTGTAGCTAGTTGTATAACATGATATGTATATTTGTAAAGTGCATGTTCACCCCTAAAGGTATCATGGCGCTGAATAACAGATATTTATTGTTACTCAACTCAATGGCACTAATTTTATCGACCTCAGAAGGATGAAAGGCTGAGGGGACCCAGCAGGATTTGAACCTGTAACCATAAGGTCAAACACAGGCCCCTAGAGTGGGCGCATTAATCCACTGAGCCTCCAGATGCAGCCTTGCTATATGGACCCATTAATCACACAATTAAAGCATTCCACTATGCTATTACGTTTGGGATGGTATACAGAGGTAGTCTTGTGAATTATGCCATTTCTCTACACAAACAATTTAAATGTCTCTGAAACAAATTGAGGTCCATTATCAGAAATGATACATTTTGGCAATCTCTCTCTTATGAATACCTTGTTCAAATAGTACACAACACTTTTACTATCTGCCTTACTTACAATGTCAATTTCTGGCCATTTAGAAAAATTATCCATAATTACAATGATATATTTTTATCCTACAATTTCATCCTCCATCAGACCCACTATGCCTATGCCAATCCTTTCCCACGGACAAGAGATTGGCGAAAGAGGGAGATGATATGTTCTCTGCCATTTGTCTGACTATTGCATTCCATGCACTTTCTCACCAGCTTTTCAATGTCCCCTTCATAACCTGCACAATTATTTTAAAACAACACATACATAGCTTTGTATTGGATCATAAATGGAATTCCTAAAAATAGAGATCTAATCTATATTACATCAAGGTTAAAAACACAATTTATATATTTCCATAGGCAATATCTCGATAAAACACTAAAAAATCATATTAAACATGTGCAGTTAGCTACATAGTGTCATTATCACGATACATAGAAAAAAATCACAATACAATTCTAGAGTTGTGGACGCAGCGTTTCGGTGGATGGAACTTGATAAACACCACCTTCTTCAGGACAAAAACTTTTTTGACAACAGAGATCTCTCTATAAAATATAAAAGATTGTACACAATTGCATTAAAATGGGCATAGTGACATATAAAAGCTCAGTGTTGCTCAAATCATTCATGCTGACCATCACTCCATACTTATACTAACATCTCCTTTCATACCAACTCCCTGTTTCTCCTTCCCTGAGGTGCTTCATTAATCCTCGGGTTGGGTACAAGGTTCCTAATTACCTTTAACCCCTAGGTCTTTTTATGCATATTTTATGGTTGGGCTATACCACCCATTTATTAGAGCTTACGAAGCAACTTCATTATTTGCTTGCAAACTCCAAATCCCAGTTATTAAATATATACTGGCAATAATTACCTGCACTCTGTTATTCTAAAACCACTTCATATTGTTCCTGTTGGTTGCAGAAAGGTTTGGGAAATATTGTTTTCTGCAAAAATGTTATATAAAGCCAAATTAGTGCCTTTGATTGATAAATGATAAGTGTAAGAACAAATCTATATTAATGCCTATTTACCTTATATTTATTCCTTGTGTGACAATTCAGGGAGATTTACATTTATTCTTTTCCTTTGGCCTCATCCAAATGTTTATTGTAGAATACATCACTCTGTTCCGAAAGAAATATACAATTATTGATCTGATCTCAGTCCCAAATCTCAATTTCCATATATACCCTAAAAAGCCTTTGCGGACTTACCTGTGCGTGTTCCTTGTCCTCTTTAGATATAAGGCCCCTGTTCAATTTCCTTTGTGAGGGTGGAACCGCTTCCTATGGATGCTCAAAAGTAGGGCAGTAAGGGTGCTTCATGTACCTTTCCGGTGTGGTCCGTTAACAATGTTGGAAAGGGGTACATTAATCCCCCTATTATTATGTCCATAAGCATATTAAGGGTTAAAGTACTCTATAAATTATTGTTTTACTTATATATAAATGGGAGGAGATATAGTCAGTTCTCTCTTTTGAAACGGTGGTCCATTAGATTATCGCTACTTTTAAGTTTATTTATAAAGTTCTAATTCTTTCTAAGAATACACTTTATGAACCTTCTTAATTACGGGTACACAGGCACTTTCTGTATTAAATTATTCTGCAATCACCACATCTTTAAAACAACCTCTGCTAATCTTATTGGACATAACCAGTGTGTTTGTGGAACCGACTCCTCTTATTACCAAAACTACATTATAAGTCCTCCTCCATGGAAGTACCAACTTTTTAGACGGATAGTAAGAGTTAAATTGTTGCCCCCTTTACGTGTCTGACCAAATATCTATCAGGAGGTAAATTGAATTAGAACCCTCTTACAGTTTACTCGCTATGACTCACCTCTAGCGTTACTGCCGTTCCCTTCGCAGCAATCGTCTATTTGTTTCTTCTAAAACAACGCTGTTGGACTTGGCCCTTTTTGCAGGGTCATCCCTGAACGTTTTGCCTTCCTCCTGTACTTTTTCTGACCTGTTTTTGTTGGTTTTATGACTCTGGGCACTTTACCACTGCTGATCAGTGCTAAAGTGCATATGCTCTCTGTTATAAATTGGTGTATGGATTAGTGATTCCATGATTGGTTGGTTTGGTTTACTTGGCAGACCCTAGTACAGTGCACTGAGTGTGCCCAGGGCTTGTAAACCAAATGCTGCTGGTGGGCTTGCAGCACTGGTTGTGCCACCCACAGAAGCAGCCTGTAAAAGTGTGTCTCAGGTCTGCCATTGCAGAGCCTGTGTGCAGTCTGGTACTGCCATGTTGACTGGGCAAGTGCACCCACTTGCCAGTCCCTAAACCTTCCCTTTTCTTCATATCAGACACCCCTATGGTAGGCCCAAGGGCAGGGTGCATTGTAAGTATAAGGTAGGAAATGCCCTGGTGTGTGTGGCATGTCCTAATAGTGAATTACAGCCATTTTCGTTTTTCACTATTGCAAGGCTACCTGTTCCCCATAGGCCAGAATGGGCAGTTTGATTATTACATCTTATAATCCTAACTGACCCAGGGAACATGGTAGAAAAACGAATTTAATATGCCTGAACTCAGAATGATAAAATACATCTTTTAGTGAAGTTGGTTTTAACATTCTGTGTTTGAAAATACCACTTTTAGAAAGTAGGTATTTTCTTGCCTAACTATCCAAGCCTGCCTCTGCTAGGTTGTGTATTCCTTATCTGGGTTTGTGAGTGACAGGGGCTGGAGGATTCCAGGAGACAGGGTGAGTCAGCACAGGGCTGAATAGAGAGATCTGCATGGAGATGGGTGGGAGGAGTTGCACCTGGGACCTGAATAGGGCTGTGCCTTCCCTCCACAATGCTGGCTCCACCTCCTGTGGTGTGTCTGATGTCCCTGGCCTACACTGTGAAAGGAAAGAAGGAGTCTTGCCAACAAAGTGCTCCAGGACTGACCCGAACTGGTTTGGACTAGGCAAAGGCCTCTCTGCCTTCAGAGAACAAAGGGAAAATGAGTATAAAAGAGGGGACCCAAACCCCAGAACTTTAGATCAGATCACTTTGGGAAACAAGAAGAAACCTTTGCTGAGGAGAGGAACCAGAGAAACTGAGGAGGAGACTATCCCTATGCTGAGTGCTGTTTGGGAGATTGGCCTGCAGTGGTTGCCTGACTGCCAAAGAAAGGAGAAAGGAACTTTGTGTGTACTTTCATCAACTTGTAAAAGATCTCCAAGGGCTTGAGAGAAGAGCTTGCCTCCTGCTGAAGTCTCAGGGACAGCAGACTTCACCAACCAGCTCCCCAAGAGTCTTTCTGGAAAGTGCCTGCTGCTGTGCTGGACTTTCTGAGGGACTGCGTGTTGCAAGGAGCTGGAAGCGCGACTCACGAAGAAGAAGCGTCGTCGCCGCAGCCGAAGCGCCTCGCATCGCCGAAGAAGAGGATCGACGTCGCACCAGATACCGCCGCATCAACGGAGAAGTGTGTTGCCGCCGCTGCCGCTGTCGCATCGTTGCCGAAGCGCCTCGCATCGCCAGAGAAGAGGATCGACGTCACATCAGACGCCGCCGCATCACCGGGAAGCGTGTCGCAGGGCCTGTTGCGGCTCAGAAGAATCGTTGAGTCGCCGCACCGCTTTCGCATCGTTGCCGAAGCGCCTCGCATCGCCGGAGAAGAGGATCGATGTCGCATCAGACGCCGCCGCATCACCGGGAAGCGTGTCGCAGGGCCTTTCACGGCTCAGAAGAATCGTTGAGTCGCCGCACCGCTGTCGCATCGTTGCCGAAGCGCCTCGCATCGCCGGAGAAGAGGATCGACGTCGCATCAGACGCTGCCGCATCACCGGGAATCGTGTTGCAGGGCCTGTCGCGGCTCAGAAGAATCGTTGAGTTGCCGCACGGCTGTCGCATCATTGCAGAAGCGCCTCGCATCGCCAGAGAAGAGGATCGACGTCGCATCAGACGCCGCTGCATCACCGGGAAGCGTGTCGCAGGGCCTGTCACGGCTCAGAAGAATCATTGAGTCGCTGCACGGCTGTCGCATCGTTGCCGAAGCGCCTCGCATCGCCGGTGAAGAGGATCGACGTTGCATCAAACGCCGCCGCATCACCGGGAAGCATGTCGCAGGGCTTGTCACGGCTCGGAAGAATCGTTGAGTCGCCGCACGGCCGTCGGGTGTGCACGCATCGTGTCCCATCAAGAAGAAGACGCCATCTTTGTTTCATTGCACCGGATCTTCATTGCATCACGGCGTTGCTGGTCGCATCGCCACGAAAGCGCAGTAAGAAACCGACGCATCACCTCCCCACGCCGAGAAGAACTTACGCATCCCCTACGCATCAGTAGGGACCTGACGCATCACCGTTCTTGCGTGTAAGGAACCGACGCATCACCTTCCCTGCAACACTTTCGTTGTATAGCGTTATGCATCTTAAGGTACATTGAACTCAAAGTGTCGCATTTACCATCTTAAGAGAACTGAGCTAATTCTACCATTTTTGAAGTACAGTATTGTGGATTTTTATCGTTTGTGGTCTTGTGTTAAATCTATATAAAAGATACTTATTTTTAATATACAACTGGTGTGGTGTCCATCTGTAGTGTTGTCACTTGATTACTGTATGTGTTCACAAATGCTTTACACACTGCCTCTGAGATAAGCCTGTCTGCTCGTGCCAAGCTACCAAGGGGGTGAGCAGGGGTTATTTTAGGAGTGTATCCCCCTTACCCTGACTAGACGCAAGGGTCCCTATTTGGACAAAGGTACCTACCTCTGCCAACTAGAGACCCCCAAATCTAACATTGGTGGTCAGCGGTGAGGATTCTGGACTTGCATTTGTGACTCATGTACAGTAATTGGTGTACACTACTAGTGAGTGCAGACCAAAACGCGACCACATACTTTTGGTAGATTGTTTTTCCTGGGATTTTCTATTTTTGCCAAGAACTGCCAAGTTTAACCACCATGGATAAAGCAGCATCCATAGCATCTGTTGATTTTGATTGGGAAGAGGAGAAACTAGAATGCTACAATGTGAGACAGCTAAAGCACTTCTGCAGGAAATTTAAAGTTGCTATGACCGGTCTCACCAAGAAGGATGAGTTCCAAAAGGCGCTGAGGGCCTGGGTCGAAGCAAGGAATACCCCTGAGAATGAGGAAGGGGCTGAGAATGCAGATGAGCAGCTGGAGGGGCCATTGGGTCCAGAGGGGAGGAGAGCAATTTCCCCAGTAGGTAGCAGTGTTTCTGCCAAAAGCCTGTCCCCAGAGGAGTTGGCGGATTGGAAGGAAAACAGGATGCACGAATTGGAGCTTGCCAAGCTCAAGTTGGGTGGGCAACTGGAGTTAGAAAATAGGAGATTGGCCCTGGAAGAAAAGAGAATGCAGTTGGAGCATGAGTTGAGAATGAAAGAGCTTGATTTGGAGCTCGAGAAGCTTGAGGCCATGAGGGTCTCAGCCCAGCAACAAGAAATATGTGAAGCTCAAGAAGTGAGCTTGGCTGAGTTGGAGGTGGAATCCAGCTCAGATGGTGGCAGCAATATTGAATTTTCTAGTGCTGAGGGAGTAGTACACACACCCAGAGATGTGGCGCCTGACTTGGAGGGGGTTCAAGGATATGAAGTAGCTCCAGTGGTGCGCAGTGTCCCTGAGGTGGTTTGGGGAACTGGCACAGGGGTTCATAGTCCTAGTGGTGGGAGGGACACTCTACTGACTCTAGATGGGAGGTGCAGGGAGAGGGGTTCCCCTATGGTTGAAGTCCTGGTGTGTGAGTGTAAAGACCGCCCAGAAGAGTGTGGGTTGAGTGACAGAGACAGTCAGATACTGTCTTGCCAATCTCAGGAGAGTTGTGGTGGGTACGTGTGCAAGGCACTGGATGGTGAGGTGAAGGATAGTTTGGTTAACCCCTGTAGGGGGCTGTGTGATCCAATTTTGGGAGAGCATATTGTAAGTCCCTGTTTTCCAGAGCTATGCCAACACCTGGTGGAGTGTGAGTTCTCTGACCCCAGGGAGCTCACAATGGAGGCAGACCTTCTGGTGGATTCCAGAGGGTCTGAAGAGGCATTGGGGAGTGACCCTAAGAGGAGCGGCTCAGGTGTCTTCCAACCCAGAGTGGTGGGAGAGGTTCAGTGTAGCCCAGCTAGGTCCCGTGGTAGTGGGAGGGGTGTGGGGACTCACGTCCTGTCTCAGTGGAGAAGGAGTGAGTGTGGGGCTGCGTGTCCCAAGGTGCCCGAAACCCAGTCTCAGGGTCTGGATAGTTCTTTAAGGGAACACCAGGTAGGGAGCCTAGGCTGTCCTGATGGGCTGCCCGTTGAGGAGGATCTCCTAGTGTCTAGAGAACCTGGAGCGTCTGTAAATGGAGCTCCAGTGTTTCTGGTGTCTGGCGGTGCCGCTCCACTTGGGAGGGTGCAGAAGTCCAGAGTGAGGGATGAGAGGGGGAGAGAGTCCCCAGTGGAAGAACCAGTGGGTCAGGGGCCAGCCAGAAAGGCTGAGTTACCGGTGAATGACCATGGTGACACCACTTCTGTCCTGGGGGATCTTCACACGCTGTCAGACGGACAGGGGTCGGGAGATCTGCGCCAGGCAGACTGTCACATAACACATGAGAAATGTGTTACCCTCTGGGGGGGCATGCGTGCTCCCCAGGAAGTCCTGGTACGCCAAGCAGATTCTTACACAACTCTAGAGGAGTGTGTTTCCCTTGGGGGGGGGTTGGTGTACCCTCCCGGAAGTCCTGGGTTGCCAGTCACGGGTCCAGCCTAAGGGTACAGACCCTGGGTTGGAGGGCCAGGTTCAGGGTGTCCCCCCTGACCTGGAGGAAGGGGCAGCTGCTAACAGTGCCCCTACCAGTTTGTCTTCTGGGGGCACCACTCCAGGTGGGAGGGTGCAGGACCCCAGTAATGGGGGCGGGGAGAGGACAGCCTCCCCCCTGGCCTCTACCCAGTCTAAGGGTACAGACCCTATGCTGGGATCCCAGTTGCAGGTTAGAACCCCTGAACTGGTGGGCGAATTGTGCAGGACACCTGCCACAGGTGCCCTGACAATTCTGGAAGGGGGTACCGCTCCTGATGGGAGGGGGCAGTGCTCTGGAAGGGGGTGCAGAGTGAGGGAGTCTTCGCCTCTGACCCCGGTTCAACTGGAGGGTTTAGACCCTAGATTGGAGGACCAGGTTCAGGGTGTCCCCCCTGACCTGGGCGCCCACTTGCAGGATAGAACCCCTGAACTGGTGGGCGAATTGTGCAGGACACCTGCCACAGGTGGCCTGGCAATTCTGGAAGGGGGTACCACTCCAGGTGGGAGGGTACAGAGCCCCAACGAGGAGGAGGAGGACCGGGTGTGGGAAAGCCCCCCCAGTCTCCAGTCCAGCCGCCAGGTACAGGCCTGGGGCTGGTGGGTCAGTGTCAGGATGTCATACCTGACCTGACAGGAGGGAGAGTGGACAAAGGGTGCCAAGCACCTGGGGCTACTGCCCCCCGCTCTCTGACGCCAGAGAGGTTTGAGAGCCCTGAGAGGCATAAGGCCTGGGTCTCATCCCTGACCACTGTCAGTGGCCACTGTGGCTTGCTGTCTGTCTGTTGGGACAAACCTGTGAGCAAGTTAAGGTTAGGTGCTGCACAGGTGGTGTCCACAGGTGAGGAGAAGGGTTCCCCATGGATTAGCTTGGTGGGCCCTGAGAGTATGGACAGAGGGATTCCAATAGGTTCAGATTGGCGTAGAACTGGAGTATACCCCTGCTGTTGTGGGCCAGGGTCCAGGTTCTATCGCCCAAAGCAGGGAAGCCCATCAAGGTAGTGATTGGTCTACCCTGCGTTTTTGGCTGGAAGGGGGTTGTGTTGGACTTGGCCCTTTTTGCAGGGTCATCCCTGAACTTTTTGCCTTCCTCCTGTACTTTTTCTGACCTGTTTTTGTTGGTTTTATGACTCTGGGCACTTTACTACTGCTGATCAGTGCTAAAGTGCATATGCTCTCTGTTATAAATTGGTGTATGGATTAGTGATTCCATGATTGGTTGGTTTGGTTTATTTGTCAGACCCTAGTACAGTGCACTGAGTGTGCCCAGGACTTGTAAACCAAATGCTGCTGGTGGGCTTGCAGCACTGGTTGTGCCACCCACAGAAGCAGCCTGTAAAAGTGTGTCTCAGGTCTGCCATTGCAGAGCCTGTGTGCAGTCTGGTACTGCCATGTTGACTGGGCAAGTGCATACACTTGCCAGTCCCTAAACCTTCCCTTTTCTTCATATCAGACACCCCTAAGGTAGGCCCAAGGGCAGGGTGCATTGTAAGTATAAGGTAGGACATGCCCTGGTGTGTGTGGCATGTCCTAGTAGTGAATTACAGCCATTTTCGTTTTTCACTATTGCAAGGCTACCTGTTCCCCATAGGCCAGAATGGGCAGTTTGATTATTACATCTTATAATCCTAACTGACCCAGGGAACATGGTAGAAAAACGAATTTAGTATTCCTGAACTCAGAATGATAAAATACATCTTTTAGTGAAGTTGGTTTTAACATTCTGTGTTTGAAAATACCACTTTTAGAAAGTAGGTATTTTCTTGCCTAACTATCCAAGCCTGCCTCTGCTAGGTTGTGTATTCCTTATCTGGGTTTGTGAGTGACAGGGGCTGGAGGATTCCAGGAGACAGGGTGAGTCAGCACAGGGCTGAATAGAGAGATCTGCATGGAGATGGGTGGGAGGAGTTGCACCTGGGACCTGAATAGGGCTGTGCCTTCCCTCCACAATGCTGGCTCCACCTCCTGTGGTGCGTCTGATGTCCCTGGCCTACACTGTGAAAGGAAAGAAGGAGTCTTGTCAACAAAGTGCTCCAGGACTGACCAGAACTGGTTTGGACTAGGCAAAGGCCTCTCTACCTTCAGAGAACAAAGGGAAAATGAGTATAAAAGAGGGGACCCAAACCCCAGAACTTTAGATCAGATCACTTTGGGAAACAAGAAGAAACCTTTGCTGAGGAGAGGAACCAGAGAAACTGAGGAGGAGACTATCCCTATGCTGAGTGCTGTTTGGGGGATTGGCCTGCAGTGGTTGCCTGACTGCCAAAGAAAGGAGAAAGGAACTTTGTGTGTACTTTCATCAACTTGTAAAAGATCTCCAAGGGCTTGAGAGAAGAGCTTGCCTCCTGCTGAAGTCTCAGGGACAACAGACTTCACCAACCAGCTCCCCAAGAGTCTTTCTGGAAAGTGCCTGCTGCTGTGCTGGACTTTCTGAGGGACTGCGTGTTGCAAGGAGCTGGAAGCGCGACTCACGAAGAAGAAGCGTCGCCGCCGCAGCCGAAGCGCCTCGCATCGCCGAAGAAGAGGATCGACGTCGTACCAGATGCTGCCGCATCAACGGAGAAGTGTGTTGCCGCCGCTGCCGCTGTCGCATCGTTGCCGAAGCGCCTCGCATCGCCGGAGAAGAGGATCGACGTCACATCAGACGCCGCCGCATCACTGGGAAGCGTGTCGCAGGGCCTGTTGCGGCTCAGAAGAATCGTTGAGTCGCCGCACCGCTGTCGCATCGTTGCCGAAGCGCCTCGCATCGCCGGAGAAGAGGATCGACGGCGCATCAGACGCCGCCGCATCGCCGGGAAGCGTGTCGCAGGGCCTTTCACGGCTCAGAAGAATCGTTGAGTCGCCGCACCGCTGTCGCATCGTTGCCGAAGCGCCTCGCATCGCCGGAGAAGAGGATCGACGTCGCATCAGACGCTGCCGCATCACCGGGAATCGTGTTGCAGGGCCTGTCGCGGCTCAGAAGAATCGTTGAGTTGCCGCACAACTGTCACATCATTGCCGAAGCGCCTTGCATCGCCGGAGAAGAGGATCGCCGTCGCATCAGATGCCGCTGCATCACCGGGAAGCGTGTCGCAGGGCCTGTCGCGGCTCAGAAGAATCGTTGAGTCGCCGCAACGCTGTCGCATCGTTGCCGAAGCGCCTCGCATCGCCGGAGAAGAGGATCGACGTCGCATCAGACGCCGCCGCATCACCGGGAAGCGTATCGCAGGGCCTGTCATGGCTCAGAAGAATCGTTGAGTCGCCGCACGGCTGTCGCATCGTTGAGTCGCTGCACGGCTTTCTGGAAAGTGCCTGCTGCTGTGCTAGACTTTCTGAGGGACTGCGTGTCGCAAGGAGCTGGAAGCGTAACTCACGAAGAAGAAGCGTCGCCGCCGCAGCCGAAGCGCCTCGCATCGCAGAAGAAGAGGATCGACGTCGCACCAGACGGCGCCGCATCAACGGAGAAGAGTGTCGCCGCCGCTGCCGCATCGTTGCCGAAGCGCCTCGCATCGCCGGAGAAGAGGATCGACGTCACATCAGACGCCGCCGCATCACCGGGAAGCATGTCGCAGGGCCTGTCGTGGCTTAGAAGAATCGTTGAGTCGCCGCAACGCTGTCGCATCGTTGCCGAAGCGCCTCGCATCGCCGGAGAAGAGGATCGACGTCGCATCAGACGCCGCCGCATCACCGGGAAGCGTATCGCAGGGCCTGTCATGGCTCAGAAGAATCGTTGAGTTGCCGCACGGCTGTCGCATCGTTGCCGAAGCGCCTCGCATCGCCGGAGAAGAGGATCGATGTCGCATCAGATGCCGCCCCATCACCGGGAAGCGTGTCGCAGGGCCTGTCGCGTCTCGGAAGAATCGTTGAGTCGCCGCACAGCCATCGGGCGTGCACGCATCGTATCGCATCAAGAAGAAGACGACATATTTGTTTCATTACACCGGATCTTAATCGCATCACGGCGTTGCTGGTCGCATTGCCACGAAAGCGCAGTAAGAAACCGACGCATCACCTCCCCACGCCGAGAAGAACCGACGCATCCCCTACGCATCAGTAGGGACCCGACGCATCACCGTTCTTGCGTGTAAGGAACCGACGCATCACCTTCCCTGCAACACTTTCGTTGTATAGCATTAATCATCTTAAGGTACATTGAACTCAAAGTGTCGCATTTACCATCTTAAGAGAACTGAGCTAATTCTACCATTTTTGAAGTACAGTATTGTGGATTTGTGTCGTTTGTGGTCTTGTGTTAAATCTATATAAAAGATACTTATTTTTAATATACAACTGGTGTGGTGTCCATCTGTAGTGTTGTCACTTGATTACTGTATGTGTTCACAAATGCTTTACACACTGCCTCTGAGATAAGCCTGTCTGCTCGTGCCAAGCTACCAAGGGGGTGAGCAGGGGTTATTTTAGGAGTGTATCCCCCTTACCCTGACTAGACGCAAGGGTCCCTATTTGGACAAAGGTACCTACCTCTGCCAACTAGAGACCCCCAAATCTAACAAACGCCTTCACCGGAGTCCACTTTTTATTACTGCTAACCACGTTACGTGATGGTCACGACGTGCCGTCCTATTAAAATCAGGCACATTTTCTCCTACACCAACACCTTAGCTGGAGTCTGCTCTTTCTTTCTACGGCCCACATTGCATATTAAACGTCCAGTCATAAGGCATCGTTCATAACCTGACCACCAATACACATTTTTAATTCTCTACTTAGTCTTTGATATACCTAAATGTCTTTCATGACATAATACTAATAGACTTTTCCTTAAAATTTCAGGAGGTACACATTTCTCACAACTTAGCAATAAACCCTTTTTTCACTCAATTCATTTTGCACTTCCCAAAATACACATTCATCCTTACTTAGTTTCCTCTTCTCCGGCCATCCCTCTTTCACAAATCTCAGAATCCTTTGCACAATAAGTCTTTGTTCACTTGTTCTTTCCATTTATTGATAATAATGTCTTCCATACCCTCTTCAAATATTTCCGCTTCACATTCTTCTTCCAAGAATTGTTCACCCATTTCATCAGACGGTAAAGACATTTGACTTAGAAGATCTACGACTCTGTTCTTAACACCAGGTATATATAGTTTATCTTATTTGAAGTCCAACAATTTGATGGACATTTACATTAACCTGGGTGATGATTTCTGCAAGCCCATAGTAGTGAGAACTTTTGTCAATGGTTTGCGTTCAGCTCTTATGAGTACATGATAACCCCACTTGTATTGACGAAAATAGTTGAGACCCCACATACATGCTAAAGTCTCCCTTTCTATAACTGAATATTTCTCTTACACAGGAGACAACATCCACAAAGCAAATGCTACTACTCATTCAGTTTTGTTTTCTTCATATTGAGATAGTACTGCTCCTAGACCTTTTTACTTGCATCAGTCGTGATACAAATCTTGCATGTAGGATCAAACCCCTTCAAAAAACGGTACAGTGCAGATTTCTGCTTTAAGTTTTGCAAATTCATTCTGACACTCTGCAGACCACACAAACTTCACCCTTTTTGAGCAAGTTATGAATGGCATATGTTTTTCTGAAAAATTCGAACACATTTCGAATAAAATTTTGCTAAGCCCAGGAACTCTCTTACATCATCCTTATATATGGGAGCCGGAGCATTCCGAATAGCATCCAACATCATTTGCTTGGGTTTAATGCCTTTACTGCTGGTATTGTGTTACAAATAAGTTACTTCTTCCTTGGCAAAGCTACATTTACCATAATCCACTGTGAGTCCCTTGCCCTCTAAAGTTCTCAACACTTGTCTCAATTTATCATCATGCTCCACTCTGGTGTTACCCATAATCAGTATATCATCCTGAAAATATATTACTTTATCGATTCCCTCAAACAGGTTACTCATTAGTGTTTGAAACATTGCAGCAGCCGATGCCAGCCCAAAGTGTACCCTCAAAAACTGGAGACATAGTAGGGGTGTAATGAATGTTGTCAGCGTTCTACAATCAGGATGTGATGGCACCAGATGATAGTCTTTTCAATTTAATGTAGAAAACCAGTGTACCATCATTTGTGTTAGCAAATGTTTTACTAATTCTTGGTAATGGACTCTGAGCAACAAGTATATTCTTGTTAAATTCTCTCAGTTCCACGCATAATCTGACTTTACCATTGGACCGTCTCACCACCACTAGTGGAGATACTGTTGTGTCGTAGTAAGGAGATCCAGTAGACATAGATAGGTTACAGATGAATAAGTTTATTGTTCTTAGATGTTAAGTAGGTTTTCCAGTTAAGATGTAAATAAGGCCCCACCAGGAGCAGTCTCTCTGCTGCTCAGCCCAGGATCCAACTGACATTCTGCCTCACAGCAATTCACACATTCCAATGACATCACCATCCACACCAACATTCTACCCATACCATTCACACTGGCTGAGCAGCAGAGGCAGAGAAACAGGGAAGGTGCAAAGAATAAAACCTTAGATATAACACACCTTCCCCCTTTATATAATAGATGTAAGCATATCAAGTATAAAGAAACTTGTAAGAGAAAATGTCGCAAAATGCAAGAAGAAAACAGCATTACATAAGAAACGCAAAAGACTAAAGTATGAGTAAAAACTTGCATAATAAGACATCACAAATGCAAAAATGCATACAGCATTTAAAGAAAAGAAAGTTGCATAAGATGTCGCAAATGCAAAAATGCTAACAGCATTTAGTGAAATACACAGGCACTTAAATTGCGACAATACAAAAATGCTGACACATACAAAGAGAAAATGAAAAACAAGAAAGAGAAGACACACATCTCCTTCCTTAACAGAGCAAAATTGAAACCAGAAAATTTCAAAAGAAGGAAACTGTCCAAAAACGCAAAAGGAGAAAGAGACATACATAAATAAGAAAGAAGTATACCACGAAAACAAACGAAGAAAGAGTGCACCAAAGTTACCACCACAACCACACCAGCTGGCCAGACTGGCGAAGAAAATGGGAAACACGGAACACAGCAAAAGGAAGAAGAAAGGACAAAGACTTACAACCAACCAAAAGTAAGCAACGAGTAGCTTACACCCAACCAGAAAGTAAGCAAGGGGTGGCTAACACCCAAAAAGAAAGCAAGCAACAGGTGACTGACACCCAAACAGAAAGCTAGCAACGGGTGGCATGCACCCAACCAGAAAGCAAGTAACGGGTGGCTTGCACCCAACCAGAAAGCAAGTAACAGGTGGCTTATATCCAACCAGAAAGCAAGTAACAGGTGTCTTACACCCAACCAGAAAGCAAGTAACGGGTGGCTTACACCCAACCAGAAAGCAAGCAACGGGTGAATACACTGCTAAACCAAGCTAGTGAATCCCCAAACAGCAAAGAAAGTAAGAACGATCTGGGTGGACTGCACCCCACCGAAAATCAAAAGTGCAGTTACACCTCCAGTTAGACCACGCAAGAAAATAAATGCAAATGCAGACGCAACAACTTGCACACCAGAGCAAGAGAGTGCGCTGTAAAAAGAAACCATATGAAGAAGCAAAGGATAAAAAGAAAATGCTCAACATAGAAGTAGTGAAAAAAAGTATAAAACCTGCATGCCAAGGAAGAAATGCATTAACAGCACAGTAGCATGTAAATGGCAATATGGTAAAAAGTACATAATATGATTAAATTAAGGCAGGAATGTCAGAAATGTAATGGCAGTATTATACGAAACAAATGAGCATCAATACAATTGTATAAAAAGAGAAACATTAAATAACATAAGTGAAAAGGCAAGAAATAATGATAGAAAGAAAATGCAGGCATGAGTAGAAACATAGACAATGCATAATAGTAAAACGCCGTAGTAATGGGAGCCAAAAATGAGACAGCAAATCACAATGCTTAAGTGCCAGGACAACCTGAAGTTCAGCACTTAAGGTGAAGCAACGAAGAAAACTGCAAAGCGTCTCTAATGTAAAGGCAGTAGGGCTGGAGACAGTAAAATAAATGTCCCCCAAAATACCTCGCACACATATGGCTCCACGGACGTCAAATAAAAATCAGCAGGGAAACTCCGGAAAGAAGCAGGAAAATAAGCACAAATACCTCACATAGTCAAAATAGAAATGCAGCAATGTATACTCCATAGCGTCTCAAGTTCAGAAGGGGCATGGATAGAAGAAGTAAATGCGCCCAAAACACTTAAGCCTCATCCGGCTCCACGAAAGTGTACACCAACATCTCAGGAAGAAATGCAGACTGGTGTTAAAGAAAACTGGAATCAAGATGGTGGTACGTAGGGAAGACGCACGCCGGATGGCTCAAGGCGCGCAAGTGTGTAAAAGTGTCTCAAACAGCGAAACTCTCAGGATTCCAGGATGGCAGATGAAAGAAAAAAGGACATGGGAGAGCGGACTCACAAAGGAAGGGAGCGAGTGCAGTGTCCATGAAGTCCTCGCGGGCAATTTGAACAACGCACAAGAGCAACTGAAGAATCCTCACGGATGGCGCACGTTAGTAACAGTAAGTGTGCGCGCGCTGAGCCAGTAGATTTCAATGCCACATGTTGACACCAGACTTGTAAATTCGCCAATAAAGATTGAAAAATAAACCCGGCCTGGCTTGAAAAGAATAGGAACACCTCTCTCTCGCTCCTGAGCCAGTGACAGCACATAAGAGACCAAATCCGTAAGAAGTGTGCTGGAGAGAAAAGTTCCTAAAATAAACCACATGTCAGATCAAAGGCGAGTGCACCGGGTAAAATGGCACTTCTTCAAGTCAAAATTCATGTGAGGTGCAAGGCGCGCAGCACATAAGGTAAGTCTGCCATCCCATCAGAACTCGCTGCTGCAATTGTTGTAAAACGCGGCTACACTTACTGTAAAAGGTTTGCCTCTTGACTTGTAGTGGATGCAGAAGTAGTAGGCAGCATACGCCCTGTCAATGGCAGCAGGTTGTAAATGGCAGCAGAAAACAGGCAGCAGGAAACAGGCAGCAGGAAACATGCATCAGGAAACATACGCCCTGTCAATGGCAGCGGAGTGTCAAAGGCAGCTGGGAATAGACACCTTGAAAGAGGCAGCAGGAAACACACACCCAGTAAATGGCAGCAGGGTGTGAAAGGCAGCATGAAACAGGCAGCAAAAGTAATGCAGCTTACGCGTTGTCAATGGTAGCAGATGTCAAAGGCAGCAGGAACCATACACCATGACAATTGCAGCAGGAAACATACGCCCTGTCAATGGGCTGTCCTGTGAATCTGGACACTGGTGGGCGGGAGGACGTAAAATACTTAGGTAGGTTCTTTTTTAGGTAAAATCATGAATAAAAGTTCCTTATGAAGCTTGAAGTAAGTCCTCACGCGTAGTTTTGATCCAACTCGTCGCCAATTTATGTTGTGTCGTAGTAAGGAGATCCAATAGACGTAGATAGGTTACAGATGAATAAGTTTATTGTTCTTAGATGTTAAGTAGGTTTTCCAGTTAAGATGTAAATAAGACCCCACCAGGAGCAGTCTCTCTGCTGCTCAACCCAGGATCCAACTGACACTCTGCCTCACAGCAATTCACACATTCCAATGACATCACCATCCACACCAACATTCTACCCATACCATTCACACTGGCTGAGCAGCAGAGGCAGAGAAACAGGGAAGGTGCAAGGAATAAAACTTTAGATATAACAGATACTCACTCTGCTGATTCGACTTGTTCAATTATCCCATTCTGAACTAGATTTTTTTAATTCTTTTGAAACTTCCTCTCTGATGGAAAAAGGAATGTGTCTTACTTTATGTATTCATGGCTTGACTGTAGCTTTGAGTTTGATTTTATGATTAAAATCTTTCAAAAGCCCCACTCCTCCATAAAATACTTTTGGGGAATTCATCCAATGTTCCTTTTCCTAAATCATCATCATTTCTTACAGACAAAACTGGTTCTGGATTAATTAGGATCCAGTATTATTCCTAAATCTCCCTGATCATACCACCCAAGTACAGGTGGACCTTTCTCAGAAACATATAATTTGCACACAGCCTTTCTCCTTTTAAATACAAATTCAAGGGTTCTGAACTCAATCAGGTCCATGTTCTCACTAGTATAAGCCTTAGCTTTCAAATCCAGTAATTCCAGATGATCTCCGAGTTCTTATGGACGATGGTAAAAGGTGATCCCGAGTCTGCAACCACTTTCACCACTACCCCACTAATGATCAATTCACAAACTGCTTTTTTTCTTTTCATATGTTCAACATTTAGAACATTGTGCTCAATACCAAAAACTCCATTTGCATCAGTATTTTATTCTTGCTGATTGGAGCCTGACTGATCTTCCTCTTGGATATATTTGACTTCATTATCCATATTTCTCTTGCACACTCACATAATGTCCTATTATACTACACACTTTTGATTTATTGCAGGACATTTCTTATAAAAGGCCAGATGTTCTAAACTACTACAGCTATAACATTTCTTTGCATCAGTATTTTCTTCCACTTTCTTTTTTGTATCACCTTTACTGTTATTGTGTGTGACCTTTGTAGACTATTTACTTTAAATTTCTTTACTAAATTTGATTATATTCATTTTGTTAACTATCTTATAACTCATCAACTACAGCCTTCACACACCTGCCTGTTAATCCTGCTTTCTTTACTAAAGCCAATACATCTTTCAACATAGCATCCCCATTTACCCACAGGTTATCCTGAATGTTGGGATTTCTGGCATGCATAATGATTTGGTCATGTATAAATTCTTCTTGTAATGCACCAAATGTACAAGTAATAGCCAAATGTTTAAGGGAAGATACATATTCATCAACATTTTAAATTTTTCTCTGCTTGAGCTGAAAAAAATTGGATCTGTCAACAGCTACACACACTACTTGTGAAAAGTGTGCAGCTAGATCTTCTAAAACATGTGTGAAAACATCCCCAACTCCATCTTGCCTTTTTTTTTCACTTTGATTAAAAGTTTTCAAATTTCTTGGTCCTACACTATACAATAAACTTTTCTTTTTCTTCTCTACTGTAAAATCTTCCTCATCAAATGTCTCAATATAATTACAAAAATATTCCTTCCAGTCTTGCCATCTCATAGATGGTTCCCCTTTAGCAGGCAAAAATGCTTGCAGTGCAGTAAATTTAATGAGTTTAAAGCACACATAAAAGCTGTTATACCCAGGTGAGCTAGAAAAATGAAATCTTCCTTTAGAGTAAATTGTACCTTGCTCTTGGTAAATAAATTACTGCTGTAATAAATTGTACCTTGCTCTTGGTAAGTAAATTACTGCTGTAAGCTCTGGCAGCTTTTCAATAAACTATGTAATGCCCCAATAAAATCAATCAATCGATCAATCAATCAGAGGTTTATAAAGTGCAGCTACTCACCCGCAAGGGTCTCAAGGTGCTATGGGGGGGCGACTCCGTAGTGCGCTGGGGTCATCCAAAGAGCCAGGTCTTAAGGTCCTTCCTGAACTGGGGCAGTGTGGGGGTTTGCCGGAGGCGGAGGGGAAGGTCGTTCCAGGCCTTGGCTGCAAGGTAGTAAAAGGACTTCCCTCATGTTCTGGTCTTGTAGATGCATGGGATGGTGCCCAGAGAGAGGTCAGCTGATCGAAGGTGTCTCTTGGGTGCATGGAAGGAGAGGTGGTCATTGAGGTGTGCTGGTCCGATATTGTGTAGGGCCTTGTAAGCATGGGTAAGGAGCTTGAAGGCTTTTAATCTTTCGAGGGAGGGCCAGTAGAGATCGTGTAGGTGTTGGGTGATGTGGTGGTGGGGGATGTCTGGGATTAATCTGGCTGCGGCGTTCTGGACTGTCTGGAGCTTGTGAAGTAGTTTCTTGTTGATTCTGGGCGAATGACACCATGGGCGGCACTATCTCCGCTGAACTGACGGACCTACTTACTGGGCTGAACTGTACCCAGCATGTGACTGTCCCCACTCACGTTAAAGGTCACACTCTTGACGAAGTTTGGACATCCAACCTGACGGTCTATAATTTAATGATCTCCCCTTGCACCTGGCCGGACCACTATTTTATAAAATTCTCCCTCACCAACGTGTACTTAGCCAAACCTAACTTGAAGGTGAGCCGCATTTCAAGAAATTGGAGACGCTCCAACATTGGAGACTTCTGCACTCTGCTGGCCAGTACAGTCCCATTTGAACAGCAGTTGATTAACAAACACGAAGAAAGCATCAAATCTTGGCTTGAATCCGCCAGTGACAACTTTGCACCCATTAAGAAAGTCAATTTAGCCAGACCCCATGATGGCCAACGTTGGTTCTCCGATGACCTGAAACTTAAGAAACTTGCCCTACGTCAAGCTGAACGCAACTGGAGATGCAATTACTCCCCAGACAAAAAAGATATATTTCTAAATCATCTTAAACAATATAAAAATGCCATCTTACAAACCAAGGCCACCTATTTTTCCAACAAGATATTGAGTTTATCTAACAAATCTAAAGAAATCTTTGCTATTGTGGCTGAACTATCCAAGCCAGACAGAGTCACAGCAAAACCCACCCCCACTCAAGCACTATGTGACTCTCTTAATACCTACTTTATTGAAAAAATTGCTACCATTAAGTCTAGCATACCTTCTAATTCCCCTTCTACTGCCCAACCATCTACGTTCAGGAACCCCCACTTGCTGGAACAGATTTCTCCCATCACCAGGGTAGCCTTCTCAAGCCTTCAAAGGAAGGTGAGATCTGGCTCCCCTACTGACTGTTGCCCTCCGTACATATTGAGGGAAGCCTTCCTCACTTGCCTGTATCGTCCTCTGGCGCTTCTGAACAACTCCCTTAAGCAGGGCATTGTTCCCAATGTATTTAAAGAAGCGGAAATTGTCCCCATCTTAAAGAAAACAGGGGCAGACCCTTTAGCTCTGATGAACTACCGCCCCATTTCCCTCCTCCCATTTCTAGACAAGGTTCTGGAAGCCCATGTGGCAAGCTGTCTCAGCACCTTTATTGAACATTCTCACTACCTCGACCCCCACCAGGCGGGCTTCCGTCCAGCTCATTCCACAGAGGCAGTCATCCTCACGGTCCTAGACAAACTTAGAAAGGGGGCCGAAAAGGGCATTACTCAGGCCCTGGTACTCCTTGATCTCTCTGCAGCATTCGACACTGTCGACCATGAACTTCTGGCCAACCGTGTCAGCATAGCCGGGATCCAGGGTCCGGCCCTTAAGTGGCTATTATCCTTTCTGGAAGACCGCTCTAAAGCTGTACGCCTCGCCCACCTTTCCTCCCCCAAGGTTAAACTGACCTGTGGGGTGCCGCAGGGCTCTTCCCTCTCACTGCTTCTTTTCAACCTGTACATACAGCCCCTCATTCGCTCCCTTGGAGAAAGGAAGGTCTGCACCTTCAACTATTCCGACGACCTTCAATTGATATTTGATATCGATCAGTCAGCTTCTTTTGTCTCCAATTTCCAATCCACCTTGCGATTCATAAGCGACTGGATGAACAGCAACCATCTGAACCCGGATAAAATGGAGCTGATTCTAATCGGCGGGCCATCTAATCCCTGGAATTCCAACTTCTGGCCAACCGAACTGGGAAACCCCCCTCTTCCCTCGAGCTCAACCAAAAGTCTGGGCATCACTATCGACAGTAATCTTTCTATGAAAGCCCAGATTGGGACAGTGGTCTCTTCATGCTTCTTTCAACTTCGAAGGATCAGGAAGATCAGCAGACTCCTTACTACTGAAGCCCTGACCCAAGTGGTATTGGCCCTAGTCATCTCCCACATTGACTATGCCAAGTCACTCTACATGGGCATCCCTGCATATCAATTAAAACGATTACAACTGGTGCAAAACCAGGAGGCCAGACTAATTTACCACCAGCCCAAATGGCACCACGTTACCCTGTTAATGAAAAATTTACACTGGCTACCGGTAGCCGAACGCAGCGCTTATAAGCTGTGCTGCATCATCTTTAAAGCTCTTCATGACAACAGTCCGGAGTTTGTTTCCTCTCGGGTGCAGCGTTACGTCCCCTCTCGGGACCTTAGGTCTTCCCATCTGAATCTTCTTGTCATCGCACCCTTCAAACGCAACAAAATTTGGGGGACTAAGATTTACGGTCCTGGCCTCCCAATTCTGGAATTCTCTCCCTCTGGACATAAGATTACCGACCTCTTACGCCCAGCTCAGGAAACTCTTAAAGACCTGGCTGTTTCGCCAGGCTTATGATTAAGCCTCTCAAGCAGTAGTATTCCTCGGACCCCAGCGCCATGAAACCGTTTGGTGTACGTGCGCTTTACAAGATCCTTTAACATAACATTCCGGCATAGAGATCGTTGCCGTAGTCCAGTTAGCTGCTGATAAGGGAGTGCATGACTGTTTTTCTGGATTCGGGTGGGATCCATCTGAAAGTTTTTCGGAGTATCTGGAGGGTGTTGAAGCAGGCCAAGGATGCAGCGTTGATCTGGTGGTTCATCTTGAGCGTTGAGTCTAGTATGATGCCGAGGTTTCGTGCATGGTCTGTTGGGGGAGGGGGTTTCTGAGGGCAGGGGGCCACCAGGTGTCGTTCCAGGAGGATGGGGGTGGAGCCAAGGATGAGGTTTTCTCAAAGTTGAGTTTCAGGCAGGTCGACTTCATCCAGGTGGCGACAGCTTTCATTCCTTCTTGGAAGTTGTGCCTGGTGATGTTGGGTTTGTTGGTGAGGGAGAGGATGAGCTGGGTGTCATTGGCGCAGGAGACTATAGTAAACTCTGTGAGCATGCGGTACCTCCAATGTCTGATAGATTGTCCTGTATATGCAACATCCAACCAATTGTCCTGCCCGCTGTTTCGGCTAACCAGAGGTCACGTTGCTTAACTGAAGTTGCCGCTCATAGCGTGTTAGACCTGTCATCCTTAGGGTGGTCTTCCCCCAAAGTTTTTGCCTGCTTACTTCCTCTTTTTGCTGTATCTTTTTGTTGGCATTAGCACTTTAAGCACTTTACCACTGCTGGCCAGTTCTAAAGTGCATGTGCCTCTCCCCTAAACATGGTGACATTGGTGTATACCCAATTGGCACATTTAGTTTACTCATAAGTCCCTTGTAAAGTGGTATACCATGTACCCAGGGCCTCTAACCTAAACGCTACTAGTGGGCCTGCAGCACTAATTGTTCCACCCACACAAGTAGCCTTTCAAACTTGTCTCAGACCTGCCATTGCAAGGCTTGTGTGTGTGGTTTACTGCCACTTCAACTTGGCATTTAAAACCACTTGCCAAGCCTTAAACTCCTCTTTTATTATACATAAGTCAGTATCCTAAGGTAGTCCCTAGGTAGCCCTATGGGTGGGATGGCGTGTAAGTAAAAGGTAGGACATATATTGATAAGTTGTGCATGTCTTAGTAGTGACAAACAGTTGAATTCATTTTTCACTACTGTGAGGCCTACTCCTCTCATAGGCTAACATTGGGAATTCCTTAAAACACTTTAGAAAAGAGTAGCTGTGTCATGTTTCATATCTTTGGAATGATAATGATAAATCCTCTTTACTGTTAAAGTTGGATTTAACATTACTGTTTTAGAAATGCCACTTTTTAGAAAGTGGACATTTCTCTCCTCCTATTGCTCTGTGTGCCTTGCATCCTGTCTCTAATTCACGTCTAGGGTGGGTGATAGCTACACTGTGTGCATTCCTTCTAGACAGCCACAAAAACAGGAAAGGAGGGTGTGACAGGGAACTCATCTGCATTCTGACAGCTCTTCCTGGGCAGGAAGAGAGGGGGGCTGAATAGGCAGTGTTCTGTTTCTGACACAAAGGACTGATAACTCCCTTCTGATAGTTTAGAGCCAGGGCTGGGAAGAAAGGGGGAGCTGTGCACTTCAAGGGTCTGCTTTGATGTCACCTCCACTTCAAAGACACAACTGAGCATAAGTACTGGGCCTCTGACTCTACCAGGACAGTATGCTACTAGACTTGTGAAGAACTCTGCCAGGAGTAAAGACTGCTGCGCTACAAGGAATGCCAATCTGCAAGAACTGCTTTTCTGCTTTGCTGTGTTGCCCTGCTGCTTACTGATTTCTGCCCTGCTGGGGACAAGGATTGGACCAATCTCACTTGAACCCAGAGTGACTCCAAGGGCTTCCTGGCTTGCCCCCTAGTTTGAAGTCTCAGGGCCATCAAAGACTTCGTACAATGCTGCAATAGCCATCTGTGAGTCCTGCCCTGCCAAGTGATGCCAATCCAGACCTCGGCTCTTTAAAGTGGTCTTCTTCTGCACAGAACCATCCAAATCGATGCAGTGACGACTGTGAGCCGATCGGAACAGATGCATTGCCCTCTGACGCCAACACAGGAGCCGATCTGCGACATCGCTTCGATGGACTGCACAGCTCAACAATGACAAACAGTGGAGCTCGACGAAGATGCATTGTCTGCATCATAAGGGGTCGTCAACGAAGCATTTATCGCCTGCACAGATCGGAACCGACGGATCGAGTCTTCGATGTTGATGCTTGCTCCATCCAGGGTACTTTTTCAGTAAGACCTGCGAGAGTCCTGTAGTCGACCTGTCCTCCATTGCGGTCGGTCTGATCTTTGGATTTACCCTGGTCCAGCACGTCCTCAAGTAACCCCTAAGCGCTATTTGCTTCTAAGCACTACTTTCAGATTTATTCTTTAAAAATTCATAACTCCGGTTCTACCTATAGGATTTTTGTCGTTTTGGTCTTGTTTTACTCATAAAAATATAATCTATTTTTCTAAACATGGTTGGAATATTTTTGTGGTGTTTTCATTGTGTTACTGTGTGTGTGTTGGTGTGTTGCACAAATACTTTACACATTGCCTCTAAGTTAAGCCTGACTGCTCTGTGCCAAGCTACCAGAGGGTGAGCACAGGATATCTTTCAGTGTATATCTAGTTTACCGTGACCAGAGTGGTGGTTCCTGCTTGGACAAGGTGCAGACATCTGCCAATCAGAAACCCAGTTTTTAACACAGCACAATTGATCAACCAAACAATGAGTTTACCTCAGTTGCAGCATGCTGCTTAGTTTTTGCCGCTCACAACGTGATCAATCAACCAAACTGCCTAGTGAAGTAGTGAAATCTTTCCTTTTCCAGAATGGCGGCATGTTGCGTGACCTGGGGTCACGTTCCTACACGTGCATAGTCGTAACTGGAGTGCCTTAATGACCCACAGTGATGAAGATTACATTGTGTTGTGATTCCAACGTATGGAGTAATGTAACTGGAATGCAGTAATGGCCTGCAGCGATGAAGATTACGTTGTGGTGCACTGGCTAATAATGGTAAACTGTTGTCAACTTGAAATAATTTCTTATTAATTAACGATTAACTCCGCTCACCTACTATCTTGTAGAAGACTCTGTAAATCATCATGCACCTCCGCTACTCTTGCATTTTTTCTGAAAATGAGTACAGAGCTCTAGTCTTCCGTGTTCATACTGCCCATCATGCGATAGTGCTTCTGGGGCTGATAAACATACCGATAACCATTCCTCCTTTTCTCCTCATCGCCACTTCTGTAAAAATTAATCTGGACACGTCTGTAATAATACAGGATAGGTTTATTTCAGCCCCAGGTGCCATAAAACAATCTGACGACCGTCTTCCTTCACGACCGTTCCTTCTCCTCATCCTAGAATACTGTCCCCACATTCCATTCTACATTCTATCCTAACATTCCAACATAAACATAAAAGATTTACAATAGAGCACAATAACAATACTTTACCCCATTACCACACTGGTAACACTTCAACATAACAAGGGATCTGCAGAGCAAATTATAACCATCATCTAATAACAATCATATTTTTTGTACCTGTCTCTCTCACCTCCTCCTCCATTGCATGCTAGGTGCTGCGACCAAAGTTAAGAGCAACTTTCTAGTCACAAATGCACAACACAAAACCCTCCTCACATAGTAATACAAATGCAACTGTCTGCCAACCAGACACGGTTTATCATGCTGTCTGTCCAAAAATATGCTTCAACATCCCACAATGGGATGGAATCAGAAACGGAATCAGAGTCAAGGCCCTGCTGTGGCTATCTTCTTTCTTACAGAACTGCACTTTCCAGGTGGCTCTAAAATCTTTTTAATCCAAGTATTTTCTGCTGCAGCAGGGGGTGCCCTAGGGCTCAGCATTGAGCCCTACTTTAATCAATCTCTATATGCGCCCCTAACTGATATCCTCGAGCATTATGGCTTCAACATCGTGCCATACACCGATGATATTCAGCTTATTATCACTGTGGCTCAGGAAGAAGAAAATACGGTGGTTCTGTTAAGATCCTGCTTGTCAGAGCTGGCTGAGTGGATGGACTACAGCTGTCTTAGACTAAACGCCAGAAAAACAGGGTCCTTATCCAAGGGCAGCAACCATCAATTTGATCCTCTCTGCCTGGTGGCCAGATTCACTTGGGCCACTATCCGACCCTAAGTCTAAAGTTAAGAATCTCGGCATTTGTTGTGATGTAAGTGTCTCGTTTGATAGTCAGATCACCAGACTAGCGGGCAAATGTTTTGGATCCTGAAAACCTTAAAAAAGATCCTGGAGGGCTTGGCCAAGCAAGATGGCTGAGCCGACGTGAGCCGCATCAGCTCCGGACCCCCGAGGCTGTCCTACTCGCTTTCACTGACCTGCAGAGAGTCGAGCATGGCTCACAGCAGTGGGTCTTGTTGCGGTACTGACCCGCTGTGCAGCGACTGATCCTGGTGGCGATCCTGAGAAGGAGGAGCGGACCATCTGCCGCCGTGGGACTCGGGGCCGAAGCGTCCGCCATTTTACAGCGACGGGCGGCGCGGGCCGGAATCGGCGAGACCCTGGGCCCGCCATCTGCTCTCATTTCTGGCGCCTTGTAGCTACGGCCGCGGCCGCTCATCCCCGAGACTCCGACGCTGCGGGGGCCGCCTGATCAGCCCCTGTCTGCCCCTGCCCGCCCGCACCTCTACCGCGGCCCCGGGGGGACGGACGAGCGTCCGCGAAGTGCCTGGATCAGAGCCGGAACTGCGCCTGGAGATGCGCGCGACATCTGGGAGCCACCAAAGGACCTGAGATATGATGCGGGCTGATGATGAGAGATGCTGGGAGCGAGAGCACACATGAATGCCTGCAGTGTCTGGTGACTCCCTTGCACAGAGAGGTCTCCACGTGCTGCCCTGCCTGACATTAAAATGGCGCCCGCACCCTGACTAGACCCTGGGGGGTCCCTAATTCAACCCTGCCTGACCACAGGAGGTGAGTTAAGCTCTACACTCTCTCCCCCTGTCCCCCCCCTGTGGCTGGGTCGGTCGCAATTGATTACTTCGCCCATTGGGACAGCCTCCTCGCCCTAGATGCCTGACCTTAAGATGACCGCAAACACTCCTTGACTGCTGTCTCGCCTGGAATTACACGGAGTGCCTGCAGAGACTGAGGGGCCCCCGGGACTCCTTTCCACTACACAAACCGGTCCGAGCCCAGGTGTTCCTCGCCGCAAAAGCCCTTATGCCACCTAAGAAGACCGCAAACAAAGTCTCCCGTTACTTTACAGCCGCGGATAAGACCTCCACTTCAGACGAGTCGGGCCAGGCGCGAGCTATAGCGCTCACCAGGGAGGATCTGGTAGCCACACTACGCGATTTTAAAACCGACCTCTGTCAAGAACTGAAGAAAGACCTCCATGCTTCCATAGACCAATTGAAAGCCGACCTCACAGGTCAATTGTCCTCCCTGCGCCAGGATGTGGACATAGAAGTGGAGGAGCAGACACAGGCCCTCGACGCCCGCGCCCACAATCTACACGAAACCCAGTTGGCAACCCAGTTCCAACTGCAACAGCTGCTACTGAAGACGGAAGACTTGGAGAACAAGTCTCGGAGGGATAACATACGTATCCGAGACCTGGAGGAGGGCGCGGAGGGGCCCGACCTTGAGGCCTTTGTCGTGGGGCTCTTCACGGAACTGCTGGCTCCACGGCAATTAAAGATCAAGATCGACCGCGTCCACCGAGTTGGACCTTCGCACGCGGGCGAACGCAAACGAACAAGGGACATACTGGTGAAACTTCACTCCTTTCAAATGAAAGAGGCCATACTGGGAGCGGCGCAGAAAAAAGATGAGACCTCATTTCAAGGCTACAAATGCTCTCTTTTTCAGGACTTGGCGCCTGCTACCCTGGCACGGCGGCAATCTCTACGGCCGGTCACCTCCAAGCTCCGAGAAGATGCTATCAAATACCGGTGGACTTATCCTTTTGGTCTCCTCTTCGAATATCGGAACAAGTCCCATCATGAAACGGAGCTGAATGAGGGACTGCGGGTCCTCGGCCTCCCGGTACCAACGGACGGGGACGCTCCAGGTCCCTCTACCGGCGAGGACCGACCCAGACGAGAGACCCGATCATGGCAAACAGTTACAAAACACAGGTCGACGACCAAGTGACTCCCATGTTCAGCGCACTGAGTCTTCCTTCGAGTGGAGACTTGAGGTTCCTATCTCACACTTTCGTGTAAAACCCCCGGGGGGGACTGCGTGGATCCAACGAGGCGATAGGAGAAGCGTGCCAATCTTCCACTCCGCGCTGCAGAGGAATGCTCGTCATCCACAGACTTTACAAGTACTCTCTCTGACACAGAAGCATGGCAGCCGGGGTACGGGCCTTGACCGTACTGCCCAAGTTAATGTTTTGCTTCTTTATGAAGCTTCCTGCCGAGAGCCTGTTAGCGTCTTGGCTTTTTCCTTTGGGGTTGTTGGGGAATGGGCCTGGGGGAGGGATGATCCTGGTTTTGGTGAGTGGGGGTCATGGTCCTTCCGGTCACATGGGGAAGCATGGGTCACGCTTGCGCTAGCACCATTCTCAGGCTGGGGTGGTTCTCTACAGGAGTGCATTGAGAGCGGCAGAGACGATAAGCTTTCTATATGGTCTCCATAGCATCCTGGAATGTTAAAGGTCTTAATTTGCCGCAAAAACAGCAACAAATTTGGAAATATATCACTGACCGTCAATTCGAGGTAGTGGCGCTTCAGGACATGCACTTGAAACGATCGGAGAACGGACGACTCCGTCACAGAGCATATCCATTAATTTACCAATCATCGGCCAGCACTAAACACAACGGAGTCGCTCTGCTTTTCCGGTCCTCAACTAAATTCCAGCCCGAAGCCGTTAAAACTGACCGGGGGGCACCACTCCAGGCGGGGTGCGGGGAGAGGACAGCCTCCCCCCTGGCCTCTACCCAGTCTAAGGGTACAGACCCTATGCTGGGATCCCAGTTGCAGGATAGAACCCCTGAACTGGTAGGCGAATTGTGCAGGACACCTGCCACAGGTGCCCTGAGAATTCTGGAAGGGGGTACCGCTCCTGATGGGAGGGGGCAGTGCTCTGGAAGGGGGTGCAGAGGGAGGGAGTCCTCGCCTCTGACCCCGGTTCAACTGGAGGGTTTAGACCCTAGATTGGAGGACCAGGTTCAGGGTGTCCCCCCTGACCTGGGCGCCCAGTTGCAGGATAGAACCCCTGAACTGGTGGGCGATTTGTGCAGGACACCTGCCACAGGTGCCCTGGCAATTCTGGAAGGGGGTACCACTCCAGGTGGGAGGGTACAGAGCCCCAACGAGGAGGAGGAGGACCGGGTGTGGGAAAGCCCCTCCCAGTCTCCAGTCCAGCCACCAGGTACAGACCTGGGGCTGGTGGGTCAGTGTCAGGATGTCATACCTGACCTGACAGGAGGGAGAGTGGACAAAGGGTGCCAAGCACCTGGGGCTACTGCCCCCCGCTCTCTGACGCCAGAGAGGTTTGAGAGCCCTGAGAGGCATAAGGCCTGGGTCTCATCCCTGACCACTGTCAGTGGCCACTGTGGCTTGCTGTCTGTCTGTTGGGACACACCTGTGAGCAAGTTAAGGTTAGGTGCTGCACAGGTGGTGTCCACAGGTGAGGAGAAGGGTTCCCCATGGATTAGCTTGGTGGGCCCTGAGAGTATGGACAGAGGGATTCCAATAGGTTCAGATTGGCGTAGAACTGGAGTATACCCCTGCTGTTGTGGGCCAGGGTCCAGGTTCTATCGCCCAAAGCAGGGAAGCCCATCAAGGTAGTGATTGGTCTACCCTGCGTTTTTGGCTGGAAGGGGGTTGTGTTGGACTTGGCCCTTTTTGCAGGGTCATCCCTGAACTTTTTGCCTTCCTCCTGTACTTTTTCTGACCTGTTTTTGTTGGTTTTATGACTCTGGGCACTTTACTACTGCTGATCAGTGCTAAAGTGCATATGCTCTCTGTTATAAATTGGTGTATGGATTAGTGATTCCATGATTGGTTGGTTTGGTTTATTTGTCAGACCCTAGTACAGTGCACTGAGTGTGCCCAGGACTTGTAAACCAAATGCTGCTGGTGGCCTTGCAGCACTGGTTGTGCCACCCACAGAAGCAGCCTGTAAAAGTGTGTCTCAGGTCTGCCATTGCAGAGCCTGTGTGCAGTCTGGTACTGCCATGTTGACTGGGCAAGTGCATACACTTGCCAGTCCCTAAACCTTCCCTTTTCTTCATATCAGACACCCCTATGGTAGGCCCAAGGGCAGGGTGCATTGTAAGTATAAGGTAGGACATGCCCTGGTGTGTGTGGCATGTCCTAGTAGTGAATTACAGCCATTTTCGTTTTTCACTATTGCAAGGCTACCTGTTCCCCATAGGCCAGAATGGGCAGTTTGATTATTACATCTTACAATCCTAACTGACCCAGGGAACATGGTAGAAAAACGAATTTAGTATGCCTGAACTCAGAATGATAAAATACATCTTTTAGTGAAGTTGGTTTTAACATTCTGTGTTTGAAAATACCACTTTTAGAAAGTAGGTATTTTCTTGCCTAACTATCCAAGCCTGCCTCTGCTAGGTTGTGTATTCCTTGTCTGGGTTTGTGAGTGACAGGGGCTGGAGGATTCCAGGAGACAGGGTGAGTCAGCACAGGGCTGAATAGAGAGATCTGCATGGAGATGGGTGGGAGGAGTTGCACCTGGGACCTGAATAGGGCTGTGCCTTCCCTCCACAATGTTGGCTCCACCTCCTGTGGTGCGTCTGATGTCCCTGGCCTACACTGTGAAAGGAAAGAAGGAGTCTTGTCAACAAAGTGCTCCAGGACTGACCAGAACTGGTTTGGACTAGGCAAAGGCCTCTCTACCTTCAGAGAACAAAGGGAAAATGAGTATAAAGAGGGGACCCAAACCCCAGAACTTTAGATCAGATCACTTTGGGAAACAAGAAGAAACCTTTGCTGAGGAGAGGAACCAGAGAAACTGAGGAGGAGACTATCCCTATGCTGAGTGCTGTTTGGGGGATTGGCCTGCAGTGGTTGCCTGACTGCCAAAGAAAGGAGAAAGGAACTTTGTGTGTACTTTCATCAACTTGTAAAAGATCTCCAAGGGCTTCAGAGAAGAGCTTGCCTCCTGCTGAAGTCTCAGGGACAACAGACTTCACCAACCAGCTCCCCAAGAGTCTTTCTGGAAAGTGCCTGCTGCTGTGCTGGACTTTCTGAGGGACTGCGTGTTGCAAGGAGCTGGAAGCGCGACTCACGAAGAAGAAGCGTCGCCGCCGCAGCCGAAGCGCCTCGCATCGCCGAAGAAGAGGATCGACGTCGCACCAGATGCCGCCGCATCAACGGAGAAGTGTGTTGCCGCCGCTGCCGCTGTCGCATCGTTGCCGAAGCGCCTCGCATCGCCAGAGAAGAGGATCGACGTTACATCAGACGCCGCCGCATCACCGGGAAGCGTGTCGCAGGGCCTGTTGCGGCTCAGAAGAATCGTTGAGTCGCCGCACCGCTGTCGCATCGTTGCCGAAGCGCCTCGCATCGCCGGAGAAGAAAATCGACGGCGCATCAGACGCCGCCGCATCACCGGGAAGCGTGTCGCAGGGCCTTTCATGGCTCAGAAGAATCGTTGAGTCGCCGCACCGCTGTCGCATCGTTGCCGAAGCGCCTCGCATCGCCGGAGAAGAGGATCGACGTCGCATCAGACGCTGCCGCATCACCGGGAATCGTGTTGCAGGGCCTGTCGCGGCTCAGAAGAATTGTTGAGTTGCCGCACGGCTGTCGCATCATTGCCGAAGCGCCTCGCATCGCCGTCGCATCAGACGCCGCTGCATCACCGGGAAGCGTGTCGCAGGGCCTGTCGCGGCTCAGAAGAATCGTTGAGTCGCTGCACGGCTTTCTAGAAAGTGCCTGCTGCTGTGCTAGACTTTCTGAGGGACTGCGTGTCGCAAGGAGCTGGAAGCGTAACTCACGAAGAAGAAGCGTCGCCGCCGCAGCCGAAGCGCCTCGCATCGCAGAAGAAGAGGATCGACGTCGCACCAGACGGCGCCGCATCAACGGAGAAGAGTGTCGCCGCCGCTGCCGCTGTCGCATCGTTGCCGAAGCGCCTCGTATCGCCGGAGAAGAGGATCAACGTCACATCAGACGCCGCCGCATCACCGGGAAGCATGTCGCAGGGCCTGTCGTGGCTCAGAAGAATCATTGAGTCGCCGCACCGCTGTCGCATCGTTGCCGAAGCGCCTCGCATCGCCGGAGAAGAGGATCGACGTCGCATCAGACGCCGCCGCATCACCCGGAAGCGTGTCGCAGGGCCTGTCATGGCTCAGAAGTATCGTTGAGCCGCCGCACGGCTGTCGCATCGTTGCCGAAGCGCCTCGCATCGCCGGAGAAGAGGATCGATGTCGCATCAGATGCCGCCGCATCACCGGGAAGCGTGTCGCAGGGCCTGTCGCGTCTCGGAAGAATCGTTGAGTCGCCGCACGGCCATCGGGCGTGCATGCATCGTGTTGCATCAAGAAGAAGACGCCATATTTGTTTCATTACACCGGATCTTAATCGCATCACGGCGTTGCTGGTCGCATTGCCACGAAAGCGCAGTAAGAAACCGACGCATCACCTCCCCACGCCGAGAAGAACCGACGCATCCCCTACGCATCAGTAGGGACCCGACGCATCACCGTTCTTGCGTGTAAGGAACCGACGCATCACCTTCCCTGCAACACTTTCGTTGTATAGCATTACGTATCTTAAGGTACATTGAACTCAAAGTGTCGCATTTACCATCTTAAGAGAACTGAGCTAATTCTACCATTTTTGAAGTACAGTATTGTGGATTTTTGTCGTTTGTGGTCTTGTGTTAAATCTATATAAAAGATACTTATTTTTAATATACAACTGGTGTGGTGTCCATCTGTAGTGTTGTCACTTGATTACTGTATGTGTTCACAAATGCTTTACACACTGCCTCTGAGATAAGCCTGTCTGCTCGTGCCAAGCTACCAAGGGGTGAGCAGGGGTTATTTTAGGAGTGTATCCCCCTTACCCTGACTAGACGCAAGGGTCCCTATTTGGACAAAGGTACCTACCTCTGCCAACTAGAGACCCTCAAATCTAACAAACGCCTTCACCGGAGTCCACTTTTTATTACTGCTAACCACGTTACGTGATGGTCACTACGTGCCATCCTATTAAAATCAGGCACATTTTCTCCTACACCAACACCTTAGCTGGAGTCTGCTCTTTCTTTCTACGGCCCACATTGCATATTAAACGTCCAGTCATAAGGCATCGTTCATAACCTGACCACCAATACACATTTTTAATTCTCTACTTAGTCTTTGATATACCTAAATGTCTTTCATGACATAATACTAATAGACTTTTCCTTAAAATTTCAGGAGGTACACATTTCTCACAACTTAGCAATAAACCCTTTTTTTCACTCAGTTCATTTTGCACTTCCCAAAATACACATTCATCCTTACTTAGTTTCCTCTTCTCCGGCCATCCCTCTTTCACAAATCTCAGAATCCTTTGCACAATAAGTCTTTGTTCACTTGTTCTTTCCATTTATTGATAATAATGTCTTCCATACCCTCTTCAAATATTTCCGCTTCACATTCTTCTTCCAAGAATTGTTCACCCATTTCATCAGAAGGTAAAGACATTTGACTTAGAAGATCTACGACTCTGTTCTTAACACCAGGTATATATAGTTTATCTTAATTGAAGTCCAACAATTTGATGGACATTTACATTAACCTGGGTGATGATTTCTGCAAGCCCATAGTAGTGAGAACTTTTGTCAATGGTTTGTGTTCAGCTCTTATGAGTACATGATAACCCCACTTGTATTGACGAAAATAGTTGAGACCCCACATACATGCTAAAGTCTCCCTTTCTATAACTGAATATTTCTCTTACACAGGAGACAACATCCACAAAGCAAATGCTACTACTCATTCAGTTTTATTTTCTTCATATTGAGATAGTACTGCTCCTAGACCTTTTTTACTTGCATCAGTCGTGATACAAATCTTGCATGTAGGATCAAACCCCTTCAAAAAACGGTACAGTGCAGATTTCTGCTTTAAGTTTTGCAAATTCATTCTGACACTCTGCAGACCACACAAACTTCACCCTTTTTTGAGCAAGTTATGAATGGCATATATTTTTCTGAAAAATTCGAACACATTTCGAATAAAATTTTGCTAAGCCCAGGAACTCTCTTACATCATCCTTATATATGGGAGCCGGAGCATTCCGAATAGCATCCAACATCATTTGCTTGGGTTTAATGCCTTTACTGCTGGTATTGTGTTACAAATAAGTTACTTCTTCCTTGGCAAAGCTACATTACCATAATCCACTGTGAGTCCCTTGCCCTCTAAAGTTCTCAACACTTGTCTCAATTTATCATCATGCTCCACTCTGGTGTTACCCATAATCAGTATATCATCCTGAAAATATATTACTTTATCGATTCCCTCAAACAGGTTACTCATTAGTCTTTGAAACATTGCAGCAGCCGATGCCAGCCCAAAGTGTACCCTCAAAAACTGGAGACATAGTAGGGGTGTAATGAATGTTGTCAGCGTTCTACAATCAGGATGTGATGGCACCAGATGATAGTCTTTTCAATCTAATGTAGAAAACCAGTGTACCATCTTTTGTGTTAGCAAATGTTTTACTAATTCTTGGTAATGGACTCTGAGCAACAAGTATATTCTTGTTAAATTTTCTCAGTTCCCCGCATAATCTGACTTTACCATTGGACCGTCTCACCACCACTAGTGGAGATACTGTTGTGTCGTAGTAAGGAGATCCAGTAGACATAGATAGGTTACAGATGAATAAGTTTATTGTTCTTAGATGTTAAGTAGGTTTTCCAGTTAAGATGTAAATAAGGCCCCACCAGGAGCAGTCTCTCTGCTGCTCAGCCCAGGATCCAACTGACATTCTGCCTCACAGCAGTTCACACATTCCAATGACATCACCATCCACACCAACATTCTACCCATACCATTCACACTGGCTGAGCAGCAGAGGCAGAGAAACAGGGAAGGTGCAAAGAATAAAACCTTAGATATAACACACCTTCCCCCTTTATATAATAGATGTAAGCATATCAAGTATAAAGAAACTTGTACGAGAAAATGTCGCAAAATGCAAGAAGAAAACAGCATTACATAAGAAACGCAAAAGACTAAAGTATGAGTAAAAACTTGCATAATAAGACATCGCAAATGCAAAAATGCATACAGCATTTAAAGAAAAGAAAGTTGCATAAGATGTCGCAAATGCAAAAATGCTAACAGCATTTAGTGAAATACACAGGCACTTAAATTGCGACAATACAAAAATGCTGAAACATACAAAGAGAAAATGAAAAACAAGAAAGAGAAGACACACATCTCCTTCCTTAGCAGAGCAAAATTGAAACCAGAAAATTTCAAAAAGAAGGAAACTGTCCAAAAACGCAAAAGGAGAAAGAGACATACATAAATAAGAAAGAAGTATACCACGAAAACAAACGAAGAAAGAGTGCACCAAAGTTACCACCACAATCACACCAGCTGGCCAGACTGGCGAAGAAAATGGGAAACACGGAACACAGCAAAAGGAAGAAGAAAGGACAAAGACTTACAACCAACCAAAAGTAAGCAACGAGTAGCTTACACCCAACCAGAAAGTAAGCAAGGGGTGGCTAACACCCAAAAAGAAAGCAAGCAACAGGTGACTGACACCCAAACAGAAAGCTAGCAACGGGTGGCATGCACCCAACCAGAAAGCAAGTAACGGGTGGCTTGCACCCAACCAGAAAGCAAGTAACAGGTGGCTTATATCCGACCAGAAAGCAAGTAACAGGTGTCTTACATCCAACCAGAAAGCAAGTAACGGGTGGCTTACACCCAACCAGAAAGCAAGCAACGGGTGAATACACTGCTAAACCAAGCTAGTGAATCCCCAAACAGCAAAGAAAGTAAGAACGATCTGGGTGGACTGCACCCCACCGAAAATCAAAAGTGCAGTTACACCTCCAGTTAGACCACGCAAGAAAATAAATGCAAATGCAGACGCAACAACTTGCACACCAGAGCAAGAGAGTGCGCTGTAAAAAGAAACCATATGAAGAAGCAAAGGATAAAAAGAAAATGCTCAACATAGAAGTAGTGAAAAAAAAAGTATAAAACCTGCATGCCAAGGAAGAAATGCATTAACAGCACAGTAGCATGTAAATGGCAATATGGTAAAAAGTACATAATATGATTAAATTAAGGCAGGAATGTCAGAAATGTAATGGCAGTATTATACGAAACAAATGAGCATCAATACAATTGTATAAAAAGAGAAACATTAAATAACATAAGTGAAAAGGCAAGAAATAATGATAGAAAGAAAATGCAGGCATGAGTAGAAACATAGACAATGCATAATAGTAAAACGCCGTAGTAATGGGAGCCAAAAATGAGACAGCAAATCACAATGCTTAAGTGCCAGGACAACCTGAAGTTCAGCACTTAAGGTGAAGCAACGAAGAAAACTGCAAAGCGTCTCTAATGTAAAGGCAGTAGGGCTGGAGACAGTAAAATAAATGTCCCCCAAAATACCTCGCACACATATGGCTCCACGGACGTCAAATAAAAATCAGCAGGGAAACTCCGGAAAGAAGCAGGAAAATAAGCACAAATACCTCACATAGTCAAAATAGAAATGCAGCAATGTATACTCCATAGCGTCTCAAGTTCAGAAGGGGCATGCATAGAAGAAGTAAATGCGCCCAAAACACTTAAGCCTCATCCGGCTCCACGAAAGTGTACACCAACATCTCAGGAAGAAATGCAGACTGGTGTTAAAGAAAACTGGAATCAAGATGGTGGTACGTAGGGAAGACGCACGCCGGATGGCTCAAGGCGCGCAAGTGTGTAAAAGTGTCTCAAACAGCGAAACTCCCAGGATTCCAGGATGGCAGATGAAAGAAAAAAGGACATGGGAGAGCGGACTCACAAAGGAAGGGAGCGAGTGCAGTGTCCATGAAGTCCTCGCGGGCATTTGAACAACGCACAAGAGCAACTGAAGAATCCTCATGGATGGCGCACGTTAGTAACAGTAAGTGTGCGCGCGCTGAGCCAGTAGATTTCAATGCCGCATGTTGACACCAGACTTGTAAATTCGCCAATAAAGATTGAAAAATAAACCCGGCCTGGCTTGAAAAGAATAGGAACACCTCTCTCTCGCTCCTGAGCCAGTGACAGCACATAAGAGACCAAATCCGTAAGAAGTGTGCTGGAGAGAAAAGTTCCTAAAATAAACCACATGTCAGATCAAAGGCGAGTGCACCGGGTAAAATGGCACAAGGCTCAAGTCAAAATTCATGTGAGGTGCAAGGCGTACAGCACATAAGGTAAGTCTGCCATCCCATCAGAACTCGCTGCTGCAATTGTTGTAAAAACGCGGCTACACTTACTGTAAAAGGTTTGCCTCTTGACTTGTAGTGGATGCAGAAGTAGTAGGCAGCATACACCCTGTCAATGGCAGCAGGTTGTAAATGGCAGCAGAAAACATGCAGCAGGAAACAGGCAGCAGGAAACATGCATCAGGAAACATACACCCTGTCAATGGCAGCGGAGTGTCAAAGGCAGCTGGGAATAGACACCTTGAAAGAGGCAGCAGGAAACACACACCCAGTAAATGGCAGCAGGGTGTGAAAGGCAGCATGAAACAGGCAGCAAAAGTAATGCAGCTTACGCGTTGTCAATGGTAGCAGATGTCAAAGGCAGCAGGAACCATACACCATGACAATTGCAGCAGGAAACATACGCCCTGTCAATGGGCTGTCCTGTGAATCTGGACACTGGTGGGCGGGAGGACGTAAAATCCTTAGGTAGGTTCTTTTTTCAGGTAAAATCATGAATAAAAGTTCCTTATGAAGCTTGAAGTAAGTCCTCATGCGTAGTTTTGATCCAACTCGTCGCCAATTTATGTTGTGTCGTAGTAAGGAGATCCAATAGACGTAGATAGATTACAGATGAATAAGTTTATTGTTCTTAGATGTTAAGTAGGTTTTCCAGTTAAGATGTAAATAAGACCCCACCAGGAGCAGTCTCTCTGCTGCTCAACCCAGGATCCAACTGACACTCTGCCTCACAGCAATTCACACATTCCAATGACATCACCATCCACACCAACATTCTACCCATACCATTCACACTGGCTGAGCAGCAGAGGCAGAGAAACAGGGAAGGTGCAAGGAATAAAACTTTAGATATAACAGATACTCACTCTGCTGATTCAACTTGTTCAATTATCCCATTCTGAACTAGATTTTTTTTAATTCTTTTGAAACTTCCTCTCTGATGGAAAAAGGAATGTGTCTTACTTTATGTATTCATGGCTTGACTGTAGCTTTGAGTTTGATTTTATGATTAAAATCTTTCAAAAGCCCCACTCCTCCATAAAATACTTTTGGGGAATTCATCCAATGTTCCTTTTCCTAAATCATCATCATTTCTTACAGACAAAACTGGTTCTGGATTAATTAGGATCCAGTATTATTCCTAAGTCTCCCTGATCATACCACCCAAGTACAGGTGGACCTTTCTCAGAAACATATAATTTGCACACAGCCTTTCTCCTTTTAAATACAAATTCAAGGGTTCTGAACTCAATCAGGTCCATGTTCTCACTAGTATAAGCCTTAGCTTTCAAATCCAGTAATTCCAGATGATCTCCGAGTTCTTATGGACGATGGTAAAAGGTGATCCCGAGTCTGCAACCACTTTCACCACTACCCCACTAATGATCAATTCACAAACTGCTTTTTTTCTTTTCATATGTTCAACATTTAGAACATTGTGCTCAATACCAAAAACTCCATTTGCATCAGTATTTTCTTCTTGCTGATTGGAGCCTGACTGATCTTCCTCTTGGATATATTTTACTTCATTATCCATATTTCTCTTGCACACTCACATAATGTCCTATTATACTACACACTTTTGATTTATTGCAGGACATTTCTTATAAAAGGCCAGATGTTCTAAACTACTACAGCTATAACATTTCTTTGCATCAGTATTTTCTTCCACTTTCTTTTTTGAATCACCTTTACTGTTATTGTGTGTGACCTTTGTAGACTATTTACTTTAAATTTCTTTACTAAATTTGATTATATTAATTTTGTTAACTATCTTGTAACTCATCAACTACAGCCTTCACACACCTGCCTGTTAATCCTGCTTTCTTTACTAAAGCCAATACATCTTTCAACATAGCATCCCCATTTACCCACAGGTTATCCTGAATGTTGGGATTTCTGGCATGCATAATGATTTGGTCATGTATAAATTCTTCTTGTAATGCACCAAATGTACAAGTAATAGCCAAATGTTTAAGGGACGATACATATTCATCAACATTTTAAATTTTTCTCTGCTTGCGCTGAAAAAAATTGGATCTGTCAACAGCTACACACACTACTTGTGAAAAGTGTGCAGCTAGATCTTCTAAAACATGTGTGAAAACATCCCCAACTCCATCTTGCCTTTTCTTTTCACTTTGATTAAAAGTTTTCAAATTTCTTGGTCCTACACTATACAATAAAATTTTCTTTTTCTTCTCTACTGTAAAATCTTCCTCATCAAATGTCTCAATATAATTACAAAAATATTCCTTCCAGTCTTGCCATCTCATAGATGGTTCCCCTTTAGCAGGCAAAAATGCTTGCAGTGCAGTAAATTTAATGAGTTTAAAGCACACATAAAAGCTGTTATACCCAGGTGAGCTAGAAAAATGAAATCTTCCTTTAGAGTAAATTGTACCTTGCTCTTGGTAAATAAATTACTTCTGTAATAAATTGTACCTTGCTCTTGGTAAGTAAATTACTGCTGTAAGCTCTGGCAGCTTTTCAATAAACTATGTAATGCCCCAATAAAATCAATCAATCGATCAATCAATCAGGGGTTTATAAAGTGCAGCTACTCACCCGCAAGGGTCTCAAGGTGCTATGGGGGGGCGACTCCGTAGTGCGCTGGGGTCATCCAAAGAGCCAGGTCTTGAGGTCCTTCCTGAACTGGGGCAGTGTGGGGGTTTGCCGGAGGCGGAGGGGAAGGTCGTTCCAGGCCTTGGCTGCAAGGTAGTAAAAGGACTTCCCTCATGTTCTGGTCTTGTAGATGCATGGGATGGTGCCCAGAGAGAGGTCAGCTGATCGAAGGTGTCTCTTGGGTGCATGGAAGGAGAGGTGGTCATTGAGGTGTGCTGGTCCGATATTGTGTAGGGCCTTGTAAGCATGGGTAAGGAGCTTGAAGGCTTTTAATCTTTCGAGGGAGGGCCAGTAGAGATCGTGTAGGTGTTGGGTGATGTGGTGGTGGGGGATGTCTGGGATTAATCTGGCTGCGGCGTTCTGGACTGTCTGGAGCTTGTGAAGTAGTTTCTTGTTGATTCTGGGCGAATGACACCATGGGCGGCACCATCTCCGCTGAACTGACGGACCTACTTACTGGGCTGAACTGTACCCAGCATGTGACTGTCCCCACTCACGTTAAAGGTCACACTCTTGACGAAGTTTGGACATCCAACCTGACGGTCTATAATTTAATGATCTCCCCTTGCACCTGGCCGGACCACTATTTTATAAAATTCTCCCTCACCAACGTGTACTTAGCCAAACCTAACTTGAAGGTGAGCCGCATTTCAAGAAATTGGAGACGCTCCAACATTGGAGACTTCTGCACTCTGCTGGCCAGTACAGTCCCATTTGAACAGCAGTTGATTAACAAACACGAAGAAAGCATCAAATCTTGGCTTGAATCCGCCAGTGACAACTTTGCACCCATTAAGAAAGTCAATTTAGCCAGACCCCATGATGCCCAACGTTGGTTCTCCGATGACCTGAAACTTAAGAAACTTGCCCTACGTCAAGCTGAACGCAACTGGAGATGCAATTACTCCCCAGACAAAAAAGATATATTTCTAAATCATCTTAAACAATATAAAAATGCCATCTTACAAACCAAGGCCACCTATTTTTCCAACAAGATATTGAGTTTATCTAACAAATCTAAAGAAATCTTTGCTATTGTGGCTGAACTATCCAAGCCAGACAGAGTCACAGCAAAACCCACCCCCACTCAAGCACTATGTGACTCTCTTAATACCTACTTTATTGAAAAAATTGCTACCATTAAGTCTAGCATACCTTCTAATTCCCCTTCTACTGCCCAACTATCTACGTTCAGGAACCCCCACTTGCTGGAACAGATTTCTCCCATCACCAGGGTAGCCTTCTCTAGCCTTCAAAGGAAGGTGAGATCTGGCTCCCCTACTGACTGTTGCCCTCCGTACATATTGAGGGAAGCCTTCCTCACTTGCCTGTATCCTCCTCTGGCGCTTCTGAACAACTCCCTTAAGCAGGGCATTGTTCCCAATGTATTTAAAGAAGCGGAAATTGTCCCCATCTTAAAGAAAACAGGGGCAGACCCTTTAGCTCTGATGAACTACCGCCCCATTTCCCTCCTCCCATTTCTAGACAAGGTTCTGGAAGCCCATGTGGCAAGCTGTCTCAGCACCTTTATTGAACATTCTCACTACCTCGACCCCCACCAGGCGGGCTTCCGTCCAGCTCATTCCACAGAGGCAGTCATCCTCACGGTCCTAGACAAACTTAGAAAGGGGGCCGAAAAGGGCATTACTCAGGCCCTGGTACTCCTTGATCTCTCTGCAGCATTCGACACGGTCGACCATGAACTTCTGGCCAACCGTGTCAGCATCGCCGGAATCCAGGGTCCGGCCCTTAAGTGGCTATTATCCTTTCTGGAAGACCGCTCTAAAGCTGTATGCCTCGCCCACCTTTCCTCCCCCAAGGTTAAACTGACCTGTGGGGTGCTGCAGGGCTCTTCCCTCTCACTGCTTCTTTTCAACCTGTACATACAGCCCCTCATTCGCTCCCTTGGAGAAAGGAAGGTCTGCACCTTCAACTATTCCGACGACCTTCAATTGATATTTGATATTGATCAGTCAGCTTCTTTTGTCTCCAATTTCCAATCCACCTTGCGATTCATAAGCGACTGGATGAACAGCAACCATCTGAACCCGGATAAAATGGAGCTGATTCTAATCAGCGGGCCATCTAATCCCTGGAATTCCAACTTCTGGCCAACCGAACTGGGAAACCCCCCTCTTCCCTCGAGCTCAACCAAAAGTCTGGGCATCACTATCGACAGTGATCTTTCTATGAAAGCCCAGATTGGGACAGTGGTCTCTTCATGCTTCTTTCAACTTCGAAGGATCAGGAAGATCAGCAGACTCCTTACTACTGAAGCCCTGACCCAAGTGGTATTGGCCCTAGTCATCTCCCACATTGACTATGCCAAGTCACTCTACATGGGCATCCCTGCATATCAATTAAAACGATTACAACTGGTGCAAAACCAGGAGGCCAGACTAATTTACCACCAGCCCAAATGGCACCACGTTACCCTGTTAATGAAAAATTTACACTGGCTACCGGTAGCCGAACGCAGCGCTTATAAGCTGTGCTGCATCATCTTTAAAGCTCTTCATGGCAACAGTCCGGAGTTTGTTTCCTCTCGGGTTCAGCGTTACGTCCCCTCTCGGGACCTTAGGTCTTCCCATCTGAATCTTCTTGTCATCGCACCCTTCAAACGCAACAAAATTTGGGGGACTAAGATTTTCGGTCCTGGCCTCCCAATTCTGGAATTCTCTCCCTCTGGACATAAGATTACCGACCTCTTACGCCCAGCTCAGGAAACTCTTAAAGACCTGGCTGTTTCGCCAGGCTTATGATTAAGCCTCTCAAGCAGTAGTATTCCTCGGACCCCAGCGCCATGAAACCGTTTGGTGTACGTGCGCTTTACAAGATCCTTTAACATAACATTCCGGCATAGAGATCGTTGCCGTAGTCTAGTTAGCTGCTGATAAGGGAGTGCATGACTGTTTTTCTGGATTCGGGTGGGATCCATCTGAAAGTTTTTCGGAGTATGTGGAGGGTGTTGAAGCAGGCCAAGGATGCAGCGTTGATCTGGTGGTTCATCTTGAGCGTTGAGTCTAGTATGATGCCGAGGTTTCGTGCATGGTCTGTTGGGGGAGGGGGGTTTCTGAGGGCAGGGGGCTACCAGGTGTCGTCCCAGGAGGATGGGGGTGGAGCCAAGGATGAGGTTTTCTCAAAGTTGAGTTTCAGGCAGGTCGACTTCATCCAGGTGGCGACAGCTTTCATTCCTTCTTGGAAGTTGTGCCTGGTGATGTTGGGTTTGTTGGTGAGGGAGAGGATGAGCTGGGTGTCATTGGCGCAGGAGACTATAGTAAACTCTGTGAGCATGCGGTACCTCCAATGTCTGATAGATTGTCCTGTATATGCAACATCCAACCAATTGTCCTGCCCGCTGTTTCGGCTAACCAGAGGTCACGTTGCTAAACTGAAGTTGCTGCTCATAGCGTGTTAGACCTGTCATCCTTAGGGTGGTCTTCCCCCAAAGTTTTTGCCTGCTTACTTCCTCTTTTTGCTGTATCTTTTTGTTGGCATTAGCACTTTAAGCACTTTACCACTGCTGGCCAGTTCTAAAGTGCATGTGCCTCTCCCCTAAACATGGTGACATTGGTGTATACCCAATTGGCACATTTAGTTTACTCATAAGTCCCTTGTAAAGTGGTATACCATGTACCCAGGGCCTCTAACCTAAATGCTACTAGTGGGCCTGCAGCACTAATTGTTCCACCCACACAAGTAGCCTTTCAAACTTGTCTCAGACCTGCCATTGCAAGGCTTGTGTGTGTGGTTTACTGCCACTTCAACTTGGCATTTAAAACCATTTGCCACAGGGAGGAGGGAGGGGGGTTGTTGTTCTGGTTTTGTATTTTATTTGGTTTTTGTTTAGTTAAATAGATGGTTTTTAGTAACATTTTGGAAACTGGAATTATAGTACTGCCTTCGCACGGCACACAGCCATGCCCGGCCCCCGGGTTGTGAAGTTAAGAATTGAAATGTATATTGGGCTTCGCTCTGCCGGCTTTGAGTTGTAGGCAGTAAGCAGTGTTCATCGCTTGATTATTCCGTTAATAAAAATGATTGAACATAAAACCATTTGCCAAGCCTTAAACTCCTCTTTTATTATACATAAGTCAGTATCCTAAGGTAGTCCCTAGGTAGCCCTATGGGTGGGATGGCGTGTAAGTAAAAGGTAGGACATATATTGATAAGATGTGCATGTCTTAGTAGTGACAAACAGCTAAATTCATTTTTCACTACTGTGAGGCCTACTCCTCTCATAGGCTAACATTGGGAATTCCTTAAAACACTTTAGAAAAGAGTAGCTGTATCATGTTTCATATCTTTGGAATGATAATGATAAATCCTCTTTACTGGTAAAGTTGGATTTAACATTACTGTTTTAGAAATGCCACTTTTTAGAAAGTGGACATTTCTCTCCTCCTATTGCTCTGTGTGCCTTGCATCCTGTCTCTAATTCACGTCTGGGGTGGGTGATAGCTACACTGTGTGCATTCCTTCTAGACAGCCACAAACACAGGAAAGGAGGGTGTGACAGGGAACTCATCTGCATTCTGACAGCTCTTCCTGGGCAGGACGAGAGGGGGGGCTGAATAGGCAGTGTTCTGTTTCTGACACAAAGGACTGATAACTCCCTTCTGATAGTTTAGAGCCAGGGCTGGGAAGAAAGGGGGAGCTGTGCACTTCAAGGGTCTGCTTTGATGTCACCTCCACTTCAAAGACACAACTGAGCATAAGTACTGGGCCTCTGACTCTACCAGGACAGTATGCTACTAGACTTGTGAAGAACTCTGCCAGGAGTAAAGACTGCTGCGCTACAAGGAATGCCAATCTGCAAGAACTGCTTTTCTGCTTTGCTGTGTTGCCCTGCTGCTTACTGATTTCTGCCCTGCTGGGGACAAGGACTGGACCAATCTCACTTGAACCCAAAGTGACTCCAAGGGCTTCCTGGCTTGCCCCCTATTTTGAAGTCTCAGGGCAATCAAAGACTTCGTACAATGCTGCAATAGCCATCTGTGAGTCCTGCCCTGCCAAGTGATGCCAATCCAGACCTCGGCTCTTTAAAGTGGTCTTCTTCTGCACAGAACCATCCAAATCGATGCAGTGACGACTGTGAGCCGATCGGAACAGATGCATTGCCCTCTGACGCCAACACAGGAGCCGATCTGCGACATCGCTTCGATGGACTGCACAGCTCAACAATGACAAACAGTGGAGCTCGACGAAGATGCATTGTCTGCATCATAAGGGGTCGTCAACGAAGCATTTATCGCCTGCACAGATCGGAACCGACGGATCGAGTCTTCGATGTTGATGCTTGCTCCATCCAGGGTACTTTTTCAGTAAGACCTGCGAGAGTCCTGTAGTCGACCTGTCCTCCATTGCGGTCGGTCTGATCTTTGGATTTACCCTGGTCCAGCACGTCCTCAAGTAACCCCTAAGCGCTATTTGCTTCTAAGCACTACTTTCAGATTTATTCTTTAAAAATTCATAACTCCGGTTCTACCTATAGGATTTTTGTCGTTTTGGTCTTGTTTTACTCATAAAAATATAATCTATTTTTCTAAACATGGTTGGAATATTTTTGTGGTGTTTTTATTGTGTTACTGTGTGTGTGTTGGTGTGTTGCACAAATACTTTACACATTGCCTCTAAGTTAAGCCTGACTGCTCTGTGCCAAGCTACCAGAGGGTGAGCACAGGATATCTTTCAGTGTATATCTAGTTTACCGTGACCAGAGTGGTGGTTCCTGCTTGGACAAGGTGCAGACATCTGCCAATCAGAAACCCAGTTTTTAACACAGCACAATTGATCAACCAAACAATGAGTTTACCTCAGTTGCAGCATGCTGCTTAGTTTTTGCCGCTCACAACGTGATCAATCAACCAAACTGCCTAGTGAAGTAGTGAAATCTTTCCTTTTCCAGAATGGCGGCATGTTGCGTGACCTGGGGTCACGTTCCTACACGTGCATAGTCGTAACTGGAGTGCCTTAATGACCCACAGTGATGAAGATTACATTGTGTTGTGATTCCAACGTATGGAGTAATGTAACTGGAATGCAGTAATGGCCTGCAGCGATGAAGATTACGTTGTGGTGCACTGGCTAATAATGGTAAACTGTTGTCAACTTGAAATAATTTCTTATTAATTAACGATTAACTCCGCTCACCTACTATCTTGTAGAAGACTCTGTAAATCATCATGCACCTCCGCTACTCTTGCATTTTTTCTGAAAATGAGTACAGAGCTCTAGTCTTCCGTGTTCATACTGCCCATCATGCGATAGTGCTTCTGGGGCTGATAAACATACCGATAACCATTCCTCCTTTTCTCCTCATCGCCACTTCTGTAAAAATTAATCTGGACACGTCTGTAATAATACAGGATAGGTTTATTTCAGCCCCAGGTGCCATAAATCAATCTGACGACCGTCTTCCTTCACGACCGTTCCTTCTCCTCATCCTAGAATACTGTCCCCACATTCCATTCTACATTCTATCCTAACATTCCAACATAAACATAAAAGATTTACAATAGAGCACAATAACAATACTTTACCCCATTACCACACTGGTAACACTTCAACATAACAAGGGATCTGCAGAGCAAATTATAACCATCATCTAATAACAATCATATTTTTTGTACCTGTCTCTCTCACCTCCTCCTCCATTGCACTGCTAGGTGCTGCGACCAAAGTTAAGAGCAACTTTCTAGTCACAAATGCACAACACAAAACCCTCCTCACATAATAATACAAATGCAACTGTCTGCCAACCAGACATGGTTTAGCATGCTGTCTGTCCAAAAATATGCTTCAACATCCCACAATGGGATGGAATCAGAAACGGAATCAGAGTCAAGGCCCTGCTGTGGCTATCTTCTTTCTTACAGAACTGCACTTTCCAGGTGGCTCTAAAATCTTTTTAATCCAAGTATTTTCCGCTGCAGCAGGGGGTGCCCTAGGGCTCAGCATTGAGCCCTACTTTATTCAATCTCTATATGCGCCCCCTAACTGATATCCTCGAGCATTATGGCTTCAACATCGTGCCATACACCGATGATATTCAGCTTATTATCACTGTGGCTCAGGAAGAAGAAAATACGGTGGTTCTGTTAAGATCCTGCTTGTCAGAGCTGGCTGAGTGGATGGACTACAGCTGTCTTAGACTAAACGCCAGAAAAACAGGGGTCCTTATCCAAGGGCAGCAACCATCAATTTGATCCTCTCTGCCTGGTGGCCAGATTCACTTGGGCCACTATCCGACCCTAAGTCTAAAGTTAAGAATCTCGGCATTTGTTGTGATGTAAGTGTCTTGTTTGATAGTCAGATCACCAGACTAGCGGGCAAATGTTTTGGGATCCTGAAAACCTTAAAAAAGATCCTGGAGGGCTTGGCCAAGCAAGATGGCTGAGCCGACGTGAGCCGCTTCAGCTCCGGACCCCCGAGGCTGTCCTACTCGCTTTCACTGACCTGCAGAGAGTCGAGCATGGCTCACAGCAGTGGGTCTTGTTGCGGTACTGACCCGCTGTGCAGCGACTGATCCTGGTGGCGATCCTGAGAAGGAGGAGTGGACCATCTGCCGCCGTGGGACTCGGGGCCGAAGCGTCCGCCATTTTACAGCGACGGGCGGCGCGGGCCGGAATCGGCGAGACCCTGGGCCCGCCATCTGCTCTCATTTCTGGCGCATTGTAGCTACGGCCGCGGCTGCTCATCCCCGAGACTCCGACGCTGCGGGGGCCGCCTGATCAGCCCCTGTCTGCCCGTGCCCGCCCGCACCTCTACCGCGGCCCCGGGGGGACGGACGAGCGTCCGCGAAGTGCCTGGATCGGAGCCGGAACTGCGCCTGGAGATGCGCGCAACATCTGGGAGCCACCAAAGGACCTGAGATACGATGCGGGCTGATGATGAGAGATGCTGGGAGCGAGAGCACACATGAATGCCTGCAGTGTCTGGTGACTCCCTTGCACAGAGAGGTCTCCACGTGCTGCCCTGCCTGACATTAAAATGGCGCCCGCACCCTGACTAGACCCTGGGGGGTCCCTAATTCAACCCTGCCTGACCGCAGGAGGTGAGTGAAGCTCTACACTCTCTCCCCCTGTCCCCCCCCTGTGGCTGGGTCGGTCGCAATTGATTACTTCGCCCATGGGGACAGCCTCCTCGCCCTAGATGCCTGACCTTAAGATGACCGCAAACACTCCTTGACTGCTGTCTCGCCTGGAATTACACGGAGTGCCTGCAGAGACTGAGGGGCCCCCGGGACGCCTTTCCACTACACAAACCGGTCCGAGCACAGGTGTTCCTCGCCGCAAAGGCCCTTATGCCACCTAAGAAGACCGCAAACAAAGTCTCCCGTTACTTTACAGCCGCGGATAAGACCTCCACTTCAGACGAGTCGGGCCAGGCGCGAGCTATAGCGCTCACCAGGGAGGATCTGATAGCCACACTACGCGATTTTAAAACCGACCTCTGTCAAGAACTGAAGAAAGACCTCCATGCTTCCATAGACCAATTGAAAGCCGACCTCACAGGTCAATTGTCCTCCCTGCGCCAGGATGTGGACGCGGTGGGCTCCAGGGTGCTAGAAGTGGAGGAGCAGACACAGGCCCTCGACGCCCGCGCCCACAATCTACACGAAACCCAGTTGGCAACCCAGTTCCAACTGCAACAGCTGCTACTGAAGACGGAAGACTTGGAGAACAGGTCTTGGAGGGATAACATACGTATCCGAGACCTGGAGGAGGGCGCGGAGGGGCCCGACCTTGAGGCCTTTGTCGTGGGGCTCTTCACGGAACTGCTGGCTCCACGGCAATTAAAGATCAAGATCGACCGCGTCCACCGAGTTGGACGTTCGCACGCGGGCGAACGCCAACGAACAAGGGATATACTGGTGAAACTTCACTCCTTTCAAATGAAAGAGGCCATACTGGGAGCGGCGCAGAAAAAAGATGAGACCTCATTTCAAGGCTACAAATGCTCTCTTTTTCAGGACTTGGCGCCTGCTACCCTGGCACGGCGGCAATCTCTACGGCCGGTCACCTCCAAGCTCCGAGAAGATGCTATCAAATACCGGTGGACTTATCCTTTTGGTCTCCTCTTCGAATATCGGAACAAGTCCCATCATGAAACGGAGCTGAATGAGGGACTGCGGGTCCTCGGCCTCCCGGTACCAACGGACGGGGACGCTCCAGGTCCCTCTACCGGCGAGGACCGACCCAGACGAGAGACCCGATCATGGCAAACAGTTACAAAACACAGGTCGACGACCAAGTGACTCCCATGTTCAGCGCACTGAGTCTTCCTTCGAGTGGAGACTTGAGGTTCCTATCTCACACTTTCGTGTAAAACCCCCGGGGGGGACTGCGTGGATCCAACGAGGCGATAGGAGAAGCGTGCCAATATTCCACACCGCGCTGCAGAGGAATGCTCGTCATCCACAGACTTTATAAGTACTCTCTCTGACACAGAAGCATGGCAGCCGGGGTACGGGCCTTGACCGTACTGCCCAAGTTAATGTTTTGCTTCTTTATGAAGCTTCCTGCCGAGAGCCTGTTAGCGTCTTGGCTTTTTCCTTTGGGGTTGTTGGGGAATGGGCCTGGGGGGAGGGATGATCCTGGTGGTGGTGAGTGGGTGTCATGGTCCTTCCGGTCACATGGGGAAGCATGGGTCACGCTTGCGCTAGCACCACAGTTGTTCTCAGGCTGGGGTGGTTCTCTACAGGAGTGCATTGAGAGCGGCAGAGACGCTAAGCTTTCTAGATGGTCTCCATAGCATCCTGGAATGTTAAACGTCTTAATTTGCTGCAAAAACGGCAACAAATTTGGAAATATATCACTGACCGTCAATTCGAGGTAGTGACGCTCCAGGAGATTCACTTGAAACGATCGGAGAACGGACGACTCCGTCACAGAGCATATCCATTAATTTACCAATCATCGGCCAGCACTAAACACAACGGAGTCGCTCTGCTTTTCCGGTCCTCAACTAAATTCCAGCCCGAAGCCGTTAAAACCGACCGGGAGGGGAGGACTCTTATGGTGAAGGGGAGGTTGCGGGGCATCATGTGCACCTTTATTTCTTTGTACGCACCCAATACAGGTCAGGCAACTTATGTTTCTAACACACTAGATCTAATAGGTGGCTTCGCGGAGGCACGACACGCTAGACAGCTCTCACACTCATAGGTCGACCCCCACCTGCTTCCCTAAACAACTCAAGCAACATTTCCACACCCTAGGTCTCTTGGATGCATGGCGGACGCTCAATCCTGACTCCAGAGATTATACTTATTTTTCTCATGTACACCACACCTACTCTAGGATTGACCACATTTTCATCAACCAAACACTTCAGGGTTCCCTGCGAGCCGCCCAGATCCTGCCAATTTCAGTTTCGGACCACGGCCTCGTCTCTATTAGCTTAGCGTGGGAGGATCCCAAACCCGACACAGCCAGATGGTATTTTCCAGCCTCTCTTATTAGGGACAAATTTCTCAGGGAAGACCTGCGGTCGGCTATCACTGAGTTCTTCTTACTTAATGCCCCGGCAGACACATCCCCGCAAAATAACTGGGATGCTTTTAAAGCGGTCATGAGAGGTAAATGCATCCAACTTAACGCCGCCCTTAATAAGCAAAGAGCAAAGGAGCGCTTGGCTTTGGAGGCGGAACTGGAGGCCGCTGAAAAAGCGCACAAGGACCCGCCGACTCGGACGCTGCATAGACAGCTCACGGCCCTGAGGGGGAAGCTCAGAGCTATCTATCAAAATAGGGCCGAATACACGCTGCTTAAACTGAGACAGACGTCGTATTTGCAGGGGGATAAGGTTGGGACACTCCTTGCACGCCAGCTGCGAGAAAAGCAACAGCGTGAATATATAGGGGGTATTCTCGGCGCGGACGGGCGCCTCTCCCATGATGATAACAGTAAAGCTAACATTTTCGGGGCCTTTTATGGTGACCTCTCCCGAGGAGCCCCCTCTGACCCCGTCCTGCAACAGCAATACCTTGACTCATTAGACCTCCTCCGCCTAACACCCACATCGGCGGACACGTTAGATGCTCCCATGACAGCAGAGGAGGTCAGACAAGCCATTAATAAGCTTAAACCGCACAAGGCCCCTGGCACGGATGGCCTCACAGCACACTTTTATAAATGCTTTGCCTCCGAGCTGACTCCACACCTAACCTCCTTGTTTAATACTATTGTGTTAGAGGCCAGGGTTTCGCCCTCGATGGCCGGGGCGGTCATCTCTGTCATCCCCAAACCAGGGAAGGACCCTCAGCTCTGTGCCTCTTACCGGCCCATAGCCCCACTTAATCTAGATGCGAAGCTTTACTCTTCAATATTGGCTACCAGACTTGAACACTTGATGCCCACGCTTATCCACCCGGACCAGTCAGGCTTTATAAAGGGTCGGAAAACGCATGACAATATCCGACGCACGATACATCTTATAGAAAAGGTCTCAAAGTTCCGAATTCCCGCAATCTTGGTAGGGCTTGACGCCGAGAAGGCATTTGATAGGGTCGACTGGTCCTTCCACTTCCTCACCATGCAGAGACTCGGCTTTAGGGAAGGGTTCCTTAATATGGTCCGAGCCAACTACCATCTCCCGCAATCGCGAGTAGTGGTTAATGGTCACCAGTCTTTCCCCTTTGCCCTTGGCAGAGGCACGCGTCAAGGCTGCCCTCTTTCTCCCCTTCTATTTGCCCTTAGCATCGAACCCCTAGCTACTCGACTCCGTGACAACGAGGCAATAAGGGGCATACGTTTTGGAGGCACGGAGCATAAAGCTTCCTTCTTTGCAGACGATGTTCTGTTAACACTGACGGAGCCCTCCACTTCCCTCGGAGCGGTACAGGCGGACTTACGAAACTTTGAGCGGGTCTCTGGTTTCAAAGTGAACCTCTCTAAATCTTCCATATTAAATCTCACACTCTCAGATGCAGCTGTGGCGACATTACAGGGCCAAACAACGTTTCACTGGGCCAAACATTCCCTGCTCTATCTGGGTGTACATCTCACTCCTAAAATTGGCGACCTATACAGGGCAAACTTCCCTCCACTGGAATCGCAGCTTAAACGAGATCTTAAGAGATGGAAGCCACTATATATCTCTTGGCTGGGGCGGATTAATGCCGTCAAGATGGTAGTGCTGCCCCAGCTTTTATATCTCTTTCAGGCACTCCCCATAGCACTGGAGCGTGATTTCCTACCGCGCCTGCGATCCTTGATCATCAAATTTATCTGGCAGGGGGGAAGAGCTCGTCTCCCCTTTCACGTCCTGCGACGTCCTAGACACAGGGGTGGGTTGGCTCTCCCCGACTTCCATCTATACTACTAGGCAGCTCAATTGAGGGTAATTATGGAATGGATGGTGCGAGAATCTGAGAAACACTGGCTCCATGTGGATAAGGCGATTGTGGGGTGATCCATTTGGGATGTCCTCTGCAAGCCAAAAGCTGACAGACCGGCAAATGCTTACCTCAGCACGCCCACCTGTACTACACTCACGATATGGGACCAGGTTACGAAGCGGGAGGGCTGGACCACTTTCCCCTCGCCATACACTCCAATCCATTTCAACCCGGCCTTTCCACCAGCAATGAGCGAGGCTCCTTTTGATATTTGGCGGGAGGGGGGCTGCCTGAAACTGTCCGACTTGTTTCATAACTTTGACATCCGGACCTTTGACACCTGCAAAAGAGAATTCCTGGTTCCCCACAAGGAACACTTCCACTACCTGCAACTCAAGCACTGGGTTTCCCTCCCACACATACGGGATGCCGCTACGAGAGAGCTCACAGCGGTGGAACGGTTGGTACTCAAGGCGGGAAACATGAAGGGGGCGATCTCCTCACTCTACACCATGCTCCTCGATACCCTACACGCACCCCAAGCGCGCTATATGTCGTTTTGGGAACAGGTGTTGAATCGGGGGATCTCAGACGTCGAATGGAAACATTTATGGGGGGACATAGTTAAACCATTCACCTGCCTCCCCTTTCTCATCCTACAATTAATCAGACATTCTCAACAGCCCCAGAAGCCAGAGTCCTTTCTATGTGGTTAATTATTCGACGGGATAGAAGGGTGCGCCATGTGCTCCTGATCACTGCTTCTTCGTGTTGGAGTCAACAGGAAAATTGCACAGTAATTATGGGGAATTGCAGAACAGAGGCGGACTTCACGCATCAGACCGAAGCCTCAAAAACCCTGACGCCAACAAAAATACCGGTTGCATTGCAGCTACCGCGCAAAAATGTCAACCCTTTGCTGTACTGGATGTCCTCCTCCCGCGCAGCCCTTGGCTCTTCAGTCAGCCGTGCATTTGCAGCATATGTGCTGTGTAATGTCTAATGGTGCATATGGAGGATCGTTCCTGTGGGCTAGAGTGGCAAGTTCAGCTGACCTCTTTGGTTTGGTCATCTTCAAGTTACCAGTGCCTTCAAAGAATCGAGCCACACAAGTACCTTAATTCATATATTCATCCTTGCGGATCTTGGCTGTGTGTCTTCCCGTGTGCTCAGATCCCCTGTGATGCTATGTGTTTTAATGAAGCGCTCTATCACCGGTGAGGGTATCCTGAAAAGTAAAAATGCTTCCAGTCTCAGGAGGTCTTCCATAGTCTACACTTCCATGAAATGAAACCCTCCCAACCGTCCTGTTGTAGGTGAGACCTTCACTGCCACCTAGGCTCTTAACTGTAGGAAAACCATGCACGATGAACCTGAGGACCATAGCTTTTTTAAATTTGAGTTTATGCTTTTTATTTCGACAGTGATTAGCTTGAGTTTCCTCATTGTTGACTGTTTGGAGACCTCTTAATGTGGGGACTGACACACAAGAAACCAATGGGTACAGTTTACTAGGTGAATCCTCATCTTCACTGCATTTTTGGAAAAGCGCCTATGCATACAGTATGGGCCATTACTGATTTTCTTAGCCCAAACTGCTTTGTCCAGCCCGCTGTCGTGCAAAGATGTAGAGCGCTCATCTTCTTAATGACACACGTAAAGATTGCCTTCAGAGCACGGGGCACATGCCTCTTGAGGCCAACGCCATGGATTCTGTTGTGGACATTAATGGTGTAAGACATAGATGCTACCTTGTTGACAGCAGACCTGCTTTTGTTTTGCTCGCCCCTTTTCTTGCAGCAGATATTTTAAAGCAGAATGAATAACAGGAAGCAGCCGATAACTGAGGTAAAGCTCTATACCCACCTTACCCTGCACCACCCAGAGCTCACACAGCCTTATCACTTGGGGGGGGGGGGATCTATTGGGTTGGTTGTGCATTCATTTTGTCCTCTAAGTGAGCAGCACTGGTACAGGCCCTCAATGCTGAAGTGACACTGTGACTTGGAACTCTGTACAAAAAATGAGCAGCTCCTACAGTCTCCGTTAGCGAACGAGTGGCAGCACTGCAGCGCTTTATCAATGTTATCCAAAGCGCTATGCCATGCAGAGGGGCTATAATTCCAACAGATACAAACACACAGTTCAAGTGCTTCAAGTCATTGCTAAGTACAAGGGTAGACTCTGCCAACAACACCCTAATTCAAGTATGGACGGAGATGAGCCAAAGCCTTCTTGAGATATCCCTTTCCATCCATTCTGGAGCTCGAGCCAAGAACAAGACGCCACTGCAAGCAGTGCTGGGGAGTCAAGGAAGAAACGTGAAATTAACAGTTCACAACAGACAAGAGCTCGAGAACATACTGCTCAGGGCTTTTTGGATTTTGCGACTACTATATAATATAGCATTTCCGTTAATTATATCATTAATTTTTGGCTACCTTGTTAGGCTGTCTTGATGTACCCCAACATTGCATGTTAATACTTTCTGATGTTCATCAAAAATGTCTCTCTGTTTATTCTGATCATCGTTTTATAATGTTGTTGGTTATTCATTAAATATGTTGCACTTAATATTAATTAATATTTTATGTTAATGTCCATATAATAGAAATGATACTCTAATAAATTATTAAATGAGCAAAAAATTAAGTAGGAATTAGATTTTTGTACACAAATATCCATTTAGTAACACGAAATTACCAAAACGTTATGGAATAAAACATAGGACATATCTGTCCAGTTAGTAATTGAGTGGCAGAAATATCTTAATGGTATTTAGAATGAAGGTGACTTGAGCTTGGGGCGAATCTAGCGTAGCCACTACAACGAAGATATGGGGCCTATAAAAAGCCTTAATAGTCAACATGGGGACAGGATGAGTCAGTCCAGCAACATCACTGTGCCCCTGGTTGAGTTTCACAAAGTACTCACAATCGGTGTCCGCGATTCATGGTTCTTGCAACAACAAAGTTCTTAACCCTTTCGCTGCTAGGCCTTTCCCCCCTTGTGCTAAGCCTTTTTTTTGGCTATTTGGGGTAGTTCGCGCTTAGGCCCCTGTAACTTTTTGTCCACACAAGGTATCCATGCCAAATTTGCGTCCTTTTCTTCCAACATCATGGGGATTTTAGAGGTAGCCCGGGTTTGTGGATTTTTTTTTTTTTAAATAGGGAAAAAGCGCTGCAGAAGAAAGCGTCTGTTTTTTCCCTGCAAATGGTATCAACAAAGGGTTTGTGGTGCTGAAATCACCATATTCCCAGCTTTCAGGTAGAGGCAGACTTTTGTCAGAAAACTGGGAGAAAGCCTATTTTTGCTGCTTTTTGTGCTTTCAAACTCTTTCCAGTTAGTGGTAGAAATGGGTGTGAAAGCAATAATGGATCCCGGAAAGCTATACAATTCTGAAAAGTAGACACAATTCTGAATTCAGCAAGGGGTTATTTGTGTAGCTCCTTCAAGTTTTTTTTTTATAGAAACTAACAGTTGAAAATAAGACAAATTGAAAATGAGTTGAAAAAAACAGCCATTTGTACCAAGGTTTTCACCTGTAACTTCTTCTAAGTATGACAGATTTTTTAAAAGTAATATACCATTACATCCGCTGGACCCTTCTGGTTGTGGGGATATATAGGACTTGTAGATTTATCAAGAACTTAACCCCTTCGCTGCTTCTGTCGGCCAACGGTCGTCGCGAGCACTACCTCCGTAGTGCTGCGCACGTCCGTTGGCCGACGCGGCCCCGCCCACTCCGCTAAACCGCCGCACCGCGGCGGAATTGCCGCCGCGGTTAGGTGGTTAAGGAACCCAGAGACAATAACTAAGCTGCGTCTTGCTATGGGTTTTCATTGTGTACCGGGTATATAGAAATTCATTTGGTAAAATATAAAGAGTGAAAAGGACACCTATGTATTGCCGAAATGGGTACAAAATATAGAGTTTAGAAGCAGTAGCTATTTGCACATCTCCAAAATTGTGGGTAACCATACTAGCATGTGAATTATAGGAAATTTTTCAAAGTGACTTCTTTTTTACACATTGTCGCACATTTGGAAGGCAGAAATGCATAGAAAGTTAATAGGTAATAACAGTTGCTCTACAATTCTGTGTTCCCCTAAGACTCCTGATAAAAATGGTACCTCACTTGTGTGGATAGGCCTAGTACCCGTGACAGAAAACAGGCCAAAACGCAACGTGGACACACCACATTTTTTTGTTGTTGTTGATAATCAATTTTATTAGCATTTTGAAAGACAATCAAACAAAATGACAGCACACAGCTTACACGGTAAGTCAGAAGCCATCTCCAACAGACAGTAGAATCCACAATCACGGTAGGAGTATTCAAGCATGTCCCCCAGTTGAGAAACAGTACATTATTACATGGGAGAGCCAGTGCAAGTAGATTAAAACAGTAGATTCAACCATTTGCCCCAAACCTTATGGAACTTCGCTGGAGAGCCATGAGCCTCGAAGAGGGGTTTCTCCTGGGCCACACACCAGTCCACTCCCCGGCGCCACCTCCGCAGGGTAGGGGGGTTGGCATGAGCCCAGGCCGCCGCAATATACCGCTTGGCCACCGCGACCGCCGTACCCAGAAAGTGTTTGTCTGCCCTAGAGCCGTCCAAGCCATCAAAAATGCCCAGAAGAAGACGCAGGGGATCGTGGGGGACCTGCCAACCCAGGGTCTGCGTGAGCTCAGAATCCACCCCGGACCAGAATGGGGCAAGGCCTGGGCACAACCAGACCATGTGGTAAAAGTCAGCCAGAGCCCGGCCATATCGCGTGCAGTCCGGGGCGGGGCGCAGTCCCGCCCTGTGTAGGCGCTCGGGAGTAAGATAGGCCGTGTGAAGGTAATAGAGTTGAATGAGGCGGAGTTTGGAGGAGGCCGTAAGGGTTTTGGGAGCCATAAGGGCATCGCGCCAATCCGCCTCCTCTAGGGGGCCCAGCCATCCCTCCCAGCGGATCCGCAGCGAGTCTAAAGTGGTGAGGGCATTGTTCACTAGGGAGCGGTATATCCGCGACACTCCTCCTCTTCCCAAATTCCCCATCATGACCTGTGCTTCCAACGGGCTAAACTCGGGCAGTGACATACCTAATGGGATATGCACAGTGAGGGCGTGACGGAGCTGTAAGTACTTATAGAATTGGGAGGTGTGAAGGGTATAGCGCTGCTGTAGGTCGGGGTAGGCCCTGATGTGATCCCCCACCCACACATCCCCAAGGAGGGAGATCCCGACGTGATCCCACTGCCGGAAGCCTGAGAGGGTCGACGCCTCATGCAACCATGTGCCCTGCCACAGAGGTGTGTGTTGAGTGAGTCGCTTGTCCCAGCACGTGTATCGCAGGGCGGAGCGCCAGGCCACCAGGCCACCAGGACTGCTCTGGTGATTGGTGGCATCGCCTGTGGTATAGGAGCCCCGTATAAGTAGTCTTCAATTCGTGGGAAGTCTGTGTCTCTAAGTTCAGTCCGATAGGCCGGGTCAGATCACCCCCCAGTGAACCAGTCATGGATGACGAGGAGTCTGGTAGCCAGGTAGTAGAGCTGGAGATTCGTCACACCCATGCCTCCGTCATAGGGCGGGATCCTGCAGCGGGCCAGGGCGATGCACGGACTCCCACCCCCCCCACAGAAACCTTGTGATCACCCCATCAATTTCTCAGAACCAACTTCCCGGGAAGTGAAAGGTGGTATTCTGAATGATGTATAGGAAGCGGGGAAGGATCATCTTTTTAAAAAGAGCCCCTCTTCCAAGGGGGTTGAGTGGTAGGGTTTGCCAGCGCTTGAGGTCGTTTTTGGCTTTTGTGACCTGGGGGATAATATTGAGCGCCCATTCCAGCTCCGGGAGCAGAGCCACCCAAATCCCAAGGTACTTGAATGACTGTCTCCTGATGGGGATATTTGACTGCCAGTCGAAGCAAGCCCTTGAAGGATGGAGGGGGATCAGGGTAGACTTAGCCGGGTTGAGTCGCAGGCCCGAGACATTCTCGAAGGCCCGGAACACCTTCAGGCAGCGGTGACCGGAGCATTCTGGGTCTGCCAAGAAGATCAGGACATCGTCGGCATACAGTGCGATTTTGTCCACATGGTGGGAATCCCAGGACCAGCCCCGGATTCGAGAGTCGCTGCGTATGAGGCAGGCCAGGGGCTCCATCGCCAGCGCGAATAAGAAGGGTGAGAGGGGCCACCCCTGGCCCGTGCCTCTCCGGATTTGAAACGCCTCTGAGATGGCACCGTTGGTAAGGACCCTGGCTGTGGGATTGGAGTACAGGACACGGACGAGGCGCCGGAAGTGGGGGCCGAAACCCATCGTCACGAGGACGTCCTCCAACTACTTCCAGTCCACCGTATCAAAGGCCTTCTCAAAATCTATAAGTAGGAGTGCCAGGTACGGTGTTAGGCTGTGGCGGTGGGCCAAAGCGAGATGGAGGTGCCGTATGCAGTGTCTGGTACCGTGTGCCGGCATGAAGCCGCACTGATCCGGGTGGACCAGCTTGTGCAAGAGGGGACGGAGACGCTGGGCCAGGGCTGTGGCAAAGATCTTCATTTCGGTGTTAATTAAAGAAATCGGACGGTAATCTGCACACGAGGCAGAGGGTGGTTGGGTCTTCGGAATTACCACAATAGTGGCTACGTCGGTCTCGGGGGGAAAGGAGCCCTCCTCGGCGAGACGCTAGAAGAGGTCCACCAGCTGGGGCACCAACGGGTCTCCGTAGGCCGTGTAGTATTCCTGTGGGAAGCTGTCCGGCCCGGGCGTCTTCCCTGGGTTCAACAAAGAAATGGCCCCCTGTATCTCCTCCGGGGTAAAGGGGAGATCCAGATCCGTTGCTTCTGCCTGGGTGAGGCAGGGGAGCTGGACAGCCACGGGCCCCAGCAGATTCACCAGAGTAGCCTCAGGGGGGCGAGCAGAATACAGCTGCGCATAATAGCCTGCACAGGCCCGGGCAATGGCCCGTGAGGTGTGGTGGTGGGTTCCAGCGGCGTCCCGGATTTCGAGGATGATTCTGTTGACCCTGGGGTAAGAAACTAAGTTGTGTAGCAGCTTTCCGTGTTTGTCTCCCCAGCCGTAAATACGGGCCACAGAGGAGCGCCACAACATCTTGGCAGAATCGAGGGAAATCTGCCTAATTTCATCTCGGATTGCTGCCAGCTGCCTATCAGGCTGGGCTTCAGCCGTATCAGAGAGATTCAGTTCCAGCCACGTGGCCTGTGCCTTGAGCTGAGTCAGGCGAACAGTCTGCGCTGCACGCTTCGTGTGTACCAGGCCTCGGCCACGCCATGGATGGTGGCCTTACCGGCCTCCCAGAGCGTACCCGGGGAGGGGACCGAGCCCCGGTTAGTAAGAAAATAGTGCTGCAACTCCACCTTGTCCTGCAAAAACCACGCTTTCAGTAGCCAGACCGTCCGCGTTCCGTCAGTGGCGCCTCCTAGTTGTAGTAATATGGCTGAGTGATCCGAGATCCCCCGGGGGAGTATAGAAATATTGAAGACGTTTTGGCAGTCAGTGGCAGGTAGGAGGAGCAAATCGATGCAAGAGTGAGTGTGGTGGGCCACCCAGGTATGGGTGTATTGTTTCCCTCGGGGTTCCAAACCCTCCAGGCATCGCACAGACCCAGAGCAGCCGACCAATCCGACAATTTCTTGGCGTGGGATAGGCGCAGCGGGGATGGCGCTCCGGTCGTGTCAAGCGACGGTTGCATAACCGCATTAAAGTCACCCCCAATTATCGTCTGACCCAGGGGCAGGGCGGAGATTATAGCTGTGAGGTGATGGAGGGTGGAAGGGAGCGTCGCGGGTGGGACGTATGCTGAGACTAGATTCAGGGTATGCCCTTCGAGCCTACCAGACACGGTCACATAGCGGCCCTGTGTGTCGGTCGTCACCTGATCAGGGGTGAAGGGGAGCCCCCTCCGGACCAATATGGCTGCCCCCCCGGGAGCCCCGTGTAAAGCCGGAGTGCCACACCCCGTCGAACCCGTACCGTGCTAGAAAAGGGCAATCGGTTCCCAGATGGTGTGTCTCCTGAAGTAGGAGGACGTTGGGCGCGTGGCGCTGGGCATATTTAAGAACCGCTGTACGTTTGATGCGGTCTAGCAGTCCGTTCACGTTCCAGGACAGAACGCGGAGGGACCTACTGCTGGCAGACATCTAAGTCGTGGGTGGTGTGTGGGCGGAGCAGGCCGAAGGGGCCCAGGTCCCAAGGGGAACAGTGCTCTGCAGCCAGGGCGGAAAGGTGTGGCACGCACAATGCGGTGTGCTGTCTGTCGATGGCGCTGTAGTGTGCAGGTGTGAAGGTGCTGTGAACAACAAAAAACAATGGCTCAAACGGAGCCAAGTTAAGAACAACCCTAAGGACAACGGTTCCCCCCCCCACACCTCCCACCACCCTATACTTCCGGAACCGAAGCATCAGTCGCCCTGAAAAGGAAAGATAAGTTAACAATAACAAATGGCCAAGCTAAAACGCTTAGCAGGGCAGTTCGTGGCAATGGTGGACCCCTCCATAGTGACGGATGTATTGGGATCATCGGCCTGCCTCTAAGTGAACAGTATGCGCAGGAGATCTGCCTCAATATTGGCCCCATGGGCTTCGCCAATCAGACTCCCGCATCCCCACCGAGGCCCTGGAGCGCGGGGCTTCTAGAAAGGTCCGAGTCTGACGAGGCGGGGCGCAGGGTCTCGGATGGGTCCGGATCGCGGCTCAAATCATCCATAGAGCTGGCACGGCTCCGGTTGTTGAGAACTGGGGGGGCCCCATTGGTGTCCAGCAACCGAGTCCCGAGGCCCGGTGACTGCGATGCCTCTCCCCGCCGATCCCTCTCTTGCGGGACTGGGTACGTCTCCCTTGTTGCTTGCTAGGAGGCCGGTGTTTTTGCTGAGGGTCAGACAGGGCGGGAGGGGAGGCAGGCCGGGTCCGGAGGGGTCGCTCCTCAGTGAGCCAGGTCCAGGCGGCCTGTGGGGTGTCAAAAAAGATTGTCTTGCCCTGAAAGACAACTCGGAGGCGGGCCGGGAAGAGGAGACCATTTCGCAGTCCCAGATTGCGGAGTTTTTGTTTGACATCAGCATAAGAGTGACGCTGGGCCTGCACCTCCCTCGAGTAGACTAGGAAGAGCATGATGGTGCTGTTTTGGTACTTCGGGGGACTCTGGGCCCGGGCTGCGCTAAGGATGGCATCTCTGTCCCGGAAGTTAAGGATCCTCACAATGATGGGACGGTGTGGGGCCCCGGGGGGAGGCTTAGGCGCTAAGGAGCGGTGGGTGCGCTCAATCGCAAACCAAACAGAGAGAGCTTCTTTGGGCATCCATGACTTCAGCCATGCCTCCACGAAGGTGTCCGCATGACCCTGCTCGACCCCCTCAGGGTACCCCACTAAGCGCAGATTGTTTCTTCGCGAGCGGTTTTCGGCATCCTCCGCTCGACGGTGCAGCTCCGAAGTGTGATTCTGCAGGCGAGCCACCTGGGTTCTCAGTTGCCCGAGCTCATCCTCAACCGTGGAGAGGCGGGACTCCACCTCTGATATTCACGCCGTGGTGTTACGAAGGTCCTGGCGGATAAGGGCCATGTCCACCCAGACCTCGCCGATCTTGCCCTCCACCGAGGCCTGGGAAGCGCTGATGGCTTGGAGGATGGTCGAGAGGTCATTCCCGGGGGGGGAGGAGCCCCCAGGCATCCCTTCCGCTGGATTCCTGTCGGCGGTGGTAAACTGGTCCATTCTAGTTTGAGTCTGTGGAGCAGGTGTCTTAGGGGCACGGTCTCTACCCATCGCGGCCGTGGATGTAGGGACACGGATGTTAGGTCAGCTGGGAGGGCACAGGCTCGTGGGGCAGATAGTCCCCTGTGGGAGTGGTTCAGCGCCCGAGCCGTCTACACTCAGGCCCGGGCCCCGCACCCACCCCCGTATGGGCTCGTCAGCGCTGGTGCGCAGGTTAAGGCAGATCCGGATACTCAGCCCCCCGCCGCCCGAGATAGCGGCCGATCCAAGAAGAGTGATGCCTGGCCCGGCCCGGAGAGAGTGCCACTGTGGCAGGGGAAGGAGGGGGGAATGGCGGAGAGGGTCCGAGCCGCGGGCCCCACGCCGCTCGATGAGTGCGGCCGATTCCACCCCCCCGCAGGTGTACTGCAAGGATGGAAGTGTCACCCGGGTCAGAGCCCCAGGGCGAGCAGCGCAGGCCCAGGGGACCAAGGTCCGTAGAGCTCGATCAGGGCACTCCAGGAGCAGCGCAGGAATGAGGAACCGGTGGGGGGTCCCGGCACTGAGGACCCCACGCCGCTCGATGGATGCGGCCGGTACCACCCTCACCGTCGGCGGCGTGCGAGCGCCGCCGCAAGGGCTGGGGACCCAAAGCGAGCAGCGCAAGTTTCGATGGCAGAGGCTCACAGTGTCCTGCAGAGCCCCTCAGGGCCGGAGCTATGGAGAGGGAGTGGTGGAGGGGGCCCGCACCCAGGACACCTTGCCGCTCGATGAATGCAGCCGATTCCACACCCCAATAAGTGGCTCACAGTACCAAGTGCAAGGCCAGTAGCGTGGGCGGGCAACAGAGGGTACCCCCAGACGCATTGAAGGGTGGAACCACAGGTCCGGGCCACAAGTCCACAGGGACAGATCTGTAGATTAGGAGGTGGGGGGGCATATGGATGTCACTGAGGGCCCCCGCGCACCCCCGCCACGCAGGCAAGCAGGCACCCACCTCCGCTCTGGTCCGCCGAAGGTCCAGTGATGTCCCAAAGGTAGGTCGCAGGTGGACCGACCGGCTGCAGGCAGCGTCCCTCCAGGCCAGTCACCACCGCCAGGCCCCAGCCGCACACCATGGAGGCCCAGGCGGTAGGCCGCAGGAGGCACTGTGGCCCCAGCGAGAAGCAGGAACCCACAGGCCGCAGCTCAGGCAGGAGGCCGCATGCAGGCCGCAAGGCAGGATGCCCGGGCAAGCGCCAGTGATCTCAGCAGGCTCAGGCTCCAAGGAGGCCTCGCGGGATGGGTGTCGCGGCCGTGTCCTCAGCCCACGGAAGACGGCTAGGGGGTGTCCTCCCGTAGGCCGGCCAAGACCCCACCGGGGGCCAAGTTCAGGCTCAGCAGAGCTAGGACGGGGGGCCCCCGACCCAGGGACCCCACCACCCGATCAGGCAGCCGATCCCCCCGCAGCCACACACTCCGACCGCCAGCCCCCACTCGCGGCCCCTTGGGCCAGGCAAGCCCCGTCAAAGGCCCAGGCAGGCGGGGAAGGGAGCACGCACCTTAAGGCTCAGCGCGCCGCACCTCCGCCTCCAGAGTCATCGGTATCGGAATGCCCCCAGACATCCGGGGGGGTGCAGTCCCAGGGTCAGGGTGAAAAGGCGGGATGGGCCTCAGCGCTGGAAGCGAGCAGGGTGCCGGGCCTCAGGGAGCCGAAGCCACCATTTTGGAAGCAGGGTGTGCCGGAGGCTGTAGGTAGTATCTCCCTTTGTTGGCCAGGTGAGACGGCTCCTGTAGCACCACCGGGCAGCGCCAACCGGAGTGAGTACGATGGCGGCACAATGGGAGCAGTTAGAGGTGTTAATGACAGGGGGATTACTGCGCGGATGACGGAGGGGTCCGGAGCACTCCTAGAGTGCGACCGCCATCTCGACGCACCAAGCCACGCCCCCGACACACCACATTTTTACAGTGAAAACTGACCCTTTATTTTCAAAGTGCCTAGCTGTGGATTTTGAACCCTAGCTCTGCCTGCACCTAGGAAAAGCTAGCAAACCTATACATTTTTGAGAACTAGACACACAGGGGAATCCAGGAGGGGGTGACTTGTTTGGCTCTCACCAGGTTCTGTTACCCAGAATCCCTTGCAAACCTTAAACTTTGTCACAAAAGAACATTTTCCTCACATTTCTCTGATGGAAAGTTCTGGAATCTGCGTGGATCCACACAATTCCACCTACCCCGCATTCCCCAAAGACTCCCAATAAAAATGGTACCCCTCCCGTGGCAGGGAAGCGCCCAAAACGTATTGTGGAGACATCAAAATTACCTAACACAAAACGACCTGGTTTTGCAAAGGGGCTCACCTGGGTTTTTGGCCCCGCGCTCGGCGGCCATATAGGGAAACCTACCAGACCCTGACATCTTTGAAAACTAGACACCTGGGGGAGTTCAGGGAGGTATGGCTTGCGTGGACCCCCCAACGTTTTGCTACCCAGAATCCCCTGCAAACCTCAAATTTAGCTGAATAAATCAATTTTTTCTCACATTTCTGTGTGGGAAAGTTGTAGGATCCCCGGGCTGACACAAATTTCCTACCACCGAGCATTCCCCCAGGTCTCCTAAAAAAATGATATCTCACTCGTGTGGATGGGCCAAGTACCCGCGACAGGCAAGGGCCCAAAACGTATTGTGAAGACATCAAAATTACCTATCACAAAAAGACCTGGTTTTGCAAGGGGGGCACCTGGGTTTTTGGCCCTGGGTTCGACGGCCATCTAAGAAAATCTACCAAACCCACACATTTCTGAAAACGAGACACCCTGGGGAGTCCAGGGAGGTATGGGTTTTGTGGCTCCCTCAACGTTTTCCTATCCAGAATCCCCTGCAAACCTCAAATTTAGCTGAAAAAATCAAATTTTTCTCAAATTTCTGTGTGGGAAAGTTGTGGGATATTTTTGTAAAACGTTCTTACAAACAGACAGACAGAGAGGCTTGCACAGACAGACAGAGGACTGCACAGACAGAGAGGCTTGTGCCAATAGAAAAAGAGGCTTGCACAGGCAGTCAGAGAATGTTACCTGTATAGTAGAAGATTCACTGCCTGATGACACTTGTTGCTTACCTCTAGTAGCAGAGGAAAAATATTGTGATACAAAGGCCATTTACCACCTTGAGAACAATGGGGCATATTATCAAGGTCAGTATCGCCACTTTAGCGGCACTTTTTGCCGATAAAGCGGCGATATTTTTATCGCCTTATTAGCAAGCTGTCGCTAACAGCTGTTAGTGACAGCTTAATGGCGATAGCGGCCGTTTTGTTGCCGCTTTGCATGTCAGCGATAATTATCGCTAATGACTTGCAAAGTAGGCGTTCCCAACTAAAAGCAACTGCAAACAGTCGCAAACACAACTTCCCCCTATTATCAATGTCCGCGAAGCGATAAAAAAAGTCGCGCTAACCGCGATTATCGCTGGAATTTAACACCTGATAAAAACTTGACTTAACCATCTTGTCAATGGGAGGTGGATTGTAAGGTTAAGTCCTCACCTGCCTATTAGCAAGCTTTTCATTAGCGCAGTGAATTTATCGCTGGATTTCTCGCGCTATTGCTGGATTTCGCCGCTATCGCTGGATTTTTTATCGCCTTGGAGATAAGTGTTGATAATAACGCGTTATCTCCGCAATGAAATCCAGCGATAGCCGGCGATAAAAAAACCAGCGCTAAGCGCGCTTTGCGATAATTATCACAAATCCTTGGTAATATGCCCCAATGTTTTTTGTTGACCGTAGGCTCATCCCCTATATTCACACACCTCACTATATAAACCATGCATATCATTTAATACAGCCTTTTATAGGATTTCTCCCATAGATATGGATAACATAGATAAAGTGCCCATTTTCACCCCTTAAAGTAAACAGCATATTGCTTAATTAACCGATTTATTGTGCCCCATGTGTTATTTAATGTTCTATGATCGTCATAAAAGAGCTATGTCTATCCCTACATAATTGTAGTAGTTGCATCAGTAAGACTAGCACCAAATTAAAACCAAATTATATAATAACACCATTCTGCAGAACCAAGACCAGGACCAAATTAATTTTAAAAAGTTAAACGACTGAACGAGCCACTAACATTGTTCCTACCCGTCGGTCTGACTCAACCGGTGTGACCCTCGCATCATTCGGTTTAACTATAAATCTGAGCCATTTCTTTAACTTGCAAAAGTGCCTAAATTTGAGTATTGCATACTTGGTGCACAGAATTACTTGTGCTTTTTGGTACTAATGTTTGTTTTTTGATTGTTTCAGGGGCATCGGAAAGCAGGGTTTCCAGTGTCAAGGTGAGACCAGCTAGCATGTTGTACTGATTATTTCATCATTCTGTCCATTTATTAATTGTTTTTTGTCTTATCTCCCTAATTTTCTATTGTTTTGGTTAATCGATTTACTGTTCTATTTTCTACCTTTGCGGATTGCATTATTACAGAATGCTATATTGTACTGTTACTTTTATACCAACTTGTTCTAATCTTTTGATTGCTTCATGAATCAATTACTTCATCATTCTTAAGATCTATTATTTGGTTAATCACTCATTGAATGTTTTGTCCATTTAACCATTCTATTGACCAATTGTGTAGATCTAATGATTGCCTACGGTATTATGAAATTAGACAGCTGCCATTTCCAATCTAGTAAATCCTTAATGAATATGCTAATTGATTAAAATGATGTGCTCGTTTGTGAATAGGGAGCCAGTGGAGCTCCTTCAGGTGTGGTGTGATGTGAGTGTGGTGTGGGGGGGCTGAGAGTGATTGTGGTCGCCGATTTCAGAATAGTCTGCAGCATTATGGTGAGTTTTTTGTTGCTCCTGGCTTAGAGACTGTTCTCATAGTCCAGCTTGCTTGTGACCAGGGCGGGTGACAGTTTTCTGGGTGCTGATTGGGAGCCATTTGAAAATCTTCCACAACATCTTCAGGGTATGGAAGCATGAGGCGGTGACCCGGGGAGTGTTCCTAAAGGTTCTTGGCTTGGGTGGTGGGGGTTCCATGTCCATCCTAGCTCTGTTGACTACCAAGTAGAGTCCCACGGTGATGTACTCTTCCTGAAGAGCATAATTTTGGTCTTGTCAGTGTTCAGCTTTAGACAGTTGGTCTTCATCCAGTGGGCGATTCCAGTCATGCAGGCATTGAACTTGATACAGGTACTGGGTGTCTTCTCTGTGAGGGAGAGAATGAGTTGCGAATAGTCGGCGTAAGAGAAGACGTTGATTTCATGAAAGTGGATGATGCAGACTACAGGGATCATCAATGTGTAGAAAAAGTTGGGCTCAGGGAAGATGTTTGCAGAATTCCCCTGATGAGGTCGCGGGCGTCCAAGGTGTACTGTGTCAGACTGACTGACTGGGTACTTCCAATCAGGAAGGAGCAGATCCATTAGAGAGTATGTCCTTGGATTCTAATGTCATGTTGGATTAGATGAGGATGAGGTGGGAGACTGTGTCAAATGCTGCAGAAAGGTCCAGGAGGATGAGGGCCACTGTGTCTCCTCTGTCCAGAGTCATACGAATGTCATCCTTGGTGGTGATGAGGTCCGTTTCCGTGCTGTGGTTGGATTTGAAACCAGACTGAGTGGTGTCGAGGAGTTGGTGGTCATTGAGGTATTTGGTGACGTGTCAGTTAATCATTTTCTCTAAGACCTTGGGCAGGAATAGTAGAAGGGAGATTGGTCTGTAGCTGGCGAGTGTTGTAGGGTCTGCAGAGGGTTTCTTCAGCAATGGGAGGACTGTTGCGTGTTTCCAAGCATCTGGGAAGGTCATGGAAAAGATGGAGGCATTCAGAATGGGTGTGAGCATGGCACTGATGGGTTGTAATCCTCTGGGTTAATTGTGGTGGGGGTAGGGGTTCAATGTGACCCCCGAGTAGATGGATTTCATGGTGGCGGCGGTTTCTTATGTGGTGATGACAGGCCATGCGGTTAGCATTGATTCTTTGGATAAGATCAGGAGGAGGTGTTTAGTGAGATCTGTCGGGTTGGGTTGATGGCTGCAGGCTGAAGTTGCTGTAAATGGCAGTGATTTTGTTGCTGAAGAATTGAGAGAGACTGTAGTAGAGGTCCAGCGTTGGGGTGAGGAAGTTGGAGGCGGCCGATAGTGAGGTGAAATATTTCACAATGGCAAAGATGTCTTTGCTTCTGTTGGTGCTGGCATCGATGCGGTCCGCCAGAGCATCGATTGGTGGTCCAGATCATTTGGTGGTAGTGTCCATGGGGAATTTGAACATGTTCCTGTCTGCATTGTCAAAGCTAATTCCTCATTTGCGCCCCATATTTTTGCAGTGGTGTTTCATCAGTCTGAGTTCTTCCATGTACCAATTAGCCTGTGGTCTGGATTTTGTTGTATTGCTGTTTTTGAAGGGGCTAGGGAGTTTGTGCAGGAGATGATCCAATAGTTGAAATTCTTGATGGCTTTGGGGAGGCAGTTGCTGTGTTTCGGTCAGTGGGTATTGAGAGCAGGTTTCCAGTCCTTGTCAGTGATACTGTTCCAGTTTTGGCAGGCTGGTCTGGTGGTGGTGCATGTACATTGGACCGAGATGGGGATGCTGAACTTGACGAGGGTGTGGTTTGTCCAGAAGATGGGTATGGCTCGATGACTTGGATGTTGTTGATGTTGGTGAAAATAGGGTCCAGGAGGTGTCCGGAGATGTGGGTAGGTCTGCTTACTCTTTGGGTGAGGCCTAGGCTTCCAAGGTCTTCAGTCAGTGCTCTTGAATTGGGATTGGCCATTGCATTCCAGTTGGAAGTTCAGGTCTACAAGTAGGATGTAATTACTAGCATTGAGGGTGAGTGGTGCAACGAAGTCCGTGATGGTGTCAGTGAAGTTGGAGCATGGTTCCAGTGGTCTGTAGATGACAGTGCCACATAGGGTGAAGTTGGCTGTAATATGAAGCTTGAACAACAGGTGTTCCAATTTGGAGGATGGCATGTCCTCGGATGAGGTGCAGCTGATAGTGTTCTTGTGGATGATGACGATTCATCCTCCAGGCTTGTGAAGTCTGCCTTGCCTGGCAATCTTGTAGCTGGGGGGGATAACTGTGGTGATGCCAGGTGCTGATTCAGTGTTCAGCCAGGCTTCAATGATGAAATGTAGGTCAGGTATATTGTCATTCAGCAGGTCCCAAATTTCTGGAATGTGTTTGGTGAGTGAGCGGGTGTTGAGGAGCATGCATGCGATTGTGAAGTGTTGTGTAGGTGGTTGCAGGACTCTGTGAGTGTGAGAGAGTTGAGTGTGATGAGTGTTGGGTGTGGGTAAGGACATGAAAACTTCCAGGAAGCGCAGGAGAATGCTCCCTGAGTGTTGTGTGGTGTGGCAAGGCAGCAGCATGTGGAGTGGTAGCCAGGTTTGGATAGCGGAGTGTCGCAGTGTAATGGTGGCAGGAGGAGGGAGGACCAGGGTTCCTGACACTGGGATTAGTTCAGGCACGTATGGGTGCAGACGGTTACGCCTATAGCAGCCAGCCACGCTGTGGTAGCCATTAAGTAGGTCCTGGGAGAGGACTGGAGAGATATCACTTCCTGTTCAGGTGGCTGATGAGAAGTCCAGTGATGCCACTTCCTGTGCAGAAAGATGATGGAAAAAGGTTGTGGTGGTTTGTTATGCATTAAAACTTGGCAGCAAGCCCACTCCAGAGGAGTGCCCCCCATCTGAATGTTCTTCCCCCGAAACATTTTAAATTAAATCCCACCAGTACAGTGATCAAGGATGAAATGTTCCCCAGTGCTGCATCAAAAAGATTCTTATTGCTTTATTATGAATCAGCGGCAGTTGGTGGATATTGCTGAAATATCTGGAAGCCACAGAAACGTTCAGATCACGCATTTTTTATTTTCTTATTGATTCTATTAGCACAGTATATACATATAATATGGAAGCAGCAACTTGTCATTATCAATCGTTCACTCCAATAATTTGTTCTTATAAAATCCCACAATTACTTGAATCAATAAACACCCTAAATATTGTAAATATGCAATTATTCAGTTGCGCAGAAAAAAAATGCAGTTTCTTTGCAGTCTCAGGATTAAAGTTTCATAAGAGTACTAGTATCATGCAACCCACACATTTCCTTGTAAGTTCAGGGTAAAGGGCATAAATGTGAAACTTGCGGGTCATAAGCTATAGGTAAGTTATGGATATGCCATAAAAAGGATCAGAGTATTATCACCCACCATTTCTTGTCCTAGGTTTGAATATATTTCTCCCATATGCCCACGTTTCTATCCCATTAAATCTCACAGTTCTTCCTGAAAAATGATATCGTTTTTTTTCTTTTTCTGCTTTAAAAAAGTAGGAGGCTATTATTCTTTCCATTGTTGAGCTGCCAAGGTTCTTGCACCCTGAGTGTCAATCGACCATAACACGAATGTGGATTAATGCTTTTGTGCCTCCTCCCTGGTCACTAGGTCAATTTAAACCACACAATATATGCTCCTAGTCCCCTTCACAAGTGTGGTACTTAGAGCGCCTGTCACTGGAATGGTGGAAACCCTTCCATATTTTCATGAGTGTTCAGTAGTTGATGTTTTCAGAAATACTGGATTTGTTTCGGATTGGCCCAGGGTAGAGCCTTGTGCATTAATTGATGTAGACATTTCCACTCATATTACGCTATCTGAAGGTCTGCTCTCTCCTGATATATTTCTCCAGAGCCTTCTTGTTGCTAGGCAGATGTGGGCTGATGAACCTGCTATACACATTGGAAATATACCCCTTTCATCTTGTTTCTGGGCATAGCCCTTTGCAAATCACAGCTTCTACCCAGTCATTTGCATACTTCCTCCACCAGCTATGCAATTGCAAATATTGGGGCATATTATCAAGGAATAGCGATATTTATCGCTAACCGCGCTTAGCGCGACTTTGGTTAACGCCGCCTATCGCTGGAAAATATCGCTGAGATAACACCCTATTAACAAGGTTTATCTCCATATCGATAAAATTTCCAGCGATGGCGGCAAAATGTGAGAATATCGCTGGAAAAGCAGCGATATTCTCGCATTATTGCTAAGGTGGATTCAGCATTAGAATCCACCTCCTATACTTTAAACAGGTAAGTCATCCTCACTAGCAGGTGATAAAATCTAGCGATAAACGCGCTTAGCGCGAATTATTTTATTGCTTCGCCTGCCTTGCTAATAGGGGGTAGTGGTGTTAGCGACTGTTTTCAGTCGCTTTTAGTAGGGAACGCCTTCCTTGCATGTCATTAGCGATAATTATCGCTGACATGCAAGGCGATGTGAATCCCGGCCGATAACGCCTAAAAGCTGTCGCTAACGCCTGTTAGCGACAGCTTGCTAATAGGGCGATAAAAATATCGCCGCTTTAGCGGCAAAAAGTGCCGCTAAAGCGGCGATAGTGCCCTTGATAATATGCCCCATTGTTTTTAAAAAGCATCTCTTATGGGGAGATTAAACTCGGTTTATAGGTCTGAAAATGATTTAAACTCTACTCCATGTGTCACTTATCCCAGGCACACTCTACATCTTTCGATCCAAGGTTCGTTTGCCTCAGCCATGATCAGCTCAGGCTTATTCTGAAGAGGTGTGTACCCATGCCACAAAGGAATTGCCTTTGAAAGGCCAGCCATCCTCTGTAGGGCACAAGTTGTTCTTAACCACCCTCCAGGCTATTTAAGTTGCCATTGATTTATTTCAATGCAGCCTTCCATCAAGCGAGTTCCTTTTCCATGCTCCTCATTCTTGGCGACTTGATCTTAAATGTACCATTATTTATCACCCATAAATTATCCTTTTATTTCACCTTCAATCTGATCGGTCTTTTGCAACACACATCTCTCTGTCACCCATTGACATTGCTACCCTCAGGATCCCATCTGCTTCTTTACCTTCTGCATCTCAAAGCAACCTAACCCCTTCTAGCCACGCTTTGATCCTTCGCCCTCTGAAGATCATCTCCTCCACTATTACATTGACGTACCCTTTCAGGACTTAACATTGAAGGTCCAATGTCAAGCCTAAAAATTCTCCCTGACTTCATCCTATCATCCTAGGATACGTCAACTAGATTCCAAACAACCTATCCAAGAGTAAAAACTGTAATATCCTTAACAGTCTGCTAGTGTGCACCAATGTTGTCCATCAGGTTAAGAACCTCACAGCACCTCTGTACCTTACATGAAATTCATTTTATTTTCTCCAAGTTTATCCCTTTTACATTATTTGTAAGAAGGCAGTGCTTGCCATCCTGAACTGTTAACTTAAACCTTTTCTTTTGCCTTTTATGTCTCATTTCTTTGGAGGGCGGCTGAATGCCATTCCCTGTGCACTCAATTTTCTCTTTACATCTAACTCTTATCACTTCATTGGATAGGCCATTCATTGAGAACATATGTGGCGATCCATAGAACAGCCACAGAGCAGACATGTGCAATGGGTGGTCGTCTGGCATACCAAAGTAAAGCTTGTACTCACCCTTCCTCTCTAAGACCTTATTTGGAGAAATCCAAGCTGCTCCCTTCTCAATGCTTGGGTTAAATATTGTTCAGATTTTATCAATAGCCTTTGGATGATGCATTCCCTCCCCCCTCTAAGCATGCTGTGTATAATCATAGATTTAAGTCTCTTCATTAAAGAGCCACTGTCTCGCTCCAAGAACCATGATGCGCCCCGATTGCCTCAGTGTTAGTACTGTGCTAAAGTTGGCACTATTAGTAGATGTTAGATTTGGGGGTCTCTAGTTGGCAGAGGTAGGTACCTTTGTCCAAATAGGGACCCTTGAGTCTAGTCAGGGAAAGTAGGTACACTCCTGAAATAACCCCTGCTCATCCTCTTGGTAGCTTGGCACGAGCAGACAGGCTTAGTTCAGAGGCAGTGTGTAAAGCATTTGTGAACACATACAGTAATCAAGTGAAAACACTACAAATGGACACCACACAGGCTATATATTTATAAAAATAGGTATACTTTATATAGATTTATCACAAGACCATAAACGACAAAAATAATCCACAATACTGTCAAGAATGCTTAGTTCTGATCAAAAAGGCTTAATTCAAAGTTCTGTGCGAGTCGGTAGCCTCCTCCGGCTACGGCGATATCAAGAACAAACAGAGTCTAACAAATCCAGCTGACCGCGTCGAGACGGGCCAACACAGCGTAGACAGACTCGGTCACAGTACCTTTTACTTGAAGCGGCAGGCACGGGCGTGCGGGCCGGATGGCTGTACGTCGCGGTCACGATGCAAAATGGAAGCGTTGCAGGACGCGTTGTCCCTCGATGCGGTGCAGGCAGCGGCTCGTTGACGTCATCGAGACGGAGTCGGTGAGACCAGGGCCATGCATTGCAGGGCGAGACGGTGCTTCGATGCGGTGCTGGCAGGTTGCGGTGCGGTGATGGAGCCGGATTCGGGAGCTGGCGTCGATCATTCCGGACAGCGGTGCGAGTCGGGCGGTGTGTCGCGAAGCGTGCGAGCGGTGCCCAACTCCGGTGCGGTCACAGGACTCGAACTCAGCAGCAGTGACCGTGTCGGTCGGACCAGTTCGTTTCGGCGTAGCGAAGCGTTGCAGGACGCGTTGTCCCTCGATGCGTTGCAGGCAGCGGCTCGTTGATGGAGTCGGTGAGACCAGGGCCGTGCGTTGCAGGGCGAGACGGTGCTTCGATGCGGTGCTTACAGGACACCGAGCCGGTCGTCAGAGTCGGTCACATTTCCCTAACCCTGTAGCCACTGAAACAGCGTTTCCAGCAGCAAATCACAAGGCTGGTGAAGTCCACTGGTCCTGGGACTTCGGTCAGGGGGCAAGCTCTCTCTCAAGCCCTTGGAGATCCTTCACAAGTTGATGAAAGTCACAGCAAAGCAAAAGTTCATTTCACTGCAGGCCAATCCCCCAAGCAGCACTTCAGGCTTAGGGATAGTCTCTCCTCAGTTTCCTCTTGGTTCCGCTCCTCAGCAAAGGTTTCTTCTTGTTCCCAAAAAGTGATCTAATTTTCCTGGGGTCTGGGTGCCCCGCTTATACTCTGATTCTCTTTGTTCTCTGGAGGCAGAGAGGCCTGTGCCTAGTTCAAACCAGTTCTGTGCAGCTTTGGAGCACTCTGTGTACATGACTCCTTCTTTCCTTTCAGAATGTGGGGCAGGGTACTCAGACGCCCGGCAGGAGGTGGAGTCAGCATTGTGGAAGGCAGGCACAGCCCTATTCAGACCCAGATGCAACTCCTCCCTCCACTCTGGATGCAGATCTCTCTATTCAGCCCTGGGCTGGCTCATCCTGTCTCCTGTGGCCACCCCCAGCCCCTGTCACGCACAACCCAGACACACAATACACAAGCTAGCAGAGGCAGGCTGGATAGTTAGGCAAGAAAATACCCACTTTCTAAAAGTGGTATTTTCAAACACAGAATGTTAAAATCAACTTCACTAAAAGATGCATTTTATCATTCTGAGTTCAGGCATACTAAACTCGAATTTCTACCTAGTTCCCTGAGTCAGTTAGGATTATAAGATGTTATAATCAAACTGCTCATTCTGGCCTATGGGGAACAGGTAGCCTTGCAATAGTGAAAAACGAAAATGGCTGTAATTCACTATTAGGACATGCCACACACACCAGGCATGTCCTACCTTATCATTACAATGCACCCTGCCCGTAGGCCTACCATAGGGGTGTCTGATATGAAGAAAAGGGAAGGTTTAGGGACTGGTAAGTGGGTGCACTTACCAAGTCGACATAGCAGTCACAGACTGCACACAGGCTCTGCAATGGCAGGCCTGAGACACACTTTACAAGCTGCTTCCGTGGGTGGCACAACCAGTGCTGCAAGCCCACCAGCAGCATTTGATTTACAAGCCCTGGGCACACTCAGTGCACTGTACTAGGGTCTGACAGTAATTCAAATAAGCCAAACATGGAGTCACTAATTCATCACACAATTTACAATAGGGAGCACTTGCACTTTGGCACTGATTAGCAGTGGCAAAGTGCCCATGAGCATCTAGTCCAGCAAAAACATATCGACAACAGTGGAGGCATTATGAAAAAATGGAAGGGAGACCCACGCCAAGGATGCCAGGTCTAACACGTGCCCCCTCCAGCTGAAATGTGGGGAGAACTATCCTACCCCTAGGGAGTTCTCATCACTAAGGCGGAAAAATCTGGACAGACCATCAGCATTGGCGTGTTCTGTACCAGGGCGGTGTTCCACCGTAAAGTCCATCCCCTGTAGGGAAATGGACCACCTCAACAGCTTTGGATTCTCAACCCCTCATCTGCATCAACCATCTGAGGGGCCTGTGGTCTGTCTGAACCCGTAAGTGAGTCCCAAACAGGTATGGTCTCAGCTTCTTCAGTGCCCAGACCACAGCAAATGCCTCACGCTCAATAGCACTCCACCTCTGTTCCCGTGGAAGTAACCTCCTACTGATGAAGGCTACAGGTTGGTCTAGGCCCTCCTCATTGATCTGTGATAGAACAGCCCCTACACCATGCTCTGAAGCGTCTGTCTGAACAATGAACTCATTGGAGAAGTTGGGTGCCTGGAGCACAGGCGCCGTGCACATGGCAGTCTTCAAGGTGTCAAAAGCTTTTGACAGGCGTCAGTCCAAATCACTCTCCTGGGCTGCTTCCTGGAAGTCAGCTCTGTCAAGGGAGCAACAATGCTGCCATACCCCTTGACGAATCTCCTGTAATACCCGGTGAGTCCTAGGAAGGCTCTCACCTCTGTCTGGGTCTTGGGGGCTCCCAAGCCAGAATGGTATCAATTTTCGGTTGGAGGGGCGCCACCTGGCCGCTCCCAACCTGGTGTCCCAAGTACACCACGGAACCCTGCCCGATCTGGCACTTACTCGCCTTGATCATGAGGCCTGCCCTCCGCAGCGCCATCAACACTTCCCAGAGGTGGCGCGGATGTTCTTCCCAACTGGCACTGAACACTGCGAAGTCATCCAGGTAGGCGGCACTGAAATCCTCCAATCCAACCAACACCTAGTTGACCAACCTCTGAAAGGTGGCAGGGGCATTCTTCATCCCAAAGGGCATCACCCGGAACTGGTAGTGCCCATCTGGTGTGGAGAATGCTGACCTCTCTTTTGCCCCATCAGTCAAGGCGATCTGCCAGTACCCAGACGTTAAGTCAAACGTGCTGAGGTACCGCGCAGCCCCTAACCGATCTATGAGCTCATCAGCTCTGGGGATGGGGTGTGCGTCAGTCCTGGTGACGGAATTGAGTCCCCTGTAGTCCACACAGAACCGGAGTTCTGGAGTGGCACCAGGCACGGCAGCCTTTTGAACCAAGACCACTGGGCTGGCCCAAGGGCTGTTAGAGGACTCAATCACCCCTAGCACAAACATCTTGGAGACCTCCTCCTTGATGCAGGCTCTGACCCTGTCAGTCACCCTGTAAGCCATGTGCTACACAGGAAGACTGTCCCCAGTGTCCACATCATGGACGCACCAATGAGTGACACTGGGAACCAGGGAGAACAGGTCAGGGAACTGTCCCAACAGCTGGCGACAGTCACCCTGCTGCTCAGGTGTGAGGGAAGTAGAGAGGTTTACTCCCTCCACTGATCCATCTTGCTCTCGGGCTGACAGGAGGTCAGGAAGAGGCTCAGTCTCCTCCTCCACCCCATCATCTGTAGCTAAGAGCATGCCCACTTGGGACCTCTCCAAGTGGTTCTTCAGGCGGTTCACATGCAGGACCCGCAAGGGGTTCCTGGGAGACTGCAAGTCCACCAAATAGGTAACTGGACTCTTGCGCTCCACCACCGTAAAAGGGCCGGTCCACCTATCCTGGAGCGCACAAGGCTCCACTGGGGCCATGACCCACACTTTCTGACCAGGCTGAAGCTCTACCAGAGTGGCATTCTGGTCGTACCACCGCTTCATCTCCTCCTGGCTGGCTTCCAGATTTGCCTCAGCAAGTTCTCTGAAACGCCTAGTCTGGTTCCTGAAGGCCAGCATGTAACTGTATACATCCTGGGGAGGTTTCCTGGGAGGTTGCTCCCAGCCTTCCTTGACCAGACTTAGAGGTCCTCGCAACGGGTGTCCATAGAGGAGCTTGAAGGGACTGAACCCTAGAGACTTCTGTGGCACCTCCCGGTATGCAAACAACAGGCATCGTAAGAGGACGTCCCATTTACGCCTCATGGGTTCTTCCAGACCCATAATCATGCCTTTGAGGGTCCGGTTGAATCTCTCAACCAGCCCATTTCCTTGAGGGTGGTAAGGAGTGGTGAACTTGTAAGTTACACCGCACTCCTGCCACAGGGACTTCATGTACTTGGACACGAAGTTGGTACCTCTGTCAGACACCACCTCTTGAGAGAATCCCACACGTGAGAAAATTCCCATCAGTGCCCGTCCCACCACGGGGGCCGTCACTGTCCTCAGAGGGATGGCTTCAGGGTACCGGGTGGCATGGTCCACCAAGACCAGGATAAACCTGTTGCCCATGGCTATCTTGGGGTCCAGTGGCCCCACAATGTCAATACCCACCCGTTCAAAGGGGTGCTGACCACAGGGAATGGCTGGAGAGGAGCCTTGTGCTTCCTCCCACTCTTTCCACTTGCCTGGCAAGTCTGACAGGTCCTGCAGTGAGTGGCGACACTCCTGCGCATCTGGGGCCAAAAGAAATGGGTGACAAGCCTCTCAAAGGTCTTGTCCTGCCCCAGATGTCCTGCCAACGGTACATCATGAGCCAACCCCAGTAGGAAGGTTCTGAAGCACTGGGGTACCACCAGCACACGGGCTGACCCAGGCTCAGCAACCTTAGGCTCTGAATACAGGAGACCATTCTCCCAGTAAATCCAATGTGATCCAGACTGATCACCTGCTGCCTGGTCTGTGGCCTGTTGCCTCAGACCCACGAGAGAAGGGCATGTGTTCTGCTCCTCGCAGAACTCCTCCCTGGAGGGTCCTCCTTCTTGCTGCCAATGGGTCAGTTCAGGCAGGTCCCCCAGTTCAGCTACCTGTTCCCCTGTAGGTTCCAGGGCATCCCCCTCAGGGTCTGCCTCCTCCTGGACCGTGGGAACTTCGGGGGCCGGTTTCCAGTGCCCCCTGCCTCCTCTCTCTCCGGCAGGCACCTGGGCCTCCCTCTCAGGCTCCAGGTCCTCTTGAACACCTTTAGCTGCCATTGACCGGGTGGTCACACATGCTCAATCAGGCAAGCCCAACATTTCTAAATGCGCACTCCGCTCCACCTTAGCCCAAGGTGAGCTCTCCAAATCGTTCCCTAACAAACAGTCAACAGGCATGGCTGGCCTCACAGCTACTTGACGAGTACCAGAGACCCCCCCCCACTCAAAGGGAACCTGAGCCACCTTGCAGTGACTCTCTGTGTTGTCAGCGGCAACAACTGGATAGAATGCATTGGGGACAACCTGCTCTTTAGACACCAGCTGACACTTGACAGCTGTCACACTGGCTCCTGTGTCTCTCAGAGCCTCCACCTTATGGCCATTGATGGTCACCCACTGCCTGTACTTTTTAGTGTTCTCAGGCAGCTGGGTCCTAGGGACCATCTCAGAGTCTCCTAATGAGACAAGGGAAAACACTGTGGGATCCCCCCCACCTTGGGCACCCAACTCCTCCTCCAGGGCTACACTAGCCAACTGCCGGGGGGCTGCACCAGAGGGTGCTGGTTTTCCAAACAAAGGGCAACGAGGATCATTTGCCTTGTGGCCACTGGCGCCACACTTGTAACACACCAGTGGTCCCTGGTGAACAGGGGGGCCTGTCAGGGCCACTGGCTTCTTCTCAGGGGGAGGCTGGGAACCTTTCCCTTGGTTCCCTTGGGGTCTACTTTGGGGCCCTTTATGGAACTCCCTCTGTTTACCCTTGTCCCCCCCACTCTTCTGCTGGGGACCCTGCCCACCCTTGGCAGAGTCTCCCACGTGACCCTTGTGGACCCGGGTACTCACCCAGCAGTCCGCCTCCTCAGCAAGCTGCCTAGGGTTAGTCAGCTTACTATCAATCAGGTGCTGGCATAGCTCAGGAAAACAATTACTGGACAAGTGCTCCCATGCAATCAAATCAAAGAGCGCCTGAAAATCAGTCGCTTTGCTACCCTTTACCCAACCATACAAGGCTCTGCAAAAAAAAGTCACATATTCAACCCAGGTACTGCCTTCAATCTTCTTACAGTTCCTGAACCTCTGCCTATAAAGCTCAGGGGTCAAACCATACCTAGTCATTAAAGCATCCTTCATGTGGCTGTATGAATTATAGACTTCAGAGGGCAAATCCAACAAGGTATCCCGCCCTTCACTAAGGAACCGCCCCACAACCCCGCTCCCCAATCCTTCTCAGGGACCCGGTGGGAAGACATGGCTACCTCATAGGCTTTGAACCACTGCCCAATGTCATCATTTTTAAAAACTCCTTCACCACATCTTTGGGAATATACACCCTAGCTTCAACAGGCACAGGCGGTACACTGCCACCAGAGGGAGTAATCTCTAAACTTTTGGCTCTGTACTCCAACTCCCTCAAACTTTTCTCATGCTCCTGATCCATTCTTTTCTCCTCTAGGGCTAATTTCCTAGTTTGCAATTAAAACTCCAACTGCCTATCAAGCTTGAGCTTGGTCAGCTCCATCTCATGCATCCTACTCTTTTCTGTCCTACAGCTCTTCTGGGGACAAACCCTTGGCAGAAACACTGCTACCTGCTGGGGAGACTACTTTCTTCCCCCCTGGACCCAATAGCCCTTCCAGCTGCTCATCTGCATTCTCATCCCCTTCCTCATTCTCAGGGGGATTCCTGGCTTCCATCCAGGCCCTCAGCGCCTTTTGGAAATTCTCCTTTTTGGAGAGACCAGCCATAGAAACTTTGAACTTCCTGCAGAATTGCTTGAGCTGGTTAACAGTGTAGCATTCCAATTTCTCCTCTTCCCACTCACAATCAACAGATGCTACAGATGGTGCGTTATCCATGGTGATAAAACTTGGCAGTTGCAAAAATAGGAAATCCCAGAAAAATGCTGTCAAAAAGTATGTGGTTGCGTTTTGGTCTGCACTCACTAAGTAGTATTCACCAATTACTGTACATGAGTCACAAATGCAAGTCCAGAATCCTCACCGCTGACCACCAATGTTAGATTTGGGGGTCTCTAGTTGGCAGAGGTAGGTACCTTTGTCCAAATAGGGACCCTTGAGTCTAGTCAGGGAAAGTAGGTACACTCCTGAAATAACCCCTGCTCACCCTCTTGGTAGCTTGGCACGAGCAGACAGGCTTAGTTCAGAGGCAGTGTGTAAAGCATTTGTGAACACATACAGTAATCAAGTGACAACACTACAAATGGACACCACACAGGTTATATATTTATAAAAATAGGTATACTTTATATAGATTTATCACAAGACCATAAACGACAAAAATAATCCACAATACTGTCAAGAATGCTTAGTTCTGATCAAAAAGGCTTAATTCAAGGTTCTGTGCGAGTCGGTAGCCTCCTCCGGCTACGGCGATATCAAGAACAAACAGAGTCTAACAAATCCAGCTGACCGCGTCGAGACGGGCAAACACAGTGTAGACAGACTCGGTCACAGTACCTTTTACTTGAAGCGGCAGGCACGGGCGTGCGAACCGGATGGCTGTACGTCGCGGTCGCGATGCAAAATGGAAGCGTTGCAGGACGCGTTGTCCCTCGATGCGGTGCAGGCAGGAGCTCATTGACGTCGTCGAGACGGAGTCGGTGAGACCAGGGCCGTGCCTTGCAGGGCGAGACGGTGCTTCGATGCGGTGCTGGCAGGTTGCGGTGCGGCGACGGCGCTGGATTCGGGAGCTGGCGTCGATCAGTCCGGACAGTGGTGCGAGTCGGGCGGTGCGTCACGAAGCGTGTGAGCGGTGCCCAACTCCGGTGCGGTCACAGGACTCGAACTCAGCAGCAGTGACCATGTCGGTCGGACCAGTTCGTTTCGGCGCAGCGAAGCGTTGCAGGACGCGTTGTCCCTCGATGTGGTGCAGGCAGCGGCTCGTTGATGGAGTCGGTGAGACCAGGGCCGTGCGTTGCAGGGTGAGACGGTGCTTTGATGCGGTGCTTACAGGACACCGAGCCGGTCGTCAGAGTCGGTCACAGCTCCCTAACCCTGTAGCCACTGAAACAGCGTTTCCAGCAGCAATTCACAAGGCTGGTGAAGTCCACTGGTCCTGGGACTTCGGTCAGGGGGCAAGCTCTCTCTCAAGCCCTTGGAGATCCTTCACAAGTTGATGAAAGTCACAGCAAAGCAAAAGTTCCTTTCTCCTTTCTTTGGAAGTCAGGCAAACCACTGCAGGCCAATCCCCCAAGCAGCACTTCAGGCTTAGGGATAGTCTCTCCTCAGTTTCCTCTTGGTTCCGCTCCTCAGCAAAGGTTTCTTCTTGTTCCCAAAAAGTGATCTAATTTTCCTGGGGTCTGGGTGCCCCTCTTATAGTCTGATTCTCTTTGTTCTCTGGAGGCAGAGAGGCCTGTGCCTAGTTCAAACCAGTTCTGTGCAGCTTTGGAGCACTCTGTGTACATGACTCCTTCTTTCCTTTCAGAATGTGGGGCAGGGTACTCAGACGCCCGGCAGGAGGTGGAGCCAGCATTGTGGAAGGCAGGCACAGCCCTATTCAGACCCAGATGCAACTCCTCCCTCCACTCTGGATGCAGATCTCTCTATTCAGCCCTGGGCTGCCTCATCCTGTCTCCTGTGGCCACCCCCAGCCCCTGTCTCGCACAACCCAGATACACAATACACAAGCTAGCAGAGGCAGGCTGGATAGTTAGGCAAGAAAATACCCACTTTCTAAAAGTGGTATTTTCAAACACAGAATGTTAAAATCAACTTCACTAAAAGATGCATTTTATCATTCTGAGTTCAGGCATACTAAACTCGAATTTCTACCTAGTTCCCTGAGTCAGTTAGGATTATAAGATGTTATAATCAAACTGCTCATTCTGGCCTATGGGGAACAGGTAGCCTTGCAATAGTGAAAAACGAAAATGGCTGTAATTCACTATTAGGACATGCCACACACACCAGGCATGTCCTACCTTATCATTACAATGCACCCTGCCAGTAGGCCATAGGGGTGTCTGATATGAAGAAAAGGGAAGGTTTAGGGACTGGTAAGTGGGTGCACTTACCAAGTCGACATGGCAGTCACAGACTGCACACAGGCTCTGCAATGGCAGGCCTGAGACACACTTTACAAGCTGCTTCCGTGGGTGGCACAACCAGTGCTGCAAGCCCACCAGCAGCATTTGATTTACAAGCCCTGGGCACACTCAGTGCACTGTACTAGGGTCTGACAGTAATTCAAATAAGCCAAACATGGAGTCACTAATTCATCACACAATTTACAATAGGGAGCACTTGCACTTTGGCACTGATTAGCAGTGGCAAAGTGCCCATGAGCATCTAGTCCAGCAAAAACATATCGACAACAGTGGAGGCATTATGAAAAAATGGAAGGGAGACCCACGCCAAGGATGCCAGGTCTAACAGTAGATAATTAATTTTAGTCTGGATAATGTCTAGGCGTGGTTTTTGTAATGGAGAGCTAGCTGCATGAGGCTTCAGCACCAAATATTTCCGCAGTTAAATGTGAATGTGATTGACCATTGCACCATGAGAGGAATCTGATTTATTCTCCAGGAAATGTTGTACTCTCTCTCTCTCTGTTCCTTGCCTACAACAGCACCGATATACGTTTTGTTACACCTTTCCCTTCTGTCAACATCTTCCTTTATCACCAATTGTGATTTAAACCCACATGTCCAGATAAATACATCAGTACACCATTGTAAATTCTGTAAGACAAGTAGTATTATGTAGCTTTTAAGATGTTCTGGTGGCTGTACCATCTTTCCATGTTTGCACACATCTGTTAACACTTGTGATTCTTGTTGGACTGGAGCAAATTTGCATGCATGCAACTCGTACAGCATGTCATACCCCGGGTTTAATTTTTGCGTTGCTACCAAAAATGTTCAGGATCAATGACGTACTCCAATCCTTTGTCAGATCATATAGCAATTGTTTGAAATTGGATTATTAGGTGGGTAGGACGTGAGTCCTTCACAATTAATAAGTCCAAAAGTCCTGTTAGGTCTAACACGCAAGTTCAATAAATAAATCAAGGCTCAACCCCTAGTAGCTATGGCATAGAGCAGAAAGGATTACATTATGGAAAAGTCTGTACAGTATTTAGTTGTACTAAATCAATTTGCATCAACACCACCCACACCCCTATCATCAAGAACAAGGCTCCACTACCCCCCCCGGCAGTCACCCCTACCCTCCCCCAGCCTACCACCTCCCCCAACTAACAACGAACGACCTCAACACACAGTCAACGACTCCTAACTACCTCCCTATTCCCATATGCAAAGGAACGCCGAAGCCACAACACGACCATCGACACCACGCGCCCACTGCCCCTCTCAGAGCCTACACGGACAGCACAACCACAAGAAGGCAACATAACAATGTCAGGCTCTCCCCCTCCAGGGTTGACCCCGCCCAGAACACCCCCACCTACGAAGAGACAGGGCAGCGTCTCACCCTGCTTGAAAGCCAGAAAGCAACTATAATCCAGGGCCTTAATGAAATCCTAACTAATCTCGCCACGCTCAGAAAGCCCCACTGAATCCCCACCTTCTCGAGCCCCACACAACAAAGGCCTCCCAAGGCTCCCCACCCTAGATGGATCTCAACCCCCCTCTCTAATCAGATACAGAGACCCAAAAGAACAAGAGATGCAATGTCCTCGAGTGAAGCGGCAGATCTTGCCTCCTCGTACGACACCCCATCTACTGTCACCCCACAATCCAAGATTCAGGTGATCACTGGATTCGGAAGAGACCATGCCCCTCCGAAATCCCCAAAACCCCCGGCCTCCCGCATTAACATCCCAATGGCCCCCCTAATGAAGAAACCAAAAAAAGAGGCGCCCTCCACCAAGTGCATGCTCATGAACTGCAGATCAGCCACCAAGCATGCCACAGAGCTAGCAGAATCCATCCTCACCCACGACATAGACATAGCCTTCATCACCGAGACATGGCTAAATGATTTCTCTTCACCAATCATGGATACACTTGTGCCCCCAGGCTTTACAATCAACAACAAAGATAGAAAAGACCAAAGAGGCAGGGGCATAGCAATCATCCACAACAACAACATTTCCGTGACGGGAATAGACACCTTTAACAACAACACCTTTGAATGCTTAACCACCAACATTAACACAAGCAACAACAAAACACTACTCTGCCATCTAATATACCATCCCCAAGGCAACACCACCGCATTCACCGAACACCTGTCCGACCTGATTGCCCACTGCTCACTCCGAGACGCTAACAACCTAATTCTGGGCGACCTCAACCTACACTGGAATGAAGAAAACAACTCTCTAATCCAGAACCTGAATGAGCTGCTACACAGCAACAACCTTACCCAACACTGCTCAGAGGAAACCCACAACAAAGGAGCAATCCTAGATGCCATTATCGCACAACGTGACACAGTCACGATAGACCACACCCTGCCCGTTGACTGGTCCTTCCACCACTTAATCCTATTCCACATCACCCAACCGATCACATACCAACCCCCCACCCAAGACCCCCCCAAATGGATGAGAAATCTAACTCAGATCAACATAGCTGACCTAGAGGAAAGGGTAAGTTCTCTCCTCCCTATCTCCACAGATGATCTCTCCACAACAGAACTCACCTCCCACTATAACACAACTATGACGTCCATTCTAGACCAATTAGCCCCCCTGAAATAAAAAAAAAACAGGAACATTTCATCCAGATCCTGGTTCAACACGGACATTAACACAGAAAGAAGACAACTAAGAGCTACAGAATGACTATGGAGGAGCAACCCCTCCACAAGCCTCCACGATCAACTCAAAGCAGCTCGAAGGAAATACAAAAAATACATCAGTAACGAAAAAACCACTTTCTTCTGCACCGCCCTGGACAATGCAAAAAACAGGCCCAAAGAACTCTTCAACATCATCAGGCAACAAACCTCCAAGCCCCCTGCATCCTCAGTTCAGGCCTCCAAAGACCTGTGTGACAACTTTGCCAACTTATTTAACGACAAAATCACCAAGATTGAGCTCTCTCTGGACATCAACCTCAATCCCTCCTGCAAAAGCCTGGCCCCAGAGACCGAAGACAGCACGCGCAAGCACACCACGAAAGCCTGGAGATCCTTCAACCCCATCCCGGAAGCCGAGATTCTCAAACTGATCTCCACCTCCAAACCCGCTTCCCACATCCTAGATCATATACCCACCCAATTGACCAAAAAGCTGAAACTCTCCCTAGCCCCGTTCTGGTGCAAGATCATAAACAGCTCCCTGAGAACCGGTGTCATACCTGATTGCCTCAAAGTCGGCCAAGTCACACCATTACTGAAAAATCCAGGCCTTGACACCAACGATCTGAACAACTTCAGACCCGTTTCCAATCTCCCCCTCCTATCCAAAATCCTCGAAAGGTGCGTTCTCCTACAACTGACTCAGCACATGGACAGCATCAACCTTCTAGATCCCCACCAATCGGGCTTCAGAAAAGGCTATAGCACCGAGACCGCGATCCTTAACATCGTGGACGATATCCACAAATCTTTCCATACCGACCAATGTTGCCTCCTCATTCTCCTGGACCTATCGGCAGCCTTTGACATGGTTGATCACAATCTACTCATCAAGGCTCTTCAAGAAAGGGTAGGTGTTGATGAGGTGGTCCTACACTGGTTCTCCTCCTTCTTACACAACCGCTCCCAAAGGATAAAAATCAAAAACTTTACGTCCGACCTACACCCCGTCAGCAGGGGTGTCCCCCAAGGTTCAGTGCTCTCCCTACAACTGTTCAACATATACATGGAACCCCTCACCACCATACTCAAAAAAGCTAACATCCCCTTCCACCTATATTCAGATGACATCCATATCTATCTGGAAACCTCCTCCACTGATGACATTCAGAGACTCAACGACACTTTAAGAGAAGTCCAACACTGGCTTTCACTAAACCACCTAAAACTCAACCAAGACAAAACAGAAATCCTCCTCATCTCCAACAAAGAAGAGAACCCTCAAATCGTAGAATGGCTAAAAGCAACTGACGCCCTCAACGGCAATCTCACTCTGGCTAACTCTGTAAAATCATTAGGAATCACCCTTGACCCAAAACTTGACATGGCTAAACACATTAAGAACTCCGCTAAGAGTGCCTTCCTCAATCTGAAGCTACTTAACAAAATAAAACCCTTCAACCCGCCCAAGGACCTCAAACAAGCCACTCAATCACTGGTGCTATCCAGACTCAACTATGGGAATGCAGTCCTCACTGGTACAGCAAAATCCCACCTAGCTCCCCTCAAAACAACTCTCAACGCAGCAGCCAGAATGGTCACCGGAGTTAAGAAATATGATCACATCTCACCCGCACTCAGAGAATTAAAATGGCTCCCAGTCGAATTGCGTGCCAGCTTCAGAACTGCCTGCCTCACGCACAAAGCCCTGCACACAGGGAAACCTGACTACCTGGCCGCCAAACTCAAGAGGGCCGGTCAGACAAGTAACCTCAGGAGCTCCAATACCCTACTACTCATCCCTACGAAAACACGCAAACAAAAAACCGCTGCACGGTCCTTCGCCGGAAACGCACCCAAAATCTGGAACTCCATCCCAGCTGATATCAGGACTATCCCATCCTTCGTAAAATTCAAAAAACACCTAAAAGACCTCTTCCTCAACCGCTCCCTCCCGAACCGATAGCCGCCGCAGAAGCGCACAAGCCTGCACTCTGCAGCACCCTGACACTGTATCATTAAGACCTACCTCCTCCCCGCTCCCCGACCCTTACCTTGTTCATTCCTCCCTGAAAGAGGTTCAACCCAAGACAGCGTGCACTCAACGAGGTTATCTCAGGACTTTCTTACCTTAATGCTGCACAGCACACTGGGACTTCTGAACCAATATGTATACTACCTCTCTATTGTGTGACTCTTGCATTAAAACTGCTGTAAAGTGCCCCGATACCCTCGGGTCCGGCCAGCGCTATATGAAACTCCTTAATAAATAAAATAAATTAATTAATTAAAAAGCCAACACACAACACAATCAAAATTTCACAATCAATTTCTAAAAATAGAGAAACCCTTAATAAGAAAAATGACACCAAAATGACTTCAATCCAATAAGGTGAACAGGAGATATGAAAAAAAGACGTCACTGTTCACTGTTGACTGGGACTGAGACATCATTTCGGGCCGACCATGATTGAAGGGAGTTCGGATACCCCAAGCGGGTTGTCCTGGTCCAGGTTTTTGCCTTCTGACTCAGTCTTTTTTATGGATGCCGAAATTCTCCAGGGGGAGCAAGGTTGCAGGCTGTATTTGACGAAGTCTTCTGGAAGCATTATACTCGTTGGACGTGGTCCCACTGAAGCTGTTGGTTTTGGCTAGAAAAGCTCCGCCCAGGAAAATTAAAAGTCCTCTCATTGGGCAGATACCTTTCACTCTTTCGGCACACCAAGATTTCCACCTTTGGACTTTGTCTCTTTTCTGGAGCACAAAATGCTCTAGCGGGGAGCAGTACAAAAGTGGATGATGGACGGAACGTTTGAGCCAATCAAACACTCACCCCCAGTCAACTGATCTGGGTTTAATCCATCATCATTCTTTAGCTCACTCCACCACCCCAGTTCAGACATGGCCATATGCAAATCAGTCTGACCCTGTGCCTCATGGGAACAGTCCAGCCCGAACTGCCAAGCCATGTCTTCGCTGGACCGGAAACAAGCATCCTAGGACCGGTTTCTGGCATTTCAGCCGTCATCAGCCAGGCTTGCTTGAATCCAGTGGCAAAGTGAGCAAGGGACCCACGTCTGGGCATACCCCCGCCAACTTAGGGCGACCAAAGCGATACAAAAGGGGATGATGGACGGAACGTTTGAGCCAATCAAACACTCACCCCCAGTCAACTGATCTGGGTTTAATCCATCATCATTCTTTAGCTCACTCCACCACCCCAGTTCAGACATGGCCATATGCAAATCAGTCTGACCCTGTGCCTCATGGGAACAGTCCAGCCCGAACTGCCAAGCCATGTCTTCCCTGGACCGGAAACAAGCATCCTAGGACCGGTTTCTGGCATTTCAGCCGTCATCAGCCAGGCTTGCTTGAATCCAGTGGCAAAGTGAGCAAGGGACCCACGTCTGGGCATACCCCCGCCAACTTAGGGGGACCAAAGCGATACAAAAGGGGATGTTGGACGGAACGTTTGAGCCAATCAAACACTCACCCCCAGTCAACTGATCTGGGTTTAATCCATCATCATTCTTTAGCTCACTCCACCACCCCAGTTCAGACATGGCCATATGCAAATCAGTCTGACCCTGTGCCTCATGGGAACAGTCCAGCCCGAACTGCCAAGCCATGTCTTCCAAGGACCGGAAACAAGCATCCTAGGACCGGTTTCTGGCATTTCAGCCGTCATCAGCCAGGCTTGCTTGAATCCAGTGGCAAAGTGAGCAAGGGACCCACGTCTGGGCATACCCCCGCCAACTTAGGGCGACCAAAGCGATACAAAAGGGGATGATGGACGGAACGTTTGAGTCAATCAAACACTCACCCCCAGTCAACTGATCTGGGTTTAATCCATCATCATTCTTTAGCTCACTCCACCACCCCAGTTCAGACATGGCCATATGCAAATCAGTCTGACCCTGTGCCTCATGGGAACAGTCCAGCCCGAACTGCCAAGCCATGTCTTCCCTGGACCGGAAACAAGCATCCTAGGACCGGTTTCTGGCATTTCAGCCGTCATCAGCCAGGCTTGCTTGAATCCAGTGGCAAAGTGAGCAAGGGACCCACGTCTGGGCATACCCCCGCCAACTTAGGGCGACCAAAGCGATACAAAAGGGGATGATGGACGGAACGTTTGAGCCAATCAAACACTCACCCCCAGTCAACTGATCTGGGTTTAATCCATCATCATTCTTTAGCTCACTCCACCACCCCAGTTCAGACATGGCCATATGCAAATCAGTCTGACCCTGTGCCTCATGGGAACAGTCCAGCCCGAACTGCCAAGCCATGTCTTCCCTGGACCGGAAACAAGCATCCTAGGACCGGTTTCTGGCATTTCAGCCGTCATCAGCCAGGCTTGCTTGAATCCAGTGGCAAAGTGAGCAAGGGACCCACGTCTGGGCATACCCCCGCCAACTTAGGGCGACCAAAGCGATACAAAGGGGATGATGGACGGAACGTTTGAGCCAATCAAACACTCACCCCCAGTCAACTGATCTGGGTTTAATCCATCATCATTCTTTAGCTCACTCCACCACCCCAGTTCAGACATGGCCATATGCAAATCAGTCTGACCCTGTGCCTCATGGGAACAGTCCAGCCCGAACTGCCAAGCCATGTCTTCCCTGGACCGGAAACAAGCATCCTAGGACCGGTTTCTGGCATTTCAGCCGTCATCAGCCAGGCTTGCTTGAATCCAGTGGATATGGCTGGGTTCAAACTGGAATGGCATGGTGAGCAAAAAAACGATGGATTTAGGCCCAGATCTCTGTACTGGGGTGAATGTATGACATTGTTCTGCATTCTGTCCATCAACTGTTGTTTTTGCATTTGTCACCCCGAGTGGGACGGGTATGCCCAGACGTGGGTCCCGTGCTCTCCATGCCACTGGAATCAAGCTATCCTGGCTGAAGAGGGGTGAAACCCGAAACCGGTCCTAGGATGCTTGTTTCCAGTCCAGGGAGGACCTGGCTTGGCAGTTCGGGCTGGACTGTTCCCATGAGGCACAGGGTCAAGACTGATTTGCATATGGCTGGGTTCAAACTGGAATGGCATGGTGAGCAAAAAACGATGGATTTAGGCCCAGATCTCTGTACTGGGGTGAATGTATGACATTGTTCTGCATTCTGTCCATCAACTGTTGTTTTTGCATTTGTCACCCCGAGTGGGACGGGTATGCCCAGACGTGGGTCCCGTGCTCTCCATGCCACTGGAATCAAGCTATCCTGGCTGAAGAGGGGTGAAACCCCGAAACCGGTCCTATGATGCTTGTTTCCAGTCCAGGGAGGACCTGGCTTGGCAGTTCGGGCTGGACTGTTCCCATGAGGCACAGGGTCAAGACTGATTTGCATATGGCTGGGTTCAAACTGGAATGGCATGGTGAGCAAAAAAACGATGGATTTAGGCCCAGATCTCTGTACTGGGGTGAATGTATGACATTGTTCTGCATTCTGTCCATCAACTGTTGTTTTTGCATTTGTCACCCCGAGTGGGACGGGTATGCCCAGACGTGGGTCCCGTGCTCTCCATGCCACTGGAATCAAGCTATCCTGGCTGAAGAGGGGTGAAACCCCGAAACCGGTCCTAGGATGCTTGTTTCCAGTCCAGGGAGGACCTGGCTTGGCAGTTCGGGCTGGACTGTTCCCATGAGGCACAGGGTCAAGACTGATTTGCATATGGCTGGGTTCAAACTGGAATGGCATGGTGAGCAAAAAAACGATGGATTTAGGCCCAGATCTCTGTACTGGGGTGAATGTATGACATTGTTCTGCATTCTGTCCATCAACTGTTGTTTTTGCATTTGTCACCCCGAGTGGGACGGGTATGCCCAGACGTGGGTCCCGTGCTCTCCATGCCACTGGAATCAAGCTATCCTGGCTGAAGAGGGTGAAACCCCGAAACCGGTCCTAGGATGCTTGTTTCCAGTCCAGGGAGGACCTGGCTTGGCAGTTCGGGCTGGACTGTTCCCATGAGGCACAGGGTCAAGACTGATTTGCATATGGCTGGGTTCAAACTGGAATGGCATGGTGAGCAAAAAAACGATGGATTTAGGCCCAGATCTCTGTACTGGGGTGAATGTATGACATTGTTCTGCATTCTGTCCATCAACTGTTGTTTTTGCATTTGTCACCCCGAGTGGGACGGGTATGCCCAGACGTGGGTCCCGTGCTCTCCATGCCACTGGAATCAAGCTATCCTGGCTGAAGAGGGGTGAAACCCCGAAACCGGTCCTAGGATGCTTGTTTCCAGTCCAGGGAGGACCTGGATTGGCAGTTCGGGCTGGACTGTTCCCATGAGGCACAGGGTCAAGACTGATTTGCATATGGCTGGGTTCAAACTGGAATGGCATGGTGAGCAAAAAAACGATGGATTTAGGCCCAGATCTCTGTACTGGGGTGAATGTATGACATTGTTCTGCATTCTGTCCATCAACTGTTGTTTTTGCATTTGTCACCCCGAGTGGGACGGGTATGCCCAGACGTGGGTCCCGTGCTCTCCATGCCACTGGAATCAAGCTATCCTGGCTGAAGAGGGGTGAAACCCCGAAACCGGTCCTAGGATGCTTGTTTCCAGTCCAGGGAGGACCTGGCTTGGCAGTTCGGGCTGGACTGTTCCCATGAGGCACAGGGTCAAGACTGATTTGCATATGGCTGGGTTCAAACTGAAATGGCATGGTGAGCAAAAAAACGATGGATTTAGGCCCAGATCTCTGTACTGGGGTGAATGTATGACATTGTTCTGCATTCTGTCCATCAACTGTTGTTTTTGCATTTGTCACCCCGAGTGGGACGGGTATGCCCAGACGTGGGTCCCGTGCTCTCCATGCCACTGGAATCAAGCTATCCTGGCTGAAGAGGGGTGAAACCCCGAAACCGGTCCTATGATGCTTGTTTCCAGTCCAGGGAGGACCTGGCTTGGCAGTTCGGGCTGGACTGTTCCCATGAGGCACAGGGTCAAGACTGATTTGCATATGGCTGGGTTCAAACTGGAATGGCATGGTGAGCAAAAAACGATGGATTTAGGCCCAGATCTCTGTACTGGGGTGAATGTATGACATTGTTCTGCATTCTGTCCATCAACTGTTGTTTTTGCTAGCGGGGAGCAGGGCAAGCCTGGAACCTGTTTCAGATGAAGTCCACTCAAAGTCCATTCTAAATCAGACATCTTTGAAATAAGGTCTGGGGGTCTTGGAAGTCCAAAGATTTTCTATGTCCCAACTTTCTTTTAGACTTTTTGAGCATTTCCTCTTGGTGTCTGCTAAGGCTCCCAGGACCTCAAAGACAGCAGTTAGGGGCTAGGCTCCAGTCCAGCAGAGGCCATGAGTCCGGGTCCATTTGCTACTGGACAGATGGTCACTCAATGAAAAGGTCTATTTTAGCTTGTTTTGTCTCTGAACCACACAAGATTTCAGCCAAATGTCCCTTAAAGTCAACTTCTCAGTCCTGCGTTACAAGTGGGAGCAGGTCCAGACCCTCGGGTCTCCCCGCCAACTTAGGGCGACCAAAGCGATACAAAGGGGATGATGGACGGAACGTTTGAGCCAATCAAACACTCACCCCCAGTCAACTGATCTGGGTTTAATCCATCATCATTCTTTAGCTCACTCCACCACCCCAGTTCAGACATGGCCATATGCAAATCAGTCTGACCCTGTGCCTCATGGGAACAGTCCAGCCCGAACTGCCAAGCCATGTCTTCCCTGGACCGGAAACAAGCATCCTAGGACCGGTTTCTGGCATTTCAGCCGTCATCAGCCAGGCTTGCTTGAATCCAGTGGCAAAGTGAGCAAGGGACCCACGTCTGGGCATACCCCGCCAACTTAGGGCGACCAAAGCGATACAAAGGGGATGATGGACGGAACGTTTGAGCCAATCAAACACTCACCCCCAGTCAACTGATCTGGGTTTAATCCATCATCATTCTTTAGCTCACTCCACCACCCCAGTTCAGACATGGCCATATGCAAATCAGTCTGACCCTGTGCCTCATGGGAACAGTCCAGCCCGAACTGCCAAGCCATGTCTTCCCTGGACCGGAAACAAGCATCCTAGGACCGGTTTCTGGCATTTCAGCCGTCATCAGCCAGGCTTGCTTGAATCCAGTGGATATGGCTGGGTTCAAACTGGAATGGCATGGTGAGCAAAAAAACGATGGATTTAGGCCCAGATCTCTGTACTGGGGTGAATGTATGACATTGTTCTGCATTCTGTCCATCAACTGTTGTTTTTGCATTTGTCACCCCGAGTGGGACGGGTATGCCCAGACGTGGGTCCCGTGCTCTCCATGCCACTGGAATCAAGCTATCCTGGCTGAAGAGGGGTGAAACCCGAAACCGGTCCTAGGATGCTTGTTTCCAGTCCAGGGAGGACCTGGCTTGGCAGTTCGGGCTGGACTGTTCCCATGAGGCACAGGGTCAAGACTGATTTGCATATGGCTGGGTTCAAACTGGAATGGCATGGTGAGCAAAAAAACGATGGATTTAGGCCCAGATCTCTGTACTGGGGTGAATGTATGACATTGTTCTGCATTCTGTCCATCAACTGTTGTTTTTGCATTTGTCACCCCGAGTGGGACGGGTATGCCCAGACGTGGGTCCCGTGCTCTCCATGCCACTGGAATCAAGCTATCCTGGCTGAAGAGGGGTGAAACCCCGAAACCGGTCCTATGATGCTTGTTTCCAGTCCAGGGAGGACCTGGCTTGGCAGTTCGGGCTGGACTGTTCCCATGAGGCACAGGGTCAAGACTGATTTGCATATGGCTGGGTTCAAACTGGAATGGCATGGTGAGCAAAAAACGATGGATTTAGGCCCAGATCTCTGTACTGGGGTGAATGTATGACATTGTTCTGCATTCTGTCCATCAACTGTTGTTTTTGCATTTGTCACCCCGAGTGGGACGGGTATGCCCAGACGTGGGTCCCGTGCTCTCCATGCCACTGGAATCAAGCTATCCTGGCTGAAGAGGGGTGAAACCCCGAAACCGGTCCTAGGATGCTTGTTTCCAGTCCAGGGAGGACCTGGCTTGGCAGTTCGGGCTGGACTGTTCCCATGAGGCACAGGGTCAAGACTGATTTGCATATGGCTGGGTTCAAACTGGAATGGCATGGTGAGCAAAAAAACGATGGATTTAGGCCCAGATCTCTGTACTGGGGTGAATGTATGACATTGTTCTGCATTCTGTCCATCAACTGTTGTTTTTGCATTTGTCACCCCGAGTGGGACGGGTATGCCCAGACGTGGGTCCCGTGCTCTCCATGCCACTGGAATCAAGCTATCCTGGCTGAAGAGGGGTGAAACCCCGAAACCGGTCCTAGGATGCTTGTTTCCAGTCCAGGGAGGACCTGGCTTGGCAGTTCGGGCTGGACTGTTCCCATGAGGCACAGGGTCAAGACTGATTTGCATATGGCTGGGTTCAAACTGGAATGGCATGGTGAGCAAAAAAACGATGGATTTAGGCCCAGATCTCTGTACTGGGGTGAATGTATGACATTGTTCTGCATTCTGTCCATCAACTGTTGTTTTTGCATTTGTCACCCCGAGTGGGACGGGTATGCCCAGACGTGGGTCCCGTGCTCTCCATGCCACTGGAATCAAGCTATCCTGGCTGAAGAGGGGTGAAACCCCGAAACCGGTCCTAGGATGCTTGTTTCCAGTCCAGGGAGGACCTGGATTGGCAGTTCGGGCTGGACTGTTCCCATGAGGCACAGGGTCAAGACTGATTTGCATATGGCTGGGTTCAAACTGGAATGGCATGGTGAGCAAAAAAACGATGGATTTAGGCCCAGATCTCTGTACTGGGGTGAATGTATGACATTGTTCTGCATTCTGTCCATCAACTGTTGTTTTTGCATTTGTCACCCCGAGTGGGACGGGTATGCCCAGACGTGGGTCCCGTGCTCTCCATGCCACTGGAATCAAGCTATCCTGGCTGAAGAGGGGTGAAACCCCGAAACCGGTCCTAGGATGCTTGTTTCCAGTCCAGGGAGGACCTGGCTTGGCAGTTCGGGCTGGACTGTTCCCATGAGGCACAGGGTCAAGACTGATTTGCATATGGCTGGGTTCAAACTGGAATGGCATGGTGAGCAAAAAACGATGGATTTAGGCCCAGATCTCTGTACTGGGGTGAATGTATGACATTGTTCTGCATTCTGTCCATCAACTGTTGTTTTTGCATTTGTCACCCCGAGTGGGACGGGTATGCCCAGACGTGGGTCCCGTGCTCTCCATGCCACTGGAATCAAGCTATCCTGGCTGAAGAGGGTGAAACCCCGAAACCGGTCCTATGATGCTTGTTTCCAGTCCAGGGAGGACCTGGCTTGGCAGTTCGGGCTGGACTGTTCCCATGAGGCACAGGGTCAAGACTGATTTGCATATGGCTGGGTTCAAACTGGAATGGCATGGTGAGCAAAAAAACGATGGATTTAGGCCCAGATCTCTGTACTGGGGTGAATGTATGACAATGTTCTGCATTCTGTCCATCAACTGTTGTTTTTGCTAGCGGGGAGCAGGGCAAGCCTGGAACCTGTTTCAGATGAAGTCCACTCAAAGTCCATTCTAAATCAGACATCTTTGAAATAAGGTCTGGGGGTCTTGGAAGTCCAAAGATTTTCTATGTCCCAACTTTCTTTTAGACTTTTTGAGCATTTCCTCTTGGTGTCTGCTAAGGCTCCCAGGACCTCAAAGACAGCAGTTAGGGGCTAGGCTCCAGTCCAGCAGAGGCCATGAGTCCGGGTCCATTTGCTACTGGACAGATGGTCACTCAATGAAAAGGTCTATTTTAGCTTGTTTTGTCTCTGAACCACACAAGATTTCAGCCAAATGTCCCTTAAAGTCAACTTCTCAGTCCTGCGTTACAAGTGGGAGCAGGTCCAGACCCTCGGGTCTCCCCGCCAACTTAGGGCGACCAAAGCGATACAAAAGGGGATGATGGACGGAACGTTTGAGCCAATCAAACACTCACCCCCAGTCAACTGATCTGGGTTTAATCCATCATCATTCTTTAGCTCACTCCACCACCCCAGTTCAGACATGGCCATATGCAAATCAGTCTGACCCTGTGCCTCATGGGAACAGTCCAGCCCGAACTGCCAAGCCATGTCTTCCCTGGACCGGAAACAAGCATCCTAGGACCGGTTTCTGGCATTTCAGCCGTCATCAGCCAGGCTTGCTTGAATCCAGTGGCAAAGTGAGCAAGGGACCCACGTCTGGGCATACCCCCGCCAACTTAGGGCGACCAAAGCGATACAAAAGGGGATGATGGACGGAACGTTTGAGCCAATCAAACACTCACCCCCAGTCAACTGATCTGGGTTTAATCCATCATCATTCTTTAGCTCACTCCACCACCCCAGTTCAGACATGGCCATATGCAAATCAGTCTGACCCTGTGCCTCATGGGAACAGTCCAGCCCGAACTGCCAAGCCATGTCTTCCCTGGACCGGAAACAAGCATCCTAGGACCGGTTTCTGGCATTTCAGCCGTCATCAGCCAGGCTTGCTTGAATCCAGTGGATATGGCTGGGTTCAAACTGGAATGGCATGGTGAGCAAAAAAACGATGGATTTAGGCCCAGATCTCTGTACTGGGGTGAATGTATGACATTGTTCTGCATTCTGTCCATCAACTGTTGTTTTTGCATTTGTCACCCCGAGTGGGACGGGTATGCCCAGACGTGGGTCCCGTGCTCTCCATGCCACTGGAATCAAGCTATCCTGGCTGAAGAGGGTGAAACCCGAAACCGGTCCTAGGATGCTTGTTTCCAGTCCAGGGAGGACCTGGCTTGGCAGTTCGGGCTGGACTGTTCCCATGAGGCACAGGGTCAAGACTGATTTGCATATGGCTGGGTTCAAACTGGAATGGCATGGTGAGCAAAAAACGATGGATTTAGGCCCAGATCTCTGTACTGGGGTGAATGTATGACATTGTTCTGCATTCTGTCCATCAACTGTTGTTTTTGCATTTGTCACCCCGAGTGGGACGGGTATGCCCAGACGTGGGTCCCGTGCTCTCCATGCCACTGGAATCAAGCTATCCTGGCTGAAGAGGGGTGAAACCCCGAAACCGGTCCTATGATGCTTGTTTCCAGTCCAGGGAGGACCTGGCTTGGCAGTTCGGGCTGGACTGTTCCCATGAGGCACAGGGTCAAGACTGATTTGCATATGGCTGGGTTCAAACTGGAATGGCATGGTGAGCAAAAAACGATGGATTTAGGCCCAGATCTCTGTACTGGGGTGAATGTATGACATTGTTCTGCATTCTGTCCATCAACTGTTGTTTTTGCATTTGTCACCCCGAGTGGGACGGGTATGCCCAGACGTGGGTCCCGTGCTCTCCATGCCACTGGAATCAAGCTATCCTGGCTGAAGAGGGGTGAAACCCGAAACCGGTCCTAGGATGCTTGTTTCCAGTCCAGGGAGGACCTGGCTTGGCAGTTCGGGCTGGACTGTTCCCAAGAGGCACAGGGTCAAGACTGATTTGCATATGGCTGGGTTCAAACTGGAATGGCATGGTGAGCAAAAAACGATGGATTTAGGCCCAGATCTCTGTACTGGGGTGAATGTATGACATTGTTCTGCATTCTGTCCATCAACTGTTGTTTTTGCATTTGTCACCCCGAGTGGGACGGGTATGCCCAGACGTGGGTCCCGTGCTCTCCATGCCACTGGAATCAAGCTATCCTGGCTGAAGAGGGGTGAAACCCCGAAACCGGTCCTAGGATGCTTGTTTCCAGTCCAGGGAGGACCTGGCTTGGCAGTTCGGGCTGGACTGTTCCCATGAGGCACAGGGTCAAGACTGATTTGCATATGGCTGGGTTCAAACTGGAATGGCATGGTGAGCAAAAAACGATGGATTTAGGCCCAGATCTCTGTACTGGGGTGAATGTATGACATTGTTCTGCATTCTGTCCATCAACTGTTGTTTTTGCATTTGTCACCCCGAGTGGGACGGGTATGCCCAGACGTGGGTCCCGTGCTCTCCATGCCACTGGAATCAAGCTATCCTGGCTGAAGAGGGGTGAAACCCCGAAACCGGTCCTAGGATGCTTGTTTCCAGTCCAGGGAGGACCTGGCTTGGCAGTTCGGGCTGGACTGTTCCCATGAGGCACAGGGTCAAGACTGATTTGCATATGGCTGGGTTCAAACTGGAATGGCATGGTGAGCAAAAACGATGGATTTAGGCCCAGATCTCTGTACTGGGGTGAATGTATGACATTGTTCTGCATTCTGTCCATCAACTGTTGTTTTTGCATTTGTCACCCCGAGTGGGACGGGTATGCCCAGACGTGGGTCCCGTGCTCTCCATGCCACTGGAATCAAGCTATCCTGGCTGAAGAGGGGTGAAACCCCGAAACCGGTCCTAGGATGCTTGTTTCCAGTCCAGGGAGGACCTGGATTGGCAGTTCGGGCTGGACTGTTCCCATGAGGCACAGGGTCAAGACTGATTTGCATATGGCTGGGTTCAAACTGGAATGGCATGGTGAGCAAAAAACGATGGATTTAGGCCCAGATCTCTGTACTGGGGTGAATGTATGACATTGTTCTGCATTCTGTCCATCAACTGTTGTTTTTGCATTTGTCACCCCGAGTGGGACGGGTATGCCCAGACGTGGGTCCCGTGCTCTCCATGCCACTGGAATCAAGCTATCCTGGCTGAAGAGGGTGAAACCCCGAAACCGGTCCTAGGATGCTTGTTTCCAGTCCAGGGAGGACCTGGCTTGGCAGTTCGGGCTGGACTGTTCCCATGAGGCACAGGGTCAAGACTGATTTGCATATGGCTGGGTTCAAACTGGAATGGCATGGTGAGCAAAAAACGATGGATTTAGGCCCAGATCTCTGTACTGGGGTGAATGTATGACATTGTTCTGCATTCTGTCCATCAACTGTTGTTTTTGCATTTGTCACCCCGAGTGGGACGGGTATGCCCAGACGTGGGTCCCGTGCTCTCCATGCCACTGGAATCAAGCTATCCTGGCTGAAGAGGGGTGAAACCCCGAAACCGGTCCTATGATGCTTGTTTCCAGTCCAGGGAGGACCTGGCTTGGCAGTTCGGGCTGGACTGTTCCCATGAGGCACAGGGTCAAGACTGATTTGCATATGGTTGGGTTCAAACTGGAATGGCATGGTGAGCAAAAAAACGATGGATTTAGGCCCAGATCTCTGTACTGGGGTGAATGTATGACATTGTTCTGCATTCTGTCCATCAACTGTTGTTTTTGCTAGCGGGGAGCAGGGCAAGCCTGGAACCTGTTTCAGATGAAGTCCACTCAAAGTCCATTCTAAATCAGACATCTTTGAAATAAGGTCTGGGGGTCTTGGAAGTCCAAAGATTTTCTATGTCCCAACTTTCTTTTAGACTTTTTGAGCATTTCCTCTTGGTGTCTGCTAAGGCTCCCAGGACCTCAAAGACAGCAGTTAGGGGCTAGGCTCCAGTCCAGCAGAGGCCATGAGTCCGGGTCCATTTGCTACTGGACAGATGGTCACTCAATGAAAAGGTCTATTTTAGCTTGTTTTGTCTCTGAACCACACAAGATTTCAGCCAAATGTCCCTTAAAGTCAACTTCTCAGTCCTGCGTTACAAGTGGGAGCAGGTCCAGACCCTCGGGTCTCCATACAAGTCACAGACACAGGTCTGGTTTCCTTCTGTTCTTCCACAGGTCCAGATGTGTTCTGATGAGCTGGGGGTGAGGTGCCACTTTCACAGGATTCACTAGCCAGTGGATGGAGGTGACTTCTGAGAAAAAAGTTCCCAGGAGCAAACCTCCCTGCTTTTGCAGCACATCCTATTTTCCTTACTGCAAACTATCCCACTGTGCTTATTCTGAGGCAACTCCAATATGGCAGACCCATTTTGCCCATTGAATCTGCGGGTGTGCCAGCCAGGGGTATGTTCAGGCAAATGAGCTGTATCCTCTTCCTCAACTTCATCAAACTGGTTTTGAGACCTGCTCCCCTTTTCATTGTGCTGGTGCCGTATGGGCTACAGATGACCCTGGGAACAAAGGCTTCTCTTCCCCAGGTCTACCTTTGCATATAAGGCTTCAGCCTTGTACCTTTCAATATAATAAAGTCCCTGCACCTGCCCTCTGATGGAGATTGGTGGTGGTCCTGTGGCCGCCGGCAACGAGCTCACTGTGACAGTGAGTACACTCACTTTCTCGGGTTCACTGATGCCTCACTTGAGTGAATCAGGCGCTCTGCAGCAGTCTCTTTGCATGCACCACTCCTTTTCTGACAGTGGTTTGTGTGTGCACTAGGCGCCTCTGTAAGCTGCCCTGGTGTGCCCTCTGCCCCAGCAGATTTGTTGTTTACTAGCTGCACCAAGGGGCCCCAGATGGTCTGCTTAAGGCTAAAATTCCCAACAGCACGAATGTGAACAGCAGCAAACAGAAAATAGGCCTAGATGGATATTTCATAGCACATTAACAGTCAGCACCTACTCTGTAACCCTGTGTTCGTAAAATGCATGCTGTGGAATGCCATCTAACCAGAAGAGTGCCCTTTGCTTTTATACACCGCAGAGATTGAGGTTTGCTTTTACACGATGCAGGAATTGTTTTTTTTCTTCAGATTTTTAATGTTGTCTCTGCAATTAACAGAAACACCATTGAATTTATGCACCGACTTCATCAATTCATTTTCTGTCGCTGTGAACCGAGCTCTGACTCTGCCCTTCTTTTTAGCCACCCTTTATGTGCCGCTCCCAAGACCATCTGTGCATGTAAACCAGTGGCACATCCGTCCATCGCCGAGAAACTTCACTTTCACTGTGCACAGCGAAGGCGCTTCACCATCACTGTGCACAGCACCCGGTGGTGTGACACTCACTGTACACAGCGCAGGGGCATTTACTCTCACAGTACACCGCCAAGGGCCTTTTCCATCACTGCATACTGCCAAGGGCATACTCCCTCAGTGTACACCACCAGGTGCCTTTTTCATCCCTTCACCATCAGCCTTCACCCTCACTGTACACTATCAACAGCCTTCACCCTCTCTGTACACCATCAACAGCCTTCATCCTTATGGAACACCATCAACAGCATTCACCCTCACTCTACACCATCAACAGCCTTCACCCTCTCTGTACACCATCAACAGCCTTCACCCTCACTGTACACCATCAACAGCCTTCACCCTCTCTGTACACAATCAACAGCCTTCATTCTTATGGAACACCATCAACAGCCTTCACCCTCACTGTACACCATCAACAGCCTTCACCCTCTCTGTACAGTGAACACCATCAACAGCCTTCACCCTCACTGTGCCCAACGAAGTGGCTTCACCCTCGCTGGACAGCACCAGGTGGTTTGACCCTCACTGTACACAGCCAGAGGGACTTTACCCTCCCTTTACACTGCCAAGGGGCTTCAACATCGCTGGACCCTGCCAAGGGCCTTTACCCTCACAGAACACCATCAAGTGACTTCATCCTCACTGAACAATGCCAAGAGGCTTCACCCATGCTGCACACTGCCAGTGCTCTTACCCTCACTGATTTCCGCTAAGGAGCTTCACCCTCACAGCGCACCGCCAAGGGGCTTCACCCTCACTAGTACACTGCCCACAGCCTTCGCCTTCACTGCACACCACCAAACATCTTCACCCTCACTCGTACATCACCACAGAACTTCAGTCCGAGCTCCAGGGTCTTTCCTCTTGTGCTGTATTTCAGACTTGTCTCCTTCACGCACCACAGCGTCTTTACTCTCACTCTACTTCTCTGAGGGTGTTTCCCCTCTCTGTTCATTGTGAGGGTGTCCTCGCTTACTCTACTCCTTCTCCAGTAAAGGTTTGGAGCAACACTGGCCATCCCCAAGGTCTGCCCACCACTCGGCTGTAGCACGATTGGTATGCCTCACAGTTCACAGACTGACACTTTCCTTCACTGTGACGGCGCTGCCTTCTGGTCATTAAGAAGTTCTCCCTCACCAGGCCCCCTGAAGACGTCACGCTCTCTGCGCCACACCCGCGGGTTAGTACCGCATGCACCACCAGAAGTCCCTAGTGCCATTATTGGCAACATCCCCACCCACCGTCTGAGCATGCATGAATAAATAAATACACAAGACAACTTTTGTTATGGGAAAATATTGCTGCAGGTTTATTCCATACAAAAGTATGCAATATGGTGGGTTATCTTACGGGCGATCCAAGGGCAGGCAGCTGTACCAACCTATGCTGCCCCGCCCGCCTGATGAGCCAGCACTGTGGGGAACCCAATCAGTGCTACACCTTTTGGGTGATCCTCCTCCGGATCACGTGACACATTGGTCCCTTATTACTCACGCCCCTTTCAGGGCGGAGCGTAGCAGGGCAAACCCCCGGTTGGTCAGGCCCCCAACCGCCCGAAGGACTAGCGGGGCGCCGTCGCGGTTTTCCAGGAACCTGCCCTGAGGCTCCTGGTCTTTGGCTCTGGCACCCCTATTGTGCCTTGCAGAGGTACCCTTACTGTACCCGTCTGCCGCCGAGGTACCCTTACTGTACCCGTCTGCTTCCAGATCGCCCTGTAACTCCGCCTGCAATGAAAAAGAAAACATTACAACGTTCTACGTACTTTGCCTGCCAACCCCACGCCGGGTAAGCGGTAGGGTGGGAGACGGCGTGTCTGGCGCAAAGAGGATGCCAGAGAGGCGGAGGGAGGTATAAGTACCCTCCCCCGACCTCTGTGCGCCGGAAGTGACGCGCCTAGTGCGCCGAGGCGAAGGACTCCTACCCCGAGTCCAACCACTAGACCAGGAGGGTGGCGTATGTGCCCAAATGGCACTAAAGGGCCGCCCTTTTAGGTGGCCCCCTGCGGGGGCCGCGGGCAACCGCATTCTCTCTGTTCACATTGGAAAGCTACATACCTGGGACACAAGCATGTGTTTTCTTCTCTTTCTAACTTAACTATAAAACAATTAAGAGCACTGAACGCTAGATAGTGTGTGCAGCTCTGTTCGGAAGTGTTTCCGCGGTCCACCCTGTTGGACATTCCTTTGTCTCAGTAACACCCACGGTCAGGGTGTGTGAGTAGGTGTGCACTCTTCCGGATGTAGATTGCACTCTTTGGCCATCCGTAAGGGTGGCCCATAATAAATGTTAATAAATGTTAATCTCCGTCCTGGATTTACCCCTGCCAGAGGTCCTGGTGAATCTACAGCAGGGAAATAACGGGAGTTCTGATTTTATTTGGGTGAATAACGTGTAAATTGGATTAACGTGGCCGTTTTCTCATGCTTTTCCCTGATATTCCAACAGCAGACTTATTGGGGGCCTTAGAGGTGGCCAGCTTTGATTGGCACAGGACAGTCTTCTTTGAAGCCTCTCGGCGCTTTATTCTGATAACGCCTTTTGGTTCTCAGTTTGCAGTTGCTGGTGTATGTTTTTATATGGCTGTATGTAGTTGTATGCATATTTTCTTATCCTCCGAAAGCCTAATTTTCTCCATGCTGAGCAGCAAATCCTTTTTAAGGTCTTCCGAGTTCTGTGCAAGTCCTACTGTCATGCCATTTTCGGGCGCCTAGGCGTTGTGGAAATTAAAATAAACCTTTTCATAAAGCGCGAGCGCCCCACTCCACTGCCCACTCCAAACCGAAGCGCGGCTACAAGTTTGCCCCGACACGATGGAAGCACGAAAAAATCCCCTCCCCCTGCCATTTCTCACCACTCCAGAATTCTTCCCACATAGGCAGTGCCACTGGAGTTATTTATACGATTCTGCCGCCGTGGCCTTTTCCGCATAATCATGGCTATATAATCCATCTTCTGCTCCACAATGAGCGGAGTTAAAAAAAATGTTGTTTTCCAGTTCAAACAGATGGATCCCATGGTGCAGAGCATGCTCTAAATCTGCGTCACTATGCGTCAACCTTATAAAATGCAGATAAAAAGCGCTCCACTGACTTTTTGGCTAGCTTTACACTATATGAACACCACACTCTTGTGAATACCCAGTTCTAGGCTTGTGCCGGGATTAAATAAACGGCGCGTGACATCACAGGAAGTGGCATCATGAGAAGTGACCTTAGATCTTAAGCCCTCACATATATGTTTAACATGTCTACATTCAAATATATGTTTAACGTGACATTGGAGCACATTTTCAGTATACAGGGAAACCCTCCTGAAGAATCACACTTTTGTAAGCTACACAGAAAACAATGCTGCCTTTTGTCAGTGTAAACTTCTTCTACCTAAAGTGCTTTACAAGAAAAAATAGTGATATTTAAATTATTATAACACCTCCTCAGGGGTAGTAAGCATTATATAAATGCTATTTATTTTGTGTAAATACTGGGAAAGACCTACACATCTGACATTCTTTCAGTGCATGCTATCTCCTAAACAGAGTCTGAACAAAGTGAAAAGCTGCCTCTCTTAAGTATGTGTGAAGTGCTAACCTTTGTTTCCCCTCTGTTGCATTTGCTTCTAGGTGTGAGGCGCCTGACTGCTCCCAGCCATATGGCCAGGTACTGCCGAGTCCCCCTCCCTTATCCCAGCAAACCACTCTTTTAACTCAAACACCTTTTGGGGCCCCCATAGCGGAGATTCTCCTCCCTCTTCCCCCAAGGCAACAATGTCGACAACACACCAGTTTGGATTAAGGGTCGGAATAACCCGGCCGTATTTTATTCATAACAATAACAAAACATTAATCTCAATATTTACATCATTTATACAATACGCAGAAAGTCCATTCCATTACATTGATATGTACAGTGTGTCATTTGGCTATCCTTAACATGTTTCTAATACATAGCCATTCCTATCATAAGCTAAGTGATCAGCAACATTATCTTTCTGCGTACCCCTGCTTGAGCCTACGGCAAGGTCAATGACTGGTCCAAAATCAAGGTCAAGCTAGGTCCCACCCTCCTCTCGGAGTGACCTTGCGCAGGAGGCCCAGTTCGCCGGGAGGTTACCTCACCTGGGCACCCCCTACGCCCTCAACATTGTCTCCATAAGGGGCTGTGCAGTTATGCCCAGCTTATGGCGCCCTTACGCATGTGCAGGGTTGGCCAAACAGCCTACCGGAAGCGGAACTTTCCCTCCCCTGCGCACTTCCAGCCTACCGGCTGTAACTGCCCCTGGAGTTGCATGAGAGACCATCTGTCCCCCCCTCAGGCGTCCCCATTAGACAATGGTGATGCCTGCTAAGGACCGTAAACTATGCCCACCAATCATGACCTTACCGCCACAGGCCAGCATAGTTGGCCAACTATCTGGCCCCCCCTCCCCCCCTGCCTCCAGAAGGTCATGTCCTGCTCTGTGTCCCCACTAGCCAGGCAAGTAAATTCTCCAGGAATAACTCATTTCCCCACTTGGAGAGGTGCACGCCATCCTTGTAGAAAAAACGGCTCCCCCTGGATGCTCCCATGTGCAATTGTCTGAAGCTTCGGAGATCGGAATAACTTGTCAACCCGGTTGTTGATCCTTTTTACTGAATGATTCAGGGCCCAGACAGACTCCCCCACTCTCCACTGAAATCTGGGAACCATGTGTGACCAGGCCAGTACTGCTTGCGGGCATTTCTTTGCCAGCCACCCCACCTCCGTAATTAGGGCTTCCACTACTCCTTTCCTGCCCAGGTGCACCAAGTCATTACCCCCCAAATGCAAAATAACTGCTGCAGGGGGTATCTGAGTCTTGTCCAGTAAGCTTACTAACATATCCCTGAGTTGGCCGAAGCGTAGCCCCCCCCTGACCGGGAAACGTGATATTGAAACCGTCCTGCCCTGCTCTGTGTGCATAATTGCCTGAAAAGAAAAATTGTTTCAACCTGTTTACATATGAGTGGCCAATAATCCACACGTCCATTTTTATGTGCTCCCAGGAGGGTACCTGGGGCGCAACAGGCGGCGACAAACGATGAAGTGCTGCAAGCCTCCCCCTGCGGGACAGGATGTGGAAACTGCAAGTCAAATCAGAAAAAGAAAGACACCCGTGAGTGACACGAACCAAACTTTAGAGCATATGCAGCCGCACATAGCACTTGTAACAGTCTGAGGACCACCTACCAATCCTCTGCACAGCGCTCCCAGAGAGACCCCTGGCCACTGCCTCGGTGGCGGCCCCTATTCTGAAGGAGTGAGTCCCAAAACTGACTGGGTCCAAACCGGCCGCCCTGATGGCCGCCCCCATGACCCTCCAAATTTGAAATGTAGTGAGCGGAGTCCCATCTTCATGCATCAGTAACAAGCCCCCGCGCCCCGTGGCCTGTGTGCAAGGAAAACCTCCAGGTTGGCGATGGGGCAGCAGACGCTCCCGTCAGCCCTTTGCAACACCACTCCGTCCCCTCTACCCTCCTGATCAGTCTTTGACTTGGAAATGGATATGAATAAGGATTCCCCTTGCACCCTTACGTGACTGAACTGCAGTCCCCGTGCCAGTCCCTTTTATTTTTGCTACCAGTTCCCCAATCCTAAAAGCGCCATAGAACACCAGTGAAAAGGCCGCTTTAAGAAGGAGCACTTCACCCGCCGACTTACAAACCTGGCTCAGCGCACCCAAAAATGTGGCCAAAATGTCTATACCAATCGGGCGCCTCACATCTGGTTGGGACCCCTGCAGGCACTGCCACCCCTTCAGTGCCTTTCTTACTATGAATGAGCTGGTGGGGTCACACCCTCCATGCATTTTAGCAAAAAAGGAAATTGCCGCTATATGGCGCCTTGCTGACGCCACTGAGCGCCCCTCATCCTTCATTGCTCTCAAGAAGGAAAACACTGCCTCGGTATCATGCCAAGCCTCTTCCCATCCCTCCCCCAAATAGTTGCAGTAAGCGAGAGAGCGCGTCAGCAGCATGATTTAATGCACCCGGGACATGGTTTGCCCTAAACAGAATGTTCAACCGCATGCACAACAGTATAATCTCTTTCAGCAGTCGCAGAATAATTTTACACTTTGCCGATTGGTGGTTGATGCATTCCACCACAGACATGTTGTCAGACCAAAAGATCACAGATTGGTTCCTCAGCTGTACCGGCCATATGGATAATGCCACTAGGATGGGAAATAATTCCAGAAAACCAATGTTACTGGTGAGCCCAGATTCCACCCACCATGCTGGCCAGCGTTGCGCCACCCATGCTGAACCCAGAATGGCGCCAAATCCTTCACTACCCGCAGCGTCAGTCATCAGACCTATCTCTGGACTGGATCTGGGTGGGCTGGGCCACACCACCTTGCCATTGAAATCACGCAGGAATGCCATCCAAATCCTCATGTCCTGCCTGACCTCACTGGACAACCCGGTGTGGTGGTGCCTTTCCTTGAGACCTGACATAGCCTGGGCAATGGTGCGTGAGAATGGCCGAGCCATGGGAATGACTTTTAACGCAAAATTCAACTGTCCTACTGTCTGTTGGAGCTGGTGCAGCGTAACCTTCTCCTTCCTTAAACATTCCTGTAATGCTGACCAGAAAGCTGTGATTTTTCCTTTGGCAGACGTGACACCCCATTCACTGAATCCAATTCTATCCCTAGGAATTAGATCTCTGTGGTTGGCCCCACTGTTTTACCTTGCGCCAAAGGAATGCCAAAGTCATGCATGAGCGCACAGAATTTCTGCAGTGACCAGCCACACTCCTGCGAGCCTGGTGCTCCCAAGAACAGGAAGTCATCCAGGTAATGTAGGACTGACTGGTGGCCCGACACCTGCCTGAAAACCCACTCTAAAAAGGATCTAAACTTCTCAAAGTATGAGCAGGAGACAGAACACCCCATAGGCATGCATTTGTCCGTGTAATATTTCCCTTGAAACTGGAAAACTAGCAGGTGAAAATCGAGAGGGTGTAACGGCAAAAGGCGGAAGGCTGATTCGATGTTAGATTTTGCTAGGAGTGCGCCGGGCCCCAGCCCCCTAAGCATTTCTATTGCCTGATCAAATGATGCATATCTGACCGTGCACAGTTCCCCATCTATGGCGTAATTCAGTGATTGGCCCCTGGGGGCCGATAGATTGTGAATCAAGTGGAACTCCCCATGATCCTTTTTGGGAACCACTCCTAATGGGGAGCACACAAAACCTTCCACTGGTATTATGTAAAAGCCTAATCTCAGCTCTTTTTCTATTTTTGCTGCCACCACCCCAACATTGGATCTCACCGACAGTTGATTCTGACAATGTGAAACCCCCACGTAACCAGGTGCAGGGATTCTGAAACCGTCCCTGAAACCTTCCAATAATATCCTAGCTGAGTTGGGGCAACTGTACTTATTCAACCAAGGATCAGGGCGCTGGTTATGATGGGGGAACTGGCTTTATTGAGGGATACACCCTCATTCTTGTTTTTTACCGCCTCTGTCCTTTGATTTTTTGAAACACTTGGACTCAGGGTGGGATGTGTGGCCACAGAAAGAACATGCATGTTTAAAGTTGCATGTGCCTGCTGCCCTGGTGCATGAACGCTTGTTAAAGTCCCAACATGCCCCCTTCTTTCCCCCACCCCCCGAGCTAACTGGGGGGTTTGACTGAAAGGACTGTCCCCACGAGCTGTCCTGTATTCCGTACTTCATGTGACTCAACCATAAAATCATATCAATTTGGTCCCAATTAAGGGCAGGGTCAGTTGCCTTCGCTCTTCTAAAATCTTTATCGTATTCCTTCCATCCCACACCACCATATTCATCATGCGCACAAGCAATCCTATTCTGGTAACATGCCATTTGTGCACCCAAACCCGGGAAACGTTCAGACATAATTGCCATGTAGTTAGAGAAACCCTTAAACCAATTGACCAGAGTCTCATCCACCTTCTTCTTCTGAAGCCAATTAGCCCATTCCCTTGGGTGCACCCACTCCTTGTTCTTTTTTGCTTCCTCTTTCTCAGCATTGTCTACCAACAAGGAAAACATATTGACATATTCCCCCTTCCAAATTTTTTCCCTCACTTCTTGTGAAATATGTCTTCCCAAACGGTCCCTGGAAGAGCGTATTTCGCCCAAACCTAAACTTGGCAATGTCTGGGGCATACCTGTTGCTGGTGCCTCCAATGTCTTTGCCTTCCCGGCGTCCAACGGCGTGCTTATTGCGGGAGGGTCGTCACTGGTCGCCTTAGGTGCCGCTCCGCTAGCCACGACACTCCCTGCTGGCACCGTCTGCCCCCCTCCTGCCTTAGCCCCCTCAAACAGCGCCACCATTCTCTTAGCCTTCTCCAGCGCGCTTTCCTCGCTACGCAATGACCCCGCGCCTGCTGCTGGGTTCAAGTACCTGCCTTTTCTAACCATGGTAGAAGTGCTGCAAAATTCGTCACCAGATCAGGCTGCCCAGGCGCGCCCCCCCTGATGAACCCTCTCCAGCATGTATGCTTGGGGCCTGGGGCGGGGGATTGGTACCAGACGTACCTGGTTGACAACTCTCCTCAGTAACCTGTGGGATCACTGTAGGTGTCACAGACGCGTTAGTTGCTGCCGGCGGCACTGACACCACTGGTGCTACTGGCGCAGCACGCTCTCTTCCCCCACCCTCTTTGGCGACGGGGGGTGGTTCCCCCCTCTCCTAGCTCTAGTCCTTTTGGGAACTGGAGGGAATGCAGCCTTAGGGGCCACTCCCGTTCGTCTGGGCCTTTCCTCCGCTCCCTCTTGCCCATCCACTCTGCTTCGTAGCTCAGCTAACGCTTGCCGCATGTCTTCCATTTTTTGCACCATGGTCTCCATAAAGTTGTCCATGTGTGAGCGCTGTTCAACCTCTTTGCCTTAGGGGCTATTATACCAACAACAGGGGCGTCCCTGCAGATTTATCAATACAATAGTAAATCTTGTCTCCCCTGGCTTCCAAACCTTACTGAGGCAACACCGCACAAAAACAGACTAGACTTAGTTATATGTGCCAGAAAAACACAGCGCCCCCTCAACAAGCATCTGTAGCTCAGCACTAAACAACACACACGAGCCCCTAAATATCACCCCTTCACCTGAAATTCCTGGCTTCTTCCCAGCAGGGACCGTCTCAAATCCTCAGTGTGCCTGCAAATAAAAAACCAGCTGGAGCCACCCCCGCAAAACCAATCATGCGGGGCCAGCGAGTATTCACTCAGCCAGCGTGGCTCCCAGCTGTAACACCAAAGGGACACTAGTAGGGGCAGGCTGCAGCTCCACCCGATGCTCCAACCGATGCTGTGCTGTCCCCAGGATCAATAAACAAACTTCTTGATCACCTGTAGGTATGGAGAAAAGAAAGGGAAGAAACGACAAGAAACTGTGTCCTCCTGTAGCTCCACACGTGGGAAGGTCCGATTATCTGCAGGAAATGAAAAAGAAAGTAAAACTCCTAAGGAAGGGGCCTCGATCTCGAGGCCCTCGCAATACGATGGGGCTGTGGAGCGGTGGAGAAAGAGACCGATCTCCTGCTCCACAGCCCTTTTATTGCCCCCTCGGCCGGGGAGCTGGTTGGAACCGGCTCCCCGGTCGTATTTTCGTCGTATGATCCGGAAGCGCTTCATGCGCTTCAGGGTCACAGCTGCCGCGGACAATCAGCTGCAGGCGTGGGGCGGGAGTCGCCCGCGTCACTTCTGGTGCCCGCGGCGACCCTGCCCCCGCCTGGGCTTCGGGGGACCGGCACGACCGCCATACTCGGCGGCGTGCCCGAGTCCTGGGTCCCGCCTTTGTAGGAGACTTGAACAAAAGGAGGCCTGATGACGCCTCAGATTCGGCCTTTGATTATTTAATGCGATTTTATATAGCGCAAACGTTACCCAAAGGTGTCAGAGCGCTTTGTTATGGGCCCAGCAGGAGTCTGAAATAAGAAAGACCCCTCCCCGCCTGCACGTTGTTGGGGATCGAAAGCAGACAACAATGTGTAGGCGCTGCTGAATGTGTCCCGGTGTTTGCAAACACCGGGACGAATTCAGCATATTTTTCAGCGGGGCCCAACTTCTTGGCTGCTGTCCACCCTGAGAAAAGAGTGGGCGGACGCCGTGTACCCGTGTGTACCCTCGACTTGTGCCCTGCGAGGCGCCATGACTAGTGAAAAGTGACGGAAAAGTGGTGTAGTGTGGAGAAAATGTATAATTATTGCAAAGAACATTATTAGCAGGCACAGAGGTGTTTTTTAAACGAACGTCTGTATTGTTTATATTACTTATTTTGTATATATGCACCATGATCATTGTCATACTTATTCATGACAATTTGAAATGGTGCTAAATTGGCAAAGCCCCAGGGATGGGGGACTGTTCAGACCCAGTCTGGAGCACAGTTAAGTTATTTGCACCGCCCCTTCCAAAGCTTGGATCTACAGTCCGACTTTCACTGCCTCACAGAAGGGCTGCACAGTTCAGCTCAGGACACGAGCCGGGGCTAAACGCGGGTACACGGCGTCCACCCACTATTTTCATAGGGTGGACGCCGTCCACCCTGCCAAGAAATATGTTGAACTTGTCCTGGTGTAATGTTCAGACACCGGGACACATTCAGCAGCGCCTGTCCGTTGTCTGCCTTTCAGTCCCAGCAGCTACTGCAGGCATCGAGGGGGCTTCTTTTTCACCTCCAGTAGGGCCAAAGTTAAGGGGCCATCAGGCCTCCTTTTGATCGAGTATGGGACTGGAGGCGGCCTGGAATCTCACACTTACATGCAAATGCAATAGAGAGGAAACAAAAGCACACAACTTATCTCTTCACAGGCACTTAAGAGATGCATGCTTTTTACTTTGTTCAGTCCCTGTATATAAGTGCATGCACTGTAAGAATGTCAGATGAGTTTGTCTGTTTCAGTATTTGCACAAATAACAATTTAAATAGCACTATTTTATTTCTTTTATAGCGCTACTCATCCCAATGCAGAGTGTTAGAACGCTTTACATAACATACACATAATCCATTCAAAATAAATCATGTAAGTGTGCAAATCAAAGTACAAGCTGTGTTACATGAGACAGTCAGGGTTACAAGGTTTAGGAGTCAAATGCCTTTCATAGTTAACTGTGGTCTGCTAGAAGGACTACAATTTATGAACTGCAAGTAACAAAAGGATCTCTGTGTTCAAAGCAGTCATCCACTTACCTATCTATATAAAATAAAAATCTGTCATCTGCATGTTACATGCTGTGCTTTGCAGGAGACAACAGTTTTTTTAAAACATATTTTATTGCATTTTCGTTTGGCATATGTTATAACATCCACATATCAGGGCACTATTGCATAATTAAGTGGTACATTTATGCTCACAACATTGTATAAGATGCATACCGTGTGTGTTGCAATATCATAAATAAACACGAAGAATATAAACAATCCTCAAACGCCCCATCCCACTCCCCCAAGAACAGTGGGTGATTACATTTTGTAGGCAACAACTTAATCTTCTATACTACATTGATTCAAATTTGGGACTAAACAAAGCACAGATCTCTCCAACAAATGCGTTAACCTCCAGAGTTATCTCACCATTGTTATTATTCCCTGAGATTTACTGGGCACCTCTGCAGTAGATGCCTTAAACCCATAAAATATTTAGAAATGCAGACTTTGCAACCAATTAAGCAGAACAGATCTACTACCATGCGTTTCCTTGTTGCCAATTTCTTTGTGGCAGGGTTTAAAAAAAAAGTATTAGTTGAGGCCCAGATTTTGCGTCAGGATTGAACCACTTTTTTGGCACAGCCTGACTCCAAATCTCATTTGTTAAATATCATAATGCTCTTAAATGTACTCATGATACACCTGAAAAACATATATGTGAGATCTTAGTATCTGATGTGACTTCTTGTGATGTCACTTCCAGTGAGGTCACTTACTTTGATGCCAAGTGGAGTGTCACGCGTCGTTACGACATGCTGTGATGGCACGCATCATGATGTCACTTGCATACTGCCTAACTTCGTCAGTCCCCCCACTTCTTTTTATAGGACTTGTGTTCTGGTTCAGCTACCTGGTCCTCGAGGGATCTCTGTCCACAGACACTAGCTTTACAGGCAGCTGCATCTGTACTTGGGAACTGTGGCCAGATCCTTTCCGGATAATCTCAGCTGGCATCTGTGTCTACTACAATAGCCTTTCACATCCTGGGGTCACATTTATGACCGTTTTTAGCGGTCGCAAACGGAGATTCGGGCTGTTTGCGACCGCTAACAAGGGTTGTAGCATGTATCAACCCTATTTTGCGAGTCGGTAACCTTTTGCCAACTCGCAAAATAGGGTTTGTGAGTCGCTATTAGGAAGGTGCGTTCCAAGTGCGTCCCTTCCTAATAGCGAGTCGCACGGGGATGTTCGATTGTTTTGCGACCTGGAATGCGGTTGCAAAACAACCGCAGTTTACCGCCTACTTCCCCAGGGGACCCCTTCCCAGTGGCGGCTCCTCCGCAATGGCGGAAGAGCATCACCCCGCCGCCTGGCTCAGAGCCAACAAATGAAAAATAAACCAATGTTCCAGCATTGTTTTATTTTTAATTTGCCAGCTCTGAGCCAGCGCTGTAGGGAGGGGCGGGGCTGAGGCGTGGGAGGGGGGAGGAGAAGTGCTATGTGCACTCCATATGTGCGCATATGTGTTTGGCCGTCTGTCTTAGGCCGGCCAAAACACACATGCACACTTAGGTTTCTCCAGCCTGGCTGCATTGAACAGCAGCGCTGGAGAAACCCCACAAAGTCCCTGGCCTGAGTGGAGCATCTTTTCAGCCAACTCAGGCCAATCCCCGGGCAGCTGTGCAGCACGGGGATTGGATTCGATTCTGTCCCAGGGGCTGCTGGGACTAGGAAGAAGAGAGGAGGCATGACTCGGGAGGTGGCCAGCGGCTTCAGGTAAGTTCTTTTAAAAAAAATATATTATTACTAACACCCCTGCGTGACCCCCCCGCACAACCCCTCCCGCTTTCCTTTCACCTTCCCCACCTCTCTTTATTTGCGGCGGCCGCCACTGCCCCTTCACCTTTGTGATTGGCTGTGAAAACGTTTTTAATAGCAGTCAGTGGTCCCAGGGACCACTGCCTACTCTTAAAAAAATAAAACATTTTTGTTATTGAAACACATTAAAAAAAAAGTTGCTTTACTTAAAAAGCAAACACAAACATGGGGGTCTGCTGTCCCCAGCAGGCCACCATCCCTGTGTTATTGCCCATTTCGAATGGGTCGAAAATTGCGACCTGCCTCATGAATATTGATGAGGCAGATCATTTGTGACCCCACTTGGAATTGCAAAATGTTTCTGAAACACATTAGTACATTTCGTTTTGGGACTCTCACATTGCGAGTCGCAAAAGGAAATGGTCGTTCATGTGGCCCTTGACCCCTTATAGAACTTTGTGCCGCATGTCAAGTACGTATAATTGATATTGCTTCTTTTTTGCAGTCTGGCTCAACACTTATCAGGTGAGCCACTACTTATTAGGGTTTTTTTAATAATCCATTTAGGTTGATAAGAGACTAATCCCTTGGAGCTCCATTATGGTAGAAATGTTTCTATCCTCTTTAAACTTACTAAACCAAAAGAGCCAGAAGAAAAGAACAGTTTTTGCTGATTTGAATATGATCTCTAATTCACTCTTTCCTTAGTCTTTTCCGGTTCTTTACCCACTATTTCCACCTGTGGAGAGGAGATGTACTGTAGTAGCCTGGGTTCTAATCCCGACTCTCTCACATAGCTAAAAAATGTGTGACGCTGGGCAACTCATGTGCCATCCCTGTGCCTAAAACAGTAAGGGTGTGTGAATTGTAAATATGTGTGTAAAGATGACTGATTCAGCTTTTAAGTAAGAAGTACTTTATTGGAGAGCAAGCTGGAGCGTCCTCATACTACCTAACCACCTTCCAAGTGCCACTGCAAACACAAGGTAGTTTGTCCAGGTCCCCAGTTGATGTATGTGAACCACAGTCGTCTCCCAACATCCCCATTAATGTACTGTTTAACCTGTATCACCATGGGCTTTGTCGTGGAGCAGAGGACGAGGGTTCATGATGAGGCACTGTAGTGTAAAGGTAAGAAAAGTCTATGCATCGCGAGGTCAAGTTAACAATGTAGCCTATGTTCCTGCAGCAAGTTAAGTGTACTGACACATGGATTCAAGCTAGCCTGGCTGATGAGGGGTGTTACCCCAAAACCGGTTCCAGGATCCTTGTATCCGGTCCAGGGAAGACTTGGCTTGGCATTTCAGGCTGGACTGTTCCCATGAGGCACAGGGTCAAGACTGATTTGCATATGGCTGAGTCTGAACTGGGGTGGCGAAGTGAGCTAAAGAACGATGATGGATTCAACCCAGATCTGTGACTGGGGGTGAGTGTCTGAAACGTTTCAGCGCTCCGTCCATCGTCTCCTTGTGTTTGCTGACACATGTTAAGGACTGCACATCAAGGAGGTCAAGATTCCCTCATCCCCACTTACAAAATCATGTACAGTCTATGGAGCTTTGAATTTGCAACCACATACAGATGAATGACTTGCCAACCATGCGGAAACTGAGTTGTTTGAGAACCTGCATGGTCTAGACAGCTACTTTCGCTTCAAGGGAAAGCATGCTTCTTATAGATACAAAAAGGTGGAAGCATGTTTACTTTCTGAGAATGTTTGAGTTTTCCCTGCTCGCAGGCGCAGTACCATGGGGTATGCAATGCTTATAGACCAGGTGAATGTATGTATGTATGTATGTATGTGGTATCTGTATAGTGTAAACCTAGCCAAAAAGTCATTGGAGTGCTGCACTGAGCCAAAGATAACCATAGAATCAACCAGTGATAGGAGGAATCTGCTATTGTACTGTTATTGCAGTGTGATGTAGTGTTCTTTAAAGAGTGAGTGTTCAACTGTTTCCTTAACGGGACCTAAAACAGTGTGGAGGCGGTCCTGATGGACACAGGATGTTGTTCCACATCTTGGGTGCATAGATGGAAAAGGTCTCCTGCTTTCTTATTTCTTTTTCACAGTTCTTAGCCTCCATTCTGATGTGGCCTAGCTGCTGGTGTGCAAAGAGCTATAATTGATGATGAGCTTGTCCACAAGATAAGCTAGTGTGATGGTCTTGATAGATTTGTAAATGTTTTAGCTGGTTTTGAAGATGATGTGAGCTGGTAAGGGAGCCAATGAAGTTCCATTACAATGGGGATAATGTGATCATATTTCGCCTGGTACTGGATATGACATACTGTGACAAACAGGAATCCTTTAGGGGTGCCGGTATGGAGTATGGGAAGCCAGGGAGCATAGCCTCCAAGATTCCACCACCTACTATAATCCAGGTGCGAGAGCATGATGGTTTGCTATGTTATGTGTAGTGCACTAATCACCTGTGAGGTAATCCAGGTGCTAGGGCTGGTGTATAGGTGTGTGGTCCCCAAGGTGCTCATATGAACAGCCAGGTCTCCAGCTTCATGAGGAACTCAAAAAGTGAGGAGGAGGCTCTGATGTGTTGAGGGAGCTCGTTCCATGCCTTGTGTGCGATGTAGGAGAATGAGCGATCTCCAGTTTTGCTTTTGCAGATGCAGGGAGTGTGTGCGAGTGAGAGTGAGACAGAGCTTAGGTGTCTGGTGGGTTGGTAAATGTGTATGTGGCTGTTCAGGAATTCTGGTCCTGTGTCAGCTTTGTATTTGTACGTGAGAAGTTTGAATCGGCTCCATTTGTGAATGGGGAACTAGTGAAGTATCCTGAGGTGCAGTCGATGTGGGTGCGGTGTCTAAGGTTGAGTATGAGTCTTATTGCGGTGGTCTGGATGGTCTGGAGTCTGTGTAGGAGTTGTTTGGAAATTCAGGCATCGAGAGTGTTGCCATAGTCCAGCTTGCTGGTGATGAGTGCTTGCGTTCTGAGGTGTTCTGAGGCAACCATTTCAAGATCTTTTGCAGCATGCTTAGGATGTGGAAGCAGGAGGTGCACATTACATTTTACTTGAGCTGTAATGTTAAGATTATCATCTAGGAAGTTCCCTAGATTTCTTGCGTAGTGTGTGGGTGTTCGTCCTAGCTTCGACGGCCACCAGGTGGAGTCCCATGGGAAGGTCTTGTTGCCAAAGACCAGTACTTCCATCTTGTCAGAGATGAGCTGCAGGCAATTGGTTCGCATCTAGTCTGCTAACATAGTCATGCAGTTGGTGAAGTTCATTCTGGTGGTAGCTGTCTTGTCCGTCAGGGAGAGGATAAGTTGGGTGTCATCGGCATAGGAGATCGCGGTGATGTCTTGTGATCTGATGATGTGGGTGAGCGGTGTCATGTATATGTTGAAAAGGGTGAACCTGATGGACGATCCCTGTGGGACTCCGCATATCAGTTTCTTGGTCTCTTAAGTAAAGGGTGGCTTCCTGACCCTGTGGATTCTTCCCATGAGGAAGGAACAGATTCATTTGAGAGCGGATCCTTGCATGCCAATCTCATGGAGTCTTCTAGAGCATTCTGATGAATGTCGTCAGTGACCGTGATGAGTGCTGTTTCGGTGATGACGTTTTTTCTGTACTGGTTGAGTGTTGTATAGAATATGGTGGACTTCGAAGTGGGTTGTGAGTTGCTGCTTCTCTCAATCACTTTGACGGGATAGGGAAGCAGGGAGATGGGTCAGAGGTTGCTCAGTTGATTTGGGTGAGCTGTGGTCTTCTTGAGGAGGGCATTGATTTCTGCAACTTTCCATTCATCTAGGAAAGTTGCAGACGTGATGGAGGTGTTAATGATGTAGGTCAGGGTGGTGCTCCCAGGTTGTATATGTGATGGGAGCATGGGTCCTTTGGGGCCCCTGAGTGGATGATCTGCATGATTGCAGCTGTGTCATTTCTGGTGAGGGTTGTCCATCCAGCCAGGTGGCCATCTTCTTTGGTAGTGGGTAGGTTAGCGATGAGTTCTCTAGGGTTGGGTTGATGTGCAAAGTTGCTGTAGATGTTTGAGATTTTGCGGTAGGGGAATTTGGATAGGTTTTCGCAGCTGTGTTGTTGACAGTGGTTGAGGGAGAGATGACATCCTTGATGATCGAGAAGATCTCCTTGGCTGTTAAAGCTTCCTTTGATGCGGTCCACTAGTGCTTTTTTCTTTGTATCTTATTTTTTCTTGTGATAGCATCCGAGTGCAACCTTGTAGGTAGTTCTGTCAGTGGTGTTGTGGCTGGCTCTCCATTTCCTTTTTGAGATGTTTACAGTGTCGTTTGGTGTCTCGGAGGTCTTCTGACCAGCTGGCCTGCTTGTTTGATATACTATACTTGTTGGGTTTGATGGGTGCGAAGGAGCCCATGTAGTTCTTGATCCAGTTGTTGATGTCTTTGTCGAGATTGTCTTTGGGCTAGGTTGATCTACGCTGAGGGTGCTGAGTCAGTCTGCTTTGTGAGTTTGCCCAAGCTGTGGCTTGGAATGCTGAACCTGGTAGGGGTCTTGACTTGAGATGTGTTGATTTGGAAGTGAATGATGGAGTGGTCGGTTCATATGAGCAGTGTGGTGGAGTTGTATTTGAAGCTGTTGCTTGAGTTGAAGATGGGTTCTAGTGTGTGTTCTGTGGTGTGTGTTTGTTCTGGGCTTGAACAGCAGTTCTGAAGCAGTTCTGAAGTTGCTTACTGGAAGGCATAGTTTCTGATGATGTATTTCTGGATGAGCCCCATAACATGGAAATGGAATTAAAGTTCTGTGCTTCTCAGTGTGGATTCTTAGTGTCTGCTTGCTGAGCTCCTCCTGTCACTAGAGTCTTGCTGGCCTATTATACTGCAGCCAGTGCTTAATTTGTAAACAAAGACATGCCAGGGCCCTTGTCAGGAGTCCACTTCCACTTGCGCCGCCCTTTGCCGTTGTCAGCGCTGCCAATTACAGTATCACCACAGCTAATAACCAGCACACTCCTGCAAATGGGACAATTCTGACTATTCCAGGCCCCCAATTCTATAAGAATGGTTTTGGCGGCAGGTATTAGCCATTTTTAATGTATGTTCAATTAATAAACCAATGTTGTTGTGCTAGTCTTCAAACTAGACAAACAGCGCCACCATATCTGTCATATGTGCCGGTGTTGCCAATTAAGTGCCAATGCTGAGAACCAAAAACTACTGGCTCAAATTAAGCACTGCCAGTGCAGCTACTGAATGGCAAGCTTCCTAAAGAACTGCTTCCTGGCATTGCAATCTGGTAGTGCCAGGAGAGCTGGTATGATAGGTCAATGCATGTTCTGCTTTGTGGGTGTTTGTGGGCCTGTTTTCTGATCTGGTGTACTGGTTATTACTGTTGATTTCCATGACATTACCACAGACATTGACTGCTGCAAGTATAAATGTATGCAGATTCCCATATCTTGCAAAACACCTCTACAGTGTGTCTTTACAAGTTCAAAACTGCCTATGTTTTTAGCTATCTGATTCGTTAGTGGGGGCCACTTCTATTTTGGTGCCCAGGCCAATTTTCTGTCCCAATCCGACCCTGCTTCCTTAGAAGTTAAGGTACCTTATTTGCATTTCTGGATTATGTGACTAGCGGCTTCCAGTCAATCAAATGCTACACGGACAAGGCCTTGTTTGAAAATTGTTTTACAGTTATTGAGCCCCTACCTGTTGTAATGATATTTCTTTTAGGTCAACAGATGCACTTTGTGTCTTGTCAACCTTTGGGACATTGAGTCATTTGGAGACAATACTTCAGAAAGTTGTCTCCGGTTCTAGTTGGCCTAACTGGAGATTTGCTTCAAATCTCTTATATTCTATCTGGAGTATTGTGTCCTGTTCTGCATGATCTAGAGCATCACAACTACTTGTAGAGGCTATAGATATGGTCTATTTTAAGTTTTGGAGGCCAAATTAAGAGTTTGGTTTATTATTCTGGTAGCCACTTGTGGTATATTGATATATATGACCACATCTATAGTTTCATGTCCACATCAGGTACCACCTCTAGCATACTGTGTTGCGTTATGGAGGGAAATTGTCAGAAATTTACTCGAGCACAGTGTTGGCATACATTATTTTCTTTGAGGTAAGAAGAAAGTCACTCACAGCTTTGGCAGGGGTGTAGGGGAAGGGGTTTCTAGAATATATTTTCCCAGCAAAGAAAAAAAATAAGTGCACATTTGGAGAGGATATCATATACCTTTGTGCAGAGATCTCCGCTCTGGAGAACTCTGCTCCATGGGAATTGGATCCTAATGGGACTGTCACATGACTTTCCCAGGAATCTCCATGGAAATATGCACCTGCACAACCTTCCACGTGCATTCTGGGGTATTCGTGTGGATTTCTGTGAGTCCACGAAAGTAGTAAATCTATACAAAGATGTAAATCTGAATGTATATTGACTACTTTCTTTGTGAGTTGAGCTCAATGTTTTTATTTCCTGAGCCCTCAATAGATTTTCATGCCCAATTTCGGAGACTTCTTCTGAATTTTGCATCCAGTTCTGGGGATCTCATTTGTAGCATTTTATCCAGTTCTTGAAGCTTCATGTGGAGTGTTGTATCAAGTTCTGGAAGCTATCTCTTTATATTGAATTGAGGTCTGAGGGACTCAGTTGGACTGTTGTGTCGATTTTAATTCGAGATGTCATACATTAAGTAGTTTCCATTTCTGGAGTACATATGTTGGGACAGAAAAGTCCTTCGCATGGTTATGGACTTGCACCCCTGCCCTGAATGCCCAAACTTTAATATCTGGATCACTAATGCTGATTTTTGTTGTTAGGGGCGAACATGGATCATGTGTGTACGCCATGACCGAGGCCTGTTTCATGGATTGTGGTCTTTTTGTACCGGGAGGGGTGCCCAAAATGCTCCTCTCATTGGTGAAAGGCTTTTGCTTTTCACAGGAGTCAAGCAGTGCAAGTGCTATGGTGACAGTATACTGTGAACAATAGGAGTGAACATGTCCTTTTTACCTGTGTCACTGGAGTGAGGCCTACAAACATACTCATTTAAAGTTCCGCTGTTATGTGCTTAACTCACCCTTGGCCTACATTGGTTTTGTGTGTAGTTCTGCACAATGTGTGTTGGTATACATGTGCCTGGTGTATGTGTGCATGTGAATGGTACAAAACAAGGATAATGCAGTGTTGTGCAGTGCGTGTATATTATATGCATGTGCTGGGTGTATGTGTGCTTGTTAATGGTACAAAACATGGAAGACTCTGGGTTCCATTTTGGGATACTCATGGCTGAATGGAGGAACATAGGGAGAGGAGGTAGAGGAATCCCCCTTAGCAGATTTGTGTTTTGCTGCATTCCTGTAAGCTGGGTGGGACACAATGGAGGAAAGGAGAGCCAGGTTCTTAATTACACTTCAAAGGGTGATCTTTGATTCAGAGAGAGGTCCCTGGGAAGAGCCCTGGGCACATCTCAGGAAGGAGATGGGGCTGATAAAAGGATCATAAAGAGTAGGGCTAAGGTCCTGGGGTAGCCTCGTGATACACATATCACAATGGCTGACATCCAGGTGTGAACCTCTAGTCACCCCTATGGCCTGTGTTTTTGGGCTTTCAGATTTGAAGTAGCTACTGCTGTGATAGACAGCTTTCTGGAGGAAGGGTAGGGCATGTCAAAAGGAAGCTGACCCCCAACATAAACTTCAAAGACAGAGACTCTAAATCCCATTTGGTGTCTGGAAATGGATTATACTAGGGGGAGCTTTAGAACTTGGAAATTGTCAACTGTCAAGCAGCCAGTCTGGCTGTGCAAGGAGTAGACACTCTGCAAGACTTCGAGGACTGGGGGCAAAACCTGTTAGACTCCCAGCTGGGTGAGGGGACATCACCAGGGGAATCCAAGACCACCTGCCCTAGAGCACCTGCCTGCTTGCTAAGACCAGTGTGTGGTGAGGGAGAGGAGAGCATTGGAGGGAGCGAGGTCCAGTGAAGGGATCCTGGTGAGTGGATCCCTGTAGCGAGGTGTGAGGAGATGGGTGGTGCTCCAGCAGGTCATTGCCCAAGTGAAGAAAAAGTCGGTGACCCCAATATGCCAGAGGAGGGTCGCAGTGAAGCGAGCCATTACCATTGCTGCACTGAACAGATCATCACCCGTGTGCAGAATGGTGACCTCGTATGCTAGGTAGGGCCACTTGAAGATTGCTGCCATAAGCCTTGTGGGGTATCAAGTCAGCGACCCCATAAGCCAAGTGGAGCTGCCGTGAAGAATTCTGCTGTGCTGATCAGGCCACAGCCCATGTGCAGTATCAGCATCCGTGGGAAAGAAACCTAAAGAACATACCAAGAATTGGAGGAGTGTCAAGAACCCCCCAGCAGCTGCTGCTGAAGAACCGCTAGGGGGGTACTTAAGGACACCCAACTGGAGCCCTCCTGAGACACTTGTGATAGATTTACCAGAGGCGCACTTAGAGACTCTGGTTGCTCGAGTCCTGCTGGTGCGGGTAAGACTGATTTTCATGCCAGATGGTCAGGGTGATGGGTTGCTTGTCAGATAGCACGGCAGCGCTGCAGCACTTTTGACTTTAATCAAGAGCCGGAGTGGAACTCCTGAGACTCAGACTACTAGTGGGGCTTAACCTGAATGTTGCCTATTATGCATTGGGAAACACTAGACCTCTAACCTCAGGGGACTGTGTGTATTGTTTGTAAATGTTGTATTTAAATATGTGGTTGTATATAAATACTCCTTTTTTTCATAAAAGCAAGTATTTGACTGGACAACTCCTTGACCAAGGCCACACAGCAGCCCTCATTCTACTAGACCTCTCAGCAGCCTTCGACACCGTCTCCCACCGCACACTAGCCTACAGACTCCATGACGCAGGCATACAGGGAACTGCCCTAGACTGGATCCGCTCCTTCCTCGCCGTCCGAACTCAAAGAATCAGACTCCCTCCCTTCCTCTCCGAACCCACAGAGATCAGATGCGGAGTACCCCAAGGATTCTTCCTCAGCCACATGCTCTTCAACATCTACATGGCCCCCCTCACAACCATCGTCAGAAAACACGGACTCAGCGTAGTATCCTACGCTGACAACACCCAGCTCATCCTCTCCCTCACCAAGGAACCCAACTTCACCAGGTGCAACTTCCAGGAATGAATGAATGACGTCGCAACCTGGATGAGCAGCAACTGCCTGAAGCTCAAGTCGGAAAAAACGGAAGTCCTCATCCTCGGATCCACCCCTTCCACGTGGGCCAACACCTGGTGGCCTCCAGCCCTCGACACCCCCCCACTCCCACGGACCATGCCCGCAACCTCGGCATCATACTCGACTCCTCCCTCACCATGAATCGACAGATCAACGCCGTAGCTTCCACATGCTTCAACACCCTCTGAATACTCTGCAAGACCTTCAAATGGATCCCCCCCGAATCCAGAAAGACAGTCACCCACGCACTCATCACCATCAGGCTAGACTATGGGAACGCCGTCTATGCCGGAGTCAACAAATCTCTACTTGTCAAACTCCAGACCGTCCAGAACGCCGCAGCCAGACTCGTCCTCAGCACGACAAGACCACATCACCCAGCACCTACGAGACCTCCACTGGCTCCCCGTTGAAAAAAGAGTGACCTTCAAGCTGCTCAGGCACACCTACAAAGCCCTCCACAACACCGGACCCCAATACCTCAGCAAAAGAATCTCCTTCTACGCCCCCAAGAGAAGCCCCCACTCCACTGACCAGGCCCTGGTTAAAATCCTCCGCATCCACAGAGCCAGAACAGGAGACAGATCCTTCTCCTACATCGCGGCAAAGACCTGGAACAAACTCCCCCTCAGCATCAGGCGAAGCCCCACACTGCAAGCATTAAGGAAGAGCCTCAAGACCTGGCTTTTCGAATGACCGGAGCTGCCTGAATCCCCACCCACCCTCAGCTCCTTGAGACCCTCACGGGTGAGTAGTGCACTCTATAAATCCCCTGATTGATTGATTGACAATTATTTACTGCTGCAGCTGCAAGTATTTTGAGTTGTGAGCCTGTGTTTACACCCCTGTGTCTGCGCCCCTCCACCCCTAGAAGCTTTGGACTTCTTGACCCATGCTACTACTCAGAGTGAAGTGCTGAAGGTGTACTTGGCCCACCTGCTTAGGACCCATAATAGGTCGGGCCCCAGGACATCATGAGTAAAAGGCCTCAATCCCCACAGTTGGGCCCAGTAGCTTCTGCTTGCTCCATGGCCATCTGAATGTGGTTCTGACACCATACTTGAAATGTTTTGTGCATTTCTGAAAGACACATCTGGATTTTCTTTGTAAAAGTAGCTGTTTATTTACAGATGTGTGTGTGTTTGTGTGTTTGCATGGATATGTACACCAGGAGATGTAAGAATGAGTGTGTAAGTGTAATAGAATATATGGGTAAATATGGAAAGTATACATAGGTGGAGAGATTTGTGAGCTGGATGATGGATAGATGGGTGAGTGAGCAAAAGGATACGTGAGTTAGTGCATGAGATCGATGGATAAAAAGATTTGTGACAGAATGGGTGAGCTAGTGGATGAGTCATTGGATATTTGTTTAAAAATGGGTGAATCTGTGTGTGTTTTTTGTGTGGGTAGGTATATGGGTGAATTGATGGGCAGCAATAAATTGGGTGGATGAATGAGTACGTTGGATGGATGATGAGTGATAGAAATGTTGGTAGAGACACGAGTGAGAGAAATTGTAATTAAATGCCCTTTATTATATATTGGATGGGAAAGTGGATATAAACTTAGAAACGTGAGTGTGGAAGATAAGTGCAGAGATAAAGTAGTAGGTAGATGACTGCATAAGTGGGGGAATTAATACGTGGGTAGATGAATGAATGATTCACAAGGTGGATTAATGGATTAATGGGTGAGTGGATGGATAAATGTTAGACTGTTTTCAATTAGGAGTGGACTAAGGACAAAAGGTGCTGCTGCAGCAGCAGACAGCTATGCTCTGAAATAAAAGGGGATTAGCAAGGACAATGAAGCAAATTCGCATGTCAAACCCCTGACACACTGTTACTTCAATCTATAAATATTATGTCAGTTTGCTCTTTTGTAAGGATTCTTATTCTCAAAGATGTTAATTCATTCTAATTGTGGTTTCTGTGTTTTGGCGTTGTGAATCCTGTGCTGCACTGTGGCTGCTGTGAAAGTGGGGAGCAGTCTTTAATCTGCACACAACTGAAGAGAAGCTTGCATCTCAAAGGGCGCGAGTGCAGCTGCCCTGCTCCCAGGCAAGACATGCAAGGAGAAAAATCTCTGAGCTGCAACCAGCTGTCTACTGCTCTCTGCCATAACCCCAGTTGTGTTTAAGTGTAGCAGTCTAAATCTTCTATTTCTCTGCTCAACAAAGCACCAACTACCGCAACACCTTCAGTATGCATGAGCCCCTAGCAGATTCAAAGTGAATTAGAGTGCCTATTTCTGCAGCACCGTCAGCATGCATATGGCCACCGAATATGCAGTGTGAGTTAAAGCTCTCAGTCCCACACCACCACCAGCACACACGTGTCTCCAGGAGATCCAGGGTGAGTTAGAGCACCAAGTCCAGCAGCATCTTCAGCACGCACAAACTCCCAGGAGATCCAGTGTGAGTTAGAGCACCAAGTACCTCAGCGCCATTTGCACGCACAATCTCCCAGCAGATCCAGTGCGAGTTAGAGAACTAGGGGCATATTAGCAACAACTTGCGATAATTATCGCAAACCGCGCTTAGCGCGTTTTTTTTTATCGCCGCCTATCGCTGGATTTTATCGCGGAGATAACACGTTATTAGCAACGTTTATCTCCAATGCGATAAAATATCCAGCGATAGCGGCGAATCCCAGCAATAACGCGAGAATTCCAGCGATAAATTCCCATCGCTAAGGAAAATCTCGCTAATAGGCAGGTGGGGACTTAACCGTAGAATCCACCTCCCATAGACTATAATGGGTAAGTCAGGTTTCTACCAGGTGTAAAAATCCAGTGCTAATCGTGGTTAGCGCGCGTTTTTCTATCGCTTAGCGGGCATTGCTAATAGGCGATAGGTATGTTAGCGACTGCTTTCAGTCGCTGTTAGGTTGGGAACGCCTCCTTTGCATGTTATTAGCGATAAATATCGCTGACAAGCAAAGCGGCACCCAAACCAGTCGCTATCGCCTGGAAGCTGTCGCTAACACCTGTTAGCGACAGCTTGCTGATAGGGCGATAAAAAAATCGCCGCTTTAGCGGCAAAAAGTGCTGCTAAAGCGGCGATAAAGCCCTTGCTAATATGCCCCCAGGTTCTGCAGCACCGTCGGCAGGCACGAGCCCCCAGCAGATCCAGTGTGAGTTAGAACATCAAGTCCCACTGCACTGTCGGCAGGCACAAGCCCCCATCAGATCCAGTGTGGGTTAGAGCACCAAGTCCCACAGCACCATCGGCACGCAGGATTTCCCAGGAGATCCAGTGCAAGTTATGTTATGTTATGATGTTATGTCATGTTATGTTAAAAGTATTTATAGAATACACATACCCAACCGGTTTCTTGGCACTGGTTACAGGAACATAACTTACAGCTCATAATCTTATTTATTTGCTTGTTTGAGCAACCAAGTTTTCAACAGTTGTCTAAATCTGGAATAGCACGATGTTGCTCTGATATTAGGTGGGAGGGAATTCCAAAATTGAGGGGCCAATGCCGAGAATCTGGCACCTCGTGCCTCTTCTTCCTGAAAGGATGCAAAGACCTCAGATAACGAGAAGGAGTATACCTATGGATGCGTGATGAGATGAACTCAGGGCAGTTGCCATACAAGGATTTAGAAATGGCACAACCACTCTTAAAGGCAGACTTCTGTTTCACTGGAAGCCAGTGAAGCTTCCTCGTCAACGGGGTGATATGACACCTCTTTGGCTGTTGGTAAATCAGTCTGGCCCCCTGATTTTGTACCAGTTGTAGTCTAACAAGTATTCAGGGAGACCAAAGCAAAGCAAATGTGCATAGTTTATTTGTGAGATGACTAATGCGAGGATAACCTGGACAAGGGCTTCAAAAGTAAGAAATCTTCTGCTTTTCCTGATCTGCCGAAGCTGAAGGAAACAAGAGGAGACTACAGAACATACCTGAGGCTTCATAGAGAGATTGTTGTTGGCAGGGGAGGAATACCCATTTCAACAGGCCAAAAGTTGGAATTTAGCAGATTTTGGAGGCCCCTGTCAGAATAAGCTCTGTCTTGTCAGGGTTTAACTTGCTTGATTGCTGTTCATCCAGTTGCGGATGAATAGCATTGTGTTTTGGAAGATTGAAATAGAATCAGGGGAGTTATTCAGTGTAAAATAAAGTTGCATATCGTCGGCATAGTTGAAGGTGCACACATTTATTTTCCTCAGAGATTTTACCAGGGGGCAGATATATAAGTTAAAAAGATGGTGGGACAGGGACAAACCCGGGGGTACACCACAAGTCAGTTTGACCTTGGGAGAACCAAAAGGGAATAGTCGAACCGCCTGGGAGCGATCTTTTAAAAAGACACAAACCAATTGAGCGCTGTTCCCTGGAAGCCTGCGGCCTCGACACGGTCCACCAAGAATTCATGGTCGACCGAGTCAAAAGCTGCGGACAGATCAAGGAGCACAAGCACATGTGTAGTGCCCTTGTCAGCCTCTTCCCTCATTTCATCCAGCACGGCCAGAATGAATGCCTCTGTTGAATGAGATAGGCGAAAGCCCACCTGATCGAGGAAATTAGATTGCTCAAGGAAGGAGCAAAGGCAATTAGCAATATGAACTTCCAACAGTTTGGCCAAAAAAGGAAGCAATGAAATGGGAGGTTAGTTCGTCAGAACAAGAGGGTCCGCATCAGTTTTCTTAAGAGGAGGAACCACAATTGCTTCCTTAAAAGCTCTGGGGACAAGCCCCTGTGTTAAAGAGTCATTGAGTAATGATAAAACAGAGCCAGGGAATACAGAGAATACTGCTTTAAAAATTGTTGGGGGGCAACTATCAGAGGGAGAACCAGATTTTACTTTAGTCAACAAGTTAAAGAAGAGTTCCTTACTAATAGCAGGTAATTCTGTCAATGAATTGGGGTTTCTAGCCGTAGAGCTAGAGAGCACTAAGTCCAGCAGCACTGTCAGCACGCATAAGCCCCCAGCAAATCCAGTGCTGCCGTTGCCTACTGTGCGCACCAAAAACATCCAGCCACTACCTATCCTATGAAAGGAGCACTAACAAGCATAAACAGTTATGTAATGGAGATGTATGCAGCATTGGGTGTTGCAGTGGCATAAGCCAGTCGAAGGCCTGTTAAAAATCTTTGTTGGTGTGTGGAACAAGCCTATCCTGGCCCAACAAATCCCCCATGCTTCTTCTTCTGAAGGTATGACTGCCATATAATGGATCACTGCCCCATGCTTACAGCAATGAATGTTATGAAACTCTCTGCACTGACCAAATGTGAAACAAAACAAGCTCCTGTAAAACAATCAAAGCCCTTGGAATCCAGCATCTTTTGTACTTGAGCATTTTTGGAATTGCAGATGGGACCACCCTTGCATCAGTCAGATCCAAATTGCTGAGCTCCATCCTGGATGCATGAACCAAAGCAAGCAGCTCCCAGCTCCTCTCGCTTTCACTGGGACTTGACTGTGAAATGAGGGTTAAATCTGTGGAAAAGTGAGCGTGTGATCCATGTCTGAACCAAGACTCAACAGAGAGCAGAGATTGTAATGGAATGCTGGTGCTTATACTGGGAATTGCTTATGACCTCAGTTGAGTTGCACAGAAAATCCAGTAAAGTTTCTCTTGGGAAAAACATGTAAAGTGCAATTAGTTATTAAACTGGTGAATATTCAAAGTTAAAGGATATGTAATATATGCATTCATTTGTACTGCATACATTATGTAGTCCTAGGAAGAAGAAAATATGTGTAGGGCTCTGATGTGCAAGAATTATCATATATGGGCATAATTAGTATATTACACAATACCCACCAAGATGTATGAAAAGTGTCTGTATCCTTTTTTAGGTCAAAGCCTACCAGACAGCACAGCGGTCTGGTTTGCTAAAGATATCCTGGGGACATTCAGAATGCTGACCTAGGAATGTGTTACGCCCATTGCTTACCATTGCCTTTGTGATTTGTAACTCACATTTTCTGGCTTTCTATTTGCTGGCTTTATTTGCTTTAGGCTGTCCAGGTTCAGTTTGTTCCTCCCATTGCGCAAACTTGTTTACTGTATTCTTCCACAAACTCGCTTTTTATAAACAGGCCTTAATATCTTCTTCTTATCTTGTCACATTTGCTGTGCATTCAAAACCCAATCTACCCCACTCTAATTTACCCCACTCCAATCTACCCCACCCCATCACAATCTACCGCACACCACTCTATCCAACTCCACTCCAGTCTACCCCACTCCACTCCAATCTACCCCACGTCACTCCACTCTACCCCACTTCACTCCATTCTACCCTACCATAATCCACCCAATCTACCCCACTCCACACTAATCTACCCCACTCCAATATGCTCTGCTCCACTCCACTCCTAACTACCCTACTCCACTCCACTCTAGCCACTGCACTCCACTCTTCCCCAATCTAACCCACTCCAATGTACCCCAATATATCCCACTCCACTCTAGCCCACTCCAATCTAGTCCACTCCACTCCAGTCTATCCAACTCCCCTCCAATCTACCCCACTCCTCTCCAAATCTACCCCACTCCACTGTAATTTACCCAACTCCACTCCAATCTACCCCCTCCACCCCAATCTACCCCATTCAATCTACCCCACTCCCCAATCCAATCTACCCCACTCCAATCTTCCACAATCTTCTACACTCCAACCTACTCCACTCCACTCTACTCCACTCCAATCTACTCCACCCTATCCCAATCTACCCCACACAATTCCAATCTACCCCACTCCGCCAATCTACTCCACTCCACTCCAATCTACCCCACTCCAAGCTACCCCAATTTACCAAACTCCATTCCATTCTACCCCCCTGAAGTCTACCCCACTCCACTCCACTCCAGTCTACCTGACTTCACTCCAGTTTACCACACACCACTTCAATCTACCTCAATCCACCTCACTCCACTCTTTCCCAATCTACTCCACTCTAACCCACTCCACTCTACCCCAATCTACCCTACTCCAATCCACCCCACCCTAATCTACCCCAATCTACTCCATCCCAATCTACCCCACTCCACCCTAATCTTCCCCAATTCAATCAACCATACTCCAATCTACTACGCCAATCTACCCAACTCTCCCACTCCAATCTCCCCACTCCACCACACTCCAATCTACCCCAATTCACCCTACTTCATTCTACCCCACTCCACTCTATTCCAGTCTACCCATCTCCACTCTACCCCAGTCTACCCCATTACACTCTGCCCCAATCTACCCCAGCACACTCCACACCACTAGTTTTAGCCATTCTGAGCAGCAGGCACACTGGTGTACCTATCGGCTAAAACACATTGCCAAAGCCAATAAATAGCTCTCTCATAGGCAAGACCTACTGGCTTTGCCAATGCTTGTTTCCTATACCTCTGGAAATGGGTCGCTATGTGTCTGTGTTCAAACTCTCTACAGTTTATTTCAATAAATCCAAAAGGCCTCATCTGAGCTTCTGCAAACATATCTGTCTCCTCCTTAATGCTTCGATAAACAAAGGAAAAGGTCTTTCTGGACACACATGAGCACAGCTTCCTTGTCTCTTCAGCAATGCTGTACGTGAACATTTCTCACTATTTCTCCAATCCATATAGGAGGCCTGTTAGAGTTTTTATAATCACGTGCCATAGGTTTTCGACTTTCCTAAAGCTTCTGTAAACCTTAACGAAGAGCCTTCTTGTTTGCTTCTATAAACATGTGTGACAGAAGTAACTGATCACTCCTGACAAACGTTTTCTCTGCAAATTCTGTCAAAATATACAAGACCCCTCCCTATTTTTGTAAACACACCAGAAGATTCGTGACACTGCAAACACATGAAATTGTATCTATAACGCTTGTACTAATTGTTAACATTAAACAAAGGTTTTTGTTCCCTCTCATTCCCCGTGACTCTCTGTTTCCCCTCCTAATTTCTCCCTGGCTCTGTGCTCAGACCTGTATGTTGAGCAATCCACCCCCAGCTCCCATTTTGTGAGTGAAACCAGACCCCACCCCTTATCCCACCGCCTAGCAACAGGGATATTCTACATCAGAGAGTGAACAGAGTGTGCTCTGAGACAGCATTAATCTGCTGTGAGCTGTTTAAGCTGTGTTTTATAGGGATTGTGCACTCTTATTTTGTCTAGGAGAGTGAGTAAAGTTTGATACAAACAGTATTGTTAGAGGACAAAGTTTGTTAGGCCCTTACCTGCAGAAGTTCAAAGTGTGGATTGAGCCTGTCAGTCTCCTAGGAGATTCTGAATAGAGGAGCAGCTTCCAACTCCCTGGCCAGCAAACCTTGTCTGAGGTCACTGGGACCTTATATAGTCTGCTATTGGTTGGTACATGTGTGCACTGATTGGTGGCTGTATCTGGTGTTTCTATTGGTTTAGGGTTAGTGTTCTCATTGATTGGGTGTTTGAGGGTTCTGATTGGTTTCTGAGTAAGTGATTTAATTAATTTAGGGTTGGGATTAGGCCTAGGGTTAGGCTTTGTATTGGAAGTAGCGATTAGGGCTTCTTGTGTGAATGGTTGCTGGACTAGGTGTGGGACTAAGATTAGGGTTAGGCTTTTTATTGGAAGTAGGGACTAGGGTTTCCTGTGCCATTAGTTACTGGTACTAGGGTTGGGACTACTGGTAGGGCTAGGGCCTCTATTGGACGTAGAGATTAGGGTTTTTAAACCTGATTGGTTCTGACTAGGGCTAAGATTGGCTGTAAGGTCCTGGTCTTCTATTGGTTCTAGCTTTTAGGGCTAGTGTTGTGATTGGATATGGTTAGGGTTCCCATTGGCTGAAGGGGTCCCCTGATTACTAGGGCTATTTAAGGCCAGGGTTTAGGGCGTCTCAGCCCGGGCGTCGAGGCTAAGGGCGGAGAGGACAAGTGTAGTTGCCTGTTTGAGCCTGTTCGAGACTGGTCGGGAATAGGGCCAGAAATGCTGCCCATTTTCCCATTCAGTAATACCCACCCTACACCATCCACATCCTCAAACAGAGTAACGCACTCACACCAAATGTACACCACACACTTATTACAAACAAACCCTATGCACAAATCAATGTACCAGCATACACTGCAAAACCACACAAACCACATCCATATACCCTTCTATCCCAGCTATCATACATTTCCACCATCACCTACAAACAGTACACCACTCTATCCTATACCACTAACCAATGTACTCATCACTAACACAACCAAAATCCATACCATACTTAACTACAACCCATCCAGACACACCCCCACCACTCTAATTACTCATAACAGACCCCCTTTTATCATTAACAAACCCATACTCAGCCTTCCATCATTTATCCACCCAACACCCTCCTCTTCTTTCTACCACAACAACACAACACAACACTTATATGCCACAGCACCACACATTTTAACTCTTGCAGCAAACAGGTCTAAAACAAACAGTCTTAAATCTACTTCATCCCCTCCTACACACAACATACACTATACTCACAAACACATCACCACCACCTTTACCTTACAAATTCCACTCGCAAACAATAGTATACAAACAAATCCATCTGATAAATCAAATACATCAGCACCTCTTTTCACTACTCCTCAAAAACAAAACATATCATGCACAACAGCACAACAAAATCTCTCAAGCACAACACCTCATACTACTTACAGTCACAAAATACAATCATACACCCACCTTTCAAACTACACAAAGGAACAAAGTCCAATGCCAAGCTTTCTCTCTTCCACCACACCTAACACACATACAGCAACACAGAAACTCTCTTCCAACCGCCTCTCATCCATTGGACAATTTAGAACCTTACTACATGACCCACATTCTGCACCACCACCACTGACTCATACACCTTCCGCCCTAAACATATGCAAACAATATAAGCAACGTGCTACACATCACAACTTTGCTTCTCCATTTCTACTGCACAACAAGGTTACACCACAAAAACAACACAGCACACCAACTCACTCTCAAACACCGTCTCCCCCACCTACGCACGCAGACCCATCGAAATGCCTTCTTAGCCTGCTGGATGAGGAACACATTACAGAACAGCTACACGATTGCTATCCTCATACAGCTAATACCAGCACTAAGAACACACCTGCTACTAACCCACACAATACTGATCACTCTTCTACAAAACAAAGTCTCACTGTCAGCAAAACACATTCTCTAAACTGTCTACTAATAAATGCTCGATCGCTCTCTAAAAACAAACATCACATCTACGACCTTCTCACCGATGCAAAACCAGGCATACTATTCATAACTGAATCATGGTTGGGAGATGATATGGCTCCAGTCCTGCATGAAGCCATTCCTCTAGGCTATCAAACAATCACCCAAAATTGTATAGGCAAAAAAGGAGGTGGTCTAGCTGTTGTGTTCAGGCAAACATTACATATCACTAAAGTTGACGACATCTTCATAAAGAATTGTGAGGCTCTTCTCACAAGATGCAATCCTACACTGTCTTCCTCCTGTAACTTCCTGCTCCTTTACAGACCTCCACCTAGCAAAGCGACATTCCCAGACGCACTTCTAGACACAGTTTCAAACCTGATAACAATACACTCCAACTTATGCGTTCTGGGTGACCTCAACATTTGGTTTGACAAACCCAATATGACCCATCCAAAAACAATAATCACTGGCCTGGACGCACGGAACCTGCATCAGATTGTCCACAAACCCACACACATCGCTGGACATATCCTAGATGTCATTTTTGCTAATACCGAACTAGTTACCTTTCAAACTATAACTTCGGTCACATGGTCAGACCACCATTTGCTTGCTTTCAAACATAAACCAACACTAAGCGACTCACCTAAAACCACCTTACGTGCATCCACCTATCGAACATGGAACAAACTCAATTTGGAACACTTAGAAACACAACTAACATCCAGTACAGATCTGGAAACAATAAATTATGTTAAAAAACAATATGAGTGGCTACAGGAAGCTTTTGATATCCTGATACCACTCAAAACCACACAACAGAACAAAAGAAAACAAGCACCTTGGAGAAATACAGAGATAAAAGACATAAAACTACAAATTAGAAAGCTGCAACGTGCCTGGCTCAAAACAAAAAACAAACAAGACAAACTTCACCTACAGAAAATTAACAGACTATACAAGTCAGCTATCAAAAAAGCAAAGAAAAGGTACTATTCGGACAGAATTCAAAATGCGCAATGTGCAAATAAAGAATTCTATAAAATACTCAATGAATTTCGTAAACCAAATTGCCTAGAAGGAACTCATCCAGTTACTCAAGATTTCACTGACAAACTGGCAAATCATTACACGGACAAAGCAGACACGTTGGACTCGTACTTAAAACAGAGACAAAGCACAAGCACTAACCCTTTTCCAAAACAACAATCCAAGAATACTCTAACTCAGCCTCTCCGTTCCTTCCAACACATTTCACACAATTAATTTATGGACCTGGTCAAAGCAAGCAGGCCTGCCGGCAGCCCTTCTGACCCGTGTCCACCACAAACCTTCAAGAGTATTCTTCTAACAACCTCTGCTGCCACTCCAGTAAGAAGAATCATCAACTATTCCTTAACTACCGGAATATTTCCAGAAGAACTAAAAAGTCATACATACGCCCTTTACTGAAGAAAACAACCTTGGACCCGCTGAACCCTGACAACTACAGACCCATTACAAATGGACCTTTCCTGGGCAAACTGATAGAAAGAGCAGCGTTCGCCCAGATGTCACAATTCATTGAAGAGAATGCCATACTTTCAGACTTCCAAACAGGATTTTGTCTGGGAAGAGGCACAGAATGTGCCCTTTTTGTCATCTGGGATGACCTGAAGAACACAGTTGACCACAACGGGGTTGCTGTGCTACTCCTCTTGGACCTCTCGGCTGCCTTTGACAAACTCTACGAAGCCGGCATAGAGGGGACTGCTTTAGACTGGATCACGTCCTACCTTCAAAACAGAACTAATGTCATCCATACCCCATCTTTCTCGTCCACACCGTACTCCACAAAAGCTGGGGTCCCTCAAGGCTCTTTCATCTCGCCCATGCTTTTCAACATCTACATGAAGTCATTACCAGTAATGATCATTCAATTTCAACTCCTGTGCTACAACTATGCAGATGACATACAAATACTCCTTCAACTGGAATGCCCCAAAGACATTGGAAACTCGCCAATTTTCAGTTGTCTCAGAGCCGTGGATCAATGGATGACTTGGAGCCATCTCAAATTGAATCATTCCAAAACAGAAATACTCACGTGTGGCGATTGGAAACATTATCACCCGCTTGCCGCCTGGCCTGATGAACTGAGATCACCGCCTAAAGTATCGAAGGAAGTAAGAAACCTCGGAATGACCATGGAATCCAAGCAATCGATGAATGCCTAAGTGGACAAACTAGCAAGATCAAGCTTTGTTACTATAAAAACTCTGCGACGAATCTTCCCCCATTTGGGATTTCCAGACAAGGTCCAAGCTACCATCTCCCTTGTTCTGTCCAAACTCGATTACACCAATAGCCTCTACCACAGATCACCTTTAACAACTATGAAAAGACTACAACGGATTCAGAACTCGGCTGCCAGACTACTCTTGCATATCAAACCGCGAGACCACATCTACCCTGCCTTGAAAGCCCTGCATTGGTTACCGGTTGCCAGAAGATCCACGTTCAAGCTGCTTTGTATCACCCACAAAGCCATACATGGAATGGGACCGCTCTTCATCAGGAATAAAATCATCAAGCACATTCATCATAGGAACCTCCTCTCTAGAGTGGCACCTCGCCTCAAAATCCCAAGATACAAGAAAAAACCATGGGTGGCACATCCTTCTCTGTTCAAGCAACCAAAATATGGAACTCTTTACACCCCAACATAAGATCCACTGACAACCACCTTATCTTCAGAAAACTACTCAAGAATTGGCTCTTCCCCACATAAGCACCATACACAAACAGAAATATACAGCATATCCCTCTGTATATAAGCATTTATTTGTACTATAGATATGTACCTATATATGTGTATTGCTTTGTATAAACATGTAGAATTATGTTCTAAAATAAATAAATAAATACATTTTTAAGTACAACACTTGAAAACCAGAGTTTATCGAATGCATCTTTAATCTACTTATACTTACTTCCTTTATGCATCTATATACCTTCTATGTACCTGGATCTATATATTTATTACTTTCCTAAAAAAAAAGCATATTCAATGCACTACCCTATTTCTCACCCTATACCTCTATCAATATCTTTAATCTACATATACTTACTTCCTTTATGCATCTATAAACTTTCCATGTACTTATGGATCTATATATTTATTACTTTCTTCTAATTCAGCATATCCAATGCACTACCCTATTTCTCACCCTATACCTCTCTCAATATATCTTCTACCTCAACTCTCTGACTCATCTCAAACCTCTTTCTTCTACTCTTTCCAATGCACTAGCCTATTTTTCACCCTAAACCTCTATCAATATATCCATTACCTCCACTCTCTCATTCATCCCAAACCCCATACCACTACTATGATCCCCAAAATAGCCCTTTCTAGACTCTCCCCTAGTCTACCCCTCCTTGCACCATCTGACACCTCTTTTTCTATACTGATCCCCCAAAACAAACCTTTCTAAACTCTTCCCGCTGACTCTTCCCCTCCACATCCCTTTTTACTTATCCCAAGCCTCCCTCTACTGCTATGACCTCAAAAAAAAAAGTCTAAATCCTTCACTCTTCTATCCCTCCACTATCCTTTTCAATCAAAATAACAGACTAACATGTCCACTTCTCAAATTTCATATTTCAGTATACTAATTCACCACTAATCCTTTATGGGTTCCAGAGTAGCGTGCTACTCGCCGAAAAAAGCGCTTCATCACCTCATTAGGGGAAGCAAGCACTATATAAATGCAAACCTTTTTTCCCTCTTCTATCCCACCGCTATCCTCCTCAATCCAAATAACTGACTAATATCCACCACTCAAATTACTTTCATATTTCACTGTACTAATTCACCACTAATCCTTATGGGTTCTGGAGTAGCGTGCTACTCGCCAAGAAAGTGCTTCAACACCCCATTAGGGGTAACAAGCGCTATATCAATGCAAACCTTTTCCCCTCTTCTATCCCTCCGCTATCCTTGTCAATTCAAATAACTGACTAACAAATCCACTACTCAAATTACTTTCATATTTCACTATACTAATTCAACACTAATCCTTTATGGGTTCTGGAGTAGCGTGCTACTCGCCAAAAAAGCGCTTCAACGCCTCGTCAGGGGTAGTAAGCGCTATATAAATGCAATTTACAATACAATACAATGGTTTTAAATTTTAGTTAAAAGAGCTCTACCTCTGGAGACATGAGGCTTGCTCTGCACTACATTTAATATCCACTGCTTCATCTGATCTTCTTACACATAACCAAGATATTCTTAGCATTTATGATCTTATGCAAAGTTTGGCTGATTTTACTCCGTCCCATCAGGCCACCAGAAGATGTGCTCGGCCGCCCTGGAGGACCATACCCTGCCATATTTAGAGTTCCGGTGCCTTGGGAGTGTTTGCCAGCACGTGGCTGGTTCATTCATCCTGTTCACAAATTGGTGCCACCAGGCTTCCCCTGGCAGACCCAAACAGAAACAAAAATCATGCCGGAACCACTGAGCACAATGTGACCGATGGGCCAGACCCGGTCGGGTTGGTGGTCACAGCTTTCCCCTGGTGGACCCAGCGGAGGCTCTGCTGTTGGGAACATGGCAGCTCCCTTAACTCTAAACAGAGGGGGAGAACAGGGTGGTCGGTAGACAGGGTGCTCCATCGACTTGTGGTGGACCCTGTCTGCCAAACTCTCAAGGAACTCCTTGGACTGTAAAAATCTACCGTTTTTCCCTCTGCACACCTATACGCACTTGTTAGAACCAGATGACAAGCTGGTGATTAAATTCTGATCCCTGCAAGATTTTGCACAGGAATCTTAACTCTGAGCTGTGTTCTAATTAATGCACCCTTCTGTTTCCCCCTGAAAGAATTTGGCAATTTAGACCTGACAAGTTCATTTGGGAAAAGGTTGAAAATAAGCAAACATGAAGAATGTGTTGCTTTAAATGCTGGTTCTGCATATTGTCTCATTTCCAAGTGAAAAACTTAGAAGTGTAGGTTTTTACCACACATCAGTAAACCCCCAAGTGTCACTGCATTTGGCATGTGAGATAAATATCTCACTCCCATTCGCCCCACCAGTAAGCAGGACCTTTGCCATTTTCTTCCAGCTTTGTATAGACGTTTCCTCAGTACTACTGTAAACATATAGCTGAGGTCTACTCAACATTTCTGCAAGCGTGCACACCCCCATCTATATTTCAGTGCAGCTGTCTGCCTCCTGCAGTGAAATGGGTGCAATCTGCAGGTCGGAGTTTCATCTCCTACATCGTTCGTTCATCCTTTCAGTCTGAACACGTCTACTCTAGTTCTCCATCAGTGGCATCTGCTCTCTGCACTTTGTGGAGCAAGGACTGCATGAAAGATTCCTTAAACGGCGCGCGCTGACGTCCCGCGTGCGAGTATATCTCATAGCAAGAGGCAGCCTCTTCTCATGGGGGACACAACTGAGCAGTCTCCTCCGGAAGGCTTTTCATGTAGCTGGGAGGATTTCAGTGCGTCTATAAATCCACATTTCATGAGAATTTCTGCTTATTTCAACGCGGCCTCTCCTCGGAGGATTAAAAAGACATACATCAGACGTCTCCCTAGCCACATAAAAGTATATATTCGATGCTGCCTTGGAGCCTAGATAAACATGGTCTATTTATTTATGATGATGCTCGTTCACACATACCAGAGTCTTCCCGAAAGCATCATTCGGCTCACACCATATTTTATTTCGATTTTCCACTGTACGTTGCGTAGCACAGAATAAACTTGAAAAGTCAGAAGCCACTCCATTTATCACAGTCACACTTAAAGTAGTGAATAATAAAAATTACAAAGCAAGTGATTAAATAACCCCCACTGGCCATATATCAGTCAATGCTATGTTATTACTGAATACAAGGAATTTACTGCATGTGCTTTTATATGTTATTTTTTTAACATTATTTGGACCTTATTTATAATATAATCACCATCGAAAACACACAAATGACATAACTATTGCACAGTTTAGGAAAACAACATAGACAGAAATATATGATGTATTTGTATATATAGTTAGGGTTACCAGAAATAGAAATTCCTCAGATATTTCACCATTACTAACTGTGGCTAATTTGACGAATCTCCACGAACTTTGCAGACCTATTCTTTCTTCTACATTGGCGATGATACAAAGTTTCGTGGTGATTGGTCAAGGGGGTGCAATGATTAAAGGGGGTCTCAAGACGCATTTTCCCACCAATGCGTTTTCCATATATCTTTGTATATCGTGTAGCCTGAAAACGGCTAAACGGATTTACACAAAATTTGGCAGGATTAGACATTATGGGGCATGGGTGATCCTTTTGAGTACTCAGGTAAGTAGGGTATTTTTTTCTGTTATAAGGCATTATAACTCAGCGATATCTGTGGCTGTGCTATTTCCCCCAAATTTCACGGTATTTCGCAGTACATAGCGATGACAAGTCATTATGTGTGAACTAGGAGACCATAAGATATCCCAAATCTATTGCTCCCTGATATACAACACACCAGACAATTCTGCAACGTTGCGTGATGCATGGGAGCGAGACCTCGGGACCCTGGATGAAGAAGACTAAGCAGAAGGTGTCCCCAAGACACGCTGCAAAATGACCACATTTTTGTCTTATCCAGTTAAAATACACACATAGGACCTACCTCACATGGCATAGACTTAGACAGATGGGTGCAATCACCTCCCCCCACTACGTCCGATGTAAAACACAAGATAGGGACTTTCTACACACTACATGGGGATGCACAAAACTACGCCCATTCTGGGAGCGAGTTTTATCCTGCTTAGAGCATGTACTGGGTCAACCGACACCACGCAACCCTAGACTGACCCTCCTCCAAATAACCTCTGATCTTGACATGAATCGTTACAGACTGGTGCTGCTCTGGATGGGCCTCAAGGTAACAAAATGAGATATTGCACACCATTGAAAGGCAGAAGCCCCACCTTCAGTCATGGGCTGGAAAAGTTTTACAAATATAATGTATTACAGTGTATTTTCTATTTTAAGATATTTAAATCTTCAGTAAAAAATCTACAGAGTAGCATGGTGATATCTGCAAATGACTGTACTACCTGCATTAAAAAAAAATAGTTAGCAATATGGCTGCTTTTTAATTTTGTAAGGGCAAAATATTTTTTAGCCCACACTTAGGGGTCGATTACAATGTCGTTCGGAAAGCATTCCGACCGAAACGGTCTCGGAATGGTTTCCGACCGAATCGGATTCGGGGAGTCCGATCGACCGATTACGATTGTTCCGAATACGATTCAGTCGGACTCCCATTGCCTTCAATGGGAGCCTGTGTTCCAACCGAATACACAGGCTCCCATTGAAGAAAGGGGTGGGTGGGGAAAATCGTGCACCCTGTGGCGGGCACCCCATTGTGCCTGCCACACTGTGCATGATTGCAAAGAGGGGTCCCTTGGGTACCCCCACGGCCCCCATTCGGAAGGCTCCGGGTGAAGAGGGGCCTGCTAGGGGCCCCCAAAGTCAAATTCCGACAGCCGATCAGTGTCGGAACAACCGATTCAGAAAGGCTGTCCGAATCTGACATCATAATCGCTCGGTCGGAAACGCGGACTGTTGACCTGTACGAGTTGGCTCCGAACGACTCAGTTCCTCCAAATGCCATTCGCAAACGAGTCGGAACCGACTCGGACAGTCCGAACGCTTTCCGAACATCGTAATCGGTGATTCGAAAAGCTTTCCGAATCAGTCGGAAAAACGGGTTCCGAATTGGTTTCGGCAAACCCGAATCCGATTCGGAGCCTTTCCGAACGACATTGTAATGGACCCCTAAGTCTGCACTCTGGATTTTAAGGGGAAACATAGTGTAGTGCACAGTATTTTTAATTTTGTACATCTTTACATATTTTGTAATTTCTGTGAGTACCGCAGTACTTTTTATGTAGTACTGCTGTACTCCACAAACTTTAACAAAATATATATATACAGTAATAAAACAACTTTTGCCTACCTTTACAGATTTATATAAACTGACTTAAATCTTCCTATACACTTATAAAACAGTAGTACACCATATTTACACTTAAAATCCAGAATGCAGACAAAGGGTGGTCTAAACAATATGTCTGTCTTTTAATTTTGTATAGGCTAAATATTCTTTAGACCACACTTAATCTGTGTTCTGGATTTTCAGGATAGATATAGTGTAGTACACTATATTTTTAATTTTATACATCTTTAATTAAAAAAACCAAAATCTGTAGGTATCTCAGTACTTTGTAGGTAGTACCGCTGTACTCCGCAAACTTTAAAAAAAAATACACTAATAAAATAAACTACTTTTATTTACCTTTACACATTTATATAAACTGACTTATCCTTTGCTATCCACTTATAAAACAGTAGTACACAATATTTGCATTTAAAATCCAGAATGCACACTAAGGGGGTCATTAGGATGGCGGACGGACTTGAGTCCGTCCGCCATCCTGGTGTAAACCGGGACCGTCTGCCATGCATGCGGCGGTCCCGCACACCCGATCATGATGCGACCGCCACCATGGCGGTCGGATCTTGATCATTAACATTGCGGCGGGTGCTGCTGAAAGCAGCACCCGCCGCGATGTCAATATGCCATGTACTGTATTTCACAGCACTACGTGGCAGGCACCACGCGGTGCCTGCCACGTAGTGCTGTGAAATGTAGGGAGTACCATGGGTACCCCCCAAGTGCACCCTCCCCTCCCCCCAACACAAGGGGGTCCCGCAATGGGCCCCCATCACTGATCCCCACCAGCCTTTCTATGGCAGCATCGCCACCATAGAAATGCCGGATCTAGCCAGCATCGTGATTTGGTGGACGGTGCCTGCTTGGCACCGCCACCATTTCTGGCTATGGGGACCGTCCGCCAAGCAATCTGTAAGATTGCTTTTGGCGGACTCGTGGCGGACGGTCTTTGCGTCCGCCACGGTCCGAGCGCGTTCCCTCCGCCATCATAATGTGGCTGGGGGAAAAGCGCTGTACAATTGCGGAAGGACCGCCACCGCACAGCTGGCGGTGACGGGCCTTCCGCAATCGTAATAGGCCACAAAGTGTGGTCCAAACAATATGGCTGCCTTTTAATTTTGTAAGGGCTTGTATTACCCAATCAAATACTGTTTTGTTATTGTGATGTACCGCAGTATACGGCAAAATTACTGCAGTATACCGTGGCACAATATATCACTATGTTTTTATGCATTACGGGTCTGATTCACAATGGTAAACGTACAGTTTTTCTATACGCCGTTCTACTCTACACCACTCCACTTTATGCCAGTCGACTCTATGCCACTCCACTGTACGCTATTCCACTCTACACCACTCCACTCTGTGCCAATCTACTCTATGCCACTCAACTGTTCTCAATGACGCACAACTCCATGTCACTCCACTGTACTCCACTCAACTCTACGCTATTCCACTTTACGACGCTCCACTGTACGACACTTCACTCTATGCCAAGACACTGTGTGCCACCACAGTCAATGCCACAACACTGTATGCCACAACATTGTACGCCACTGCACTCTATGTCACTCCACACTATGCCACTCCACTCTACGACACTCTACGTCTCTCCACTCTATCAAACTGTACTCCACTCTATAGCACATCGCTGTACAACACTCTCCTCCACTCTATGCCACTCTACGAAACTATACCTCACTCTATACAACTCTCTTCCTGCCACTCCACCCAAATTTACTCCACTCTATTCTGGCACACTACTCCACTCTTCGCCACTTTATGCCACTCGACTCACTCCACTGTATGTCACTCCACTCAGCTCCACTGTATGACACTTTCCGACACTCAATGATACGCCACACCACTCCATTGTATGACATGCTATTCACTTTACTGCACACAATGCTACTTTACTCCACTCTATGCTTTGCCACTCCACTTTACTCTACAGCACGTCACTCTACTGTGCAAACACCACTCCTCTCTGACACTTTACTACATTGTACGCTACAGTACTCCAGTCGACGTAACTGCACTGTACTTCACTGTACACCAGTTTACCCCACTGTATGCCACCCCACTGGACGCTGCTCTACTGTATGCCGCTCCACTCTACGACACTCTACTCTCTTTTATGCAATTCTACTCTACAAGATTCTACTACAATCCATGCCACTGTATGACACTCTACTCCACTCTGTGCACATACCCTCCACTCTACAACTCTCTACTCCATTCTATGAAATACTACACAGCTCCCTCTATGCCACTCCACCCCAACTTACTCCACTCTACTCTGAAACACTATTCCACTACTCCACTCCACTCCACTCCACTTTACGTCAAGGCACTGTACACCACAACAGTTGTTTGCCACAACAGTGTACTCCATGACACTGTATGCCACTGCACTTTAAACCACTCCACTCTATTCCACTCCACTCAACTCCATTGTATGACACTTTCCAACACTCAACGATATGCCACACCACTCCACTGTATGACATGCCACTCACCTTACTTCACTCTATGCTACTTTACTCCACTCTATGCTATGTCACTCCACTCTAATCCACTGCACGCCACCCTACTGTGCGACACACCACTCCATTCTGACAGTTTACTCCACTCTATGCTACAACACTCCACTCAACTTAACAGCACTCTACTCCACTGTACGACAATTTACCCCACTGTATGCAGCTCCACTGTATGCTGCTTCACTGTACGCAGCTCCACTCTACTCTTTGCAATTACACTCTACAACATTCTATGCCACTGTATGACACTCTACTCCACTCTCTGCCCTTACCCTCCACTCTACAAGACTCTATACCATTCTACAACACGCTACACAACTCCCTCTCTGCCACTTCACCCAATTTACTCCACTCTACTCTGACACGCTACTCCACTCTACGCCACTCCATTCTATGCTACTCTATGCCACTTGACTCTACAACACTCTATGCCACTCAACTCTATCACACTCTAGTCTACTCTACTCCACTCCACTCCACAACACTCTACTCCACTCTACTCCACAGTATGACACTTTCTGACACTCTACAACACACCACACCACCCCACTGTACGAAACGCCACTCCACTCTGGTACTTTACTCCACTCTTTGCAATGCCACTACACTCTACTGTACGCCACTCTATTGTACAACAAGCCACTCCACTCCACTCTGACACTTTACCCCACTCTACGCCACTGTATACTTCTCCACTGTATGCTGCTGGACTCTATGACACTATATGCAACTCCACTTTACAACACTCTACTACACTCTATGCCACTGTACGACACTCTAATCCATTCTATACCAATCTGTTCCCCTCTATAACACTCCATGCAACTGCCTCTACGCCACTCCACCCCACTTTACTCCACTCTAATCTGACACACTACTCCACTGTACTCCACTCTACTCCATTACTCCACTCTACACCAATCTGTGCCACTCGACTCTGCCACACTCTATGCCATTCCACTCTACCACACTCTATGACACTTTACTCTACGCCTCTCAACTACTATGTATGACAGTCTCCGACATGCCTCTCCATTCTTCTCTACGACACAACACACTATTGTTTGACACAGCACTCCACTCTATGACACTCTCATCCACTCTACTCTGACACTCCCCTCGATGATACTCCACTCTACAACACTCTACTCCTGTCAGGATCCTGCAATCCTGCCACCGGGTGGCACTATTTGAAGACCTTCTGTGAGCCTGCTGTCATCATGAATACTAGTTTGGAACCTGTCCTGTGCTGAACTACAGTATTCAAACCATCTTGGGAATCAGAACCACTCCGGATTCCATTACGGGGTTTACATATCAACCACTAATGCATTATGGTACCTGTATGCCTTACCTTACCATGAGAGCTGGAGAGAAGGCTTGTGGTTAATCATATTATACTTGGAACTCTGTCTTACCTCTTCCAGCATGCCCATGTGCTCCCTTCCTTGAATTCTGGTCATATTACGAAACTGGATCCGATCCATGTTCCACTCCAGATTTTCATTCTGCACATAGTGATGTTGTATCTAATTATTCTTCATCAGATAATGCTCATATGACTAAACCAGCAACCCATAGGCAACAAGCTTATGTTTCCACCAGCTTCTGCAATGAACCTTCTAGTAGTCACATTAATGTAAATGCCTCACCGCTCACTAGCCCTGAGACCACTATTCCTACTATTCACAAGCCCAGTATAGTTACAGATCAACAATATTTCACTGTTCAGTGCACAGATGTTCACGCTCTGAAACAATCTTCCATGTCAATTTACACTGGGACACTACGATTAAAGGGTGAATGGATCTCTAATCATTATCTTACTATGCCTGTTACAATTATGAGCTCTATGAATTCCTCACGCTCTGGTACAGAGTTTTCATAGCAGCTACACAGACCTGGCTTAAATATTAGGGTAAATTCATTCAACCATACAGAACCCAGCTAAGTCCCCAATAAGAGATATTGAGTTAAAGAACTCACTAGACCACCTCTTCTCATTGAAGAAAAAGATCATAGATCTCTGTGATGAATATGGATGCCTTTACGTTTAAAATATTACAAAGGGATACATTCCCTCTGAAAATAACCCCTGCTGTCCTTGCCCAGGCATACTCTCTTTGCTTGATAGTTACATTGAGAGTCCAATAGATGTATGTCTGAGGGCAAAGATGGTGGAAGACTAACTGCAGCCGCCGTTTCCTACATTTCCCTCGATGAATCGATGGCTCCGTGAGCGACTGCACAGCCTGAGAGAGCCGGTGGACAGCACAACACGCAGTTGGTGGCGGGAGACACTGGAGTTCGTGTTGCGGCTTACAGCGGCTGCGCTTGGCGAATATTTGTTCAAACATAAGCGGAATACCTGTCGGCAGGCCAGGAAACCACCGACTCACCGGATGGCTTTGAGAGGCGGGAGAACGTTGAGAGGGCGAGTTTCGGCTGCTCCCGGCAACAGTGCATACAGGAGGTGGCCAACCGGATTTCAATGGGGCTCCGCTGGAATTGAAGCAGCGCAGCGGGACCGGTATGGCGAAGCGCAATGCCGGGACTAAAAAACAAACTGCTGCCAGCTCGGGAGTGCAGGTAGGGGGGGGGCCTGCCCAGCCAACGGTCGCTTCAATGTTTGCCAATCTATCAATGGCCACCCAGGGAAAAGTTAACATGCAGGAGGAAGGGGGCGACAGGACATTAACGGAGGAGATCCAGCAAGAGAAGGAGGTGGTAGTGGGGAAGAAGAAGCCATGAGCTCCTTGACAGGTACAGCTGGGAATCAAGCAGGGAACCCCCTCCCCCATTAACCTAATGTACGAACTAACAGGGAAAAAACTAGGATCAGAAGAGCAGATCCAGTCAACACCCAAGGTAGATGGGATCCATGTCAAGGAGGTCGGCTACGGGGAGGAAACTGTGAGGGAGAAGACCCGGGCAACACCCCCAGGTGCAGAAATATCCAAAAACCTGCCGGCACAAGCTGGCATCTTGTCACCAGAAGGCCATGGGGTGGAAAAATTCTACTCATTAACCGAAGAGTCCGAGGTGTCAGAGCTGGAGGACAGGTCATCAAGCGGGGAATCTCTCTCAGAAGATAGTTCCAGCGACTCCTCCCAATCAACGCAAAAGAAAAAATCACGGAATAAAAAGAAAAGCAGGAAAGGAAGCCCTAAGAAAAGCACTAGAAAACAACTTAAATGGGATTACTCTGACACACAGATCTGGCCCCAAAGCGAGAAAGGAGACGAGCCGGCTGGAGCTGAAGAACCTTCCCTATTGACCATTTTAACGTCAATTCAGCAAATGCAGGAAGAGAACAGAAATGAAGGACGCAGAGCCAGGATTGCTGCAAAAAAAGTCCAAACAGGAATCCACAAGTTGAACAAAGCCTGTGGGGAAATTGCGGATCGCTTGACCTCCGTTGAGATGCGGACAGAGGCACTGGAAGCTGATATGGAATCAGTTAAGAAGCAAGGCACGGAGCAAGGCGCAGCTATGGTTGATGTCATGACCAAACTGGAAGACTATGAAAACCGTCAGAGGAGAAACAACCTGCACTTCTTAGGTATACCGGAAGGCTTAGAAGGAAACGACCCCAGAAGCTATATGGTAAAACTCCTAAAGGACGCATTTCCTGAACAAACAAGCTGGGATTGGGATATGGAAATACAGAGGGCCCATCGCTTCCCTTTATTCAGGAGGAAACAAACTCAGAACGCTGACGAAAAACCTAGAGCAATGTTGGTTTTCATTGGTAACTTTCTTTTGCGAAAAGTGATATTTGATAAAGCCCACCCTAATGCTCCAAAGATCAGCAATGGGGTCTCGTTCTTTGTACGCCCAGATTTTGTGCATGCAACAGTTGAAAGACGGTGGCGTCTAAGGCAACTCTTCTCTCCTTTTCAGAAACTTGGAGAAGCGGTCTTCCTGCAAAACCCGGCCAGACTTAAGATAATTTTCGGAGGCACAACACGCAGCTTTACCTCTGAAGTACAAGCGCAGGAATATCTAGAAGAAATAAAGAAAAAAAAGTGAAGGGAGAGGATTACCCAAATTAAAAACAAAAAAAAGGGAGGGAAGAAAAAGGAAAATTGGTATATTAACAAACACTATGGACAAGACTGGAAATAATAGAGGCTGTGCAGTCTAAAGAAAATCGGGGATTCACGGATTGAGGGAGATGGGGGGCAGTGGGTCAGCCGTATATCGATCAGGCTATGTCTGATTGCCTTTTTGTTAGGGGAGGGTGGGGGTTGGGGCCGGTGGGAGGATGGGGGCGGTGGCTCCCACAAAGGGTGGTACGGGTGGACAAAAAGAGGGTGCGGGGTGGGTAAAGGCTTTGAAATAGGTGGCAGTTAGGATTTTCTTCTTTGTGTATAAAGAGTACGAAAAACGGGGCAACCAAATACAATTAAGAAAATGGGGAGATTAGGTATAGCAACATTGAACATCTGCGGGCTAAATGATGCAAAAAAGAGACAGGTAGTGGCGCAAGGATTGCAACTGTTGCAAGCAGACATTGTCTGCCTGCAAGAGACCCACCTTGATGGGTCACAGAAAGATCTACTGAAATATCTTGGCTACACGGTGGTTGGGGCCACGACACAGGGAACTCACACAAGGGGGGGGTCGCAATACTATCTAAGAAGAAATCAACTCAATTTTTTAAAACACGCTCGGATGGGCTAGGCCGAGGGGTCATTGCAAATGGGAGGGCCCCAGAGCTCCCGAATTTCACCTTATGTTTGGTTTATGGCAGTAACGTGGACGATCCTTCCCTATTGGAATGTTTAACTAACGAATTGGTGCATTGGCCGCTGCCATTAATCGTGTGTGGAGATTTTAATATCAACCTTGATTCCAAATGGGGACAAGATCAAAGATATAAGGGTAGGAAGCCAAGGGTTTTTCAAGCGTTATGTAATCTATGCCAGGTACATGGCTTGGTGGATGTATCGTCTTTAAAGAGGTCTGAGGAGCATGGGTTTACTTATTACTCTGCCCGCACTAGAAGCACGTTCGGCTGGTCTATTTCTTTGCCTCCTCTATACTTGTGGTAAGAAGTAAGATCAATCGGCACCCTAGAGTGCTATCCGACCACTGCCCACTGGTATTGCAGTTAGATAAGGGAGGATTCACTGAGAAAGCTCCGGCATGGACCTTCGAGAGGGCCCTCCTACTAGACGAAGATTATGTAGCCCACCTGAAGGAATGGATACCTGACTTTCTACAAAGAAATTTGGGGTCGGCACTACTGGGAGTGGTATGGGACACCTTAAAAGCAGGAGTAAGGGGGGAGACAATACAGTACTCAAGCAGGAAAAGAAAAGGGGAAAAAAATCTTAGGAGTATTAAACTGCAAAAACTAGTCTAGGCAGAGGAAAAAGTAGTTGAGGCCCTAAGACAAAATTGGGGGATAGAAGACGCACAAGAGGAGGTGGCCCTACCAAAGGCAGAAATTCAAGGGGAACTATTAAGGAAAGCTTTAGATAAGGCATTAGCCCATCGGGAGGAGGTCTATGAATGTGGGGAGAAGCTGGGTCACTTGCTGGCCGTCACAACAACATCAGAGGTGACACGCAGTGAGATTTTGTCAATAAATGATCCTGTTTTGGGGCGGGTAACGGAGTCTAATGATATATGGGCAGCCTTTTACAGATGTTATCAAGCACTTTATATGGAGGATGTGGGGAGAGGGGGAGGGGATGCGGTCGATCAAATAAGCCGATATTTAGATGCTTGCGAGATGGAGGTTCTGACGCAAGATGAGAGGGAGGCGTTAGAGTCCCCAATAGTGTGGAAAGAAATTGAAGAGGTAATGTCAAATCTACCTAGGGGGAAAGCGGCAGGGCCCAATCTAATCCCCACAGAATTCTACAAAATCTTTAAGGAGGAACTTAAAGAAATTTTGACATCCGTGTTTCTTCAGACAGCAGAAAGGGTGGCACCACCAAGAACCTGGGCGCTGGCAAAAATTATAGTCTTCCCCAAAAAAGACAAACCTGTGCAGGAGCTGGGCTCTTACCACCCTATAACTTTAATTAATGGAGATGTCAAGATCTACTCCAAAGTAATGGCCACACGACTCTCGCAGGTTATTGGTAAAATGGTGTTTGATGGACAGCATGGTTTTATACCCGGTAAGGGAACTATAGAGCACATTCAAAGAGTCATCACCCTATTTGATGTAAATCAAGTGTCAGGAGACCCTATGGCGGCCATTTTTTTAGATGCCGAAAAGGCTTTTGATAGGGTCTCCTGGCCTTTTTTATGGGTGACAATGCAAAAGAAAGGGATTGGGAACAGGTTGATAAGAGCAGTACAAGCCCTGTATAAAGACCCGGAAGCTAGTGTACTCATAAATAGTGAAATGACCCAACCATTGGAAATCACGAGGGGGACTCTGCAGGGGTGCCCCTGTTCACCTCTCCTATTTGCTCTATATATAGACTCCTTTCTTAAGCAACTTGCTGCAGCCCACAACATTCCCCCAATAGTGAGATACAATCTTGAGAGTAAGGTTCTGGCCGATGCGGATGACATAGCCATTGTAACTCCTCACCCAAAACAGGCTATGGGGGTAATAGAAGAGGAGGCACAAAAATATGGCTTACTCTCAGGCTATGCCCTAAACCAGGAGAAAACCCAAATAGTACTTAATGAATTCACTACTTTTAAAGATAGTTGGGTGGGTAAAAAAGCCAATTATTTGGGGGTTAAAATCAATTCAGATCTGGATCAGGTGGTTAAGGAAAATTTGGGGAACTGCGTGGAGGAAACCAAGAAAGCGCTAAAAAAATTGGACCACCTACACTTAACTATTATTGGCAGAACCAACATAATTAAAATGATTTATTTTCCAAAACTGTTGTACTTTTTTAGAGCAATACCGCTTGTTTTTACAAATTTTTGGTTTAAAAAATGTGAAAATATTTTTGCACAATTTATTTGGTCTTATTCCCGACCAAGAAGAGCTTTTAAATTTTTATCGCTGCCCAGGGAGCGCGGAGGAGTAGCCCTCCCTAATTTGAAGCTATGCTGGTGGGCAACCTCGCTCACGCACTTGACTACTCTTTTGAGTATCGACAATAGTCTAACGCAAACTAAATCTCCCACTTCATGGGAACAGGTGATTGGCTGTGACGCATGGGGATGTCTTTGGCATCAGCTAAATTATGGGTATTACAAAAGAGTCCGGTTCAAGACACTACTTACGGCTTTTAAAATCTGGGGGGCAATACGTCGCCTAAATGGAATAGGAAGGCTCAATTATTACACTCCATTATGGCAGAACAGAATTCTACCAGATATTTTTAACGATATACCTTTCAAGACCTGGTTTGAATCGGGTATTAAGCAGCTAGGTAGTTTTTATTCTCAGGAGGGTATTAGATCATATATGGAACTAGCATCTAAATTCGGCCTTACACAAAGGGATTTCTTCAAATATCTGCAGATTAGGGACTTTAGACAAAAACATGAGGACAAGGTGGACCAGCCCGGGAGGAATTAATTGGTGGACAGAATTACTCTGCCCATCCTCCCTATAATTGGGACTATCTATAAGCTTCTGAACGAGTGTTCCAAAGATGATATGGAAATATGTTCCAACAAATGGCAAGAAAGACTAGAGATTTCGGGGACCACTTTCCAAAAGATATTTCTAAACACCCAGACAATTTTAATACCGGCCAATCTCCAAGTCCAATTTTATAAGACATGCTATGGGCTTTATTATACTCCAAACAGAATAGCGAAATGGAGCGATGGAAAGGGAGCTTATTGCCCGCGCTGTTCCCTCCACAAGGCGGACATAATCCATATGTTTGCGACCTGTGACAAGCTTGACCCCCTGATTAAAGATATAAAGGGGTTTTTAAAGGAGAAATTACAGCTGCAGGCCGAGCTGGATGCTCCAGCAATTTTGCTGGGAATAACCAGCTTAACGGAAAAAGAAGGAGGGGTGATATTAGTTATAGCAATGGCGGTGTATAGGTTGTGTATAGCATCGTCCTGGCTAGACCCGATTCCCCCTTCAATTCAGCAATGGGTGGCGCGGCTATTGTCTAAATATAATTTAGAAAAGGCTATTTACACACGCAAGGGAAGCAGTGCAAAAAAAGGGAATAGAAATATGGAAGCCCATTTTAGATTGGATTGGATTGAATAATGGGTATTCTCCCTGATACATGTACTAAGCACTTTGAATGAAGCTTTTTATATTCTTGACCTTGTTGAATTTACTAATCATCAAGTGACTATGGGCCATATGTATCAAGCCCATTTCCCGTTCGCAAACGGGCCGATTCTCAGAATCGGCCCGTTTGCGAACGGGAACAGCTTTTGGGATGTATCATCCCAAAGGCATTCGCAAAATAGAGAATCGCAAAATTGCAATTCTCTATTTTGCAAATGCATTTAAGGAATCGCAAATTGCGATTCCTTAAATGAAATGTATGAAGCACCTAAGTTGTGCGATTATGGCTTAAGGAATCGCAAATTACCACCAACTACAGGTTGGTGGTAACTTACGATTTCTTTGAGAAATGCATTTTTTTGCATTTTTCAAAGTGGCATGTGGCGCACATACATGCCCTTAGGGCATGTATGTGTGCCACATGTGCACCCATGCTCATTTCAGGGGTGCAACAGGGTGTCCTTTGGACACCCTTGCAACCTTGAAATTGCATTCTCAATTTGCGATTCTCTAATTGCTAATCGCAAATTGAGAATGTCCTCCCATTCATTCCTATGGGCCTCTAGGCCCATAGGAATGAATGGGGAGGGTTTCCTTAACTGCGATTCGCAATTTGCGAATCGCAATTAAGAATATGTAGGATTCGCAAATTTTCTTGCGAATCCTACATACATCTCGTTTGCGATTCTCAAATAGCGATTCTCAAAAATTCGCTATTTGAGAATCGCAAACACAAACTTTGATACATATGGCCCTATGTATTTAAAAAAATGGGACTGTAGTGTGAGGACTGACAATTGTTATATTTTAGGTAACTGGCACTTTAGCATCATTGTTTACAATGCACCTTGCACTTTGTAATAAGTACTTGTGAGGATCTGCCCAAACTGCCACTTGTATTACTTATGCTGCTATATTTTGCACCTTGCACTTTGTAATAAGTACTTGTGGGGATTTGCCCAAACTGCCACTTTTTATTACCTATGCTGCTATATTATAGAAGCTTGAAACTAGAAGTATCGATATTCTGTTTAGCGCACTTTAGCACTTGGCACTTTTAATTTGTTAAATGTATAATTGAAGACTGTTGGAGATTAATGCACCACCTTGGGATTGGAATACGATATGGATAAATGTGGGCTGGGGGGGGCAGGGGATAAAAAGAGGGGGATGAAAAAATTGTTTTTTTTGTCTCACTCTCAAATAAAAAAGATTTTAAAAAAAAGAGTCCAATAGATGTGCTTAAGTGGAAAAATAACATGCATTGAGCAAGAAAGAGAGCTGAAAAAGGAATGTAATTACCAGTTACAGATTCATTTGAATTACAGTTCCTTTCATGCCCAAGAGATTCACATGGCTGCCTCTAGTCCTGCTAAAACTGCAGACACTGCTATTGACTCTTCTGTGAATGGAATTGCTGAGCCTAATTCTGCTACAGTTACTTACCTGGGCCCTGGCACAACTCCTGTTTTGGTTCCTGTACCAGTGAAAGGTTTGAAATGGATAATACAGGCAATGTAGCTGTCTCTCCTGTTGATCCCATCAATACCTTTGCTGAAATCTCAGAAGCATATTGTCCTGCTATTGCCAGATACTGTGTTTCCAGCTATGCTCCTATCCATGACATCAAAACCGACCTAGTCTCCAGGCCTAATCCAGAGTCACATTTCAATTCCGATTCACTCATACTTGAAATACAGCTAGAAAAAACTGATGAACTTTCTCCCATGTACACAACCTTCCCTCTTGTAAAGAAAGAAGACATTACTTTGGATCCTGTGTTTCAAGACCTCATGATCAGTACAGTTCTTAGTGTCATGCTGCTCAATGTTGTCAATCAATGAACTGAGATACAGGGACTTCCTGTGCATGTCCACAGTTTTGCCCTGCCTACAGTAGAATCTGATCCCACCAGTGATGCCATCAACCTTGTTACTGTTAAAGCTGTGCATAAAAATCATCCTGCTGAAATCCTAGCTCCAGCTTTTTCTGCCACAGAAGAAATTCCTGTTCCTGCCTCAGAGATTACTTTGTCTAACGCCCAATCTTTGAGTGATTACATGCCAGTACCTTTTGAAATATCTACTCACGACAGTGACACACAAGAAGATCCTATGACCAATGTACCAGCCCTACAACTGAATCTGCTTAAGGAAGCTGCTAAACCTATAGAAATGAGAGAGACCACTGTTCAGATGAACCCATCTGTGAACCTTTTTGCTCTAATGTGTATTTGGAAGGACTGTGGAACTATTTTTAGGGCTTTGTTCCCGTATTCTGTTACTGTTCCATCCCCAACTACTTTTGAAGTCTGATGGACTTTGTGCCACATGTATCATGCATTTTGCCGGTCGCAAACGGTCCAATATGTAGAATCCGGGCATTTCCGACTGGTAAAATGCATTTTGCAAAGTATGAATTCCAATTTGCAATTCGGTACCATGTTACTAAATCACAATTTGGAGTTGCAAATACATACCGATTAGATATTAGGAAGGGGCGTGTTTAGGGCGTCCATTCCTAATACCAAATCGCAGCAGTATGTAGAAATGTTTTACAACCGAAATGTGGTCACAAAACATTTGCATTTAACCACCTACTTCAAGTAGGTGGTAAACCATTTGCAAACGGGAAGGGGTCCCGGGACCCCTTCCCATTTGTGAATGCTCGTAAAAATGTTTTTAAAGAGAGGGCAGTGGTCCATGGACCACTGCCTGCTCTTGAAAAATGAATTGAAAACGTTGCATTTTTTTTTTTTAATGCAACCCATTTTCCTTTAAACCTTGACCCCAGCAGGCCACCATTCTTGTGATTTTAGCGATTCCTAATAGGTCACAAATTGCGACCTGTCTCATTAATATTAATGAGGTAGGTCGAATTGCAACCCATTAAGAAGCGCTAAATGAAACTCATGGAGCTTCATACATTCAAATAGCGATTACCTAATTGCGATTTGCAGTGAATCGCTATTAGGTAATCACTATTTGAAATAATGATACATGTAGCCCTTTGTTCTCACAGAGCGGAGCTTCTTGAGGGGGGCACACTGTCAGAATCCTGCTATCGGGTGGCGCTATTTGAAGACCATCTGCGAGCCTGCTGTCATTGTGAATACTAGTGTGGAACCTGTGCTGAACTTCAGTATTCAAACCTTCTTGGAAATCAGATCCACACCAGAATCCATTACTGGGTTTACATGTCAATCACTAATAAATTATGGCACTTGTATTCCTTACCTTACCATGAGAGCTGGAGAGGAGACTTGTGGTGAATCATATTATACTTGGAACTCTGTCTTACCTCTTCATGCATGCCCATGTGCTCCCTTGCTTGAATTCTAGTCAAAATACGAAACTAGATCCGATCCATGTTCCACTCGGATTTTCATTCTGCCCACTGGTTGCCTCCTTAAACCTATATACACTCCTTCAAGCAAAGAGCTGAAGGAGGGACTTTAACTGCTCTCACCTGAATTGTGCTGCAGCCCCTCTATTGTACGCCACTCTACTCCACTCTACCATACTCCACTGCTCCACACTCTACTCTACAAAACACAACTCTATGGCACTACACTATATGGCAGTCTGATCCACTCTACTGTACGACACCCCACTCAACAACATTTCAGTCTACGACACAGTACTCCACTCTATGCCACTCCACTCTACAACACTCTACTTCGCTCTACGAGACTGTACTTGACAACAGTCCACTACACGACACTCCACGAGACTCCAGTCAACGACACTCCACTGTGCGACACTTCACTCTACTCTATGCCACTCCACTCTACTCTACGACACTCCACCACAGTCCACTCTAGAACACTCTACTCCACTGGATGCCCGCCCACTCTACAACACTGTACTCCACTCCACTCCGCGACACTCCACTTAACGGCACTCCACTCTATACGACTCTACTCTACTCTACTCTACTCTAAGCCAATGTAATCTATGACACTGTGGTCTACTCTATGCTACTCTACTCCACTTTATGTGACTCTATGCTATTCCTTCTATGCCACTACACACTACTTTACTCCCTTGTACTCTTACACACGGGAGACATCCTTTACCACGCAACTGTTACAACGCGATGCTTTTACATCGCGGTTTTCACAACGCAAGTCGTTACAACGACTTGCGCTGGATGGCGCTCTAACCTAAGGAATAGTATGATTTACTATTCCAACACCTTCCCTACTGTACGTAGACTGGAGTTGGAATAGTAAATCATACTATTCCTAAGTCCAGCGCAAGTCGTTGTAACGACTTGCATTGTAAAAACCGCAATGTAAAATACCGCGTTGTAATGGAACGCGTTGTATCGTCATATATTCCTTACACACTCCACTACTCCACTCTACACCACACCACTGTAACACAGTGTACAACACACCACTCTGTGACACACCACTCCAATATACACCACTCTGCACAAATCCACTCTATGCCCCTTCACTCTACACCAGTCTACTCCACTATACGACACTATATGACACTGTATGACACATTACTCTCACACACCACTCCAATCTACTGTATAACAAGCCACTCAACTTTACAACACTGCACTCTACAACACTCTACTCAACTGTATTCCCCTACACTCCAAGCCACTGTACTCCACTCTATGATACTGTACAAGATGCCACTCCACTCTACGACATGGCACTCCACTGTATGACGTGCCACTTCACCATATGACACACCACTCTATGCCACTCCACTCTACGACATGCCACTACAATGTATGCCATTCCACTCTACACCCCATGAACTATAAGACACTCTACGACAGGCCACTCTGACACGCCACTCAAACACATTCCACTCTAACACACCATACCACTCAACTCAATTACACTTAACTATAACTATACATTAAATATAACTAACCACTCTATCATGCACAATGTTCTCACAGATGATGTCATTCAAGATGTCATAAGTGTTATGATTTCATGTGATATAAGCGATGTAAATGGAAGGATATAAGCAGTGCATTGTAAAGGTGTGAGTTATAGTTAATGTAGCGTGTCTAGCAGGTTGACAACACTGTGTACGGAGGTACTTGAGTTATAGTAATTTGATGGTGGTGCTTAAATTATACATTTAAGGTATAACTATACCTTTAGAATTTCTAATGCTTGTGTAGTTTAAGTTTGGTTTGCATAGAAAGAATACATAAAGTTTTCCTAACTATAACTAAGATTTAACTTTGTATTTGTTGTCTGGTGTCCTGAAATTCAAGCAGTGATATCTTTAAATGCAATTTATGAAGCACCATTCTGAGGGTTTAAGTACTTTGAAAAAAGGCCTACTGTTTCAAAGTCTTTCAGGGTACTACACTTAATTAAAACTCCATGAATGGGTGCAGACTCCTCAGATTTCTATGATGTGCTTCCACTAGAACTGTTCAATATACTCATTATATCTCTATGTTTGATAATTTGTATACGTCAGAGCCCTACAACCATTTTCTTAATCCTAGGACTATATAACATATGTAATACATACAAATCGATGCAATGCATATAACATGCATTCTTGAGTTAGGAAATGCACCAGTTTAATGACTCATTTCACTTTGCATGTATTTCCTACAAAGAACCTTCACTGGACTTTCTGTGCAACTCAACAGAGGGCACAATCTACTCCTAGTGTAAGCGCCTGCATTTCCATTACAAGGATCCCTTGCTCCCTTTTCCAGAGATGTAAGCACCATTTCACAGTCCTTCCCCAGTGAAAGCGAGAGGTGCTTGCCTCTGCTTTTATGTTTCATGTGTCCAGGATGGAGCTTAGCAGGTTGGATCAAGCTGATGCGAAGGATGGTCCCCGTTTGCAATAGCACAAAAAAGCTCAAACACACAAGATATTGGATCCCAGAGGACTTTACGCTTGATGTTTCAACCTCAAAATAGCAGGACATTAATTGGATGAGCTCTTCCTCTGGGCAATACACAGTTTTAAATGCAGGATACTTAGTGAAAACAAACTCCGTAAATGCACTCAAAACGCTGTGACCATCAACATTAGCTAATGAAGTTAGTGATACATTTCATACCAATTGATGCATTTCATACCAATCAGTTCTTCCAAATTGTGTGCGGAACACTGTAGGGAAAACATACAGGACAAGACTGCTATTAGTGACCAATCAATGGGGAGCCACCTCCACATTATTCTGTGGCAGCTATCAAGGTTCTCACCAGTGTTATTTGTTTATACAAATTCTGATAAAAGAAAGAAAGAGAGCATAATGAACAATAATTCTTGCCAAGGTCTCGTTGTTTTCACAATTATAACACTAGCGTGTTAGTATATATATATAATTTTTTTTCAGTGAACATATATATTTTAGCGTGTTAGTATATAATAATATATATATATATATACTAGCATGCTAGAATATATATATTCACTGAAAAAATCTAAGGTTACAGGGACGTATTAGTTAGTTTGCCATTTTACCCACACAAAATCATGGAAATTCAGCAGTTATAGCTATACTTATGTTAAGAAACTATGGGGCATATTCTCAAGGACTTATCGCCGAGTTAGCAGCACTTTATCGCAGCCAAAGTGGCGATAGATTTATCGCCCTATTCACAAGCTGGTGCTAACAGCCGATATCGCCAGTTTTCCTGCGATAGCAGCCGCAAAAAACATCGCCACGGATGACACCGGCAACTAACGCTAATGAGATGCAGAGTAGGCATTCCCGTGCAAAAAGCAGCGACAACACCACTTCGCAACATTCTCAACGACCAACCAGATCGGCGATAAGATCACAAAACATGCGATAAGGCGCGTTAGCAACAGGGAATTAACACCTGCTCTTTCCTGGTATTAAGTCGGACGATAACCTGCACCAGAAATGGGAGCGCAGCCCACAGCCACACCAGAAGAACAACAGATGCCATGGAGCTACTGATCATGCAGCCAGACACCAAAGAGGGCCACAACACCCACCGCCACCCCCCCCCCCCCAAGCCCTACCCCCCAGGGCCCTACCCCAGACAAAGGTATTTTACATCAACTTCACGAAATCATGAACAAAACAATTCACCTGATGTCGCACAAGTACAACAATTAACATTCATGTGTGGTCAGAAAAAGGAGAATCATACATTCATCTTTGAATTTCCAAACAAATTATTTTATTCAAATTTAACTAAAAAAAAACAATTCGGAAGAGTCATGGCGGGTCTTCTCTGGACAATCTGTAAGACACAGCCTGCAAGACAAAATTCAAGATAAGAAGGTGTGTCATGCGCTCTTCAAAGGACAGAGAGAGAGAGAGAAAGAGAGAGAGAAAGAAAGGGAGCGAGAGAGAGAGTGAAAGAGAGGGAGAGAGAGAAAGAGAGAGAAAGGGGGAGAGAGGGAGAAGGAGAGAGAGAGAGAAACAGAGGAAGAGAGAGAGAGACAGTGAAAGGAAGAGAGGGAGAAGGAGAGAGAGAGTAACAGAGGAAGAGAGAGAGACAGTGAAAGGAAGAGAGGGAGAGAGAGTGCCGACACTGCGGAACCAGGCCTCACTGCTCACCTGCTGCCACCGGTGTGTCTCCAACCACGTGCCGGTATAAACTGCTGTCCACCAGGTCCCTTATCTGAAACAGAGTCCAGATTTATGAATGGCAGAGTTCATATCATTGCACACGCCATCATCGCTTGGCCGCCCCTGCGCACACAGGCTGCTGCACCCCAGCCCCTCCCGCCGCCCAGCGGTGTTTGCCCGCCCCTGCTCACCCAGGCCTCACTGCTCACCTTCCGCCACCAGCGTGTTTCCAAGAGGGCCCACCATGTGCCGGTGCAAGCGCCAAGCCCTGGGCCCGCGACCTTGGCAGCCTCCACATCATGCAGCCCCACCCCGCGGGCCACCAGGTCACACACGTGATTCTGGGTCTTGATTTCGCAATGGCAGAGATCATATCAGTGCACACGGCATCATCGCAGGCTGCACACCGGCTCATCTCTATAGGTGCCACTAACTCTGTGAACCAAGAGGCAACGCCATGTGGCGGTAGGCCTGCGCTGCCCGCTGGCTCAAGCCTACAATGCGGTCCAGCAGGGCTCACACAAATCCTTACCAGTCCGGACCGCCAGGACGGTGCATCATCGCAGGCTGCACACCCGCTCAGCACCTAAGGTGCCCCTACCTCAGTGCACCGAAAGTCACCGTCCCGTGGCGGTAGGCCCGTGCCGGCCGCAGTGTTTCCGGTGCCACCAACTCTGTGCAACGCAAGTCATGGACCCTTTCTGATTGAGTCTCGTGATATGCCAGGCGGACGCAGCCATGTCACCTCTGGCAGTGGGGAAGAACTGGGACACGTAGCGTTGTCGTCCCCCCCTTTATACGTAAGCCGAGTGGGCTGGGTCGGCGTACGCCAGGCCAGCGTAGGGGTGTGAATAATTATCCCTGGGCTCTGGGCGTGGTTCATTTCTGGGCTGGACAGGAAACCAACTGATGCGTGTGTCTCTGTTGCAGTGTCTGCGCTACACGGCCCGCAATCGACAATGTTGCAATGTTGCATGCACCCGGAGGGCGGCCGCGCACGAAGGGATTGTACAAGGAGCGCAAGGCTGCCCGGGTTCTTGGCTCATGCATGCCAACTGTTGTGTGTGTATCGCTATTGGTGCACCATAAGCCTAAGGCCTAGCCTCAATTGCAGCTCGAAAGCCACATCACATTTCCAGAATGCAAGCAGTAGTCAGACTAACATTAGGGATGAAAGCTCCTTTGTCTCAATGCATAAGGCGGAAGGGCATCTGCACCTCCGACCTTGGTCTTGCATGCGGCAGGCACCCCCTGAGAGAGATACCATAGCAGATGATGACGACTCCCACACTACGCACAGCGCTAATGAAAGACCAATGTATCCACACCCCACACACAGAAGTTCTTGCTCGAGGTACTCTTGCATGGAATGCCCTTGACACTTACATACACAACAACCCATACGTCCAAACGTTGCACACACATACGACTCATTGCTCCGAGCTGTGGCATATCATCCACATAACTGCCGCAGGTCAGAAGAGTGCCGGTTCTACGAGAGCCACCAACGCAATGGCAGAACATCCTGGGCGCATGCACAACGCCTGTCACGTGGAACTGTACTGTGACCGAATGCTGCCTGTTAGTGTCTGATGCATTGGTCTGCATGTTGTGGCCCTTGTCTTGCCCGTACTGACAAGCACATGGCAATAAAGTCTAGGCAACTTCACTAGTGTTCAGCTGTGATGAGTGTTGATTAGAATGACAAATCGTGGGCCTCAATGAGCATTGTCCATACACAGGGAGGGACTGACTGACGCATTTCACTTAGGGGTGAGTCCCTATTGCCAGCTCCACCTCTGTGAGCCAGACATAGTGGTTGGGATAGTTGCTGATAGACCTGTGCTCTTACGTGTCTTCAGCAATGTGAGTATGGTGTCCATATTCTTGCCATGTGGATCAATGTGATCCATCACTACATGCTGTGTCCACCCAGTTGAGTGTGAGTAGGTATGCGAAGAGATGTTCTGTTGTCAAATGTGATGGGGGACACTACTTTAGGCCTGCCAACGACTTTGACATTTCATACCCAGCCCTATTTCTAACATTGCGTGGGGCAAAGTTGAGAAATTGCGCAATTGTTGTTTCAGAGCAATGAGGCCACAGCTAGTGCACACATTCCCAGTCATCTCACTTCCTATGTGTGTCACGGTCAAACATGCGCATTGCTTTCATTTCCCAGGGTGTACCTTTTTGGGCAATCAATGTCCTTACATTCATCCATACTTTCATACTTGATCGATTATGGACATGACACATCTGTGTGAATTTGAATGATTTATTCACATTCGGTGGAGTGTCGGAGCTGGAGCAGTACATGGCCATGCAAACCCCACATTACATTGTAGCCCAGTGGAGGGCCAGCCAGAGTCATTTAGGGATTCACAAGTACATCGCAAGAGGAAGAGTACAGTCCGCAGTCTGATTGCTGTGTCATTGGTAAGCAAACAAAATATGGCAGTCCATGTCGAGGTCCAAGGTGAGTGTCGCAGAGTGTTTCGGGGGACAGGTGTTGTTACAGGGCATGATGCAGAGGGCAGAACCAAGCTGAAACAGGGCATATGGCGGAGAAGAATGCTACTGGCTCCTTCTTACTACAAACGTGGAATCACCCGCATCTTCGTCCTCTATGTCATTTGTCTGACATGTGGGTGCTGATGTTTGGTCTGCAGCACTGTGTGCCACTGACACATCAGGGGCCGGAGATGTGTGTGTAGAAGTACCAGCAGCATTCATCAGCGACTGCCTTAATGGCAGCAATGCGATGATGAGGATCTGCAGGGCATGGAAGAGCCCAACAACTTTTCGCTGGTGTGCATCCATGGCAGCCATTCTTTCCGCATGCATCCGCTCCATGTTCTCCATTATCCTCAGCATCTGTGCCAACTCTCGGCTGACATCGCTGAGGCCACTCTGACTAGACAGTTGTTCTCCTCTCAGAGTCATGACTCCAGCGATGTCGGGCATGGATTGTTGGACATCATGGAGCGAACTGTGGGTGTCCGTTAGGGAGTGTAAGTGGTCCCTGATGGGACTTAGACACCCACGTATGTCATCTAGTTTGGCTGCCATGAGGTCGAACCCCAGCCGCACCTGTTCAGCCCCCTCCTTCTGGCAGTCTAACACATGGCCTTGGAATGCGATGTGTTCTTCGGTGAGGTGCTGGGAGCCAGCCGTGGTGGTGGGTGCTTCCTGCTGTGTGGTCTGTGCAGGGGGTGGGGTCTCCTCGATGCAGCTGGGCTGCCCTGCTCCTGGAGGTGGGTTGCCGTAGCTGTCCATGAGCTGTTTTAGGGCGTCGGTGTCGAAGGTGTGGAGGTCCTCTTCATCATCACTGATGAGTTGTCTGGTCTGCTCTGCAGGAGGTGTTGATTGTCCCTCTGCAATGTGAAGGGGAGATGCATTTTAACATTGTGTTGACATGTATGTTGACGCATTGTTCAAGTTTACATACAGACTGCATGACAATGTACATTGTGACTGTTTGGGAGGAGCTGACTATTTGATGCGGGACAGTGGACATTTGAACTACATCACAGATGTGAGGTTGTACACGTACATTATCATCTCCCAGTTTCCTGCTATGCCAGATGTGATTGGCCAGTTTCTACACACAAGTGGAACCAGTTGTGTCCTCTGTTCTGTAGTGAGAGTGTTGCACTTTGTACCACATTGTCATCAATGATGATGTGCTGTTATTGCTATGTGTGTGTGCTGCATTGTGGGAGAGTCGCACCTGCAGCTGTGATTTTACTGCCCCTTATCCCTTTGAGGCGGTGTGCCTTTGACTTCTGTGCTTCTACAGTGCTGAGATGTTGCAGACTTGGCTAATTTTGGCTCTAGTTCGGATTTTGGACTCTTGGGCATGGTTTATCCGCAGATGTGTTGTTGACATCAGGGGTTGTTTGTGCACGTGGATGTGCCAGAGTGTGACCTGCTCCTTTACGGATGTGTTCCACACTCATCCACCTCAGTGTCGTGGCGTGCACCATGTCATGATAATTGGACTGCAGCCATGCTGTTCGTCATGCAGTGTCACTTGCATTGTCAGTGTGGCTCACAGACACGCAGCTTTGCTGGTTTTGACACGTGTGCATGGGTTGGTTGTGAGATTGGTGCTGTGTGGGGAGGGACCCCTTTGTGCCCATAGTGGACGGGGGCCTACTTGCTGTTTGTATGTGTGCTGCAGTGTGCCAAGGGGATCAGGGACATGATCCAGAGTCATTGTGGGTGTGCAGTGTGCTCTACTTAATTGTGCATGTGTGCCATTGTGCCCATCTCCCCCAGTCCTGTTCGGTACTCACCCTGGTGCTGTTGTGTCCGGTCATGTCGAGCAGTGTCCGGACCCTCAACTCCTGCCACCGTCTCCCCACTGATGACTGTGGCCACCATTTCCTCCATCTCATCCAGCTCCTAGTGTTCCGCTGGACTGCCACCTCCAGTCTGCATTGCTGCCTGATGGTTGTCAGCGAGTTTCTTCTTGGTTTTGCGCTTCGCATCATTCCAGCGCCTCTTGACCTCTCCAATTGTCCTCCTCCTCACTCCGACTGCATTCACCTTGTCCAGGATGGACTGCCATATTCCATTTTTATTTGCCAATGACACGTTGGAGGTGACGAACAGTTGTTGGTGGTGTTCTATCACCTCCGTGATGATGATCCTGTTTTCCTGCGGACTGAACCTCGTCTTCCTCGTCTTCTTCTCCTTGCCCTTCCGTGACCCCGAGGTCCCAGGCTGGTCCTCCTGGGGGCTTGTGGGGTTCTGGTCATCCTCTGTACTTGCTCCGGATTCCTCCATGGTGCTACGCAGTTTGAATTATTTTGTTTGTGTTTTTCGGTGCTTTTATAGTGCATTTTCCCGCATGACGCGTGGGAATTGCAGGCCTGTCGCTGGTTATCGCAGATTTTTTTATCGCGGTTGGCCACATCGCAACTTTTTTCACGTTCGTGTTTTGCGTTTTTTTGCCGTCACGGTAATTTTATTGCTGTCATTTGACACGTTAGTGTGAGACTATCGCATGGTACCGCCGTGTTGAGAATACAACGTTAACACAGTGTAATTTTCCCACGATAGACTGCGATGTGCAAAGTTGCGTTAAGCTAATTTTGCGATAATTATCACACGTTCTTGAGAATATCCCCCATAGTTTCTTCAGACAACTATAAGTGTAACTATAACTGCTAAATTTCTATGGTTTTGTGTGGGTAAAACGTCAACCTAACCATAGGGCCCCTGTAACCTTTGTTTTTTTTCAGTGCATTTCTATGTTTTTTTTAACGAAAAGTAAAAATGGGTAAGGTTTTTTCCCAATTGGGTTTCGGATCCACGGATACCACAACTACTTTTTTATAAAGTTTTATCTTTATTTATCAATGTCAAGGTGAGAACTGATTTATATTGAGCATTTCCCTTTTTCATCAGTGGTTCCCAAACTGTGGTCTGCAGTCCCCCAGGGGTTCATGACACATTTTCATGGGGTCCACAGGCAGCAGTTTTAAAAGCACTGCAAAGTTCCTTGTATAATCAGCAGTTTTCGGGCAATAATAAAAGTGTCAAGATAACTTCGGTGATTAATGTACCTACTGGAGAAAGATGGGAGTTTTGTCCAGTTGCAGATTTGACTCAGGACTCAAAGGGAGCGCAGATGTTTAATATGCCTGCTGCAAAGGACGTGTACCATGTATTTAAAAAACAGTATTTTATGTGCAATGCTCAGTGTGTTACTGCTTTCGTCACAGAGATTCTTTTGTTACTGTGATGTTCATAAGTTACAATCGTAATCTAGCACAGTGAGCTATGAACTGCCATCAAAGAGTTGCATGCAAACTGTATGGTTCAAGTTAGAAAGTTATGTTTTATCCCAGTCTTTCATTATCCTGAAGCCGCTAAAAAAGGCTTGTTTGGGTAGAAATAAATTCTTATTATTAAAGTCAACGCGAACCACTGTGTTATGTTCTGAACCCTTAGTTTGTGCTTCTCCAGACCGAGCACTCTTAAAAAATGCCTACCAGTATGAATGACATGTGAATCCTACACCTTGTCCTACCCTTTGCCTTATGTAACATTTTCTATACACTGATTTACACATGTAGGATTCATGTTCTCTGTATGTGTGTGATGTAAAGTGCTCTGACACCCTACACTGGTATGAGAGGTGCAATAAAATAAATGAAATACATGTGACAGAGGGGCTATGGAGAGATAAGAGGCACTGTTGGAGGGTGATAGAGAGGGAATCATTGAAGAGCCCCAACAAACATTGTCGCATCCTGGTAGACAGTAAGGTCATTGTTTACTATGCTTTAAAAGCTGATACAGTTCAATATATCATTACAAATGTGTTGTAGGTTGCACCATTTTTCCCCAAATTGTCTTGGGGGAGAGCTCCACAAAGCCCCCTTTGTAGAGGTCAGGCTCACTCAGTGCACTTGGTGTGCACCGTACGGGAACTGATTTGTCAACACTTGCCAGGGCTGCTTTGGATTTCCAGTCCAGTCCAGCCCTGGCAGGAGCAGGAGCCTCGTACTGCGAAATAAAACCAAACATTGAAAAGTTAGTCGCTGAGATGCAGCACCAACCTTCCCATTAAAACGTTTAGGGGCATATTCCCAAGAACGTGTGATAACCACCGCAAAATTAGCTTAACACAACTTTGCATATCGCAGTCCATCGCGGGAAAACAACACAGTGTTAACGTAGCATTCTCAACCTGGCGGCACCATGCGATAGTCCCACGATAACGCGTCAAATGTCCGCGTTAAAATCACTGCGACGCCGCAAAAATGTGAAACACTAACGCAAATAAAGTCGCGATGAGGCCAACTGCGATAAAAAAATCATCGATAACCAGCGACAGGGCTGCAATACCCACGCGTCATGAGGGAAAATGCACAATAAAAGCAGAACAAGAAAAAAATACAACAAAAACAAAATTAATTGCGTAGCAACATGGATGCACCCGGAACCAGTGCCCAGGTCAACGCGAACCCCACAAGCCCCAGAGACCACCAGCAAGGAACCTCGGGGTCGGGAAAGGCCAAGGAGAAGAGGAAGACGGGGCACAGTCCGCATGACAACCTGATCGTCCCACGGAGGTGACAGAGCACGAACAACAACTGTCCGTCACCTCCACCGTGTCATTGGCAACACAGACGGACAAATGGCATTCCATCATGCGTCGATGAGGCCAAGATGCGCTGGCACAATGTGAAAAGCCAAACCAAGCAGAAACCTGCTGCCAACAGGAAGGCAGCAACGGCGAATGGAGGTGGGAGCCCAGCGCCACAGGAGGAGCTGGAGCAAATGGCGGCCACAGTCATCAGTGCGGAGATGGTGCAAGGAGTCTGGAGTCCTGATACAGCACGACATGGCCGGACACAACAATAACAGGGTGAGTAACGAACAGGGACTGGGGGGACAGGGGGGGGACGGGCACAATGGCACACATGCACAACGACGTGTAGCACACCGCACACCCACAACGACCCTGGGTCATGTCCCTGATCCCCATGGCACACTGCAGCACACATACAAACATCAAGTAGGCCCCCGTTCACCATGTGCCCAAAGGGGTCACACCCCACACATCACCAAGTCCACGACACACACATGCACCCGTGCGAAAGACAGCAAAGATGCGTATGTGAGAGCCACACTGACAATGCAAGTGACACCACATGACGAGCAGCATGGCCGGAGTACAATCACCATGACATTGTGCACGCCACGAGACTGAGGTGGCTGAGTGTGGACCACATCCGGAAAGGAGCAGGTCACACTCTGACACATCCATCTGCACAAACAACCACTGACGGCAACAAGACATCTGCAGACAAACAATGCACAAGAGTACAAAAACCGTCCAAGAGCACAAATGACCCAAGTCGCCAACATCACAGCACCTTAAAAGCCCAAAAGTCAAAGGCACACCGCCTCCAAGGGATAAGGGGCAGCAAAATCACAGCTGCAGGTACGACCCTCCCAAAATGCAGCACACACACATAGCAATGCCAGCACATCCACATGGACGACAATGTGGTACACAGTGCAACACTTACACTGCAGAACAGAGGACACAACTGGGTCTGCCTGTGCGTAGGAAATGGCCAATCACATCTGACCTAGCAGGGAACTGTGAGATGCAAATGGACGTGTACAACCACACCTACGTCATGTAGTCCAAATGTCCACTGTCCCGCATCAGACAGTCCGCCCCTCCCAAACAGTCACAATGTACATTGACATGCATTCTCTATGTAAACCTGAATAATGCGTGAACATACATGCCAACACAATGTCAACAAGCATCTCCCCTTCACATTGCAGATGGACAAACAACACCTCCAGCAGAGCAGACCAGACAACTCCACAGTGATTCTGAAGAGGACCTCCACACTTCCGACACCGACGCCCTACAACAGTACATCGACATCTTCGGGCAAACGACCCCCAGGAGCAGGGCAGCCCAGCTGCATCGAGGATACCCCACCCCATGCACAGACAACACAGCTGGACGCACGCACCACCACTGCTGGCTCCCAGCAGCGCACCCAAGCACACATCGCATTCCAAGGCCAGGTGTCAGACTGCCAGAAGGGGGTGTCCGAACAGGTGCGGGTGGGGTCCCACCTCATGGAAGCCGAACTAGATCACTTACGTGGGTGTCTAAGTCCCATGATGGACCACCTACACTCCCCAAAGGAGACCCACACTGCGACAGAGACACCTGCATCTGCACATTTCCATGACTGATCACACCCTGAGCCACGGGTTAATCATCCACACCCCCACGCTGGACTGGCACACGCCGGCCCAGTCCACTCCTCTTATGTATTGAGTGGGGGATGACAAAGCTACATGTGCAATGTCCCACACTCTGGCTGCGGTGACATGGCTGCGTCCTCTGCACACGGCACAATGTGATTTGTGGGGCCGTGGCCCGAATGCATACATCATGAGCACACGTACACAATCATAGAGCTCTTGAACTGGCCACGGGCACGTGCGCCCGACAGCTTTATTGGCATGGTCACATGCACAGTGACGCATGTGCTGGATGTTGTGGGGTGAGCGTCAGCCAGCCCTCAGGGAGTCGTTGATGCTGGCAACAACTTGAACAGTGATCACAATTGAAGCAGAAACATAATACATCAGCATAACAGAAACAACTGTGAAGCATCATGATGGTAGCAGGAGAGAGTACAGTGTTCACCCAACATGCAAGCAGAATGGTCCTTGATTCGTTTTGCCCTGAGTAAGTGGCACCTGTAGGGCTGAGCAGGGTATCAAGCTGATGATGGCACCCACGACAGGGGTGAGCAACCCTGACAGTCTGGCAGTTACACACTTACGACTCTGGCACCTGTCGTCTGGAGTTGGTCCTGGCGGTGGTGGCGTGTGCATCCTGCGGTGATGCCACGTCCGGGCGGGCCAGGACCCGATCTGATGTGTGAGCCCAGGTGGACCGCAGTTGAGGCCGGAGGCAGCGGACAGCGCAGGGCCACAGAGACATGGCGTTGAGGCCCCCCAGGCCATCGGAACCGAGGCCATCCGACATGCCCTCAGGTTGGGGCCATGATTTGAGCTGCACAGAGTTAGTGGCCCCGGTTGCACTGCGGCGGGCACAGCCACACCGCCACGGGACGGTGACTTGCGGTGCAGTGAGATAGTGCCACGCTAGGGGAGCGGGTCCTCGTCGATGTCGAAGGTGAATGTCGCGGAGGTTTGTGGGGGACAGTGGAAGGGCTCCACCAGGGCATGATGCAGAGGGCAGTAGCCGGCCGGAAGCAGCAAATGGAGGAGTGGAATGCTACAGCCTCGTCTTGGCAACATAGTCAGTATCACCAACACGATGATGAAGACAACCCCCAAACCATGGACTCAGTATCCAACAGATCTCAAGAAGTAAGTGTCCATGGATGTCGGGGAACAGACTTAGTGGCACCGGAGCTGTGAGGGGATGCAGTCTGCGACGTGGCCAGTACAATGTTATCAGCTCGGCCATAAATGATTCATGACAGAGTTCCCAATGTGTGGCCTACTCGACCGCTGTGTGGTCCGGAGGCAGCGGGCAGCGCGGGCCAACCGCTGTTCAGCAAGCTCCTCCTGGAACACTAACACACGGCGTTGAAATGGCATGTGGTGATGACTCGTGGTTGACCGAGGCAGTAGCGACAGAGCTGAGCGGGTGTTTGGCCAGCGACGATGCCGTGTCCTGCCTGGTACAGACTGGATTGGATTTGTGTGAGGCCTGCAGGCCCACAGTGTAGTCTGAAGGCGTAGTCTCCAAGGGCCCACAGACACGTGTGGCTGGGATGCCATGCACATACTTCGTGTCACCACATAGAAGGGAGTATAGTGGTTTAAACTGGGCTTTTGCGTGTGTACTCGGCCATTGCCAAATCAAGACTCAGTCCCACATGTGTGACCTACTTGACCACAGTGTAGGCCTGGGGCAGTGGTCAGTAGGGGCACACATCCATGGGTCGTTGGCCCGCGATGCACAGAGTTAGTGACACCAGGGCAGTTGTCGTCAGTGTCCGGACACCTCCGTGAAGATGGTCCTTTTCTCCTCCGGACTGAACCGCGTCTTCCTCTTACTCGTCTCCTTGCGTACAATGATATGGACTCTGCCATGCAGATATCACGACTCAGTTCCACATGTGTGACCTACTTGAGCGTAGCGTAGGCCGGAGGCAGCAGTGCAGTACGTAAAAGGTAAAGGGGTGAAGCGGGCCTGTGTCGCGGGGGCCGTGATGGTGTGAGGAGGCTGCCAAGGACACGGGGTTCGGGCTTGGAGTTTGCGCCGGCACGTGATGGGCCCTCTTCGACACACACAGGTGTCGGCAGGTGAGCTGTGAGGCCTGTATTCGCAGGGGCGGGCATGACAGGTTGGGAGTCCAGCGGCCCGTGGTGCAGCAGGCGCACAGGTTCGCAGGCCACAGCGCTCACGGCGAGGGCGTGGGCCTCGTGGCGGGCTAGGAGGCGCCGCACTGGCAGGCACTTTTGCCATTCCGGAAGAGGACCAAGCCCAGGGCTACGTGCTTTTTATTCACACCCCTACGCTAGCCTTGCGTACGCCGGGCCAGGCCACTCCGCACACGCTTGCAAGGGGGGACGTCACAAGCTACATTTCTGCGTTCTTCCCCACTGGCTGTGGTGACATGGTTGCGTCCACTGTCCACTGCACTCCACACATCAGCAGTGCATGTGGGCATGGATATGTCTGTGGTCTGCATACTGCTATCTGTCCTTGACATCTCCGCCACAGTTGGCATTGTGTACATTCTCATTCATGGGTCACTTGCCTCCTTCGCACATACCTGGTTCCCACCTCTCCCCACATTCAACTATTGTGTGGCTGCGGTGCCATGCCGTTGATGGTTCGTGTACATGGCTGAGCAAGGTTGCCACAGTGAGTTGTGCTGTCGTGTCTGGTGGGTGGGCATGTTGTCTGGCATGTTGTATGTGATTTTGTGACGTGCGCATTGCCAGTGTTGTGAGTTGCATTATTGTGGAGTTGAGGTGTGTGCTATTTTTATTTGGTACTTACCTACATGCAGTGCATTTCCATGGGTGCCATCCTGGTAATGCTGGTTGATGATGGACTGTCGGGGGATGCTGGAATCATGCACACTGGCTGGGTAGTTGGCTGCAACCTTGGTGTAGGGTCCCCGCTGGTCCACTATTGCCTGCACATTGATGGGATGCGTGTGCTTTCTGTTGCGGTAATTGTGTGTTTTTTCTGTAGGGGGCACAAGTTGCACATGTGTGCGGTGGATTGCCCCCAACAGGTGCGGGACTCCTCCTATGGCGTGTAGTCCTTGCTTGGTCTCCAGCTGTTCCTGCACATTGTGGGGGACGTTTAGGTACTGGGGTACCTGGCTGGTGATGGCATCCAGGACAGGTGTGGGGAACTTGGATGGGGCTGGCTGTGTGTCTTCTCTGACTCTGGCGGATGTTGTTTGGGGGGGTACGGGAGGCCAACTTGTGCAGCACAGCCAGCAGCTTTGTCTGCGGAGGGATGTTGGTTGTCCGCTGTGTTGGTACAGTCAGCATGTGGGCAATGGTGACCCGGATGCGGTGGATGGTTGTCCTTTTGAGCCTGTAGTGGGCATTGACATTGTCTGGTGTTAGGTCTCTGGGGCTGGTGCGTTTCCTGAGGGTCCGCTGTCTTTGTCTGCGCTACCTCTGTGGTGGTCCGGGGGGGTGGGAGGGGCTGGGGCCCTGGGGGTGGTGGCGGAGGGTGTTGTTGCCCTCTCGGTGCTCCGGGATGCATGGTGAGTAGCTCAATGGCATCTGTTGTTCTTCATGTGTGGGTGTGGACTGGTCTCCCTTTGATGGTGCAGGTTGTCGTCCGACTTTACACCAGGTCAGAGCAGGTGTTAGGTTCCTGCTGCTAACGCGCCTCATCGCCTGTTTTGTGGTCTTATCGCTGATCGGGCTGGTCGTTGAGAATGTTGTGGTGTGCTGTTGTCGCTGATTTTTGCTCGGAAACGCCTACTCTGCATCTCATTAGCGATAGTTGAGGGGGTCATCTGTGGCGATGTTTTTTGCGGATGCTATCGCGGGTAAAATGGTGTTATGGGCTGTTAACACCAGCTTGTGAATGGTGCGATGAATTTATCGCCACTTTGGCTGCGATAAAGTGCCGCTAACTACGCGATGTGTCCTTGAGAATATGCCCCTTAGATTTTTACAAATATTTTCAATATAAAATGGTAAAATCTTTAGTAATTTAAGTATTTGTTTGGTGTGCACATGTTTCTTTTTTTCGAATTACTGTCTTAATGTTTGAAATGCAAATCGTATAAATTGCTTGGGGGTCCCCGGCTTCCAGTAGTGACTCAGTGGGGGTCCTCAGGAGTCAAACGTTTGGGAACCACTGATCTATGACATTATAGCTGTGGTGTCCCCATGCATGAGCTCCTTAATCCTCGAGTTTTCCACAAGTGCCCTTTGTTTTACTTCAAACACTCCCAACACCGTTCTCTCAGTTACACCTGCAATAGGCACTCACTTACCAAATAACCATAGAGTTCCTCCAAACTACTTGTGAGCTGAGGCTGCAGGTACCTGGGACCTCTCTTAAGAGAGCACCAGTGAGGCTGGTAGCTTCAAAAATATGTTATCCAGGGGACATGCTGTCCAAAGTTTTGTACCCAGGTTACAGGAGACCTACTGTGGCTCCCGGCATTCACCTCTTCCAGTCTACACCTGAACACTTCTCTCCTCAGGCGCTAGTTCCAATCACCCCTTGGCCGTAGCATCAACATTGTATTGATACATAACAGAAACCCAGCACTGTCTGACGCCAGAATCTACTGCAAAACCACACTCATGCCAATAATGTGGCAGAGAAAACATGCAGCAGAAATACAGGAGATCCCTGATTTGGCAAACAGTCCAGTACTACATAAAGGATGTGCCACTGACAAAACAATATATACTTGCTCTTTATGAACCGGCAGTACCCCTGCTGTGTCAGTTGCTGTCCTGCCACTACTAAAGTCGTATATTGGGTATATAATATATTCTGCTGAAAAAGAAAAAATGCAATAAATGCACACGAAGACTGCTGTTTTGTACGTAACTCACACAAGACAAGCATCCGAATGAACTCTTTGCTTTCTGCTACATGCATCCACCAAATCATACATATTTTTTCTTGTGCTTCTAAAATAAACATAACTCTGTCTGCTCCTCGCATGTCCAGCCATCCCTCATCCAAACACATTTCAATGCCACTCCTGAACAACACACTATGGTTAGCACAGAATGCATGTCTGACCTTCAAATGTAGTAGGGTTTTGGACTTCCAATTAAACCTGTTCTCTTTCTAGTAGAAGGGACATCCATGTCTTACCTTTATGTGCAAATTCACCTTTTTGTGACTTTCAGTCTTCAATTTGCACTCGTAAACTATGCAGTTTGTGCACCCAAGTGTCAATTAGGGGCTGAAACATCTTTGTGAATTGAGCTGAATATTACACACGGTTATATTGCTATTTACTGCACAAATGTGTTTCCTGTGAAATATATAAAAATGGAGCTGTGAAGTACCTAGAGAGACTGTCATGCAGGCACAGTCAGTTCATCGTGGCTCCATTCTCCGTTGCTGGAAGGAGGGGGGGGGGGTCAGCTGATGGAAGCTGCTGCGGTGAATATCTGGTGGCTGTCTTTCTAATGCAAGTCTTTTTTTTATCAATAGCACTTAGCATAGGACCTTTGTTTAATGTGACACGTTCTAAGCAGTCCAGGCTCTATTTAGTACAGCCTCCAAAAAGAACACGTGCTTTTGTACGTGAGGTCAAGCCCAGCATTTCGTAATAAAAAATTTTAAAAAATGATTTTTCATTTTGGACATGGGCTTCCAGATTGAGTACATATATGAATAAACTGGTGAAAAATATTGGCATCAAATGTCCCCAGATTTGATGCGCACTTAAAATACTCTTTGACCACTTGCAATCTTAAAAGGTAGCAAAATAGCAGACAGCTGTTCTCAAGGAAAGAAGTGTTTATATTGTGTCTCTGCCGCAATAGAGCACAATAGACACTACGTGCAGGGCATGACAGTGTGCCCTGTCCCGTGCCCAGTGCTTTGTGTAAAATAGCCCCACAGTGCAGGACTGTGGCCATACATGCAGGCTCTTGGCACAGGTGTGGATGTTGCCCTCACCAAACGTAACGTTCCCATTTCCACGGGCTGTTGTACGTGACCTATGGCCATGCACAGTGGGCTTATGGCACGTGGAATAGTTTTCAGATGTGCCCTTCTCCTTGTTTGCAGTGGTCCCTGGGAGCTGGGCACAGCATTGGGCATTTGGTTATGCCCTCCACTCAGTCTCACAGAGACTAGAGAGCATTTCCTTCAGCACTGCCAGGGATCTCTGTGTGCATGGCACATATTTCTACCTCATACTGTGTCTTGTACAGCTGTCTCAGAGCCCAATGGATCTAGCTTGTACCCATATCCAGTGAGGTGTGGGTGCAGCTGGTGGGCTTTTGGCTGTGCCCTCCGCCTGGCACTCCTTCTCTTTCTAGAGCCCTGTGGAACACTCTTTAGCTGTTACCGGAAGCTCTCTGCATGGGTCATTGTCTATCTATACTCTGAACCCGGTATCCCACTGAGTACACTGAAGGTGCTGGGGTAAAGCTTTGGGCACATCTTGCATGCCCTCCTCTGGGCACCAATTACCTACTGGTATATCCTTTACCTCTGCCAGTTGGATGCTGGGAGTAGTACCTGAGCTTCAGCTATGCCCTGAAACCCAAATGGGTTCTTAACACATTGTTTGGCCTATGACCACACCTGACATGTGGTCGCCTTGAGCCATGCCCTACACCTGGTGAACATGCCCCCAGTGCCCACCTGGCAGAGCCTTTGGAAGTAGGCACAGTCTGTGTTTTTAGGCCATTCCCAGAAAGCTAAAGCCATGTGGGCGCACCCTGCAGTCACTCACTTACCTCCAGTAACACGTGTGTATAGCACTTTGGCAATAGTTTTGTGTATTTGCAAATCACTAGTTCCTTATGCAAATTTCTTATGTGTAATACAAACTGTTACCAGTGCAGAGCCTGGATCGTAGGCAATGATAGAATCAGCTTTATAGAATAGAGAACTACAATCTTACCTTTTCACACTATGTTTGCTTTGAATTTATAAAATTGCATTGCGGGGTGCAGGCAGAGCACACTGCTGGCAGCACACACACGTTCCCCATTCTTTTCTGGTAAATGTATTGTATGATAATTTCAGTAACTCAAATGTAAGGAAGTGTTCACTATCAGTTGGTGCAGCCAGTGCTGGCATTTCTGTGCATTCCTGGGCCTGCGCTTCTGGGTGATTGTTCTCTTTAGCAGGAAGGAGCCGGTATTTTTAGGAGCGCTTGAAATGCTGCTTGAATTCTGGGTGATTGCCCTTCATCAGCAGGAAGGAGGTGGTCTGCTTAGTAGTCCTTGATATGTTGCTTGTATCCTGGGTGGCTGCTCTTCTTCAGCAGGAAGGAGCCGGTCTCTTTAGGAGAGCTTGAAATGCTGCTTCTATCCTGGGTGATTGCCCTTCTTCAGCAGGAAGGAGCCGGTCTCTAAGTGAGCGCTTGAAATTCTGCTTCTATCCTGGGGGATTGCCCTTCTTCAGCAGGAAGGAGCCGGTCTCTTTAGGAGCGCTTGAAATGCTGCTTGTATCCTGGGTGATTGCCCTTCTTCAGCAGGAAGGAGCCGGTCTCTTTAGGAGCGCTTGAAATGCTGCTTGTATCCTGGGTGATTGCCCTTCTTCAGCAGGAAGGAGCCGGTCTCCTAGTGAGCGCTTGAAATTCTGCTTCTATCCTGGGTGATTGCCCTTCTTCAGCAGGAAGGAGCCTGTCTCTTTAGGAGCGCTTGAAATGCTGCTTCTATCCTGGGTGATTGCCCTTCTTCAGCAGGAAGGAGACGGTCTCTTGTGGGTGCTTGAAATGCTGCTTCTATCCTGGGTGATTGCCCTTCTTCAGCAGGTAGGAGCCTGTCTCTTTAGGAGCGCTTGAAATGCTGCTTCTATCCTGGGTGATTGCCCTACTTCAGCAGGAAGGAGCCGGTCTCTGTAGAAGTGCTTGAAATGCTGCTTCTATCCTGGGTAATTGCCCTTCTTCAGCAGGAAAGAGACAGTCTCTTGGGAGTGCTTGAAATGCTGCTTCTATCCTGGGTGATTGCCCTTCTTCAGCAGGAAGGAGCCGGTCTCTTTAGGAGCGCTTGAAATGCTGCTTGTATCCTGGGTGATTGCCCTTCTTCAGCAGGAAGGAGCCAGTCTCTTTAGGAGCGCTTGAAATGCTGCTTCTATCCTGGGTGATTGCCCTTCTTCAGCAGGAAGGAGCCGGTCTCCTTAGGAATCCTTGAAATGCTGCTTGTATTCTGGGTGATTGCCCTTCTTCAGCAGGAAGGAGCCGGTCTCTTTAGGAGTGCTTGAAATGCTGCTTGTATCCTGGATGATTGCCCTTCTTCAGCACGAAGGAGCCGGTCTCTTTAGGAGCGCTTGAAATGCTGCTTCTATCCTGGGTGATTGCCCTTCTTCAGCAGGAAGGAGCCGGTCTCCTTAGGAATCCTTGAAATGCTGCTTGTATTCTGGGTGATTGCCCTTCTTCAGCAGGAAGGAGCCGGTCTCTTGGGAGTGCTTGAAATGCTGCTTGTATTCTGGGTGATTGCCCTTCTTCAGCAGGAAGGAGCCGGTCTCTTTAGGAGCGCTTGAAATGCAACGTGTACTGTAGGAGATTGACCTTCTTCAGCAGGAAGGAGCCAGTCTCTTTAGGAGTTCTTGAAATGCTGCTTGTATTCTGGGTGATTGCCCTTCTTCAGCAGGAAGAAGCCGGTCTCTGTAGAAGTGCTTGAAATGCGATTTGTATCCTGGGTGATTGCCCTTCTTCAGCAGGAAGGAGCCGGTCTCCTTAGGAATCCTTGAAATGCTGCTTGTATTCTGGGAGATTGCCCTTCTTCAGCAGGAAGGAGCCGGTCTCTTGGGAGTGCTTGAAATGCTGCTTGTATTCTGGGTGATTGCCCTTCTTCAGCAGGAAGGAGCCAGTCTCTTTAGGAGCGCTTGAAATGCGACGTGTACTCTAGGAGATTGACCTTCTTCAGCAGGAAGGAGCCAGTCTCTTTAGGAGTTCTTGAAATGCTGCTTGTATTCTGGGTGATTGCCCTTCCTCAGCAGGAAGGAGCCGGTCTCTGTAGAAGTCTTGAAATGCTGCTTGTATCCTGGGTGATTGCCCTTCTTCAGCAGGAAGGAGCCGGTCCCTTTATGAGCGCTTGAAATGCTGCTTGTATCCTGGGTGATTGCCCTTCTTCAGCAGGAAGGAGCCAGTCTCTTTAGGAGCACTTGAAATGCTGCTTCTATCCTGGGTGATTGCCCTTCTTCAGCAGGAAGGAGCCGGTCTCCTTAGGAATCCTTGAAATGCTGCTTGTATTCTGGGTGATTGCCCTTCTTCAGCAGGAAGGAGCCGGTCTCTTTAGGAGTGCTTGAAATGCTGCTTGTATCCTGGGTGATTGCCCTTCTTCAGCAGGAAGGAGCTGGTCTCTTTAGGAGCACTTGAAATGCTGCTTCTATCCTGGGTGATTGCCCTTCTTCAGCAGGAAGGAGCCGGTCTCCTTAGAAATCCTTGAAATGCTGCTTGTATTCTGGGTGATTGCCCTTCTTCAGCAGGAAGGAGCCCGTCTCTTGGGAGTGCTTGAAATGCTGCTTGTATTCTGGGTGATTGCCCTTCTTCAGCAGGAAGGTGCCGGTCTCTTTAGGAGCGCTTGAAATGCGACGTGTTCTCTAGGAGATTGACCTTCTTTAGCAGGAAGGAGCCAGTCTCTTTAGGAGTTCTTGAAATGCTGCTTGTATTCTGGGTGATTGCCCTTCCTCAGAAGGAAGGAGCCGGTCTCTGTAGAAGTGCTTGAAATGGTGCTTGTATCCTGGGTGATTGCCCTTCTTCAGCAGGAAGGAGCCGGTCTCTTTAGGAATCCTTGAAATGCTGTTTGTATTCTGGGTGATTGCCCTTCTTCAGCAGGAAGGAGCCGGTCTCTTGGAAGTGCTTGAAATGCTGCTTGTATTCTGTGTGATTGCCCTTCTTCAGCAGGAAGGAGCCAGTCTCTTTAGAAGCGCTTGAAATGCGACGTGTACTCTAGGAGATTGACCTTCTTCAGCAGGAAGGAGCCAGTCTCTTTAGGAGTACTTGAAATGCTGCTTGTATTCTGGGTGATTGCCCTTCTTCGCAGGAAGGAGCCGGTCTCCTTAGGAATCCTTGAAATGCTGCTTCCACTTCATCAGGCCAGTACCACTCCAGAACTTGCAGGTGCATCCTAAAAATGTGTAAGTTGTCCCTCATTCTAAACATAGCCATTTTTATCTGAGGGAAAATGGTGTTTTATACTTATCTGAAGATTACTTTATCCCTCCATGAGGGTGGATTGTACCACATTACTTCCCTCACCCACAAAAATTCCAGAAACGTTTTTATCTAGAAGGAATTTCACAGTGGTTGGTTCCTTGACAGCAGCAAAATGTTCAGCTCCAAGCAGCGAATCTGGGTTTACATTTACTTTGATTCTTTCTCCAGGTGTCTAACTTTTTCTAAAGCGGGACCTTTTAGTAACCCAAATTTTCTAAACCATTGACAACATATTGTAAAAACATGATCTATTCTGAATGAAGTTCCACGAAGTTTGGGGTAATTTGTCCAGTTATTTGTTACTGCAGTAGGAAGCAAAAAGTCCCATCTGACTTCAGACCGGCAAAGGGTAGGTTTGGATTTTCTACATTAACTTTGATTAATCTACACCAAATCTAAAATGAAGAACTTGAGACGCACTAACCAAGTTGTTGCGAAAACTATGATTACAATATATGAAAGCTCATCAAGGTGGCCCACTGGGGCAGAATTATGGATATAATTGATTAATCTTGCTAAATGAAAATGCCCACTGGGGCGTAAATGGGCCATAGCTTAGATAAAGGTGGATTTATATAGCATTAGCAAAAATAAAGAATTTTTTTTAATATGCAAACATGAGGCATAATGGAAATGTTTTACCATAAGAGCAAGTGTTTAATGGTAACCATTTATAGATTTATCACGTATTAAGCGTGTTTCAAAAACATAAAAGAACACTAAAAGATGGCCGCTATAGTTTGTGTATATTGTGTTATTGAGGACTCCACATAGTCCTATTTTGATAGTGGTTGGAAATCACATGATTTAAAGGAACGCCATGACCAAGGAGTGGAGGCTCCGAAACGCATAGGGCGTTTTTATGCTGCCGTAATTTGAATTAAACATGCTGATGAATGCAGAGTCCTGGCTGTCTCGAGTATTTATACGTGGATGATGTATTAATTACGGGACGCGTTGGATGGATATATATATATATATATATATATATATATATATATATATATATATATATATATATATATATAAATATATATTATCTACTGGCGGTCGCCAGTAGATAGTTATAGTTACAACCTATTATCCATAGGAAATCCGCGACATTCTATTTGAAATAACTCTCTTGCCGGTTGATGTATCTTCGCAAAATTTTCAAACTTTGTGGCCCGCTCCGGTCCGCTCCTACCCTGAAAGTCTCGGGGGATTCGTCAAGCGGGGGCCGAGAAAAAGGGGGTCCCAAAACACGTTTTCCCCATGCAATTTTCCATAGGAAACTTTAGACACGGCTACAGCCCGAACTGCTGAACGGAATTACACCAAATTTGGCAAGAGGTAGTTCTTGGTTCAGAAAGAACCCTTTTTGTTAAATGGTGTAAATCCGTTCAGTAGTTGCTGAGAAAATCAAAAGTAAAAAGATAGTGATATCTATGGCCGAGTAGGGTCCGCGTACCCTCCCGATCACGAGCTGCATGTTAATTGGCTGTCAGCTGGCTGTCAACATTCCGATTCAGGAAATGTTGGCAGCCATTTTGTCCCTCGGTAGAACCGAGGGACAGAAACAAGTGCGCAAAGCGCACAAAGGGGGCAGGGTAGAAACACCCTGACCCCCTAGGTTTGCTCATGGGGTCCCACAAGGACCCCCTGGGCAAAAAAATAAAATAATTTTTTTTTTAAAAATCGGCAGGATGCGCTCAGGGTGCGCGAATCCTGCCGAAAAAAAATCGAAGCGCAGTCTCCGCGCTTCGATGTTAGTGGCCCCGGGTGGGCCAAGTCCCGGGGGCATGCTGGGGGGTTAATTTTATGTGTGGGGGCCTCTAAGGGCCCCCAAGCCCCGAGGACCACCACCCCCGGGGCTTTATGTATAATGGTGCGGGAGGGCTCTGAGCCCTCCCGCAGCCCCGAGGACCACCACCTCCCGGGGCTTCTTTTTTAAATTAAAAACCTGTGTGGGGGGCTCCAGCCCCCACACGCCCGAGGACCACAACCTCCCCGGGGCACTAAGAAAAATTAAAATGGGGGTCCGTTTTGGACCCCCAAGCCCGGGGACCACCACCTCCCCGGGGCTTTCAAAATGTAGGGAGGGGGCCGCGCGGCCCCCTCCTGGAGCCTGTGGTGGCCCTGGGGACCGCCACCCCCAGGAGCCGGCTCCTGCAGTGTCCCGGGGTGCCTACCCCCGGGACACTGCTGTTTGCAATGACAGTACGGGAGCCTCGCGGCTCCCGTCCTGTCATTGCAAACTTGCTTTGGATATTGGAAGAGAGAGCAGGGAAACCTGCTCTCTCTTCCAATATCCAAAGCCGACTGCTTTCCACATGGGGAGCAGCATGTTAGCTGCTCCCCATGTGTAAAAGCAATGCCGGCTCCCGTAGGACACGGGGAGCCGGCGGGACTGTGGGGGCTTTGGGACCCCCACAGTCCCCAACGAGAGGCCAGGCCCGGGGGATGGGGTCCCCGGGGCCATAAGTGGCCACGGAGGGGGCCACGCAGCCCTCCTCCCCAAAGTAAAAAAGGAATTTTTTTTTTTTAAAGTGCAAGGCCGGCCCGGGGATGGGGTCCCCGGGGCCTTAAATGGCCTGAGGAGGGGGCCACGCAGCCCCCTCCAAATAAAAAAAAAGAGGCCATGCCCGGGGGATGGGGTCCCCAGGGCCAATACAGGCCCAGGGAAGGGGGCCACGCGGCCCCCTTCCCGTTTTTTTAAATTTATTTTAATTTAAAAAAAAGGGGTAAGGCCCTGGGGGATGGGGTCCCCAGGGCCTAAAAATAGGAAAAAGGAAGGGGGGCCACACAGCCCCCCTTCAGGGGGGGGAAAAAAATAAAAATAATAATAAACGATCGGGCCCGTAGGCCCCGCCCCCTTCCTTCACCACTCTGCAAACGCGCCCCCTGGCGCGTTTGCAGAGAGAACGAATTCCCCTTGAATACTGGGGGTCCCTGGGGGCCAACTAGCCCACCAGGAACCTCCAGTATGCGCCAGGGAGCTGCCTTGCAGAGAGGTGTACAGAGGCCACGCCCCTTTTACACCTCTCTGCAACGCAGCTCTATGGCGCTTTTGGAGGTATATGGTGGGCTAGTTGCACCCCAGGGACCCTCAGGATTCAAGGGAGTTAATCCCCCGACTTAAAACGCGCCACGGGGCGCGTTTGCACAGTGGTGAAGGGAGGGCGGGGCTTCAGGTGACATGTGTGCAAACAGGCCCCGTGGAGCGTTTTAAGATGGGGAATTAAATCCTCTTCAATCCTGAGGGTCCCTGGGGGCCAACTAGCCCAACAGGTACGTCCAGAAAGCGCCACAGAGCTGCGTTGCAGAGAGGTGTAAAAGGGGTGTGGCCTCTGTACATGTCTCTGCAACGCAGCCCCTGGCGCATACTGGAGGTTCCTGGTGGGCTAGTTGGCCCGTAGGGACCCTCATGATTCAAGGGACTTAATCCCCCAACTTAAAACGCGCCACGGGGTGCGTTTGCACAGATGTCACCTCAGGCCCCGCCCCTCCCTTCACCATTGTGCAAATATTCCTCTAAAATCAGCCGAAATACGAATTCTGATTTACTCACCTGTTATCAGGAGAGACCTCAGTGCTGCATCTTTCAGCCCAGTACTAATCCTGAAAAGTAATTTTAACCGTACTTACCAGTAACTTGAATTTCCTTCCATAGGCTAACATTGACTGGTTTCACTTGGAAATTCTTCTAAGTGTGGAGTTTTGGAACTTTAAAATATTCCTCTAAAATCAGCCGAAATACGAATTCCGATTTACTCACCTGCTATCAGGAGAGACCTCAGTGCTGCATCTTTCAGCCCAGTACTGGTCCTGAAAAGTAATTTTAACCGTACTTACCGGTAACTTGAATTTCCTTCATAGGCTAACATTGACTGGTTTCACTTGGAAATTCTTCTAAGTGTGGAGTTTTGGAACTTTAAAATATTCCTCTAAAATCAGCCGAAATACGAATTCCGATTTACTCACCTGTTATCAGGAGAGACCTCAGTGCTGCATCTTTCAGCCCAGTACTGATCCTGAAAAGTAATTTTAACCGTACTTACCGGTAACTTGAATTTCCTTCATAGGCTAACATTGACTGGTTTCACTTGGAAATTCTTCTGTGTGTGGAGTTTTGGAACTTTAAAATATTCCTCTAAAATCAGCCGAAATACGAATTCCGATTTACTCACCTGTTATCAGGAGAGACCTCAGTGCTGCATCTTTCAGCCCAGTACTGATCCTCAAAAGTAATTTTAACCGTACTTACCAGTAACTTGAATTTCCTTCCATAGGATATCATTGCCTGCTTTTTGCTGAAAAAGTTTCTAAGTGTTGATTTTTGAAACATACAAATATTCCTCTAAAATCAGCCGAAATACGAATTCCGATTTACTCACCTGTTAACAGGAGAGACCTCAGTGCTGTATCTTTCAGCCCAGTACTGGTCCTGAAAAGTAATTTTAACCGTACTTACCGGTAACTTGAATTTCCTTCCATAGGCTAACATTGACTGGTTTCACTTGGAAATTCTTCTAAGTGTGGAGTTTTGGAACTTTAAAATATTCATCTAAAATCAGCCGAAATACGAATTCCGATTTACTCATCTGTTATCAGGAGAGACCTCAGTGCTGCATCTTTCAGCCCAGTACTGATCCTCAAAAGTAATTTTAACCGTACTTACCGATAACTTGAATTTCCTTCCATAGGATATCATTGCCTGCTTTTTGCTGAAAAAGTTTCTAAGTGTTGATTTTTGAAACATACAAATATTCCTCTAAAATCAGCCGAAATACGAATTCCGATTTACTCACCTGTTATCAGGAGAGACCTCAGTGCTGTATCTTTCAGCCCAGTACTGGTCCTGAAAAGTAATTTTAACCGTACTTACCAGTAACTTATATTTTCTTCCATAGGAATCCATTGTCTGGTTTTCAGCAGAAAAGTTTCAAAGTGTCGATTTTCACAAACTACAAATATTCCTTAAAAATCGCCTGTATGACTTAAACGCATTCTTTCAACTGTTTACAGGAGATGCACCAGTGCTGGATCCAGGATCCAACACTGAGTAAGAAAAAGTAACGATAACAGTTTTTACCTGCTAAGTGAATTTCCTTCCATAGGATAACATTGGTGATTCTATGAGAAAAAGTTTCTAAGTGTCAACTTTTAAAATACAATAATATTCCTTAAAAATCACGACTGTAACCAAAACGCTTTTACTCAACTGTTTACAGGAGATGTACCAGGACTGAATCTAGGATCCAGTCCTGTGGTTAGAAAAAGTAATCCATAAAGTAACTAATTGCATTTAACTAGAAATTCACATTGAGCTGAATGTTGCATTGTGTATGAAAATGTGTTGCCCATTGCAACAACTGTAACTACTGTACTTAAAAGTCTATTGCCTATGTGCAAAGTATTTAAACTAAAGTAATTCATTCTGAGAAAGTATTTTTTGTAATGTAATGTATAATGTAATTACAATGTAATTTAAAAAATAAAATATGTAAAAGAAATTGTTTCTAAAAATGTAGTAAATCAGTGTGAAAAAAATTAATATAAAAATTAATACATTTAAAAATTGTCATTTAAAAAACCTTTGAAATTCACTGAAAAAACCGTAGGTTTCAGGCACGTTATAGTTACAAATTAGCATTTTAAAAACCTTTGAAATTCACTGAAAAAACCATAGGTTTCAGACACGTTATAGTTAGAAATTAGCATTTAAAAAACCTTTGAAATTCACTGAAAAAACCATAGGTTTTAGGGACAGTTATAGTTAGTTGGACATTGCACTCGTACAAAACCCGTGAAATTCCCCCGTTATAGTTAGTTCAGCTAACTATAACTCGCGCCTCGCAATGCACTGCTGATGACGTCACATATTACATCACTCATGACATGGTCAGTGACATCACTGATGACATCACTGATGACATCTCAAATGACATCACTGATGACATCATCCACGTGATAATCTGATGCAGCTCCTCACACCCTAATATAACCTTTGATACACCCAATCTAAATTACAGAGTGCCATTCGCAAAACCATAGACACTCCAACACCAATAACTACATACCCACTCACTGATTCTTAGGTCTACACACACACATCCACTCACTCACCCGTACAGTCACTCATACTTATGGTCACTCAGTACAGGACTATCATATGCACTCTTACTCCTATATAGACACTCAAACACCGCCACTCATCCATAGAGGTACTCACACACCTAGTCAGTCATGCAAATAATTAAACACACTGCCATTTACTCACCTATACAGTTATACACACACCAGCTCACTTAATCATACAAATACTAGCACATTGTTACGCTCTTATACAATCACTGATACAAGCACACACTCATCCATACAGCCACTATCACAATCACTCACTCTCGCTTATAGCTATTTATATACTCCAATACACATATATACTGCCTTTCACATATGTAGTTACTCACACATGTACCACTGGGACATACATTCACTCACTAACACACTCTTACACACACTTACCCACCCATACAGTCTATCACAGATGCACTCTTGAAACCATCCACCCAGTGAATCACCCACTCACACATCTATGCACAGTCGCACACACCCCATCCACACAAACACTCAGGCACCCATACAGATACTCATAGAACCAATCAATAACCCATATAGACACTCATGTAGCTATTCGCAAATCCATGCATCCACTTACACACCAACAGACGGATACAGACATTCACACAGTTTAGTCACTAACCCATGCATTCAGTAAGATACGTTTAATCACTCACTTGTAGAGTCAGTCACGCACGTACTAAATCATCCATTCAGACACTTATACACCCACTCATTCTTCAATACGCCTTTCCCTATATATATTAGACATATTTAAACTTTACAGAAACACACAGTCACTGGATGATGTCATCAGTGATGTCATTTGAGATGTCATTTGAGATGTCATCAGTGATGTCACTGACCATGTCATGAGTGATGTAATATGTGACGTCATCAGCAGTGCATTGCGGGGGCGCGAGTTATAGTTAGCTGAACTAACTATAACGGGGGAATTTCACGGGTTTTGTACGAGTGCAATGTCCAACTAACTATAACTGTCCCTAAAACCTATGGTTTTTTCAGTGAATTTCAAAGGTTTTTTAAATGCTAATTTCTAACTATAACGTGTCTGAAACCTATGGTTTTTTCAGTGAATATATATATATATATATATATATATTGTTATAACAAAAGGATGTCGCACTCCAGTAATACTGCTTCAGAGGGTTTTATTCACCACTACCACCAACGCGTTTCACCACATAGGCTTGTTCACGGCCTCTGAAGCAGTATTACTGGAGTGCGACATCATTTTGTTATAACAATTAATGTTGGGGCTGGATTACACACATTAAGGATGTGAGCACCGGATGACTGAGCGCACTGTCTTTGGGAATCAGTGGTTTTGAAATATATATATATATATATATATATATATATATATATATATATATATATATATATAAAAATATATATATATTATATATATATATATATATATATATACACACATATATATATCTATATATATATATATTATATTCATAGATAGCTATATAGTCACTGAAAAAAACAACAGTTTAATTGACATTATAGTTAAGTGTTGATATGAGACATGAGCTAACATTAAAAGAAAACAAAACCTCTGAAATACACCAGTTGGAATTTAGTGAACTAACTATAACTTGCGACTCCATCATGCACTGATTTTGACACTCCAGAATTCCTAAAATGAGCATATCACCACCAACAAATGATTTTATGTTCTGACTAAAATTTGGTATCGCTCTTTATACGTACGTATTCCTTTTAATGACCCTCAAAACATTCACTACAATGCATTTCAATGGGGACCATGCCCCCAAGTCCTGTAATGGCTGTCACAACATGTTGTGGCTAGTCAATCAAGGGGTGGCCACTTTGGGACTCCCCTTCCTCCACATGCCCTTTAGGGTCAGGGTTTGCTCACCCTGCCTCCTTATATTTTTTAATTAATTTTCAGGATGCAGAGACCATGTCCTTAGACCTGTAATGGCTGCCACAACATATTGTTCATGTTGTGGCCAGCCAATCAAGTTTGAATAGTCCCCTTTTAAATTGGCCAGTCAGAGCATATCTGGACACCAATGGTCGAGATATATCTAACTTTTTAACCCTTTTGTGTCCAACCCAAGACCTCTTTAAACGCTACTTTAAAAAAAATTGCTCTAGGGATTCACTCTAAATCACAAAAGGCACACTTTCCAACTAGATCTCTAACTTTTTGCCAAATTTTTTTTAATTCTGTTCAGCCATTTTTTCTGTATTAGAGAGCAAAGTTTCCTATGGGAATTACTTTAGGAAATCACAAGAGCACTGGCAGGGAAATCTAATATGCTCCCACCCAGCGGGAGTATGAAGCTTCTCCTGTAAGAGCACAAACGTTTCTCCCTTCCCGCACGCGCAATGGCAGGGAAACTTAGAATTGCTCCCTCCCGACGGGAGCAAAAGAAAAATGCTCCTGCAGGATGGGAGAAATGCCGGATTCTGCTGCACATGGAAGGCGTGTTGTCAGGGGAGTCGGCAGGGCTGTAGGCTACTTGGGGCTCCACTGTAGCCCCCAACATAGGGCATGTTGTGCGGTGCCTCGAGTAGGCACCGGGGCACCCCACAAAAAAAAGAAATATGCTGGCTCCTGTGGTAGCAGGGAGCCAATGGGGCTGCAGGGTCCCTGGGGCTCTACCCATGGCCCCCAACAAAAATAAAATATGTGGGTGTCCCAGGTGGTCACCGGGCCACCAAAAAAATAAAACAAAGCCACAATAATTAAATACTAAATGACCAAAAGGAGATGTTCATTTATTATTCACTGCTCCTGGCAAGGAGCGCCTCATAATGCCCTATGAGGACCTTTTATATATATTTGTAGGAGCCTGGTGGTGTCCCTATAAAGGACATGGGCACCACCAAGTCTTTTCTGATGTTGTGGGGACTACAGGGAGTGCAGCAGCCCCCCTGCAACATAAAAAAACAGTAAGTCTACTAGGTCATTAAATTCATGACCCCAACAGAGCTTACCTTATGTTTTTCAGCACTCTTAGCTGGAGCTCTATGCTGCATTGCAGAGCCACCTTATGTTTGAATCTGTGGTTGCACTTTGTAGCTTAAAAACTGTTAAAAGGACTCAGACATGTTTTTTTTTATTATAAATCTTTATAAAAAAATTCATGACAATCACTTTTATTGATCATTGCAGTATATAAATTATTGAAATAAACATTTGAATATAATTATTGGAGATTTGTTGCCTAATACATTAGTCAGCTTTATATATGTTGATGTATTAACCCCTTCATAAAGCCAATAGGCCCACTTTTATATTTGGTGTTGCGGCCGTTTGACAAAATTAGTAGGTCTGCCTTACTTAAAATTACATCCATTATATTGTAACATCACATAGTTAGCTGTGCACTCCCGTGGAGGTTTGGTTGCTGGGCCCTGCGCCTTGCGCCGAAGGATGAGCGCGGTGTGAGTTTGGTTGGCTGTGGGATGTTGGACTCTGGGCCTTGTTGCAGACCTGCGTGGGGTTGACATTACACGTGGTAATAAAATATTACTTTACATTTAAAAAAATGCCTTTTCCATGCACTGCTTATGACCTCCCATATTACATCACTCATGACATGTTCTATGACATCATTGATAACATGACTGCAACATCTGAAATTACATCATTGATGACAACACTGTGTATGGTGGGAAGCAAGCTATAGTTACTTTAGGGCACGAGTTATAGTTACTAGAGATAACTATAACTGGTGAATTTCAGTGGTTTTGCTAATTTAAAACATTGTTTTAGCTGACATTTTCACCATACTATAACGTCCCTCTAACCTTCGTTTTTTTCAGTAAATGTCTAAGGTTTTGTTAATGCAAATTAAGACATATTTACAGATACATATATATATCTTGCTCAGATATAGATGTAAAGCGATACCAAAGGGGATGATGGACGGAGCACCTGAGCTAATCAAACACTCACCCCCAGTCAACTGATCTGGGTTTAATCCATCATCATTCTTTAGCTCACTCCACCACCCCAGTTCAGACATGGCCATATGCAAATCAGTCTGACCCTGTGCCTCATGGGAACAGTCCAGCCCGAACTGCCAAGCCATGTCTTCCCTGGACCGGAAACAAGCATCCTGGGACCGGTTTCTGGCTATTCAGCCGTCATCAGCCAGGCTAGCTTGAATCCAGTGGCAAAGTGAGCAAGGGACCCACGTCTGGGTATACCCTGCCAACTTAGGGCGAACAAAGCGATACCAAAGGGGATGATGGACGGAGCGCCTGAGCTAATCAAACACTCACCCCCAGTCAACTGATCTGGGTTTAATCCATCATCATTCTTTAGCTCACTCCACCACCCCAGTTCAGACATGGCCATATGCAAATCAGTCTGATCCTGTGCCTCATGGGAACAGTCCAGCCCAAACTGCCAAGCCATGTCTTCCCTGGACCGGAAACAAGCATCCTGGGACCGGTTTCTGGCTATTCAGCCGTCATCAGTCAGGCTAGCTTGAATCCAGGGGCAAAGTGAACAAGGGACCCACGTCTGGGCATACCCTGCCAACTTAGAGCAAACAAAGCGATACCAAAGGGGATGATGGACGGAGCGCCTGAGCTAATCAAACACTCACCCCCAGTCAACTGATCTGGGTTTAATCCATCATCATTCTTTAGCTCACTCCACCACCCCAGTTCAGACATGGCCATATGCAAATCAGTCTGACCCTGTGCCTCATGGGAACAGTCCAGCCCGAACTGCCAAGCCATGTCTTCCCTGGACCGGAAACAAGCATCCTTGGACCGGTTTCTGGCTATTCAGCCGTCATCAGCCAGGCTAGCTTGAATCCAGTGGCAAAGTGAGCAAGGGACCCACGTCTGGGCATACCCTGCCAGCTTAGGGCGAACAAAGCGATACCAAAGGGGATGATGGACGGAGCGCCTGAGCTAATCAAACACTCACAGATATAGATGTAGACGTATAAGTTCACACATGCAGTACATATATGTGAAAACATGGCTTGATTTGTTAGTTTTTTTCAGCAAAGAGCAGTGGATTTTTCCCCATTATTACAGTACTAATGTAAACGAACCCCTTTAAATTAAATCCGACCTTTCATAATAGTCAATTATTGCTGTCAGTCAGCCTTCCCTCTTCACCATTCAATGAGTCCTCTTTCTCCCCACTTTTTAGGTCTCGCCTGGCGTTGCAGCGCATGCGCTGCTCGCTCGGCGAGATTTATTGTCAACGAGGACTTTGAGAAGAGGGCTTGAAGCCCCGCCCCTCATTTCCATTGGCTTGCGTCACCGTTTATGCTAAACGGTGGCCTGCCATTGGAATGAGGGTTTTTTGTTGACGCCCTTTGGCCTCCGATCTGGACTGGGTCGCCTGCTTTGCTGCTGTCGCAAAGCACTTTCTTATCTTTATGGGGCCATGTGTTTCTAATTAGAAACACATGGCCCTATAAGACAAGAGATCGATGCTTGTTTTTTTTTAAGTTGGCTTGTGGACAGACTCTGGGGCAGATTTACAAGCCCCTGCGCCACCAGTACGTCATTTTTTGTGACGTACTGGTGGCGCAGAGGCTGCTCCATATTTACAAGGAGAGGAAAAGCCACCCTGCGTGACTTTTCCTCTCCTTGTAAATGCGGCCCCTTCACACGCAGCACTTTGCGGTGAAGGGGCGTTCCATGGGTGTTGCTGTGGGTGTTCCCACGCAACACCCATGGAGCTAAGACACATCTCCAGAATTACGAGAAATCGTAACTCTGGAGATGCGTTTAGCTACGCCACCCTAGCGGTGGCGTAGGAGACGCACCGAGGAGAAATGTTTTCATTTCTCCTCGTTTTCCTCTTTCAATGCGTGCTGCATTCTGCAGCACGCATTGAAGAGGAAAATAGTTGTAGTGATTGTTTTTGTACAGGAAGGTTCCCCTTCCTGCACAAAGACAATCTCCCCACGACGCAGGCATCCTTGCACCATGGTGCAAGGGTGCCCTGCGCAAGCCATGGCTGCAGTTTGTGCGCCAGCAGGGGAAGCACAAGGATGCGACATATTCTTGTTAATATGTCGCATCCCTGTGCTTTCAAACTAACATAGCGCGGCGCAGCAAAATGACTTGCTGCGCCGTGCTGCGTTAGTTAATTGTAAATCTGCCCCTCTGTTTCTAGTCTCTGGTCACTGTCTGTGTTGGTTAGTTCTTTGGCTGTGTTTACGTTTCCCCCACAGTGAAGGATTCCGTATGTGAGTTATTTACTGCGGTGACATAGGGTAGCGTGCATATATATTCCATGCCAGCACTCTTTACAGACCCATCACGTGATCTGTACACCCACCTCCTGGCGCTATAGAGGTACCACTAGGCACATCTCGGGCGGGGAATGCTTTGTACGTTTATAGACCATCTACCACCATACAACGCAATACAGAGAACTTTATTAGCAAGAGAAGTGTTGACAAAGTAAACAAGTGAAACGACTGAGTGTCTGGAAGTGCAGTTTAATGGAAAGTGAGTGCTCTGTGTATCTCAGTAGGCGGGGCGGTAGGGAGACTGCCTGGTGCTGCTTCTTCCAGGCCCCACTGGTGGCAGACACGCTTCACTCCTGTTTGGTTTCTGTCAGTCAGTCGCTATTTCTGGCCCTTGGTCATTCATTCTCTTGGTGAACACATGTGCTTTGCGGTTCTCACCACGGTGCGGCGCTGTGTAAGGTGGAGTGATCTGTAGTGTTCTAGCTTGTTCTCTCTCTTTCTCTCACTGTCTTTCTCTCACTCTCTCTCTCTCTCTCACACACACTCTCTCTCTGTCTCTCACTCTCTCTCTCTCTTTCTCTCACTCTCTATCTCTCTCTCTCCCACTCTCTCTCTCGGTCTCTCTCACTCTTTCTCACACTCTCTCTCTTTCTCTCACTGTCTCTCTCTCTCACTGTCTCTCTGTCTTTCACTCTCTCTCTCACACACACACACTCTCTCCCGTTGTCTCTCACTCTCTCTCTCTCTCTCTCTTTTTCACACTCTCTCTCTGTCTCTCTCACTCTTTATCTCTCTCTTTCTCATACTCTCTCTCTCTCTTTCTCACTCTCTCTCTTTTTATCTCTTTCACTTCTCTCGCTCTCTCTCCTCCTCCCTCCCTAGTGTATGTACTCAGCTCTCAAGAGGAGGGGGTTATACTTACGCACCACTGAGAACGGTATATCTATGCAGCTCTCGGCAGTTTCTGAGGGCACCATATGCATGCCGCTCTCAGGGCGGTATACACGAGCTCAGAATACCCTCACAGCTCTCAGGGCGGTATACCCCCACAGCTCTCAGGGCAGTATACCCTCACAGCTCTCAGGATGGTATACCCCCACAGCTCTCAGGGCAGTATCCGAGGGCAGTATACCCCCACAGCTCTCAGGACGGTATACCCCCACAGCTCTCAGGGCAGTATCCGAGGGCAGTATACCCCCACAGCTCTCAAGACGGTATACCCCCACAGCTCTCAGGACGGTATACCCCCACAGCTCTAAGGGCAGTATCCGAGGGCAGTATACCCCCACATCTCTCAGGACGGTATACCCCCACAGCTCTCAGGGCAGTATCCGAGGGCAGTATACCCACCCAGCTCTCAGGACAGCTCTTAAGGAAGTATAAACAGGCAGCTATGGGAGGCGTTCGCTCTTTGGTACTTGCAGACCTGACCTGAGCTCATACAGCCTGCCTGCTGGCTCTACGAGGGAGGAATGATTTAAACGCTTCTGCTTAATAATATAATATTTTTACATGTTCGTTGCATGATTTACTTGCCACATAGTTCCAGGGCCCGGCTCGTGCACGGCTCTTAGAGTCAATCCAAACCCTTGGCTCGGCTCTCCCTGCTAATTTGTTGGCTCGCCGCCCCCTTTATTCCGCGCCTCGGCAGCCTTTCACTCCTGGGGTGTTCGCAGCTCAGAATCCTTAGTTTACTTAGTGCCCACCTTGGGACAACCTGGCATTAGATGGGCGCTGCCATTCACCTCTAGGGGGCGGGCAGTGCTTGACTATGGACCAGCCTGTGTCTGGGGCAGAGACGGACCCCGTGGCCAGGAGGGCCACCCAGAACTCGACCCTGCCCCGATGAACCCTGGCTATGTGTCATGGGGCAGCTGGGGGCTGCCTCCGCTTAGGGCCCTCTGTGCCACCCTGCACCAATCCTTGTGCTAATGCCCTTAATCCGCGGGTTCTCCGCGCCGAGAGGGCGAGCGCCTCATAGCAGTGCCGCGCTCTCAGTGGGCGCTGCGCCAGAAACGACGCTGTCGGACAGGACGCGGTGCGGTTTCACACCAGGCAGACATGCGAAGTGTAAACATGATATAAATACATGTAGCCGCAAGCTGACAAGTGTAAACAGAGGGTGTGTGAGGGCCCCCACCCCACGAAGAACCTCTTCGCATGTGGGCTGCGCCAGCTCACCAAAGAATGTGGAAGCAGCTTTCCAGAGAGAGCCTAGGAGTGTCTTTCAGTTTTTTTTGGACAGTAAGCTTTGCTGTTTTTGGAGGAGAAGGTGGGGTTATCTGCTAGCTAATTTGTTGACCAAGTGGCGTAATTCTGGGCTAATTGTTTTTTTTAATCTCACAACTGGGTAGATTCCTGGCAAGCTATGGAGCGCCAGGATGCGCGCTGAACGCCAGCCTAGGTGCTCTAAAAAGTAAATCAGACGGGAATGTGGCACAGATCGCCACAGTTTGAGAGAGTCAGCGTGTTTTCGGCCACAAATGCCATCACAAGGTCTATAAAAGTGGGGAGACAGAGAGAAGTATGCAGGGGGGACGGGCAGGGGCTCTGGACAGAGGAGCGGGGTGGACATTTCACCGAAGGGGGGTGTTGGAATCTGGGGAGAGGGGAGGGCCTCTGCCGGAGGGGGCTGGAGGGGTAATGTAGCCGGACACTGGATGCAAGAGGGAGGGGGGGTAGGTATATGGAGTCAGGGGCGTAGCTTGGTCAGTAAGATTGGGGGGTCTGTAAGCATCACATTTTCTAAAAATCTTGCTGGCATATAATGTTAAATTACACCAGAGTATGCGTGCATTTTTGTCTGCGTATATTTAAAAATCCTTGAGAAATCTGACAGACAACTCACCAAACCCGACCCAACTTTTTTTTCCATAAAATATAATTATATATTTATTGAAGCTATGCCCCTGTCTGGATGTGGATGGGGCAGTCTGTGAAGTGCAGGGGGTGGTATGGTGATGCTTTTGTCTGTTCAATTCCTGTTGTTGTTGTTGTATGTGAGAGGAAAGCTTCATCTGCCTGTCATTTACCTGGTCTGAGTGCGTGTGGGAAGCTTGCGGAGCTGCTAACAGCATTGTGTTTGTGTGAGGAAAGCGTACGTTGATATTGCCTGTGCTGTACCTGCTCAGAGTGCATGTGGAAAGTTTGTTCTGCTGATGCTTGTGTTGTGCCTGTTCTGTTTGTGTGAACATGTGCATCAGAGGGAAGCTTTCTCTGATCATGTCTGTGTTGTAACTGTGCTCTTTGTGTGTGTGTATGTGTGAGTGAAGCCTGATTTGCTGCTGTCTCTCATGTATGTGCTCTGTAGGTGTGTGTCCCCTGTTCTGCTTGTATGTGTGTTTGTGAAGCTTCTTCTGCTGTTCTCTGTTATGTGTCTTCTGTTGTGTGGCTCCAGTTCTACTTGTATGTGTGAGGGAAGCTTGCTCGGCTGCCTGTTCTGTACCTATTGTGTATTGGTTAGTGAAGTTGCTCTGCTCCTCTCTGTGCCATGTGTGTTCTGTTCTACCGGTATGTATTTGTGTGAGGGAAGCTTTCTCCACTGCCTTTGCTGCTGCACCTTTCCTGTGTGTTGTTGTTGGGGCTTGCTGTGCCTTGGCTGTATCAGTCCTGTGTGTGTATGGGAAGCTTGCTCTGCCACCTGTGCAGTCCCTATTTTGTGTATGTAAGTGTAGCCTACCTACCTGTGCTGTAACCTATTGTGTTTGTGTGTTAGTGAAAGTTGCTCTTCTGCTCTCTGTACCATGTGTGTTCCTTTCTACTGGTATGCGTTTGTGTGAGGGAAGCTTGTTCAACTGCCTATGCTGTACTTATTCTGTGTGTGCTAGTGAACCCTGCCCTGCATCCCTTTGCTGCATCTATTCTGTGTTTGTGAAGCTTGCTGCGCTGGGCTCTGTTTTGTACCTGTTTTGTTTGTGTACATGTGTGTGAGAGGGAATCTTGCCCCACTGATGTCTGAATTGTACCTGTTATGCTTGTGTGACCCTATGTGAGAAAAGCCTCATTTGCTGTGGTCTGTGCTGTACGTGTTCTGTTGGCGTGTTAGTGAATGTTGCTCTTCTGCTCTCTGTATCATGTGTGTTCTGTTCTACTGGTATGCGTTTGTGTGAGGGAAGCTTGTTCAACTGCCTATGCTGTACTTATTCTGCGTGTGCTAGTGAACCCTGCCCTTTGCTGCATCTATTTTGTGTTTGTGAAGCTTGCTGCGCTGAGCTCTGTTTTGTACCTGTTTTGTTTGTGTACTTGTGTGTGAAAGGAAATCCTGCTCTCCTGTAGTCTGGATTGTAGTTGTACCTGTTATGTGTGTGTGACCCTATGTGAGCAAAGCCTCATTTACTGCGGTCTGTGCTGTACGTGCTCTGTTGGTGTGTGTCCTGTTCTTCTTATATGTACGAGGGACGCTTGCTCCTCTGCCTATGCTGTACCTACTCTGTGTGTGTTGGTGAGGCTTGCTATGCCTTGGCTGTGCCAGTCTCGTGTGTGTTGGTGAAGCCTGCCCTGCTGGCTGTGGTGCATCTATTCTGTGTGTGTTGGTGAAGCCTCCCTGCTGTCTGTGCTGTACATATTCAGTGTGTCATTCTATCTTGCTACGCCTGGCCCAGTCTGGTGTTTGTGTTTGAAGCTTACTTCACTGCCTATGATGTACCTGCACTTTACGTCTCACTTGAGTCAGCGCTTGCAGCCTTTTGTTAACTTAATGGGGGCTAGAGCCCGCCCATTACTTACCATTGGTTGACTTCATCATTAGTCTCATTTTCTTGCTTCTCATTGGTCAGAGCATGCTGGATTCACTTTCTCTTCATGTGTTTTGTCACTTCCATGGCGCATGGACCAAGTACTGATTAATTGCTTTATTAGTGCCCCCCACGGCTTGTGCTAGGATTCAGTAACACTTTTTTCAGGGTGCCATATTTCTTGTACAAGCTGATCTTAACTGTTTAATCAACTGCCCCAGTGGAAATTTTAATTGGCCACCGAAACACCGATGACGGGCTCCGGGTGGCCCTTGGCTTTTACCCTGCCTCAAAAAAACTTTTGATGTAGTACTGCTGATCATTAATAACACTGCTGATGCAAAACTGTTCTCTTGATACGGCCCCAAAAGTTTTAACATTTTAAATACATGTAGATGGATTTTTATGTAAACCGTTTGCAACTGAAGTACTTTAAGTGAGCAAATCTTTGGCCTGGCAGTTCGGGCTGGACTGTTCCCATAAAGAACAGGGTCAAGACTGATTTGCATATCGCTGGGTCTGAACTAGGGTGGTGAAGTGAGCAACAGAACGATGGATTAAACCCAGAACTGTGACTGGGGTGAGTGGTTGAAAAATGTCATCACTCCGTCTATCACCTTGTTGTGTTTGCTCTGTTGTAAAGTCCTCAGTGCCCTTAGGCCTGGGTGCACTCTAAAACCTCCCCAAAAAAGTGTGCTCCCTTCCATGTTTGAGTGCTCCCTTACCATTCGATGCCTTCTTTGTACATTTTGAGACTTCCACGGCATACCTTGTCTGTGAGCAGTGAGTCCTCTATTCCAGTTGTGTGCACTCTCTTCTATCGCATTAGTACTCCTTTTCAACACTGAGGCCCGGGTGTACTAACACTTTGCACCGAGTTTGCCTCTCAAAAGTGGCACAAGTCTGGCACAAAGTTTCGTGGAGGAATGACTTTCCATTTGAAATTGGCCTGAAGTAATGCACAGTAGTATACTATGCGCTCCTTTGTGTCAAGGCAGCGTACTGTTGCGTGAATATGATTTTACCTTGAAAAATAAAAGAACGAGGCATTTGGCAATACAGAAACAGTTGGTTTAATTAAACACTTTGGCCAAGAGCACAGTTACAGAAGCGGGTCTGAGAACTGTTTCAAAGTACATTCAATCTGAGCAGGCTTTTATACATTTTTTTGGGTATCATAAAGTACTTCTGATAATCCATTTTTATGTCGAGCCTGGGCATTGCATGCACTGCTTTGCGAGGCATGCTGTATTCGGGTAGGGACTTGAAGCTCCGCCCACTCTCCACCCATATTTTTCATTGACTTGTGTCATTGTCCACTGTAAACTGTGGCTGTTCATTGGTCAGTAGGCTTAGTAGTCCCTCCTTAGTATCGTCTAGTCTCATTCTGTTACCTCCAATGGTGACACCCCCGTTACATGTGTTGTTACTCGGTATGCTTTAATTAAAGCCACGGAGCGCTATTTTCTCAAATAGCTTTGTCCTGCCTGCTGTTGGCAGGACACAATCTCTCCTAACGCTTCTTACAAATTTTTATAGTACGGGTGCTGGTATTTTCAATGCAATAGGTCTCACAATTGCAAGTTTAAGCTATTGGCATTGTAAATGACAATGCCTTTTATTGATCTGTTTTAAAAACAACACATAAGTAAAATGCATTGTCATTTACAATGCCAATAGCTCAAACTCTTGAAAATGCGAGACCTATTGCATTGCAAATGCTTGTTTATTTTGGTAAAGAAGCAATCACCTGCACATTCAGTTCAAAATTCTCCCTTCTTTAGTTTACCATTCTGCTCACGTTATTTGTGAAAACGTATGACTTCTGCAGGCAAAGAATGCCTTCAATCAGCATCTTTTAATTGTATAAAGAAAATCTCTTCACGAACAGTAAAAGTAAAATCACATAGCAACTAAACTTGGCATACACGAATTCTTTTTCTCTTCACTTGGCATACTTATTGCTGTTCAATAAAGTTTGGAATGGAGCATTCCTTTTTATGGCGTTCTAAGTCAAATTAAATACAGCATGTTCTATAAATAACCCATGATTAATTCATCCGGATTATAGCCTTATAATGCCATCTCGGGGTTCTGGTGTCTCCCCAGTCACTTGGTCTTTGGTCTGGTGGCCAATGATTTGAACAGATCACCTTCAGTGAAATACATGCTCTTATGTCAGAGCATCTGGGCATTTGTTTTGTCTGTGTATAAAAAGCTAACTGCAGAATTTGACTTAACATCAGTACCACTACTCGGCACGAGGCTGTGACACTGCAGACAGGGCTACCTGGAATGTGCCCTGTAATTCATTGCTGCCTCTTCATCCGTCTGCACGGAAGTGGCGATGGAGCTGTGGGTACTGTACGAACTGGTGCCAACCTGTAATAGTCCTGTATGTGTTTGACGGGCATGCATCAGCCTGTTGTGACACCTTCCAGCACCCCGACTAATTTGGGATCGGGGGCAGAGCGAGGGGGGAGAGAGGGCCCTGGTGCTCGGGAGAGTGGGCATGCCCCTCCTTTCCGTGCCCTCCCCCACGCCCAACTCCTCAGCAGCACCAGCTAGGGATATTTGGGGAATCGGTCGCCATGGAGACGTACAGCAGCTTCTGAAAGTGCTGGAAAGGCTGCAGCGTCTATTTCTCGCCTCCTTCCCACAATTTAAGGGTTGGGGTGAGGGGAAGCGGGCAGCGAAGGTGGGTACAGCTGTACTAATAATAACGCAGTCAGGTGGCATCAGAAGCGAGGTGTGTTTATTGTTGTTTCCACGGAATCTTCGCATCTTTACTCTCCAGGGCCACACTGGGAGGGCTGATCCTATACAGTGCTGTGGAGCAATGTTTAGGTGTAGATGGAAGTGAGGTTAAAACAATTACAAATGAGTGGCGTGCCCCTAAAAATACCCATGCATCAAACTGAAACTGGACCGCGTTGCTTGTAATAAAATTAAATACAGCCAATGAAAAGAAAATCTATCTTCCTGCTTCTCATTAAGTGCTTGGGGCATTCATTGTCCTTTTGGATGCCTATATTTAATTTTATTAAAGAATGACCAACAATGTCCAGCTTGAATTGATTGCCCCAGGTCTCTGTTGTAAGTCTTCGGTATTCTGTTGCTTGCAGTGCACACATGCATCAAAATGGCCACTTATTAAGCAGCAACACGTCAGCCCCAAAAGACCAATATAGAGAGCCCTGGAGCTCCCCGAGTTGACTCAGCCCTGTTCCTGGAGTGTCAATTCTCTCCCGTTAGTCTATGTACCAGCGACCTTCCGCACATGTGGGGATTTAGTTCTGCTCTAATTGAAGCTCTTTGTCCATAATCACACAGGAAAGCCATTCCTTTTAATGACCTGTGTGTTTCATGGTCCATAACACATAAATCTGCGGTGTCCAACAGTCATCCGGAAAGTCTTAATCCATACCAGATTTTCTGACTTTTGACTTCATAAATGATTTCCCTTAAGATTCACTATGTGTAAATGTATCTCGTGTGTACATTCTGGAAGTCTACCTGCCTGGAGCTATGTTTTAGGCCCCGAAAGTCAACAACCTGTGGTTGCTAGCCAGCTTTCTTGAAAATAAAGGCTGAACACTTTCTGGAATAAAACATTCATTTAAAATCTATTCATAGCTACACATTGAATTAGGTGTGGCTTGACAGCGCAGCTGTCTACAAGACATATTGTTACCAATATTTTAAACTATACATAGAGTGGGCTTAGACTCCACCCAGAGAAATATTTATTTCTCACCTCAGGTTATTGTCTGTTTGGTGTATCAGTCTTCCTTCTATATGTGTTTGTATTGCAATGCATGAGGTGGTATTTTACAAATAAAAAGTACACTGAATATTTTCACATTAAGGGTCAGATGTACAAAGCCATTTGTTGGTTGCAAACTCTGCAGTTAACCAAGTAACATGTTTTGCAATGACTAAAAGGCATCTTCTAAACCAATTTAGTGATTCGGTAATAGGTTATTGAATCACTAAATGGGTTTAGAAGTGCATTACACATTGCTATTTGGAAGGGGTGTGCTTAGGGCATCCCCTCCAAATAGCGATTTGTAATGCAGTGTATCATTGATTTGTAACCAAAATCTGGTTGCAAAACATTGAGAAGTAACCAGCTCTACACTTGGGGTGGTGAGTACCCATTCGCAAAGGGGAAGAGGTCTCCTTGGAACCTCTTCTCCTTTGAGAATATCAAAAATAGGTGTGAGAGTGGGCAGTGTTCCAGGGGGCCACGACACACTCTAAAATTAACTTTTTTTAAAAAGTACATTTTTCCTCAAATGCAGACCCATTTCCATGAAGGAAAACTCACTGTAGTTAAAAGGAATAAAAATTATTGAAATGCGTTCACCGACATGGTGGTCTACTGACCCCAGAAGTCTGCCATCCTTGTGATTGCATCCAGTCGTAGTAATGAATTATACAAAATATTGATGGATGGAATGCTTGAATTAATCTCAGCCACAGGTAAATTACTTTTCGCTACATCCCAGTCCATTGTTATTTTGCACCACATGCCACCTCAGTGTGGATGGACCATATGCAAATTAGTCTTGAATCTGCTCCAAGAGGAAAATTCCAGCCTGAACTGCCAGGCAAGATCCAGTCGTAGTGATTAGCAATTTACTACCTACCTCATGACTATTGATGAACATAGGTTAGCAATTCCGTGGCACGAAGGGAAGAGTCAGCACAAGCGCAGACAGGACATCGTAAAGAACAAGTCCTTCCTCTCTACCCCGTAGGAGTCAAAATTGTCTCCACTGAAATGTATAGACAGTAGTACCTTCTATAACCCATATATGAAGATGAGCGAATGGTCTCAGTGATGAAGCGGGGTGAGTAAATTTGCCTACCCTCCATAAGCTACCTCGAAGGTAGCTTACTTCGATTTGGTTCTGAAGAAGGCCCACAGACCCGTGAGGGCTACCAAAGGCCGAAACATGTCGACCTATTAAGACCTACACTATGGCACAGTGGGTCATTGACACTTTCACTACAGCGCCACCAATTCACCATTTTAATCTTGCCCCATCCTTGGCAAATAAAAGATTTAACTGAGGACAGGAGGCAATTTTAACCTCACTCTTCACAACACACCTTTGCACTTACTTTTCACAACTGTCTAAAAACCAGACAGTCTATCTCCAGGTGGAGGATAAGGAGATCACTTGGAGAACCGAGCACTCAAGTGATAAAATATCCAATGATGATACTACTCACTTAACAACAGAGCGGAGAATCAAGATATACCGCACCATATGCTTAATGTCAATGAAGGTCTTCACCATGCAAGAACCCTAGACCCTGGTAAGAATAGGACGGGTGATTCATTCCCCTTTGATTTTTGACTACATCCAACGGAAGCTGGATGAATCTCTGCTTCTTCCTCCCTCCTTTGATTAAACGACTATTGATGAACATGGTCAGGATGCGACCTACTACGATTCAACATTTTGACAACGTATCTATTAGTTCACAAGTGGGTTTGCAAAATTCCACACTAGTCACAAAAATATTGGTCCCAAATTGCGACCAGTATTTTGTGACTGTTGTTTAATACATCTGGCCCTATTGTTTTCTATCTCATACTCGAATTACATATAGGGCGCAATCCTTTTTGATTATCCTTTTCATTTTTGCTAGCTCTTCTTAATGTTTATCAGGACGTGTATGCATGCTTTCTCACTCTGTCTTCACCAATTGTTCTTTTTCCTCCTTCTTTCCTATTGACTTTTCCACAGTTTTATCCATTTGTCTCTTATCTATTGTACTTCCTGATCTGGTTTCATGTTAAAAAAAAATGTTACCAAAACCAACAGGCCGTAAATGAGCTAGCACATGCAAACACGCATACACTAATTCTCTTGCAATGTGTTAGCTCCTTAAATAAAGCCAGATCTATAGACTTTGCCAGTGTTTGTTTTTCTTTAGTATTCTCTTTTCTATAGCGCATCATACCCACGATGTTGTCAACACTGAAAGTCTAGACCGTGTATTATACTGTATTGCTGCTCACTGTTGCAGATTGCTAAATAAAGGGAGGTTGAATGTTTGAGTAGTGTTGAGTAAAATTAAATTGCCTGGAATTTTATCGTTAAAATGCCTGCTCACAATTTTCTTTGCTGTAAATTGAGATGTAGCCCCACTGCATCCTATTAAGTTGCCCAGAGAAAAGAGGAATCTTGAATCGGAATTCTCCACAAAAAACACAAAAAATAGCAATTATGAATTTCAGATTTAGAGCATACATTTCCCTTATCCCCCTCGTGACATAGCAAATTTGTCAAATTCTTTACTATAATTAACAATTAACTCTTGGTTCTGCTCCAGGTGGCCCTTCTGCATCAATGGTGTAGGTGATCGTACCTTGCCAGAAATTTGGTAATTGCTGCGCCTTATGCTTAGGAAGATTCAAAAGGCTAATCTACAGTCACCTAATTCAATAACATTTAGCCAGCAGGCACACTAGCTCATTTCATTGGCCTGCCTCAACACTGAGAAATTGCCACTACAAAATTCATCACTTTGAAAGTGACTGGTTACCCCCTCAAAACAGTTTTCATTTTTGTGTTTCTAATCAGTTTATTTAAGTTTAAGACAATAGCAGGGCCTCTGGAATTATGCAATTCTGCAGCCACGGTGTTGCCTGCATAATTATGGATTTGCTACATTTGTCACAGAATTTATAATCTTCTGCATAATTTGCAGTTACTTTTTTTTTTTAATCTGAATATGGATCAAAAGTTAATAAACCTGCTGCCATGTATATTGCTGCGCCGTGGAAGGCCCTTTACCAAACAGTGACAGTCAGTTTTCTTTTGCTGTTTGCTGTATTTAGGTGTGGTGAAACCTTTGAACCTTTGAATAGCAAAGTGAAACCCGCAACATAATTTGCGGCATAACGCTACCTAATTCGTCTTCTCATGCCACATAATTCCATTAACACTGCCGCATACGTTTTTCCTCCCATGGTGCATAATTCCAGTGAACCTGACAAAAAGGTATCAACTAAACACAACACATGCATTTTTTAGTCCATTAAGAAACACGATAACAGATTTGAATACATGACTTTTAGGGTTACTAAAAATGCTGTACGTGTTTTCTCTTCAATATTCTACAGAGCCTGGAAGGCATGGATGGGTGGTGCCGGCATCCCATCCCAAGAGAACATGTGCACATGTTTCTATAGTAAAAGCACAAAAACAACATTTTCTGGCGAGAAGGATCTACCACCATCTGCCTTTTATTTCTAACGGGGAAAATAAATTAAGCCTCATCTGCACCACCAGCTCTTTCTCTGATATTTAAGCTGGCCATATGAAGCGAGAGTATCTCTTTTAGTAATGAATACTACTTCTTACATGATGTTTTGTAGATATATAGTCCAGGTCGATTTGACGAGCAGATTTTTTAATATGACTCTTAATTGTTAACTTTAATAATGATCTGGAATTTTTTCCCTTGACAAAAGTTGTCCTCAAACCTAAAATACCAAATTTATACCCACACGTTGGCAAAGTCGGACTGGGAATCAAAAGCAGCCCTGGCAGAAATGTTCAAACCTACCCCTCTCCTACTCTCTTGTCTCTCTCCCTCCTTTGGCCTTTAATCTTTCTCTTTCTTCTATCTCTACTAAAGAGCCCGCGGTATGAAGATAGCCTTTGGGAGCTGTAGAGATTAGAATGAAGAGATTGGGGGGTGGGGGGGAGGAGGTTGCAGCAGTGACCCTCAGCCTTCAAAAACCGGCTTCCAAATGCTCCGGCCCATTGGGGAAATGCACAACCGAAACAAATGGCCAACTCGGCGCTACCCATTGGTTGGTATACGTCACCAACTTTTTAAAAAGCGCATTTCTACAGGCTAATTGATTGTAAATCTAGTTTACAAGGGACTCTTTCAGAGAATGGACTAAGGAAATACCAGTTGTTAGACCTGGCTTGCCCCCAGACTTTTTGCTTTTTGGCCTTCTGTTTCTGACCTGTTTTTGTTGGTTTTATGACTCTGGGCACTTTGCCACTGCTGATCAGTGCTAAAGTGCATATGCTCTCCCTGTAAACTGTGTTTATGGATTGGTGATTCCATGATTGGGTATTTGATTTACTACTAAGTCCCTAGTACAGTGCACTGTGTGTGCCCAGGGCCTGTAAATCAAATGCTGCTAGTGGGCCTGCAGCACTGATTGTGCCACCCACACAAGCAGGCTTTCAAAGGTAACTCAGACATGCCACTGCAGTGTCTGTGCACAGTTTGATACTGCCATGTCTACCTGGCAAGTACACCCACTTGCCAGGCCCTAACCTTCCCTTTTTTAACATGTGAGTCACCCCTAAGGTAGGCCCAAGGTACCCCTGTGGGCAGGGTGCAGTGTTTGTGAAAGGTAGGACATGCCCTGATGTGTGTGGTATGTTCTGATAGTGAAATACTGTCAATTTCGTTTTTTACTATTGAAAGGCTATCTGTCCCATAGGATAGAATGGGAGTTTATTTATAACATCTTATAAATATAACTTCCCATGGGGACAAGATTGAAAGATGGAGTTTAGTATGCCTGAACTCAGCATATAAAAATGCATCTTTTAGTAAAGATGATTGTTATATTGTGTGCTTGAAAATACCACTTTTAGAAAGTGGGTATTTTCTTGCTTAGCCATCCTGTGTGCCTCTGCTGGTTTGTGGATTCACTGTCTGGCTTTTGAATGACAGGGGCTGGGGATGTGCATTCTTTCAGCTGGCCACCGGGGGTCGGGGTGTTGATGTGTATCCTGCCTTTCCTGAATGAGTCAGGGCTGGGCTGAATAGACCTGGGTTGCATTCAGAGTAGGGGGGAGGAGTTCTCACTAGCACCTGAATAGGCCTGGTCTGCATTTAGAGTGGTGGGAGGAGATTTCCCTTGCACCTGAATAGGCCCCGTCTGCCTTACACAATGCAGTCTCCACCTCCTGCCGGGCAGCTGCACCAGAGAGGACAGAACTGGTTTTGGCTGGGCAAAGAGCTTCTCTGCCACCAGAGAACAAAGGAATTTATGCTATAAAAAGTGGGGCCCAGACCCCTGAACTTTAGATTACTGCTGAACTAAGGAATCTGCCAGGAAGAAGTGCCAGGAAAGCTGGAGGAGGAGGACTGTCCCTGTGCTGTGTGCTGTTGGGTAGTCCTGCAGTGGTTGCTTCTGTCTTGGGCAGGAAAAGGACTGGACTTTGCTTTTTTATTATCCTGCTGTTAGAGTTTTCTCCAAGGGCTTGAAGTAGAGCTTGCCTCCTGTTGGAAGTCTCAGGGATAGAAAAGACCTCAAAGATCACTTCTGGGAATCAAGAGGAACCTTTGCCAAGGAGAAGAGCTGGAGAAACTGAGGAGGAGTACTGCCCCTTTGCTGTTTGCTGTCTAGGGTTGGCCTGCAGTGGCTGTTTCTGCCAAGGAAAGGACAAGGACTTTGCTGTGCCCCCTGCTTGAGGAAAATCTCCAAGGGCTTAAAATAGAGCTTGCCTCCTGTTCTGAAGTCTCAGGGTCACAAAGACTTCACCAACAGCTCCCCTGAACTTCCTTGCTGGGAGTTCTGACCTGCTAAGAGGTGCCTGCTGCTGCTTTGGACCTCTGGAGGTTGTTTGCCACTGGGAGCTGGAAAAGTAACGCAACTTCGAGAAGCACGACGCATCCGCACCTGTTTCCGACGCATCGCCGAAGAAATGGACGCAGTGCCTACCCGAGGCTCGAGAAGTCGCTGCAAGCCGCATCGAGCGCACCGATCTACGAAGTCTGAGATCACCGCACCGATTCCGACGCAGGCCCTGCTGTGCGGCTGCAAGAACCAACGCATCGTTGGACCGCGGCTGGAGAGAACAACGCAGTGTCGCCGCCGCATCAAGAACCGGCGCATCCCCGATCCTCACGCATCGCATATGGATGCCACGCCGGCAAGACCACCGGGGTCGCAGTAAAAAACCGACGCATCACCTCCCAGCACAGTAAGAAGCTGACGCATCACTTTCCCTTCAGTAAGGAACCGACGCATCACCGCACCAGCGTGACAGTAAGGCACCGATGCATCACCTCCTCTGAAGTAAAGAACCCACGCATCACCTTCCCTGTTTCTAAGGAACCGACGCATCACCTTCCCTGCGACAGTTTTTGTTTGTGTGTGCGACGCATCCAAGGTACTTTGTGTGAAAAGTGTTGCATCTGCAAGTTGCTGTGAATAGAACTATTTTAACCTTTTGAAAGTCATATTTTGATTACTGTATTGTGGATGTTTGGTTGTTTTGGTCTTGTTTGGTTTAGATAAAGATTACTTATTTTAAGGTCGAGCATTCGAGACCTCTTGTATATACTTTAGTATATACTTATTATATACTTATATGTGTATGTACTTTGTGGACTCTGGAGATCAGCCCTAGGACTTGTCTGCTTCCGCTTAGGGACTTTTTTTGCTGTTCAACTGCCTCTATTTAACTGTCTTGATAGAAAACGACCAGCAGAGGTCAGTAAAATACCAGAATTGCTTTCTGCTGAGGGACTTTCTTTTTATTATTTTTCTGGCAACTGCCTCTATTTAACTTTCTTGATAGCAAACGGCCAGCAGAGGTCAGTAAAATACCAGAATCACTTTAGCATTCTCTAGATTCCAGTCCATAGAAATTGTCTTCCACAAGCACCCGTAGACAATAATATTTTTTTCAAATCTTGTATTTTCAGTGATATGACCACCGAAGGCCCTGATTTTATATTAAAAACAGAGCTTTGGACTATACCATTTCCCGCTGAAAGGCAATATTTCTCTCCATGTATTCCCATACCGGGCGTGTCACGCAGTTTGGTGCTCACTTTCCCTCCATGTTAAAGAACAGTAGATGTTTCAGCACCCAGGCTGATGTGCTGCATAGCTAAATACATATAAGGTCCCAAAGGCGAGACCGATTGCATTGCATTGCAAATGCTTGTTCTAAATTGGTGTGGTGTCCATTTGTAGTGTTTTCACTGTATTACTATTTGTGTTCACAAATGCTTTACACACTGCCTCTGAGATAAGCCTGTCTGCTCGTGCCAAGCTACCAAGAGGGTGAGCAGGTTTTTTTTTAGAAGTGTATCCCCCTTACCCTGACTAGGAAGAAGGGTTCCTACTTGGACAGAGGTGCAAACCATTGTCAACTAGAGACCCCCATTTCTAACACCAGTTAAGAGCCCACTGCACGATTCTAGTCTTAGGGAAGGTTAATGAAGGGTTACTCCCATAAGGGAAAAAAGATGAGGAAAAATAAGAGAGAAAAGGGGGAAAGAGATGAGGAATTCAGATGCAAGGAAAACCACTCCGTCTAAAACACTGCATTAAAATTAAAACCTATACATTAAAAGGAAAAAACAACCCAACTTTAAAAAAAATTGGGATGTAGAATACATTTTTAATGTGTGAGGTCTATTGTATTTTACAAAAAATCTATGACGCCTGCGCTGTCTCTGCGCATCAAGAACCACAGGCACACTGTGAGACAGACACAGCCCTACACACAGCTTTGAGCAACTTCTCCGCATTCCCACATTGACACACAGACACCTACACATACAGACACAGAGCCCCACCCACACACGGACGCACGTGCAAACACCACAGACACATGCATAGGCACACAGGGAGACACAATCACAGATACACACACAAGCACTTGTGAGATATACACAACTTGATAATTCACTGTATACAGCTACCTGAAAATGAAGCACTCTTATGTGATCCCACGGGCTGCACTCCTAGATCACTCATCTTCTAAAAAACACACCAGTCTCAGAATCGGACAGGGAGGTAATTAAGGTATAAACCATCTACCGCTATATGTTTTCCGTTCAACAAGTGATCAACATTTTTTGATAGAGGCCAATTGCATCTCATCGGGTGGATATTTCTGTCGCACTTGCATGTGTTCTTTCCTTGCAGAGTGATTTGTAACAGCGAGCTATAAATAGCATCCTTGCAAACACCTCTGGAGCAGACCGGGCTTATTATACAGATTTCCTGGAATCTTTATAAAGCACTCGTTTCCAGTTGATAATCCGAAGAGCAGGAAGCTGCCGATCCATAATCACTGGCATGACCTGTGGTGCCCGGTGTTGCACCCCAGCTTTTATCAATCCACTTTTATCTTGCTTCATTTTCACAATGGCCATAAATAATGACCACTTGTCATTTTTGGAGCTGTAGGTAAGAAGAATATGTGCGGTGTCAACAGCCACAAATAGGCTCTGCTAAATGTAAACTCAGTTGGGCTCCTTTCATCAGCCTAAAATAGATGAAAGGCTGAGCCAGCCATGCCATAATTTGAATTTTCGGCGTGCCAGGTGCACACAGATGGAGATCTGCCCCTGGTGCTCAACCCACTGAGCCACATTGTTATCTGTACTGTGGTAGAATTTACCATACTTTTAGTCATCCTGTTTACACCTTAAAACCACCCAGTGCTCATTGCTTTCTGTGATCGATTGCTGGGTTGTGGGGGGGAGGAGATGTAGTCTTGTTCTCGTGTGGATGACTTTCTCACTCCATTATCTGGTTTCTAAGAAATTGTTTTTGTGATTCTGGGCATATCGCGCCATCTCTCAGAGCTTGACGATGTAAATATGTCTAGAACAACACAACAAAACGTGTATGTGTAAGATGCGGGTTCACATTTAGGGAGCATCTCAATGATGAATAACATCATTGTTACCCAACTCAATTGACTTCGGAAGGATGAAAGGTTGACTGGACGAGGGAGAGTTGTGGCGCAGCGACCAGAGCGGCTGACTCCAGAGCGCCGGGGCTCACGGTTTGAACGCCGGTGGCAGCTCAGCTCAGCCTCATGTAACTCTGGGCAATAGCTCACTTAATCTCCCCGACGGCCCTTAGCGCTTGGATACCCTTAGGGCCGATCCGTTTGTGCTTTACAAATGTAGAATTATTATTACTGGTCTAACTGGAATTCGAACCTCTGACCATGAGGTCAACCGCAGACCTCTGGAATTGATGCATTAGTTGGCGTGAGTGCTATTGTTTAGAACTGTATAGTGTTCGGAAACTATGCCCCGTGAAAAATGCACAAAATGCAGTTATAGAGCATGCTGCTTGGTATTGTTTCAGTTCCCGTTCTTTAGGCCAGATGTACGTAACATCAGTTGCAAAATACTAATCGCAATAGTCGCTATTTGTAATCAGTATTTTTGCGACTTGTTGACCATTTGCGAATCGACCAAGCACTTACCGATTCCTAGTGACTTGCGATTTGACCCACCTCATGAATATTATTGTGATATGTCACAAATTGTGACCCAGTAGGAATCACAAGGATAGTGGCCTGCTGTGGTTGCTTTTAAATAAAGCATTTTTTCTAAATGAATCAGTTTTCCTTAAACAAAAAGAGAAGGCGTTAAAAAAAAAAAATGAAAAGTGTATGCTTAATTTTTCAAGAGTAGGCATTGGTCCATGGGACCACTGCCTACTCTTAAAAAAATTTTTGTCAACATTCACAAAGGGGAAGGGGCCTGTTTGTGAATGGTTTACCATCTCCTTTAAGGATCGGAATGCGGTTGCAGAACATTAATACATACCAATGCATATCACTATTTGGAAGGAAAGCCCTAAACACACTCCTTCTATATACTGATTTTGACTTTGGTCGCAAACCCTAATTGAGATTTGGTAACATGTTACCTAATCGCAATTTGTGGTTTGTACATACAGAAAAGCCTTTTTACGGTCGCAAATGTCCTGATTCTGTGAATCAAACCTTTCATGGTCACAAAAGGCCTGATTCTGTGAAATGGCCTGATGCTTCGAATCGGACCTTTCATGACTGTCAAAAGCCTATATACAGCTGGCCCCTAATTCATATCTCTCCTTACCCTCACATGCTAGTTTCTATACTTCAGACCCCTTTGGAACCCTCACACAATAATCTTCCACATAGAGCACCTCAAGTCAGTCATGCGAGGCTATGAAAAAATACAGTTTAAAGCCCTATGATGCTTCTCGGACTTAGGTCTGCGCTTTATTAAGTACCTACACGGATTAATAATTTATGAGCACATCATTGTTAGCATTCATGAAATAGGTGGAGATGTGGTTTCTGCATTCTTTCTTCCCTCTTCATTATGCTTCCTCCTGTTTCCACTTGGGAAAGATTAAAGACAACAGCTATACAGGATGAAATTCAGTCAAAGCCTGTCAGTGGTATCACCGCAGGGCATTTAATATCCTCCAGTGCTCACCCAGGGGTAAATTGCCTTGCGGCATTAGGAGGTTGCCGGAGAAAAAGGCACAAAACAGTATCAGAACCCATGCTCCTTCATCTACGTTTTTTATTACAGTGCTGTACATGAGGCCTTTTGACCCTCGGTCTGTACGGGGTTTTATGTGTTCTCCAGTGGGTGGCCTAGGTTCTTGTTCAGATGGACTTCTACTTAATGACCTGCAGTGGAGATGCTGCTTACTAGGTCTGTTTGGAGCTTTAGATAAGTAACAATTGGCTGACAATGGTTCAATTGGGCAAAGGGTCACTTGGGATTGGTCTGTTTGCCCTTCTCTTGCCTGGCCGACGCCTTGTAAATGAGTTGCGATTTCTTGCTAGAATAGTGCTCTATCTATAGATGGTCTTACGTTGTTCCCAGAATCGTCGTAGTGGTTTCAAATTTTGATGGTATTGTGAATGGCACCTGAGTTACTGCTCTTCGCAGACATACAAGGCTCTTGGGCTAATCAAAGATACCCATGAGAGGTGGGCCTGTTTTGCCATGGGGGCTGTAGTGTCCTGTGTTAGATCCCTGCTTTATTAGTGAGCTGTGCTTTATAGACTTTGAGTGTCTTTCGACTATAGTTCATCTATGTTTGTGTGATGGAGCATCAAGGTGGGATCTTGGTGTTTTAGATTGGATTCGAAGTCTGCTCTTTTATGGAGATACTTTAAGCCTTTCCCCCAAAGGTGCATTTGGTTTTGACACAGTAGTTTGAGGTCAATTGTCTTTTTCATCGAGAGATAGTGGAGGGTGTTAAGAACTTGTGATGCATATTTCTAGCACTGGAAGTCTTGGGATAAGCTTTAAAGACCTTCAGAGATAATGTTACTGTGGTCCAGTCGCGAGTTCATTAGGGATACTGACAAGATACTGACAAGAAGAGATGACAGTTCAAGATGCTGACCCACGCTTACAAAGCCCTGCAGCCGAAGGACCAGCATGCATAAACAAATTCCTGACCTTTCACCAACCGTCCAGACACCTTCGGTCAGCCTCCCTCTTCCTCGCAGACACCCACCGATCGATTGAGCCAATAGCGGAGGACGCTCCTTCTCGCACCAGGCAGCCAAGGCTTGGAACAACCTCCCCCCTGCACCTCAGCGCTGCACTATTGCTCCAGCAATTCAGAAAAGAACTAAAGATGTGGATGTTTGAATAATCAAACATCCACGCAGCAGCAAACAGATCTAGCGCCTTGAGACTCTCATGGGTGATTTACCGTGCTCTATAAATGTTTGATTGATTGATTGATGCAGTGGTATGAATGAATTGACAGATGTATTTTTCTGAGCAGGTTTAGCTGATGACAATCCTAGGGGAAAGGAGAGTTTAGTATCAGAGTTTAAAAAGATTTCCAGCACATAGCGGTAAGCAGTAAGGTGAAGTGAAGGAGGGGGACATTTGGACTGTATTCCATCCAGGAGTTCCTACGTCTTAATCTTGTGAAAATATTGGAAACTCCATTCCAAAATATTTGTTTCAGGCAAAACGTGCCATTGGCATGCTACACCTTTCCATTTTCCACCACTGGGTATCTTTACTTTAAATTCAATGAAGACATTGGGAAGAAAATCAAGACAGACTGTTCCCAGCATTCCTCCTGAAGAATGGGAAACCTTTTTTTCCGGATGCCAAATTTCAGGACATAAATGCAAGCTCTGGGCCCCTCTCCCCATGGATGGAGGCAATGTTCTGACACTACTCAAACACTACTACAGGTGCATTCTATACACTGTGGTGTGCCGCAGCAAGAGTTTGAAGAAGGTCATCCACATCACCACAATGCTCAAGGAACTTCAGCGACTTCACTCCAAGGCTGTATCATCTTCAAGACCAGCTACATTACCTACCAGACCATGAGTAACACAACCCTGAAACATACGGCCAAGCAGCTAACCAGCTCAGCCAGACAGGCCATCGCCATACTGGAGACTAGGAGGTGCAATAAGGAAAAAACTGAAAGAAGGCCTAATCTGTCTACACACAGAGGGTCAGGATCAACATCCACATCAACATGGAAACTTCTCCCACCTTCCTGCAATTTAGAAAGACGCTAAAGACATAATTTCACAGAGCATTACTCCCAAAACCAAAGTAAGGCTAACCTGTTACCTGCTTATTGTAAACAATCTCAATCCAGGCTCTCACCCATTAATCAGCACTCTGTTTCCACCAAGCTAGGTTTGTGCTATGCTACTATTACATACATAAATAATGTAAATGTAAATGTCAACAAACTTTTACAATAGAATCCATTTGGGCACATATAGGATTCATGCCAATTAAACATTTCAATGTGGACTAATCTACTAGTGACAACATAATTGTGCCAAAATGTAGACGTTTGATCTCTGTTCATTGGAGACACCTTTGTTTTAGGTTGTAGGAGAGGATAGAAAAGTGAAGGTTACACCAGAAGGCGACACTGCAACTTTTCCCCCTCCGTAAATCACGTGCCATGTTATTTCCTGCAGGGAGCGAGGCGTAAGTGTTTGACGACACGTTGATGTTGGCTTTGCTTCCAGGCAGGATCTGAAGGGACAGAGAGGCCAAAGACCCTGGTGCACTGCCTTAAATGGCCCCCCAGGTTCTTGCTGCGCCTCCAGATGACGTCACGGCTCACACCCTCATGCCTGCACTTCCTGTGCAAGGTGGGGCTCCGGCCCGTGGCACGACTAAGGGCGCCCAACCTCTAGGAGCGGGGGAGGGGGGCACCTGCTCATTTCCTGCAGATATATTTGTAGCTTTCACAAAGTGGTATAATAATTTCAGAAGTATGTACTCTTACCAACTAAATAAACACACCCTGTTTCGGTCTCAAACCACTTCAGAGAGGCACTCCTGCTCAGAACCTGGGAGCTGTGGCATAAGTAATAATTAATTCCCCAGAAAAAACTGAGGTATATTCTTAAAGTACTAACAAGTTTAAAATCAAGAAAACAACACAATAACATTTCCAAACCAATTTAGGAAGACAGAAATATATTTCATGAGGAATAGGACATCAAAATGATTAAAATCGGATATGTGAATTGAGAGATTTGACTTTTTAAAGATTTGATCTTTTAAAGTTTTGAGGCAGAAAGCGCCAAGAAAAAATGAAGCTCTAATGAAAAGTATCAGTTCATGGTTGACCAAGACCTAGGCATAATTCCAAGGCAACCACAGTGGAGCAGAGATTGGTTTCTGTACACAATACTCTATGAGATAAAGATTCTAATTTGTGATAAGTAAGAGTAGCTTTTAAATAATTGCAGTGCAAGCATTGAACAGGAGATGGAATTATATGGCAAGTAGCCAACAGCAAGAGATGAGAGAGTAAAACTCCTCTAAACGGAGCAAAGTCCACTCGATGTATATTTTAAAGAAATGGTAATAACAGATCTTGTGCTGTTAAGCCAGATCTAAAAAGGTAAAATGCCTCCACATAGGGTTTAGGGGATACACAGAAAAACCTATAACGGATATACTACGGCGATGTGGAGGGTTCCCCACTGTGCTTTAAATCACAACGTCTGGAGACTGGAAATAATACACAGTAATCAGAACAGCATGAAAAATAACCATGCACACTTAGAGAACTGCCACTGAAAAGGGGAAAGGGAATAGCGCAAAACTAGTGAAGCATTTACTTGACATTATGTAATGTCAAAGGAAAAATGCACACATGCAGGATAGACCAAAAAGATTAATGCAAGGGCCCAACCCTTCATGTCTCTCTCTGGGCCTGATTTAGATCTTGGTGGACGGGTTACTCCATCACAACGATGATGGATATCCTGTCCGCCAAAATATAAATCCTATAGGATATAATGGGATTTATATTTCGGCGGACGGGAAATCCCTCACCATTGTGGTGGAGTAACACATCTGCCGAGATCTAACTCAGGCCCTCTGTCAGGGTACAACCGGTAGGCATTCAGAGCAGTGCAAGGGGCCTAAAACTATTATGAGGATACTGTCGCCAGCGCCGTTGAATGCTGAGGTTGTTGAATACCAAAGCTGCATGTTTTGATTTCATCTCATGCCTGTTTCTTCCACCACCCTACACTTCTAGCTCTTTATTTCACTCTCAGTGGTTCTTTCTCATTGCTGATATCATCCATTGTCACTGATTCCCTATCTTTCTCTTTCTTTCTTAATTTTCTGCCTTTCTCTCCTTTGCTCCGTGCCAATTTCCGATGATGAAAATATGTCATAAAGCCCCCAGATAATCTGTGCAAAGCTCTTGCTCTGCTGAAGAGTAAGATGTAATTGCTGATGAAGGGGTGAAAAGCAGGATTCGTATGCACCCTTTCTCTGCTGCAGTTCTCTGTCTTTGCTCAAGACCTGTGCAGCCGCTAATTTGAGAGAGTCAGCAAGGCTGAGTTTGGGTAAAGATGGAACAGCACCTATGTTTTTGGCAGGAGAGTTAGGTTTATATGTATCTCACTTCACTGTAAATTGTTACCACAGAGAGCTGTGAAGTTAATGCCCAACTTAGTAAGCATTTACTGCAAACTCAGAGGTGTAAGCTATCAATATTGCTGCAAGTGAAGTACCACTGAACAATATGAAGGATTACCCTTGCTGAATCACTTAAAATTAGATACACTCACATTCAGTCACCACAATCAAACTAATTTAATACCACCGGAATTTTTGAAAAAACACATAGATCATTTAATTATATATTCAATATAAATACATACAAAAAAATTATTGCATAGCGCAATCCAATTCCAATTCCAAAAACTTTATTTCGGTCATTACAGACCATAAAAAGTAAACAATACAGATAGTAAAAAAGAGAATTAAAAAAATATTTTTAAAATTAGATCAATTAACTGTCTATACCACCAATGGAAAAGGAGTAATACAATGATACATTGTTATTAGTTTAAAACAATAAGAACAGCTAAAAACATTAAAAAAACACTTTAAAAAATAATAATAGTAAAATACGAATCAATGCTCAATGGACGAGATTACTACCTACAATGATAGTCTTAAGAATCCCCTTCGGCTCTGCCACATTGAATTAAAAAAACGGGACACTGCAAACACAATAGGTGGGTGTGTGTCAGTTCGTAAAATTCTGAATGCCTCTAAACATTGATTACACCCTAGATTTCTACAAAGCGGTACGAGCCAGCGCTGTCTAGCCTTTGTATAGCCTGAGCAAAAAAAGAAAACATGGATAACCGTCTCATCTGAACAGGTACAAGCGGGGCATCCGAGAGGAGGCACTTTCTGCCATTTGTTAGTGAAAGCATGCAATGGCAAAGTTCCTGTTCTAAACTGAATATACAGCTTCCTTGCCACGTTGGGTTGAATGACATCTAAAAATGGCTCTATAAAATAGTCAGTTTTAAAATTCAGAAAATCAACCGTTAAGTGACCAAGATTGGGATTTCCCTGGATGTCAGCAAGCTTAGCAGATCGGTAGGCTCTTACCAATCCTAGACGTAAGATTGTCAAACACGCCACCTCGGGATTGCTCCACAAGTCGGGGATACCAATCCTAAAGGGTGCATTTTTTATGTATGAAAACCATGGTAGGTTAGCTACCCCCGGGAGACCCATTATCCCCTCTAGCTCAGACTGGTAATCTGCTAGCTCCGGGGTCACCCACAGTCTACGCCAAAAAGTTAGTGGCCTCAACCCGACCTCATCTGCAATAGGTCTAATGCCCAGATCTAGGTGTAGTGGTATAAGGGGTGAGCTCAACGGTAAGCCCAACAACTGTCTCATAAATCTGTTCTCTATCCTTGACAAACCAGCAGTGGGACGATGACCCCAAAGTTCAGCCCCATACATTACGGCACTCCTAACTTGTACCTGGTAAATCTCAACCACAGGACTAGGCGGTACATGAGAAGAGTTCCTATAAGTTGTTATAAGTCCCCCCACCGTCTGGGCAAGCCTGAGACCTGCCTTGGCTAATTGCGGTCCCCATTCGAATGATTCAGACAGCGTGACGCCAAGATAATCAAAAACTGACACCCTCTCTAATAGGATGCCATTTAAGGAGGGGTTTGGGCGCAATGTTTTTGCTGGATTGAATACCGTAAATTTGGTTTTAGCTGTATTGATCTCAAGCCCCCTGTTTTTGCAAAATAATGCAAAACTGTCTAATATCCGCTGAATGCCCATAGGGGACTTCGATAACAGCAAAGTATCATCAGCAAACATCATTGCTGGGACCTTACCATGCACCAACTTGGGGGCATCGTTATCCACTACCTCATTAAGTTGGGCCACCAGGGCATTAACAAAAAGGCAAAACAGGGTTGAGGCCAACACGCACCCCTGCCTTACTCCTCTATCAACTGGGAAACTAGGGGTCAATTCCCCATGCTTCCCATGCCTAACTTGGGTAAAGTTACCTGTGTGGAGGCGAATGATCAAAGACAATAAGTAAGGGGGGATTCCTAGTTGTTCAAGGACCTCCCAAAGTTTGGCACGGGGGACCAGATCAAAAGCCGATTTCAAGTCAACGAATATCAAATAGAGACTGCCACCCTCCACTGACACCGTCTTCCAATATAACAACTGGAGTCTAAGAATTTGATCAATGGTCGACATATTTTTCCGAAAACCAGCCTGATACGCGCTCAGTATTCCACCGTCCTCCATCCAAACATGGAGGCGTTCAAGGAGGATTCTGGCAAATAGTTTCTGGGTAACGTCTATCAGGCTGATTGGTCTATAATTAATCAGCAAGAGGGGAGAACCCTTCTTGTAGACAGGGAAAATTTCGGCCCCAAGCCAAGAGTCCGGCACCTTCATACCCCTCAAAATGGCATTAAAAATTACTCACAAATAAGGTCCCCAAATGTTTGGCTCGTCCCGAAAGAAGTCCCCAGGAATCTTATCTAGTCCTGGGGCTTTCCCAAGGGGAAGCTTCCCAATTGCATTTAAAACTTCTTATAATGTAATCTCACATCCCACTTCATAACGTATCCCTGTAGCTGCATATGATGGATCAGCATTCAATTCCAGGGCTGCCCCAGTAGAGTATAAGCCCTGGAAATGAGATTTCCAAACAACTGCAGCAATATTAGGCTCTAGGGCTGGCTTCCCCTCGCAGCTACTTGCGCTCACTAAGGACCAGAACAACTTCATGTCCCTATTGGATAATGCTGCTCTAATGGCAACCCATCTATCCTGTTCCCAGTTCTTTTTTGCTGTCTTGACACTAGCTCGGTAGTGGGCCCTCCGTTGTTTAATAAAGGGTCGGTCCTGGCTTTTAATGGCTTTTATAACACCTCCCTTTGACTTACGGCAAGTATCATCAAACCAAGTTAGTTTGACACCCTTGTTAGACTTGGAATGGACCAAAGGGTTAAAAATATTAGTCAGGCTATTAGTAAATTCAGCATACAATGCCTCAATTCAACCAGTGGATTCAGGAGAAACTGGAGCTCTAACAGTTTCCTCCAGAGCTGAAAGTGGCAAAATAATTGACGAATATAATGCAGCTACCTTGTCCGGAGACTGCTTCATTATGCCCCATCTAATTCTCCTTCTATTGTTAGTGAGTTTTAAGTTATTAGCTGGAGAAGAATCAGAGGCCACCGGATTATAAAGGCCTGGGAGCTCCAACTCCAGCATCAAGGCATGATGGCCACTATCATGTCTCGGTATGACAGCAAAGTCAACAACCCACTGCCATAACCTTGTCTCCACTAGAATGTAGTCCAAGAGGGAAGTTTGTCCTTTTCTATTAAAAGTTAACTTCCCTGGCTGATCCAACTTGGTGCGACCATTGCATGCTCTCAAAGAGTGTGCTAGGAGAACCTCATTAATCTGGAGTACCAGCGGGGTCCAAGCCTTAACAGGGGGGTTCTGGGGGTCAGGAATTAACCACAAGCTATCCTCATCACTAAAGGAAATATCAGTGGAAGCAGCAAGAGGCTCTAATTGACAGTTAAAATCTCCCCCTATAACCAACTTTAAATTCAGGGGGGCTGCATCTATAAATGAGTTTAGTGCATCTATGGTGGGGGATTCCTGGGTAATGCTTACCGGGCGAGAGTAGATGTTGATAAAAGCAACTCTATTATTCGGGGAGAACGTGAGTACCATGCACTGAATATCATCGGACAGAGTGTCCAGCTGTTCAACAGTGCAATTCAAATGGGTGGCAACCCAGGTAGACAATCCCCCAGAGGGCCTGCCTCTTCCCCCTGAGGAGGCCATCACATTATAAGTTGCAAAACCCATCCTCACAACATCTTCCCTTGCCCAGGTTTCCTGGAGCATACACACCTCAAATTCACCCACAAATTGCTCCCAATCAGGGGAATGAAGCTTGTTTTTAATTCCGGCAATGTTCCAGGATAGGACCTTCAACCTTTGGGCAGAGTTTGAGTTGCTGCGCTGGGGATTACTATTGTTAAAATTATGGTTTGCTGGGGCCGACAGGGCCAAGATGTCCGTTCCAGGTTTACTCCCTGCGGCTTCAAACCTGCCAAGAATGAAAGTTAAGGAGTCAGAAGGGTAAGGGGCTGGTGGGTTAAGTGGAGAGGTGTGGTGCAGCGGCCAGGGCAGCTGACTTCGGAGCACAGGGTTCACAGTTCGATCCCCGGCTCCGGCGGCAGCTCAGCTCAGCACCATGTGACTCTGGGCAATAGCTCACTTAATTTCCACTCCGGCCCCCAGCGCCTTGAGACCCGTAAGGGTGAGTAGCTGCGCTATATAAAAACGGACTTACTTACATTTACATTTAGTACCAGCCCACGGGTCCCAAATGGACTATATCTCCCCGCTGAATTTCTAATTGGGAGACCTCTTTCTCCTCCCCACTTCCACCATTGTTGGTCTGACTCTTCTGACCGCTAGGACAGTCCCCATGTTCCCCAACCATCCGCCTGGAACCATGTCCAAGAACGTGGGGAACAGTCGACCCGAGTCAATCAACCTCCTCAAGTACCCCAAATCTATTACCAACTGGGATGTTATATAAAAGAGGTCTAGGGGGAGGATGTACAATTGGATGCACTTGGGGCCAATTTACTGGGGTCCTGTTGTTTGAGGTCCGAGATTGGCAGTGGGAGTAAAAAAAGTCCAAAGAATGGGCTTTGATCCCAGTATTTGGAACAAATGGACCAGCCTACTGGGCTACTAAAGTATGTACAGTCGAAGTGTTGTTAAAATTGATGACTATACAGTCCCCTTGCATGGATTTGGGGTTCTTACCCACCCAACCCACTCTACGGACCATTATTATTTCTCCTGCCCTGTTGTAGGAAAACTGCTTGTACCTAACCAACCACAAAAGACACTTGTTCCTAAGATCAAACTGAGTTTCCTTCTGTCCTTTTTTAATCTCAGGTACACCAGTCAATATGACAACATGAGGAAGTGAAGCAGGGGGCAAATTAATGGTTGTTTGTATTGGTGATCCCTGTACACTGCCTTCTACCTCTACAGGGTCCACCCTATCCCGTCCCGCCCCACACTCTAAATGGGCAAATCTGCATCTAGTTAGAGTCTCCTTATTCAAAACAAGATTAAGAGACTCATTCGTATTAGAGGAGCTCTCTAGTCCAGTTCCAGCCCTCCTCTCTTGGGCCGATGGAATACCTAAATCTTCTGGGTGCCCCATTGGGGACTCGACTGGGTCTAGATTGGAGTTCCCCACCCCACTAGCAGCTCCACCAACAACCCTTAGCCCATTAGTGTGTGCTGCCTCTAAAGGACCCAAATTGCCCCGAAAGGGGTGCCTTACGTTGTCTGTCTGGGAACTACAATCAACCCTTGTCCCTATAGCAGAGGCGATACTAACAATGCAGGTTGCCTGACTACTGGGGCCGCTTAAGTGGCCAATACCTAGAAGGTTTAATAGGTGGGCCAGCTCCTCCTTAACAATTACTCTCAATTGTACCTCTAAGTCCACTATCATCTTCCTTACCCAGATAGGACAATCTAGTGCCGTTTCGTGATTAGTGGAATTTTCAATCGCTCTCCTAGAGGCAGGAGGTTCCTCTCTACTAGTAGTAAGCTCTGGTATTCTCTTTCTCTTGGCACCTGCCCCTAGACATGTTTTGCGACCCCCATTTTTAGGTGCTCTAGTAGTTGTACCGCCCTTATCATTTCCAACATTTACTAACTTCACCACCCCATCACCTACTTTACCACCTCTATTTCTAGATGACCTAGTAGAGATTCCACCATCACCAGATGCTAAGTTCAATGGGAGTACTTGAGGTGAGGGTGGAAGGGACTCTATTGGTCCTATCATAGATTCCATTAAGCCAGGTGTAGATCCAGATGTTATAACTTGGGGGGGCAGTGACTCAGGCACCGTCCAAGAAATATCCGGGGATAAGGACAGGCGACGCTCCATCAACTCAATTTCAGTCGTTACCACACCTATAGCCCTCTGGAGCATCCTGTCTATTGAGGTTTGGGGTAAAGGTGGAGGAATGGGGACTTTAGGATGTTTCTTAGGAACACAAGCACGCTTTCCCATGATCAAGTCACTAAAAACTGGAGTGGTTACTCCCCCTCTAAACAAAACTTAATGCCGCAAGTAAGGATCAAATGGTCACCGCCGAACAGCAGAATATCAGTCTGGAATAAGTCATCAACAGAGTGTAAATGTCCGTGTAGAGAGTCTTACCAGGTGGAATAAGCTAGACTCTAAACGCCAAGGGGGATGGCCCTGCCCTGCCACTTCCTGGCAATGACGGGCAAGGACGGGCCCGCCCTTGGCCCGGGCTTCGCCCGGACTCGACCCGCGCGCGTCCCAGGCCGCGGGAAGTATGCAGCACTTTTAGGGTCCCAGGTAACGCCTCCCTCTCAGGTGTAGGAAGCGGGAGGCACGCGTAGCACTCTGGGACTTGAGGTCCCACCAGAGTGTATGTCCGTAGCGGAAAGCGGGATAAAAGAGGAGTTGTGCCCCCAGATGGCGTAAAGGGCTCTAGAAGAAACACAGCCCCCTATAGCAAGCCAGCACTGTCCAGGAGTAAATGAAGCGTCCCGCGCCGCAGGAAGTATGCAGCACTTTTATGGTCCCAGGTAACGCCTCCCTCTCAGGTGCAGGAAGCGGGAGGCACGCGTAGCACTCTGGGACTTGAGGTCCCACCAGAGTGTATGTCCGTAGCGGAAAGCGGGATAAAAGAGGAGTTGTGCCCCCAGATGGCGTAAAGGGCTCTAGAAGAAACACAGCCCCCTACAGCAAGCCAGCACTGTCCAGGAGTAAATGAAGCGCAATCAATTTACCAGATTAAAAAAGATAACACAAAAGACAAATATACAAAACAACATTAATAAGAGGAGGAGAAATTAAAAAGCACTTCAAATTATTTCTCAATGAGAAGATACACTCCCACTTAGCGTGTCACTGGGTATATGGATGAATATGTTCAGTGACATTTTGAAATCATCCATGCACTGTAGGTCGTGTTTGTGTGTTCGATCGACGTGTCTCGGTGGTCTTAAACCATATATACCACCTTCAGGCGCGGCCCGTGGTAGGAGTGCCAGTCGGGCGGTGACGTGGGGTGGGGGAGGGGCAGGGTGGGGGGTAGTAAACTATGGATTCAGGCCGAATACAGGTAAGTGAACATTTAAATAAATAAAACGAATTTCGTTGCGCGCACTGCATCGCATTTGGCGATGCAGCGCTCACAACGAAATTAGTTTTATTTATTTAAATGTTCACTTACCTGTATTCGGCCTTAATCCGTAGTTTACTACCCCCCACCCCACGTCACCGCCCGACCGGCACTCCTACCACGGGCCGTGCCTGACCACCTTCCTCAGCACAAAAATATGAAATGACTCCTCCCAGACGAATATCTTCTATTCTGTAAAACCAATGCTCAATCTATGATGATATTTTAGGTAAGATCCCCTCAACCACTCGGGGGAAGGACTTCTTGGATCAAGATAGATCGAGTAAAACAGTGTCTGTTAAAAACAAATCACACTCGATAACGTAGTATTCAGAGTATCTGATTGACATCAATTGTCTCAGAGAAGTTGACAGCAATGAAGAGAATAAAATCTTATTGGCTGATATAGTCCACTAGTTTGATATATGTTTATGTAGGTGTTGCGTAGGTATTCCAAAATGCAAGCAAATTTTACATTTCCAAAGTGTCGTATAAAGGAAGCGGCCCGCTGTCATCCAGTCGGCGTCCCTTCGTGTGAGTAAAACCGTACTACTGGGGCATGAGGGCTATTGGGCCCACTGCAGCCCAAATATGGTTGTACTTTACTACCAAAATGGGTTATCTAAGGGACTTATTTTGCTTGCTTGCTTTAGTGCCTATGAAGCCCTTGCTGTCCCACTATCTAAACTACCTGATATTTCCAATATGTCTTAGACCGCACTGCTTTAAAAGCACCAGTTGTTACCAGCCCCTGTCACAATGAACCACACTGGAGTGTTTTAAAAGCACTCATCTTATGATTCTCTCAGTTTCTCAGTAAATAGCATCCACTTCAAAGGGCTGACGAGAGAAACAAGGGGATTACTACTACTTTAAGCTTTTGGAAAGCAGTACTGTGTCTCGCTTGATGTTTCAGAGAAGCTTGTGTTTTTTTAGAGGAGGCTGGGAACAGTGCATTGTAGCTGCTTCTTTCCAAGTGTTTGATCTCCAGTGGCAGAGTGCCTTTGCTAGTATGAGCTCTCGCGTGCTCTGCGGGGCATCCAGAGCCACATTTACATAAATCAGGGCCGCACTGGGGAACCAAAAGCAGCCCTGGTAAAAATGCTCAAACCAGCCCGCTCCCTTTGTCTCGTTCCGCAAGCTCTCTCTTTCCGTCATTCATTCTCTCTCTCCTTCTCCTCTCTGATCGCTTTCTCTCTATCTTCCCTCTCCTCCGTCTCTTTCCTTCTCTCTTGAAGCCTCCCCCTGTGCCTGCTGTAGTTAACCTCCAGGAGCTGAAGAAAAGGACAGATGCACCAGCGTGTTTGTGATTTCCTATTAACAAATTTTAGCGATTCGTTATTAGGAAATCGCAAACTGCGATTTACAACAGTGTGTTTGACACTGTTAGCGATTTGCAGTGGCTCGCAAACGGACCTGCCTCATCAATATTCATGAGGCAGGTCACAATTTGCGACCCATTGTGAATGGCTACAATCACAGGGATGGTGGCCTGCTGGGGTCAGCAGCAGACCACCATGTCTGTGATTGCTTTTTAAATAAAGCAAAATTTTTTGTTGTGATGCAGGCAGTTTTTCTTACATAAAACGGGATGCATTTCAAAAATAAAAATGAAAAGCTACTTTTTAATTTTTTAAGTGTGGGCAGTGGTTCTTTGAGGACCCCTTCCCGTTTGCGAATAGGTTACCACCAACTTGAAGTTGGTGGTAACTGTGAATGCTTTGCGACCGCATTCCCGGTTGGAAAACATCCATAAATACCCGTACTATTCGGTATTAGGAAGGGACGTCCTAAACACGCCACTTCCTAATACCACATTGCAAAATGCGATTTGGTAACAGGTTATCAAGTCGCATTTTGCCTTCTGTATATGGCAAAATGCATTACCAGTCGCAAACGGCAAACCGATAAAATGCTTTGTATATCTGGCACCAGGAGTGGCCTTTTCAAACCCGGCGGGGAATTTCCTGGTGGAATAAAAGACCTGTCTGGCCCTGTACACAACTTCAGCTTCCTGAAACCCCTACCCTTGGCCTCTCCTGATATACAGTTCCAAGGCTGCAGTGGCATTTTTTGTATGAATAAGTATTTTCTGCATAATCCACTATCATCTGCTTTAAATGCTGATTCCAACCCAGAGATTGTTTCTAGTTCTAATGGGTCAGCAAATGTTAAAATCGCTACACACGGGGCGCAACACTGAGGGGCCGATTCCGATCTCGGCCGGTAGGGCTCCGAATCGGATTCGGCTTTACCGGATCCGATTCGGAGCCCTGTTTCCCGACCGAACCGTACGCGGGTCCGGCCGAGCGAGTACGATGCGAAATCGCCGACCGACTCGTCCGGGCGTCCCGACCGCTCCGACCGACTCGCTCCCGGCTCGAACCGCTCCGACCGACTCGCTCGGACTCGACTCGCACCGCGCAATGGAGACGTTTCCCGGCCGGGTAAGTACGATGCGCGCCGCGAGCAGTCCGACCGAGCCGCGCACTCCGGCTCGTAAGAGCTGTCGGAGCCGTACTTTGGGGGTCCGTGTCGGACCCCCTGTATGCGTAGCCGCGCGAGTCGCACACAGGGGGGACCCATGGGTCCCCCTACCTGTGCGTGTACGGCGCGAATCGCTCCGCCGCGTACCCGCTGTAGGGGGCGCCCTTGTCCGACTCGCACCCATTGAGTCAATGGGAGCCCGCGTACGCGTTGTACGACCGGCTCCCATTGACTTCAATGGGAGTCCGACCGACTCGAGTCCGATAACATACGGACGCATCGTACTCGTTCGGTCGGACTGCACGGGTCCGATTCGGTCGGAAATCTCTCCGGGTCCGGCTCGGTCGGAGAAATTTCCGGCCCGAATCGGAATCGACCCCTGAGTGTGACACTAATGAAGGTAACTGATTCACCTGGCGAATGTTTCAGCCAGACATAAGAAGATATGAGAATTTTGCACATTATGGTAAAAAATCCTAATTGACGAAGGGTTTTTTATCTGCAACAGAAAGAAACATAAAATGCAAAAATGTAGTAAAAACGGGCTGGAACATGCGAGCCCAGATTCTCAGTGGAAAGACGCACTTCCGGAGGTATTGTGAATACAACATAAACTAGAAACTGAAGACAAGTTCTAAAAAATCACTTGAATGCACCAAATAAAAGAGCCACACTTTATATTGCAAGATGTGCTTATGTCTGGGCTTGTATTCTGCACGGTTCAATGTTAGTATTTTTCCGCAGGGTGGTAGAAGAACTGCCTTTATATGTTAGTGTTCTTATACAAGACAAAATTATTATTTGAAATCGTATGATATTTAAAATAGGATCTGCTGGATGTTTGTAGATACTTGCTTAAGAAATCTGTGTAGTTAGATCTCTTACAAGACAGCGCATGGACTGTCTGTTGCAAGCCAGATTCTTAGCTTACCGTCGGCTCAGAGTCTGCCCATTGCTTAACATTGGTTGGTTTCAATGTCATTCTCATTTGCTTGCTTCTTATTGGTACTTGTGTGGTCTTTCCTATCACTTATTGGGCCCGATTCACAAAGATAAACTGAGACGAAAGTCTTAACTTTACAACTTTCAGTATTCACAAAGGGCATTTACGAGTAGTAAAGTTAGACTTTTGTCTCGGTTAAACTTAAGTTTTGGTCTTAAGTTTAACTGAGACCAAAACTGAGGCAAAAGACTAACTTTACTATTTGTAAATGCCCTTTGCGACTACCAAAAGTCATAAAGTTAGACTTTTGTCTCAGTTTACCTTTGTGAATCGGGCCCAGCGTGTTTATCCCTCCTCTGGATCATAGACGCCTTTTTTACGTCCTTCCTCTACTCATTTTACAGTTGCAACATTTTTTCTATTTGTTAAAGCACTCAATGAGAGGGCATGTGTTCTTCAGCTGTCTCTCTGGTGTGATTCTGTTTCCCGATCCACGGTCCATGTTACACTCTGGGGCCGATTCCGATGCGGGCCGGAAATCACTCCGACCGAGCCGGACCCAGAGAGATTTCCGACCGAATCGGACTCTAGCAGCCCGACCGAACGAGTACGATGCGTACGCATGCAATCGGACTCGATTCGGTCGGACTCCCATTGAAGTCAATGGGAGCCGGTCGTACAACGCGTACGCGGGCTCCCATTGACTCAATGGGTGTGAGGCGAACAAAGGCGCCCCCTACAGCGGGTACGCGTCGATGCGAATCGCGCCGTACATGCACAGGTAGGGGGGACCCATGGGTCCCCCCTGTGAGCGACTCGCGCGGCTACGCGTACAGGGGGGTCCAACACAGACCCCCAAAGTCCGGCTCCGACTGCCCTTTGGAGCCGGACGGCGCGAGTCGGTCGGACTGCTCGAGGCGCGCATCGTACCTGCCCGGCCGGGGAACGTCTCCAGTGCGAGTCGTGTCCGTGCGAGTCGATCGGAGCGGTTCGGACCCGCAAACGAGTCGGTCGGTGATTTCGCGTGCGCTCGCATCGTACTCGCTCGCCCGGACGCACGTACGAATCGGTCGGGAAAGAGGGGTCCGAATCGGATCCGGTTAAGCCGAATCCGATTCGGTGCCCTACCGGCCGAGATCGGAATCGGCCCCTCTGTCTCTTACCCCTGTGTTTTACACTCTCTCTCCTCCACGTTGCTCTCCCCTCCTTAGTTTGGTTCCCTCCCTGCACTGTCCGTGTTGCTTCCCCCACCAACTCCCCGGCTTGTTTCCCCCGGCCTTACTGTTGCAACCCCACTCCCCCGTCCACTGTGAGCCAATCTCCTGTGCTCCTCATTGCTGTCTCTCACCCTTGTTTTTCCCTTTATGCTTGACAAACAGAGAGGACATTTTGATCTGCTACGCCAGGGAGAAAATGACCTGCACAACTTTTGGATCAACTTCGCCAAGGAACTTCTAAAGGGGTGTGGTAGCACAGAGAGCCCTGGAACTGCATTTACAGCCTGAGGTGTCACAGTGGAGGAGGTCAGGTCCTCAGCTTTTTTTCACTGACATCCGCAAGTCCCCACAACCCACCAGATGTGCTCTTGCACACCCAGAGACTCCACAAAGGCTGCTCCTTCTTTTTACTCCACAAGCTTTAGATTAGACTGGAGGGACTCCACAGTTTCCATGACAATTTTCAGTCTCCTCCATGAGACAGCTTGTAACTGTCTGGACAAAATCCTATTGTGGGCCACAGGGCTTTAAGTAGGATGAAACAGGTGCGTAGGGGCTGTCTCTAAAAGGGGTATGGTCTAAGTAATTAAGGGATGGCTTAAAATGTGTGAACTACGGTCCTGTCTTTTCCACAGCATGCTGCCTGACCAGCATTTAGGTTAGGTGCCTTTTGTGAGTTTTCTGGTACTGTTTCCAGACATATCACACAATAAATAATATATGTCTGAAACAAAGTAGACCTATTAGCTTTGTGAGTGCGTGTTAGCAGTTTGATATTGATGAGTAAAAATTATCTTGTTGCAAATAATTAGAATTAATAATTACAAATGGTGCATATTTGACCATCACTATGTAGGCCAATGATTGGATGAGCATTTAATTTGACCACCGTTATAGCTTTCTGATTCACCTTTCCTTCAGCCTGCTCAAGAGCTGTCAGTCATGCCCTATTATGAACACCATCCCACCACCATAACTCACCCACAAACCTGAATGCAATTCATCTCACATGTACCATGCAAGAATTGAAAAACCCAATAGGTCAGCCTTTTAGAGCCGAGATGTCTTGGCTTAGCCAGTACCTAATAGTCAATTACAATTACAATTCAAAATTGCGCTAAAGCAAACAGTTTATAGATGTTAACAAATTCAAAGTCTTTACTTATGAAAAATATGCAATGAATACACATTTACAATATTGCAAAAACCATTGGCAAAGCCAATAACTCCTAAAGGCGAGACCTATTGGCTTTGAATTAGTGTGTCAGTTAAAGTTTGGCTTTTTTCAATCAAACTTTTTAACTGAATCCTTATTGATTCCTCTTCCCTTTTTTTCTGTTCTCGTTCTTGAGGTCTCTACTGATGCTTGAGCTGCATTCTTCCAATCATTCACGACAATGCAGTGGAATATGTTGCTTAGTTCATCCTTATTTGGGGGGCATGGCCAAGATGGCAACTGGAGCAGACATCTCGGCCTGAACTCTGGCCTCCACCCGGCCAAATCTGGCACTATCCTGTGTTTCTGCGCTCAGTCTTAACAGCATTATAGGCCCCTGGGCTAAGCAGTGCACTGGGCCCTGCCTACACTACCACTCACAGGAATAAAAATGTTTAACGGAACCGCAATGGCTGCATGCGTAATTGAAGGGCAAGTTGTTTGGCACCATAGGCTTGACATGTGCCAAGGGGTTCTGGTTTGAAGAGCCACAGGGGTGCCGTTTGTACAGGAATCCCACAAGGTTGATCCGAAGGGCAGGTATGTTGTGGTGGAGAGGCATCTGGACGGCATGCCCCTTGCGCTGGTCGCTATTTATGCCTCCAACACTGGTCATTCCACCTTCATGGACCAACTCACACCAGCTCTGTTCCGTGACCCTCATACTCCGAATGTATGGAGAGGGGATTTCAATTGTGTACTATACGTTAACAGGGACCGATCTGTCTCACACAGTATTTCACTATGAGGACATGTAAAACACACCAGCACATGTCCTACCTTTCACATACACTGCATCCTGCCCATGGGGGTACCTTGGGCCTACCTAAGGGGTGCCTTACAGATAAGAAAAGGGAAAGTTTGGGCCTGGCAAGTGGGTGCACTTGCCAGGTCGACATGGCAGCTTAAAACTGTGCATGCAGACACTGCAGTGACAGGTCTGAGACACATTTGGGTGGCACAACCAGTGCTGCAAGCCCACAAGTAGCATTTGATTTACAGCCCCTGGCACACTCAGTGCACTTTACTAAGAACTTACCAGTAAATCGAATATGTCAATCATGGATAACCAATCATAATCACAATATACACAGAGAGCATATGCACTTTAGCACTGATCAACAGTAGTAAAGTGCCAAGAGTCCTAACACCAACAAAAACAGGGTCAGAAAAATAGAAGGCAAAAGTTAAAACGTTGAGGGATAAACCTGAAAAAAGGGCCAATTAAACAATTAACAAGCAAAATAAAAAAAAATTTAATAAATGAATTCACACAATTAACACTATAAAACAACATGAAATAAATATTATATAAAAAATATTAAAAAATGTATTAAAATTAAATTACTTCCCACCCTACTTCCCTATAAACCCACAACCCACTCCTTACAAAAAATGACACAATTAACATAATTAACAATTAATTATTAATAATTAACAACCAATTAATAACTAATTAATAATAAACTAATTGCCACAATTAACAATATAAAATATTAAATACATAAATATTAATTAATAAAAAATATTAATTAATTAATTATAACTAAATTACTTTCCACCCTATTCCTCTATAAACCCACAACCCGCTACGGAACTAAAACGCAAAATGTAAAAAAAAAAATAATAACTTCTAAAAATTATTAATACATTTATTATAATTAAATTACTTCCCACCCTATTCCCCTATAAACCCACAACCCGCCCCTAAAAGAATGACACAATTAACATAATTAACAAGCAATTAATAATTATTAACAACCAATTAATAAATAATTAACAATAAATTAATTTCCACAATTAACAATATAAAATATTAAATACATAAATATTAATTAATAAAAAATAATAATTAACTTATTATAATTAAATTACTTCCCACCCTACTCCCCTATAAACCCACAACCCGCTCCTAAAAAATTACACAATTAACATAATTAACAATTAATTATTAAAAATTAACAACCAATTAATAACGAATTAATAATACATTAATTACCACAATTAACAATATAAAATATTAAATACTTAAATATTAATTAATAAAAAATATTAATTAATTCATTATAATTAAATTACTTCCCACCCTATTCCCCTATACACCCACAACCCGCTATGGAACTAAAATGCTAAATGTAATTTAAAAAAATAATAACTTCTAAAAATTATTCATACATTTATTATAATTAAATTACTTCCCACCCTATTCCACAACCCGCTACGGAACTAATATGCAAAATGTAATTAAAAAAAAATTAATAACTTCTAAAAATTATTAATACATTTATTATAATTAAATTACTTCCTACCCTATTCCCCTATAAACCCACAACCCGCTACAGAACTAAAACACAAAATATACTTACAAAAAATATAATAACTTCTAAAAATTTAACACATATATTAAAAAACAAATGCAATATTACATAAAAAAATAGAACACATGCATTTAAAATACACACTAAAATACATAACACTAACTAAAACAACGATATTTTTAACAACGATATTTTTGCAAACGATATTAATGACTTCGATATTTTTAAAAACGATATTACTTACCTTCAACTCGATATTCTTGACAACGATATTCTGACAGTCGATATTTTTGTATTACAATATTTTGCACTCGATATTAGTGCAAGTCGACATTTCCAACTCGATATTATGTCGGTTTACCATCAGGGATGAATCAGCAGTGGCAGTATTCCCTCTTTTTAAGGCTATGTACTGCTCTTTGTTGAGGTAAGAGGTCCCCAAGTCCTAGGAGCAAAGGGAAACTCTTTCAATCCGCCTTACTGGCATCCTTCTTTTCCAATGAAGCCATGCTGCAAGAACTAACAACCTTGCTTTCACGTACCCAATTTAATCACTTAGTATATTTGTTATGAACTGCACGCTGCATTAGAATGATGCTTCAGAGACCAGGAGTTGCAAAGTCCTTCGTTCCAAGTAGGTCGGTAGTTTAAACAACCATGTTATAGGAGCAATAAGTGGATTTTCATGCAGTTAACACGATTTTGCTGTTTACTGTGAAGTGGAATGATATCATCGCGAATGGGTTCAGACCACTTCACTGCACGGGTAATCTGTACTTTTTAGTACCAGCAAAAAGCTCTTGCTAAATATGCACCTTGCAGAAAAAAACAAGCACAAACACTGTTTCAGCATTGTATCCCACATTTAATGATAAATTTGAAGCAATGCAGTGATTACGGATTGCGAGAATGCAGTTACTGAAATCTGATATTACCGTGAACAGGCAACCTTCTCTAAATGAGTACCTTAGTCAGAGCTCTAAGGTACCATGGTATCTGTTATGCAAGGACACGCTCTCAATGATTTGAACACTTACAGTTCAGCAGGGGTGCAACTATACCTGAATTTGAGGGGGGAGGGAAGGGAAGGCTAGCACTTCAAGCAAATGGGCGGGGCTAAAATTCAAGCAAGGAGGTTGACTGCCATTTCGAGTAATTGGGCAGAACTACCTCACAGCCAATAAGAGAAAATGGTGAACTAAACTGCGCTTTGTAAACATAGTGGACAAACCTGATTAGATTACAACAAATGTGTTTTTGTTAAATGGAAACCTTATAAGCTACTGTCAGTGATTTGAGAAAGCGGATTGAGTGCTTCAAAAACTAAAAAGCACCTTCTACCGATTTCAAGAATAATTCCACTGGTTCCGAAGGGAGCATTTATGTTAATGATCAATCTCCTGAATGCTTACTTTTTTATTGCATAGCTGTATGTCATCAAAAGTACAGGGTCTTCCATTTGGACTTTGCTCTGTTTCAAGGGTGTTTACCAAGATGGTGGCTCCCAATTCTGCTTCCCTCCATCTTCAGAGTTGGAATATGTTCCTTTATCTGGATGACTTGCTCCTAAATGCTCCTTCTCCAGAATAGACTTTGAAAGGAACAGAAACTCTTTGCTCATGTGTGACACTGCAAGGATTTCTCTTGACTCTGCAAATATGTCAGACAGAGTCATCTCAATACAGAACTTTAATTGGAGCCAATTTCTGCACAGACCTAGATATGTTTTATCTGCCTGCATTCAAAGAAAACATATTAAGGGCCACACTAACATCTTTACTGTCTCTCAGTCAAGCTCCAGCCAGACTGTTCTTGAAAGTCCAGGGGCATTTGGTCTCATGCATATTTACCGTTCCTTGGATAAATCCGTATCTTCACTCTCTTCTACTTCATATTTTACATCATTTGAACCCGGAGCCTCAGAACTCCGACCTGTTGATTGCTGTGTCAAGTTCTCTACATCCTCAGCTACACTGTGCTTGATCCCCAAATCCTTAATGAGAGGTTTTCTATTTCATGCAGTTGGTGCTAACAAAGGACATCAGCTCCTTAGATGGGGCCCACCTTGGAGACACTGTCATCTCAAGGATGATGGATCATTGACAGTCCGCAGGCACTCTTCAAATAGAAGTACTGTCTACAGTATGTCGATCTCTTCTACAAATGTGCAAATGTTACAATAATTCCCTTGTGGACCACAAGCCTTGTGAAAACCTATGCAGCTTGGTTTAGTCAGCCTCAAAATTTCTGATAGAGTGCTGGAAATTGTATTTTTGATGTTATGCAGTCTTTCACGTTGTGGTCTTCTCATTACTGATTAAAGTAAAATTGTCCTCTGGCCAGAGATGTGCAGAATTATTTGGCTACCACAGTGTAATAAGTGGCAGCTTCTTAAAATTAGCTGCAGCCCCATAGTGTGAAAATGGAATACACTTCAGACTGGAGTCCTGGGCCGGGTGTGGAAACATAGCTGGAATAGGCAGAATAAAAGAGGGGCACGTTATCTGTGAGATGGTATGTATGTTACCAGCATTTGTGTAGTGTAGTTGCACCATTTATATGGTCTCATGCTGCTTTCAAATTCTGATGTTTGTGCACACTGATGGGGCCAGATTCCTCTCTACAATTTACTCTGGAACCCTTGGTCAATGAATCTTTGTTGCCTGCTGAGAAGTGTAGAGGGGAGAAATAACTCATTAAGGCGACTCAACCACTTTAAAGAACCATGACTTTAAAGAATCACAGACTCCGAATTCCAAGTTAGTGGGTTTATTACAAAGCCAAAAATAACTGGACATACAGACACCTCAAGACTAGGTTGTAGAAGTACATTGAAACTAATACAAATCCGAATCTACGAGCAAGATGGAAACGCTGGATCAAAAAAAGAATGACAAATTCCAGAACCAAAATGCAGGCAATGATTGTCCCCACATCGAGATCTGTCTTCATTTGGGGTGAATAAGTGAAAAGCATTAGTCTATCCCTACGCTACTACTACTGTGACATCCCTACTTAGAATTCCCCAGGCAAGATCAGGAAAAGGTGTCAGCATGTGAAGACTTCCTAAGAAGTGCACTCACGTTGTATGGGTCAACTAGCCAAAGCTCGAGAGCTTGTTCTAAGATGCCCCTTCCCTCTCCATTGATCTCCTCACCTTCTCTCTCGACTCAACCCCCGGGGCACTATCCCTAATTCAAAACGCAAAACACAAAACATGCCCACTGCTTGCATCTCGATCACCTCATCCTGCAGGGCACTTCTCATAGATGAATTTCCATTTAGTCTCCATACTCCCAGCTCCTGACTCTATGACCTTGATTCCCAAGCCTCCTTCAGTGAGAAAGAACACCGGCTCCCAATTATCAGCATTCTTTGCATAAAAGTATCCTCTCCTCCCCGAGCCTAACTCCTAAAACAAAAGGCGTTATTCTATCTAACAAAGACGACTTTCTCCACCTGCAACAGAAACGTGAGAACAGAACAAATCCAACATACACATGAAATTCATCTCTTTACCCCACTGCGAGAGCCGTCGGGGAGAATACATTTCAGGCCTACAAAAATCGGCCAACATAAGGATGAAGCACATATGCCCTATGCAAAATACACAAAATGAACAGTTTTACTTAAGCATTTCTAAGTCCACACGTCACATAAACACGATGGGCCTGATTCACAGAACTAACTTACGTGAAATACGTAAAGTTAGTAATTTTCGGTATTCACAGAATACACTTACCAATACTAACTTTATGTCCGCTCCCGGGCTGGAGATTCCGGTCCTGTGGTGGAATTTCCACCTCTGGGCTGGAATCTCCGCCTCCGGGCCGGAATACCCTCATTTAGGCCGTTTGATCATTGAAACGGCCTAAATGAGGGTATTCCGGTCCGGAGGCAGAGATTCCGGCCCAGAGGCGGAAATTCCGCCACAGGGCCGGAATCTCCGGCCCGGGAGCGGACATAAAGTTAGTATTGGTAAGTGTATTCTGTGAATACCGAAAATTACTAACTTTACGTATTTCACGGAAGTTAGTTCTGTGAATCAGGCCCATTGAATGCACAAATCATTATAAGCAGCCTATAACTTCTACACATTTAAACTCAAGTTGCCACGTCCATGTCCAACTTTAATTTGGTGCACGTTTATCTCTAATCATTACATTATAAATGAGCAACTTTGTTAACCAATTGCAGACAAATGCTAAAGGTTACATGATCCAAAATGTAACTGCCACGTTATTTCTTTACATGGCCCGAAATAATTCTAACATTTCACTTTCACATGTTATTACCAAGTACATTCTAATGACCAAATGTTAATGCAACAAAGAATAAATGTAGGTGCAGACTACTCGTGATTATGATGCACCCCTACAAATGGAAGAGCACCATCGCACTCCATCAACACACAGACGCTTGTGAATTGCTGACTGCAAGATCGTATAGGTTTTGAATACAAGGGTGGAGGAACGTCAGCCCTGGTTCTCTCCTGCTGACCTCTATTGATGCCCCTGAACTACACCCATCCTGCTCACTAAAAACTCTCCTTTCCTGTTCATCAGATAATTTATTGTAGAGAGGGCAGGTTAAGAAGCGCTAGGGTGCTGAATTTCAGGAGAGGAGTAGTGTGCAGAAAAACTATGTGCTGTACACAGGTCCACAGCACCCATAATACACATTGCTTGGGCCCACAATTACATGGGCAAGCCAATTCACTAGGATTCATTGGAAAAGATGAACTGGGGTGCTGGGGAAGTGCAGGTAACAAGCTATATCCCCTTGTAAGGATAATCTGAAGATGTCACACAAGAGGAACAGAGGATAGGATAGAGGAAAGATGGGAGAGGCAGAATCAATTAACACCTAGCAATGCAGGCAGCTTCAAGGCCAGAGTGTTCACACAATCACCCCCAAACAGGTTCTGTAAAAGTAAAAAAAAACATATGCATGGCACAGTACAACAGGAACAACAGCACCCAAAATACATATTCCTCAAGCTAGCACTTACCTGGGATGAGAGGAGCACTCAGGAGGAGAAGAATACAGCATTAATTAGAATCATCAATGGAACCTTAGGGAAAATGTACTATTATTTCATGCAATGCAGCGACCAACGGTACTGCGTCACGTTGCAAGAAAGGGAGTGAGCAGGCAGCACCATAGCTACACAGATATGGCACTGCTACTCTTTTTCCAAGGACTAGCACATAATCAGGCTGACTAGTGCCACTGACAGACTTTTGCACTAAAGTACAAAGGTGTATGTGTTAGTCCAGCATAGGTTTATGTACAGAAAGGATACCCTTCTAGTGCAAAACACTATGGCCCAAACTTACTAAACTTTAACGCTTTGCAGCAAGGGAACTTGCTGTGCTGCATTGCGTGAAAGGGAAAGAGCAGAAATGTGCCATAGTTACTAACACATGGCACACTTCTGTTCTCTCCTTGCGCGGGTGCACTTGTCGCAGTCTAGCGCCAATGCAGGCACCTTTATGGTACGACGCAAGAGTGCCTGAGTTTGGGTCAGAATAATTTTTGTGCAGGAATTGATATCTTCCTGCACAAAACCTATTGTTAAAGGCTTATTTCTCTTTGTATGTGAAATGCAGAATGCAGCATACATGCAAAGAGGAGAGTAATGAAAAGAAATAATGATATTTCTCTTTGTATTTCTCCTTGTTACGGCAGCCTAGGGTAGATGCCCTATTTTGGTGCAATCCCAGGTTTACAGACTTGAGTAAATCTGGGTTTGTGTCAAAATACATGAGTTGATGCACAGGAATGGCCATGTCTCACCCATGTAACGCCTCCTGGATGCAAAGTATATGTGCTGACTTGAGTTTTTTTTTTTTTTTTTTACAAAGCTATGCAATGTCACACAATTTGATCTTTGCATGGCATTGTAAATCCGGAAATATATATTTTGCTTTGTGGCTGCGCCAAAAAGGTGGAGCACCCATTATGCAAAATGTTAGCAAATCTGAGCCTAAGTTTAGACTAACTTTAAAAATGTTGCCACTTTGTAAGTATATTGTACAGTGCAGCACAAATGCTAAGTTTGTAACATTTGGAGAAATAAAAATGTTTTTCTCACTTTGTGCTTGCCTCAAGGAGGTGTAATTTTTTTGGTGCAAAGTCCTATCTACCGTTGTTTGCAGAGAGGGCTTTGGGTCAAATAACATTGATCGTACAGTGGGAACACCCATGTGGGACAACTCCTTCATGGGAAGTAAAGCAAAGTAGCACAAAGCACTACTTTGTGTTAGCTCTAGGGATCTTTCCAGTGAAAATAAGTTGTGCACTGAAAAGTAAGGAGCAGGCTTACCAATATTTCATGCAGTGCAGCACAGCAATGAAATTAAGATATGGCCCTGCTGCTCTCTTCCACAGTACTGGCACATGTTCAAGCTCCCTACTGCATAGGGCTTTGAGTAAAAACCATGGATGGCAGCATGGGAGCGCCTATGCACCATAGATGGAGCGCCCTATTGACATAAGTTAGTGCATAGATATATTTGTGTTACTTTTTATAAATGTTTCCAGTGCAAAAAATGTTTTGCGCTGGAAAGTATTTAGTTTATCAACACTTTATGTCACTTTTATGACTTTGCACTGGTGCAAAGCACTGCCAAATCTGGCCGCTAGTATCACAAAGCATTTTTCTTATTTTCACTTTCTGCTTAAATTGTGTCTTGTATTGTGAATTGCTTCAAAGCATCAAAAGCAAAACAACTATCAACAATTAGGTTCTAATTTTATACACATACTTTTTTACTTTGGAAGGCAAAATCCAACTCATGTTTGTTCTGATTATCTCTTGATTATATTTGGTGACATTTTGCAACCTCTGGCTCTTGCTGTAGAGAGTGGTTGGGGATCCCTACTATGTATTTGTAGATTAGGTTGAAAGTGCTAACAGGGGCTATAACCCCTGCTGTTCTTTGCCCAGACACTTCAAGCAGCCTTTATTTTTACCTTTAAAGAGACTGAATAGGTAGGAACATTGAGGACTCCAGGGGGCCTGGTCAGTAAAACAAAAACAAAGCAAAGCCTTGTAAGCCAGTAAATGGCTTTTGAAAGGCCGGCAAAGCAGTTTGGCTGAGGATGACCTTGAGGCCTCCTAGCCCCAGCCCTGAGCAGCCGGTAGCAGGAGCACTCCGTCATTCTATGCTGCAGCAGCCCGGGCTGTGCAGACGATGGGGGAGGAGGGGGTTGTCAGGTTGAGTTAAAGCCCTTTTAGGCCAATAGGCATTGCGCGCCTGCGGTTCAGTAATTTTTATGAACAAGACTCACAACCTTTGCTGTATGGGAAGCTCTGTTCGTCCAACAGACTATTGATACTTCCATCTATGGATAAGCCCGGGTATAAGATAGTCAGAGTTAGATGTGAGGGGAACGGGTGTCCGAATTAAAGTTTGTAATTGGTATCCAGCAGCGGCTCCTTGCTATGGCAGAAGAGTGTCGCCCCACCTGCCAGCAGCCGAGAAAATGAAAAATAAAACGATAAACTATTGCTTATTGTTGTTTTATTTTTCTCTCAGGAACTGAGGCTTGGGGGCGGGGCCAGGGTGGTAACAGCCTGGAGGGGGAGTATTGGTCACTGCCTTCAATGCGCTTGTGGATTTGGCCGGCTGTCTCAGGCTGGCCAAACCCACATGCGCAGTGAAGCTCTCTCCAACCCCAGCTGCATTGCTGGGTTGGAGAGAGCAGGCACAGGCTCCCAGTCTGTGTGGGAGCACAAATCATCGAGCGAGGAGTGCGATGCGGCGAGCAGGTAAGTTTTTTTTTTATTTGTCTCCCCGTTCTATACCACCCCCCTGTCCCCGTTCCCCACCTCCCGCCCAACTCCGCTCCATCACTCTGTCAACTTGCCAGCTGCTACTGCTAGTATCCCTGCACCTAAATCTAGCCTGGAAGTTATTTTGCCCAGAATGGTGAATAACATGCAGATTCTGTTTTACTGGGCCAAAGCTGCATGCGCATTCAGTGTGGAATAAAAAGCTGTTATCCATTCCCGTTGACCACCTCCTGTAGTCAGGTTGTAAATGAGAGGAGGGGGTTACTCTGAGTTAGGGAAGAGTGGCTAAAGTGGCTAGAGTATCTGGGCACAGGCAAGGCTGATAGATAAGAGAAGTGGAATGCTTTCCCCACCCTCGCCTAAAGTGGGAGAGTCAGGCGGGGGGCTACAGTAGTGTTTTATAGTTTCCGTCATTTTAATCAGGGAGGTCCACTGGTCAGATCTGATGCTAAGTGTCAATCTGTCTTTCTGGGCACTGCTCTTTCAATCAATCAATCCATCAGGATTTATAAACCGCATCTAATCACTCGATAGGGTATCCAGGCGCTTGAAGGTCCCGGAGGCTTATTCAAACAGCCAGGTTTTGAGGGCCATTCGGAATTCTAGACCGCTGCCTACGTACTTACACATGCCACCTACCTCATGGACAACACATATCCAGACTGCAAATAGTCACACACATTTACATGTCCCAGGAGCCTCCTCTTAAACTAACACACTCCATCTGGATACATGTCCCCACAGTAGATAACAAAGCAGACATAACATTTGGAGCGAAAAATTGCAGATGTTTAGTGCTTTTGCCTTGCCTAGCTCCACAAGCTGCAAATGTGTGGGGGTGAAGGGGAAGGGGTAAATACAATTTTTTAAACGTACCTCCTGTCCCCATCCTGCGTCGTCCTCGTCGCGTCTCTCCACTCCTTTCTCTGGCCAGAACAGGAAGGACATCGGAAACACCCGGGCTCCCCTGAGCAAATCACAACGCTGCCATGCAGCATTGTGATTGGTCTGAGCGCCATGGTTCAGCGCTCAGATGGGGAATGGGGGCCTGGGCATGTTCTCCACCCAGACGGTAATGCAGCCTGGGTGGAGAGCATGCTATGTGCGCATGAATGTTTGGCCGGCCCGAGATGGCCGGCCAAACATTCATGCGCACGTAGGGAGTGAAAACCACTCCTCTCCTGCTCCTTCAGCAGAGCAGCCCCGCCCGCCCCGCTTCCCAAAGCTGCCGAACCCGCAACACGAAAAAATAATATGATAATAACATAGAGCTATGTATCATTTTATTTTTTCTTACACAGCTGAATAGCAGTGGGGCAACGCTCCTCCGCCTTAGCACAGGAGCCGCCATTGTACAGGACAATTTGTCCTGGTGCTCTCAATGGTATGCGCCTTATAACCATAGAGGTCTCACATCAGGTGACCTCATGAAGGCCACATAAGCATCCAATCCCTGGTTTTGCATCCTAAGTACTGAGATTTTTCCACCATCTCTTCTTGAGAGCATTCGCTTTAACAATCAGGTGAGGGCGGACAGTTTCACCTTTCTTCTCAAAATGCAATTTAGCTTGTCCTTTGTCAGGGTGCCTAATTAGTTCAGCTCAGACATAATAAAAGGTTATTAGATAACACCTGATGTAGCATGTCTAGGCCTTCACTTTCCTGACCTTCACAAGGCAGACCTAATTACTCTACAGCAGGGGAATAGTTCAGTTCATTTATAACCATAGAAACACGTGAACAGTATGTCTCCATTATAACACGAACAACTTGCAAATCGGGGACTAAACTAAAACAAGAGTACTTCATAAACTGTCTGCCAATCTCTCAGCTGTGCAATCAACTTAAAAGATAGATTTTGTGATGTTAATTATATTTGTAGGGCACACACCAATGGCGGCTCCTCCGCTAAAGCGGAGGAGTGTCGCCCCACTGCTATTCAGCAGTGTAAGAAAAAAATGATAATCACTCAATGTTATTATCATTTTATTTTTTCTTGTTGCGGGCGCGGCTTTGGGAAGTGGGGCGGGGTGGGCCTGCTCTGCTGAAAGAGCTGGGGAGCGGAGAAGTAGTTTTCATTCCCTACGTGCACATGAATGTTTGGCGGGCCTGCCAAACATTCATGCGCACATAGCATGTTCTCCACCGAGGCTGCATTACAGTCTGGGTGCAGACAATGCCCAGGCCCCCATTACCCATCTGAGCGCCGTACCACGGCGCTCAGACCAATCTCAATGCTTCATTGCAGCATTGTGATTGGCTCAGTGGAGCCTGGGTGCTTCCGGTGTCCTTTCTGTTCCGGCCGGAGGAAGGAGTGGAGAGACGTGATGAGGACCAGGCGGGGCACGGACAAGAGGTAAGTTGGGCCAATCCAAGCTCCTCTCACAGCACCGGTATACTGGGTGCTGTCATCTGGTGAACACCGGTCCCTCTCCGCTCCTTTCACAGCACCGGTACCCTTGGTGCGTTCACCTGGTGAACACAAGGCCCTCCCCACTCTTTTCACGGCACTGGTACCCTGGCTGCTGTCAACTGGTGAACACCAGGCTCTCTCTGCTCCTTTCACGGCACCGGTACCCTGGGTGCTATCACCTGGTGAACACCAGGCCCTCTCTTCTCCTTTCCCAGCACTGGAAACCTGGGAGCTGTCACCTGGTGAACACTAGGCACTCTCCGCTCCCTTCACTGCACCGGTACCCTGGGTGCTGTCACCTGGTGAACACCGGGGGTTCTCCGCTCCTTTCAAGGCACTGGTGCCCTGGGTGATGTCACCTGCTGAACACTTAGGGCACCTCCTCCTTTGGAGCGGAGGAGCGTCGCCCCTCTTAAAATCTCCCAAAACCCCACAGATGAAAAATAAAATGGCAATTCATTACCATTTTATTTTTCATCCTCCATCCCAAACAGTGTCAGGACAGGGGTGGGGCTGCTACTGAGTGACAGCAGCTGGGAGGAGGGTAGGCTGTCTATGTACTGTTTAAAGTGCACATGTCATTTTCACATGCGCACTCTGAACATCTCTAACCCAGCTGTCTTTAGAAAGCTGGGTTAGAGCAAGTGCAGGCCTTCAGAGTGCTGTGGATTGCTGAGTAAGGCCCTCCCTCCAATCAGGGCGCTGCTCCCATGCTGCATGAGAGCACAGTGGTGCAGCAAGGAGGGGCACGGGGGGCAGTCCGCCCCAGGCGGCAAAAGTTTTGGGGGTGGCAGCGTCCTCCCGCTCTTACCTGCCATCTTGGGGCGGCAATCGCCAGCACAGCCCGCTCTTCAATGAGACCAAAGGGCTAGCTACGCCACTATGAGAGCAGTGCCAGGATTGGTCAAGGGAGTTGCTGCATTCAGTTCCTGTAGGAAAAAGAGTACCAGAGCGGAGCACTGTGCCTGCTGATCACCCAGGCAAATGCCAATTCCACTCCTCTGACCGCACTGACTACTGACAGCAGAGCTGTACCACGAACATCCACCACACCTGGCCAGTGGCGGCTAGGACCCCAAATATTTGGTGAGCCAACCAACCACTGACCAGCATGCCTTTAAGGTCAACACCAAAGCTGTCAGTCATAGCTCGTCATAAACCGTGTTTATAACGAACCACGACTGAGAGCTCTGGCGTTGAGGCTGAAGGCAGTGCGAGTGGGCTACAGTGCTTGTCAGTGGGAACTCTCATAACCCAGGATCGCATTAGCCCAATATAGGCCTATTTGCACCGAAAGTGCATTCTGAAAACATGGCCAAATTCCACCTTTTCTGCCACCCAAGCCCCAAATTCTTCTTTCACCCAAAATTACACTTGGTGAGCCAACCAACCACTGACCAGCATGCCTTTAAGGTCAACACCAAAGCTGTCAGTCATAGCTCGTCATAAACCGTGTTTATAACGAACCACGACTGAGAGCTCTGGCGTTGAGGCTGAAGGCAGTGCGAGTGGGCTACAGTGCTTGTCAGTGGGAACTCTCATAACCCAGGATCGCATTAGCCCAATATAGGCCTATTCGCACCGAAAGTGCATTCTGAAAACATGGCCAAATTCCACCTTTTCTGCCACCCAAGCCCCAAATTCTTCTTTCACCCAAAATTACACAAATGACACATTTATATTTTTGCTTTGCAACTCAATCGGATGAGTTATGAAAATAAAAAAACATCTTCTCATTTTGTAATTAAAACATTTGTTTGCATAATCAAGCAGGTTGCGATTACTAGTAGTGGCTGTCTTTCCACAATAAAATTGCCATTTACACCTGCAGTATATAGTGACTTATTCAATGAAAGCGCATGGGTTGAAAGTTGTAAATGTAGTCATAATTCTATTTTCAAGTGACGCGCCTTGTACTTACAAATTGAGAAAGATAAGAGATCCCTGCTTAGATGTGTGTGTTGCATGTGGGTCTCGTGTGAGGGGAACTCAGCTCTTCATCCTCTATGGGTCAGCAACAAGAGTAGAAAATACTTGGGTGAACTGTTGTTTACAGAGTTGCAGCTGGGGAAATTAAATAGCGGCATCAAGTATTGTCTTCACACAAATTATTATCATAGGCTGTGTATTTATATAGATGAAGTGCTGAAAGCGAGCACAGAGCGTATCGAGCAGAGTTGAGGAGCCGAGGAGTTGAGGAGGAGTTGAGGAGCAAGCGGAGCGGAGCCTGAATCGACTGCCCGGGTTTGTTTTGTGACCGGTTCCCGCTCCTGCTCCCGCTCCCGTCCCCCGCTCCCAAAGGTTTCTCCCGCTTCACCTGCGTCCTGTTATACGGGCGCTTTAAGTCTTACGGATTTGCTGTGGGGGCAGGAACGGCCGCTGCCGGCACCGCGGTGCTAAGGCGCTGCGGTGCTGCTGGTGCGGCGGCCGCTGCAAGGGTCAGAGGTGCCTTGGCCTGCGGTGCTCCTGCTGGTGCGGTGGCTGCTGCAGGGGACAGAGGAGCCTTGGCCTGCCGCCTGGTGCCTGGTTTTAAGCATACACCAAGCTTTGAGCAAAGCAGAGCCGAGGAGCGGAGGGAAGTGCCTACATCTGCCGTCTGTAGTGTGACTTGCTCTTGATCCCGCTCTTGCTCCTGAAGGATTGCCAGCATTCTCCCTTGTACTCTTGACAGCGATGAATGGCAACGAACAAGCAATGAACAGTGAGTGGTGAGTGACAAGTGGCAAGAGGTGTGTGGCGTGTGGCGAGCAGATAAGATTGATCGGACAGTAAGTCGCTGAGCCACTGGAGTCTGTAATAAGTCTGTAATAAAAAAATAAATAAATCTGAGAAATTATGCAAAGGGGTAAGTGACATTAGACTTTGACCCTGTTGAAGCATCCCTTGACCCCTGTATTACTCTGCATGCCTAGACTACAGCCCTACCCGGAGTCCGGACATTAATCAATCAATTGATTAATTAATTTATTTAATAAGTAACCAGCAGTACCGGCGGACTTTGTACTGAGGTGTGCCTTGGGGGTGTTTTCCTTGGAGGTGTTTTTGCTCTTTCAAAGAACCCGTTGGTCTTGTTACTGGCCCGTTTGATTTCCTGAAAGAGGCAAGTCTCCTTCATCTTAGAGGGTGTATTATGAGGTCAGGAAAGGAGCGGCCACCTTTCCCTCCTATCAAAAGGAAAAGAAAAATACAACAAACACTAATATTAGATACGTTTAAAATAAAACAGGCAGGTGACATACAGTCCTTTAAATCATCTAAGATCCATACATTTGGGAAACTGGGAAAGTCGCCGTCAAAGTTTGACTTTATGAAAGATCCAACTGGTGCTATGCTAACATTGCTAACTAACTCATGTGATCTTCAAACTCCAATTAAACCACTGAGTAGAACAAATATTATATCCCCTAAACAAGGAGTGAGTGAACCAGGCCACCCTGAGTCTGAAGCTGAAGTCGAACGAATGCCAAATTCAACTAAGGACCAAGTCACCCATTGGGGTCAAATAACGGACCTAGAGATGTTAACTATTCCACTTACTGGTCGTTCACAACAAGAGGACCCAAAATGCACGAGTCCAACGATGGGAGATACTCCGCAATTACTACCAACTAGGCAGCCAATGCCAATAGAAGTGCAAGTAAAAATCAGAAAAGCTAACGGTATAGGGGAACCATTTAATTTGGGCCAAATAAATCAACCTGGGCAAGAAGCTTCAAATGAACTAAATGGGGGGGGGTGAAAATTTTAAGGGAAGCCAATACCCCACCGAAATCGGATCTTAATCTGTCTAAAATAAATTCCGCTGAAAAACTGGTCCACCCGAAACTTAATCAAAATAACGGATTTCAAATTAATAAGGACGAATATAACAGCAACCCAGAAACTCTGCAGCGTTGGAGTACTCCGTATCAAAAAGACGTTTTGAATAGTAGTCCACAATTCATTAATTCTTGTGACGAGGGTCATGATTTTCAAGGACCACAAAAAGAGGAGTATAATGACCTATCATTTATAAATGGGCAACACCTTAGCCCAGGTACTCAGGTACCAGGAAGTGGGAACGCGGGAGCAATTTGGGATTTATTCTTCAAAACCTCGCAATTAACTCTGGAAGCTTTAACATATCAGTCCAACAAAATGGAGGTCCAAATAGATCTCTTGAGCGCTATGGCATCCTCTGTTGCCGGGATTGAGCAGAAGATAACAACGCTAAATAATTTAATAGTAAGGGCACAATCTCAGCCAATATCTACGTATGCAGAGTGTAGTTGTGCCCCACTAATTAACAAACTGGTTACCATTCCGGATATTTTAAAAATAATAATTGACGATGTAAAAGGGAATTTTTCTAATGTGGGAATTCAACCCATTAAGACTGACTGCCCCTCTAAAGATACAATAAAATGTAAAGACAATACTGTTGTTGTTAAAGAAAAAATAGTTGATAAAACAAAAGATCAAGAAGTGATAAACTTATGCTCGACACAATCAACAATGACAGACGCAGCTCCGGAAGTTCATCTATCAAAAAGACAGAGAAAAAAACAACGGAAAGCAAGAAATAAAGTCTCTAAAAGTATAAAAAATACAAATGCATCAGATATAGTGAGATTGAACACTGGAAACAATCATGACCAAATATCATATTGCGATGGTGAGGGTAAACAAATGTCTCCAATAAAACCCTTTTACCCTCTATTTAATAAGGATCTATCGGAGGTACAAGCAGTTATGAAAAATAAATGCTTAAACAAGCAAGCTGATAGTATAAAAATGATAGAGAATGGGAAAAATCAGTCCTTAGAAATACTGCAAGTGGAGGAAAATAATAAACAGGTGGAAAATAAGCCATCGCAATTGGAAACAAATAGAGCAAAGAGTGAGAGTACCAGAGGGGATGAAACGAATAGAGATTTGTTAAAAACCTGGAAGGATATTAAATTACCACAAGATCTGGGAACCAAAATGAAGCAGTTACATAAACATCAACAATCATGGTCTCAAACTGTTAGTAATCATAATGGAAGGTTAATTGAGCATGCTCAAGGCCAAAATAGCCTGCAACAAATTAAATTAAATAACCCAGATCAAAAAGAAGGAGTGGTGCAGGTAATCTTTACGCCGGAATATAAATTTAGGGGTAATAATGATATCTTGAATCGTGGAAACATATTAAAATTGTGTAATGCAGTACCCTCATTGAAGAAAATTAAATGTACCGACATAGAATCAATTGAATTCCTCACAATCAAGAATAATAATCGAGAATCGACATTAGTAACTTGGACATCATCTACTGCCGCCAGCCTTATTATGCAAGAACATAATCTCTTTCAGGACTGGGGAATAAAAATAACAACTCCCTTCAACCTTCCTATCCTAGCCCTTTTTCATCAAAATTACAAAATCATAACCAAATGAGAACCGAGAATAATAAGAAATACTCAATATTAAAAAACTCCATAGGTATGACCAACGGGCATCTTTTAAGATCATTAGAGGAAAAAAGGAGACCCACTATTTGACACTGTCAAATTAGGTTGGCTAACAGAAGCTCTCCATAATGTCAGGCAGGATTGACATCTACTAACTGAAGTTCATTTAAGGGGGCAACAATCATGAATGAAAGGGTCAGACTATGTTCGTGGAATATAAATGGGGTTCAAGCAAAGATTCAGAACAACGAACTAGCTACTTTGTGCTGTTTTCAAATCATTTGTTTACAAGAGACTTGGGCTTTAGTTCCTTTTAGATTGGAAGGGTATAAGGGCTATTACTCATTAGCTAAGAGAACAAGTAACTATGGCAGACCTTGTGGGGTTTGGCTATTTTTATATCAACTGATCTAAAAATGGAAAGTGAAATGGACGCCCAAAGTCAAAAGGATTATCTAATTGTCAAAATACGATAAAAGGAACAAAATATAATTAAATCTCTTGTAGTAATCAACGTATATATTCACTCCGATGTTAAATCACGTAGAACAATGGCGAACAATTTGATAATTATGATATTGCAGCAACTGGACAATGACACCCAACCTGAGATTATTATTACCGGAGATTATAACATGAATATGCTATGGTTTTACGTCAGAGATGTTGAAATACAACGGCAAAATTACTTATGGTCAATTCCAAGTTTTTCATCAACAATGGGTATGAGGGAACAAAAGAATGAAAAAATCAGCAAGACTCTTGTAAAAGAATTAGAAACCATAGGTCTAAGAGTGCTAAATGGGCGATTTCCTCAAGATTCGCCACCTGCATGGACTTTTCAAGCAGGGGATCATAGGTCTAGAATAGACTATACCATAGCATCGTTGAATCTATTTCATAAAATGTTGTCTTATCAGATAGAGGGAACAGATATAAGCGACCACGATCAACAAATAATTGAGTTAAACCTAAATGGCCTAAGATTTGAAAACTATACGATACTTCCGGGAGAAATAGCGACAGTAAATTATAAGAAACTTTATTGGTCAGATAGCATCAAAGATTCTATTACAAACACTGCGCAGGCAATTGTTGATTTTCACTTCGAAGGAGATTATTCGAATGCTGTCGATAAATGGTCTCTCTTCACAAAGGAATTAATTACCAGCCAATCTCAAAAATATGCTAATAAAGGTCAGTGGAGGAAAAAACCAGCATGTTTATTGGTGAAAATCTCGTTTGAAAGCCATCAATTAAAAAAGAACGTAACAGAATCCTGAGATTGGTAAAAAAGTTCCCAGTTAATTTAATTTACAGAGCAAAACTTAAAAGGATAAATACAGAAGTAAGGAAAATGCTCTGGAAGGACAAAATGCAAGAAAAGCAATTGTTGTGGGCAAAAGCTCTATATGCTTGCAAAAGGAGTAATTCAAGAGACTTCTGGATTCTAGTAAACAAACTGAGTAGATCTAGTAGGAAATCTACTTCATCAACAGTAATTGAATCTGAATGGGTATCGTATATAGATATGCATCTGAATCCTACTCCTAACATGGCTATGAATTCTACTGATTGGGCTATAAATGGAATAGGAGGAGAAAAGAATAATAACTCAATAGAGATAACAGAAAACCAAATATGTAAATTAATAAAGAATCAGAGATCCAATGGTGCCCCAGGCCCAAATGGGATTCCCGCTGTGTTGTATAAGGAGAAAGCATCATATTGGTCGAGCTATCTAACACCAGTATTTAATCACGCTCTCCAGTCAAGAACAGTCCCCGAGTCATGGAAGGGATCTATAATTTCTCCTATATATAAAAGTGGGGACTGGTTCCGCCTATCCAATTACAGATTAATTACGCTTCAAGATATTGAAGCCAAACTATTTGCATCGGCTCTACTTAAGGAGTTAATTGATTGGGCTAATGAAAACCATTTAATTCCACCGAACCAATTGGGTTTTGTACAAGGTCAAAGTACAACAACAAATGTGTTAACACTGGGAATTTTAATGGAAAAATATAAAACAAAATACAGCCATTATATTTATGTTTCGTTGATTTTAAAGCTGCCTTTGACTGCGTGAATAGGCAGATTTTATGGAGGAAACTGGATCGTTATGGCATTAGCTCCAGCCTTTTAAATGCAATACAATTGTTATATACCGATACTTGGACAAGAGTCCGGCTAGGGAATGGCTCAAAGCTTTCGAGGAAAATTAAAACAACGCAAGGCCTAAAGCAATGGTGTGTTTTAGCTCCATATTTATTTAATCTATTTTTATTAGACTTTACCCTTGCAATGAACAATGAGTTAGCAGATTCACCAACGCTGGCTGAGAAACAAATATCGAATTTATTATACGCTGATGACGTTGTCCTGCTAAGCCAAACAAGGATAGGGCTGCAGCGATTAATAAACAAAACATCAATGTATTCAATTGAGAACAAAATGACTATAAACTAAACAAAAACAAAAGTAATGGAAGTCAGTACCAAGAAACTGAAGGGCATTCAATACAAATGGTACCACCAAAAGCGGGAGCTAGAAAAAGTTCAATGCTATAAATATCTTGGGATACTGTTTGACGAGAAAGGATCCTTTTCATACCATAAAATGGAGATGAAGAAAAAAGTCTACAAGCGGCTTTTTGCCTACTTTATAGCTCCTTGGGAGGCCCAACTTATACCCCTTTAATAAAAGTAATAAAAGCGAAATTGCTCCCGAGCCTTACATATGGAAGTGAAATACTCCGTGGTTTGGATTCTGCATTATTAAATAATGCTATTACAAATACATTTAAACATCTGTTTCGGCTTCCACTTAATGTATCACCTGCTCAGATAAGGCTGGAATTTGGTTTTTGTAATCAACAATTTGCAAGAATGGGTCAGTATGTTAAGACCTGGAGACAAATCAAAACTAATATCAATAACCCAATGTGCACATTTTTGTGGAAAGAAATGCAACAAAATGAAAAATTGTCCTTTTATAAATATCTGCAAAAAGCTCTTGAAGAATTGTCAATTGCTGAGATCTGGGATATGTCTTTAACAGTACAAAGTTTTAAGAAAATAATTAACAAATCAGTTAAACATTTGTCCCTTTTAAAAGACAAAGAACTGTTCATTAAGAGATCCCACGCATGGATGTTGATCCAGGCATATACAAGTCTTAAGGTTCAACCATATTTAGAAATACCATGGCCTGTACAAACTAAAAATACTTTTATGAAAGCACGATTCGGCAACTTACCTGGCTTAAAACATGTAGTGCCCTGGTTGAGACCATCTAAGCCGACTATGTGAAGACTATGCAACACATGGGACGAAAGTATTTTGCATTTTGTTTGTATATGTGCAGTAATGATGGCGGAAAGAAAACGATATTTGAAAAACTGCTTCATTGACAGAGGTGTGCGTACCTGCAGACATGCCATGGTAGTTTGTTTTAGACCAACGGATATTAAAATGAACGCCAATTTTACTAAATGTTTAATACTTGTTAAAAAGAAGTTGGATACTTGTGAGTTGCGCACAGGAAATCTGGAAGTCAAAAATAATTAAGGACAAAATTTAGGACTATTTTTATGATATCACACATAAATTATAGAAATATTAACTGACACTATTTATATTAAGTCCTGGAAAGATGACGGTCTGATGTAATGTCTATAAATTGTGTTTATGTTTATTTAAGAAAACTATTTTAGACTTTTAGAAATTTTAAAATTATTGGTCTGTATTTTAAATTGGTGTGTTTTCTTTTAAGAATGTAGTAATTGTAAGATTTTTGTTAATCATGCAAATAAAAATTTACCTTACCTTACCTATATACATGTGAAATTAATTCCCCTCAGATCCTGACCGCTCCAACCCGCTTCCACACACCTGGAACACCTCACAATTTGATCCCAAAAACACGCAATACCAGCAACTTTACTAGGCCCCAAATTGAGCCAAACTCGCATCTAGAAACTAGGCCCAAAACACAACTTCCCATACATTGATCGTCTTCAAATAAATCACTCACTAATTTCCTATCCCCAGCTATCAGGAACAGTATCCCACTCAAATACTAAAAAAAATTAAAATTTACTTACCCTCTCTAGTGGCTCATCCGGTCCTCTGCTTCAGTCCCTCGGCGTCTACAGAAATTGAATTCTCCACATCAATCCAGACACTGCTCTCATGCTGCTGATAATGTTAAACAGCATGAGAGCAGCGCCAGGATTGGTTGGAGAGGGCTGCCTTTACGCTCCTGCAGGCACTGGGGGCTGTGCTTTCTGTACACTCAGCTGTCTAAGACAGCTGGGTGGAGTGATTTAAAGTGTGCATGTCAGGCTGGCTGTCACAAGACAGCTGACCAACCTGACATGCACACTCTTAACTGGTGGAGTGAGCACCACTCCCCTGCTGTCAGACAACAGCAATGGCCCCGGCCCCAAACACGGCTGAGATTGGGGAAAGGGAAAAATACTAGGGTAATAAGTTCAATTTATTACCATTTTATTTTTCAACTTTGTGGCGCTGGCAGCGGTGGGGGGGGCGACTCTCCTCCGCCCTGGTGGAGGGGCTGCTACTGCACCTGACCCAATATCCACTTCTTTCACAGCACCACTCCTCTGAGTGATGGGCCACTGCACACTCTGCAAATTCTCACTAAAGAGTGGGGACTCTTGCCCTGCAGGGGCCTGTATTACGCCCTGCGGCCAGTACCATCAGAGAAAAAAAAGGTGAGCGAAGAAAGGTGGAAGCTACAAGTTAATCAGGAATAAATGCTTAGAGGAAAAGGTGAGCCTTCGGTTGCTTTCTAACAGATTTGATGTTTGGTTGACTGTGGAGATTCTGTGGCAGGAGTACCTGAGGCGAGAGCCTTGACGGTGCAGTGTATTTTCCCCCTTAAACTATTTCAGCTTAGAGGGGCACGATGCATGATGATTGAGGGTGGCCAGTCCTTGGCCTCTCATGAGGTGATATGCAGGGAACAGTTTTTCAGAGGTGAGCCGGAGCTGTGCCATGCAAAAATTTGTGAGCCTGGCACAGGGTTTTGAATTTGAAGACAATTCTTTTTTTTGATAGGCAGCCAACAGAGTGATTTTAAAGCTGGAGTGGATATATATTACCTACTGGCGGTCGCCAGTAGGTAGTTATAGTTAGGACCTAGTTTCCATAGGAAAAGTGTTTTTTGATTTGCCAATATCTTTGGCGCTGTTTGACGAATCTTCGTGAAATATTCCCAAAAATAGGGTTGGACTGCTCAGTTTGTGTGTTGAAAGTTTCGGGGTGATTCGTCAAGCGGGGGCCGAGAAAAAGGGGGTCCCAAAGCGCGTTTTCTCCATGTTATTTTCCATAGGAAATTTATTACAGGCTACAGCCCGACCTGCTGAACGAAATGACACCAAATTTGGCAAAAAGGTAGGTCTTAGTTTAGAGTGCGCCCTTTTTTTTAAATGGTGTAAATCCATTCAGTAGTTCCTGAGAAATTTAAAAAAGAAAATATCGATATCTGAGCACCGAGGAGGAGTCGCGTACCGAGTAACCGAGTCACAAGAAAAAGGGTGAAACAAAGATAAAAATCATGAAAAGGGGGCAGGGTACAAACACCCGGACCCCCTAGGCCTGCTCAGGGGGTCCCAAAAGGACTCCCAGGGCCAAAAAAAGCATTAAAAAAAAAAAAGAAATTAGCCGAATTCGTACTGGGGTCGCGAATTCGGCCGAGAAAATAAAATAAAAAACGAAGCGCGGTCTCCCGCGCTTCGTTTTTGAAAGCCCCCGTGTGGGCCAGGTCCCTGGGGCACTCACCACCTCCCCGGGGCTTATTAAATTGAATGCGGGGGGCACGCGGTTCCCCCGCAGCCCCGGTGACCGCCACCTCCCCGGGGCTTCTTTAATAAATGTGTGGGGGGTCCCAACCCCCCCCCATGCTGCCCCGGGGACCGCCACCTCCCTGGGGCATTCATGTAAATGGGCGGGGGGCCTCGTGGGCCCCCCACACTGCCCCGGGGACCACCACCTCCCCGGGGCTTTAAATACGTTGGGAAGGGGGGCCGCGCGGCCCCCCTCCTGGAGCCCTTGAGGGCCCTGGGGACCACCACCCCCCAGGGCCGGCTCCTGCAATGTCCCGGGTGCCCACCCGGGACATTGCTGTTTGCTATGGCAGGGCGGGAGCACGCCTCACGCCCTGCCAAAGCAAACTCTGCTTGGTTTTGGAAGCGAGAGCAGGAAACCTGCTCTTGCTTCCAAAACCGAAGCAGAATTGCTTTTGCACAAGGGGAGCTGCATGTCAGCAGCTCCTCTTGTGCAAAAGCAATGCCGGCTCCCGCAGGAGGCGGGGAGCCGGCTGGACCGTGGGGGCATTGGGGCTCCCCCACGGTCCTCAACGCAAAGGGCCACGCGGCCCCCCTCCCTGATTAAAAAAAAAAAAATATATATATATATATATAGAGGCACAGCCCCGGGGGATGGGGTCCCCGGGGCCAATAATGGCCTCAGGAGGGGGGCCACGCAGCCCCCCCTCCTTAAAAAAAAATATTAAAATGTGGCCATGCCCCAGGGGATGGGGTCCCCGGGGCCACAATTGGCCTCGGGAGGGGGGCCACGCGGCCCCCTTCCCATAATTTTTTTTTTTTTTTTTATAAAAACGGGTCAGGCCCTGGGGGATGGGGTCCCCAGGGCCCCAAATATTGTAAAAGAAGGGGGGCCACACAGCCCCCCTTCTAAAAAAATAAAATAAAAGCCGGCATCTCGCCGGAGGCCCCGCCCCCTCCCTGCAGCACTCTGCAAACGCGTCCCTGCCACGTTCTAAGTTGGGGTATTAAGTTCCCTTCATTCCTGAGGGTCCCTGGGGGCCAACTAGCCCACCAGGTACCTCCAGTATGCGCCACAGAGCTGCGTTGCAGAGAGGTGGTACGAGGCCACGCCCCTTTTTACACCACTCTGCAAACGCACCTCTTGGCGCACTGGTGGTGGGGCGATGAGGTCCTCTTGTGTCCTGAGGACCTCAGGACAGAAGTGGACTTCATCCCCCAACTTAGAACACGCCAGGAGGCGCGTTTGCAGAGTGGTGGGGAAAGGGGGCATGGCCTTTGTCCACCTCTCAGCAATCCCACTGTGTGGGGCTTACTGGAGGTAAGACGTAGGATAGTTGACACCTAAAGGACCCCCCGCAGCGAAGGGGACTTCATTCCCCATCCAAGAGCGCGCCAGGAAGCGTGTTTGCAGAGTGGTGGGCAAAGGGGGCCTGGTCTGCTATGAGAACTTAGCAATCCTGATGTGTGGGACTTACTGGAGGTAATAGGAGGGGTAGTTGGCCCCCAAGGTTATCGTTGGGGGCCAACTACCCCTCTTGTTACCTGCAGTAAGTCCCACACAGTGGGATTGCTAAGACGTCTAAGGAGGACATGCACCCCTTTCTCCAACACTCTGCAAACGCGCCTCCTGGCAGACTACGGGATGGGGGATGAAGTCCAATTTACTCCGGAGGGACTTTGGGGGCCAAGGAGCCCTCTTGATACCTCATCTAAGTCCTATGCAGCGGAATTCCTGAGCGCTGGTCGTAGGCCCAGCACCCTTTCTCCACCACTCTGCAATTGTGACTACTACTTAAAGAAGCGTCTTTCTGCACCTCTGACTTAGAGGTAGTTTTAATCCCCCTGCCCTATTATGTACTAGGGCCTTACAAAGGAGGTCATGCCAATCACAGGGGTACCCCAACGCATAGTGTTCCCTAGTGTATGTAGGTGTTTTCACTGTATTCTAAGTGTCTTTTAGCATAGCACTGGCTCTAGGCCTGGTTAGTCAGAGTCAGTTACCACCAGTACCCGTCAGCAAAAAGTTGGGGGCACAGGATGACTTTGCAACAAGGCCTCTTTCTGCTCCACAGTTGTTTCTTTGTGCACATCTCTTGCTTCTTTCTGCACCTTTCTTCGTCTTTCTGGACTTCTGTTGCCTCTTTCTGCATTTCTGTTGCTTCTTTCTGCACCTTTCTTCCTCTTTCTGCACATGTCCTACCTCTGTAGGCATAGTTAGAAGTTAGCATTTAAAAAACCTTTGAAATTCACTGAAAAAACCACAGGTTTCAGGGACGTTGTAGTTAGAAATTAGCATTTAAAAAACCTTTGAAATTCACTGAAAAAACCATAGGTTTCAGGGACGTTATAGTTAGAAATTAGCATTTAAAAAACCTTAGAAATTCACTGAAAAAACCACAGGTGTCAGGGACGTTATAGTTAGTTGGACATTTCACTCGTACAAAACCAGTGAAATTCGGCCGTTATAGTTAGTTCAGCTAACTATAACTTGCGCCCCCGCAATGCACTGCTGATGACGTCACATATTACATCACTCATGACATGGTCAGTGACATCACTGATGACATCTCAAATGACATCACTGATGACATCATCCAAGTGATAATCTGATGCATCTTCTCACACCCTAATATAACCTTTTATACACCCACTCTAAATTACAGACTGCTATTCTCAAAACCATAGACACTCCAACACCAATAACTACATACCTACTCACTGATTCTTAGGTCTACACACACATCCACTCACTCACCCATACAGTCACTCATACTTTCAGTCACTCATCAGTACAGGACTATCATATGCACTCATACACCTATATAGACACTCACACACTGCCACTCATCCATAGAGTTACTCACACACCTAGTCAGTCATGCAAAGAATTAATCACACTCCCAGTTACTCACCTATACAGTTATACACACACCACCTCACTTACTCATACAGATACTAACACATACTTACGCTCTTATACAATCACTGATAGAAGCAGTGATAGAAGCACACACTCATCCATACAGCCACTCTCACAATCACTCACTCTCACATATACTCATTTATGTACTCCAACACTCACATATACTGCCTTTCACATATGTAGTTAATCACACATGTACCACTGAGACATCCATTCACTCACCAACACACCTATACACACACTCACCCACCCATACAGCCCTTTACAGATGCACTCTTGAATCCATACACCCAGTGAATCACCCACTCACACATCTATGCACAGAGTCACACACCTCCCACCCACACAAACACTGAGGCACCCATACAGATACTCAGACAACCAATCAATAACCCATATAGACACTCATGTAGCTATTCACCAACCCATGCAGCCGCTTACACACCAACAGACAGACCGATACAGACATTAACACAGTTTAGTCACTAACCCATGCATTCAGTAAGATACGTTTAATCTCTCACTTATAGAGTCAGTCACGCACCTACTAAATCATCCATTGAGACACTCATACACCCACTCTTTCTTCAATACAGCTTGGCCTATATATATTAAACATATTTAAACTTTACAGAAACACACAGTCACTGGATGATGTCATCAATGATGTCATCAGTGATGTCATTTGAGATGTCTTTCCTGTTGGATTTCAGGACTATATGATTAAAAATTTTTAAGCCTTGAGAAAGTCGATCTGCGACGAAACACGTGTCGGCTGTTATCTTATGACAACTACGTGGCAACATTGTAAAATATGATTAAGCACTTTTATGCTCTTGCTAATTTGATTGTTTCGGTGCATATTATATTCTTTTTCTATTAAAAAACACTACTGACTGTTTGTGGTCAGTCTTTACTATTGGTTTGTGCTCTGTCTTCGTTTTGGTTTTACGTCTAGAGCAGTCGACCTCGAAGCTGGGGAACCAGGTTCAAGTCTCGGCAGCGATGCTCAACATCATGTGATACTGGGCAAATCACTTAATCTCCCTGTGCCTGGCAAAAATCAATGTGTCCATCTGCAATGAAACTGGTGCTCATGTAAAGCGCTCTGATACCTGATATCCTCGGGTCTAGTTCGCGCTATATAAAACTAAAAAAAAAAAAAGAAAAGAAAAGGTCCTTTCAAGGTCTCAATACATTAGCCCCTGGCTCAACTCTTGGTAGCTGGCTGCGAGCAGACAGGCTTAACTCAGAAGACAGGTATGTAAAGTATTTAACAACACCAATACATTATATAAGTAAGACACACACACAATAAAAATCCCACACCAATTTGTAGAAATAGGACATATTTTTATCTTTAAAATGACACCAAAATGACAAAAATACAATAATGGGACCAGAAGATATACATTTTTAAAGATTAAACACTTTCTAGTGCTTAAAAACATATAGCTCGAACTTGAGACATCTAGTCATGCTTGACCGGGACAAAGTCAAAGTTTTAGGCTCACCGGAATGGAGCCCTGGTCGGATACACTAATTGGGAGGCCCCAGTCAAAATTTTACCTTCCGACTTAGAAACTTTTCTGGAGGATTTTCTCTCGACGTCGTGTGATCCCCTCCAGCAGACCGATTTTTATGCAACGTCGTTGGATTGCTTCTCCATGAGGCCCCGGTCACATCCTGGAAGTCTGGAGCTTTCAGCGGGACAAACCTGAAATCCAGGCTGGGTGACAGTTGAAGGTAGTCGGCTTGACTCTCGATGTCGGGTCGGTCTACTTATGGAGCTTTTTCCAAAAGTTGCTCCAAACTTCTGGAACTTCTTCCTGAAGTTCTCCTTGAGGGTTAAAAGTGTTCAAAACACACATCCAAGGGTCTAGAAGTTCGGAGATAGTCCTTAGAAGTTGGGAACTATAATTCCCACAATGCACTTGGCCAAATACTTAAAAGTCCACTGAATGCACTCCAAGCTGGGGACTTCTTGAGGGAGATGGTGCAGGGAAGCTCTGTTAACCTGTTGCTTTCAGGGAGTCCACTCCTTAATCCTTTTTGAAGCAAGGCAAAGTCCTCAGGGCTGTAGTTCCAAGTGTGCAACAGGAGCAGTCCTTCAGATTGCAATCCTTTGGGGTGCAGACTAGGGTTACAGCCCGTCAGTCCTTCTTCTCCTTGTAGTTTCAGGCAGCAGATCTGAGTTGCTATGCAGCTCTCACATATTTATTCAATGATCTGGGGCAACAAGCAGGGGGACGCCACTGTCCAATGAGGTGCACAATGCTACCCAAAAGCAGGACAGATTCCTCCAAAGTGTGGCATATTCTTGTCTCACAATTAACTGCACTTTAAAATTCAAGATGGAGAATTCCTCTCCAGGAGAGTAAAACCTGGCTCAACGAACCTACTGGTGTGGCTCATTTCCATTAACACTCCCCCTCCAGACCATTCAAATTCTGCAAATTCCATTCAAGGGTATGTCATCTGGCTGGGGGTACAGGAAGAGAGGGTAGGCCTGGATGGCATTCCTTACTATCCTGCTCTCTTTGAAGCCAAGTTTGACTTACCCAGCCCCGTCCTAACCAGTTCTCTGCAGCTGCAGAGTGCCCCCATCAGATAACCTCTGCTCTATGCAGGCCACTTATCACCTCATCAAAGCATCTTTTCTAAGCCTGTTAAGGCTGACCAATCAGGAGAGGCTGCTAGAAGTCTGGATACAGGCTCACAGAAAAGAAAGTTCTATAACTTCTTTTCTGTATTAGATCAATTCAACAGTGGCAAGTTGTTGAATTTAATATAGGCAATCTCTTAAGTCCTTGAATGACATTTTAGCTCCTTTCTACCAATATTTATACTTAACTAAAATGTTCCAATGCTAGCCTATGGAGCTAAGTATCTACAATGTTGAAAAGCAAAATTGGCAGTTTTTCCCTCACCAGGGCTTATAAAGCATCTTTCATATTGCCCTTGCTTATAGTTATAAGGAACCCCAGCCCTGGGACACCTAGGGGAAATTTTAGGTTGACCTATACGTAAAAATAAGATCGATTAACACTTTGGAAGTACCTTTAACTCCTAAGTCGAATTTGCATGTAATTTTCTTTTAATGAGAGTCTGAAAAGCAGGGCTGCCTTTAAAAATGACAGCAGACAACACAGCAGTGTACACTCTAGTGTAGGAAATCTACTGGGTCTCTAAATCTCCCTTCCCTATTATATACCAGGGACTTATAGGTAGTTTGAATCCCCCTTGCCTTATTATATACTAGGGACTTACAGGGGTCTGTCATTGCCAATTGTAATTATACCTAATTACCATATAACTTTTTATTCAGAGCACTGGTCCAGGGCCTGGTTAGTGGAGCCCAGGGCACAGTCAGAGTCAGAGTCAGTTACCATCAGTTTCAGTCAAAAAATGAGTGCCACCAGTAGCCTTTTGCCACTTATCCTTCATCACGCTATATGTGCACGGCCTGACTCAGTATCTTTGGAGGACCCTCATAAATGTTTTTTAAACCATTCCAAGTTGGTGACTTCTATTTGTGCATTCAAGGGCAGTGGCCATCTTTAAATCTTTTTTAATGCATAAGAAAAATGGGAAACAGCCTTTACAACGCGGTCATTACCAAGTAATACCTTTACCATGCACATTTTTACCATGCACATATCTTTAGCACACATGCCTTTACAACGAAAATGTAAGTATTTAGCAAGTAAGTATAACATATATATATATATATTTATATATAATATATTTGAGGTGGGTAGAGGTTTTGGGTGACAAGGGTATTTTTAGGGTAGATAAGGGTATTTGGGTGGCAAGGGTATTTTTAGGGTTTAGGGTGAGTAGGGGTATTGGGTGGTAAGGGTGGATGTAGGGTTTCGGTGGTTGCGTTTAGGGGTAAGGGGTCAATAAGGTAATATATATGTATTTAGTTATATATATATATATGATCATATATATGATATATTGATTAGTGGTGTCATAAATAAGGTAATATATATGTATTTAGTTATATATATAAATGATCATATATATGATATATTGATCAGTGATGTAACTGACCATGTCATGAGTGATGTAATATGTGACGTCATCAGTAGTGCATTGCGGGGGCACGAGTTATAGTTAGCTCAGCTAACTATAACGGCTGAATTTCTCTGGTTGGTACGAGTGAAATGGCTATAGCTTTCCTGTTACCTGTGGTTTTTTCTGTGAATTTCTAAGGTTTTTTTAAATGCTAATTCCTAACTATAACGTCCCTGAATTCTGTGTTTTTTTCAGTGAATTTTTAAGGATTTTTAAATGCTAATTCCTAACTATAAAGTCCCTGAAACCTGTGTTTTTTTAAGTGAATTTCTAAGGTTTTTTAAAAGCTGATTCCTAACTATAACATCTCTGTAACCTTTGTTTTTTTCTGTGAATTTCTAAGGTTTTTTTTAAGTAGTAGTCGCATTTGCAGAGTGGTGGAAAAAGGGGGCTGGGCCTCCGACCAGCTCTCAGGAATTCCATTGCGAAGGAATTACAGGAGGTACCAGGAGGGCTTCTTGGCCCCCAAGGTCCCTCAGAGGTAAAGTGGACTTCATCCCCAACCAGTAGGGCACCAGGAGGCGCGTTTGCAGAGTGGTGGAGAAAGGGGGGGGCGTGGCCTCCTAAGACCTCTTAGCAATCCACTGTGTTGGACTTACTGGAGGTAACAAGAGGAGTAGTTGACCCCAAGGACGTCCTTGTGGACCAACTACCCCTCCTGTTACCCCCAGTAAGTCCCACACAGCAGGATTGCTGAGTTCTGATAGCAGACCACACCCCCTTTCCCCACCAGTCTGCAAACGTGCTTGGGGGATGAAGTCTACTTTACTCCTGAGGCCCTCAGGAGGCAAGCGGACCTCATCACCCCACCAGCAGTGCGCCGAGAGGAGCATTTGCAGAGTGGTGGAAAAAGGGGCGTGGCCTCCGACCACCTCTCAGCAATCCCACTGTGTGGGGCTTACTGGAGGTAACAGGTGGGCTAGTTGGCCCTTAAGGACCCTCAGCAGCGAAGGGGACTTCATCCCCCAACCAAGAGTGTGCCAGGAGGTGCGTTTGCAGAGTAGTAGAGAAAGGGGGCGGGGCCTTCGGCGAGTTGCCGGCTTCCGTTTCTCATTAAAATAAATGAATAAATAAATAAAATACAAATACAAATACCAGCAAACTGAATAGGTGTCAAAGTGATCTGTTGACTTTGCTAATGCCTGTTCTCTACAAGCATGATATGATTCATGGTTGTGGACAATTTCGTTCTTTTTTCTACTTTAAGTTGATGATAAATACCCAGGCTTAGTTTAGATGAAGGTGGGGTGGGAACTTTAGGATTTGGGCTTTATTGTAACCTCCTATGATGAATCCTGTGGGGATATTTGCCTGTTTAAAGTAACTGTAGATGGCTTCTTTGTAGTTTCCTTTCAGGAGATCTGTCGTCTGTTTAGTGCCCTCCATTGTAATCTCCTATGAGGACAGTTGTTGCTCGTCAGTGAATACCAACAAATGTATCCAAACACTGCTTTAGCTGTCTGCCAGAATAATGTGGTGAACCTCTGACAAAGCCAGTATGCATGGCAGTGGCTTTACGAAACTTGAAAGGGCCTTCTTGCAAAGAGCATGCCCCCCTCCCCCCTCTAGACCCAGTCAGGAGCTCTCAGGCCAGGGGCCCGCCGCCCGTGCACAGTGTTGGAGGTGGTCCCCTGGAGCTCGGGATAATGTTACGCCACTGAGGCATGGCTTATATTTGAACATGCCTCTTTAGTGACTGCTGAGGTTGATCGTGTTGTATTGCAGATGGCAACTGTAAGAATGAGGCAGTGGTTTAATGAATGGATGCTTTCGTCCATACATCCATTCATCACGCCACTCATTCACTAATTTTCCATGAACTCATTCACACTTCCATTCTCTACAAATATAAAGGCACTTTTAGTTTTTGATGCTCGCGAGTACCTAAGCACACAATGGGGACTGGTCCCTGTACGTGATGGTACCTGTATTGTCTGGTATTGTCAGGCTGCACCAATACTGTGACGACTATGAAAGGAAGGAGTTAAAAATCGACGTAAGTTCCTCATGTGTGGGCAGCCTCGAGGCACTGAAAAATACTAATCACAGGGGTGCACTTCCACACTAGTAAACAAAGGGTTAAAAATAGAACAGATAAACAATGTAATGGCAAAAGGAAACTTGACACCACAGTAATTCAAAGATAGTGCCTAATTAGTTACAAAACTAAAATACATAATTCTTCACAGAAGCTCAAACAATCAACGCCTGCCTCTATATACAAACTCAAAATATCAGGTAACTGCTTCCGCAAATTTTAAAATAACATAGTTTTTCACTAAGGATGTTACAAAGTCACCTGCCTCGCAACTTGGCGCGTTTATTTTTAGATTCTCTTTGAAAAGCATATACATCGGGGCTTAAATAGAGGCCAGGGAGTGTAGCAGAACTTTGCTGCTGTTGCACAGGGCCAGGGGAGGCAGCTTTTACCTTGTTAGGTCTCACTTGCCAGACAATACAGATACCGTGATGACCATCACCCAAGGGGACCAGTCCCCACTGTGTGTTTAAGTACTATAGAGCATCAAAACGAAAAGTGCCTTTATATTTGCATTTGTCCACTGTATAACCTGCTCTAGTGTCAAGGCATGGATGAGTGTAAAATACACACACCATTACAGTCAATGGCTGGTCCTCGCATATACAGGTATGACACATTGTGTGGTTGCATGTGTGCGTCTTTGTGTTTCCCTGTAGCTTTCAGAATGTCTGTCCCTCCCATGCATGTTTGATATTTGATCATTTTGATTTTATATGAAGTTCTCTATTATTTTCCTCTGACCCAAATCTCCCCAGCAGGCCCCTTGCTGATGTGGCCTCATTGCACACCTTCATGCTCCTTTTGACTTTGGACCACCAGTCTTTCTCTCTGATGTCATTGCTCACTCTCTGGCCACCCATCTGCGCCCTTCACCGCTCCACTTCGGCCCCGCCTTAGGCCCCAATAGGCAAGACCTAGCTCTTTCCATCTCTGCTGGGCTATATTAAGGTTCCGTGTCCTCCAGCCAGGTTGACGCCCTTACAAACACATAGCTTCTTCTTCGGACCATTGTCTCAATAATAGCGATTTAGCCCTCAAATCTTACGATTTGTTACCAAGTGCACATGGCACCTTTTACTTAGGCCAAGCTTTAGGCACATTTGCCTTCCCATCGTACTGTGTTTGTTCATTGATTTTACCCAAATGTAATCAGCTTCTGTGGCCTCCTGACTTACTTTCTTCCATAAAAGGATGCATGAGTGAATAGAAGTGTGAATGAGTTCATGGAAAATGAGTGAATGGATGCTTTCATCCATACATTCACTCAGGGTTATGAAGGTGAAGTTCAGTAGGCCAGTGAGGTGAGTGGCCTCCATCTATGGTATATGTTCAAGAGGAAGAGAGCGTGCACTGTTGATTGGAGGTCGAGAGTTTGAGTATTAGGATCTGGAACTTCATAGGAAGCTTACCTGGGAGCAGGTGCCTTATTCCTTTTCTCATAGTGCGCTTTGCAGTAATGCGCATTGGCAATGTCAATGCTTGTCTTAATGTGGGGTACCCAGCATTCTCACAAGCACACCACTCAGGAACTGACAGTAGAGGTCCAGGTCTAAGAAAAATTCCCTAGAACTTTACATCTGTTTATCTTCATTCGACTTTAAAAAGGTTATTGATCATCAAACATGTGCCTGAAGCAAGACATTGCCAAAGTTTAAGACAAAAACCAGAGTTACCACCACTATGGCATATCAGGAATTGAATATGAACAGTGTTGCTAAAAAGGTAAAGCGGAAAGAACTAATTAAAGCAACTGTGTAACTAAGGGCCAGATGTACAAAGATTTTTGCATGTGCAAACGGGTTTGCGAACCCGTTTGCGCATGCAAAAACTGCATGGGGTATGTACAAAACCCTATTTTGCGAGTCGCAATTTTTTGCGACTCGCAAAATAGGGTTTTGCGACTCGCTATTAGGAAGGGGCGTTCCCTTCCTAATAGCGAGCGCAACCCCAAGTACGAAGGTTTTGCGACCGCAATTGCGGTCGCAAAACACTCGCAAATTACCACCCTCTTTAAGAGGGTGGTAATGGAGTCGCAAAAGGGAAGGGATCCCGAGGGGACCCCTTCCCCTTTGCAAATGCAGGGGAAAATATTTTTTAAGGGCAGACAGTGGTCCTAGGGACCACTGCCTGTCCTAGAAAATGAAACGAAAACGTTTCATTTTTTTCTTTTTTAAATGCATTCCGTTTTCCTTTAAGGAAAACGGGCTGCATTTAAAAAAAAAACAGCTTTATTTAAAATCAGTCCCAGACATGGTGGTTGTGACATCTTAAGGATCCATTGTAGAATGCTAAGGTTGTGTTCCAATAAAGAATGTTGGGGGGTTTTGAGCTGTGGGGATTCTGTGAAAGGTTGTTGGTGGCTGAGGTGAATAAACGGACCTTTCAGCACTTCGTCCGTCTACCTGTCTATTTATTTGATGTGGAGAACACCACATTAATTTGGCGACGAGCGTGGCGGTGTGACTCTCACCTCAACATCCAGTGAAGGGAAGAAACGAATTCAGCGCTTCCTCCAGGCATTCAACGCGAAACTCCTCCAGCGGCTGACTGGGATCTTTAAGAGAAGTGAAGTCTACTTCTCCAGCGGCTGATGCGGCGATGCATGGTGTGTCCGGAGCAAAGGATATCCGGTGAGGAGTTGAGTGCGGAGGGGCGGGAAGCTGAAACGCATATGCGTTCCACAAAGTGAGTGGAAGACGGCTGCGACAGTGAGCGTGCAGCGTGAAGGAGCGTCTGGTTGCTAGGAGGCATAACGCTTAGAGGAGCAGTGAAACAAACAAGGGCGCAACTCACTGTGGAGCGTCATCACGTCAGGGCACGTTTTCGGCGGCCATCTTGACAAGTTGGGAAGATCTCCACCAGCCAGTGTGCTTTGTCCGGTGTTGGTGAATAGGATAAAGGAGGTTTGGTGTGTCGTTTTTAGTGCAACAGGCCAGCAAAAGAAGACACGGTGACTGGCACACCTCACAATCGTGCTGGAATAGCTAAGTGACGCTGGGGGTGACCCTGGTTACAGAACAATAGTAACAGTGACCGGAACTTTATTGAACATTATAAAAAAAAAAAAAAAAAAAAATTTTTTATTTGTGTTGCATTTTAAAATATGGTAGATGGTTAAAAGGTTTGAAGTGTGGGTTTTGGAAAGAGATAACCAAGCGCAAAGAAAAAAAAGATAAAGGAACAATTTGGGTCAGAATATATTGATCTCACTGTGATAGCAATCAATCAATCAATCAATCACGGCATTTATAGAGCGCGCTACTCACCCGGGAGGGTCTCAAGGCGCTGGGGGAGGGGGTAAGTTACTGCTCGAACAGCCAGGTCTTGAGCTGCTTCCTGAAGGAGAGATGGTCCTGGGTTCGCCGAAGGTGAGTGGGGAGGGAGTTCCAGGTCTTGGCTGCCAGGTAGGAGAAGGATCTTCCTCCGGCGGTGGTTCTGCGGATGCGTGGTACGGTGGCGAGGGCGTGGCTGGTTGATCGTAGCTGGCGTGTGGGCGTGTAGAAGGTCATGCGGTCGTTGAGGTACTTTGGGCCCAGGTCGTGGAGGGCCTTGTGTGCGTGGGTGAGGAGTCTGAACGTGATTCTCTTGCTGACGGGGAGCCAGTGCAGGTCTTTCAGTTGTCCGGTGATGTGGCTGTGTCGGTGTCCGGTGATGTGGCTGTGATAGCAATGTGAAGTGCACAATGTTTTGGCATTAGAATTAGAGTTAAGGGCTTAGCTTTGAAGTTGGAACAAAGGGCTAAGTGTAAAGCATGCAGAATGTAACTCAACCACCGTTTTTTCTTAACAGTCCAGGTGAGCCCACGATAAAGTGGCAAAAGTGGCAAAACATTTTTTGCAACTATGCACGTGTTTGTGGAACAAACTTGAGTGCGGAGAGGAAGCATTCTCTACTTTTGCACTGTTTAGGGGGTGAAGGTCAGGATGTATTGGAACATTTGCCAGATCTCAGTCAAAATGACCAAAGATCTCTTAATGAATATGAAATATGCATCCTTCAATTAGATAGGCACTATCTGCCTCGTTTGAGCACTATAATGGAACGGTACCACTTTGGGTTACGGGAGCAGAAAAAGGATGAAACGAGTGAAGAATTTGTCACAGCGTTGAGGAAACTGGCAGTGTCATGCAAATTTGGAGGGGCCGTAGAAGAAAGGATCAGAGATCAGTTCGTGTTGAGATGCGCACACGACAAAATAAGGGAAGAACTGTGGCTCAAAGACGAGCCACCCCTGGACGAGGTCCTCGCAATAGCTAAGCGAGTTAAACATATGATGAAGTGTGTTCGCGAATTGAGTGTTACAAGAGAAAAGTCTGGTATTACGAATTCCAGTGTTGAGGAAGTTGTATGTCTTGTGAAAAACAGAGCACCTGTTGTCAGTGAGAGCGACAAACATCCTCGTGCTGGTGAGGGTACTTCTTATGGTACTTCTTATTTGCCTTCTTTTGCCTCTTCCAATGACAACAGATTCATCTGTTTTAGGTGTGGCAGAACTGGACATAGAGCAAATGCTCCGTTCTGTCCTGCTCTTAACATTACTTGTAGCGCGTGTGGGAGAAAAGGTCATTATGCAAAATGGTGTAGGACCAAGAGTAAAAGAAGAGAACAACCTCAAGCCCAAATTAGAGATCACCCACAAGTAAAAGAGATTATGTATCAGGTAGATGTAGAGAAAGCTAATCATCCTTCCCATGTGGTCAAGATTCATGGTGTTGGGCTTGAGATGAAGTTCGATTCGTGCTCGCATCTTACTATGATAGATAAAGATACTTTTGATCACTATTTTAAAGGTAAATGCGCACTAATGAAAGGAGATGTTTCTCCCGTGGGTTATGGTGGTGTGCCAATAGTTCTCTTGGGGTATTTCACATCCTACATTGAGCTAGGGGGACGCAATATCTCTGGGAAAGTTTATGTAGCTAAGTGTGGGGATGTACTGTTGGGGTGGACTCATCAACGTTCGCTTGGCGTCATTCTCAATCCAAACACAGAACCTCAAGTTGTGGTTCAGTCTGTAGGAGATTCCTGGTCTACCTTAGCCGAGCGATTTGCTGATGTTTTTGGGGACAAATTAGGATGCCTTAAAGGTTACAAACATCACATAAGACTGAAAGAGGGTGCCATACCGGTGGTTGCTAGAGTCAGAAGGGTACCTTTGAATGAACAGTCTGGTGTCCAAAAGGAGATTGAGCGGTTGGTTGATTTAGGGATCATAGTTCCTGTGGAGGCGACGGAGTGGTTGGCTCCCATAGTTGTCGCAAAGAAGGCCAGTGGTGAGCTGCGCCTTTGCATTGACTTGCGCTCGCTAAACAAAGAAGTGATTGTTGATAGGTTCCCATTGCCCAACATAGATGAGTTGGTCAGCACTCTAGTAGGGGCTAGGTTTTTCACAACCCTAGATCTGGCATCCGCATACCATCAGGTGGAGTTGGATGAGGGTTCGCAGGAATTGACAGCATTTGTCACTCCCATGGGAACCTATAAATTTCGACGGATGCCTTTCGGATTAGTTTCCGCAGCTTCCGTTTTTCAACGGATCATGTCCAATGTCCTCAATGGGGTCTCTGGGGTAAAGTGCTATCAGGATGACTTGCTGATCTATGGTAGCACTGAAACGGAGCATTATTCTAGAGTGTGTACTGTCTTGGAATGTCTGAGGAAGGCGGGCTTAACAATAAAAAAGGAGAAGTGTAGGTTTGCTGTGGAGGAAGTTAACTACCTGGGGCACTGCATAACAGGTCGTGGTGTCTTCCCGAAGAAGGACTTGGTCAAGTCTATTGAGAACGTCAGTGAACCTTCCAATAAGGAGGAGTTACTCTCCTTCTTAGGAATGGTTGAGTTTTACAGTAAGTTCATTCCGGGATATGCTGATAAGACTCATGCCCTTAGGAGACTAACTGTTAAAAGTACGGTGTTTGATTGGAGTTCAGAGTGTGCCAACGAGTTTGTTGCCATCAAGCAAGACCTTAAAGAAGCACCTTCTCTTCACTCTTTTGTGCCGGGAGATGAGACCCTAATCTTCACTGATGCCAGTGCCAAGGGTTTAGGTGCGGTGCTTTTACAGAAGAGTGGTGGGGTTGAGAGACTTATCGCCTGTGCGTCTAGATGTTTAAGAGGCTCAGAGCTAAACTATTCTGTAATAGAAAAGGAGTCACTTGCCATTTTTTGGGCATTAAGGAAGTTTAGGAATTTGATTTGGGGAACAAAGGTAAAGGTTTTATCTGATCATAAACTACTTAAAGAGGTGTTTTCTAAGAAGGGTTTGGATTCAATCTCTTCTAGAATCAGGAAGTGGATCATTTCTTTACAAGAGTTTGATTTCTGTGTGGATTATATTCCAGGTGTTATCAACAAGTCGGCTGATTGTCTCTCTAGATTGGTGGATGTCACTAACTCTGATGATAAGGAGGAGGTTATACCGGATGATGTGGTAAACGTGTGTGAAATTACTGTTGGTGCGGTAGATGAGTTAGAGTGGAAAAATGAAGTTGTGAAGGATGAGGAAATATCAAAAGTAATAGAATTAATTTCTTCAGGCAAAAACAAACATTTGGTAAAGCCGTGGTCTCTGATCTCTGATGAGTTGGCTGTTGTTGATGGATTACTGGTGAGAGGCACCAAGCTGATTCCTCCGGTGGGGGTGCGAGGCAAACTATTAACTCTGGCTCACTCTGGTCACTTAGGGATTGTGAAGACCAAGGGATATCTGAGGATGCTTTACTGGTGGCCCGCCATGGATAGAGAGATTGAAAAAATGGTTCTTGACTGTTTGGAGTGTTGCTCCAGTGATAAGATTCTCAAGACCAGACAAATGCCCATGGTTTGCAGAAAACTACCGAAATATCCCTGGGATGAGCTAGCAATAGACATAGTTGGCCCTTTACAAGGGGTATCGGATACTCCTTATTTGGTAGTCCTTCTGGATCTTTACTCAAGATGGATTGAGGTACGCTCAGTAAGAGGTATTTCATCTTTGAGTGTAATAAAATTTTTAGAAGAAGTTTTCAAGAAGGAGAGTTATCCAAATTCCTTGCTTTCTGATAATGGGACTCAGTTCTGCTCTTTGGAGTTTCAGGCGTATTTGAGAGATTGTGGGATTATTCACAAACGCAGTGCTGTGTATCATCCTGAAACCAACGGAGCTATTGAGAGGGTTAACAAAACTCTTAAAGAGAGTATTCAGTTGGCAAGGGCGAGCAATTTAAATTGGAAAGAGGCGTTGCAAGATAGGATCTCTGCCTATCGCATGTCTCCCCACTCCACCACTGGTAGGTCCCCTTTGAGCTGTTTAGAGGTAGGGCTCCCAATTCTAAACTATGTCCTGGGTGGATCAAGTTAAATAAGGGTCTGAAGGACAATTGCATTGGTGATTGGTGGGATAGAGAGCTACAGAAACAAGTGGAAAGGAAACGCTACTTTGATGACAAGAAATGTGTGCAATACAATAGTTTGAGAGTGGGTGACCTTGTAAAAATAAGGGCGCCAGTGGGATGTCAACCTTGGTCAAAGTTTTCAAAAATAAGAAGAATTGTGAAGATCTTCAGAAATGCTGTGAAAACTGAGGATGGTAGGATTTGGAATAAGAGTCGTGTGGTCACTGTCAATTCTCAACCTACTTTGGGTGAGGTACCTACCTGTTCGTTGAACACGCGTAACAATTCTTCTTCATCAAACTCGCACCCTTTGCCTGATAACAATAGAGAGAAGAGTGCGAGATTGTGCAGTTTACCATTTCATATGAAAGACTTTGTCATGTGAGCTGTTCATTGTTCACCGCATCTTTTCTTTTAGGAATATGTCATGTGATCTTTCGCTTCCATCATTGACTTCTGTATTCTGTTTTGTTGTTTGTTTTATAAGGAGAGAAGATGTGTGACATCTTAAGGATCCATTGTAGAATGCTAAGGTTGTGTTCCAATAAAGAATGTTGGGGGGTTTTGAGCTGTGGGGATTCTGTGAAAGGTTGTTGGTGGCTGAGGTGAATAAACGGACCTTTCAGCACTTCGTCCGTCTACCTGTCTATTTATTTGATGTGGAGAACACCACAGTGGTCTGCTGAGCCCAGCAGGCCATCATACCTGGGAGGGCCTGCCATTCCCAATGGGGTCGCAAATTGCGAGAGGCTCATTAATATTCATGAGCCTCTCTATTTGCGACCCCATTGGGAATCGCTAACAGTGTGGAAAACACTGTTGTACATCCCAAATAGTGCCTCGCAAATTGCGAGTCGCAAAAAACTCGCAATTTGCGAGCCGCTATTTTGGGCGTCGTACATCTGGCCCTAAATGTTAAAAAAATGCATTAAGTGCACAATAACTCTTAATAAATCCATATCCAATGTTTTTACTTTTAAAAGAAAAAATACTTCAGCACATAGCTAAATATTAATGTTAAGCATAATAATACAAATGTACACAGTAAAAACGAACTAGATGCTTGCGACAGAAGGTCTCCTAATGCTAACAATCTCTAGCCCTCTCAGTGGTGTTCGTCAAAGAAATAATAAAAGGACCCTCTTCCTTAGCTGCCGTCACAGAATTCTCAATGTAAACCTTTTCCTCTTGCATTTGTTAGAGTCTGTAATGAAACGCTCTCTTCATAGTGCATTAGTTTAAAAATGTATAAGGTAAAACCTGCTTCTCACAGTATTCAGGCAGAGCAGTCCTAGGCTGACCCAGAAAGGGTGCTGCAGGCTACAAACTCAAACCCTGCTTTCTCCCCTTGTGACGGGTTTCACCTCTTTCTCTTTCTCCTTCTTCCCCTTTTGAGTGTTTTCACTCTCTTCTCTCAACGATTGTCCCATGAGGATAAATAAGTACCGGACCCCAAAAATGAGTGCCGTTGGCTCCCACCCGGAACCGTGGGCTCAAATTTAGCATTCTGACTGTGTGCAAGTGAGTTAGATAGTCCATGGTTTGCCATCATCGAACGAATCATTTGTAGATGATTAAAAACAGAGTAACAGCACACATCATCCAAATGGATTAATTATCGGGGAACAGGCTAGTGCCTTAGGGCTACCAGATCCAGGGACCAGAAAATTTCATAGACAATTGGGTATTTCCAGAAAACATAAATCCCGGTTGTGCTTGTGGCCAACTCATGCCTAAAATGGGTTGTTGTTTCGGACTGTGTGTTTGTGTCATCTTTTTGATGTTGTGGCCTCTTTCTCCTTGTTAGAAAAGGGTCCCTGAACTTTACAACTGTGCGGTTACTTGCAATTTCTGGACAGTCATATGTGCCCAGTCATCCTGTAACATTTTCAACCAGGGTAATGCACTGTTCCAGATATCTTGGAGGATGTCCCTGGTAAACATCGCTGGTAGATTTTACCAACTTTTCATCCATCCCATCCTTTGGGTCTTGTCTGTAACCCCCCACTTGAGTGCCAATTGTGGTGGCTGGTTCCAAGCAGTAGACAAAGGCCTGTTAGGAGCTGGGCTAAGCACACCGGCTATTTTCATTAAGTCACCCAACAAGTACTGATTAGTTTTTATTTACAGATCACTCAAATTTAGGCTAGTGAATATATATATATATATATATATATATATATATATATTAAACTTTATTTATTATTTTGTATACATACAAACAGTTATGCAGCCAAATAACTCCAGTTACAGCATAGGGTAAGTAGCTAGTACATCCGTAAGGGGAAGAATTACATATTCTTCTGGGTAGAGCACAGAGGTGAAAAAATCATGATAGTGAGGCCACTCCAACAAATACAATGATTACAACATACTATGTCAGAAGTGTCCCAATCTATTCAGGCCAGTCCTCCCACCATCAATGTTTAAAAACTTTCGTATTGAACACATACAGCGTCCCGTACATCCTCTTTAATGAGCAGCCAACATCTAACCATTCACCCTAGTCAGCCCCTGTCTCTCTCGTAAGGGTCGACACATTCTGATTGTTATCTTCCTCGTCATTAACTGACATGCGGATTAAGTACACTTGATATGGACCCCATATATCAAGTGGTCTATTGTGTATCAGCATGAGAGCATTATAGGTGTCTGTCTGTGTGTTGCAGTAGGTCATGTCAGTGTGCCATTCCAGTATCGTCGGCAAAGGGCTCTTCATCTATTGCATAGCGATTATCCGCATAGCCAATAAAAGGCCCAGAGCCACTAGCCATCGAGACGTCTTTGGCACATTGCTATCATATCCCAGTGAGGCTACCAGTGGTGGCTCTGGCAGCGGCACCTCCACAATATCTTGTAACACTTCGAATACTGCTGTCCAAAAACGATGAACCCCCGGGCAAAACCAAGCCAGGTGTGCAAAGCCAGCACCCTCGATGCCACATCATAAGTAGCGATCATTGCCACTTAACCCATATCTGAATGGTCACACTGGGGTGTAGTATACTTAGTTAAGGTACTTAAAATGTACCAAACGATGCCGCTCATTCTGCGAATTGGTTTTTGTTACCGAGCAGCAATATGTCCACTGTTTCTCTGTAATTTCTATGCCTAGGTCACCCTGCCATTCCTGCTGTGGCTTTGCAAGTATCGGGTCCCCACTTATTCTCATGAGGTTACATAATGTCGATATACCCCGGCGGGGAGAATGAGTCTGCAGTAGGTACGTCAGTAAGACCATCTCCTGTGGTTCCGATATCTAATTCTCTAGCAATGCGCGTAACGATTGGCGTGCCCAGTAATAGTTGTATTTGGTGAGTAGTGCTATATCAGGTGTTTTTGATTGGATCTCTTCCCAGGTACTAATCACCCCTTCTGCAAAGAAGTCCCCCATGCAATGTATGTTAAGCGCACATAATGCCTGCAGTACTGCCCTGTCTTTACCCAATGGGAACCATCCGCACCACTCTATGGGCAATTTCGGAGAATAGAGAATTGTAATCTGTAGTTCATCAGCAGTTTTCCGCAGGAGATATCTTGTGACACCCATGGGATCAATAGTGTGGAATAGGCACTGCAGTGTACCCAGGAAGTATCTCAGGAGTGTTAATGGCCCAGCCTCCTCCCTCTCCAAGTACAGGTGAGGTAGCTCCGGCGGTCCGTGTATCCAGTTATACGCATGCATAGTCATGCTGCTCTATAGTATGCCTTGAGATCTGGTGCGTCAAGCCCTCCTGCGGAATAAGGTAGAACCCGCGTAGACCATCGGAAGCGAGGTTGCTTTCTGGCCCAAGCCAGCCGGATCAATATAGTACGTATATTGCGGAACATTGTCTTCGGCAATAATATTGGTATATTGGCAAAAAAGAACAGAAAGCGTGGTAACACGATCATTTTCATAATAGCTATGCGACCTAACAATGAGAGAGGCAGCCGGATTCACGTCTCTATAGCCTCAGAAAGACACTGCACGGCTCGCCCATAGTTTCCCCGCACTACTGCCTCTGGGTCAGTGTGTACCTGGACTTCTAAGTAGCGCACAGGCTCGGTAGTCCACTCAAGCGGAAACTCCATCTGAATAGGCGTGGTATTTGCAGTAAGTGGAAATATAAGTGATTTATTCCACTTTATGCGCATTCCTGAGTGGCCACCAAACTTCACCACCTCTCACAGTACAGTTGCCAAATTATGTTCAGGGTCGCGCATATACAGCAGCGTATCATCTGCATACGCATAGATTATCAAATTATAATGCGGGAATCTAATACCGCAGTGAGCGTGGTATTCTCGCAGGGCGCAGGCCAGTGGCTCCACCACCAGGGCATACCGAAGTGGCAAGAGTGGACATCCCTGCCTCGTGCCCCTCGTCATAGCGATCAGAGCTGATAATAAGCTCTTCACTCTCACTCAGGCCACCGGCTCCGTATATAGAACCTGGACTAGTTTCAAGCCCCGACTCCCACCTGCCGCAGCACAGCCAACATAAAGGTCCACTCTAAGGAGTCAACGCTTTTTCAGCGTCTATAAATACTGTCGCAGCACGAACGCCGGGGTAAATTCGGGAAATCGTGCAAAATAAAGTGCGAAGATTACTGGAGAGTGATCGACCGGGGACAAACCCAGAATGCTCTGGACCCACAATCCAGGGAAGTAAGGGGGCTAGCCTATTCACCAGTTTTTAGCAAATAGCTTTGTGTAAGTATTGAGCAATGATAAGAGCCTGTAAGAAGAGCACTGTTCAGGGGGCTTACCCGGCTTCAGCAAAGCTATCAGCAATGCCTCTTGCATGTTTGGAGGCATAATGCCCTCACGTGTCATCTCCTCAAACAGACTCACCAGGTGCGGGATGTTTGTCCTGATAGGCCTTATAAAAGGCTACAGTAAGGCCATCGGATCTAGGTGCCTTTTCACTGGGCATGTCTTTCAATGCAGCAACAATCTCAGTCGGGCGGAGGGGGGCAATCAATCTCTCTCTATGAGTATTAGAGAGACGCTTCATGGCAATGTAAGATAGATAGTTAGACGCAGCCTCATTGTTATGAGTAGGTCGCAAGGTGTACAACTCAGTGTAGTAATTACAAAATCTTTCTACCACTTGCGCCTCTTCTCGAACTGGCTCCCCTTTTTCATCGTGTACCAGTGGCACCTCATTTTCTTCCCTGTTAGGACGGACTAGGGCTGCCAATGTAGCACTGGGTCTTTCACCCTCTCCGTATACCCTAGCAGTAGTGTATTTCCCTAAATCTGTCATTTTGTTTTGAGCCAGTTCGTTGTATTCGTCCAGCTTAACCCTAATCTGAGCTAGGACCCGGGGGCCAGTCCCCGCCTGAGACGTGTGCTCTCGCACCGCCAATTATTCTTCCATTTTCTGTAATCGGTCTCTGATGGATCTATGCACCCCAGCATGTTTTGTAATGGCGAATCCCCCGAATATAAGCTTTAAAGGCCTTCCAGATAGTGGCCATATGGGACACACTCCCGAAATTGATGCGAAAGTAATCGTCTATCAACTGGGCAAGTTCCTCTCGGAACACTGTGTTCAAGAGCTCATATTGCGGAAGCGCCAGGTGAAACCCCTCGGCTGCATATCACCAAATTTCAAAGTCAGTTCCTCCGGTGAGTGATCAAAGTATGTGCAAGGCTAATGCTCACACTGGTCCATGAAGGACAGTTAGCTACGGGAAACAAGCCAGTAGTCAATACGGGCATGGATGTCATGCACAGAGGAGTAATGGGTGTATTCCCTGCCCTGGGGAGAGCTAACTCGCTAGGCATCCACCAGCCTACTGGCCTCAGCGATTGCAGCTATGGTGCTGGAAGCCGCCACAAATTTCTGCAGGGGCCCTTGGATCAATCCAACATGGGAGAAAGCACACATTTAACCCCACCACCCCCATAGCTGCGGTATATGGCCATAATGCGCAATCTTTCTGTGTAGGGAGTGATAAAACTGCGTGTCATCATAATTTGGACCATAAATACCTGTTAGAAGCTCTTCAAAATGCCCCTTACGACATTGAACCACCACATATCTCCCCCTGGGTCCACAAAGACCTCCTGCAGTCTAACGCCGGACCCACGGCGTGCCCACACCAAAACACCACGTGTGTGTGAAGTGAACCTCACAGCAAGGCACTCGCCCCTCATCCTACGTTGGGAGAGCATCCCTTATGGGATGCCAAGTGTGTTTCCTGAAATAGCTACGTCTATTTGGTGGTGCTGCAGGTATAATACAACCTTTCATATCTTTCGATTATCGTTCAGCCCTCCGACATTCCATGTTAAAAAGCTCAGCGTGACTCCACATGTGGATGGTGGTGCCGTAGTGCCCTTCTCACCTCTCATCTCCCACCCTATACACAATCAAATCAACGGCCACACTCAACAATCCCCTCTGCATCTTCCCATGGCTGCAGTGCAAAAACAATTGGAAACAGAACAGTCCCCCCTCACCCTCCCACGCCGTGTACCCCAACGATTTACACAGCTTGTCCTTACCCACCCTCATAGCTCCCCAATGCCAAAACAATATGCCCCAATCAGGCAAGTGTGGATTACACATGAGGGCAGAGATTACCAGAATGCCGCTGCGTGGTCAAAATGTGTAAATATGCCATCAAACAAATATGTCATCGCATCCTAGTATAAAACGTGCATACTTAGCATACAACGTGTCCCTGGGGACCTGGTAATGTTGGACATCATAGGAACATGGCAGTCCACGCCACAACATACCCATTGTGCACACCAGACCATAAATTAAGACGTACATCGAGTTCATGTTACAACTCTATAACCCCCCGTTACCGCCACACTCCCTTCTAATCAGCAGGAACCCACAGCAGTATAGCCACATATTCCACAACAGGCCATTATGCCCAAAGAATGCCATGCTCGCAGTGATTCAAGTATCTAAACCCAGTAGGTATAAGCAATAGTTCTGTGGCAAACCTATTAGTCCTGCTGATCAAGTTCGCTGGTGGAAGTCTGGTCATCCGCTTTGTGCTCCTGTGCACGCCTGTTGACCTTTGCAGCTTCGCACTTCTTAAGTACTTGTTGCAGGCTTTTGGGGTCAGTAAAGATACTGGGCTTCCCCTCAACCATCACCCGTAGAGCATAGCATAGTCTATGTTGAGCTCAAGAAGTTTCCGTTTCACCGGTACAAACTGTCTCCTCGCTTCTTACACCTGTGGGGTGAAGTACGGGAAGAGTGAAAGTTTGGATCCCTCGTAGCGGAGTGTTTGAAGCTCTCTGGTTCGCCACAGATCTTAATCTCTGTTTCGGTAGTTGAGCAACCGTGCTAGTATTGGGCGAGACGGCACACCCCGCGCCGGCCGCTGGGCCAGAGAGGGATGAGCACGCTCCACAATGAATACAGCCAAGAAGGTATCGCGACCTAGCAGAGTTATTATTAGCTTTTCCACAAAGGTCTCCATGTTCCACATAACTGTGGACTCTCCATTTGCTTGTGTGCCCCCGTAGATTCAGCCTGCATATCCTCAGGCTCAGCCTCAGACACTCACCTTCCAACAACATTGAGTCTCTCAGCGTGTTTGCCAATATGTTCAGACATGTGGTCCATGCGATAAGAGAGAGAGCCAATCTTACCATCAATAGTGGTCAGGCTCTGCTGCATAATTACCAGGATTTGTCGTAGGCCACCCCCCAAATCCGGTCCTGGGGTGCCAGCGTCCTGTTCAGGTGAAATCGCATCTTCCTCGTGCGTCCTTGTGGACTTGCACTGTTCAAAATGCAGCTTGGGCTCGTTCTTATCGGGCTTCCCCATCATGGTAGTCGAATACGCCCACACACTTAGTTCGGAGAGCGTCCTACAATTGCATCTGAGCAGTCCAATAAGGATCAGAGGCCGCAGCTCCGTCCGCTCCAAGCATAAGTCTAACTCTTCCACACTCTTGATTCTGCAGCACAGTAGCCCAGGCCCTAGAGCTGCCCATCAAAACCTAATCCAAGCTCTGCTATGCAAACAAAGTACCTGTTAGGGCGCTCCTGGGCCGGTCCAATCCACCTCCAGGAGACCTGTGGGCACCCGCCAAAAGGATGCAGCTCCTTAGTGTAGTATAGCAGGGGCGCGGGGGGTCCTCCCCCACCCTCCACTGCAGGTGCCCAGGGCCTGCCAGCACCTCCACTCTCGTTGGCTCTAGCCAGGCAGAGGGGGTCGGTCTGGTACTTCCCCCAGGCCGTCTGCCAAATCTTTTATAGGAGGTGGTCCTGCGAGGCTTCCCAGTGCCGGTCGTCTTAACCCGGCATACTCCCCAGGCAGCACAGCAGAGGAGAGCCTGTTTGCGGCAGCGCCACAGCCCAGCCGACAGCCTCTCGCGGGCCCAACAGGAGGCACAGGCTACAAGCTCTGCCGCAACTCTCCAGGCTCCTCTGTCAGAAGTCAGCTAGGGCAGAGGCAGGCAGCATACTTCACCCGCTACTCCGCCGCCGCTACTGGGTGGCTGCCCAGCCATCAGTCGCCATCACAGGTCCCAGCCGCGTACTTAGTGGGATGCCGCCACACAGCTGCCGGCAAGTCCTGGCCCCGCGACACACGTCTCCAGTACCGTCATACAGGTAGACTGCACGGGCCATCCGGCTTGTCAACTTACATAGGGACACTCAGGGACGGTCATCGGCAGCTTCAAAAGTCTATTTTACCAGCACTAGGTGCACTCTTTCCAGTGCCGCCCTCAGATGTTACATTCCTTTGGCGATGTCAGCGAATTTTAAAGGATAGTATTGACGGCTTTGGGAGCTCGCCTATGCAGCGACCATCTTGAAGCCAGGCAAGCTCTGCCCTCCAGGCTAGTCAATAAATTATTGAACCTTCGATCCCTCTGTGTCCATCGAGATGCACCCACCAAGGGACAATGGTTCTCGGTAATATGACATCCGGCAGTGCTTGTGCTGTCCTGCTTACAAGCACTTTGCAGGTCTCTCGCACTATTCTAAATGAAATTTCTTGAATTTGCGTTTAAGTTATTTTTCTACATAGCACATTTCTACTACATTTTACTTGCCTTATGATGAAAAGATATGAACTCTACCAGGGCCGTGAACCAGTAACAAGAAGATTAAGCTTCAGAATTGTATTATGTTGTGTTATGTTATCTTATCTTATCAACACTTGTAAAGAGCACCGTCATCAATGGTTTCATAGCTCTGAGTATAGCTACTGGGAAAAAAGGCGATTTACTGTGCAGAAGATTCAGTGAAGAGCCAAGCTTTAACTTGTGCCTGAAACAGCTATGGATAGTAAAAGCTCATAGTCTGTCTGATAAATAATGCCAGAGATCAACAGAGCAGGAAGCTGCAGCCACCACGCCTTGCCTTGTTACATTTTAGGATAGCTAGCAGATATGGTAAACTGGTCACAATGTTCTTCATGCCCTGTATTCCTAAGTCTAATGCTATGAATACAGGGGGCTTGCCATGAAAGAAACTATGTAAGACACATAGGGGCATATTTACAACAGAATGGCGGAGCGCGGTGTTACACCACAATTTGTAATGCTGCGCTCCAACATTCTGAAAACGCAGGGATGCTCTGTATTTATAATAATACAGCGCACCCCTGCATTTCCCCTAGCGCTAATGCTAAATTTAGCTGCATAGCGCCAACGCAGACACCCTTGCACTATAGTGCAAGGGTGACTGCGTTGCAGGGAATAATTGTTCATTTGCAGCAGGAAGGGTGTTGAATCAGAACACCCACCGCAACACCAATTGCCTGCCCCTTTCACGCTAAGTGCTGCATGAAAAGATGCCTTATTTACAAGGCGGCATGAAGTGGCTTATCACTGACTTGCAAATAAGGCGAAGGGGTTATTGCCACCAAGACGCCAAAAAAATGTCAGGAGTGTCGTTTTCAATGACTTGAAGCCCGTGGAGTTGGTAAGCCAGAGCTCCAACATAGAAGGACATAGCAGAATCTAGAGGAGATCCAATGATGGCAGCTACCGCCCATCTTTTAACTTCACCGATTAGAAATGGAATTCCACGCGTAGGAAGCTTTAAATAAAACAAAATGCATTTAGATGCAACAGAGAACGTCTGTATGCTCATGGATAGCTTAGCATCAAAACTGACTTCTAAGCTCTTAGCTGTGGGCACGTGTGACGGGAGATCCCCTATTTCCACAAGCCAGTATTTTAACTCTATAGGTTTTTGTTTCCATTAATTACAAGCACTGCTGCTTTGTCAGCATTTAACTTTAGCCAGCTGATCTCCATCCAGTTCAGTATAAACTTGATGCATTTTTGACAGGTGAGGCTTGATCTCAGAGGTCCTCTCAGCCAGCCCAATAATTCACTTCATCTGCTTACATGTATAAATGTAGATCCATTGTTTGTGGCTCCTTAACAAGGGAGCTAACAGATGTGTTTAAAAAATGGGGTGAGAGCACCAAACCTCTAGGATTCTGTGCTTTAACACGGGGTTTCAAGCCATAAATGGTAGCAGTCTGGTAGATTGGAACCTTTCTGTTAGGAAGGAATTAACCATGTTAGGGCGGTCCCCTCCATATCAGGCACCTTGATGCGTTCAAACAGGACAGACTAATCTACTGTTTGAAAACGGTTGATAGGCTCAATTAATGGTGGCTGAGCCAATAAAGGCTCGAGCCAGATGTTAGGATCGGGCCAAAAACGAGCCAATCAATCAATTAATCAATCAAGCCACATTTGTATAGGGCAACACTGTCACCCCTAGGGGTATCTGGGCGCTGTGGGCTTTTTACATTTTAACTGGGGGTACTGATGATGTGAAAAGCCTATAGCACTAGCTAACCCCTCCTCTGATGCACCCATGGTGCCCCCCAGCACTGTGGGCTCCTTCCAACACTTGGAAGGCCATGTCACACACAGGAAGTAATACAGGGCCTATTTTGCTTCTCCTGTGGAGACAAGGTCATTGTAGTGTTGCCATGCTAACGTCTGCAGCCCCAACAGGAATGGTTTCTCTTTTTTTTATTACATCTCACTGATTCACAGGGAGGAGGAGGATAAAGAAAGAAACAAGAGCAGAGAGAGAGAGAGGTAAGAGAATAGGAATGAGAGCGAGAAAGGAGAGAGAAAAAGAGCAGGAAAGAGAGAGACAGAGAAAGCAAGATTCGTACCTTGAGCGTCAGAGCCTAAAAAAGGTAGAGGGAGAAGGAGATGAGAAAATGAATGTAAGATAGAAATAGTGAGAGAGAAATAGAGAAAGGTCAACACAAAGTGTGAGTGACTGCGTGTGTGAGATAGTGTGTCTGAGAGTGAGAGAATAGAGGTAAATGTGTGGGAGGAGGTAAGTGTGTGAGGGTGTGATTAAAAGGCAATCTTACAGCAATTCTAGGACTTAGGGGCATATTATCAAGAACGGCGTTAAAATTATCGCCGGTTTAGCGGCAGAAAACTGCCGCTAAAGCGGCGATAATGGGCTTGATAATATGCCCTGGAGAATTCCAATAGAAGCCCATGTTCACACCAGAACATGGACTTCTATTGGAATTCTCAAGGGCATATTATCAAGCCCATTATCGCCACTTTAGCGGCAGTTTTCTGCCGCTAAACCAGCGATAATTTTTAACGCCGTTCTTGATAATATGCCCCTTAGTCTTATTTCCTGGAAAACGTTCACTGTTTTTGTCAGATCTCCTCATTTCTGGACTCTGAGAGTCAAGCTGGGCCAGTGTCTCTCTCTCAGCTCAGGCATTAATTCTTCGTCTTGCCCACCTCTATGTCCAATAGTAGCCGCTCTCAGGTCTTAATGCAGTCTGCTTCTGGACTCAGATCACGGACCACTAGAAGAACCGACTCTGTAATTTGGGCTGGTCCGATGGCAGCCTGGGCAGTTCTGAGGGGAGTGGAGACATTGAGGCGCGAGCATTATTGATTCGCTATGGGATCACAAAGTAGTTTGGCTGCAGCTGGTAGTAAGGAGATTGGCCTGTAATTTTTCATCTCATTGTTTAATTAGTATGGTGGCCACAATGACCGATTTAAATGCCTGTGGTACTACGCCTTTTTCTGGTGTTTTTGGTAAGGGTATGGGATTAGTCTGTCTTTGCTTCAGGAAATGTAAATGGTAGGGATGAGAGAGAGTTCTGCTTCTGTTGTGCTCCTTCCCCATTACCACTCTTAGCACGTTGCTTTTTTCTATAAATTAATGTTGTCACTTATCGCAGAGTGATTGGAGAGGAATTACTTCTAGATTCTTTCTTGTATCATCAAATATCTCTTTAATAATCTGAAATACAATTTGCAAGGGCTGTTTGAGGGTTTGGCTTTGATAGATTAGCACTGTTGTTTAGTCTGTTTAATAACCAGTTTGTAATTTTCCATAGCTAATTTAAATTAAAGTTTTACATTTTCTGTGTAACTGTGCACCCATTTGTGTTCAGCCAGAGGTAGGGTGGTTTTCACGTTTTAGTGAGTTGATTAAACCAAAGAGTCTACCTATGATTCTGGATTTAATTGAAGGCCGGGGCAGGCTGAAGATTGAATCCAATAATGGAATGCCATACTTTGTCCCTCCACTAATACATCACCAGGGCATAAGGTGTTATCTAGTCCTCCTATAAATGTGTTGGGGTTTATTTTCTTCCTTTGAGGACTATATATATAGTCATTTTTTGTGGCAGTCTTTGGTTACACTGTTTGAATGGTAAATTTAATAATGTAATGACCTGACCAGAGATGGGGTAATTTCCAGGTTCTCCACTTCAAGATCAAGATTGCTTGTCCACATATGATGTAGAATAAGACCATGCTCGTGTCCGAGAGTTGATTAACTGAGCTATAGTTAGTGCTAGACAGGGATTAAAAAAATTCGTTTCCATTCTAATTGGATGGATCTATGCCACACGTTTTCTTCACCATTTCTGTATTGTTTTTAATTGGCCTCTTAAATAAATTTTTGCTCTACTGCTGAAACACATAATCTCTACGGGGTGCGTTTACCTGTGTTCATCCTGGTCAGACATGATTTATTCTCTAGTCTTTTTCTAGTTTACACATAGTCTGTGCCCACAACTACTCAGAGCTGGAAACCAAAATCAATTCCCTGGTGAAAATGTTGTTTGGTCTTGGAAGCCCATACAGCTCTGAAGGTAGCTACCTAGCCTTCGCCCCCCTGGAGAAGTGCTAGAGTGGAAGAATAGCCTGTCCCGTTAAAGCAACTACATCATCATTTGCCAGAGAGGAACCTTGGTAGGGGGCTCAGACAGCTCAGTACTGACTAGGACCTGGCCTGCATTATTGGCACATCGTGGGACATTCTTCGTATGTTAGGAATTTCCATAGTCTGGACATCACTTTCTTTGTCTCCTGAAATATGTATGTTGCATCTTGTACCACATCCTAGGCACTGGGTTACGCCAGAAGGTCAACCAGTTTTTCCAGCTGTGAATCAAAGGTAGAAATGTTTTGTCTCATCATTAGCTTTAGAGTACAAGCCCAATGCTGTACGGCCTTTACATGCTCTCTCTCTCCCAAATCTAAGCCTGGTTCCACGCTATAGATTTCTCAGCAATAGCATCCCAAACCTGAGGCAAAATTATCCCTGTTACTTCTACCATCCTGCAGAACTGCCGCCGCCGCAACCAAGGTGTGGAAACCAGCTGTGACACTGTATGGGGTATCAGCAAGACGCCATTTTTAATATCAGATAGGTCAGCAGCGGTGCAGCCTATTTCGCTAATACCCAGGGTGAGATGGCACCTCCTTCATGGTAACAGACACAGCGCGTGGTACTTTCTAACTAATAACCGCGGTGAAGCGACACTTCTTTATCACAAGAGACATGGCACGCAGTACTGCCCAGCTAATGACCAACCTGAAATGGCAGCTCTCCTGTCACAGGGGACACCGCGCCCATGATCTTCTCACTAGGTGCCGGTGCGAGATGACCTCTTCCTCTTTCATGAGAGACATCTCTTCCCACCTATTAGCGGGAGCCCCCAGGAGATGGCAACCCTTATTCCGTAATAGATGAAGCTCACAACTACATGTGAAAGATGATCAAATATGTGCCGAGGAAAGGCAGAGAGTAGAGAGGGGTGAGAAGTGTTCATTTCTGCTTGTCTCAGGGTAGGCAGACCGCTGTGTCTGCAGCTGCAGCCCTACCTGGCTTTGACCCATGCAATGATGCTCTGTTGTATTATCCTATTTTTAGATGGCTGTGCTAGACGAGAAACTAGCTTCACTGTACTACATTTGGCATTTATTATGCAGCTTTTCGAATGAAAGGGGACTTGGTTACTGCCTGTCGGCCATCTTGGAAAGAGTGCCTTGGAGGGTTGTTCCGCATTGATAGTCTTCGTACTCAAGGATGAGCAAATATTACAAAGCTGTTTATTGACTTGGTCCCTAAATATGGGGCATAATATTTGCTGAGTGTTTTTCATCTACACTTAAACCTGCATGCAGAGTGAGTCGACAAGCGGAAGCAGATAATATATTTACCTTAGTTGCATTCTCTAGAACCTGGCCTACATATTAATGCATCTCAATCTTTAGAAATACCGGTGGCGGCTCCTCCGCTAAGCTAAGGCGGAGGAGCATCGCCCCACTGCTCATTGAGCAGGGCAAAATAAAAAATAAAAAAGGATAATAAAAAGAAGTTATTATCATTTTATTTTTCTTTGCGGGACTCTGACTCCAGCCAGGTCGGGCCGGGCGGGGCTAGGCTCCCCAACATCAGAGGGAGCAGGAGCGGTTTGCACTCCCTCCCTAAGTGCGCATGATGGCTTGGTCAGCCATCTTGGCATGTTCTCCACTGGGCTGTGTTGCACAGCTCAGTGGAGAACATGCCCGGCCTCCCGTGTTGCACAGCCCAGTGGAGAACATGCCCAGCCTCCCAGTTACTGCCTGAGCGACTGTTTCCGCCGCTCAGACCAATCACGACGCTGCTCCTGCGGGTCGTGATTGTCTGGGAGAGTCCGGGAGACTGGGTGCTTCTGGTGCTCTGTGAGGACTGAGGAGAGACGTGCGGTGGCAGCAGTGAAGAAGGTAAGTTAATTTTTTATTTTTATATCATGCCTTTCCCCCTCCCGCTCCCCGCCTCACCACCCTCGTACAGAGGCAGCCGCCTCTGAGAAATACCCGAAATTCTGAGCTTCAAAAGTAAATTCTGAAACATTTTGACTAGTGCTATTACATTTCCTTGATGGTAACTAATGCAGTGTTTAGTGCAAATATCTTTCACCGCCGGATAATATAAACAGATTTCAGGAGGTTGTAATGTGTGACAAGAAAGATTGTGCTTATTTTTGTGTCATATTTTTTAATGGTTGCAAAGATTTGTCTTGTTTTTTTGCTATTGTATTTTTGCTGCATTCTTCTGCTGCGGTGTTGTAGTGTTGTACTTTGATCGTTGTTTACTGTTTTGATAGTTTTGAATGCAACCCCTCTCTGTGCTTATGATGCTTGGCTTCTTGAAAATTCCATTCTGCCCTCGGCCTCTGGGGCTCTCAGACACCGCAGTTGTCTGGTTTGCCAATGACATCTTCAGGACATTCGGAGAGCTTTCCTGTGAATGCATTCTGCCCATTGTTTTCCATTTGCTTTGTGGTTTGTAACTCACTTTTGCTTGCTTTCTATTTGCTGGCTCTGTTTGTTTTAGGCTGTCCAGCTCAAGTTAGTCCCTTACTTTACCATACCCTATTTACTTTTTTCATCCACCACTGCTCGATTTCTGTAAACAGGCCTTTACATCTTGTCACATGTGCCTTGCATTCAAAGACGGAAGTCAAATGTCAGGCTCTGTCTTCCAGGGAGCTAGGTGTTTAGTTTTCTTTCTTTGACTTCAAAGTGATAGGATTTATGTGACAATCTTGCTGGATCCAGGGGAGTGCTTGAGGAAGGCTGTAGGATGTTATTTTTTTCTAGCACACAACAAAATTTCAATGTCTGTAAATGAACTGTGCAGATATTTCAGAATTAGAAAAGCCCAAATGAAGCAAATTTTTTGGTAATTCTAAAGTGTGGTGGAAACAAATATTTTAAAACGATCAAATCAATATACTAGGTGATGACATTTCCATATATTATAATTTGTGCACTGTATACTTTTGTCAATGAAACTGTATGTCTGTGCAAATGTAATGGTGATTTCAATTGAAGATGTGTTATCTGTAATGGAAGTGTTCTATCACACCAGGCATATTTCACTCCACACAAGTCCACTCTACACTGCACCACTCCACACTACACCACTTCACTCTATGCCTCTCTAAAGTAGACCACTCTACTCTGTGCCAATACACTCTACCCCACACTACTCTACTATGTACCACTGCATTCTTCGCCACTGCTCTCTACGTCACTCCACTCTATGCCACTCTAGCCTGCGAATCTGCACCCTATGCCACTGCAGTCTACGCAAATGCACTTTACTCTGTACCACTCCACTCTATGCCAATCCACTCCATGTCACTCTAATCTACTCTTCACTCTACACCACTCTGTGTCACTGTAGTCTACTGTGCACCACTCCACTCTACTTTGAAACAATCTACTTTACACCAATGCACTTGGTGCCAGTCCACTCTCTACTCTGCGCCACTCCTCTCTGCGCCACTGCACTCTACTCTGCACCAGTGGCGGCTGCTCCCTTGAAGCAGCAGTGAGGCGGGTAGGGAGGAATGGGGGGGAGGGTTAAAAAAATCTAATTAAAAATAACTTACCTACCGGCTGGCTAGCTGCCACCGCTTCTCCTCCTTCCTCGCTTCTTCAGTGGAAACAGGAAGCACCCAGGCTCCCCATAGCAAATCACAATGCTGCAATGCAGCATTGTGATTGGTCTGAGCGCCATGGTTCGGCGCTCAGCCAGGGAATGGGAGCCTGGGCATGTTCTCCACGCAGGCTGTAATGCAGTCTGCATGGAGAACATGCAAAGTGCACATGAATGTTTGGCTGGCCCGAGAGGGACGGTCAAACATTCATGCGCACTTACATAGTGCCCACCACTCCTCCCCTACTCTGAGAGCATAGCAGATCCGCCCTGCACCGACACTGCACCAGGAACAAATATAATGATAATAACGTGAGTTAATATCATTTTATTTTTCCTTTTTTTTCCAATGCTAAAGGCAGTGGGCCGACGCTCCTCCGCCTTAGCAGAGGAGCCGCTACTGCTGTGCACCACTGCACTCTACACCAATGCACTCTATGCCACTGCACTCTACACTAACTACTCTGCACCACTGCACTCTGGGCTACTATACTGTACTCTGTAACACTCTGCAGCTCTTTACAGCACTGCACTATATGCCACTGCACTCCATGCCAAGCAATTTACAAAAAAGAGAGGTTTGGGGCAATACATACAGCACCTATCTCATCCGTGGATCGTCATACACATTTTTGTTTTCTCTTTCTCGAAATGAACTAGTCAAAAAGGACAAACCTCTTTCCTTTTCACACAGGAGAACCTCCCCACAAACATAATTACACTATTGACTCAGCACAACATCAAATATTTGTCCAAAGTAATTGACCAATAAATTCATTGATAAATATCAACAATAATGTTTCACATAATGCACAGGCTCCTTCTTCTTCATTAATTTCTTTATTAATAATTCTTTAAAATCATCTCCTCGTGCCTGGTCGTAGCCAATGCGTTTCATCCATACTGACTTCTTCAGGGCTACAAAACACACATAAAATACACCAACTTTTAAATTCCATATAAATTAGCAAATACCCATCACAAATTTACATTGCGAAAAGAAAACCCTTTCAAATCAATCCGCCCATCCAATTTTACATGATATAATGTGGCCTCCAGTGCACCAATCCAAACACATGATATGATAGTTGCCATTACAAATTAACATATCACATTTTCTCACTGTGCAACAATTAATTTCAGATCTATTATTTATTATAATCACATCTTTTATCTATATATATTAACATGATACAATTACTTGTTTTGTCCATAATCCATGCCATTGTACTCTAAGCCACTCTATTCTACTCTGCACTACTGTACTCTAAGCCACTGCACTCCACACCAATGCACTCTATGGCACTCTACTATAAACCACTGCCCTGGACGTCAGTCTACTCTGCAACAATGCACTCTATGCCACTGCACTCTACACCACTGCACTCTACTCTACGCCACTACAATCTATGTTACTGCACTCTACCGTTCACCACTCCACTCTATTCTGCACCACTCCACTGTACACCACTTCACTCTACGCCACTGTACTCTGCAACATTGCACTCTCCACCACTACACTCTATGCCACTGTACTCTACTCTGAAACAATCTACTCTACGCCACTGCCACTATATACCACTCTGCACCATTCCACTCTACACCACTGCAATCCACCCTGTGTCACTACACGCCACTCTGTTGTATGACGCTGCACTCTACGCCACTGTACTGCCACTTTACACCACTTTACTCAAAGCCAATACACTCTAAGCAACTGCACTGTATGCCACTATACTCTACTCTGTAACACTCTACTTTACACCATTGAACTCTAAACCTCTCTACAACATTGCACTATATGTCACTTTACTCTTCCCCACTCTACTCCACTGCACTCTACACCAATGCACTCTACGCCACTCTACTTTACACCACTGAACTCTACAACACTCCACTTTGCAACATTGCACTCTCCACCACTTAATTCTACGCCACTGTACTCTGCATCACTGTACTCTGCACCACCCTACTTTACCCCACTCTATGCCGCTACACTCTACGCCACTCTAACCTACTGTGCACCACTGCACTCTATAACACTGCACTCTATGCCACTTCACCCTACGCCTCTCTACTCTGCACCAGTCTATGCCAGTGCATTCCACCCCACTCTACTATGCACCACTGCACTCTACACCACTCCAGTCTAGGCCACTCCACTCTACGCTGCACCACTCCACTCTATGCCACTGTGCTCTGCAACACTGCATTCTACGCAAATGAATTCTATGCCACTACTCTATGCCAATGCACCCTACCCTGCACTACTCCACTCTACACCACTTCAGCCAATGCCATTTAACTCTTTATGCCACTCCCGCCATTCTAATTTATTCTGCATCACTGCACTCCATGCCACTGCACTCTACACCACTCTACTCTCCTCCACTGCACTCTTCCTTGCACCACTCCATTCTACCCTGCACCACTCCACGCCTCTTCAGTCTATTCTGAAACAATCTACTGTACACCACTGCACTCTACGTCACTGCACTCTACGCCATTCTTTTCTACTCTGCATCACTGTACTCTACGCCACTGCTTTTTGCACCACTCTACTCTGAACCTCTGCACTCTACGCCACTGTACTCTACCACACACTGCAAGACTGCACTCTCCGCCACTGCACGCTGCTCTGCACCACTCAAATCTATGCCACTTTACTGCACTCTATGCCAATGCACTCTACACCACCATACTCTTCACCACTACACTGGTGAAGAGTACACCACTGCAGTCTATAACACAGCACTCTACGCCTCTCTACTCTGCTCTGTACACTCAACTCTATGCCAGTGCACTCTATCCCCCTCTACTATGCTCACTGCTCTCTTTGCTACTGCACTCTACACCACTTCAGTCTAGGCCACTCCACTCTACTCTGCACCTCTCCACTCTATGCCATGCTACTCTGCAACACTGCATTCTATGCCACTACATTCTATGCAAATGGAGTCTATGCCACTAGTCTATGCCACTGCTCTCTACCTTGCAGCACTCCACTCTATTCTGAACCACTCTACTCTAAGTCACTTCACTGAAACAATCTACTCTATGCCACTACACTCTATGCCACTGCACTCTACGCTACTCTGCCCCACTGCACTCTATTCTGCTCCACTCTTCGCAACTGCGCTCTATGCCACTGCACTCTACTCTGCACCGCTCCAGCCCAAGCCACTTCACTCTACTCTGAAACATTGTACTCTACGCCACTGCACTCTATGCCACTGCATTCTATGTGACTTCAATTCACTTTATGTCAGTCCACTCTATGCCACTGCACTCAATACCACTTTACTCAAAACCAATGCACACTATGCCACTGCACTCTAGACCAACTACTCTGCACTACTGCACTCTGTCACTATATTCTACTCTTTAACTCTCTATGTCGCTGCACATTACGCCCCTGTACTCTACACTGCGCCATTCAATGCCACTCTACTATGCACCACTCTACACTACGCACTTCATGCCACTCTACTCTAAACCACAGCACTCTGCACCAATGCCCTCTACACCACTTTACTCAAAGCAAATGCACTCCATGTCACCGCACTCTATGCCAATTACTCAGCACCACTGCACTCTGAGCCACTATACTCTACCCCACTGAACGCTATGCCACTCTACAACATTGTGCTCTACGTCACTGCGCTCTATGCACTCTTTTCAACTCTGCATTGCTATACTCTGTGCCACTGCTCTTTGCACTACCCTACTCTGCGACACTCTACTCTGCACCACTGCACACTACGTCTCTGTACTCTAGCACACACTGCAATACTGCACTCTCTGCCACTGTATGCTACTTTACACCACTCAAATCTAGGCCACACTACTGCACTCTACGCCACTACACTCTACTCCATTACCCACCATTCTAATCAATTCTGTACCACTGCACGCCACTGCACTCTACACCACTCTACTCTATGCCACTGCACCCTACCCTGCACCTCACCACTCTACCCTTCTGCACTCCATGCCACTTAACTCTACTCTGAAACAATCTACTGCACTCCACTACACTCTACACCACTGCAGTCTACACCAATGCACTCTACACCAATCTACTCTGCACCACTGCACTTTACACCACTTCACTCTAGGCCACTCTATTCCACTCTTTGACACTCTACTCTCCAACACTACACTCTATGATGCTCTACACATTAAACTCTACTCCATTGCACTCTATGCCATTGCATTCTACGTGACTTTACTTCACTCTGTGCCAGTCACTCTACGACACTGCACTCATCACTTTACTCAAAACCAATGCACACTATGACACTGCACTCTACACCAACTGCTCTGCTCTGCACTACTGCACTCTATGCCACTATACTCTACTCTGCAACTCTCTACATCCCTGCATGTTAAGCTCCTGCACTCTACACTGCACCATTCAATGCCATTCAATGCCACTCTACACTACAATACTGCGCTTTATGCCACTCTACTCTAAACCACAGCACTCTTCGCAAATGCCCTCAACAACACTTTACTCAAAACAAATGAACTCCATGCCACTGCACTCTATGCCAACTACTCAGCACCACTGCACTGAGCCACTATACTCTACCCCACTGCATGCTATGCCACTCTTCACCATTGTGCTCTACGTCACTGCACTCTATGCACTCTTTTCAACTCTGCATCACTGCACTCTGCGCCACTGCTCTTTGCACTACTCTACTCTGCGCCATTCTACTCTGCATCACTGCACTCTACCACACTCTGCAAGACTGCACTCTCCGCCACTGTACACTACTGTGCACTACTCAAATCTATGCCACACTACTGCACTCTACGCCACTACACTACACCACTACCCACCATTCTAATCAATTCTGCACCACTACACGCCACTGCACTCTACACCACTTGACTCTATGCCACTGCACTCTACCCTGCCCCACACCAGTATACACTGCCCCACTTCACTCTACTCTGAAACAATCTGCTGCACTCCACTGAGCTCTACACCAATGCACTCTGCACCAATCTACTCAGCACCACTGCACTTTACACCACTTTACTCTAGGCCACTCTACTCTACAACACTTCACTCTTTTTATTTTATGTATTTTTATTTATAAAGGTTTATATAGCGCGAACATGACCTACGGGGGTATCAGAGCGCTTTACAGAATACAGTTGTTGCGCCATGCAGTACAAAAGAGGTATATAGGAGTATATGGGTGGCATAGGAGACTAGTAGTTATTAAAGAATGATCCAAGAGGGAATCAGAGCGCTTTACAATACACAAGTTATTACATATTAGGTGGTTGAGGTAGTATGCATTCATTCGATATAAGTCATTCGGTACAAAGAGGTAGACCGTGGTATAAGGGTAGCATAGGATAATGGTAGACATCATAGAATTACAGTCTTAGGATATGAATTTGTTCATTAGGAGCAGGTTTACTTCTTTTTTGAAGGAGGTAAAGGAAGTGATCCCACGAACCACTCTTTGGTACTCCACTCTATGATGCTCTACTCATTAAACTCTACTCCACTCTATTACACTCTACTCCACGACACTCCATTATATGCCACTGTACAATACTACTCCACTCTACGACACTCTATGCAACTCCATGCCACTTTAGTCCTCTCTATTTTATGACACAGTACTCCACTCCATTCCACTCCAGCCACTCCACTTTGCTCTATGCCACTTCTCTCTACACCACTCTACTGGACTCTATGCCATTCCACACTCCTACACTACTCCACTCTATGACAATCTATTCTGCCCTACACCATTCTACTCAATAACACTCTCCTCCACTCAAAGCACCACCCTATATGCCACTCCACTCTGCTCTACACCACTCCACAACACTCTAAACCACTCCACTCTTCGACACGCTACTCCATTCTGACACTCTACTCCACTCTACGCCTTTCCACTGTACGACACTCTACTCCCTCCACTCCACAACACTCTACACCACTCCACATCACTCCATGACACTCCAGTTCTCTCCACTCCACGCCTCTCAACTCTACTCTACGCCTCTCCACTCCATAACACTCCACTCTAATCCACTATATGACACTCCACTCTACGTCACTCTCCTTTACCCCACTAACTTTTAGCCATGCTGAACAGCAGCCACGCTGGTGTACAGCATGGCTAAAACATATTGGCAAAGCCAATAGCTCTTGCATAGGTGAGACCTTTTGGCTTTGCCAATGCTTGTTTCTCCTTGGTCCTTAAGGGTCCTCTTTAGCTTGATATTTTATCCACTTTGTTTGTTGTCTTGTTGGCTATATATATATTTGTGTAGACATCTCTTCAGTTTGTGCCGCTTTTTATAGTAAGATCGCCACGTTCTTTGCCACCCTTGGGAATTGCCCCTTAACAAGTAAAAACCATATCCTTGTGCGAGCAGATGTTTGCTTTCTTAGCGGTTCTCCACAGATGTTTCTCCCATCACTCTATGGTACTCGGAAAAATACAAGATGCGCTATATCCTGCCTGCCTGCACTAGTTGCCAAGGACATGCATCTATGTAAATCTGCTTCCTAAGAAATGTCATATTACTCTAGTATGTTCATCTACTCCAGGGACAATTACGAGACTTCTGTCTGCTACATTTCCTCTATATACATAAGGTAGCCATCTCATGCTAAAGTTGTCTCTTGTGGGTCATGGTCCAGAGACTCACCTCTTGGTCACTCTTTGGGGCAGATTTACAAGAAAGTGCTGCAGTGCGGCACCACAATCCCTTTGGCTGCGCCACGCTGCAGCACTTTCAGAGCACAGGAATGCGACATATTTACAATGATATGTCGCATTCCTGTGCTCTCCCCTGCGCTGGCGCACAAACAGCTGCAATGCGCCGGCGCAGGCACCCTTGCACCATGGTGCAAGGATGCCTGCGTCATGGGGAGATTGTTTTTGTGCAGGAAGGGGCACTTTCCTGCACGAAAACAATCACTACAGGCATTTTCCACTTTCAATGGGTGCTGTAGAATGCAGCACGCATTGAAAGAGGAAAAAAACGAAGAGAAATGAAAAGATTTCTCCTCGTTGCGCCTCGCTGCGCCACCGTGGCGTAGCATACTGACGCATTTCCAGGTTTACGATTCCTCGTAAATCTGGAAATGTGTCTGGTTCCATGGGTGTTGCGTGGGAACACCCACAGCAACACCCATGGAACGCCCCTTTCACGCAAAGTGCTGCATGTATAGGGGCCGTATTTTCAAGGACAGGAAAAGCCAGCAGGGTGGCTTTTCCTGTCCTTGTAAATATGGGGCAGAGAAATGCGCTGCCAGTGCGTCACAAAAAGTGACGTACTGGCAGCGCAAGGGGCTTGTAAATCTGCCCCTCTGTTTTGTGGCCAGGCCATTGTCAAGGAGTTGATCATTTGTTTTTTTTCCGGCTACTCGGAGATCTGAAGAATATCTCTAGAGACAATCACATTATGTGTTCTTCCTTGATCTGTATTTTCAGAGGGGAGCAGGTGCTGTACCTCAGAATATATGCCCAGCACTGGCCAATGAAGTTGTTTTGTTAGATGCTGTTTTTATGGCGTGTTTCACTTGCATTCTTAAGGCAGTCTTCTCCAGTGACTGAAATCAGGGAAGAGAAGTGCCTTTTTCCAGAATTGAACCTGGGTGTCATTTTGGGGATTCTGTTTGCTTGCAAAGCCCCTAAAGTTCTACGTTATACATGGAACCCACTTTTGCTCTGAACAACGGGTGAAGTTGTGTGGCCATTTGTGACCCACATTTGTTGCCAAAACATACCTTACTTGTTACCAGAACACAAGATGCCTTTAGCATCAATTTTGCCTTACTTTTCAGATTTGCTACTAAGGGCTCAATAGAATTGCTTGGCTTATTTACCAGATTTAATGCGGATGACATGTAGAGGAAGGTGGCCAAAGTCGCCATCTGTGTGCTTCTCCCACCATACTTCATGTTGTTCTCTCCCTTGTGTGCTGTTTTTCTCCACCTCCCCGCACCTGGCTTTATTTTTACTTTATCCCCTGCCCACTCCCCACTGCTTTCCCCATCGACTCCCCCATCGACTCCTCCATTCCACCCGCAGTCCTTTTTTTTAATTTACATTTTGTTGAGGCTGTGGCTGTAAATTACTGCTGGATTCCTATCCCTTACAAAAAGTGCTTTCGTGTTACTCAAGTTTTTATTTTTTATTTATTAATCCATCTTCAATCAGTAAATAAAAAAGAAATGCTCCTGTGTGATTTAGTATGCACACTCATGTGAGGTGACGCATGTGCATCCTTGTATGATGCATGCATGTATATATCTCATCATACATGCGCACACTTAAGAAATGATGGGGCCTCCAGCACCAGCTGCGCCTTGCACCTTTTTTTCTTTTGGCTGATGCTGCCCAGCATTGGCAAAAAATGCCTTTTACCAATGCTGTACAGCATGACCAAAAACCGCTGGCAAAGCCAATAGGTTCCAAAGGCAAGATCTATTGGCTCTGCCAATGGTTGTTGTTATATTAGTCATGGGTACACAGCTGCACAGTGCTGTGCGACTCTGATTCTCTTTGATGGTTGCTAGATTGATTGATACACTTTGGACTTGACTATGAGTACCACGGTAGTTAACAAACCCACACATACCCCTTTTTTGCACAGGGCTAAGAATTACAAGTGGTTCAGAGTTTACCACATCTGCAAATTACCAGGTTCAATAAAGTTTGCATCCCCTGGATAAATGTCAGCAGGTGAAACCTGATGGAATATAAACAGATAAAATGCTCAAAGAATATCTGAGCATGTGGATTTTGGTGTGGAAAACACAAAGAATCTGGATGTTATTCCGAATTAGGAAAGGGAAATCTTCCAATGGGTGCTGTTCTGTTTATCATACCCATTATATTCCGAACACTGGGGTATCAGATTTTAAAAGGCACAATAAATATTACCTCATCTTCTGGGACACTTGTAATTGAGGCCTATTAAGGTTCGGAGAGCCATAGTACTTGACAGTCCCTGTATAAACACCTTTTCGTTTAGGGCTAACAATTACAAGTAAGTTGAACTTTTCCACATCTGCCAGGTGTGATAAAGTCTACATCCCATGAATAAATTCTAGCAGAAGAAACGGTGTGGTAAGCCCATAAAATATACATGCTATTCCCCATTAGAAGGGGAAAAACTGTGTAATAGGTAAATTTCTATTTATTGCACTAATTAAATTCTTAACCTTGGAATACCAGATTTTAAGAGATGTGATAAATATTGTCTACCCCTCTGGGGCACTCATAACTGAGGCATAAGTAGCTGTTTTAACTTTCCTGTACATAGGACGGTTCACTGACAGAATATCGAACAAAAAATATCGTGTGGACAGAATATCGTGTCCAAAATATCGAGGACAAGAATATCGAGTAGGTAAGTGCAAATAGATAGGTATAAATTTACTATTCTTAACTCCAGATCTACGTACCTTGAAGATATATATATCGTCAAAGTACATATATGTGGAGTTATATATAGTAAAACTTTACTTACCCATAAGCAATGACCTTCACGATATTCTTGTCCTCGATATTTTTGACACGATATTGTGTCCGACGATATTTGTGCTTTCGATATTTTGTCCACCCACCACATAGGACGCCGAGACCCCTCCCACACTTACTGAGTCAATGACAAAAGACGTACTTGCTGGAAAATGGCCCTCTCGGCAGGGCAACCCGCAAATGTTTTGCCTTCCTTTGCCACTTTTCTGACCTCGTTTTTGTTGGCCTTAGGACTCTGAGCACTTTACCACTGCTAACCAGTGCTAAAGTGCATGTGCTCTCTCCCCTAAACATGGTAACATCGGCTCATACCAAATTGGCATATATAATTTGCTCATAAGTCCCTAGTAAAGTGCACTACGTGTGCCCAGGGCCTGTAAATGAAATGTTACTAGTGGGCCTACAGCACTGCTTGTGCCACCCACTTAAGTAGCCCTCTGGCCATGTCTCAGGCCTTCCATTGCAGAGCTTGTGTGTGCAGTTTACACTGCCATGTCGACCTGGCAAAATAACCCTTTTGCCATGCCCAAACCTTCCCTTTTTATACATATGTCACTCCAAAGGTAAACCCTGGACAAGCCAGAGGGTAGGGTGCAATGTATCTAAAAGGAAGGACATGTACTTTAAAATTTTACATGTCCTGGTAGTGAAAAACTCCGACAGTCATTTTTCACTACTGTAAGGCCTATCTTCCCCATGGGATAACATTGGGATTACCTTATTCCATTGTCTAAGTGTAATTCCCAATTGTAAAGAGATAGACTTTCCAAGTTTGGTGTTTCTGGAATCACAATTTATAATCCAAACTTATGATGAAGTCAGATTTTAAATTGCAATTCTGAAAATGCTACTTTTAGAAAGTTATGTATTTGGGAGTTGGGCCCTTCTATCCACAGCTAGATGGGGCCATTTTTGCCTTTTATAAATAACCAGGGTCTAGCTGCATTTCTTAAACCATCAACGTTTAGAATAAAAGTCAAATGAATTACTTATCTTAGCCCGTGTATTTATAATCAATATTTCCATTTGTCATTTCAACAATTATTATGTACATCTACACATGTCTTACAAGGGTCACATTAAACAATTTCCATATACAAAAATATGTCCAACAGAACTCTGTGCTGCTTTTCACTGGTAAGCTGTAATTATGCAAATTATGATTGACTGTAACATGCATAAAAGAAAAACCTTCATGGTGCTCTAAAATACAATCAACAATTTCCATGTAAACCTTAATAGTGCTTTTAAGACCAGTGAACTTATTTTGACATAATGCAGCGGTTGTGATCATTAACATTCTTTATACTGTGAACCTCTTGCAATTAGTGTCTTTTGGGGATTCAAATAGTTATTTGGTTGTAATGGGGTTCTAGTTCATTGCAATTGCACACTGAACAGATGACATTATGGTAAAGGATTCCCCAAGGGTTTCCGTCGACACGTTTCGAACCTCTTATTATTTTGGGGCTCTCCTCACGACCCTGACTGGCTGTGTTCTGTGGGATAATAATACATAAAGTAAATTAGCTGATAACCTCCTTACTCTTGAGTATTTAGTTTGTAATTTTTACTGCTTAGACTTCATTGGGTACATTGTGTCTTTTGTAATTGAACACTTTTGTTGGTTTTCCGAGTATTCTTCTGCCGAACTGCTTCCGTTTTTACTTCGCCTTCATTCTGCTTCTGTAACAAGAATTTTGATTAATGAAGCTTGCCCGATCTTCCTGTAATTGGGTCTGTACATTACTGTTTCATAAATTTTGCTTTATGGTGAAAAACTAAGTCACGCTTTCATGTCTTTGGATAGCTTCCCCGAAGCTGTCTGGGCTTAATGTGCCAGTTTTTAAATTGTGTTACTTCTTCTTTCCTGATAGACAAACGCTGTTCACGTACAAAATCTATATTTGACTCAACTTTATATGAGAAAGCTTCTCATTTCAAATCTGCACATCCATATTAAACGCGCTTTAACTAAAATGAAACGCTGTTGCAATTTGGAAAATATGTCTACTATGTATCTTTGTTCCTCCCTCAATTCGGCAATGCTGGCGTGCACTGGCTTCTATTTAAGATAAAATTATTATCGAGGCTTTTCATTTAAGATTCTACCAGCTAAAAAGCAGCTTTCGTAAAGTGATCTTTCAGCCTCATTTTTAATTGCATTTGTTAATGACGAATGTACTTGTTTGCACTTCGTTGGAAAGTCGCATAGGAGCGATCCCTTCTCTCTCCTTAGTTTGGGACTAATCACTTATCGTTTGCGCAATTTATTCAGACCTGAGTAAGGGAGTGCTACCTCAGCTTTCTGATAAACGCTAGTACTTGAAATTAGCTTTGGCAGCCAGCAGCGGCCGGTGCAGGTAAGCGCGGTGGGCTGGGGCGGGGGGGGGAGGGAGAGGGGGCAGAAGCCGACAGATGACAGAATAGGGAAAAACTAAATAAATAAATACTTCCTATTCCGTCGTCTGTCAACTCATCCCCCCACCGCCAGCCTCACTGTGCTTACCTGCACCAGCCGCTGCTGTTGGCAGCTTAGAATGGAAATTTCTCACCCCGTTGTTGGTTTGTTACATACAAAGCATATAGTGAAATGTGCCTTTGAGCCATGATTTTAGATTGCATTGAAAATCAGAATTTCACATGTATTAACATTTTGAAAGTGTGATTTGAATAATATCGTGTTCGTTTATAATCTATTTACTTAAGACATTTCCTTGAGACCCTGATTAACAGTATTGCATTTTAAGATTAAGTATGCTTCTTTTTTCATGAGGTTTGCTCAAAGTCTCCTCCTCTTGGGTTGGGAAGGATCACACTTGGTACTGCCCATTTGATGTCTTTTTCCATGTGCCCCTACTGATGAAATGGTTTACCATGGGAGCTGAAACAATTTTAAGGGCAGATTTACGAGCCCCTTGCGCCACTCTTGCGCCACCGTTGCGTCACTTCTGTGATGCAGCGGCGGCGTAAACCATGCGCCACGTTGCGCCCTATTTACAACGTGACGCATCTAGGGAGATGTGTCACATTGTAAAGCCCTGCGCCACATGAAACCTGCATCAGGTTTCATGTGGGCGTTCCGGCGCAGGGGGGGGCGTTCCAGCGCAGTAAAGCCTCGGAAAAGTGCCTGAGTGAAATCTACAAGATTCCGCTCAGTCACTTTTCCGACGCCGCTGCGTCAAAACCTTGCGCCTGCTTGAAGCAGGCGTAAGGCGTGACGCACCACGTTATGTATGGGCAGGCCACGAGCATTGCTGGAGTTGCATCGCACTTGCGACACGACTCCAGCAATGCGCCACCCTTCCGACGGGAGATGCGTCACGTATCTGTTTATCCTTGCGCCACGATGCACCGCATTGTAAATGCGGCGCATCTGTGGTGGCGCAAGGATAAACTTGCGTGACGCATCTTACCTGGCGCATCCCTGCTGATTTGCAGGGATGCGCCAGTCGTCATAAATCTGCCACCAAGTTTTTATGCGGGGTTTGTGTTGTGCTATTCGTTGCTTGATTACTTGATTGTTTTTGCCAATATATATTTTTTCACAAGTACAGATTTTTGCATATACATTTTTGGTTCTGCAGTTTGAAAAATCGACGTTTCCATTGAATCTGACCTTTTTGAAAAACTGAACCTTCAATTGTCTGTCCGCAAACTGTGCAATTCTCATATTTGTGGTGACCTTCTATAGGTTTCAAATTTCATTGGGAACGTAAATCACCTTTCTGGTTTCTGGGTGCTGCAAGCTCTTACAAGTTGTTTGCCCAAACTTAGACTATTTTCTTCATGCAGCTACACTGATGGACAAAGTGAAAGAAGAAGGGTTTTATCCGCATAAATTTCTAAAACACTCAGTGAAAAGAGCGTGGTATATGCCAAGTGAGTGCCTGTTGGTCAGAAAACAAGAGAAGCCATTGGAAAAACTGGTATATGTTTCCACCTACTGTCCACAGATAACTTCAAAAAGATCATCCGTAATAACTGCCATCTGATAAAAAATTAATAATGTGGATTTGAACTTCCCTTATTTGAGAGGAAGAAGAACGCAAGTTTAGGCAAACAACCTGTAAGAGCTTGCATCACCCAGTAATCTGCCCTTGTGAAAAAATGGATATCGGCAAAACCAATCAAGAATTCAAGCAACAAATAGTACAACACAAGTCCCGCATAAAAACAAAAATAGTGTCAGCACCCTTTTAAACCATTTCATCAGCAAGGGGCAAACGGAAAAAGACATCAAATGGACAGTACGAAGTGTGATCCTTCCCAAACCAAGAGGAGGAGACTTGGAAGCAACCCTCATGAAAAAAGAAGCATACTTAATCCTAAAATGTAATACTGTTAATCAGGGTCTCCACGAAATGTCTGAAGTAAATAGTTTATAAACAAACACGATAGTATTCAAATCACACTTTCAAAATGCTAAGACAAGTGAAATGCAGACTTTCAATACAATTTAAATTCATGGCTGGAAAGCACATTTCACCATATGCTTTGTATGTAACAAACCACCAACAGGGGGAGAAATTTCCATTCTAAGCTGCCAAGGCTAACTTCAAGTACCAGCGTTCAACAGGAAGCTGAGGTTGCGCTTCATTACTCAGGTCTGAATAAATTACACAAACGAAAGGCGACTAGTCTTGCAGGGATCGCTACTTTGCGACTTTCCAACGAAGTACAAACAAGTAAGTTTCAGGTACATGCATCAACCATTTTTGCGAGCGCAAACGGTGCGATTCGCAAAAATCAGCTGTTTGCGCCCGCAAAAAGGGCATTTGCGATGCATCAAGGTTCAAGGCACTCGCAATTCGAGAATTCGCAATTAATTGCGATTTCTCAAATTGCGATTGCATTTAAGGAATCGCATTTTGCAATTCCTTAAATGCAATGCAAGAACCACTTCAAAATAGCGATTTCGCTACTAAGGGGTGCAAATTACCATGAAGTTGAACTTGATGGTAATTTGCAAAAACTTTGAAAAATGCACTAAAATGCATTTTTCAAAGTTGTAGGTTACACACACACATGCCCTTAGGGCATGTGTGTGTGCAACATGTGTGCACAGAGCAATTTCAGGGGTGCAACAGGGTGTCCTTTGGACACCCTTGCACCCTTGAAATTGCAAGCGCAATTTGCGAGTACCTATTGGTACTCGCAAATTGCGCATGCAATCTCCCATTCATTCCTATGGGCCTGGAGGCCCATAGGAATGAATAGGAAGACATTCCTTAATTGCGACTCACAATTTGCGAGTCGCAATTAAGGAATGTTTAGGAATCGCTATTTCAATAGCGATTCCTACATGCATAGGCTTTTGAGAGTCCTTAATTGCGATTCCTTAATATTCGCAATTAAGGACTCGCAAAGCTTTTCTTGATGCATGTGCCTGTCTGTCATTAACAAATACAATAAAAATTTTGGCTGAAAAATCGCTCTATGAAAGCTGCTTTTTAGCTGGTAGAATCTTAAATAAAAAGCCAGATAATAATTTTAACTTGAATAAACGGATGCTCACCCTGGCGTTGACGAATCAAGGAAGGAATAAAGATACATAGAAGACGTCTTTTCCAAACCGCAACAATGTTTCATTTTAGTTAAAGCGTGTTTAATATGGATGTGCACATTTGAAATGATAAGCTTTCTCGGATAAAGTTCAGTCAAATATAGATTTCATATGTGAACAGCGTTTGTTTATCAGGACAGAGGAAGAAACGCAATTAAAAGACCGACATATTAAGCCCAGACAGCTTTGGGGAAGCTATCCAAAGACACGAAAGCGTGACTTAGTTTTTCACCGTAAAGCAAAAGCTAAGAAACAGTAACGGACAGACCCAATTATCGGAAGGGTGAGCAAGCTTCATTAATCAAAATTCTGTTACAGAAGCAGAATGAAGGCAGAGTGAAAATGTAAGCAGTTCGGCAGAAGAATACTCGGAAAAACCAACAAAAGTGTTCAATTACAAGAGAAACGAGGTGCCCAATTAAGTAAGTCTAAGCAGTAATAGTTACAAACTAAGGGCCTGATTAGGATGGCGGTCGGACTAACGTCCGACCGCTGTCGCTTCGGAAACGGAACCGACCGACTAGTTATCAGCAGTCCCGCAATCGGTATCATGATGCGACCGCCTTCAAGGCGGTCGCAATGTGTATCTTTTGTATTGCAGCGTGTGCTGCGGGCTGCAGCACACGCCGCAGTACAAAATATACACTTTGTGCATATCCCTGCACTATGTGGCAGACACCATTCGGTGCTTGCCACATTGTATTGTATTGTATTGTAATTGCATTTGTATAGCGCTTACTACCCCTGACGAGGTGTCGAAGCGCTTTTTTCGGTGAGTAGCACGCTACTCCGGGACCCATAGAGGATTAGTGTTGAATTAGTATAGTGAAACATGCAAGTCAATTTTAAGTGGTGGATAGGTTAGTCAGTTATTTGGATTCTGAAGGATAGCAGAAGAATAGAAGAGGAAAAAAGTTTGTATTTATATAGCGCTTGTTACCCCTGATGGGGTGTTGAAGCACGCTACTCCGGAAACCCATAAAGGATTAGTGTTGAGTTAGTATGGTGACATATGAAAGTAATTTGAGTGGTGGATATTAGTCAGTTATTTGGAGTGAGAAGGAGAGCGGAGGTATAGAAGGGGAAGAAAGGTTTGCATTCATATAGCACCTGTTGCCCCTGATGGGTGTTGGAGCGCTTTCTGGCGAGTAGCACACTACTCCGGAACCCATAAAGGATTAGTGTTGAAAATTAGTATAGTGAAATATGAAGTAATTTGAGTGGTGGATATGTTATTCAGTTATTTGGATAGAGAAGGGTAGGTGGCGGGATAGAAGAGGGAAAGAGGTTTGTATTTATATAGCGCTTGCTACCCCTGATGGGGTTTTGAAGCACTTTTTTGGCGAGTAGCACGCTACTCTGCAACCCATAAGGATTAGTGTTGAATTAGTATGGTGAAACATGAAATTAATTTGAGTGGTGGATATGTTAGTCAGTTATTTGAATTGAGAAGGGTTGGGGAAGGGTAGAAAAGGGAAAAAAGGTTTGCATTTATATAGCGCTTGTAACCCTGATGGGGTGTTGAAACGCTTTATTGGCGAGTAGCACGCTTTTGGATGAGTAAAAAGGGTTTTTGGAGGGGAAGAGTGAGAGGGAAGAGTTTAGAGAGGTTTGTTTTGGGGGATCGGTATAGTAAAAGAGGTGTCAGATGATGCAAGGAGGGGTAGAGTAGGAGAGAGTCTAGAAAGGGTTATTTTGGGGATCATAGTAGTGGTATGGGGTTTGGGATAAATGAGAGAGTGGATGTAGAGGATATATTGATAGATGTATAGGGTGAGAGATAGGGTAGTGCATTGGAAAGAGTAGTAGAAAGTAGTTTGAGATTTGTCAGAAAGTTGGGCTGGAAGATATATTGAGAGAAGTATAGGCTGAGAAATAGGGTAGTGCATTGGAAATGCCAAATTAGAAGAAAGTGATAAATATATAGATCCATAAGTACATTGAAAGTATATAGATGCATAAAGGAGGTAAGTATATGTAGATTAAAGATATTGATAGAGGTACAGGATGAGAAATAGGGTAGTGCATTGGATATGCTTTTTCAGGAGAAAAGTAACAGACACACAGATCCAAGTACATGGAGGTACATAGATGCACAATAGAATCAAGTACATGTAGACCAAAGATGATTTTTTTTTTTAACAACATAATTATTCTACATGTTTATACAAAGCAATACACAAAGATAGGTACATATTTATAGTGAAAATAAATGCTTATATACAGAGGGATATGCTGTAAATTTCTGTTTGCGTATGGTGCTTATGTGGGGAAGAGCCAATTCTTGAGTAGTTTTCTGAAGATAAGGTGGTTGTCGGTGGATCTTATGTTGGGGGTAAAGAGTTCCATAGTTTGGCTGCTTGAACAGAGAAGGATGTGCCACCCATGGTTTTTTTCTTGTATCTTGGGATTTTGAGGCGAGATGCCCCTTTAGAGCGGAGGTTCCTTTGTTGAATGTGTTTGGTGATTTTATTCCTGATGAAGAGCGGTCCCATTCCATGTATTGCTTTGTGGGTGATACAAAGTAGCTTGAATGTGGATCTTCTGGCAACCGGTAACCAATGCAGGGCTTTCAAGGCAGGTGAGATGTGGTCTTGCGGTTTGATATGCAAGAGTAGTCTGGCAGCCGAGTTCTGAATCAGTTGTAGTCTTTTCATGGTCGTTAAAGGTGATCCGTGGTAGAGGCTATTGGCATAATCGAGTTTGGACAGAACAAGGGAGATGGTAGCTTGGACTTTGTGTGGAAATCCCAAATGAGGGAAAATTAATCGCAGCGTTTTTATAGTGACAAAGCTTGATCTTGCTAGTTTGTCCACTTGGGCATTCATCGACAGCTTGGAGTCCATGGTCATTCCGAGGTTTCTTACTTCCTTCGATACTTTAGGCGGTGATCCCAGTTCATCAGGCCAGGCGGCAAGCGGGTCATAATGTTTCCAATCGCCACACATGAGTATTTCCGTTTTGGAAGCATTCAATTTGAGATGGCTCCAAGTCATCCACTGATCCACGGCTCTGAGACAACTGAAAATTGGGGATTTTCCAATGTCTTTGGGGCATTCCAGTTGAAGGAGTATTTGCGTCTCATTGGCATAGTTATAGCACGTAAGGTGAGATTGATTGATCAGTTCCGGTAATGACTTCATGTATATGTTGAAAAGCATGGGCGAGATGATAGAGCCTTGAGGGACCCCTGCTTTTGTGGAGTATGGTTTGGACGAGAAAGGTGGGGTATGGATGACATTAGTTCTGTTTCGAAGGTAGGACGCAATCCAGTCTAGAGCAGTTCCCTCTATGCCGGCTTCATAGAGTCTTTGTTTCAGAGTGTCATGGTCAACCGTGTCAAAGGCAGCCGAGAGGTCCAAGAGGAGTAGCCCAGCAACCCCGTTGCAGTCTACTGTATTCTTCAGGTCATCCCAGATGGCAAGGAGGGCAGATTCAGTGCCTCTTCCCGGACGGAATCCTGTTTGAAACTCTGAAAGTATGTCATTCTCTTCAATGAATTGTGACATCTGGGCGAACGCTGCTCTTTCTATCAGTTTGCCCAGGAAAGGTCCATTTGTAATGGGTCTGTAGTTGTCAGGGTTCAGCGGGTCCAAGTTTGTTTTCTTCAGTAAAGGGCGTACGTGTGACTTTTTGAGTTCTTCTGGAAATATTCCGGTAGTTAAGGAATCGTTGATGATTCTTCTTACTGGAGTGGCAGCAGAGGTTGTTAAAAGAATTGTCTTGAACGTTTGTGGTGGACAGGGGTCAGAAGGGCTGCCGGCAGGCCTGCTTGCTTTGACCAGGTCCATAAATTCATCGTGTGAGATGTGTTGAGAGGAACGGAGAGGATGGGTTAGAGTATTCTTGGATTGTTGTTTTGTACAAGAGTTAGTGCTGGTGCTTTGTTTCTGTTTTAAGTACGAGTCCAATGTGTCTGCTTTGTCCGTGTAATGATTTGCCAGTTTGTCTGTGAAATCTTGAGTAACATGATGAGTTCCTTCTAGGCAATTTGGTTTGCGAAATTCATTGAGTATTTTATAGAATTCTTTATTTGCACATTTAGCATTTTGAATTCTGTCTGAATAGTACCTTTTCTTAGCTTTTTTGATAGCTGACTTGTATAATCTGTTAATTTTCTGTAGCTGAAGTTTGTCTTCTTTGGCGTTTGTTATGAGCCAGGTACGTTGCAGCTTTCTAATTTGTTGTTTTATGTCTTTTATTTCTATGTTTCTCCAAGGCACTTTTTTTCTTTTGTTCTGTTGTGTGGTTTTGAGTGGTATCAGGATGTCAAAAGCTTCCTGTAGCCACTCATATAGATTTTGAACAGAATTTATTGTTTCCAGATTTGTACTGGATGTTAGTTGTGTTTCTAAGTGTTCCAAATTGAGTTTGTTCCACAGCCGATAGGTGGATGGATGTAAGGTAGTTTCAGGTGAGTCCCTTAGTGTTGTTTTATGTTGGAAAGCAAGCAAGTGATGGTCTGACCATGTGACTGGAGTTATAGTTTGAAAGGTAACTAGTTCAGTATTAGCAAAAATGACATCTAGGATATGTCCAGCGATGTGTGTGGGTTTGTGGACAATCTGATGCAGGGAGATGTAGGGGGGCACCATAGGTGCCCCCCAGGGCCCATGTCAGAGGGCCAGGGGGGATAGGGGCCCGCTACGGGCCCCCAATGTTCCTTTCCGTCTGCCTTTTCATGGTGGGTAAACCGCCATGAACCGGCCAGCGGGAAGGGACATCGTAATCCCTACGGCGGTGCCTGGCAGGCACCGCCATCATTGTAGGGATAGCAGACCCTTCGATGGTGCGACGGGTCCGTCGCGGTCGGTCTCTCCGACCGCCAACCATCCACCCACCATCATAATGCGGCGGGCGGTAATGCTGGGCCCGTTGGTGGTGAGACTGCCACCAACGGGTTGACGGTGGCAGTCCCACCGCCATCGTAATGAGGCCTTTAATACTCAAGAGTGAGGAGGTTATCAGCTAATTTACTTTTTGTATTATTATCCCACATAATACAGCCAGTCAGGGTCCTGAGGAGAGCCCCAAAATAATAAGAGGTTCAAAACGCATTGAACGGAAACCCTTGGGAAATTATATCTTCTGTTCAATGGGCAATTACAATGAACTAAAACCCCACTGCAACCAAATAACTATTCAAATCCCCAAGAGACACTATTAGCAAGAGGTTCACAGTATAATGAATGATAGTGATCATAATCTCTGCATTATGTCGAAATAAGTTGACTGGTCTTAAGAGCACTATTAAGGTTTACATGGAAATTTTTGATTGTATTATCAGAGCAGCATTAAGTTTTTGTTTTGTTTTTTTATGCACGTTACAGTCAATCATAATTTGCGTAAATAAGGCTTAGCAGTGAAAAGCTGCACATAGTTCTATTGGGCATATTTATGTACATGAAAATTATTTAATGTGGGCCTTGTAAGACGTGTAAATGTAAATAATAATTGTTGAAATAACAAATGAGAATATTGTGAGTGAAAACACGGGCAAAGATAAGTAATTCACTTGATCTTCATTTCTAAAAGTCAATGAAATGCAGCTAGACCCTGGTTGTTTTCAAAACTTTTAGAAAGGTTGCATTTTCTTGTTTTAGCCATTTGGTGCCTGCTGCCTGTCTCTGATCAGGTCTGGGGTGGGTGGCAGTTGGGCTTTGTGTATTCCTCCTAGACAGCCAGACACAATGGGAGCTACGGTGTAACTTGATTGGCCATCCTGGCAGGATGGAAGGGAGGAGCTGGACCCAGCCTTACCTACACCTGCATAGTCTGTGTCCTGTTCCCATACAAAGGGATGCATATCCTCCTGTAGTGAGTCTGAAGGAAGGGCAGGACCTCTGTGCACTTCAAAGACCTGTCTTTGAAGTCTCCCCCACTTCAAAGGCCCAACTGGTTATAAGTACTGGGCCTCTGACACCATGCCTTCAGTACACTGCTGGACCTGTGAAAACTCTGCCAGGAAGAAGGACTGCTGTGCTGCTGAAGGACTGCCATTCTGCTGGACTGCTGCTTTGCTGGACTACTGCCTTGCTGGACTCCTGCCTTGCTGTGCTACCCTGCTTCCTGCTGTTCCCCTGCCTGGGTCAGAATGATTGGACCTGCATCACTTGAACCCTGAGTGACTCCAAGGGTTAGCTTGCTGACCTCCTGATCTGAGCTCTCAGGGACATAAAAGACTTCCAACCTCCCGGCTTCTGCACCTGAACTCTGCCATCTGTGAGTCTGCCCTACCAAGAGGTGCCACCCCCGTCCTGGACCCTTGGAAGTGGGCCTAAGGAGCCTATTCCAGTGGAACTGACGCAACCGATGTTGAACTGGCGCATCGCCACTGCTGCACGGCTCAGAGCCGACACATTGCCTCTGATGCGTGGATCAGAACCAGTGCATCACCTCTTCTGTGTGGATCAGCACCGATGCTTCGCTGCTGCTTCATGGGTCAGACTCGACTCATTGCCTTTGGAACCACCACACTTCCAGGCACAAGGTCCTCACATCTCCATCAACGGCAGCCTCGACAACAACTCCGAACCTCCGCGTCACAGCTTACCCCTCATCGGAACTGACACAGTACCACTGCTGTGTGGATCAGGACCAGCGCATCATCACCGCTGTGTGGATAGCCACTGATGCATTGCTTCGGCTGCACCCTGCATCTTCAATGTTGACGCAGCCAGGATTAAGGTACTTTTGCACATCGGGCCTCACTGGGTCCCTGTATCTGGCCCGTGCTCTATCGCAGTCGGCCTAAACTTTTGACTTTGTCCCGGTCCGGCATGACCAGATATCCCAAGTAAGCACTTATTTCTTCTCAGCGCTATTTTACAGTTTATTCTTTAAAAATTCATATCTCAAGTTCCATTTATTGGATTTTTGTCATTTTGGTCTTCTTTTATTTATTGAATTAAGTTCTATTTTTCTAACCTGGTGTGGAATCTTTTTGTGTAGTGTTTTCACTGTTTTACTGTTTGAAGTGTTGCACAAATACTTTACACATTCCCTGCCAAGCTAACAGAGGGTAAGCAAAGGCTAATTTACGGTTTGACTGCCTCTTACCCTGACTAGGATTGTGGTTGCTGCTTGAATACGGCTCATACCCCAGTCAACATACAACCCAATGTCTAACAATACTCAAGTACTTGCTTGGGCAATGGGTCATGTTTATTCACATCAAACCATGAACACAACTTTCCTCAGCTTAACAAACAGTTCCTAGTCACACAGTAGTAGGAGGATTGTCTCTTGGAAATTACACTGTTCCCTTTTTTAGAGTTTTATATAGCGCGAACTCGACCCGAAGATATCAGGTATCAGAGCGCTCTACATGAGCAGCAGTTTCGTTACAGATGGACACATTCATTTTTGTTAGGCACGGGGAGATTAAGTGATTTGCCCAGAATCACAGGATGTTGAGCGTCCCTGCCGGGACTCGAACCCGGTTCCCCAGCTTCGAGGTCGACTGCTCTAGCCTTAAGGCTACATCCTCTACCCAATGTGAGTCCAACACGGTAGAATGAATGCCACAGCACTAAGGACTTACTTCCCCATGTCTACTCAGACCAAACAGGTGAAACAATGTGTATCGCTGAGGGGAGGTCCCAGCCCTCAGTTCACTTGATGCCCTGCCCCTGGCCTCACCCTTCTAACACTGTGCTGCCACTGGAGCCCCATAATGTGAGACCAGGAGCTAAGGCCTCGTGCAATCTTTTGGTAAACTGCAAATTATGCCCCCCGAGCCGGTGTGACTGTCCTTTGCAGAATAGGTATTGCTGCCATCCCCTCAGTGATGCTCTAAGGAGTATTTGAATGGAGAGCTCATTCATCAAGAGGATTACTTTATGCTGCCTGTCACTCCACCGTCAAGAGGGCTACTATGGCATTGAGGTCCTTCGCCCTCTCCACCATAGAAAAGGGTTCGTGTGAAGACCCAAATGCCCTCAACAAATAGATCAGTGTCCACTTTAGACTTGTGGACGCCATTACGATTAAACATATGATCACCCCTGATCATCTTGTGTGGAACAACCCTTAATCACCTTGGACCCGGACAAAACGTAGCCATTTCTGAGTTAAGTTGCCTGACTGAAACATTAATGACCTTTGACTTAATGCCAGAGCCCCAACGGTGGCAAGGTATCATATGTGACCATGCAAGGAAAGAGTTTGGGAAAGCCCTGTCCAGCCATGAAAATTCTTGCAGTATATACTTCCTCAAAGCCTTCTGTCCCAGTTTTACCAAGTCATTATTGCCCAGATGAATGATGACAAGATCAGGGAACTGGAGTCCCTCATGACCCTTAGTCTCTTCCACCAATTCACTTAATTGCAAGATCTTGAGACCGCTTTTTCTGAAGAGAATGTGATTCAACCCAGCTGATTTTGGCCTAGAGATCTGTTCCAACCGGTATGCCGCCTGCCATACGAGTGACTGATGTCCCATACAAACTTTGATGGCATGATTACTAGAATAAACCATAGAGAGAAAAGTAATCAGACAAAATGGCAATAGTAACAAAATCAGTAATCATAACAGCTCAGGTCAAATGTAACGCTTGAAGCATGGTGCGGACCATTGGCCTATGCACTTAACTTCTTGCTGTGTGAGACCCGCCTCTGATGTAAATTTTACACCCCCTATTCTACAGGAGTGAGGGGAATAACCATCTATATCCACCCCTATTGACTTGAGGGCTGCTGTAAAAATTGTTGAGAATTGATAGCGCGAGACGGACTCACCGGTGAGATGAATAAAAAGTGCAGACACGCTCACTTCCGGTTGCCCAGCCAAATTAACCTGCATATGGGCTACTGGGCAGATGGTCGCGGCAAGATCCTCATGGACTATAATGGTGGCGCCTCTTCCTAACTAATCTGTCTTTGATCTCCTCAGCTTAATGACCAACTTACCCTGTGCTATCTAAGTGTCGCTCCACTACAAGCCACCAACAGCGTCTTGCTTGTTCTTCCCAACTAATTCACCCACTCTAAATGGTCCCTAAAAAGCTGCTATGAATGCCACTGAAAACAGTGTAACCTCATATTTTGACCTGCATATGATGTGTAGATTGGCTAAAAGTCTTGCGAATTTCTCTGTGTCAATTGTTTTGAAGGTTGCGGAGCGCTTTGGCACCCTTGGTCTCGATATCATGATGCCTGGTAGGAAAGGCCAAATCGACGCGGGCATAAATAGCACGCTGCCATCATGACACCGGGATCGGAAGTGACTCGCCACTCATGCAGTCATCTTTCTGTTTTCTGTCCCCCATCCCACACTTGCGAGACAAGGGACAGGAAATGCAACCCGTAGACCGGTGGCCTCCTCTATTTGTCCCCTGGGCCAAAGAATCGCGAGAGCAGGGGAGGGTTCTGGACCACGAGAGGCCCGGGTCCTAGCGCCGTGCAACCTAAAAGGGTGCCTTCTACATATTCTTCACTCTATCAGTTGTGCTGTGTAGTTTGACTTCTTTATGGGATCTGGATCCCAAACGTTTTCAATATCCGGGATTTAAGAAAAATAAGCAGCTTTTATATTACTGATGTAAGATAGTCATTTTTTTCATTTACTCTCATCGTGGTTTAGAGGTTCATCTTGGTACCAGAATTTGGTTTCTCAGGTGTGGTGCTTCTAGTGAACTCAGTCAAAAGTACATGCTCCCCTTGTTCACATTTTTTAAGATTAACCTGCTTCTTTTAGTGATGTCCCTTTCTCCTACCTGAGAGTTTCAGGACATCTCAGTATTTTATTCTGTCCTAACGGTGGCTGTAAATGCAATGTGATAATTCTTATAATCCTCCATCATTCATATCACTTCAATGTCATGGATATATGGCCATGCAATAGAATTAGAGTGGCACAAAACAGGACCCTTTCCCAACCTACCAGGAGTCCTGGCCGTGTATGCAACAAAAAACAGTGGCTCACAGTGGTATAATTATAAACAGACTGGCAGCAAACAATAGCAGTCATTAACAGTCCCACAACAAGCAAAGTCAGAGAGTACCAGAAATAATACCTCAAATAGCGCTACAGAAAGTTGAACAATTTGTTTACTATATGGTAAATGTAACCAATATGTAAACTTGATGCTAGGTGATCATACAGTGACATCACTATCAGGACACAGGCGTATATACAAAGAAATTCATTGGACCAGTGCTTGCAATCATGATGTAACTCAATTATTCAGGGATGGTCAATTTAAGCTACTTCTAGACAACAGTTCTAGTCTTAATGCCTAATGTGTTGACCGCATTTTTGATCCTAACAAACAGCAGGTTCTTCATCAGGACAGAAATTGTTCTGAGCCTCAGCGCCAAAAAGATTTCATGGTTCAAGTGGTCTCCTGTGGTGGCTGCTAGGGAACAAAGGTGGTGAGGCACGTGGGGGGGTGGGGGAAGAACGGATAAAAAAAGAAAATATGACTTACCTGCCAGCCACTGCCTCCCCTCCGTCCTCTTCTGTTCCTGACTCCCTGCAGCACACAGGTTCCCAGACTCCCTTAAGCCAATCACGACGCTGCTATCATGCTGGTAATACTATTACCGGCATGACAGCAGCGTCGTGATTGGTCTGAGTGGCCTGGTTTGCCTCTCAGACAGTGCCTGGGACTGTTCTCCACCCGGCTGTGCAAAACAGCCCAGTGGAGAAATGCTAAGTGCGCACTTATGATGCCCACCACTCCTCCACCCTGCTGGCTGTTGCTGTCTGTCAGGATAGCACAGCCCGACCCCGCGCTGGCTCAGCTCAGAAAAATAAAATTATAACATTGTGTTATTATCATTTAATTTTTCCAGTGTGGCGACGCTCCTCTGTCTTAACTGAAGAACCGCCGCTGGTGGTCTCATCATTAGGAACAGTGGAGAAGGTGTGCAACTGGGTCATTCCATGACCGCAAGTAGGAGGGGTAAAAATGCCCTGGGGAACTATGTCAAAGAGAGCTGGAATGAGTCCAGGGAAGGGGATACTCACAATATCAAAATCACTGGGAGTATCCGAAATAAGGGCCACTGTTCCTAGATTATTGGCTGGTATAATCTGGACACATTAGGCCATACAAAAGTAGGACCACTGAGAATCTCCGTGTCCTCCCTGCAGCATATCATCCCAAACTGCAGGCAGGACACTGACGAACACTATGTTCCGATGAGTTCCCACTCTGTTTATCCCACAGAGTAACAGATCACAAGGTTCGAATCACCTTGAGCTCATCCTTTAATGATTTCTGCTCTTCCTCCTTAAGAGATCATGAAATTGCCAATCCAGGGTGGATACTTCTGTGCCCACTTCTGGAATAGCTGTACAACACAAGGGCAGGCACAAGTGCAGGCGAGGGAGAGAAGCACATGAGTGAGACAAAGCAACATGTGGGGGGGGACTCTAGAGGGAGATAGCTGGAAAACACAAGCAGGGTTACAGAGTGCTTAAACAAAAAGAAGTAAGTAGTTCCCTAAAATCAAGTAGAGGGATCATAGATGCCAGCCAATCAAAGAAATGGTAAAGAGGATATGCTCCAGGGGTGTTATGAATACAACATGGACAGGCTGAAATAAGGAAAGCCATCCAATAGAAAGCAAGCAAATAAGATTTACAGTAACGCCAACCAATGGTTAGCAGTGGGAGGGCTGCAATCCCCTGTATTTTGTTGGGAATCTCACAATATGTCTTTCGCAACCAGACAGCAGAAGGCTTCTTGTCCAATCCCGCATCTCTTAACAATCACCAACAATATGTATTCTAGACTGTTCATCTGTTTGATGTCAGCTGGCGATTTATAATCTATTGTTACACCATTGTCACTGATCTCTGATCACTGGTCACTGCGTCTGAAAGCAGCATGCCTCATCGGGCCGCATTATACATGCGGCGCATTTGCCTTCATGGCGCCTTTACAAAGGTGCGCTGGGCGCCATGAGGGAAAATGCGCCGCATTATGGGGAGTGCACTGCCCCCAGGGCGGCCGTGAACGCGCCCTGCCCTAGGGGCAGCGCATTCACGTAAAACACAGAGCGGCTGCTTTACAGCTGCTCCGTGTTTCAACGTGCAGGCGGCAACCGGCCTGCACTTTTAAAGGTGATTAGAGATCCCCTTGCAGGCAGGTGCAGTCAGTGAACTGACTGCACCTGTCTGCAAGGTGATGTCTGGTGGTCCATAGGACCCTCTTTACCCCCTGCAGAGGGCTGCTCTCAGGAGGCACACTGACAGTGTGCCACCTTTTAGGTGGCGCATTGTCAGTGTGCCTCTTGGCAACTTCTTTGCCTCTGTGCCCGCGTCGGTAATAGGCACGGGCGCAGAGGCAAATGGATTCCCTCATATGCATGGGGCACGCCCCCATGCAAAGGAGGGAATGCCCCCTTGGAGATAGCACTGGCGCTTTATGTGCGCCAGCGCTATTGATATTACAGAAGGGACCGCACAAGCTTCTACGGTCCCTTGTGTAATACCAAAGTGCCGCAGGGGGCGCGTAAAGTGGGCGCAAATGTCCGTTGCGCCCCGGGGCACTTTATGTAATACAGCCCCTGGTTGGCACAGTATAAGCGTTTGATGCATTAGATCATGTATTCATTTGGTCTGCCACCCATCTTCCAGCAAAACCCCTCAGTGTTTGACCACTCGGGAGGGTCTATATCGTGTTGCACAGATTTTAGCTCTAGAGTATAGGGACTCGTGCTTTCTCGCTTGAGTACCCGGGAATTTACAAGGGACGCATATGTGGTCTATTTTTTGTTTTGTTTTATATAGCGCAAACTCGACCCGAGGGTATCAGAGCGCTTTACATGAGCACCAGTTGCGTTACAGATAGGCACATTCATTTTGTTAGGCACGGAGAGATTAAGTGATTTGCCCAGAATCACAGGTTGTTGAGCGTCCCTGCCGAGACTCGAACCTGGTTCCCCTGCTTCGAGGTCGACCGTGATGAATGACCACAGAGTGCCTTTGTGGTGGTTCCGTGACACTCAGGGCTTTAAGTGGGCCGGGTCTTGCCGGTGCTGAGCACCGGCAGTTCTAAAAAGCAGGTACTGAAACGGGTCTCCATCGGGCTCTCCATTTTTGCCCTCACCCTCGGGTGAAAAAAAATCTTAACTCTGCAGCAGTACCACCCTTCACTGCCCTTGAGGTAACTTCAAAGAGACTCGTTCTAGTTCTTTTACAGTCTCATCATTTCAGAACGGAAGTATTTTCAATATTATATGCAACAAAGCCATAGCAGTTGCTTATGTATCTTATGCAACTAACTAGCCATTGACAAAGCCAATAGCCCTAGCTTGTTGTAGGTAATCTTACTTATTGTATTATATATCCGGATTCAATCAAAGAAGCAGCAAAATGCCAGTCAGACGGCAGACTGTGCTAAGCACAGATTTTTATTTAGCTTACATGTTTTAAGCCACGCCCTTACCTGCATCGGCCACGCCCCTTTGAGGGACCCCTCCAGTTTTTTCATCCCACTTAAAGCTCTGGTGACACTCATGTAACTGAAGGTGCTTCCCCGAATGCCCAGACAGTATTCTACTGATTTATATTGAAGCATGTTCCAGTGTTTCTTTAAGTAAACCAGCACCTTCTCGAGGTAGTGTATCGTTGTAGCGCCGCCCTCTAAATGACTGGAAGGCCTCTATATAACTTCACTTGCCTGGTTTCCCGTTACTGAGTCTCAATAAACATGTAATGGTGTATCTACTAGCACCCTTCTGTCTGCAGTGGCAACCCCTCACGTCTCTCTTCTCCATAATTTTCCTTGTGCGCTCCTAGACAGCACAATATCCTCCCATCAATAATGCTGCCGGCGCGCGCTCTTTTGTTTGAAGAGATGTAGACCGCGATGCGTGATAGACAGATTGTAAAAATAATACAAAAATCTAGGAAACAGGGGGGCAGATGGCTAGGGACAGAAAGCCGGCCTCCTGTCAGAGAAGACGGAGAGCTGGCAGCCCCTTTGGGAGGCGGCCTCCCCTGGGCCGGCAGAGGCTGTCAGCTCCGGACAGGCGCCGAGCGTCAGGCCGCACTCAAGCGGATACAGACAGGAGGCTTCAAGCGGAACATATGAGAAAATATTCATGTCTCCTCTTTAAAGTCAACGGACGGCCTTGGTTAAGGCTGGCCCGGCTTCTTCTGTGGATCGCTCAGCAGTCGAACGGAAATTGAGAGTGGCACGTGAGGCCGTTCATAAATTTGTTAAACTGGCCTACATGCCAAAATGGAGCTTTCCCCAAAATAGGCGTCTTCTTTGTAAGGCAGATTGGGCTGGGTCAGCGTCAGCAACGTGTGCCTGACACACACCCGACTCTGTCTCAAACCTCTCTACCTTTGGGAGGCACCAGCCTGTCAGATAATCTCCATAATTCCCCACAGGCCAGTCACTCCAGAGTTTTGGAAAAGTTATGAAAAGGTGGTTCTGGCCCGAACTTGCTGTTTAGTGCTTACTTTGTAAAATAAAGAGCGCCAGGGCCCAAAGCGCTGCTCGGAAGCCCGCGGTCGGCGCTATTACATGTCGGCGCGCCAATGGGCAGGCTCTATAGTCATGAATCCACCTCGGGCCTCTTAAATCCACTGCAGGCGCCCCCTAGCCCTTTTCCTCACTCGTGCAGGTTCATGCGTTCTCCCTTTGTGAATGTTTTCGGGTTTTTCTTCCTCCTTCTTTTCCGTTTGTGTGTTTTCCTCCTCTTGAATGTTTGATGGGGAAAAATAAGTGGCAGTCCCCCAAAACGAGTGCCTAAGGCCCCCACCTGCAGCCACTGCCTCGAATTAAGCACTGGTGCTACTGCACCTGCTGCACTGTTGATGGCTACACTCTTGTCTGCCAATCCAGACACAGTCACGAGCACTCCCCTCTGTGGAATGTGAGACCTGACATATCATTGTCCAAGTAACTAGAACAGGGGGTCCTCTGTGGCAACTAGAAGCCTGCCCCTCCCTCATGGTAGTACTCAAAATTCTTAACCTTTAACCCAGCCTTAGACAATGGTCATAAGAGAGGTATAAAATACTTTCAGCTATGAGTTAATTTTAGAGAGCAGCCCATGAACACTTAAACTGCTGTTCAATCCATAATCAATATATTCAAACATTGCAGGTCTGAAGTGCTCAGTGCTCTTGTACTCACGCACAGGTACAGTGAAGTGCTGTATATTACAATTGGGATGTATGCCCAATAATGCAATTGCAGGGCAGTTAAATACAAAGCCTCAACTGTAGGGTGAAACTGTGTGAGAGAATAGTTCTGCTGCTGAAGGTGTAGGATGGGGTTCCAGTGCAGGAAGGGCACGCACAGCACCTTCTTCATAACTAGCGGCATCATCTATAAAGCCATGATGACCAGCACCCCGGCCTATCTGGCTGACAAGCTCGTCATCTCCAGTGACTCTTGGTAAACCTGCAGCCAGGACACCAAGGGGCAGATTTACAAGCCCCTTGCGCCACTTTTGCGTCATTTTTAACATGGGAAAAGTGACGCAAAAGTGGCGCAAGGGGCTTGTAAATCTGCCCCCAAGAGACTAAAGGAAGAAATGCAAAACAGAAAAACAAGGCAATACACCTTTTCTACTTTGTAACCAAGTACTGAAATAATGTCCCCGTATCCATCTATTCCACCCCAGTATTGCTCCATATTAGGTAAGAGATGAAAACTCATCTCCTGAAAGAACACTACCTCATAACACATTAACAGACCACTCTCAAACCCATCCACCCTCCAGCCACTCGCTGGCTGCATCTTTGTCTTTGAGCCTGCATATCGCTCTGCTGCCTGTTGGCTAGGTTTGTGCTAAACATGCCAAACACATGCATGTCTGTGGTCATTCACAAATATTTTGACGGCCTAGTCTCACCCAAGATGGTCTGTGATGTACTCTTGTCAACATCAAACACAAATCTATATCCAGGGTACAAATCGGGCGGGAACATCCTCAAAAGTACTTATTAGGGTGTGTGTGCTGCATGCATTATAGCCTTTGATCATAAATCAAATCTATAAAATGCTTTTTTTTTTCAATGCTTTGTCTGTACTGTCGAGCCATTTTAATGTGAAGAAATGGGTGATTAATTCTTTAGGGCAGAATTGTAGGCCGGTCAAGCCGATTTTTGATGGTTTGGAAAGTCCGGGCAATAAATAAAGATGCCGTAAAATTCTGTGTTTACCTTGTCACATTTGCTGTTTACTTTTCTTCCTCTGACAGGCAAAGGGAGAGGAGTTTTTCAAGTGAATTATGTGACAATCTTGCTGGGGTACAGCGAGTGTGAAAGGATGTTGCTTTTTGCAACACACAGCAAAATGCAAACACCTATAAATGTACTGTATGCATTCAGCAGTTAGGAAATCAAAAATGAAGCACATATTTTGTAATTCTGAAGTGTGCTTCAAACAGAGATTTTAATAACTTCAAAACAAATCAAGACACTTTACTTGGTGATGCACAAATCATATTCGCTGAAACCTGATTTCCGCACATTATCATTTTTGTGCTATATAGCTTTGTCAGTAAAACTGGGTCTGTGCAAAGTTAGTGGCCTTTTCAATGGAAAATGTGCTGTCTGTGAATGACAGAGCGCTACCACATGATGCTTTAGTTACATTCAAAAATCCTCCCTCCTCATGCCCATTAAAGTTAGGTGGGTCGCGAACGTTTGCTGTTCTAAAAAGTGGGTCGTGGATCTAAAACGTTTGGGAACAACTGCTTTAGGGCACATTGCTGTTGTGTTCCAATTGATTAAGATTCTACATCAGTATTACAGAGTAATTAAGTTTTCAAGGCCCGTCCGGTCCAGGCTTTTGGTTTGCTTTCCCAAACTTGTAGTCCTGGTCTGTGATGTTAACAGAACTATAAACCCTAGAATGCAAAGAAAAATCCTGGACTGGATTGTGCCACTCATGCATGGACCTGTAAGTGTTGAGGGCTCTGATATTGGTCCAAGGAAGAGCAAATCCTTTCCTAAAGATAAAGGAATGGGAAGCCCAGAAGACCAATAGGACATGCCCAGTAATCTATGTGCTATATGAAGATTTTGGGGAGATATTCACAAGCTTGATTGCTAGATCAGAGTTGAAGGAAAATGTACTGAGACTCTGAAAGTAAAAGAGTAGAGAATAGCAGAGAAACAAGATTGTTACCTGTGAGAGTATCCTGCATGGGGTGCTGAGCATTTTCTAGAATTAGAAAACAGACACAGTCTAAAGTCAGACTTGCCTGCTAATTTCTTTCTGCACAGGAAATTAAGATGCAAACGGAGCTGTGAAACCCCAGCTCCAATGGGAAGCTACATAATACAGACTCCACAGCAAGTGGTGGACTAGCGTAGCACGCATCTTCTTACAGAAAGTGTGCACAATCCTGGAGGTGCTTTGGTGAGAATGCAGTTGTGCTGGCAAGGCCATCTAGGAAGGGGAGGAGGCTTCCCACCATCAGTAGTCTTCAGAGAGATTTAGCATTGATCCTCATCTACCAACGAGACAAACCTCAGAGATAAACTTACTCCATTTAAAGACTGGCTCTGGCACTCTCTTAGAGAACCAGATGGTAATCATTTGACCTCCCAGTCTAGAGAAACCTGATTGGATGCTGCCTCTTTATAGATCTCATTTCCCAGGTAAGCCTTCCTTATTGCTACGTAGGTTCTTAAATCAAAGCATGGGGAGGGGAGGGGGTCAGATGCTGTAGGGGTAAGATAATCTTTCAGTTCAGGCATGTAAGGCCGCATCATGTTGTCATCTCCTCTGTTTTGGATACGTTATAGAGAAGATGATGTAGAAGATCAAATACTCAATTGTCCTTGGCACGCTGTACATAAAAATTATATGCCTGGTGGAGGAACTTGCTTACATTTTGCCACATTTCAGAGGGTATGGATTAGAAGGAAGAGCTTAATCATGTCCTTGACACAATATGGAGGATAGGGAGTGTGAGGTGACACATTGTTAAAGAGGAGTCATGAGGTGAAGCTCCCCAATGTCCTTGCCACATACAGAGCACACAGAGGAAATTGTAAGGTACAGCACAGTGTTTCATTAACACAATGCAGTGGCGATGTTGTAACAGGTGGATGCACCATTGTATCTTTAGCATTATTCACAGATGTTCTACAAGGTGCGACATCTTCTAGTCCATGGCACATTGCGTTGGAGATGGAGTATGAGCTGGATGTACCCTTATGCCCTTGGCATAATGCAGAAGAGGGGTTGTGTAGGGTGGAGCATTCTCCAGTACTTGGTACATTGTAGAGGGCGTATGTATGAGGTGGATGTACACTTATGGTTTTGGAACAGTGCCGAAAGAATGATGTACCTGACGCTGCATACTCCAGTCCTTGGCACAATCTTGAGGAGATGGAGTGTGAGTTGGGTGTACCCTTATGTCCTTGCCACAGTGCAGAAGAGATGATTATCAAGGTGGAGCTTACTGCAGGCCTTGACACAATGTAGAGGAGGAGATGGTGCATGAGGTGGCACGCTCTCATGATGGCGAATGAGGTGGCATCCAATCAGGTCAAGCCAACAATCTCTTTCTAGTATAAATCAGAGAAGGCGGGTACCAGTAGTATCAGCCTGCAGTTTCAAGCAAGTTCCAAAGTCTCTACCACATACTGTCCACAATCATTGCGTGTACAGTGTTGCGCCTCCTTCTGTTTCTCAAACTTTGCTTGTTAAGCTGTAGTGTACTTGAAGGGAGCCACACATTTTCAGGAGTAAAGGGTGAAGAGTTAAGGGGGTGTTATTGATCATGTGCTTGCTCTTGACCTATTGCAAAGGGGCGGATATGGGAGGAGGATTCTCCCGATCCAAGCCTTCAGGATCCAGTGTCTTAGAGTCCTTGTCTGCCACAGTGCTAGAGCATCATCCCCAAAAAGTTTTCTTTATTGGCAGAAGGCGGGTGCACCTCTACCTCCGTATGAAGTCAAGTGGCAGTGAACTCAAAAAGAATTCTGAAAATCCCCAAACCGTACATGCTCGTGAATTCCACCTAGTGAGAGTAGTAATCAATTCTCGCATTCACTCCGTCGAAGATCACTGTATGTGAACAAAATGCCACATCAATCACTTCATATGTCTTCATCTATCTTTTCCTTCCAATCAGAGCCCTTTCTTCTTGGACCTCTTCATCAAAACGAATTTCCTTGTTTTTAACTTGCCATTAAAATATTTTTCATCTATATTCGAGTCACAAATGTTGCAGGATACCTCAAAAGTTAAAGCAATGGTTGCCCTTCTGTGGGTGCCAGGGTGGTGCTAGTAAATTCGCCAATAGAAAAGTGAAAGCCATGTGATTCTGGGAAAGTCGCATTCCTTGTAACTATTCTTGTTTGTATACTGGATGCAACTACGCAAATTACAGCTGTATGGTGTACTATTCCAAGCACGTCCCTATCCCCATTACCTCATGATTGCCCTGAACCAGTTTCAATTGGACATTTTAATCTGTACTCTCACAGCAGCTCGTGTTCGAGCAACTCCTGGCAATAACAGTGAATTTGTAAGTCCGGCCTACAGACAGCTTAAGCTGTTTAACCAACTTCACTGAATTATAGTAATAATTTAAAAAAATCATAAATAAACAAGCATTGTCAAAGCCAATAGGGTTGGCCTTGGCAGGCTCATACCATGGATATTTAATTTTTCCCCTTTTTTATTGCAAGCATTTGCAATAAAAAGGGGAAAAAGCCACCGCTTAAACATGGTCTCCTAATATGTTCAATAAACATTTTATAGAAAAAAAGCATTCAGTGATGCAGCTGTTTTACTAATGATAATTTTTAAACAAACAAGCCTTCAGTTGTGCTATGCATTTTATTTTTATTATTTTGGAAGGAGACTGGAATAAATCAACACCGAACCGAGCACTCAGTTAACAGGGCGTTAGAATGTTACATTGTCACTTAATAACATAAACCTTAAAAAGGAATATAGGCAAAACAAATAGCTGGTATTCAGTAGCGGCCCGTGGTGGGAGTGCTGCCGGGCGGTGATGTGGGGCGGGGGAGGGGCGGGGGGTAGTAAAGTACGGAATACGGCCGTATAGAGGTAAGTAGACATATAAATAAATAAAACGAATTTGGTTGCGCGCGCTGCATCACATTTGGCGATGCAGCGCGCGCAACGAAATTCCTTTTATTTATTTATCTGTCTACTTACCTCTATACGGCCGTATTCCGTACTTTACTACCCCCCACCCTGCCCCTCCCCCGCCCCACGTCACCGCCCGGCAGCACTCCCACCACGGGCCGCTACAGCTGGTATTTAAAGTTAAGATAAATGTACTCTTTGAATCATCTTTGTCACTGAAAAGAAAGAAACAGCTTGTCAGAGGATGTGAACAGAGTGCATAAGCTTTGTGCAGTAACTCAATGTGAAGGGATCCACTGGGTAATGTGGGCTGCACCATTGCCCCATGCTGTATGCTATGGTGGGCGGAAGAGAATCATGAATGACAATTTAACTGGCCAGTGGTTGATGCCCACTGACAAAATCCCCTCTCTGAATGTATATAATGTGTGATTTGTTTTTAAAAAACAATAGACTGGAAAGACAGCTAAAGCTGCCTCAAAGGCCAGACCTAAACATTTTCACATGTTTACATACCTAAAGTCTTTGAGTTAACCATCTTCATCCATTGGTCTACTCAACATTCATTCACATGTTGCTTTCTCGATCCACGGAATATAGTATATGTCAGCCAACTTCAGACATTGTATCTCTTGCATTTTGAGGGATGGTGTTTAGCTTGATCACACGTACACATCCATCTTAAAAGAAGTACACAACAGTGCCAGGGCTGGTTGGCTAACATTTCACTTTTCCACTGCTTTTTTCTTTTCATTCTTTATGCTTTTTATTCAACTTTTTTGGTCAACAATGTATATCTGAAATATCTTCAGGTTACAGTAATTCCAAGGCAACAGTCTTTATGATTTATACCAAAAAAGTACCATATCATGAGTGTTAAAAATAAAAATGGCTTCTTTGTCTGTGCTTAGTAAACCTGCCTGCTGGGAACTGCCCATCCACACTGTTCTATTAAAATCATGTGCAATGGTTATTTTAAAAAAAACATGCAAGGATTTGGCTTTTATGTTTAGATGGTGTCACATTTTCTTTTTTGTCCATTTTATATTTTTGGGCATATGCTTGGAATAAAACAGTCCACCCTACCAAATGCCTGCAATTAACAAAATTAAGTACTGTGTGTTAAATACTTTTGCGCACTTATATTTTGTGCATCATCAACAACGTGTATAATGTAGTTTTACTTGTGATTATACATGTATACCCTGATATTGTGCTATTGTCTTTGGAACACATTTTTTTGTAACTTGCAGAAGTGTTGTTTCTCCAACTCATGTTAACTAGGCCTCAAGTTTGGCCTGGCAGCCATAATTTTCAAGATGGATGTCTTCCCCCTGCTCACTTCATTATTGTTCATACTGTTCATTATTTCTCCAGCTTACAGTCAAGAAGAATCATGTTTATTTATTTCCAGTGACGTTGTTCTTGATGTTCTTGATTAAATCTTTCTAACAGGATCCCAATACTGTATCATATTCCAAGGATCTTCCGTTATCTCACTGTGCCCCATTCATTCATAATAGTTTGTTGTTGTTCATGTAACTAGTTTGTTCTGCCATTTCCAGATGACATTAGGATAGTGTGGGTAGAATCAATATTCATGTAGTGAAATAGTGCTTAGATGCTAAGGTATTATGACATTTTTTTAAATGTGTTCTGGTTTGCTAAAAGGTTGATACATTTGCTCACATCATGATGAATCTGCACTTTCTATTCTGTTCTATGAAAAGATTTTGTATATAAACCCCTGATTCTGGGGGTGAGCCAGAAGACTTTCCGATTCAACTAGAGATGCCGTTGCTTTTGCTGCTCATTTGGGATTTGAATTATTTTGATTTTGCACTTATTCTGTATGCCCTATTTGCTAAGGACCTTCTTGGCAATGGCTTTATGCTGACACTGTATTGCAAGCCTTTTGTATTTTTGTAATAAAACTCTTAATGTATTCCACTGATTTAGAACTCAATTATTGAGCGGACCCTTACCTAATTAACTATGTTTTGATGTGTTGGGAGGTGCCTTACCTTGTGGACACATTGCCTCATGAAATTGAGGTTTTACACCAGCTTTGATTCATCAACCTGTGGTTTGGGGTGTACATGTTTTGGGATTCTCCTCACCTACATATGTACCTATAAGCTTCCCATTGGTCTCAGTGCTTGTAATTAAATATAGTGCGGTGTCTAAAAGCCAGGCAGGAATTTTCAAACTATCCCAAGGCAATTTTCTTCACTGAAATTAAATGTGAATCTACATATCATTGGCTGTTGGAGATACTGATGCTTATCCTTCTTGTTTTTGGTTATGTGGGTGTCCAAGGTTTTAGCATGCAAGTCCAGTCTTGTGAAGTTCCCAACTATTGCTATACATAGTGTGGTGTAGCGTTGTTGGACCTGGCCCTCTCTGCAGGGTAATTTCCCCAAAACCTGTATTTCTTTACCCTCCTTTTTTTTGATGAATTCTATTTTGTAGGCCTTATGACTCTTTGCACTTTACCAATGCTAACCAGTGCTAAAGTGCTTGTGTTCACGCATCTAAACATGATTACATTGGTCTAAACTCAATTGACATATTTAGTTTACTGATAAGTCCCTTGTAGAGTGGTATACTATGCACACAGGGCCTGTAAATTAAATGCTACCAGTGGACCTGCAGCACTTGTTGTGCCACCCACTTAAGTCGTACCTTAAACCATGTACCAGGCCTGCACTGCAGCCTGAATGCAGTTTTAAACTGCCATGTCAACTCAGCATTAAAATCCCCTTGCCAAGTCTAAACTCCCCTTTTATTACGTATAACTCACCCCTAAGGTACGTCCTAGGAAGCCCATAGGGCAGTGTGCTGTGTAATTAAAAGGTTGGACATGCACTTTTACGTTTTACATGTCCTGGTAGTGAAAAACTCCTAAAATCGTTTTCACTGCTGTAAAGCCTACCCCTCCCATAGGATAACATTGGGGATTCCTTATTACATTTAATAAGCTGTAATTTCCTATTGGGAGCAGGTAGCTATGTCATGTTTGGTGTTTATGAATTTGTAATGATAAACCCTCTTAAATGGTAAAGTCAGATTTTTCATTACAATTTTGAAAATGGCACTTTTAAAAAGTTGGCATTTTCCTGCCCTTAGCCCTTTTGTGCATGTAGCCTGGCCTGGGTCACATGACTGTGTGTAACTGACAGTTAGACTTTGTGAATTCCTCCCAAGCAGTCACACAATAGAGGGATTAGGTGTGCCTGAATGGGCTATCTGCTGGTAGGATGGGGGGAGCTGAGCATAGTCGAATAGGCTGTGTCCTGCCTCCACACAAGGGTCTGCATACTCCAATGTAGTTAGTCTGGAGCCAGGACAGGGAAGGCAGGATGCCTGGGGACTTCAAAGGAAAACCTCTAGAAGCTTTTCTCCCACTTCCAAGGCACAACTCGGTATAAATACTGGACCTCAGACACCACCACTTCAGTATACTTCTGGACATGTAGATACTCTGCTAGGAAAAGGACTGTCAATCTGATAGACTCCTGCCCTGCTGGACTATTGCCTTGCTGTGCTGCCCACTTGCAGGGCCGGCTTTAGAGCTGGGGGCGCCAGGTGCGACAAGCTTTTTGGCACCCCCCCCATGACCTCCTCCTTGGATTCCCTCACTACCACCTGGCAAAAGTGCCCCTCATTTCTCCATAGCCCCTCTCTCACATACATTTCCTTTGTTTTAAAGCACTGGTAAAGGCTGGCTTTACTCATCCACTCAGCTATCCACATAAAATACAGATCTCTTCTTTGCAGCAGGCATATTATCTCGCTGCACTACTTTATGGTGAGTCAAAACTGCCACTGGACAGAACTCCGATCTCTCTTTCTAGCAGGAACATTAATCGCAAGAGTTATCTTGAAATTGTTATTTCTGCCTGAAAGTGGGACCCACAAGGAACTCTGCAGCAGGTGCTTTTAAATCATACGTTATTGCTAAACAAGGCACCCCCTCCAGGTGAGCTCCCAGTGCGGCCGCACCAGTTGCACAGCCCTAATGCCGGCCCTGCCCACTTGCCTGGGTGAGGAGAACTGGACCTGCAGTTATTAAATCCAGAACCCCAGAGGAACTCCAAGGACTAGTTGGCTGGCCTCCTCATTTGAGCCTCAGGGACAGAAGGCTCCAACAATCTTGCTCCTGCACCTGTATCTGTGAGTCTATCCTTCCAAGTGATGCCACCCCAGTCCTGGACCCTTGGAAGGGGGCCTAAGGTACTCTGCCAGCCTCTGTGGATCCAGCGGAACTGACACATCTCCTCGGCTGCGCGGCCCAACCCCGATCAGAACTGACACATTGCCACTACTGCATGGATCTGAACCGCCGCAAAGATCCACATTATATCGCGACCCGTCGCTGCATCAGAACGCCACTGCACAATGCATCCTCTGCGCAGGCCCTTGTATCTTTTGTCGATGGCAGTCTTAAAGATGACGATGGACTCCGCATTGCAGCTCCTCAAAACGGGGCGCATCACTCGACTACGCAACGCATCCTTGACTTCTGACTTCACATCACAAGCCCTCGTTGATGGGATCTTCGATGCAGCAGGACATCGCACCACCACCTTGCCACATCTGGTAACTGACGCACCGCTTCGGCTGCGCAATGCATCTTTGGCGCGGAGACTCGCAATGCTCCATAAACCAGGATTTAAGGTATTCGGTTCAGCTGGCCTAACTGGGTTCCTGCACTCAACCCGAGCTCCATGGTGGTCGGCCTGAAGTTTGTCCTGGTCCAACATGACCAGATATCAATAGTTGGCACTTTAAGCCTTTTGCCGCAATCGTACTAAAATATTTAAAAGCGAATACCTCCGGTTCTACTGATTGGATTTTTGTCATTTTGGTCTTGTTTTATTTATGAAAAATTACTCAATTATTCTAAGGTGGGGATGGGTCATTTTGTGGTGTGTTTTTTCTGTGTCGCTGTTTGAAGTGTTGGACAAATACTTTGCACATTGCCTCTTGTTAGACTTGGAATCTTTTGGCATGTTTCCCCTGAGTTTTTGCTTTCTGACCTCCCGGTTTTGACTCTGTTTGTGCTGGCTTAGTGTTTCTGCGCACTTTTCTCACTGCTGATCAGTGGTAAAGTCAAGTGCTCCTGTGGTAAAATGTGTTGTGGATTGGTGTTTCCATGATTGGCCTGTTTGATTTATGTATCAGTCCCTAGTAAAGTGCACTGCGTGTGCCAGTCCCTAGTAAAGTGCACTGCGTGTAAATCAAATGCTGTTGGTGGGCTGCAGCACTGGATTGTGCCACCCACCCAAACAGCCCGTAAATGTAACTCCGGCCTGCCATTGCAGAGCCTGTGTGCAGTTTGGTACTGCCATGTCGACTTGGCAAGTGCCCCCACTTGCCAGGCCCTAACCTTCCCTTTTCTTACATATCAGTCACCCCTAAGGTAGGCCCAAGGTACCCCTGTGGGCAGGGTGCAGTGTATGTGAAAGGTAGGACATGCCCTGGTGTGTGTGGCATGTCCTGATAGTGAATTACTGCCAATTTCGTTTTTCACTATTGCAAGGCTACCTGTTCCCCATAGGACAGAATGGGGAGTTTGTTTATAACATCTTATAAACATAACTGGCCTTGGGAACTAGGTAGGAAAATGAAGTTTAGTATGCCTGAACTCAGAATCTAAAGATGCATCTTTTAGTGAAGGTGATTTTTACATTCTGTGTTTGAAAATACCACTTTTAGAAAGTAGGTATTTTCTTGCCTAACCATCCAGTGTGCCTCTGCTGAGTTTGTGGATTGACTGTCTGGGTTTTGGATGACTGGACCTTGGGAGCAGGAGTGGCTCCGGATAGTCTAGGTGGGTCAGAAAAGGGCTGAATAGACCCGGGCTGCATTTAGAGTAGGGGGAGGAGATTTCCTTGCACCTGAATGGGCCTGGTCGGCCTCTGACAATGCCGTCTCCACCTCCTGCCAGGAAGCCACACCAGAGAAGGCAGAACTGGTTTTGGCTGGGCACAGACACTCTCTGCCTAAGAGATCAAAGGATTTTGGGATATAAATATTGGGGCAAAAACAACAGTTGATGGACAGAATGCAGAACAATGTCATACATTCACCCCAGTACGGAGATCTGGGCCTAAATCCATCGTTTTTTTGCTCACCATGCCATTCCAGTTTGAACCCAGCCATATGCAAATCAGTCTTGACCCTGTGCCTCATGGGAACAGTCCAGCCCGAACTGCCAAGCCAGGTCCTCCCTGGACTGGAAACAAGCATCCTAGGACCGGTTTCGGGGTTTCACCCCTCTTCAGCAAGGATAGCTTGATTCCAGTGGCATGGAGAGCACGGGACCCACGTCTGGGCATACCCGTCCCACTCGGGGTGACAAATGCAAAAACAACAGTTGATGGACAGAATGCAGAACAATGTCATACATTCACCCCAGTACAGAGATCTGGGCCTATATCCATAGTTTTTTTGTTCACCATGCCATTCCAGTTTGAACCCAGCCATATGCAAATCAGTCTTTACCCTGTGCCTCATGGGAACAGTCCAGCCCGAACTGCCAAGCCAGGTCCTCCCTGGACTGGAAACAAGCATCCTAGGACCGGTTTCGGGGTTTCACCCCTCTTCAGCCAGGATAGCTTGATTCCAGTGGCATGGAGAGCATTGGACCCACGTCTGGGCATACCCGTCCCACTCGGGGTGACAAATGCAAAAACAACAGTTGATGGACAGAATGCAGAACAATGTCATACATTCACCCCAGTACAGAGATCTGGGCCTAAATCCATCGTTTTTTTGCTCACCATACCATTCCAGTTTGAACCCAGCCATATGCAAATCAGTCTTGACCCTGTGCCTCATGGGAACAGTCCAGCCCGAACTGCCAAGCCAGGTCCTCCCTGGACTGGAAACAAGCATCCTAGGACCGGTTTCGGGGTTTCACCCTCTTCAGCCAGGATAGCTTGATTACAGTGGCATGGAGAGCACGGGACCCACGTCTGGGCATACCCGTCCCACTCGGGTGACAAATGCAAAAACAACAGTTGATGGACAGAATGCAGAACAATGTCATACATTCACCCCAGTACAGAGATCTGGGCCTAAATCCATCGTTTTTTTGCTCACCATGCCATTCCAGTTTGAACCCAGCCATATGCAAATCAGACTTGACCCTGTGCCTTGGATGCTTGTTTCCGGTCCAGGGAAGACATGGCTTGGCAGTTCGGGCTGGGCTGTTCCCATGAGGCACAGGGTCAGACTGATTTGCATATGGCCATGTCTGAACTGGGGTGGCGGAGTGAGCTAAAGAATGATGATGGATTAAACCCAGATCAGTTGACTGGGGGTGAGTGCTTGCAATGTTCAACACTCCGTCCATCATCCCCTTTGGTTTTGCTTTGTTCGCCCTAAGTTGGCAGGGTATGCCCAGACGTGGGTCCCTTGCTCACTTTGCCACTGGATTCAAGCTAGCCTGGCTGATGACGGCTGATTAGCCAGAAACCGGTCCCAGGATGCTTGTTTCCGGTCCAGGGAAGACATGGCTTGGCAGTTCGGGCTGGACTGTTCCCATGAGGCACAGGCTCAGACTGATTTGCATATGGCCATGTCTGAACTGGGGTGGCGGAGTGAGCTAAAGAATGATGATGGATTAAACCCAGATCAGTTGATTGGGGGTGAGTGCTTGCAATGTTCAACACTCAGTCCATCATCCCCTTTGTTTAAAAAAAAAATAAAAATGTTTTATATAAATATTGGGGACCAGACCCCTGAACTTTAGAACTCTTTTGGACCAAGAAGACTGCCAAGAAGAAGAGCTGGAGAAGCTGTGAGGAGGAACTACCACTTTGCTGTGTGCTTTGCTGTGTTGGCCTGCAGTGGCTGCTTCTGTCTTGGGCAGTGAAAGGACTGGACTGAACTTTCTGCAATCTACTTTTGTGAGTTTCTCCAAGGGCTTGAGGTAGAGCTTGCCCCCTGTTCAAGAAGTCTCAGGAAGAGCAAAGACTTCAAGCTCTTCTGCCCTCAGCACTGGGAACTGTGTGTTTTGTGCTTCAACAGAAGGAAAGCAACCCGACGACGTCTATGATGCCGCTGCCAACTCTGTGTCCTGACGGCACTGCAGAGGGCACCGCCGCAATGCCGCACCGCGACCCTGGTCTCACCGACGACGCCTGCTGATGCCGCCACCGAGCCGCTGCTCGCACCGCGACCTGTGGGCTCCGCACCGCCTTGCTTCACGATGACGCCTTGGTATCCCCGACGACGCCGCCCCACGCCAAAATCTACGCCGCTGCTTGCACCGTGGTTCGAGGGCACCGCTCGTAAAGTTACACGACGCACCACTCTCATCCCGCACCGCAGCCTTGGCCTACCGACGCCGGCGCCATCGACTCCAGTTCGTCAGCCGATGACAGCGCTTCAGCAACGACGACGCCGCTGCTTGCACCGTGACCTGCCTGCACCGCGACGAGCACTGCATTCACTTCGCACCATGACCCTGGTCTCACCGACGACGCCATCTGACGCAGCCACCGAGCCGCTGCTCGCACCGTGACCTGAGGGCACCGCACGCCGCACCGTTGCACTTCGCACTGCAACACCCGACGCCTGCCGACGCCAGCGCTCCTGACTTCAACAGAGAGGAGTTCGATCTGCAACGCGTGTGACTTTGAGGGCCCCGACGACTCCTGCACCGACCTCCGGAACCGACGCATGCGGACGCCGTGCTTTCGAAAGCTCAACTAGAGGTCGCCAACGCCCTGCATTTCTAAAAGGTACTGTTTGCGAGTCTTCCCGACACCGTAGCTGGCCCGCGGACCCGCGGTCAGCCAGAACTGTTTGGATTTGTTTGCTCACAACGCCGTGATAGCCCCGGACGGAGCTATCGACATCAAGGAACTGTTTTTAAAGCATATTTTGATAACTGAAGATTTTTAAGTACTGTATTGTGGATTTTATTGTTTTTGGTCTTGTCAAGAGTATATAAAAATATTGGATATTTTTCTAAACTGGTGTGGTGTCCTTTAGTAGTGCTTACACTGTATTACTCTTGGTTATGTGCAAATGCTTTACACACTGCCTCTAAGATAAGCCTGACTGCTCGTGCCAAGCTACCAAGGGGGTGAGCAGGGGTTATTTTAGGAGTATAACTCCCTTATCCTGACTAGGAAGAAGGGTCCCTATTTGGACAAAGGTGCAAACCCTGGCCAACTAGAGACCCCCATTTCTAACACCTCTGATCTAAGCCTGACTGCTTTGTACCAAGCTACCTGAGGGATGATCACAGGTTAATATAGTGTTTGCCTGTGACTTCACCCTGAGAAGAAATGTGGGTGCTGCTTGAGAAGGGTTTCACCCCCCTCAACCAGTAACCCAGGTTCTTACATTATGTGAGATCCAATACACAAATGCTGAATTAATATGATTGCAGATGAAATGTGTTTATTAACATGCCACATTTTTATGTGACACTCTACTGTGGATGAAATGCATGCTGTTCTGATGCTTTTTTCACTCCTGTATTCACCTTCTCCCATCTGGTCCTGTGCATCTTTTGTCCCTACAGCTATTCAGAATGAAGACAAGTTGATGTAATTTTCCTGTTGTGCTCTGAATGAATTTTCTAGTGTTCCTAACTGTAACATTTCTCCAAGGCCCTTCTGCTGCAGTTCCGTTGCCGAACTACTCTCATTCATCAGTGCAAAGCTGCATTGTCTGAATGTTTCATATTAGTTTGAACATCTCTGGATAGCAACAACGTGGAAGATGTTGGATGCTTACTTAAAAGTGCAATATTTAGGTTGTGATATAGGCTATTCTGATTTGCCGAGAGAGTTATTACTTGCAGTCATGCCACAATGGGTTTTACTAATTTGCTTTGCAAGAATTGTATATAGAAACCTTACTAGTAGAGAAGCTGTTCGATTTCCTTGTGATTCTGACACAGACATTTTTAGAGGTCATCTGAAATTTGAAGTGAAATCAAATTTTAAATTATAGAGCACATTAAATCCGAAAGTATCCAAGCGCTATACCAGCGAGGCAAACCCCACTAAAATCTACAGTGCCCTGATGATCTAAGATGAAAATAGCAAGGTTTTCAAGGATTTTTTTAAACAAGACAACGGAGTCGAGCTTAGAGATGTGGTCAGGTAAAGTGTTCCATAACCTGGCGGCAGACACAAAAATAGAACGGCCACCCAATCTGTCTTTATGAAACCTGGGGTTGATGACTTTCCTACCTGAAGAGGATCTAAGCGTCCTACTTGGAACATACCAGTTAAACAGAGCAGAGAGATGTTTTGATCCGCAAGGCGTACAACGTAGGAGTTTTTTTTATAGAAGAAGGACGGCGAGGAGCAGGAAGGAGAGCGGCCAGTCAGAGGAGGAGGCAGCCACGCAGGCAAGTGCCTTGTTTTTTAATTTTTAATTATTTTGGGAGGGGGGAGGGAGCGGAGTTTTTTTTTTCAAACTCTGTGGAACTTCGTGTAGAGGCACTACGCCAGCTCCGCCCGCCCTTACCAAGTCTAAATCCATTCTGTGAGGGGTCAAGAATGTTGCAGGTGTCCATCAGCTTCACTAGTTCTTGATTAAGATATTTCTCTAAAGGTTTTGCTGGTGTGGGCAGAATGGAAATAGGATGAAAAGTTTTCATATCATCAGGGTCAGCAATTGGTTTATTAAAGTAAGATAACTGTAGCTTCCTTCCAAAGCTGTGGAAAGATACCTGTATCTAGGGCATGATTGAGAACTCCCTGTAGGGTCTCAGCAATGCAATCAGGAGCTAACTGCAGGATTTTAGGTGCACAAGACTCTGCTGTAGACCAAGACTTAAGATTCATTAGGAGCTCTTTGGTTTTCTGCGCTGAAATAGGAGGAAAAACAGAGAGCCTAATGGACATGGTTGAGATGCCTATAGCTTCCATCGAAAAACTGTGCTCAACAGAGAAGGGAAACTCAGAATAAATATTAAGGATCTTATCTCTGAAGTAGATGGCCAGTCTATCACAGAACTCTTGTGAAGTGTCAGTGAGGCCTGCTTGAGATAGTTCTTTAACGACTTTAAAGAGCTCCTTAGAGGAATTCCTGCCAGTCTTATTTTTTCTGTGTAGAAGGTAGATTTAGCGAGGCCGATAGCTAGTTTGTATTGGTGTAAAAGAGCTTTGTGACCCGCTTTATCAGTGGGGTCGCAGTGCAGTTGCCATTTCCGCTCAACAGATCTGCTGAAGATTTTTAAGATTGTCTGTGAACCAAGCCGCTGAAGGTTTGGATCTGGTGCAGCGCTTAATTGTCAGGGGTGCGACAATCTCAAGCGCAGCTCCAATCCAATTCTAAAAACCCTCAGCCGTGAGATCAGGCAGAGTACCCGCAGAAGTGTGAGCAGTGTTAAGTGCCTGTTCAAGGACTTGAGTAGTGATTTTGCTCCAGTTCTACCTTAGGTTTAGATGGTACCAAACCCCCCACCTCAATCAATGATGGGCAGCTAACTTTAAAGGTGACAACATAGTGATCCACCTAGCTAAGCGGGATAGCTGCTTTAAACGTCAGAGAGAGAGAATTGGAAACAATGCCATCCAGAGTGTGCACCACTATATGAGCGGGGGCTTTCACCACTTCAGTAAAGCCAAGGCTCAACATAGATTCTACTAAGGTGGAGGAAGCCTTATTAGAGAGGTCATCTAAATGAAAATTGAAGTCGCCAAGAACGGTGAAATTTTGATGGACCAAATATGGCTCTAGTGCTTGGAACCAGGCTTCAAGAAAATCAGAGCGTGGGCCCGGAGGACAATAAACTAGAAGTCCAGTAAGAACGGGGTTAGCCGCGAGTTTCAGTCTAAAAGAGGTCACCTCAGTGGCCTCTGAAGTATGCAACAGAACTGATTCTAATGTGCAATTAAATGAGTCCTTAAAAATAATTGGCAGGCTACTTCCTCCCCAGCCAAGATGATTTTGCAGTGAAATGGCATGGCCCGGGGGGATAGTTGCTACCAGATCAGGGCCCGAGTCTTCAAATGCCCAAGTTTCAGTAACAAAAGGGCTGTCAAGATGGAGAGAAATGATCAGCTCATGAATTTCAATGTTGTGTTTACTGAGGGAACACTCATTTAATAACGCACAAGTGAATTGAGAGCAAATAGTGGAGTCAATGTCCATAATTTAAAAACCCCCCCATAGGAAGAGTGTGTCTACCGGCCAATTAAAGTTAAAATTGCAACAGGGCCAGCTAAAATGTATTTTATTAGTTAAGTCATTAGTTAAGTCGGATCTAGTGTAACCTATATCATTACCTCGATGTCGGAGCTCTAAAAGCTGCGCCAGAGAATAGCTCCACTAGAGTGGAGGTGGAATGTTCTGGGTTAAAACCGACAGCCTCCCTGGCGACGTCCAAGCGCGGACGGGTGCAGGTGCACCAGTGGCATTTTTGTGGTGGCTCTCGGTAAAGAGCAGAGCACCTGGACCACTACCCTACCCAAAATGGCACCAAAAAAGTCAACCAGGAAGTGGGGCAGAGCAGGTAACTCTCTCCACTCAAGCGGCAGAGCCGCGGCAGACTAGAGAGTGAAAGCTCACAGTAAATAGAGTGCTCATACAAAAGATAACAACAAGTTAAAAACACCCCCCACCCCCCCGAAGTAAATAAAACCAGGCTAAGGTAGAGTAATGAGGAGATCAAGTTAGTCACTTGCCTGCGATCGGCAGCACATCCATGCACACATGGGGGCAGATTTACAAGCCCCTTGCACCACTTTTGCGTCATTTTTAACATGGGAAAAGTGACGCAAAAGTGGCGCAAGGGGCTTGTAAATCTGCCCCATGGTTCTTAAATAGGTGGCTGTCAGGAAAGAGCAGAGCTTCTGGACCAGAAAGGTACTGAAAATGGCGGCCAAAAAGTCAACCAGGAAGTGGGAAAGAGCATGTAACTCTCTCCGCTCATTCGGCAGCGACGCGGCAGGCCAAAGAGTGAAAGCACACAGTAAATAGAGTGCTCGTGCAAAAGATAACAGCAAGTTAAATACACACCCCTGAAAAAATTAAAACAGGCTACGGTAGAGTAATAAAACCCTTTTACTTTCCTGTGATCTAGAACTCAGTCACTGAGTGGCCCCAATGATTTATTTTGCTACTCTGCTAAATGTATGTTGGGGAGGGCGCCTTTTTAAGCAAGATCAATCTGGAGCAAAACCGCCTGAGGTAATCTTAGGGGAAATCGGAATTTTACTGTGTCCTAAATATTGGAGTACGGGGTTCTGCTTTCACAATATTTCAGAGTATACGATTTTTTCCCCCACCTACAAACTTGCATAATTTACTCTTGCGACTGTTGGTGCCTGTAAGTCACAAGCTTTCTGCCTGTAAGTGCATAACTTGCACAGCTTTCTTTCTGAAACAATGTCACACCATTTCTGGCGAGCATTTTGTATATAAGTGCGTACTTTGCTTTTCCTGGTGACAGCTCAAATTAAACTTGCATATAAAATAGTGGTGAAGCCCAGATTTTCATGCAAAATCATTATTCAGGTCTTTCGTACTTTTTGTGAAAAGTCGCTAAGGATTGCGGAAGAAAACCATCTTCGCATAAAACTAGGGTTGTTATCCAGCAGCTTAAGCGGACCTTGGGTAAAGCGCACAGTAGTAAAGTGAGCTGGAAATGTAGTGATCTAAAAGGGGACCCACAGTTGCTGCAAAGTGCATCAGTGACTTAATCAAGTGCCTGTGACGTGATCTGAAGGTCACTGGTGAAAATCTAACAAGGTTCAGAAATACAATTCCATGAAATAACTCGGGTAATTTAACAGGGACATCTGTTACATAGAAACAACAATCGTGCAAAAAGAACAGCTATATAAAAATCAAGTTATTATTAATCTGACCCTATCAGAGAGAGCAGTCCTGCTGAAATATGTTACTTTCCTAGTATGAAGCGAAAAGGGAAACCTGCAGTATGTTTTCCAATCTGGTCCCTTTATAAAAAATATACACTGCAGCAAGAAAATGAGCTCTAAACAAGGGTACAAGACAGGGCCCTGCATCGCCCCTGCTGTGGGTTACGTTAAAAAGCCACACAGCACCTGCTACGCTTGTTTTGATCAATGTCTACCTTGATATGGGCACCCTCTCGTCTCCTCCACTTACTTTCAAAAGCCCCCAGGTTCTTACTAGCACCTTTCTGATATATTGAACCTCTAACCTTCCCACTGAATCAGTGCTGTCATGTGTCACAGAGTAGAAGTACTCCTCAGACGTCCAAGCGGTGAACGCTAGGATTACTGGAAACCCTTCACAGAGTAGGTTCCAGGTGGCGTGTGGAAATTCTGCACAGTGGTAATCCCTGGAGGATTTTACAACCTACTTAAGATATGGAAGATTGCCCGACGTGTTTTTGCTGTTGAGTAGAGTGCATGTGGCTGAAGAGCTCCACAGGTAGTGATAACCCTTCAATTCCAGAGCCCCGCCTTCTTAAAGGCCCAGGCTCGTCCTCCTCCATAGAATCACACACTGTAAATTATTTTAAGGTCGAAAGGTCTGTGACCGCATGATTTGTGGGTCAGGGTGTATTTTAAGTCAAGGAACTGCTATCATGAACTCACAGTCTTACTGTCATGTACAGAAATCAGGCAGTGCCAGAAGGGGTGTTCTGAAAGGTCAGTTTGTAGGCAATATTTTGGCTGTTTGTGGGCCTGTTTTATGTTTTAGTGGGACTGTTTTTATTGTTGGTTTGCCTGCTGCAAGCACGAACGCATGCAGTCTCGCATACATTGCAAAACACCTATACAGAGCGTCTACAAGTTCAAATCTGCTCTGATTTGCAATTTCAGGCCACTTATTTAGCTCTGATTGACTAGTGTAGCCTATTTTCTGTACTAGCCCGACCCTGCAGGATGTTATGTTATTTTAACTTGATTTGTATGGCTCAGCTTATCACCCTTGAGGGTTTTCAGGCACTGGAGCAGAAAACATAGGCCGGGCAGTGCTCATAGTTGAACAGACAGTTTTTTACAGAAATTGAGAAGTGAAGCAGCAGTCCTGATGTGTTGAGAAAGTTCATTCCAGTTCTTGGCAGTAATGTAAGAGAAGGTGAAACCTCCAGAGTTGCTTCTGCAGATGCGGGGGACCCGTACGAGGGAGCGAGAGGTGGAGCGTAGCTGTCTGGAAGGTTGGTAGAGTTGAAGTCGGTCATTGAGGTATGCTCGTCCAGTGTTGTGGAGGGCTTTGTAGGCATGGATGAGCAGCTTGACTTGGCAACGTTTCTTAATGGGTAGCCGTTGCAGTTCAGTGAGGTAGGGAGTAATGTGAGCGTTTCGGAGGATGTCTAGGGTGAGTCTGGCGGCAGTGTTTTGGATGATCTGGAGTCTGAGTGAGCTGGTTGGAGATGCTGACGTAGAGTGCGTTGTCATAGTTGAGTCAGCTGGTTATGAGGGCCTAGGTGACCGTTCCTCTTGTGTCCGTGGCGAGCCATTTGAAAATCTTGCGAAGCATTCTAAGAATGATTCAGCAGGATGCAATCACACCACAGACCTGTTTGTTCATCGTGAGTTGTGTTCATATTCAAACACAAGGATTATCCATGGAGAGTGGCTGAACATGGCAGGGGTGTTGTTAAATACACTACTTTGTCGAAAACCTTATAGCAACAAAGGCTTGAATCATTTATTGGCCTGTGGCTTAACAATAGCCCCACAGCCCCTGCGGTATGGGGCGGGCAAGCTTCAGTGGGCCCCCTCCGGCACTGTGCATCGGCGGGTGCCCCTGGCCTGAGAGCTCTGGACTGGGTCCGGAGTGTGGGGGGCCCCCTCATGTTTTGTTATGCCACTGCTTTTGATACAGCCTTGGGAGACACGGAGGATGGAGAAGGGTGGAGGGGGCAGAATAGAGAGAACACAGTAACAATAACTCAACGCCTCGTCTGGCGTAGTGAGTGCTATATAAATCCAAATCCAATAACTAGCAGTATCCTTTGGTAAGGATGAGATAAATAAATGTCATGTATTGCAAGGGGGAAGTATGGCAAAGGCAGGCAGGGAACAACATTCTCTAGTGGGAGGGTTATGTTGGCTTGTATGTTCACAAGATTTTTTGGGGGTCCATGTCCTATGACGCGACTTGTCGATGCCCATGACTATCGATCCAGAATTATCCAGGAAGAACTGCACACCACAAACCTCTGAACTTTGCACCAAAAAGCCATTACCTCTATTCCATTGCATATTATACCAGTTCTGTCACCTTTGTCCACATTTCTATATTTTCCCTTGTTTTACTATTTTTTTTGTCCATCTCATGAATCCTTAACTTGCTCTTTCTCTAGGTTCCATTTTGCCCTCTCCATCCACATATCCTCTGTCACCTCCTTTCTTACTCCTGCTCTTCTTTTATTCCTCATTCTATCCTCTCTTGCTCTTCAACTTACCTTTGTCATTTTTTCGGACTCATTCCATTCCCACCTCTTTCTCCATTTTCATTCTTCTCTGCCTTTTGTTTCATCCTTCTCGCTCTTGCTCTCCTCCTCCCTTTACTTCTCCCTTTTGCTCTGTCTCTCTCCCTTTCAGTTCCATCTCCCACTCTCTCACTCTCCCCGTATAGACAATAACACTGGTATGTATTGGCCTCTTTTGTTCTTCCAGGCAGTTTAATGCACCTGGTATCTGGCTTCTTAAACTCCTGTGTGTCAGCTCCCAGAGCAGTGAGTTAGCTTGTTACCGTGGATGGTCCAGTAAGAGGCTGGTCCACATATAGGGGCCGATTATGATTCTGGCGGTCCATGGACTCATTTTAGCTTAAGTCTAATGCATTTCACAAGAAAGCTCAGGCTGTAGATTTGTTAACGTTGGCGGTCGTTGGGTGGGGGGGGGCAGGCACACTCAGAGGGACTCATGTTAAGTCTGGTGCATTGTATTGACTTACAGTAAATGAATACATTTTTTTCTATATGATACATTGAAGAGCAAACTAAGGTACAGGGACATAAAGTGGTTTGCCCAGGATCAGAGGGTTGATCAAGTATGACATTTGGGAATCAAACCCAAGACTTGTAGTTCTGCAACTTAGCTGTTTCACCCAGGAATCAATCGTGCTACTCAACAGGTTTCGGCCTTCAATGCTCCTCCACCTGTGTGCCGTCGCAGGTTCACAAGACGGTATGCACAGAGGCTGAGGCTGCTATTTATTTTGTGTGTCTGTTGCTTTCCTGTTCATATTAGGGTGAAGCAGGATAGCTATTAATATTTCACTAACGACCATTGTAATACTGATAATAGCTTATTATAGCCCTTGGTATTCTAATGTTACTGTTTTATACCACGGTGCTATATTTCAGCAGCAAATGTTCACCTAAGAGACGTTTTTTCATACTTAGTCGCTTTTTTGTTAGGTGAATACTTATGTTTTTGATTTTTACACCTAGTTCTGGGGGTATGTTACTTGTTTCTTTGTCTTGAGGATAGAACCCTCCAACTATAAATTGTTTTCTCTCCAGTCTTAGCACACCGCTATTTGTTAACTAAAGTAACTACCGCTGAGTGGAGTTAAAGAAAGAAAATCCGGCAAATCACTTTACATACCATGAATCATCTAATTTGAATGGCAAGTGGTTTATTATTTCCTAAAAAGGATAAACAGTGGCCTTTCAACATGGGCTAGTGAAATACAAATGACTCATTCATCTTCTCTTCGGAGCAGAACTACTTATAGCTCGGCAAATAGACCATGTCCTGAACCTTTCTACTTGTTGATGTTTCAGGCAGTGGTTAATTTGTAAAAAACATAAGTGCTGGGGCTCTCGTCAGGAGGCAGCTTGCACCAGCCCATTTCTCCTGTTAGTGCTGCCTAAAACAGAACCAACTACTACCCATGAAAGTGGAGAGAGGATGTGGTGTAATGGCCAGAGCTGCTGACTTCATGGCTGTGAAACCAGGTTTGAGTCTCGGCGTCAGCCCAACATCCTGTGATTCTGGGCAAATCACCTAATCTCCCTGTACCTACCATAAATGAATGTGTCCTTAACTGGTGCTCATGAAAAGCTCTGGTATTAATGATTAAGTGACGGCTCAAATTAAGCACTGGTTTCAAGTATGCCAGGCATAGGTTAATAAAATGAAAGGTGACCGCCTCTTTGTTTATCTTGGCCTACCCCATGGGCAGGGCCCTGACTCTCACTGCGCACCCGCCGGCTCCTAGTAGAACCCTTATGGACTGGAGGGAGGTCCAAGTCCCCTACGTTTTCTCACTTGGGGCAAGGTGAGGGTTGCCATGCTAGATAAGCTGAGTATCTGAGGGGGGTCATTTATTACCTGGCAGCTGATCCTAACGCAGAGGGGGTTTTCTCTGTTTTCCTGCCTGGATTGGCATATCTCGAATGGTAGGCCTAGCCAACTGAGGCACACCCCTAAGTAACCTGCAAGTTCTCCTAGCTCTAATGAGGAGATGTGACTGCGAGTCCATAGGCGGGAGCTCCCACTTCTCCAAATTCTAAATGAGACCCTCAGTTACTCTATAATGAACCTCCCACCTCCCTGCTGTGCCTGTAGAAAAAGTTGATCGCATCCCTATTCGCAGTCTCCAAGTATCTCTCCTTAGATGCTATATTTTGGAGCATTTTTTCCAAGGGATTTAAGTTTCTGGTCCGTACGGGCAAACAAATAGATCAGCACCAATGAAATACGTTTTCACTGTTCTAAACACGAGCAAAGAAACAGACGAAGGACACCTTTGATTAAACAGAGAAAAGACTACAGGGTCACATACAGTGAATTTATCCTTCAGTGAACATGAAATCTTGTGCCTTGAATTACTAGGTCAAAAGCTTTAGATGGTTACTCATTGGTCAGTATTATGACACAAATACAAAATATGGATTTTACTATCTGTTGCATTTTTGATATTTGATACAATGATCATAATTGCACCTGGCAGAGTGCTTTCCATGAAAACTTTTCATAGGCACCAGATGGAAAATTTGGGATGAAAAAGTAGCTTGGAAACAACTTGTCCATAGGGAGACAATATAAAAAGCAACAGAAGAAATAGCGTATCAGTTTGAAAATGCCTGATACAGAATAAACAATCAAATATCAATTTGAAAAGACTATTACAAAATAGCTTTGGTGTCAAACTGGCTGTTTCCTAGCTTCTCAATGTTTAGTATGGACGTGGTTATGTAGGAAAGAGGACATTTGGGCAGGGAAAGAGGAACGTGCCTGTGTTAATTAAACTAAGTTTACTAACTCGTGATGCTGAAAGAACGTGCCAGGGCGACTTACACATAAACCACACATTAAAAAAAAGAAATTAAGGAAGACAGAAAATCAAAAGAGGATGTGCTCAGTGTTTCCATGGCGATCTTCAATAGACTTCATATCTGATTAATAATTGAGCATGCTCATGTTTTATTCAACCTGGATTCTTAACTTTCTTAACACCAAGGAGGCAATGTTCCCCATGGGCCACTTCTTCTAGCCTGCGAACCAAGCGTTCAACCACTCAGCGGTGCTTGCGCCCACCTCGCCCTTTTCAGCTTCCCCATCGCAGTCACATGATTGCTTGGATATGATGTGCATACTCCAGTTTATTGTTGCTTAAAGTGTGCTTGATAATATTCTCATTTGCTTTTATTAATAAGTACCAAACCGTTGGCTCTATGCAGTGACACTCTTATTTAATGTGCCTTCTCCCTCCATAGTTGACCTAAACCATCACTAAAGTGAGCCTTACAAATATTAGGTGTAGGAGAGCGAGGGTGTTAAGTGTATGGTGGCGCAGTGTAACTTTATCATCCACTGCTCTACAAGGGGCTATTATACTCCCCCGCCAAGTGTCTTGATTTAGACAAGTTCATTACCTATATTTAACTTCTCTCAGAGAAGAGGGAGACTTGTGCAGATACAAAGATCTGCAGGGATTGCTGTTATATCTCTTGTCGCAAACTTTCGCCTCAGATGCCATACTCCACCGCCTATCCTTCACCTTCCCAGTAAGATGGAACTGGGGGCTGGTTGGCCACCTCTTTCATGGCCTAGTACACCAGGGCCCCTGTTCGTGCAAGCGGGTGAAGCAACTGACGACCAAGGATGTGCACCAGATAACGCATCAAATAAGTGCATGTGCTGCAGACAGTGCTACTCAGTGACTCAAGGTACAAGGCTTTGACTCTGGAGGGCTTCAAGACCTCCCTCAAGTTCAGGGGTGTAGTGCACCACTGCATGGATGCTGTCAATGTAGGTGCTCTGGAAGAGCATCGGCCTTCCTTTCAAGGGGGTGTAGGTTGCCCCCCACACACAACAGAAAGGAGCTCCTGTGTCCATTCTCTCTTTGAAAGGTGAAGCAAACACAAGGAGATGATGGACGGAGCGCTGAAACTTTTCAGACACTCACCCCCAGTCACAGATCTGGGTTGAATCCATCATCGTTCTTTAGCTCACTTCGCCACCTCAGTTCAGACCCAGCTATATGCAAATCAGTCTTGACCTTGTGCCTCATGGGAACAGTCCAGCCCGAACTCTTTGAAAGGTGGGCACTCTTTCTAAGTGATTCACAATAAGCACATTCCTCAGGAGACTCTGTCCTCTCCTCACACAGTAGTGATTTGGTGTTGGCTAATGGGTAGTACTGCATTGCACTGTATTGTCCTTGTATTTATATAGCGCTTCATACACCTGATGACGTGCCAGAGCCTTCTTGCCGATTGGTAGCACCCCATGCCATTAAAATGCTTTGGCTGGAGGAGTGTGTCATGTGGTTTATAAAAGTAGGGTTTCAATGTTCTGTGTGAGGTCCAGAGATTAACTTTAATCCTGTTTTTCACTCCACTGATGCATTAATTTGAAATGAAAAAGAATGTGATCTAGGTTGCTTACTGACTAGGTACTAGTGTATGGATAGAAAGAAATGTGCTTGTGCAGTGGTGCCTATGTGGGCAATGTTTTGGTATCTTGTGTGGTTGTACGAGGGTACAACACTAGTAAAAACATCGCATGCCTTTAAAACTCGTTTGTTACCCCGCATTTATTCAGCACGCATATACTTTTACCTCACATGCCATTATCACGCATTACTACGGTAAGTTTAATTATACATATATATTGGGGGGCTCTCCCGCCAAAAAGATTATATATATATATATATATATCTATCTATATATATATATATCTAGATATATATATATATGGATATATTATCTACTGGCGGTCGCCAGTAGATAGTTATAGTTAGGACCTATTTTCCATAGGAAATCCGCAAAATTCTATTTGAAATAACTTTTGCGCCGGTTGACGAATCTTCGCGAAATTTTCAAAACTTTTGGGGCGCTCCGGTCCGCTCCTATCCTGAAAGTCTCGGGGTGATTTGTCAAGTGGGGGCCGAGAAAAAGGGGGGTCCCAAAACGTGTTTTCCCCATGCAATTTTCCATAGGAACCTTTCATCGCAGCTACAGCCTGAACTGCTGAACGGAATTACACCAACTTTGGCAAAAAGGTAGCCCTTGGTTCAGAGTCGTGCCTTTTGGTTAAATGGTGTAAATCCGTTCAGTAGTTCCTGAGAAAATCAAAAGTAAAATCACATATATATGTATGGCCGCGGGGGTCCGCGCACCCTGAGCGCACCCTCCCGATCATGAGCTGTATGCTAATTGGCTGTCAACACTCCAAACCAGGAAGTGTTGGCAGCCATCTTGTTCCTCGGTAGAACCGAGGCACAAGAAACAAGTGCGCAAAACGCAAAAAGGGGGCAGGGTAGAAACACCCTGACCCCCTAGGCCTGCTTAGGGGGTCCCACAAGGACCCCCAGGGCCAACATTTTTTTTATTTTTTTTTTAAAAATCGGCGGGATGCGCTTAGGATGCGCGGATCCCGCCGAGAAAAAAAAAAACGAAGCGCGGGCTCCCGCGCATCGTTGTTATTTGGCCCCCGGGTGGGCCAAGTCCTGGGGGCATGCGGGGTTTATAAAAATAATGCGTGGGGGGGCCTCTAAGGCCCCCCAAACCCCAGGGACCGCCACCCCCCCGAGGCTTTCAATTTAAAATGGTGCGGGAGGGCACTCGGCCCTCCCGCAGCCCTGGGGACCGCCACCCCCCGGGGCTTCTTTTTAAAAAAAAAAATTACCTGTGTGGGGGTGCTCGAGCCCCCCACACGCCCGGGGACCACCACCTCCCCGGGGCACTAAGAATTACAATGTGGGGGTCCGTTTCGGACCCCGAGCCCCGAGGACCACCACCTCCCGGGGCTTTGCACATGTTGGGAGGGGGCCGCGCGGCCCCCTCCTGGAGCCCTTGATGGCCCTGGGGAACACCACCCCCAGGGCCGGCTCCTGCAGTGTCCCGGGGTGCTCACCCCCGTGACACTGTAGTTTGCTATGGCAGGGCGGGAGCCTCGCGGCTCCCGTCCTGTCATAGCAAACTGCTTGGTTTTGGAAGAGAGAGCAGGAAACCTGCTCTCTCTTCCAAAAGCCAAAGACGATTGCTTTTCCACACGGGGAGCTGCATCTTAGCAGCTCCCCATGTGAAAAGCAATGCCGGCTCCCGAGGGACGCGGGAGCCGGTGGGACCATGGGGGATTGGGGACCCCCTCACGGTCCCCAACGGAGAGGGCCAGCCCCGGGGGATGGGGTTCCCGGGGCTACAAGTGGCCCAGGAGGGGGGCCACGCGGCCCCCCTCCCCAAAATTGAAATAAAAAAAAAAAAAAACAAAGGCCGGCCCCGGGGGATGGGGTCCCCGGGCCATAAGTGGCCTGAGGAGGGGGGCAACGCAGCCCCCCTCCAAAAGAATAAAAAAATAAAAATAAGGCCAAGCCCCGGGGGATGGGGTCCCCGGGGCCGATTAAGGCCTCGGGAGGGGGGCCACGCGGCCCCCTTCCAAATATTTTGAATTAAAAAAAAAAATGTAGGGGGCAGGCCCTGGGGGATGGGGTCCCCAGGGCAAATAAATTACAAAAAAAAGGGGGGCCACACAGCCCCCCTTCTTAAAAAAAAAAAAAAAGACCGGCATCGCGCGGAGGCCACGCCCCCTCCTTGCAGCACTCTGCAAACGCGCCCCCTGGTGCGTTTGCAGATGGGGAACGAATTCCCCTTGAATACTGGGGGTCCATGGGGGCCAACTAGCCCACCAGGAACCTCCAGTATGCGCCAGGGGGCTGCGTTACAGAGAGGTGTTCTGAGGCCACGCCCCTTTTACACCTCTCTGCAACGCAGCTCTGTGGCGCTAATGGAGGTAGCTGGTGGGCTAGTTGCACCCCAGGGACCCTCAGGATTCAAGGGAGTTAATCCCCGACTTAAAACGCGCCACGGGGCGCGTTTGCACAGTGGTGAAGGGAGGGGGCGGGGCCTGAGGTGACATGTGTGCAAACATGCCCTGTGGCGTGTTTTAAGTTGGGGATTAAGTCCCTGGAATCCTGAGGGTCCCTGGGGTCCAACAAGCCCACCAGGTACCTCTAGTAGGCGCCACAGAGCTGCGTTGCAGAGAGGTGTAAAAAGGGGCATGGCCTCGGACCAACTCTCTGCAACACAGGGCTGTGGCGCTTACTGGAAGTACCTGGTGGGCTAGTTGGGCCCCAGGGACCCTCAGGATTCAAGGTGACCTAATCCCGCAACTTAAAACGCGCCACGGGGCGCGTTTGCACAGTGGTGAAGGGAGGGGGCGGGGCCTAAGGTGACATGTGTGCAAACATGCCCTGTGGTGCATTTTAAGAGGTGGTTTTAATCCCCCTGCCCTATTATGTACTAGGGACTTACAGAGGAGGTCATGCTAATCACAGGGGTACCCCAACGCATAGTGTTCCCTAGTGTATGTAGGTGTTTTCACTGTATTCTAAGTGTCTTTTAGCATAGCACTGGCTCTGGTTAGTCAGTCAGTTACCACCAGTACCCGTCTGAAAAAGTTGTGGGCACAGGATGATTTTGCAACAAGGCCTCTTTCTGCTCCTCTGTTGGTTCTTTCTGCACATCTTTTGCTTCTTCCTGCACTTTTCTTCGTCTTTGTGGACTTCTGTTGCTTCTTTCTGCATTTCTTTTGCTTCTTTCTGTGCGTTTTTCTTCTTTCTTCACATGTCCTACCTCTGTAGGCATAGTTAGAAACTAGCATTTAAAAAACCTTTGAAATTCACTTAAAAAACCATAGGTTTCAGGCACGTTATAGTTAGAAATTAGCATTTAAAAAACCTTTGAAATTCACTGAAAAAACCATAGGTTTCAGACACGTTATAGTTAGAAATTAGCATTTAAAAAACCTTTGAAATGCACTGAATAAACCATAGGTTTTAGGGAAAGTTATAGTTAGTTGGACATTGCACTCGTACAAAACCCGTGAAATTCCCCCGTTATAGTTAGTTCAGCTAACTATAACTCGCGCCCCCGCAAAGCACTGCTGATGACGTCACATATTACATCACTCATGACATGGTCAGTGACATCACTGATGACATCTCAAATTACATCACTGATGACATCACTGATGACATCATCCATGTGATAATTTCATGCCTCTTCTCACACCCTAATATAACTTTTGATACACCCACTCTAAATTACAGACTGCCTTCTCAAAACCATACACACTCCAGCACCAATAACTACATACCCACTCACTGATTCTTAGGTCTACACACACATCCAGTCACTCACCCGTACAGTCACTCATACTTACGGTCACTCAGTACAGGACTATCATATGCACTCATACTCCTATATAGACACTCAAACACTGCCACTCATCCATAGAGGTACTCACACACCTAGTCAGTCATGCAAATAATTAATCACACTGCCATTTACTCACCTATACAGTTATATACACACCAGCTCACTTACTCATACAAATACTAGCACATTCTTACGCTCTTATACAATCACTGATACAAGCACACACTCATCCATACAGCCACTCTCACAATCACTCACTCTCACATATAGTCATTTATATACTCCAACACTCAAATATACTACCTTTCACATATGTAGTTACTTACACATATACCACTAAGATATACATTCACTCACTAACACACCCATACACACACTCACCCACCCATACAGTCCATCACAGATGCACTCTTGAAACCATGCACCCAGTGAATCACCCACTCACACATATATGCACAGAGTCATACACATCCCACCCACAGAAACACTCAGGCACCCATACAGATACTCAGACAACCAATCAATAACTCATATAGACACTTATGTAGTTATTCACAAACCCATACAGTCACTTACACACCAACAGACAGACGGATACAGAGATTCACACAGTTTAGTCACTAACCCATGCATTCAGGAAGATACGTTTAATCACTCACTTATAGAGTCAGTCACGCACCTACTAAATCATCCATTCAGACACTTATACACCCACTCATTCTTCAATACGCCTTTCCCTATATATATTTAACATATTTAAACTTTACAGAAACACACAGTCACTGGATGATGTCATCAGTGATGTCATTTCAGATGTCATCAGTGATGTCATCAGTGATGTCACTGACCATGTCATGAGTGATGTAATATGTGACGTCATCAGCAGTGCATTGCGGGGGCGCGAGTTATAGTTAGCTGAACTAACTATAACGGGGGAATTTCACGGGTTTTGTACGAGTGCAATGTCCAACTAACTATAACTTTCCCTAAAACCTATGGTTTATTCAGCGAATATATATATATATGAAGCAGGTGGCCTGGGCCGAAGACAATAACCAATGGATAACATCGGTCATTGGTGGTATCGATACATCGATGACCTTTTTATCTTTTGGAAGGGCACACAAACTGAGGCGGAATTGTACATATAGACGCTCAATACAAACACAGTTAACCTACACTTCGGTGGACAGATCAGCTGCACAGAGGTCACTTTTCTGGATTTAAAAGTTTTCATCAGGGACGGCCAAATCTGTACATCCCTGTTCAGAAAAGAAACAGCAGGGAATTCGATCCTTGAAGCCAGCAGTAGTCACCCTAAAGCCCTAAAAAACAGCATCCCATACGGAGAACTGCTGCGACTCAAAAGAAACTGTTCTAGAAACAGTGACTTTATAGCAGCAGCAAATGATGCTATTGAAAGATTTAAGAAACAGGGAATTCGAACCAGCTGCTCCTGAAGAATCTTGACAAGGTCAATAAAATTCCAAGACACTGTCTTTTAACAGACAGGCAACAACGAGGTGATGAACAAACTAATACCTTTAGATTTATCACCACCTTTACAAGCGATTCGGAAAGGCTGCAACATGTGTTGACACGCAACTGGCATATTTTGAAATCTGACTCTGTAATTGGGCATGATATTCCTGATCATCCCAAAACGACATATAGACGATGTCGCTCTTTAAAAGATTAATTAGTTCAGAGTCATTTGGAATCAATGCCCTACAACCCTAGAATGAGTAATGTGACCGGATTCTTTCCATACACTAAGTGCAAAGCCTATAGGAACAGTGTCAAAACTTTAACATACCAAATACCGGGTATGTCGGGCCCTAAGAAGATCACTAAGTTTTTAACTTGTACTACACCTTTCTGCGTTTATAGTTTAGTCTGTCCGGGCAATCTACAATATATAGGCAGCACCATACACCCTACTAAGCGCAGGATTTTAGAACATGCTAGGGCCATTGAAAGAAATGACGCAACCTACCCTGTAGCCAGGCACTTTGCCCGTTTCCATCAGAGCAACAGAAATCTACTGAAATTCTATTGTCTTGACCATGTTCCAACACATGAACGTGGAGGAAACAGGGAACTTAGATTACGGAGACTAGAATCCAGGTTCATAGTGGATTTTCAGACAAGGGCTCCATTTGGCCTCAACACTGAAGAAGAGTTAGCCATACATCTAGGCTAGAGTCTGTGGGTCACTGTGTTTGATGTATGGGACAACTATTTTCAACAGTTATCAATTCTTTTCAATTCATCTCTGTGACACTGTAAATACAGTATTGTTTTCATTCTGGGTATGATAAACAGTTTTGGCCTGAACCATTGAATGAATTATTTGGTCCACAAATGCAATTCAATGTGAATTCCATACTAATTAGAAATAGCCAATAATGATTACATATTTTTTCAATTAAATTCGCAGAGATTGTGCATTGGCGAATCAATGCCCATCCAGGGCGAGATATTTATTTATGAATTTGGGCTCAATACTGAATGAATTATTTAGTTTATAAATGCAATTCAATGTGAATTCCATACCGATTTGAAATGGCCAATAATGATTATAACTTTTAATGAGATTTGAAAATGCTCTGCAATTGTGACTCAACGCTCATCCAGGGCGAGATATTTACTGTTATAAAAGATATGAATCCCATCTCATGTATTGAAGGATAATCAATTGTGGAATGAAATATTCAGTTGTATGTTGTACTCGAATGGTGATATGACACCATTCAAAGATGGCCACCACAGATTGTATCCATAGTCCATCTTTCATGTTGATTGTGAATTTTACCCCGGAAGTACTCCCTTCACTATCATGTAAAAGTATGGCGGTGCCTCCGTCTCTGTTATCAGTTGGAAGAAGGCGCGAAGCCGAAACGCGTCCTGTTTACTTTACCCGGTAAATAAAATACCGTGTATTCACCCTCATTGGAGTGCGGTCTCTTCACTTGGCTGACGAGTGGGGTTTTTGAGCTGGATATATATATATATATATATATATATATATGCATATATATATATATATTATCTTTTTGGGGGGAGAGCCCCCCAATACTTACCTTGAATGCGTGGTAAAGGCATGCGTGGTAAAGGCCTATACGTGCTAAACAAATGCGGGGTAACAAATGCGTGGTAGAGGCACTGCGATGTAAATATCTAGTTGCAAAGACTGTTTCCCATCTTGTGTGTATCGCAGAGACTGCCCTAACCATGTTGTTCCAAGTTTGTATCCATTCACATGCAAGGGTGTAGGTGAAGTGTGAGGATAGACATGCTTGCACATACCTACTGTTGGACTTGCCCCTTTCTGCAGGGTCATCCCCAACCTTTTTGCCTTCACCCTCCTGTTTTCTGACACCGTTTATGCTGGCTTTTAGGACTTCGCTCACATTACCACTGCTAACCAGTGCCAAAGAGCTTGTGCTCTCTCCTTCAAACATGCAAGAATTGGCATACAACTAATTGGCCTATTTAATTTACTTGTAAGTCCCTAGTAAAGTGGCACTACATGTGTCCAGGGCCTGAAAATTAAATACTACTAGTGGGACTGCAGCACAGATTGTGCCACCCACTTAAGTAGCTTTTTAGGTCTCGCCTAGCGACGCAGCACATGCGTTGCTCGCTTGCGAGATCCATTGTCGTCGATTTTTCTTCCGAAGGGGGACAGGAGATGTGCACGCGTACGGACAGGAGATGTGCACGCGTACGGGTCGCCCTGTCCGCCCTGTCTCCCTTAGGCCCCGCCCACCCACACTGGATATTTTGCTCGCGCACAGCACCAGTCAGTGCAGGCACGAGCAGTGGCTCTCTCTCTCGCCTCTCAGTGGGCGCCAGGTCTGAATGACAGAGACTGATCGTCAGAGAGAACTAAGTTTGAACGAATGACTCTCAGAGAGTACCAGGTCTGAAAAAAAGTTAAAAAATAATAAAACGGCCAATGCTGCCAGAGCAGTCTGTGGCAGCTGGGCTCCCTGGCGTATTACTGGTTCCTCTCCAGCCCTACCAGCCTCACGCAGCCCTGTGGGTAAATCGCGGATATCTGCGCATGTCAGTTATTCCAATGACCCCTAGCAGGCTCTGAAATATTGAAGGTGTCATGATAGCAGCGCTACAACACGTATTTTGAAACAGAGGCGTGGCCCAGAGCTGTTCAGACTTCTGGCAGCATGGAAGAAAGCATGGAGGCCCCGAGAGAAGAGGGGCTAGTGTATGACAAGGGGTCCCAGGCAGGCCCCACACTGCTAATAACTCAGGGCCGGACAGCACCCTCCTGCGTGGGAGAGGGCTGCTTCCCAGTCCGCCAGTCCCCACCCTCCAACTGGACGCGCCTTCTGGTATTCAAATCACTGGGGAATAACTCACTCAACACACAAAATCATATGCACAGCTCACGGCTGCCCGCAGGAGCTATGCGTCTCAGCGCTACATACCGCAGTCACTGTCTCCCTGCCTTCTACTGCAAAGTGAGGGAATGCACGGATCCAAGCAGGATTGTAGCTTCTCGGCACTATATAAAAACACTGCTCCTAATGCAAGCTAATGAACTGAGTGGACACATTCGTGCACAGTAGCAGCACGCTAACTAACCACTACTGCAAGCTGTGGCCTGCATGCATGCGGGCTGTGTAGCGTCTAAGCACTATATAGCAGAAGCAGGCCACTACTGCATGCTGCTAACCTGTCTGCGAACAGGGGTTGCAGCATCTCGGCGCTTTGTGAAAGTGACAACGGCGCCCTCTATTGCAAGAAGAGCCCCCTGACGCCCCCACAGTTCCTCTGCGAGGAAAGAACTATATATAACTGTGTGACAGGGTGTGACGGGGGCGCAGGGCCAGCAAGATCTGAATTAACTAAGGACGGCTACCCTGTAAAGGGGTCTCCGTGGTCCTGTGGGCCTGAACTAGAGGCTCCAGCGCTGTGCCGTGTCGCGCCCCCTCCGTTCAAATATTTTGTTGAATTTTGATGGCCAGGAAGACAAACAGAGTGCAGTAACTGACCAATCAGAAGACAGCTAGCCTTCCGATAGGCTGAAAGAGACCAGCAGAGGTGTGAAATGAACCTTAGTATATCCCTGCGCCACTCACCTTGAAAGGGGAGTTGTCCACTCTGTGTTTGAAGCGCTACAGGGGCGGGCACGCTCCCTGATCATAGAGGGGCACCGCATTTTATGGGATGAAACCTTAGGCGTTATAAGAGTTGCACAAGCAACCAACACAGCGTAGCGTCATCCTCCCCTCACTCCTCTGTTCTTCTTTCCCCTCGGTCTCTCTTCTAATAATCCCTGCAGCGCTTTGAAGCGTTCTAATGGTGATGTGGCGCTACACAACTTGATAACATGGGCCAGGACTTCCCATGTGTATCACTAGTGCTTGGAAAGCAGCGCGCTTGTTAATTAAGATGTCATTCCTACGAATGTGCTGCCGCCCCTCCCGTCGGGCCACAGGCGCTATAGGGCGGGAGCTGCACGCCTGCCAGTGTTTAACGTGGCCTTTCCTTGGTGAGGAGTTTGGAAATTCAGGGTGTGGGCTCCAATGAAATCCATATGCCACTTCTTGGTAAAAGGGATGACTCCGTGCTCCTTGGCAGCCCGCCAGCCCCCTTCTGCTCTTAAAGGGCCAGGCACATGGCTGCCACCCAACGCTCGGTACATGATGTAAGTAAGAAGGCAGGCAGGGCTTTAAGTGGGCCGGGTCTGAGCACCGGCAGTTTTTAGGTCTCGCCTAGCGTCGCTCTACGAGATCTATTGTCGTCCTGCCAGGTTTATAAAAGGTTATTTTATATTATGTCTTTGGGGAAAAGAAAGCTGGAAAACAATTGGCAGCTCCATGTTCCAATTCTGACAATCTCAGTTGGCTTCCGACGTAATTTACATATTTAAAATAAACATAACCATAAATGTAGATCAGCTCGGCTTCAGGTAATAGGAGAACTGGTTTCTACTCCTTCATGATCTGTGTCTTTAAAGTTCATCTCTCCGGGGCACATTACTTTCCACAGAGGAGCTGCGAGATGCTGCAGTGCATTCTGGACAAATTTCCAAACCTCACCACATAATTCTACACCAAACCACATAATTCACCTCAACAACAAAATTGCACAACACACCACATACATCCAAATCACACCACACAATTCCACATCATGCCACAAATTTCAGCAGCAAACCACCTAATTAAAGTCCAGTACATACCACTCCACAAAACACCATTCCACATAATTGCACTCCTCAACACAATCCCACTCCACATAATACCAGTACACTCAATACCACATAATTTCTATCAACACAATGTACTGCACACCATGCCACATAATTCCACTACAAAAATGCACTCCACCCAACACAATTCCGTGCCACACAATTCCACAACTAACAATTCCAATCCATCCCACATAATTCCACTACACACCACATGCATACACTCCATAACTCATGGGTAAAACACATTGTAATTTACAACGCCAATAGCTCTAACTCAAGCAAATGCGAGACCTATTGCATTCCCAATGCTTGACTGTAGTACAGCAGTGATCGTTGCAGGGAATCGTTGCAGTGCTGCTGAAGTGGGTAAGGCGGTGGTTTATGTGAAGTCATGCTGGCTGTGGTTGGTATTTTCAGCAGTCGCCACAGCTCGTTTAGATGGACCGCTCAGAGTCCCTCGTAGCTCTGCCCACCATGCAGTATTTCATGCTCTTGGGGAATCTGGCATTCAGCCAAAGGAATGCCTTCACGGGACACCTCCTTTGCGGACGCATTTTTCACGACATGACTGCCTTTAACTGTGAACATCCCTGTTGGAGAAAGTGGCGTCACGCAAAATGAGGTGTCCCTCTGCAGAATTTAAGAGCTAAACATTGGCATTGTGCTAGTCACTGGACCCCTATGGCGGTGGGGTCCCTCTGCGCTACACCTCTATTTGGAAGCATAACGTTCTTTGTCGCAGCATTACGCCTCGTCAGGGGCAGTAAGCGCTATAAATTACAAGAAGACACGCTCCCCTCCTTGCAGAAATGCAACATGAAACGGTAGGGATCTGGAGGACGATAAGTGACCTTCTAGCAACATTATCATGCGTTGTGTCTATTCGAGACATTTCCCCTTTGTACAAATGACCAGCCTTTAATTTACAGGACTGTTTGCTGGTATCTCTGACTGCAACGTGCCACCCTGTATTATATTGATCCCAATCTGTGGTCACTTTTTACCCCTAGTACTACCCACCCCTCTTTTTCTGCTGGTTTGATTTTTCTTGGGTATGTTTTTTTTTTAATGCAGCCACAAACGGTTCACATTCACAGGAGAACAGTAGGTGCATGACGGTAAACTGCACAGTTCTCTCCAAAACAGATCTCTCAAAAGCACCAAGACCTTACTATGTGTATGTGTGTATCGATGTTGCCATTAATTGGTTCACACTGATTTAGTTGCCCAATCCTGTAATCCGAATTCGCCCATATCCCTCCTTCCATGCCCTAAAAAGAAGGTAGCCATTATGGTATGTTACAGACAGATGAGTGCGAGTACTTTGAGATTTAGGGGCAGTTAGTTGTATCTGAGCCCAGTTCACCTCTCACCTTAGCAGCCTCCGTCCGGCGCGGCAGCAGGTAGGTGGATTAACACCTCCGGCTACGTGAACCAGAAGCAACATAAACACCCAGTGCATATTTAACTTGCTTGCCCAAAAGCCCTGTGTGACTTAATCTCACAAGTCCACGAGTTGCAGCTGTGAGCTTGTTTACCACCCACTGCCACCCCTGTCAGCGTTCCTTGTCTCTTCCCCTTCGTGCACCTAAGAAAGGTGGGGATTTCTAGCAGATGACGCTCTAGCCGACTGTCAACACCTGACTAGATGTGGCTGCTGTATGTTATAGGCCACCAGTAAATTGTGTTAAGAATTATGATAGTATACTCTGTGCGATAAATAGCCCATCTCTTTCACCTAGTGTCCAAGCAATCTAGTTGCCTCGCAAACCTGCAATCAAGTGAAACAAGCATTTGCAATGCAATCGGACTCGCATTTACGCGAGTTTGAGCTATTGGCATTGTAAATGACAATGCCTTTTATTTATGTTTTGGTTTTTAAAACACAAATAAAAAGCATTGTAATTTACAATGCTAATAGCTTAAAGTCTCACAAATGCGAGACCTATTGCATTGCAAATGCTTGTTAAACATGTCTCAGACCTGCCATTGCAGCCTGTGTGTGCGCAGTTTTAAACTGCCTTTTCAACCTGGCAAAATAAACCTTTTGCCAGGCCCAAACCTTCCTTTTTAAATGCATATAAGTCCACCCTAGGGTAGGCCCTGAACAGCCCAGAGGGCAGGTGAAGTGTATTTAAAATGTAGGACATGTACATTCAAGCTTTACATGTCCTGGCGGTGAAAAACTCCTACATTTGTTTTTCACTACTGCAAGGCCTACCTCTCCTGTAGGATAATATTGGAGTTACCTTATTATATTTGATAATCTGTAACTTCCAATTGGGGCCAGATAGAAAGATCATGTTTGGTGTCTGAAGAATTGTAATTAAAAGCCCTCTTTAATGGTAAAGTCGAATTTTCAATCACAATTCTGAAAATGCCACTTTTAAAATGTTAGAAAAATACGTAATAAGAATGCACTCCTTCCCTTGATAAGTTCATTGTTCAAAAAATTATATACTGTCATCTGTAGATGCGTGCGATCAGATTCTGTGAACCACCCGGTCACAGCTCATACAAAAGTATACTGCAGGGCACATGCGTCGCGCACCCGTCTGTCGCACTGCGACGTGGGAAAGCATCCCTCATGCTAAACCATTGACTCCATGGATGAGCACGCAGGTTACATATGAGAAAGTCAAATAAAGAAACAAGATGGAACCACGCTGTCTCCGCAGTGATTGATAAAATTGGAAAAGTTTATGAAAAAGCAATTGGATAACTACTGGTATCTAGTGATGATAATGGATTACTCAAGAGTCAATGGTTTAGCATGAGGGATGCTTTCCCACGTCGCAGTGCGACAGACGGGTGCGCGACGCATGTGCCCTGCAGTATACTTTTGTATGAGCCGTGACCGGGTGGTTCACAGAATCTGATTGCACGCATCTACAGATGACAGTATATAATTTTTTGAACAATGAACTTATCAAGGGAAGGAGTGCATTCTTATTACGTATTTTTCTTACTTAGTAATTTACCGCCCAACTAAGGTTGCACCCCATGGTCTAAGTTGAACACAGTGAAATTTTAGATAAAGAATGCTTTACCACTACGGAGACAGCGAAGATCTGGAGTGGATCTCATGAAGTTATGATCGTATACAGGATATGTGAACAACTGCAGCTTATTCACGGGACAGTTTATCTGTGATTGTTCCACTGTTTCCTCTTACCAGTATTTCTAGTTACACTGATTCATCAATGGATTATTTCATGCAATTGTTAGTTAATGTAATGTCATTTATTTGCAATAGACACCATTGTGATTTTGTTTTGAACCAGAGAGGGTGATAGGAGGGTGGTGGAAGAGTAAAAGGGTGTGTTTGTTTTTTTGCACTTCGTTTTAATTATTTTATTTAGTTTAATTAGGTTGCAGCACTGGGGAGTGTATTATGGGGTTTGGAGTTTATGCTACACTTTTTGAACTACGGAGCATAGCCATAGGTTGAATAGGTCACGGGGTTAGAGCTGGGAAGCACTCAGTTTAATTGAAAACACATGGGTGGGTTATGTTCCTTTTTTCAATTCAATAAAATAACGGACTGACAGGAAATAAGACCAAACAGCTTTTGAATAGGTGGATGGAGAGGTCAGGCTGCCGGTTGCAGTTTGTGTAAGGCTTTTGAAAGGTAATTTGTCATGATTTTGATACGAAGGGACACGGGTAGTTTTTGTATGGGTAAAGTTCACAGTTAGATGGGGAGAATCGGTAGCTGAAAGAGGGGTTTGGATTCAGCACATTGGGAGTTGCATATGTGTTTCTGATGAGTTTTTATGTTTATTTAGCAGCGCATTACGATATTGTTTGAGTGAGTGGGTGGAGGGGGCTGAGTAATGGGAGGGGAATGGATTTGTATGTTGTTTGAGTAAAGGGTTTTTTTTAAAGTGAGAGTTGCTGGGGAATGAGGGAGGTGTTATTGGGAGTGGCATATTTTGTTTATACAATGAAGGTTAAGCAGTGAGTAGTTAGCTGAGCTGTCGTTCTCTTCTGTTGCAGAGACCCCTGACGAAGAGCCTTTTAGGCTCGAAATGCATTGGGTATAAAGCAATGAGCCAACTTTGGTGCACGTTTCACCTTGATTCTTACGTGTCGCTGTGTAATGTCTGGATGGGCACGCAGGTTACATATGAGAAAGTCAAATAAAGAAACAAGATGGAACCACGCTGTCTCCGCAGTGATTGATAAAATTGGAAAAGTTTATGAAAAAGCAATTGGATAACTACTGGTATCTAGTGATGATAATGGATCACTCAAGAGTCAATGGTTTAGCATGAGGGATGCTTTCCCACGTCGCAGTGCGACAGACGGGTGCGCGACGCATGTGCCCTGCAGTATACTTTTAAAATGTTGGCATTTCCTCATCCTAGCCATTTGGTGCCTGCAGTCTGATCCTGGGTCACACGAACAGGTGTAGCTGGCCTTTGTGTATTGCTCTCAGACAGTGATACAAAGGGAAGATAGGTGTTGGCAGGATGGGCCACTCTGAGTTTACGAGGGGGAGGAGCTGTCACCCACCAAACATGCACATCACAAAGGCTCTGCCTGAGTACCCGCACAAAGGGTTTGACATTGGTCTATTGTGACCCCAGGCAACCTAGGGCCAGGACAGTGAAGAAGGGGATGCCTGACAACCTAGGGGCGGGGGGACCACTAGAAGCTTCCTGAACTTCAAAGTGGGCACCAGGTATAAATATTGGACCTCAGACCCCATCTCTTCAGTACACTTCTGGACCTGTGGACTCGGCCAGGAAGAAGGACTGCTGCGATACTGAAAGGACTGCACTCTGCTGGACTGCTGCTCTGAAGTGCTGCTGCCCTGCTATGCTGACCTGCTGCCCCCTTGCTAAAATGAGAAGGACTGTACCAGCAACCTGTACCAGGGACCACCAGAGTGTCTCCAAGGACTAGTCTCTTGTATGTAGCCCTGGGACTCTGCAACTGTGAGTCCTAACTTGCCAAGTGCTGCCATTGTAGTCCTGGACCCTTGGAAGTAGGCCTATCTGTAGGTCCAGCAGAACCAATGCATCTCCCCTGGGGTGCATCTCCGCAGAAACGGCACATCACGTTGGCTGTTTGGTGCATTGCCTTCGGAACTGATGCATCGCCTCCCCGATGCAAGGACTTCGCATTGACCTTCGCAGCCCATCGAAACCGACGTATCTCCACGCAAGGACTTTCCCTTTCCCAACGCAGCCCATCGGAACCACTGCTGCATGGCGTATCGCTGGAACTGCTGCTGTGCATTGTATCTCCTCACTGGACATCATGTTGGCTCTGCTGTGCGACACATCTTCGACATGAGACTCTGCACCTCTTCACAACCAGAAATAAGGTACTTTGTTCAGTGGGCCTAAGTGGATCCCTGTAGCTGGGCCGCTCTCCATCGCGGTCAGCCTAAACTTGTTACTTTTCCCTGGTCCAGCGCAACCAGATAACCACAGTTGGCGCTTTGTGCTTTTTAGCGCTATTTTCACTTACATTTTTAGAATTGCATAACTCCGGTTCTACTGATTGGATTTTTGTCATTTTGGTAATGATTTATTAATTACAATTTTCTCTATTTTTCTAAATTGGTATGGGATTTTCTTGTGTTGTTTTTTCACTTTATTACTGATTGAGGTGCTGCATACATTCTTTACATATTGCCTCAAAGTTAAGCCTGACAGCTTTGTGTCAAGCTACGAGAGGGGTGAGTACAGGTTAATTTGGGGTTTGCTTGTGACTTCACCCTGCCAAGGATTGTCGTTTCTGCTTGAGTAGGGTTTCACCCCTTCAACCAGTAACCCAATTTCTTACACAATTTCATGATGCTCTGCCTCATAATATTTACGCCACAGAGCAGCTCTGTGCCACCCATAGCAATGAAAAGTACACAGCCAGCCATAGTATATGCTGTGAAGTGTTCATTCAGGAGTAGTAGTGAAGCAATCCAAAGGAATAGGCATTATACAATCAGCCCTTAGGAGTTGTACAACAAGCCATTGTGTAATCCTTAGGAGTCCACCCAGGAGCTGCAGAGGAGCCACCCATGGGAATGGGCACTACACAACCAGCCCATAGGAACTGTACAACAAGCCATTGTGTAACCCTTAGGAGTCCACCCAGGAGCAGCAGGGGAGACACCCATGGGAATGGACATCATACATCCAGCACATAGGCGTACACGAGGCGCAGCAACCCTTAGTGAATGCTGAAGAAGAACACCTAGGAGTATGTTAGTGCAACCCGTAGGTGGTACTAGTAATACTTCATTTTTTTTAAGCCAAGTTCACTGCAGCTAAGGGAATAACCTCTTTGCATGTCGTGCTTTCTAACTCTCTGCTTGTGTAAGGTCTGCACAAGCATCTGTGGCCTCTTCATAATATCAAAGTGTCACTGGAGTGTTAAACATGTTTAAATACCCTTCTTATGCTTCCAGGTTACTTAGTAAAGCAGCCCAAGAGTGCCTAGCCAGGATTTGCATGAAGGCTCAGATCTCCTGACTAACAGCCCCTAACGAGGAACAATTTGTTCTGGTGCAGTGGAATTATGCACCAGAATTTGTAAGAAGGGATCTAAAAATCTAATTTCTGCACGGGTTTGTCAGTGCAAACGTCCCTGGTCCATGGTTTAAATGTTTCAAAATTGTGCTGCATGGGCACAAAGGTAAATTTGCTCGTTTTGAATTCATTTCCATTGAAATATTTTGTGCCTTGGATGCCTCCTAGCCCATCAGAAGCAGAAAAGACGACTTAGTTTCACCCACTAACAAATACAATCGAAGAACAAGTGATATGAGTATACTGGGATAAAAGTAACAAAACTGCTGACATACAAATAGCAAATACTGAAATGTAACAGGAACAAAAAAAAGTAGAGGAAGACAAATGACTCCACCGAGGCACACAGGAGAAGATTGATCCCTGAGAGACATGGTGACACCATTAGACAAAGAAGCGTGCCTCCTCTAGGACTGTCTGTTTCCATTGTCAGGGATTTTGGGGAATGCAAGCCATATAGAGCTTTTGGAGCCCTGAAGCAAGGTGTGCATCAAGGAAGAGAGTAAAGTGCACTTCTGTGCTATCCCTCTGGAGAACTGGAGGCCTCTCTGGTGCGATTATACATTAGCTTGAAGGTTACCTGGATAGGACTTGCACTCTTTTGGATTGTGGTGGTGTGGATGTTACTTCACCCCCCTTCGACCAGAAAACCTGTAAAACATGTTTTTCTCATTTAGAATTCACTGTCTGTGCATGCTGCATTAAAAACCTGGGTGGTATCTAGTGCAGATCATCTGTAATAGCTGTCTGGTTTCCTTCCGCTTACTGGAGTGCACATCTTTCTACCTGTTGGACTTGGCCCTTTTTGGCCGGTTCACCCCTAAACTTTTTGCCTTGTATGTCAGTAGTTTTAAGTCTCTGGGCACTTTAGCACTGTGGGCCAGTGTAAAGTGCGTGCGCGCTGAGTGCGTGTGGTGAGATTGTCCTGCCCTCCCATAGGAATGCATGGGGGATATGTGTGTCCATGGTAATTCCTGGTGTGAGAGGAGTGCAGGGGAGAGTTTAGTATGTGCGAACTCGTGAGAATAAATGCTGCGCAATGGTGTGCGCAGATTTATTGTGACTGGTGTAGAAATGCCACTTCTAGAAGTTGGCATTTATGTGTGCTCTGTGTCTGCCTGCCTGATGTGAATTGCATGTCTGCTTGTGAGTGACAGGGGCTGAGAGGTGTGTGTGGCTCCAGGAGGGGCAGGATGAGTCAGCGCAGGGCTGAATAGGATATCTGCATCTAGATGGGAGGGAGGAGTTGCACCTGGGACCTGAATAGGGCTGTGCCTTCCCTCCACAATGCTGGCTCCACCCCCTGTGGTGCGTCTGATGTCCCTAGCCTGTCCTGTGAAAGGAGAGAGGAGCTGAGCAAAACAAAGTGCTCCAAAGCTCCCCCCAAACCAGTTGCATCTGGTTTTCCCTAAACCCTACACCTTTAGACAAAGGAAAAGGGTGTATAAAAGAAGGGGCTGTGACCCCATGTAAATGTTCAGTTCCTGATCCTGACTGGAGGGGGCTCGCTGCTGCTGGGGCCCAGGAGGGACCGCCATGGGGGCTGCCTCCCTGCTGGAGGGCCCTGTGTGCTGGCCACTGGGCCCAGCTCTGCCCCTGACCCCTTCCTTGGACTTTGCCTGCTTCCTTATTTTCCTCCAGGACCTTTTAGCTGTCCTCTGCGCCCTGTGAGCGCTTTATTTTACTTTCCCCGGGGAAAGGGAGAGCGTGGGCTTCGCAGCGCGCGCTGCAGCCCTTCGAGGGGGAATCCCCAGTGTAGGGATTCCCCGTGCTCCGTGATCGAGCGGGAGCCCACCCCGCTTATTTCTATATTTACGGGTGCCCACCCCACTTGGTTGCCTTTATAGCGGGTGCCCACCCCGCATTGTCTGCGTTACGAGCGGGTGCTCATCCCGCCCTTTGCCCGAGAAGACAGCCGCCGGCCCGACCAGGAAGTCAGGCGGCCTTGCCTGACTGTGGGCGGGGCCTGCAGCGGGAGCCGGAGCCTTGCGGGCTCCATTTCCGCCTTCCCCCGTGGCTGAAGAGAGGGGAAGGCAACCAGGAAGCAGACGACAGCCAGCGCGTGCGGAGCGGGGTTCCCGTGACCTGAGGGAAGCCCCGCGTGTGGGAGAAATGCTGTCGCAGGCCTGCGGGGCTCTCGTAGAGAAGAGAGAGCCCCGCACATTGCAGCCAGTCTAGAGGAAGGACCGGCGAGAGATGAGACTTCCCCCAACTGCCCGGTGAGTAGGGGCCTCACGAGTGTTCTTGGTGCCCGTCCCAGGCACCGTGTTTAGTTCAGAGCGGCCCCGTCTGGCAGCGGGCCGCTCCAACCCTGAGCGCATAATTGTTTTAGAGCCCCGTGGGGCTCCAACGTGGCGCATAGTTGCCTCAGAGCCCAGTTGGCTCTAACAAGGGGCATATTTGTTTTTAGGACCCCAGTGGGGGTCCCGAGGGCCAGTGGTGCCCGTACCTTGTTCCAAGGTGGCCATTTTCCCTACAGCTGCCCCGCTTGCTAGAGGGCAGCTGCAACGTCGAGGGGATGATTCCAGGCCAGCGATCCCAGTAGGGGTCCCCAGATCGGAGCACATTGTCGGTGCTCGTGCTCCTGCCTGTGGGCACATGTGTTTTCAGGGCACAGCCGGTGACAGTGCCCTTATCTTGATATTTACAGCTGTGCAGCAATTTGTGCCAGCTGCACTGTGTAGGTTATTCTTTCTTAGGGGGACACATGTTTTAAATTTAAGAGTGAGATGCACTCCGTGGCCCCTGACTTTCACAGCTGCCCAGCAAGTAGTGGGCAGCTGCTACGTTTAGGTTTGCGCAGTGGCGCACCCTTGACTTTCGCTGCTTAGGCAGCAGCCCTGACTCTGGGACATAGGGCATTTGAGCCCCTTTAGATGGCCAGTTGGCCCAAGGGGAATGTAAGGTTTATAGGGCGCCAGGCCCTAATGTGATTCATGTGCTAATGTGATTTTGGGTGCTAGGAAATGTAATTCATGTAGTATGATTTACGCACCCTGTTTTATACCTCTAATGTAATTATGATTATGAGGTTATTTGCATACTGTGGTTATGCTGGTGAGGTTGGCGCAGAATGTAATTCGCGCCTGATGTGATACTGTGCATAATTTAGTTTATGTTACAGGCTGATGCTAAGTACAGTGGTTACCAGTGATTACTGGTTGTACGTTCATGAGGTGTTCTACATTTATTATAAGTACTACCTATACTAAGTTCGCTTTGTGCTGGTCCTGACAGTGGTCCAGTTGGCCCTGTCAGGTGTAAATAATTCCCTTGTAAATATGACCCCGTGCCAGGTGGCACGATGTATATTATGTGAGTACTATTCTAATGTGTTTTATGATAATACAAAGGCTATTTTTGATATAACCTTGTGTGGAGTTCCTTTTTGTGGTGTGCCTAGTATGTTGTTGCTGTGGGTGTGTTGCACAAACGCTTTACACATTGCCTCCGGGATAAGCCTGACTGCTCGTGCCAAGCTACCAAGGGGGTGAGCAGGGGTTATCTTTGGCGTGTAACTCCCTTGCCCTGACTAGAGTGGTGGTCTCTGCCTGGCTTTGGCGCGAGCCTTAGCCAACCAGAGATCCCATTTCTAACATTGGTTGTCAGCGGTGGGGATTTGGACTTGCGTTTGCGCAATACCACAGCGACAACTGGCTGCATTACAAAACTCTGCATTTTAGATAGTCACATGGAAAGGGATTATTGTTTCTGAGTTTGTTTTAAGTGTCATTTCTTTTTGAAATGTGTTTCTTGTGCACTATGAGTTGGGTGTCCTGCCAAGGACAGAAACCTGAGAATCTGGAGGAGAGACTGCCCTTGAACCATTGCGCTGGTTTTGGGTTGGCCTACAGTGGGGACTTAATTGGTATGGAGTCACTAGCTCGGGACGGTAGATTATCCCCTAAGTGCAGTGTGAGTTTTCTGGATTCCCCAGTAAGGGTGGGATCCAGTGGTGGCAGCAGAAGTGTGTCCAGTGCATGAATTCCCCGTCCCGTTCCCAGAGTATGGTACCTGGTGCTCAGTAAGAGGGGTGCAGGTTGAGATTCAGGGGCAGTAGATACTGTCTCACCGGTCTGGGGGGGTGTGTGTGGATAAATGGTGTGTTGCACTGGACGAGTGGGTGTGAGTTCTCTGAAATAAGGAGCTTGCTGAATACTTGGGTGTGAGTTCTCTGAAATAAGGAGCTTGCTGAATACTTGGGTGTGAGTTCTCTGAAATAAGGAGCTTGCTGAATACTTGGGTGTGAGTTCTCTGAAATAAGGAACTTGCATTGGGGAGTAACCTTGAGGGATGGTGCAGGTGTCTCCCAACCCGTGTGGCGGAGATGGTTCAGAGGAACCCAACTAGGAACCGTTATAGTGAGGAGGTTGCAAGGCCTCACATCATGTCCTGCGAGGAAGGTGTGAGACTGGGCCGTATTCCGAGCCTCAATCTCAAGTCTCCGGTACTGGATGGTTCTTAGAAGGAACACCAGGAAAGGAACCTAGTCTGTCCTGTTGGACTGTTCTGTATGGGGGACCTCCCCGTGGTAGGTGAGCTGGAAGTGATTCCAATAAGAGTGGCTCAGGTGTCTTCCATGGTGGAGGAGGTTCAGTGTAGCCCAGCTAGGTCCCGGTGTAGGGGCTCACATCTTGTCTCAGAGGAGAAAGAGTGAGTGGTTCTGTCCCAAAGTGCCCGAAACCCAGTCTCAGGACCTGGATTGTTTCTTGAAGGGAACATCAGGTTGGGGGCCTAGGCTGTACTTGTAGGCCATTTGAGGAGGATCTCCCAGTGTCTAGAGGACGTGGAGCGTCTGTAATCAGAGCTCCAGCAGTCCTAGTGTCTGGCAGTACCACTCCCTTGGGAGGGTGCAGAAGTCCAGAGTGAGGGGTGAGAGGGGGAAAAAGTACCCAGTGGAAGAGCCAGTGGGTCAGGGGCCAGCCAGCAGGGCTGAGTCGCCAATGAGTGACCATGGTGATGCCACTTCTGCCCTGGGGTTGCGCCGGGCAGACTGCCACACGACCCGTTAGTTATGTGTCACCCTTGTGAAGTCCTGGTTCGCCGGGCATCTGACCAAAGGGTACGTCCCTGGGTTGGGGAGCCAGTAGCCGGTGTTTCCGGATCTGGACAGCAGGGCAGCTGTAATCAGTGTCCTGGCCGGTTTTGCCTTTTAGGGGGTACCACTCCAGTTGGGAGGGTATCGGACTCTGGAAGGGGGTGCAGAGGGAGGGAGTCCTCGCCTCTGACCCCGGTGCAGCCGGTGAATTTATTTCCCAGGTGGTAGACCAGTGATGGAGAGAGGTCCTAAACTGGTGGGAGAGTTGTGTTCTGGTAGGTGCTTCTCCTGGGAGAGCGCGAAACGTCAGAAATAGAGGTAGGGGGAGGAGATGCTTCGCCCGTGACCTCTGGTCAGCCTGAGGGTGCGGACCCTAGGTTGAAGGATCAGTGGTAGTTTGGAACTACACTGAGAGGGAGAGTGGAGAATGGCTATTGTATGCCAAGGGTTACTGCCCCCCACTCTGGATTGGCAAGGACCAGTGGCATCTGGGTGGCCTAGGGCCTGGTCCTGGCCACGGACAGCTAGGGAGTACCAGTGGGGTAGCCCAGTTGGTCCAGACAGCTTTTTCCGAAGGAACCTTATGGGTTCACCGTGGCGTAGAACCGGAGGGTGTCCCTGCAGTTGCGGGCCCGCGTCCGTGTTCTATCGCCCCAAGCAGGGAAGCCCATCACGGTGGTGATTGGTCTGCCCTGCGTTTTGGCTGGAAGGGGGTTGTGTTGGACTTGGCCCTTTTTGGCCGGTTCACCCCTAAACTTTTTGCCTTGTATGTCAGTAGTTTTAAGTCTCTGGGCACTTTAGCACTGTGGGCCAGTGTAAAGTGCGTGCGCGCTGAGTGCGTGTGGTGAGATTGTCCTGCCCTCCCATAGGAATGCATGGGGGATATGTGTGTCCATGGTAATTCCTGGTGTGAGAGGAGTGCAGGGGAGAGTTTAGTATGTGCGAACTCGTGAGAATAAATGCTGCGCAATGGTGTGCGCAGATTTATTGTGACTGGTGTAGAAATGCCACTTCTAGAAGTTGGCATTTATGTGTGCTCTGTGTCTGCCTGCCTGATGTGAATTGCATGTCTGGCTTGTGAGTGACAGGGGCTGAGAGGTGTGTGTGGCTCCAGGAGGGGCAGGATGAGTCAGCGCAGGGCTGAATAGGATATCTGCATCTAGATGGGAGGGAGGAGTTGCACCTGGGACCTGAATAGGGCTGTGCCTTCCCTCCACAATGCTGGCTCCACCCCCTGTGGTGCGTCTGATGTCCCTAGCCTGTCCTGTGAAAGGAGAGAGGAGCTGAGCAAAACAAAGTGCTCCAAAGCTCCCCCAAACCAGTTGCATCTGGTTTTCCCTAAACCCTACACCTTTAGACAAAGGAAAAGGGTGTATAAAAGAAGGGCTGTGACCCCATGTAAATGTTCAGTTCCTGATCCTGACTGGAGGGGGCTCGCTGCTGCTGGGGCCCAGGAGGGACCGCCATGGGGGCTGCCTCCCTGCTGGAGGGCCCTGTGTGCTGGCCCCTGGGCCCAGCTCTGCCCCTGACCCCTTCCTTGGACTTTGCCTGCTTCCTTATTTTCCTCCAGGACCTTTTAGCTGTCCTCTGCGCCCTGTGAGCACTTTATTTTACTTTCCCCGGGGAAAGGGAGAGCGTGGGCTTCGCAGCGCGGCGCTGCAGCCCTTCGAGGGGAATCCCCAGTGTAGGGATTCCCCGTGCTCCGTGATCGAGCGGGAGCCCACCCCGCTTATTTCTATATTTACGGGTGCCCACCCCACTTGGTTGCCTTTATAGCGGGTGCCCACCCCGCATTGTCTGCCGTTACGAGCGGGTGCTCATCCCGCCCTTTGCCCGAGAAGACAGCCGCCGGCCCGACCAGGAAGTCAGGCGGCCTTGCCTGACTGTGGGCGGGGCCTGCAGCGGGAGCCGGAGCCTTGCGGGCTCCATTTCCGCCTTCCCCCGTGGCTGAAGAGAGGGAAGGCAACCAGGAAGCAGACGACAGCCAGCGCGTGCGGAGCGGGGTTCCCGTGACCTGAGGGAAGCCCCGCGTGTGGGAGAAATGCTGTCGCAGGCCTGCGGGGCTCTCGTAGAGAAGAGAGAGCCCCGCACATTGCAGCCAGTCTAGAGGAAGGACCGGCGAGAGATGAGACTTCCCCCAACTGCCCGGTGAGTAGGGGCCTCACGAGTGTTCTTGGTGCCCGTCTCAGGCACCGTGTTTAGTTCAGAGCGGCCCCGTCTGGCAGCGGGCCGCTCCAACCCTGGCGCATAATTGTTTTAGAGCCCCGTGGGGCTCCAACGTGGCGCATAGTTGCCTCAGAGCCCAGTTGGCTCTAACAAGGGGCATATTTGTTTTTAGGACCCCAGTGGGGGTCCCGAGGGCCAGTGGTGCCCGTACCTTGTTCCAAGGTGGCCATTTTCCCTACAGCTGCCCCGCTTGCTAGAGGGCAGCTGCAACGTCGAGGGGATGATTCCAGGCCAGCGATCCCAGTAGGGGTCCCCAGATCGGAGCACATTGTCGGTGCTCGTGCTCCTGCCTGTGGGCACATGTGTTTTCAGGGCACAGCCGGTGACAGTGCCCTTAGCTTGATATTTACAGTTGTGCAGCAATTTGTGCCAGCTGCACCGTGTAGGTTATTCTTTCTTAGGGGGACACATGTTTTAAATTTAAGAGTGAGATGCACTCCGTGGCCCCTGACTTTCACAGCTGCCCAGCAAGTAGTGGGCAGCTGCTACGTTTAGGTTTGCGCAGTGGCGCACCCTTGACTTTCGCTGCTTAGGCAGCAGCCCTGACTCTTGGACATAGGGCATTTGAGCCCCTTTAGATGGCCAGTTGGCCCAAGGGGAATGTAAGGTTTATAGGGCGCCAGGCCCTAATGTGATTCATGTGCTAATGTGATTTTGGGTGCTAGGAAATGTAATTCATGTAGTATGATTTACGCACCCTGTTTTATACCTCTAATGTAATTATGATTATGAGGTTATTTGCATACTGTGGTTATGCTGGTGAGGTTGGCGCAGAATGTAATTCGCGCCTGATGTGATACTGTGCATAATGTAGTTTATGTTACAGGCTGATGCTAAGTACAGTGGTTACCAGTGATTACTGGTTGTACGTTCATGAGGTGTTCTACATTTATTATAAGTACTACCTATACTAAGTTCGCTTTGTGCTGGTCCTGACAGTGGTCCAGTTGGCCCTGTCAGGTGTAAATAATTCCCTTGTAAATATGACCCCGTGCCAGGTGGCACGATGTATATTATGTGAGTACTATTCTAATGTGTTTTATGATAATACAAAGGCTATTTTTGATATAACCTTGTGTGGAGTTCCTTTTTGTGGTGTGCCTAGTATGTTGTTGCTGTGGGTGTGTTGCGCAAACGCTTTACACATTGCCTCCGGGATAAGCCTGACTGCTCGTGCCAAGCTACCAAGGGGGTGAGCAGGGGTTATCTTTGGCGTGTAACTCCCTTGCCCTGACTAGAGTGGTGGTCTCTGCCTGGCTTTGGCGCAAGCCTTAGCCAACCAGAGATCCCATTTCTAACACTACCCATCTTTCTGTTTGCCCTGAGAGTGATCGAAGACCCCAGAGAGTGCAGAAAATTCTGCTTTTGCATCAAGCATTGTTTTCAGTGTCATTGCTTTTCAGACACTTGTGCTGCTTTTCATTTATTCCTGGACTCTTATCTGCGGCCAGACATTGTTTCATATATGTGGTTGAGGCTCTACCCAGCCCTTTCTTTCTGCCCTCCCCTGCCAATGCTGCCTTCTTTCAATAGGCCTAGGCCACCACCAGAAACGAATTGTGCAGGCTTTGCAACTTGCTCTTGCAAGGGTGGAAGCCCACCACTCAACAACCATTGCTCCAGGATCCCCAGGATATCCTCAACCTTCATCACCGGTCCCAGTTGTCCATCAACATGCCTAGACTAAGGGCACTCTCTACGGTATTGCTAAGTACATTGTGCCTCACTGTTCTGGTGTTCAAAGTTCTTTTTTTTTAAAATAGTTTTTATTGCAATTTCACAAAGCAATTGTAATATAAGAATGACAAAAATATAATGTAATATAAAATTGTAAGAATTGCAATCAAAAGAGAAATCTAAAGGTAAGACAGGAATTTTCTGTTTTTATATAAAAAAGAGAAAGGAGAAAAAGAGCAAGAGTGGAAGCAAAAAGAAATGGAAAAGAGGAGAAAGAAGAAGAGGGAAAGGGAAAGATGTGAAGAAAATAGGTTAAGGGCTTGAGGAGTGCAAAGAAAGAAAAGAAATAACAGGCGACCAATATAAATCAGATTTAACCTTTTGATGTAAGGTAGAAGACAATACAGTATGTATTCTATGTTCATCACAGACAAAATTCCACCATATAAGTACAGATAGTTTAGAAAATCTTTCCAGCAGGAAAGAATCACTTAAAAAACAAGTGCAATTTCAAGATCTAACAGTAGTGCTCTAATAGGTAAAGAATCAATATTAGGTGCTAGAGAACCTAAAAAATATTCTGTAGTGTAAAAGGAATATTACATTGACAAATTTTAAAACATTTAGACCAAACTGAAGTCCAAAATATTTTGACATGAGAACTTTCATATAACATGTGAATTAATGAACCACTATATTTAGAACAGGACCAGCATAGAGAAGAAACAGAGGAAACAAATTTAGCAACATGCTCTATGATAGATAAGAAAGAGTGACTGTGTAGTACGAGAAGCTTTAGAGGTTGTGAATATTTTAAGCCATAATTTATCCCAAAATTGGGGAGAGAATGAGATAGATAAATCCTCTTCCTATAACAACTCCATGGGACTTTTAGATCTGGTGGAAGTTGAAGAAAGTAAGGTCTTGTAAATGAGGGCAGCTTTTGAAATAATGTTACCGTACAAAACGTTATCGAGAGGTATAGCTTGTATTGGTAGTATTGAATCAAGAGTTGTGTGGTACTTGGAGAAAAAAGATTGAATAGGAGAGGAAATTAATTTATATTCCTCTAAAAAGGAATGAGGTAATTGATATAGTGTTTGTAGGTATTTGCAATCTTATTATCCTTCACAAATTGGTGTACATATGTGATACCTTTTTCCTTCAAGTGTTTAAAATAAGTAGTTTTATTCCAAAATTTAAGACGTATATTGTGCCAAATAAATGAATACAGGAAACATTGCTTACCAAGGAATGTTCTGTTTAAAAAGAAATGGGAGTATTTGAAAATTTGATTTTTGGAGATAAAAGGACAATGTGACATAGGAATAATATTTTTGAAAGAAAAATCATGTGATAAAGAATGTTAAAAAAGAATCTACATTGTTGACCTCGAGAATCATAAATAATATCACAGAATTGTCTGGTTAAAAAGGAGGAATGAAATCATTTGAAATCTGGAAATCTAACTCCAAGTTCAGGTTTAGGGCGTTTCAGTTTAGTGAGAGCGATACGTGAAGTTTTATTATTCCAAAGAAATAATTTTTTGTGCAAATGGAGTCAAGTTGTTTAAAAGTTATGAATTTTGAAGGGTAGCATAGAAATAGTGTAGAGAATGTGTGGTATAATCATAATTTTAATAGTGTCAGCTCGCTCCCATCGTGATAGATATAATGAAGACCAAGTTGCTAACAATGCTTGAATTTTGGATTTTAAGATAAAATTAGGACACAATGTTTCTTGAAGGGTGGTGGAAAACCAAATGCAAAGATACTTTATCTTTGAGGGACGCCATGTAAAATTAGTATTAGCAAACATGTGATGGTAGCAGTGAGGGTTGAAGGGAAAAATCTCAGTTTTATTGAAATTAAGTTTATATCCTGAGGTACTAGAGTAACAGGAAGTATCTTTTAAAAACAGCCCTGGGAAGTTAGGGGATTGGATATGCATATGCATATAACCTAACTTCCACAGAACCATGTTTGAAGCCAGATATGAGTGGGTTACAATGAATTTGCTCCAAAAAAGGTTCCAAACATGGGACAAATAATAAGGGGGAAAGAGAATAACCTTGCCTGATACCTCAATGTAAATCAAAATAAGGAGCGATTCAGCCATCGACAAAAACACTAGCCTGGGGATTAGAATACAGTAATTTTATAAAAGAAATGAATTTAGAACCAAAGCCAAACCAATGAAAGGTGGTAAACATAAAAGGCCAATTAATATGATCTAAGGTGTTCTCAGCATTTACTGAGAGTGCTGCAAGTGGTGAAGTAGAGGGGTCAGCTAAAGTGATAATCCTCGAAAACATTCTAGCATTATTAGCAGCAAGCCTAACTTTTATAAAACTCTATTGGTCCGATTAAACAAGGAGAGGAATAACAGATTCTATGTGTGAAGCTAAAATCTTGGCAAAGATCTTACAATCATAATGTTTGAGTGAAATGGGCCTAGAATTTTTACACAATGTAGGATTTTTTCTGGTTTGGGAATTATGGTTATTAACGCTTTCAAAATGGAGCCGCTAGCTTTGGAGTTAGAAACAAAGGAACTAAAAAGTTCTAACAATTTAAGAGAATAAAAAATGAAGACAGGGACGAAATGAGTTCAATAGAAAACCAATACGGGCAGGTGCTTTAACTCTCTTCAGAGATTTAATTGCATTCAAAACCCCTTGAAGGGTGATGTCAGCCTCCAACTTATCAAATACAATCTTAGGAGAGGGTTGGCTAGGGAGACCATCAAAGCATTTTTTTAATCCTCATATTACCTCAGTTGAGCATATACCCAAGCTGTCAACGCCTCCAATGCTCGCGACAGTTGTAGTCAGGGGTTACTGCTCTCTCTTCGATGCCCAAGAACCCATACACTAACATCAGCACTGGAGGTATAATCATTGGACATTTTCTCCTTCTAGCACCCGTTCTATTGGGTCCTACCTAGAAGAATAATGATCTTCAGTGCCCTCCGTTCTCTTATCCAACTCATAAACATAAATCTTTGATGTCTATCACTCTAAGTGGGAGGCTCTGGCTTGGACCATTTCCTGAATATCTCTCTCCTTGCCAGGAGTATCAGCAGAAATCGTAATTTGCTTAGCTCATTTCGATTCAGGCCTAGCTCAGTTCTTTCACCCAGTGCCCCAAACATTATTAACTTTGGGCTTGCCTCTTTTGTCCAGCCGACTATATTTTTGATCTTACCCACCTATTGCCAAAATTGGATTGGAACTTGACATCTTTATTTTTTATTTTTATTTTTTAAATTTTTTATTGCTCAATCCAGAACAAATAGCAGTCAACATACATTAAATACATGATTTTAACACAGGGTACTTGTAGCTTCAAAAAGCTCTATCCAAACAAACAATACAATTTATAGTTGGCATTCCACTGTATAATAACTGCCAATACACTTATTTTATAATGCTCTACCATAGGCCCCCATATCTGAGCCCCTAATTTCTGTCGTCTTGCTGATTTCACTGAATAGAGACTGTACTCCAAATTAAAGATATTATAAAACTTAGCCCGCCACATCTCAAATGACGGGGCTAGTTGCTGCAGCCACACTGACGCCACACATAATCGTGCTACCGCCACGGCCATAAATATCAAATATCTATATGGATACCCGGGTTGTCCCTGCTGAAAAATATCCCCAACTCCTGTTAACATAACATCCATAGTTATATGTATATCCACCCCTGTGATCTCAGACAGAAATCTCTCAATCTGCCCTCTCAATTGCAATAAGTGAGTACAAGCATAGAATATATGCGTAATATCAGCCTCATCCATTGCACATCTAAAGCACTTCCCATCATTACCTCCCCCCCATTTCATCATCCTAGCTGGCGTATGATACAAGTTAAATATTGACTTGTAGTGCTGGGCTTTCAGATTGGCTGACAACAAGATCTTACCCGCAACATAGATCGATTGTTGAACATATTCCCCCTCTTGACCTAACCTTGCACTCCATTTACCATCTTGTACTTCAAGATTATCCGGCTGCATTTCCATAATTAAATCATACAGAACCCCTATTTTTACTCCCTTTTTTACAGCCTCAATCAGCAAGTTGGTCTTCATACATTTCTGCTTCTGATATTTCCACAGGTAATCTCTTATTTGAAGATATTTAAAAAAATCCGTCTTTTGCAGATTATATCTATCCATTAAGTATGCAAAAGACACTATCTCCTCATTCTCAACTACATCTCCAACTTGCCTGATCCCCTTAGCCCTCCACTGCTCGATTTTACGATCCCAAAAAATGGCGGGTAAAATCGCCACAGAATTTATAGGGGTATAAAAACATAGCGCCAATACTCCCAGCATTTTACGCATCGTCTTCCATACTTTATTTGCTGCCCACACTACCTTAAATCGTGTTTGCTTGTAATAGCTTGGCTCCCAGTAGTTAAACATACAGTTCCTCGCTACAGAACTAAGCAGTAGCTGATATATTGAGGGGGCCTCAGCGGCTGTAGCCACCTCCTATCCAGTAAACAATATCCTCATATTTTGCAAAAGACAAGCATAATAATAAAAAGTGAAATTTGGTACAGCTCAACCTCCCCGTCTGCGCGGTAGCATCATATATTTAAATGCCCTCTGTGATTTCCGTTGTCCCCATAAAAACCTATCGCACATATATTGTAATTTCTGTAGCTGTGAAGTTGTCAACTCTAATGGCACCGCCCTGAAAAAATACAGTACTCTAGGGAGTACATTCATCTTCAATACATTTCACCTTCCCACAAGTGAGAGGTGCAAACATTCTAGGCGGTCCAACTGTCTTTTAATCCCATCCAACAGCCCTCCCCAGTTAACCTCTATTAGATCTTGTAAACTCATCCTAATCTTTATACCTAAATACATAGCTTCCTCGGTTACCCGACTCTCCCCAGGACAGGCCATTTTAGTACACACTATTTAAGTTTTTGTTGAGTTTAACTTATAACCAGACACCACCCCAAACCTCAAAGCCAACCGCTCTATTTCTACAATCGCAGACTTTGGATCTGAGGTTGCCACCGCAATATCATCTGCGTAAGCCAGAACCCGCGTCTGATATTGCCCACATGTCATAGAGCTGATCACATTGCTCATTTCCAACATTGTCAAAAACGGATTAATGTACAGGGCAAACAAGAGCGGGGAGCAGGGACATCCCTGCCTTGTCCCCCGAGTTATATATACTAAATCTGATTCCTTGCCCATAGTGCAAATCCGAGCTGTAGGGTTTTGGTACATAACCTGAAGAGCCCTAATAAAATCCGGACCAAACCCCATCCTGCGTAAAACAGCCCATAATAAAGGCCAGGAGACACAGTCGAACGCCTTTTCGGCATCCAAGAATATCAACCCTAATCTGCTTTGCTGTACATTAGCAGCATCTATCAGAGCAATAGCTCTATTGATGTAGTTGACCGTGCTCCTGCCTGGTATGAATCCGTGCTGATGTTTAGATACTAAAAAGATGATTACTTGTGCTAACCTAGTTGCCAATATTTTAGCATACACCTTGCCATCCGCATTCAAAAGCGAAATTGGCCGGTAAGACCCTGGCATCTCCAGAGGCTTATCTTTCTTTTTAAATATAACTATGTTAGCCTCTGACCATGACAATGGAGGGTTTCCCAATTGCGCCGCTCGAAATGTGGCCAACATGTCCCTCCTTAAAGCCAAGAAGAATGTTCGATATACCTCGAGCGGTAGCTTATCTGGTCCTGTAGCTTTCCCCCTTGCTAATGACACTATTGCCGCCTCAAGCTCTTCCATTGTAATCGGGTCTTCAAGTACTGCAAGGTCTTCCTGTCCTCAGAACTTGACATCTAATAAACATGTGGATATCATCCGTTTCTAGGGTTCTACACCTCTTACACCCGGAATCCTCATTTTCCTTGATCTTCCCGAGCCTCATGGTGGTCCAGTAGATTCTATGATGAGTAAACAAATGGTTCTTCTTAAGAGGAGCAGATTTAAATGTACAGTATACTAATTTTAGCTGTACCTGACAGAGTTCCTGTAGCTCTTCTTGAGGTAGATGATCTTCCCATATACTGTATGCTGGTCTCATCCTTGTCTCAGCTGCTTTTAATAGATGTGAATGCCATTTGGCTACTTCTTTCTTCATGCTCTTAACCTCTTGCAGCTCCATTTCGACCATAGTGTTAGACACACAATTTGTCCAGTCTTTAGTCTTAAACCACATGGATAGTTGGGAGTATTTAAATCTGGACATATCCACCTTTACTAGCCTTGACCAGTCTCCCCATGGCATTAAGCTGTCTACCTCCATTATCTGTCCCCATCTCTGAATCCCAGCCTTCCTCAAGGGTCCCGCAAAACAATCCTTCAAACATTCCAGGGTTCCCGGTGAGTCCCAAATCAGAGACAGCTTATTACAATATGGGATTTTTAGTAATACTTTAGCATTGAATCTCAATCTGGAAGCCGATCTCAAACACTTCAATCTCACTATTTTGAAGAACTCGGGAGCTCCAAACTTGTGTAAGCAACGTTTTGCCCTTCTGCTTTCTATCATAGCTATATATAGTGTCCCAAACAGGTATTATCAGGGAGGGAAAACAGCATTCTTCAATTTTTCAATTGCAATGCCCAGCAATAAAGCTGAACATCAGGGAGAGCTAGACCACCTTTCACTTGTTTCTCTCTCAATTTTTTCCAAGAAAACCAAATACCTTTGGAGGCCCAAATAAATGAGGATATCCTCCCTTGAATTTTATCTAGGGCTTTCTTCTCAAAGGTGAGCGGGATGTTATTGAATATGAAGGTAAATGTTTGCAATATTGTCATCTTCACGAGGTTAACTTGTCCGTAAATTGTCAAAGGGAGAGACTACCATTTAACCATCATCTTATCCATGTCTATTTCACAAGCTTGTTGAGATCTTGTACGATATTCAACCCCAGGTACCTAATAACTTCCTTGTTAACTCCCCCTTCCCACTCCATATTCCAAAGCATTACCTCAGTCTTGATTCCGTTTGCTTCATACCCTAAGAAATTCAAGATTGCAAGATCTTCAGGTGCAAGAAAAATAATACCAAACTGACGCGCCATTATCTGGCCATGAGACATTCAGAGAATGATTTTGCGTGGTATATAATTGACAAACTACCACCCCATGCATCCGAAAAAAGCTGTTCATGTACGAACAACGATGGATCTACAGACTTAATAGTGCTACCACTGTTCTAAATGATGAGATTCCCGGGTCACAGCTGGAGGGAAAACGTTGTTAACCCCACGATTTTCCCATAAACATCTTAGGTTCGACCAGTCAGTGGACATTATACACAAGTCAACATCTCTGCATTTGACTTTCACCTTTTTTATATACCAATATAAATAAAAATAAAAAAGATACCCAAATAATAATGCATTCTTGAGGACAGTTGGGAACTCATTCTTATAGAGTGTCCATCATGTCTTTACATTAATTTAATTTTTTTGCTGTTTGTTTGCACTTTATTTACACAGCGTCACTAGTAATTCCACATTCTCATTTTATTAGAGGCCATTCTTATTCAACTGCACTACATGAGAATTTGGGCATACACTTCTTTCTGCAGTTATGTTCCAAAAAAGCAGCTTTTTCTGTCCTAAAATTGAGGGTGTAATGTGAGTCCTCCTTTCCTTAGTGAAGATTTGCCAATGGAACTTCATTTCCCATGAAGCCCATGGTGTCGCCTGCACAATGCGTCATTCACCAGCGCGGGTGGCTGCTCCAACCACCTGCCTCCACCCTGTATTTCAGACCAGCTGACTGAACACTAATTGTTCGGTGGCAATCTGTTGCGGAAAGCTTCAGGATCAGAATGGCAGGCCCCTGACCTTGACGAAGTAAGTTACTAGCGGTCCGAACCATTCGTATTGGTTTGTGATGTCCGCTTTCAGCACAATACATCATGGCAAGGCACTGATTTAATTAGCATTTTTGACCACAAGCCCCACACTACAGCACCCCGCTTCCGCACCAATTACCACCTCTTTAGAAGTCTCACGGCAGGGCTTCCTTACAGAATGGCTTCCTCACTAGAGGGCATGAGTGGAGGGCAGGCCCAATGATTGTACCTACGCATGTTGAGTATGAAGGCACAACCAAAGCGAGACGACTTTGGTTTCCAAGCGCTTGCAAACATGTCAAGACATATGTTTGGCGAGCACTCTTCAAGTATCTATGCACCCATGTCAATCACAATACCTGCCTGGCCTTATTACTATAGTTAGCTGTATTCAATATATACTAGTCAATGTGTTCACATTATCCTCTGCCCAATACAGTGCCATATGACTAATTTCACTATGCCGCTACCAGTTAAGTGTGTGACTACAGGAGGGTGCTCCCTGCCAGATGTGCATGACCCCTGAACCACCTGAATATTGGGTAAGAAGTGTGTGAGTGCGTATTCCGTATGTTTTCTTTTATTGCTTTCTGTGCATGCACACATGTCGTTTTGCAGTGGTTTAACGTGCCTCACTTTATAGCTTTGGTGTGTAGTAGGACTATGTATGTATAAAAACCATTTCCTTTTTAAAAACAATACCAGTCTGATATAGGATAGGGGCTGTCTTGCCAGTCGGTGGCTCCCACTGATTCCCCTCACTGGCTAAATGACTTGCAAAGTCCTGCAACTATTAACCTTGTGGTGCACTCATTATGTTTTTAGGTTCTTGAAGTCAAGTATCCTTACTCAAGGTGAGAGCCTTAGCCCTCATTTTTTTGTATGGCATTACTGCTTAGAAAGGCAGGGACACTTATAGCCCTGACGAAGGCCCTAGACCCATGTGGCATAATGGCAGGCCAAAACATGTTGACTTTAAAAAGGATTTTTGAGACATTGATGCTCAACAATAAATCAATACTCTGTTTTTAGTTATATCTAGGGTAACAGCCAATTAAAGGATATTTCCTGAGGTTTACCCCGAGACATTTTTATCTCTTACCGTCTGGATCCCTGCCCCGAATCCTGTTATGATTTATATAAGAACTCCCACATTTTTTTGGTGCAGTCCGCCATGGTTGTACCATATTACCAGGGTGTGGATAGGCGCCGATGATGAAGCATACCACTATTATGTGGGTGAGGCATCTACTCCAAAATCTTTGGATTGCCCCCATGACTGTATCTCCTGGAAAGTTAATCTTAGCTGCTTTTTTATATTTGTGATTGTATTTGGGAGAACGCAACTAGGACCCCTTTTCTATCGCTCTCTCATCGTGAATGAAAACATTAGCTACTTTCACCTTAATGGAGTTCCAAAAGTCAGGGTCAGATTTAACAGGCCCATAAACACTAAGCAAAGTAACATGTTTGTTTTCAAGAATAGCATTGTCTAAGACCCATTTTCCAGCAATATCACATTCAGCAGAAACATATTAATATTGTTGCGTCTTGTAGAGCACTCAGCTACCACAAAGGTTTTCCTGGTGCTGACAAAAGTAGGATGGATCATGCCAGAAACAACATGTATTTTCAAAGATTTATGACAGAGGATAACTACACCTCCTTTACTGTCACCTTCTGGAGAGAAAAATACCTGACCCACCCAGTGTCTCTTCGATTTAAAAGATTCTGAAGCATTACAATGTGTTTCTTGTAAAAAGGCAACTTTGGAATCAAGTTTAGACAAATGAGTAACTTTTGTCACTTGACCAGATGTCCAAGACACAGAACATTCCACGAGAACATGTTAAACATATTGGAGACATGGGGATAAAGATACAGGAACAGGGAAATGCTGCATATAGGGGAGAGAAGACAAAAAATAATTTTAATTAAATCAAATAGGGGATAAAAAAGAGTAATAAAGGGGGTCAAATAACAAAGAGACACTCAGTGAAAACAAACAGGCAAGTAAGGGAGTAAGGGAAGAGAACAGATAAAGAAATGAAAGAGCAGATCAAGAATAAGCAATCAGATCTGAAGAAACATCTGATGGAAATTAGCACGAGGTGTGTCAACACCATAACAAGATCGACAACAGAGCATAGTGAATTAGAATACAAATTAAAGAAAGCCATATATAGGAAAAGATAGAAGTACAAAATATCTTAAGACTTCTGGGCAGAAGTGTCCATTACCTATGGTGAAATACTCTGGAGCAATAGTTTCAGTTTTAGAGGATCATCAAAGGATTTATTACAGCCGCGGGCCGTGCAGGTAAGAGCGGTGGGGCCAGGTTGGGGGGGGGGGAGGGGGGATTTCGACATACGATGATGAGGGAATTTTTTTTATTTCTTTTATGTTCCCTTGTTGTCGTCTGTCGAAATCCCCCACCCCCCCAACCTGGCCCCACCACTTTTACCTGCACGGCCCGCAGCAGATGTAGTAGTTCCTTCATAGGCTACTTAGCATAAGCAGGGGTGAAGAATGCCATAACAAATATTCATTTTCCTCATTTGCGGCCTCGGGGAGAGAAAATCTTTACACCTGGCATTAGTTGCATTGGAATAGTCTTGGGATATGAAGATGGTATGACCAGACCATACAAGTCGGCGTTTATCTTTAGCTGCTTTCAAGACATGAAGAAGATCAGTAAATTCTTCTAAAAATAGTATAATAATACCTCATGGTTTGATAGAATGGGGGTTAAGGCAACCCAGATGATGCACCCTGTTCATGTTTAAAGTTGGAGATGCAAGAAGGCTGAGTAGGTCTAGAAGAAATTTATTTAAGAAATCAAGTAAATTAGGTCCGTCAAGGTACTCTGATAGATCATATAGACATAGATTGTTGCGATGATTTCTATTCTTCAAATCCTCTGTATGAAGTTTGAGTTTCTGAATTTCTTGTTCTAGAAGCGGAATTTTTGTAGATAAGTCCTTCAAGGAGCTAACACGCTGTTCCCGATCCACCACTTTGCACTCCACAGCAATCTATCTATCTTCAATCTGCTGCAATTTCTCATTAGTAGCACTCATAATAGGCTGTAGGCCTCTCAACTGATCAAGAATAGTATGCAAAACTGGGTTGCTAGAGGATATGATAGGGGAGGGAGGGTCATTTTTAGCTTTTTTCGGACCAGATGAGGTGGCCTTTGCTCCAGTGACGGAATCGCTAACCATTTTAATATGTAGCATAGTAATGCGAGATAACTTCTGTAAGGATTTTATTCTGCTCATAAAATTTAAACAGGATCACAGGGCAATGTCTTGACAGAGTATCAAAGAATGTCAGCAACAACACTCAGATGCAAGGAATAATAGGAAGTGCACAGTATCAGCAGAGCAGAAGAATAAGTCATGTAAAAACCTCAAAGCAGAGATGGCACTTCTTCACCCTAAAGTTCCATACAATAGCCTGCACGAAATGAACATGGAATTGGTTGGCACACACCTCAGGCTACCTGCCTGTCTAGTGTGGTACCAAAATATTGGGTTTTTAATACTGAACTGCACATATTTTGACATCACAATATCAAGTTGCTCTGCATAACCCATGGTAAGCAGATGCTGAGTTAGATTGGGAAATCCTTTCATCTTTATGTGTGCTTAGTATGATGATATAGTAGTAGTTGATATTTTAGAGTCAGTATATTTGTAGGTCGATATTTCTATCCTTGATTTTTTGATACACATCGATCTATCCTTACACTGCTGCTGCTGAAATGTAGTATATACATAGGCCAGCAACCAACTATCATGAATGCCAACTGACCAACAGAAAAGTCAGTGTACACTGTAAGGTGATAAACCCAGGCTTATCCCAGCCAAGTTTCACTGAGGCTGATCTACTTAAATATGGTACATAAGTAGATGCTGGGTGCCCCTTTCACTCCTGATATTTATTCTGTTGTCCCTGTCATACCTCTTCCAGTCACAGCCTTCTCGTTAGCTAGAAGGTTGTGAGTGAGCCATTAAAAAATGTCACAGATCTTTTCATTAGAATACACAAGAATCTGCTCACTATAATTCATTTGTGAAGAGTCACCTGGATATTGTTAGTTCATCTTCAAAGAGATAAGGACGGATTTATTTATTTATTTATTTATAGAGCGCGACATTCATCCTATTGGATATCACGGCGCTGGGTTGCAGGGAAACGCATGGTTGAGGTAATACTGGGTGCATATAGACTGTCGGTACTTAATCCTTGGGAAACAGCTGAGTTTTAAGGTTTTTTCTAAATGTTAGATAGTCCACAGTAAGACGCAGTGCTTGAGGAAGTTCGTTCCAGTGCTTAGCTGCCAGATATGAGAACGATCGGCCTCCTGCTCTCACTTTCTTTATGCGTTTAGGCCTGGCCAATGCTTGATGACATGACCTTAGACATCTCGTGGGAACGTAGAATTTGATTTTATTCTGAAGAATTCTAGGGCCGTGGCGGTACAGGGCCTTGTGTGCATGACTAAGCAACTTAAATATTGCTCTTTGGCGCATGGGTAGCCAGTGTAGCTGTCTCATGCAGGCAGATGCTGAGCTAAATTTGCTTTTTTTGCACACCAGCTTGGCCGCCCTGTTCTGTACCACTTGTAGGCGTGAGAAAAGGTACTCTGCCATGCCTACGAACATTGCATTAGCATAATCCAATTTGTTGATGAGTAAGGCCTGTGTGATTGTTTTCCTGCATTCTAGAGGGATCCAGGGGAAAAGCCTTCTTAAGAGCTTCAGAGTTGCAAATCCTCTGCCACATAGGACCTGCACATGATCCTGCGTGGACAGAGTATTGTCGATAAATACACCCAGGTTTTTTGCTCATGATTTGGGTGCTGGAGCATCTCCTAGGGATTGAGGCCACCACATGGCATCCCAGATCAAATTGGCTCCTCCGAAGAGCAGGATTTCAGATTTTCCCGCGTTTAGCTTCAAACAGTGTGCAGACATCCAGGTTGCCATCTCCGATAGGCAGTTATTTAGTTTTACTCTGGTGTCCTCATGCCTTTCTTCAATGGCTATCATCAGCTGTGTGTCATCCGCATAGGAGCAGATACCAAATCCCCATTTCCTGCTGATCACTGCCAAAGATGACACATAGGCATTAAAAAGCGTAGGACTCAGGGAGGCTCCCTGTGGGACACCACAGCTGACAGTTTTTGGTTTAGATGAATACTGGCCCATTTGTACCGTTTGTGTTCTGTGGCTCAGGAAGGAGCTAAACCACTGAAGAGCTTTGGCATGGATACCCTTTTCATGGAGAATTTTCAGTAAAAGGTTGTGTGAGACCGTGTCGAACGCTGCCGACAGGTCCAACAGGATCAGGGCGACAGCCTTCCCCTGATCGGTCAGCGATCTAATGTCGTCTAGGACGGCTAGGAGAGTAGCTTCAGTGCTGTTAGTTGTTCTGAAGCCAGTTTGAGAGCAGTCCAGTAGCTCGTTGGACTCAAGGTAATTGGACAGTTGTCTGTTCACCAGTTTCTCCAGGACTTCGGAGAGGTATGGGAGTTGAGAGATAGGCCGGTAGTTTTCCGGATTATGAACATCCGATCCAGCTTTCTTCAACTGGGGGGTCACTATGGCCTGTTTCCAAATCTCTGGAAATACTGCCGTGTCCAGAGATTTGTTGAACAGGTGAGTTACATATGGACATATTGTAGGTGTGATCCAGGAGAAAATAAAATGGGGGCATGGGTCCAGGGGGGATCCTGATTTTACATCCCCCATGGCTTTGGCAACATCTTCCTCTGTAAATGAGGAGAGGTTACCCATGCATGCTGATGCATCTGGGTGGGGGGGCAGGTGTTCCCAGTTAGTTGCAACTAACGGGGTATTAGTGCCAAATGAGGAATAGATGTTACTAATTTTATCAGCAAAAAATTTGCTGATCTTTTCACAGTCTTCCTCTGAGGGGACCAGAGTTTGGGACATGCTAGCTGGTTTGCAAAGTTCCCTCACTATTCTATATAATTCTTTTGCCGAGTTGCAGTTCTCATTTACCCGCTGCGCGAAGTAGGTTTTCTTAGCCTTCTTGATCGCGTTATTGTAGTACCTCAACTCTATATTATATTTTGTCCTGTCTGTTTCCTGTTTGGACAGTCTCCAGTCGTGTTCTGCTGTTTTTTTTTTTTTAACAACAGATTTTATTGGGTTTTCAGCGTACCAGAAGGGCAAAGCCCAGTAGACAAAGTACAGTTGAAATGCAGTATGACAGGCCTTCAGGTACTGTAAACGCCCACCCCAAAAGGTCTGCAGAACATCAGACCACAAGAACTCCCAAACCCCCTCCTGCGCACGTGCCACATTATTGTAAGCAGTATACACTGTATATACACAAGGAATGTCCAACTACATCTCAGTAGCGTTAGAATTTACACCGGTAGGTCATTTACCACTGGTCGTTCTATGGGGTCTCTGATAGCAGGCGGTAACACCAGGGATAGATCTATACCTCTAAACTTGGCCCACCTGGACCAAATCTTTCCATGTTTCTGTGGGCATCCCCGCGCCCGAAACACAGCAACTTCCGCCGACATACATCTGTCTAGGGCTTTTTTCCAGTTGGATACAGAAGGCGGGGACGTATTTTTCCAATGTTGTGCTATGTCCCGCTTGGCTAAGGTGAGGCCCAAAAATAGCAAGTGCTGTTTATACTTGTTCCCCCCAATGTCTTCAGTGCTATGTAAGAGTACCAATTTAGGGTCAGACGGGATATCCCATGCCAGGACACGCCCCATGCAAGAAAGTACACCAGACCAGAAGGACTGTAACGTTCCACAGCTCCACACCGTATGCAAAAACGACCCCTCAGCCGTGCCGCAGCGGAGACAGGCAGAAGACTGGACTACTCCCATTTTCCATAGGCGAAGACGTGTATAATATACCCTGTGGAGGTATTTGAATTGGATGAGCCGATATCTAGTGGAGACGGCGGCGTATCTGGGACTAGCTAGCGCCTCGGCCCAATCGTCATCTGTCAAGTTGGGTAGATCTGCCTCCCAGGCTGCCCGGGTGCGTTGGATGGTGGTCTTGGAGTGCGTCGTGAGAGTTTGGTAGATTTGTCTAATTTTATGGGCCCCAAGGTCCCCCATCAGCAAACGCCCCTCCAGTGGATGGAACTCAGGTAATGACTCTAATTGTCGTATCAGAGGGGTCAATGCGTGTCTGAGCTGCAGGAAACGGTGGAACTGTGATTTGTGAAGGTCAAACTCTGTCTGTAGTTTTTGAAAGGATTTAAGGGTGGTCCCCTGCATCACGTCCCCCAGCGTCGAAATGCCAATATCATCCCATCTGCGGAACCCCACCAGTGACGCAACTGGCCGGAGAAATGTGCCTTGCCATAGGGGAGTGACGCCAGTCAGTGTGCCCCACCAGCCTATGGTCTTAACCGCTCGCCTCCATATCTGAATGACCACTCTGCAGGCAGGAGGAAGCGCCGTCAGGGGGGAACTGCTGTATAAGAGATGGAGCATGGGGGTGCCCTCCATAGCTGACCGTTCCACGGCGTAGGCTGGGTCTGCGTGGGAGCCATGCCACCACTCGTTGATTACCAAGAGATGCGAGGCCCAGTAGTACGCACGGACATCCGCCGCCGCAATGCCCCTGCAATACGTGGACTGTATGCAGGTTGCAAGCGCCACTCGAATCGCGCCCCCTTGCCATAGGAATCTATTCAGTAGAGCATTAACCTGGAGGAACCACGACGGGGGAATAGGGTACGGATAATTCTGGAGTCGGTAGAGTAGGCGGGGGAGAGATACCATTTTAAAAATTGCGGACCTGCCATAGAGTGATAGGGGCAACTGAGACCAAATCGTTGTCTCATCTCGGACGGCGGAGAGCAGCGGGGCAATGTTGCGCAACCAGGCATCCTCGGGGCAGCGAGTTACAATGACCCCTAGATACTTAAGGCCTGTATCCGCGATGAGCAGTTGCGATGCCCATGCCTGGCTTCGCTGGTCCCCATGTATGGGGAAAATTATAGATTTTGACTGGTTAGCACGAAGACCGGAGGTCTCTCCGAAAATGCGAAGTATCTGGAGGACACGGGGCCCAGAGAACCACGGATCGGACATAAAAAACAGGACATCGTCGGCGTAAAGCGCGATCTTGTCTGAGTATTCCGGCGTCCAGTCTAGTCCCTTGACAACAGAGTCAAAGCGCACCCATGCGGCCAAAGGTTCGATCGCTAAGCCAAATAAGAGTGGGGACAGGGGACACCCCTGTCGAGTGCCCCTGCGAATCGGAAAGGGGGCAGAGCAGCCGCCGGCCGGCCGTCTGGACCGAGGCCGTGATGTCTGTGTATAAAAGCTTCACATACGCCAGGAACCGGGGCCCCAGATTGATGGCTGCTAGGAGTTTAAAAAGGTACGTCCAACTCAGGGAGTCGAATGCTTTGTCTATGTCCGCTAGTAGGAGCGCCGCAGGGCGTCCTAGGCACGGGATTTCCGCGATGGCGTTATGTACCCGTCGAATGTTGTGTCTGGTAGAGCGCTGTGGCATGAAGCTGGATTGGTCCGGATGCACCAAATCCTGAATACAGGTGCGGAGGCGATCGGCCAAGACCTTGCCCAGCAGTTTAGGCTCAATGTTTAATAGAGAGATAGGGCGGTATGAACCCGGGTCGTCCGGGGGACGGCCGGGTTTGAGAAAGACCACGATCTCGGCGTGCCGCCAATCAGCAGGTAGAATGTGCTGCTCTAGGGCTTCATGAAGCGCCCCCAATAGATGTGGACCCAGGATGGCCGTATGTCGGTTCAGGAATTCACTTGGAAACCCATTCGGGCCCGGGGAGCGGCCCGGATGCAGATTGGACAGAGCTGCCTGCAGCTCGTCCAAAGTGATGGGCTTATCTAGTGTGTCACGTATATCGTCGGGAAGACGGCGGGGTGGAATGTCTGTTAAAAAGGCGTCTATCAGGGGCGCGGCTATCACCGCCCGCTCTTCATATAGAGCAGTGTAGTACCGGGCAAATGCCTGGACCACAGCCTTGGGAGAGGAGCATACACTGCCGTTGGGGGACTTCAGGATTAGAACCGGGGCCGGGGACGTCCGAGCCTGACACAGTCTATGGAGCATTTGGCTGGACTTATCGCCCCACTGGTAAATTCTATATTGAGTCGCTAGCCACGCCTCCTTGGCGGCGTCAGTATGTAGTTGGTGAAGCTGTTGTTGGGCATGGAGGAGGTTACGGCGGGCGACGGGGTCAGATCCTTCCACTAGTTGAGCCTGCAGGCGAACCTGCCGGTCTTCCAGTTCCTCTACCTGTTCCAAGCGCCGGCGCTTCTCCCCGGAATGAAAGCTGATGTCCGCCCCCCTAACCGTAGGCTTAAGGGCCTCCCAAAGGGAGACCAGGGACGACGTGGACCCTACATTGAAACTGAGGTAGTCCTGTATTGCCTGCAGGAGCATCTCCTGATATTCCGCGCTGCGGAGAGACCAAGGGGACATGCGCCATCTACGGGGGCCCGATGTGTCTGAAGGCGCAGCTTGAGTTGGATCGGGGAATGGTCAGATAGGCCCCGGGGCATAATGGAGGTGTGAGAAACCCGGTGTATGTAGCTATGGGGGAGGAATAAATAGTCTAGGCGTGAAAGGGTGGGATGCACTGATGAGGCATATGTGAACCCTGCTTCTGAGGGGTGGAAAGCCCGCCAAGAGTCTGCCCAGCCTAGTGTATGTGCCAAAGTCTGTAATTTGGATCGAGGAAGGGGTGTAACTTGCGGGAGTGCACGCCATCTGTCCTGAGGGGTCATAACGTCATTCCAATCCCCGCCTAAGATCGTCAATCCCCCTGGAAGGTCCCCCCAGAGTTGCGTTAATTTGTCTACAAATGTCTGACCTAGTGGAGGAGGAGCGTATATACTCCCAATGGTGATCTGTTCACCCGCTAGGGTGCCGGTGATAATCGTGTAGCGTCCACCTGGATCTAACCAATGGCGCGTTACCTGGAGCGGCACTCGACGATGAACAAGTATCGCCGTGCCGCAGGCGCCCCTTACGAAGCCTGAGTGATACACCGTGGCAAATCCGAATCTGGACAGGCAGGGGGTTTTAGTGTAATAGTAGGATGTCAGCAGAGTGCCGCTTTGCCAGTTGGAGCACCGCCCCCCGTTTGACTTTGTTGAGGAGTCCCCGTACGTTCCACGCCAGAATATTGAGTTCCCCCATTGGAGTTTTACGTGCGTCATGTGCCATACCTAATTTCTTTAGTGTGTAATGGCCTACAATGTAGTGGTGTCGTAATTGGTAGTCGTGTGTCTAGTGCGCAGAGCAAAGTATAACAATAACAGCCACAAAACTGAAACCCCTCATTCCCTCCCCCGCTCCCCCACCCCAATACTTCCATGAACGTGAAGCATCTGTCGCGGTGAAATCCTGACCTAAGCCCTCAACAGGATGACTCAAATGGTTTCCCCAATGGATCCCCCCCAACCCAACATTGCCCAACATTTCTTACACGTCCGGGGCGGACTATGGCAGATACCCCTCAGAGCGTGTATATTTGGCCCAGACACCTTGAAATCTAACATTGCCCTCTATGAAGCCCCTACTACAAGGTCTTGATCACAAGATGTGGATAGAAGACAGATGTTTCATGGCCAATGCAAGGTCAGTCTGCTGTCTCTGGATGGCCCTTGGCACGCCAGTTGGAGCGGGACCGGTGGCGTCTCGCTGTAGCGTGGTTGTCCGGCCGGCCGCTCCGGTGAGAGCCCTGTGAAGAATCCGAGTCCAGCGGCAGCGGCGAGTGAGGCTTAAGGGTATGTCTCTCGTCCGTCCAGGCGAAGATCTCCTCTGGTGTATTGAAGAAAAGAGTCTTGGCATTGTAGATTATCTTCATACGGGCGGGAAACAGCAGTGCATGTGAGATGTTCAGGTCGCGTAGTCGTCGTTTGGCCTCGACAAAGGATTGCCGCTGCTGCTGCACCAGCCGGGTATAGTCTGGAAAGACCATTATGGGATGTGAGTCGAAGACCATTTTGTCCTTGTGGAGCCGGGCATAGCGGAGGATCGCATCCCGGTCGGCGTAATTGAGAAGCCTGGCGATCACCGGCCTCGAGCGTTCTCCGGGAGGAGGCTTCTTAGTCAGAGCCCGATGGGCCCGCTTGACCACAAAGCAGGAGGACCTGACTTCTGGCGGTAAGAGGGTCTTGAGCCAACCCGAGAGGAAAGCGTCCATGGATGTGCCTTCACATCCCTCCGGGAAGCCCACCAGGCGGATGTTATTGCGCCGGGTCCTTCCTTCTGCGTCTTCGACCCTGGATGCGAGCTCTCGTGAGACCGTTGTGAGTCTGTCCACCTGCTTCTGGAGGGCGGACACTGCGTCTTCCACTGTGGAGACCCGGGTCTCTGCCTCCGTGATCCGGTCCACCGCCTGTCGAAGATCCTGGCGGAGGAATGACACCTCCGAGCCGACGGCCCCGATCTGGGCCTCTAGAGCCGTCCGCGACTGGTTGATGGCCGCGAGAAGCGTCGCGGTGTCTGATGACACAGTTTCAGCGCCCTCCTTCCCGGTGGCCGTAGTGGTCCATAGTGTTCTGTTTGGAGGCCGCTGCACCGGGTTTGTCCTTGCCCATCGTGGCGCGGGGGAGGCCGGGGGAGTGTACCCAGGCTCGCTACAGCAGGGGATGAACGTAGGAAGGTGGGCCTCTCAGGAGCGCAGAGGATGATGACCGATAAGAGCGGGCCATGTAGCGTCAGGGGATATCACAGGCGCCCTCCAATGGGTACAGCGCGGACGGGGCAGCAGTCAGTCCAAGCCCCAAGCCCTATGATCCTCCACTCGGGGCCAGAGAAGGAAGTCCCCCACGGTGCCAAAGGGTCACGGGGACCCACGCACCGCCAACGCAGGAACCACCAGCCGCGGGGCCCCCGGCGGGTCTCAGCGGGGGTCATCAGCAAAAGGCTCCACGCCGAGTGCCAGCCGTCTGCGGAGTCTCAGCGGGGGTCAACAGCACCGGCACCACCCCGAGGGCCGGCCCCCAGCGGAAGCCTCACGCCAAAGGTCTCCCTGGGGCAAAGTATGGTAGCACAGTCTCTTTCACGCGGAGAGTGCGTGTCTTCTTCGTGGCTCAGGCCTCTCCGCATTCCACTTCAGCAGCCTCGGCTCCCAACCAGGGCGCAGCCGCAGCAGACGGGTCACGCTACGTGGCACTCCAGGATAGCGCCGAGCGCCGCGGGCCCCGCCGGACACCCGGCCCCACCGGCGGCCCCGCAGGCCTCCGGGTCCTCCTTCCACCAGCAGCGCTCAGGAGGCGGGGGAGGGGGCGGCCACAGCAGCGCCAGAGGTATGGTCCGGGCGAGGTGTTGGGCCGTATGCAGACAGACCCCCTCCACACCCCAGGTCTCAACACAGCACTGACCTGGGGTTCTGCCGGTCCAGGGCAGCCGCCGGGCGATATATTCGTCCGCGGCCTTCAGAGGATCGGGCCCGCTCCGCTCCTGCCGCGTGCCGTCTCGTAGCCACCAGGCAGGCCGCCGTCACAGCGAGGCCGGATCTGGATCGCCAGCACACACCTCCAGCCTCAGATTGCGCCCAGGAGGTCTCGGTGTGCTCCGCCGCTGATGCCCCGCGTCGTCGGTACCTGGGGCCAGGATTTGAGCAGGATCGGGGCTCCGAGAAGGTACGGGCCGGCGGAGCTCTACAGAGCCACGTCCGCCATGTTTGGCTCCAAGCCACGCCCAGCGTGTTCTGCTGTTTTACACTTTCTTTTCAATGCCCTAAGTTCTGGTGAGTACCACTTTTCAGATTGGGATCTGTTTCTCAATTTAGGTTTTAGTTTGGGAGCATAAACGTCCAGAGTGTTAGTAATTTCAGTTTCAAGTTTTACTGCTTCCATGTTGACCGGAAGAGTGCCGTGAACCATAGTTTTCTTGGGGGAGAAATGGGACTGAAATGAGTCCGTGGTGACCAACCTCCAGGCTCTATTTGCAGCTCGCAAGGACTTGTGAGATTTGGTTATTTTTCCTGGTAGGCTGAATGAAAAGGATATAAGTGAGTGGTCTGTCCAGGATAGGGGTTTGATCTCCTGGATTCTAGTAGACTCTATATAAGAGAATAGTAGATCTAAGGTATGCCCTGCTGTATGTGTGGGTCCTTCGACCCATTGCTTAAGCTGAAGAATCTGCATATCGTTTTCGAGGTGCATTGCTGCTGGGTTCTGTATTTTCTCAAAGTGGACATTGAAGTCTCCTATTACTATGTAGTTCTGATGTTTCAGGCAGGAGGGGAATAGTTGGGCAAGTAGTTTGGCACTAAGTTCTGTTTGATGTCCTGGTGGGTTATAGATCACTGCTCCACCGAGTATTACATGACCCTCTCTAGACACCTGGAATGGTCCTAATTTAGAGCTCAGATACTTAGATAGTTAATGTTCAGCACCAAACATTCTGTGTATGCCTTGAGAAAAAATTAATGAGACATGCTAGGTACATATAGACATGTTTAACTATAGTTTTATGGTTGTATGACAGAGGTGTGCATAGTTGAACCACGCGTGCCTCTATCACGCAGCCCGAACCACGAATGCGCATTCCTTTACCATGCATGCCTTTACCACGCATGCCTTTACCATGCAATTTCGTGGCAAAGGCATATTTGGTAAAGGCATGTGTGGTAAAGTTCACCCCCCTTTCCCTTCACCCTGAGTCCTAAAATACTGACCCCTGCCCTATAATCCGACCCCCACTGCCAAAAACGTCCCCAACCCTTGACCCTTAAACTATCCTGACTCCCCCTGCCTTAAAAACTGCCCCGTGCCTTGAAAACTGCCCCTTCCCCCTTCCCCCTGCCCTGAGCCCTAAAACTCTGCCCCCTACTGAAAATCTAGCCTGAACCACCTCCTTGCCCTGAACCCTAAAAGCTGCCCCCTGCTCTGGAAACTGCCCCTTCCGCCCCCCCTGCCCTGAGCCCTAAAACTTTCCCCCACACTAAAACATACCCCGACCCCAGCCCTCTGCCCTGAGCCCTACAATTGCCCCCCTCGCTTAAAACCTACCAACGTTTGCCCCCACCCTGAGCCCTAAAACTGGCCCGCTCCCTTAAAACCTACTCGCCCAGCCCAACTTACCTCGTCACGTCCCTGTCCTTCGTGCAGGAAGTCCTTTCCTGTTCCTCTCCCCACCAACCAGAAGCTAGAACGCCAACTGCTTTATCCACCCCCTTGCCCTGAACCCTAAAAAGTGCCCCCCTGCCCTGGAAACTGCCCCTTCCGCCCCCCTGCCCTGAGCCCTAAAACTCTCCCCCACCTTAAAACATACCCCGACCCCAGCCCCCCGCCCTGAGCCCTAAAATCGGACCCCTCACTTAAAACCTACTACTCTTCGCCTCCCGCCCTGAGCCCTAAAATCGGCCCCCTCCCTTAAAACATACTCCCCCAGACCAACTTACCTAGTCGTGTCCCCGTCCTTCCCACAGGTCCTCCTTTCCGGTTCCTCTCCCCGCCAGCCAGCAGCTAGAACACCGACTGCTTTAACCACGCATATGCGTGGTTCAGCCATATGCGTGGTTAAGGCAAGCGGTGTTCAGCTTGCGATGAAATGGAAAGTGGGCTTGAAGCCGCATTGTAAAGTCTGTTTCCCTGCTTTTATGGGTGAAGTAGATCAACATATTAACTGGAAACCAAGAGAGACACCGCACTTCATGCCATGATGATTGGATTTGAAAAGATAGGCCACAACAGAGAATGAAGCCGTTATAACACAGCAAAGACGAACTATAGGAGGGACCAAACACTATGACTGACACTATTCTGACAACTTTAGCAGTAAAATCTTAAGAACATCCACCTTGGGCAACAGTCAAACCCAACTCACACCAAACAATACGAAAAGATACAGTGAGTGTACAGAGAAAGACCCACCAGCAGAGTAGGGCATAGATGACACAAAGGAACTACTAATACTAGTCACAGCAGTTACCGATAGGGAGAAGGCATACTGAATTTTATGGACCAATAGGACGCCTCCAGATGAATGAAACAAAGCCAGATTGGTCTCCACTCCAGTAGCGTAATACAGATAATCAAATGCAAGAACATACTGTAAAATCTTTGTTTTTACAGGTGCTAAAACTACAATATTTTAGAGGCAGTACACCTGAACGAATGTAACCAGGAACCACTGTTGTGATTATGAATGATAATGATTTAACAATTATAAAACTAATAATGAGCACTTAAAATGTATATCAACTTTTTCAAGTGAATGGATTATTCTACAGAAATACAGTTATGCGATTTGATGCTCAAGAGAATAGCATAAGTCGTTCATAAAAATGTGGGCCCTCCCGGTGCTGAGAAAATCCCAGAAATATAATTGAGAAACATCTGAGGTAAAGGGAGAAGGAAAATTAAAGTGTGAGCAAAGACAAAGCTGGGTGAAAAGTTACTGTGTTGCATTTGTTGATTATCAGACGGCATTTGGCAATGTGCATCTCTGTGTCCAGAGGGCCAAACTGAAACCAAAGGGTAAATATGATGGCCTCCTAACCTTGAGCTGATAACATTACACAAACACATGGGTCAACACATGAGTCAAAGTTAGGCTGGACAACACTCGACTTTACACCAAGTGCATTGACATCACGGGCACGTTTTAGTACCCTTATTGTTTAGCCTCCTTATGCCAGACCTTAATCAAGTGCAAACTAATGTTTCTAGTAAGAACCCTTATAACTAGGTAGGCTAGTACTACATTTACTTTCTTATGCCAATAATATGGTCGTGCTGCTGCAACCCCAAAGAGGTTCAGAACAAACTATTAATGGGTTGGTTAGGTGTTTCAAAAGGAACGGCTGAAAATATGCTTGTCTAAAGCCAGGTTTAGGATGTTTGGGGCACTTGATCTTGTCGAAGATGCTATATGATTGAAGCTAAATTAAAATGCATGAGAGAATATGTTTACTTAGAAGTTTGTTATAATTAAAAGAAATTATGGCACACGTATGTAGAACATTCAAGCACACATGCCATCTTCATCACTAAGCGGCTTCTTAAGTTATCCCAATCGTTATTTATCATGTTGAGTCTCAGATGGTCATCTAATAAATCTGGGGAGCACCTAGTGGTAAAGGGCCTCATGCAGAGTGTGGCAGAATGGGACTGACACTGAATATCAGTGGATGTCCTCTTCTGCATCATTCATAGTTCCCCCACCTCACTTAGAGGTGAGAGAACCCTTTCTTATTCATGACCACCATGTAAACCAAGGTGGTTATGAAAAAAAATTCAAAACAATGTCTCCACATGTGCCTGGAGAAAACCTCCAGCACGTTAGGGTCATTGCTTTACTCTTTTGCACAAAAAATGATCTTATTTGAGAGTTTGTTTCTGACAAACAAAAATATTCCAGCCAGGACTTTTTTAGGATTTTTTTTGAAAATGCTGGAATGGGATAGTCAAAGGGGCTCATAAAAGTTAGTGTTCATAGGCTTCGTTTTGGCAAAGAGGGATAGTGCCCGACACATGAGGTCACCCAGTGTCCCTTTCATCAACAAATAGTTTAGAGATCTGGATCTCTGCACCATGGCATAAGAACCAGAGGTTTGTCTAGATCTGGGGTCCATGGTGGGACAGCTTTCAATCAGCACTATCTAAAATATGATTATCTTTAAAAGATGCTGAGGAAGAACCCGATATATAATTACACGTGTTTCATGAATAGGCCGTTCATGAAATTAACACTGCTGAAATAATTGTACACTCAGGGGCATATTCACAAGGACCTACCGCCGATTTATCTCCACCTTAACCCATCAAAAGTGGAGATAGATTTAACACCCCATTCACAAGCGGGTGCAAACTGCAGACATCGCCAGTATTCCCGCGATAACTGCCCCAAAACTTATCCCCACGGAGGACACCACCAACTAACCCTAATGAGATGCAGAGTAGGCGTTCCCGTGCAAAAACACACGAAAAAACCACAACACCACTTTCACAACGAACTGCCAGATCTGCGATGCGAACCAAAAACAGGCGATAAGCCGCGGTAGCACCAGTGATTTAACACCTGCCTTTTGCTGGTGTTAAGCAGGACGACTACCTGCAGCATGAAAGGGAGCCCAGCCAAGAGCCACACCTGAAGACCCACAGATGCCATGGAGACAATGATCATGCAGCTCGGATACCCATGAGGGCCACAACACCCACCGTCACCACCCCAGGCCCGCCACCACCCCCAGGACCCGTACCGCCCCCACCCCCCCGGGAACACCACAGAGGCAGCGTACACAAAGACAGCGGACCCACCTGAAACGCACCTGCCGCCCAGACCCAACGCCAGAGGAGGACATTGCCTACTACAGGCCCAAAAGGACAACCATCCCCCGCATCCTGACCCACATCCCCCACCTGCTGACGGTACCAACCCAGCGGACAACCAACATCCCTCAGCAGACGAAGCTGCCGGCTGCGCAGCACATGTCGGCCTCTGGTACCATCCAACCCACAACTGCCAGAGTCGGAGGAGTCACACAGCCAGCCCCATCCAAGGTCATCACACCTGTCCTGGATGCCAACATCAGTCTGGTACCCCAGCACCTCCACGTCACCCACACTGTGCAGGAGCAGCTGGAGACCAAGCAAGGCCCCTACGCCATAGCTGGATTCCTTCACGTGTCAGGGCCAATCAACTGCACACATGTACCCCTCGTGCCCCCTGCCGACACTGCACACAACTACCACAACAAAAAGCACACGCATACCATGAATATGCAGGCAATAGTGGACCGCCCGGGACTCCTCAACAATGTTGTGGCCAACTCCCCAGGCAGAGTGCATGATTCTCACATCTCCCGACAGTCCATCATCACCCAGCTCTCCCAGGATGGCACCCATGGAAATGCAGTGCCCGTTGGTAAGTCCAAAATGAACACACCACACACCTCCAGCCCACAGTCATGCAACTCACGACACTGGCAATGGGCACGCAGCACAACTACATTCAACATGACACACAACATGCCAACCGACCAGACACGACAACACGACTCCATTCGGAATCTGGCCTTGCCATACCCACAACCCAGCCACGGCATGGCACCACAGACACACAATAGCAGGATGTGAGGAGAGGCATGGAGCAGGCATGTGCGAGAGCGGCAAGTGACTAAGGAATGTGAACCTACCCAATGCCAGGTGTGGCGTGGAGGTGCCGGACAGACCACAGAGTGCAAACCACGGAAATGGCCATGTGGAGATCAACTGCTGGTGCATGGAGTGTAGTGGCCAGTGGACGCTACCATGTCCCCACAGGCTGTGGGGCAGAACGCGGAAATGTCGCACCTTAAGTCCCCCCCTGCGTGCGCGTGCGTAGTGGGTGGACCTGCGTACGCCAGGCCTGCGTAGGGGTGTGAACAAAAAGCCCGTCGCACTGGGCGTGGTTCTCATTCGGAATGGACAACACGTCTGGCAGGGCGGCACCTCTCAGTCCGCCACAAGTCCTGCGCCGAGCGCAGCGGGGCCTGCGTCCCTGTGCGCCTGCTGCACCCCGGGCCGCTGGTCCCCAGACCCGTCATGCCTGCCCCAGCGCACCAACGAGGCTCCGCTCACCTGCCTACACCAGCGTGTGTCAAAGAGGGCCCACCACGTGCCGGTGCAAGCTTCAAGCACCAGTCCCGCGACCTCTGCAGCCTCCGCAGACCATCGCTGGCCCCCCCGACGCTGGCCCACATTACTCCTTTCTCATTGACATACTCCACCGGCGTCCTCTTCGGCCCAGTAGATCCCACGTGTGGAACTGTGTCCTGAGTCATGAATGGCAGTGACCCAAGTCCGTGGCAGCGGCCACATCACCAGACTCCCTTCGATCAGTGAGGCATAATTCCATATCGCAGGCCTGCGACACGTGGTGCCACTAACCCTGTTCAACGCAAGCCGGTGACACATGGTGCCACTAACCCTGTTCAACGCAAGCCGGCGACACGTGGTGCCACTAACCCTGTTCAACGCAAGCCGGCGACACGTGGTGCCACTAACCCTGTTCAACGCAAGCCGGCGACACGTGGATGAGGGCTCAGGCCTACCCTGCGGTCCCACATCTAGCACTTAGTCGCGAATCATGAATGGCAGAGTCCACACCAGTGAACGCACGGAGAGGAGTAAGAGGAAGATGTGGCTCAGTCCGGACGAAAGCCGGATCAGAGTCACGGAGGTGATCGAACACTATCAACAACTGACCTGGTGCCATCAACCCTGTTCACCGCAAGTCCGCGTCCAGTGGTGCCACTGAACCTGAACTACGCAGGCCGGTGGGGCCATCCAACCTAAGCCGGCGACACTCGGTGAATGGCCCGTGCTGACCGCTGCCTCAGGCCTACACTGCGTTCCAGTAGGTCACACATGTGGAACTGTGTCGTGGGTAAGATGTGGAGGAGTCCACACCATTGGACACGCCTCATCACAGGTGGCATCCCCTAACAGCACTGGTGCCACTAACTCTGTGCGCAATGAGTCATGGGCACTATCTGGTTGGACCTTGGTGGCGTCTGAGTCCATGGCCTGGTGGTTTTCTACATCTTCATCTGGCTGGACCGGACTTGGTGTCCGACATGTGTCTGTTCCATTCATCTCCACCATAGTGACTGTTTCAGCGTGGTTCTGCCCTCTGCATCATGCCCTGGGGGTACACCTTTCACTGTCCACCGAGACACTCCGCGACAAGCCCCTTTCTCATCTACGGAAATCTGCTCTGCACTTGTGACCCTGCCCCAGTGCCCCGCAAGTCAGCGGCCCGTGGCGGTAGGCCCGTGCAGGACGCTGTGCATCCGGGGCCACTAACTGTGCAGCACAAGTCATGGGGCCTTTATGGTTGAATGGTTGTGTCCTTTACGATGTACACTGTTGTCGATTTCTGACTGCACCAGGCATCCCTTGCCGGCTGGTGTGCACACAAATCCAACACAGGTGTCACTCGATATGTGTGCCTGCTAATAAATGTGGCCGGGCGCACGTGCCCGTAGCCATTCACACCATCTGAGCAAGTGTGTCCGTGTGGTCATTGTGTCAGCATGATGGGCACGGGCCCTGCAACATCACAGTGTGCTGTCTTCAGCGGATGTTACCATGTCACCTCAGCGTTGGCAGTGACCCTGGACATGTAGCTTCGCACGCCTCCCCCTGCATGCACAAGCGGCATGTGCTGGTCCGGCGTACGTCAGGTCAGCGCAGGGGTGTGCTGATTCGGCAGGGGGAGCAGGGCGTGGCTCGGACCTGGCTTTGGGCAGGATGTGCGGTAAGTGTGTCTCTGTGTTGGGGTGTTGTCGCCAACAGGGCCACAGCAGTCGATGTTGCAATGTAGCATGCACCAGGAGGGCGGGCCCGCACAGACGGGGAAATGTAGGAGCGCAAGACCGCTCGGGGTCTTGGCACATGCATGCCAGGTGTTATGTGTATGAGTCCTGCGGCTGCATGAGTCAGTTGCCTAGCCTCATTCGCAGCGCGATCACAGCCAGCCATGGACTGTACACCTGTGTCCGCCCTGTCAGGACCATTGGCCTACACTCACGTGGCTGCACACCTTCAAAGGCCAGCGTCACGGTGTTGTTGGCATGCCGCTGGACATGCGCAGACAGGCATGACAATGGTGTGCCGTAGGACTGCACGTGATACAACCGCGCAGCGCACACAAGTGTGGGGGCTCGTGGGAGGGAGGAGCAGCTGTGAGGCAACGTAACACACAGTGAGGCCGCTCATGTGCCACGTGCTGGGCATATCATCCATGATTCCCAGGGTCGCAGACATCCCTCCACACCCACGACAGGCCTCTGTACATCTCCTGAATGCATGCAGATGGTGAAGTTACTGTAGGGATGAAGGGTCCTTTGTCCGTACTATCAGGCGGTGGCACATCTGCAGAGCTCCGAGCTGGGACTTGCATGTGGCCAGCACCCCCTGACAGATACGATAGCATTTGCTTGCAACTCCCACACTACGCACTGCCCGACGTGAGACCAACGTGTACACATCCCACACGCAAAAGTCCTTGGTCGTAGTTAGCGTGCGTGAGATGGCCTTCACACGTACTCCCACCCCACCCCAGGCCTGCACCCGTTGCACACAGACACTGCTCATTGCTCCGAGCTGTGCCATTTCATCCACAGGACTGGCGCAGGGCAAGCCAGTGCCGCTTCAAGCAGAGCCACTGACGCAATGGCAGACCATCCCGGACACATGCTCGACTCCAGTCACATGGACCTGTACTGTGCAGGTCTGCTGCATGTACTGGGGGCACTGCCGTTGGCAGTGCTGCGGATCAGTTACCGGCTGAGCTTCCGCCTTGCGAACGTCACTTGCTTTCAGCCTGTGTTGCATTGTCGCTCATGCATATTCGAGTGGACCATGGATGTCTGCCTCTCCAACGTGACTGTAGCTGACCTGGATTTCGACGTGTGTGTGCGCCCCCTTTTGGCCCACGACCAGGAGTGTCACCGTGATGCCCGTTTATGGCATGCATGGATGTTTGGCATGCATGCTGGCAATTGGACCTGGGAGATTGCACGAGTCGTCGTGTGCAGTGACCACATTGAGCCGCTACCCGATTGGGCTTTGGTGCACATTGGGGCAAGGGGTTGGAGTCAGCACATCTGTCCGGGTCAGCTGATGGATTACGTCGACGACATGTCAGATGTGGTGGAGAACGTTCTCTCATTGGAGATGTTGGCCTACGCTGCTGCACTCGCGTTCATGGACGAGTGACAAGGTATCTGCAGGCACAACTGGATGTGACCCATTGCACGTGTCCCGACGCCTGGTTGCATGTTGGGAATCTGGTCACATGTCCCAAGACGACAGTGGACATGGCGGCATTGGCCTGGACTCCTGATCCATGAGCGGACAACCAACACGGGTTGGCACTGACTTGTGTTGGTGATGGACTCCCCCGGGGTGGACATGGGCGCTTTCCTACGTTCCTCATTCAGACATGCTGCTGCATTGGTCTGCATATCGTGGCACTTCTCTTGGCCATACTGACACGCACTTGTTGATAAAGTTTCCACACTTTCACTTGTCTCCAACTGTGTTGTGTCTTGATTTGTATGCCAATGTGTGTGTCACGGACTCTCTGGGTCCCTGCCATACGTGCATTGCTCCCCCATCAGGGCTGTGGGTTTGTACTTGTGCATTATCATGTCCCTGTTTCGTGCTTTGCCAGATGCGTATGGCCGTTTGCCGGCCATAAGCGGGTGCACTTGTGTCCTGTGTTCTGTTGTGCAAATGTTGGTGTTTGTACCACATTGTGTTCGATGTTGGGGTGCTCTGCTTCCTATGTGTGTGTGCTGCATTGTGTGTGAGATGTCCCTTCAGCTCTGATTTGGCTCACCCTTCTCCCTTTCAGGCAGTGTGGTTTTCACTTCTGTGCTTGTTCAGTGGTGTGATATTGCTGGGTTGTGTGACTTGTGCTCTTGGTTGGTGTTGTTACTCTTGGGCATGGTTTGTCTGCAGTTGTGCTGTGCTTAATTGTGCATGTGTGCCATTGTGCCCATCTCCCCCGTCCCCCAGTCCCTGGTCGTTCCTCTCCCTGTTGCTGTTGTGTCTGTTGTTTTGGGGAGTTTCCGGTCCCCGGGTCCTGCCACCATCTCCAGACTGATGTGGTGGACACCATTTCCTCCATGTCATCCAGCTCCTGGTGTGGCGCTGGACTCCCACCTCCGGTGTGCATTGCTGCCTTCTTGTTGTTGGTGTGTTTCTGCTTGTTTGTGCGTTTCGCATCATTTCGGCTGTTCTAGTTTTCTTCCATTGTCCTCCTCCGCTCTCCGGCTGCATTCACCTTGTCCACGATGGCCTGCCATGTACAATGTTTTGTTGCCAATGGGGCTTGTGGGGTTGTATACTGGCTCCGGTTGCCTCCATTGTGCTTGGCTGTTGTTTTCTGTTTGGTTTGGCTTTCTTTTTCAGGCTATTGTTGTGCTTATTCCCGCCTGCCGTGTGTGTTTCGCGGGCCTGGCGGTGCTTATCGCTGCTTTCCTCATCGCGAATGGGCTCATCGCACGTTTTGTTGTGTTGTGGTTTGTGTTTTTATCTCCGTCGAGGTGGTTGTATCGCGAACATTGGCCGCGTTTTCGGCGGACTATCGCATGGTACCGCCATGTTGTGAATTCCACGTTAACATGGGGTTATTTTCCCGCGATAGGCTGCGATGTGTAAAGTTGCGTTAACATTTTTTGGAGATGTTTAGCACACGTTCTTGTGAATATACCCCTCAGTTGTGTGAGCTGCAACATTTGATCCTGCATTGAAGAAAATGCTGCTCCATGCTGGCGGGAATAGGTTTGGTAACGAGATCCCTGCCAAGCTAGCAGTGATCTCTAAATATGCCAGGCAGTACACTGCTGGCACCGATGGACCACCTGTCATAGTCTAATTGACCCTGGAATATTTTGAGGATTCTTTCAGCATAACATCTTGTTACCCCTGTTTCTGCTTTGAGACAGCGGCCTTTCTCAGTTGCTTTATTCTTTAAGAGCAATAAAACCTGGAGATCTGTCCAGGGGCGCAGATGAGTAACTTTCGCCACTTGATCATGTATATATGTTGGGGAATGTTCTTAATGGTGGATTCAAATGGATTGTGGTCCCTGGCTAACCGAAGATATAGACGTGTACAAAAGGAAAAGGGAAAACATATGAAAACTGTTGTGATAAGAATTGAACAAAACTCAATAGATTAAATATTACATTGGAAAAAGATAAAGCAAAGATAACGAACATTTTAAAGTGAAATAAAGCATCTTAAATAAAAGTATAATCACTTACCATGCCGAACGAAAATAAATGATCCACAATTAAATTAATCGGAAATAATGGTCAAAATAAGAAGAGATTGTCTGCTTACTAGTAATGATCGTGATTCTTTAGATTTCACACAATTATATGAGATAGAAAGAACATTGATTGGAATTCCCTTGGATATGTGTGTAGGTTGATTAGGTAAATATGAGACTAAACGTAAATAGCACATTTTTGTTGAACTCTTTATTTTATTTTTGTTCATTTGAACAGTTTTATTCAAAAACATATTTTAAAGCTTAAAACGTTTATTAGTATTGTGGCATACATGATTCTGACCAATTCCTTTCAAAATTACTTCAGTTATGGTTGAGCTTGGAAACTATTTTTTGCAAGAAAATGGTACTTTGTGCCAGCAATTAATTGTATAATGGGTATATGGCATGCTTTCTTGCCTTTTAAATATTTCTTCTTAGTGCGAAATATGTATTATAGAAAGGGTGTACATGTACAGTGATTTTATAGGTTTTATCGAAAACCACTTGCTACAATTAAGGCAGTGAAAAAACTACGCACTGATAGTCCTAATCTGCTATCAGTATCAATGAATGTATGTGTAGACATACAGAATAATGCTATGACCCAGTCACATTACCAGCACCAGGGAAGAGATAATCTAAATGATATTGGCAATATCAAGGTTATTAGTAAAGGATATATCTTTCAGAAATAACATCACAAAGGGAATATTATTTTATTAATTAGCATTTTAATATTTTATATATTTCGTTTAGCAAAGACATAGCTGTAAAGAGTAGAAAAGTTCTTAACAGAGAAAAATGTTCTTGTCGCCGGAGCATCTTGAACATGAGGTGCTGCACATTGAATAGTATGGTGTGTGCATCCAGATGAGAACGGTTTACAGAAACTACGATGTGATTGGGGAGGTGCTGAGATCATCTCCAGCCTGGTTTGCAATTCTTCCTGTTTGTATGAGCAACATGTTTCCTAAACTATATGAGCAAGTTCCTTTTAAATATGTAACATTGCAGATTTGTTCAAATTTAGAATTTCAGCCAAAGGGAGTTGACGTAATTTGCCCAAAAGGACAATGACTTGATTTTTTAGTCACATGTCAAAAGACTTGGGGGCATATTAGCAAGGAGTTGCGATATTTATCGCAAAACGCGCTTAGCGCGTTTTTTGCTAACGCCGCCTATCTCTGGAAATTATCGCTGAGATAACACCCTATTAGTAAGGTTTATCTCCATAGCGATAATATTTCCAGCGATAGCGGCAAAATGTGAGAATATCGCTGGAAAAGCAGCGATATTCTCGCATTATCGCTAAGGTGGATTCAGCATTAGAATCCACCTCCTATACTTTATACAGGTAAGTCATCCTCACTAGCAGGTGATAAAATCTAGCGATAAACGCGCTTAGCGCTAATTATTTTATCGCTTCGCCTGCCTTGCTAATAGGGGGTAGTGGGATTAGCGACTGTTTTCAGTCGCTTTTAGTAGGGAACGCCTTCCTTGCATGTCATTAGCGATAATTATCGCTGACATGCAAGGCGATGGATAACGCGGCCTCTAACGCCTGAAAGCTGTCGCTAACGCCTGTTAGCGACAGCTTGCTAATAGGGCGATAAAATGATCGCCGCTTTAGCGGCAAAAAGTGCCGCTAAAGTGGCGATAAAGCCCTTGATAATATGCCCCTTGATTCGAACCCTAGTTCAAAGAAGCACAGCCCCTTCGCCACCAGACTAGATCTCTCTGCTCACTGTTTGAGCTCACAGTTTTTCATGTTTTAGAAAAGGAAGAACTGATGTAATTAAAATGTAATTGAATCAAGATGCACAGATGATAACCTAGAAAGATTTAAATAAAATGATGCTGTCAGATACAGCTACAGATTGACGAGTCGAGAGATCAGTTGATGCTTCACAGAGATCTATGGTTGTATGTAACTGATTTCTTGATTTAAGCTGTTTAATAAATATTGTTTTTCTAGGGCCAAACATCATAGCATTATTACAAGAGATATGACCGATCCATGACATGTTTGTCAATTACTTCCCAGCTTATCAAAAAAGCAGAACGGGAGGGCATCACAAAGGCTGACCATTTTCATTAACACACACACTAGGATTCTGGGATCTATAATCGATAACAACACTAATTTATTTCATGATTGACAAGAGTGTATAATAATGAGTCTTCTCCAGAGGGTGCAACTATTACCATTGTGTGTCTATTACCTAACCAGCTGCAGGTTGAAAACCCTCTTGTAGATTTCACTGAAACACTGCGACTTGTTGTGACATATCTATGTTATAAAATACTTAATCAATATCAAAATCAATAATAAACGCTAGACCATTCCTATAGTTTTAAGGGCCTCATTACGAGTCTGGCGGTCAGAGAACCGCCTGACTCGTGGGGGTGCGGCGGTGGCAGTCCAGTCACCGCCGCACCGGTGGTCCGACTGCCCCATTACATGTCGGGCAGCCGACCGCCATTGCACCGCCGCAGTCGCCAGGGAACCGCCGTTCACTGGCAGGGGGGTGGCAGTCAGGGCCTCAGTAAAATGCATGGTGGTGCCCCTGTGGCACCGCCATGCATATTACGAGTTTCAGGACCACCAGCCGTGTCATGGAGGTCTTTTCTCCATGAAAATTCTGGCGCTTCTGAAACAAAGATCCTGTTGCCCATGTGCACATTTACAGTCCATGCTGTGCAGGAACTGTTTTTGGCGTTCCCATTGAGGGGTCCATTTTCAGAGGCATCGACGTGGGACGGCCAAAAGCAGCCCCCCCAGACATGAGAAAACTCATAATCTGGCAGGCGATGCAGCCACGGGGTTGGCGGTGCGGGAGTGGGCCACCGGCATGGTGGTCCGCTCCTGCACCGCCAAACTCGTAATCGGGCGCTAAGTGTGTAGAATGAGATGACTTCCATTATCTTCTCCTATGTCCTTTTCTGGATAGTAGCAGTCATTATCCAAACACGTCCCACTAGGTATTTTTATTGATTTGTCAGTCTTGGTCTGTGATGGAAATGTTCTGATCTAAGCACTTTTAGTAATTCTGGGAAAACAGTTGAGAACTTCTCCCTGAAGTGTAGGAGTAAGGAACAACAAAACCTGTAGAAGTGTCTTCTTATTATGCTGCCAGTCTTTGACCACAGGACACATGTTCTCTGAAATGATATGCTTGTAAACTATGACGTTTGACAACAGTATCATCCCTATAAATTGCATCATAATCCACACTCCATTCAGCACAAGTTGAAAATATTTAAGGAATGATTTGTTTTTTTTCGTTGAGAGAGGTCATTCCATAATTTGGGGAGTTGCACCTTTGCAGGTTTTTCATCGTATTTGTTATAACATTAAAGAAAATTAGAATAATCTAACCCTCATTTCATTGTATATAATCAGTTATTGACAGAGGAAGAGTAGAAGGTTCATCAGCCTGCAACCCATGTTCCATTAGGATGAGGATAAGGCAATAACAATACAATTGATATGGCTGTACCTCCATCTTCTTTATTTCAAACTGCAGTGTAATACAGTCGCAGCCAGCATGACTCGTGGGTGGGGGGGTGGGGGAATCACGCGGGGAGGGGGTTGTGCGGGGAGGGGTGGGTTAATTTAATTTAAAAAAAATAATAATTAAACTTACCATCTCCTCCGGTCCTGTGTCGCGTCGCGTCTCCTCTCTATGCAGGAAGCGGGCAGCCTCCCACCCCTCCCCTAAGCCAATCACAACGCTGCAATGGCAGCGTTGTGAGTGGCTAGGACGCCGACCCCACAGGGGTCTATGGGGAGGCCATTTTCTCTATGTAGGCTGCATGCAGCCTACATAGAGAAAATGCAGAGTGTGCATGACTGGTTTGGTCGGCCCTGGGGCCGACCAGTCAGAGCCCACAACAGTGGGCTAGCCACTCCCCCCCTGCCTGGAGCAGGACCGCCCACCCACCCGCTCCCAACCAAACCCTGCCTTCTGCTTTCTCGCAGTGCGAGAAGCAGAAACATGAAATGGTATTTAAAATACCATTTTATGTTTCTGCTTCTCGCACTGAGAGAAAGCAGTGGGGCGACGCTTCTCCGCCCACGTGGAGGAGCCGCCCCTGGTGTAATATGTATAAGGTATGTTTGTTAAGAAACAATGATTGGTGAAATAATTGATGATCTGATGTATAGTTAAAAGCAGTTTGACAATACTGTGATAATCAAATGAAAGCTTTTTTATAAGGCGCGGTTATTAATTTTGCGATTTTTTTTGTCCTATCACTAAAGCATAAGACATGATTACCAAGACAGACATGCCTTGAACTAATTTATATCTTTTTTTATGCATGGTGTGCAAGCATACATATGTAAATGGATGGAATCTATCCTATGGATCTCTGCCTGGTGTAAATATATTGCATGTTATCATTATAGGGGTAGATAGCCCCAAAATTCATCACTTCAAAAGTCACTCTCCAATTATTATTTTCCAGTTATATATGGGTTTTTGGTGACGTTAAGACTCTGTGGTAATAGCGATTGTATTTTCCTCTTTTAGAACTGCTGCACTAACTTTGACAGAATGAATACATATTTGCTCTGAGTGACAAGATGTGTAATGTGATTTTTTTTCCTTACTAGAATGAGGGATTGATTGCCTTGTCTCTTTGAGATATGCTTTCATAGGCATGACGATCTCTTTCTCCCTCCTCCCAAACCCAGGACCCAAGCTTGGTGTCCTGTAATCTTCAAGAACCTGTTGAAGAGGACGAGAACCTCTACTATTCAGTAGGTTCTGTAAGAACTAATGAAGGCTTCCCCCATTCCTGAACCACTGTAGGATTTTGCATCTAAATTGTATGCATCGGTGCTGGGATGAGGGGTCAGAGCAGAGTTCACTCGTTCGGGTGTAGAACGAAGTAGAACTCCGGAAGTAAAGATCTGGCAGTGGAATCTGAGGCTGTACTCACTAGACTCCACAGGGTAGAGGAGTTAATCTTAGTGTTGGCCTACCCGAAGGATCTTTCTGCATCTTCAGGTTTCAGGTTTGCTACTGAACCGTTTGTGTGGCACTAAGGGAACAGATCAGTTCCAGCAGTGATGGTCTTGTTTTTAACTCACACCAGATGGTGATGTGAAGAAGGTATTGCCATTTAGACAGAAGCAAATGGCTCTTTATGAACTTTTGGGGGTAACTGTCTTCAGTTTGGGGCAAGCACAGCCCTTGGGTTACTAGATCTTATCAGGAGCTGTGGAAAAGCAAGTTGTTTCCTTCATCAGAAAAACAAACTGTTTCTCAAGTACGTTGTTGCAGAGTCAACTAACAGCTCCAGAAGGACAGCTCAAGCCAATCAGAGGTCAACCTATTGGTGCCCATAGAAACTCCAGGTTGGAGTGTTCGGCGTAGGGTTGCCACTCTTCTACAGACACACACATATGATGCAGCGGAAGCGTTGGGGGATTTTTATCAGCTTACTTATCCAGACCAACCATTATATAGAAATCAGAAGCGTAACTCTAATGACGGGCCCATAAGTCATTAGCACTCATTTAGCAATATCAAAGGTCCTCAGATGAATCTTTGGTAGAGCTAAAAGGGACTAAATAATAAAAGATGAAATGCTATTTCTCCACAAGGACCTAAAATGAAGAAATACGCTAAATATTAGTCATTACAAACATTATCCAAATAACTCAGCAACTCAATAATAAGACAAACACTATTCTTTTCGATTCGTTTTCTTGTTATTTTCATAAAATGAATGGTCAGGTACAAAATACAAATTAGAATGTCATTATTCAGTTCATAAAGCACAAAATAGATTCACAATAATCAATACAATTCATTCATGAAACATCAGAACGTCAGGTAAAGAGGAATGAGAGAGAGAGAAACATCAGTGAAACAATCGTTCACTTACAAAATAGAAAATACTAATGCACAGCATGCAATTAGTCTGAAATGCTAACCCCACGGCCGTTAGGGAATAGCGAGAGCAGCACCATCAGCCGACGATGTGTAAAGTCTCTAGAAAGTCTCTTAGGGTAGCAGGTTTTGCCAGCCAGAGAATCAGGAATCAGCACGGCATGCAGCAACACGAATGCAGGACAGGTCACTATTCATGTGAACAAGCCGCTGGACAAGAGAGTTCTTATACACCGCTGTTTCCTTTCTTTGGTTAAAATGTTGCATTCTCTACTCTCTACAAACATTTTCATTGGCTAAACACGATGGTGTGGCAGTCTACTGATAATTACCTAACTAATATTTTCTGAACATTTCTTTGTCTAAATCACTATACAACTTCCTTAGAAGGAAGAGGAAATAATCTAGCTACTAATGTGTTCAATTTCTGTTACAGTTACATTCATGTGTTCTACACTCATCGCCTAGACAGGAAAGAAATTTAAAGTTTTATTCAGAAATAGGCTAAAGATCTGCACTCTAAGGAAGCATTTGAAACATTTTGGAGGACAAAACCTCTAAGGAAACACTTGATACATTTTGAGGGACGGGAGCACAGGAGCACGGAAGCACATCCCCTAACATTTCTTAAGGCCGCCATTTATTTTAGCAAAAGAGAGAATTATTTTCTATAAACCTACACTACTTTCACGAAGAATAAAGCTGTTTCTTTGGTCGTTTATTTTTCTGCAGTTAGGAAAAAAGAATAACATTCAGTTAGCAATATTCACATTATTTCAGCTGAGAAAATCAACTATCGTGCCTTGTGCACATTTCTCATGTTATACACTCTTGTGTTATATTAGTAGTTTTGCGTGTTATTAAAATACATACATTAGAGTGGATTTCATCGAGCAGATTTTATTTTCAGAAATCGTGCTCCATCAATCCCCCATCTGATGGTATCCCAAACCATCACCATAACCCTTATCAAATTACTATCTGATAACAAAATTTAGAATGCAGAGTCCATTGTTCGCATCTGTTTCAACCTAACACCCTCTAAATCTTTCACCACATTATAATAAGCACCCTTTCGGTCTTCCATTTCTATATCTTCTCTCTTCCTTTTTCTCGCTTTACGCTTATCTTCTCTTGTCTTACTTTTGCAACATTTATAAAGTAGAAAAATCATTAGTATGCCAGCAGCAACAGCAACTATTGGTGTTAGTATCCTCCCTAACAAGCTGTTAGCAAAAGTTGAAAACCAATTACCTATAGAGGAGAAACCCTTACCAAGTTTCTCCCAAGCACATCAACCTTCAGTTTTGCTAAATCATCATGTAAATGAGTAATGTTGCTAATATATCCTTCTATATCTCTACTTTTATCAGGAATATATGTGCAACATTGTTGAATCTTCAGCATACTACAGACTCCGCCCTCTTTTGCCAATAATACACCTAGGGCAAGTCTATTTTGTAAAACCATGGTTCTCATAGCAACCATTTCCGTATTAATCATTAGAAATCCACCAGCAGTATCTGTTGATAAACGATCAACCACTGTAGACAATTTTCGAATCTTTTGTGAATTTCAAATTACCCCAACTGAATGTATCAATGCCCCAAAAATATCACCCACAATTTCTGCAGCGCTCAAACCTCTTTTACTCTGTGTTAGTTTTCTTTCATTGGTTCCAGTTTTATCTCCCACGTGGTATATCTTTGGAAAGACAATACCCATATAACAACACCCATACCAATGTGGTGGCAACCTATAGTAGGCATTTTTCCCACACACATAATAGACTCCAGGGAATACAGGATCAGTACCACCTCTTAATCCCCAATCCCCTGTTATAAGAAAAGTATATTCACACTCACTGGAACTATCGAAATGATAATTATAATATTGCTTCTGCCTTAGTAAGCAAAGCTTCCCTCTATGAGGCCAATCCAGAGTAATTGCAGCATAAGTCTCACCCTGTTTGTAATTACCTTCTTTATGTGCCCATGGTGGCTCCTTATGTTTCTGCTCTGTAGCTCTATGTTTAAAACTCCTACGTCTATCTTCTACTATTAATGCATTCTATTTCTACATTATGCAACTTACAGGTCAGATTATTTCGATGTGCATAGACTATCTATTATTTTAGTAGAATGGAAAAAATCTCCCACGTATTCTGCATTTCTAGCACTATACACTATATTCATATCCTTTCTAATAGGAACTTCTGAAAATACTAAATCGAAATTTGAATAATAGTACTGAAATGCATCCTTACCATAGAATAGACTGGTTAGTACACTGCACGAAATACCATAAGTTAAGGGAAGATGATGGTATGTTACCCCCTCAGACACAGACGTAGGTAATTACATGCACACATAACAAACTCTCACATCCATAGTATCAACATACTCGTAGAGGAGTTTAGTAAAGACATTTAACAAGAAATTGTTAATTGATTTGTCCACATGAAGTACACTGCCGGTTAATTCCTTAATATTGGTTTCTGGATCTTCTTTCAGATCTCTTTTAGCATCAATAGTTACATGCTCATTATTATTAGATGACGTAATATTAATTACATTAATAAACATAAAATGTGGTAATACAAATGTTAGTACCAACCATACGAACATTGTCACAAGGACACATGAACAACAAACGTTAAAACACCTTTGCTTAAATATACCTTGATTCTGTTTGCCAGTCTCTGTTTTAGTTCTATCCATTCTAAAAATTAGTCAAAAATCAAAAATGTAATCAAAAATGACTAAACAAATTACTAAGCTAATTACTAAGCTAAATTTTGCTAGACTAGTTTTAGATTGTGCACCCCACACCTTTTGGAGCCTTCAGCCTCCTTCAGCTTCAGTTTTTGCTTCAGAACTTTTCAGAATATTCCATTTATTTCATAAATCTCTTCTCTTTTTCTGCACCCTTTTCAGAAAAACAGTTTATCTAGGGTGGCTTATAGGAGCAACTACTTTTTGAACAAAATTCCAGAAATTCTTTTTCCCAATCATTTGACACAGTAGTCACCAAATATGTCCATTCAGGTGCTCTGTATTTCTTATTTGGTACTTTAACTCTCTTGGGGGCATATTAACAAGGGCCTTATCTCCGCTTTTTGGCCTTAAAAGCCAAAAAGCGGAGATAATATTATCGCCCTATCTACAAGGGGATGCGAACATGCATTAGCGCATGTTAGCACCCGTTTTCCCGACGCCTCGCTTTGCATCTCTAATGAGATGCAAAGTGGGCGTCACTGGGCAGTACAACCTGTAAAATATCGCTGATCTGCACATCGCGATATTTACAAGGCGGCCCACGCATTTTAGCAGACGTTAGTTTTGGGCGAAAACCACTGTTTTCGCCAAAAACTAACGTCTGCTAAAATCCTGACTCATGTATGTTTAACATGGGGGTGGATTCTTGTGTTACGACCACAGGGTCGTATCATCAAGCATATCGCCGTTTTGCAGGGAACATCGCTGGAAAACCAGCGATGTTCCCTGCAAAACGGCGATTTCCCGCTATCGCTGGAATTTACATCGCCCTGGAGAAACGCGTTGTTAATAACGCGCTAACAGGGCGATAAATTCCAGTGATAGACGGCGATAAATACAAAAGCGCTAAGCGCGCTTTGCGTTATTTATCGCCGTCCGTTGCTGATATGCCCCTTTGTTCTTCTCACTTGCTCTTCTTCTTCAACTTCACTTTGTTCAGATTGGCTAGATATTTCAATTACCGTTTCTGGAACCTTTTTATTCACGGAGTATTTCACTCTTTTTACTCCTTTTGGCCACTTCTCTCTTAGGGGCATATCAGCAACGGACGGCGATAAATAACGCAACGCGCGCTTAGCGCTTTTGTATTTATAGCCGTCTATCGCTGGAATTTATCACCCTGTTAGCTCGTTATTAACAACGCGTTTCTCCAGGGTGATGTAAATTCCAGCGATAGAGGGAAAATCGCCGTTTTGCAGGGAACATTGCTGGTTTTCCAGCGATGTTCCCTGCAAAACGGCGATATGCTTGATGATACGACCCTGTGGTCGTAACACAAGAATCCACCCCCCATGTTAAACATACATGAGTCAGGATTTTAGCAGACGTTAGTTTTGGCGAAAACAGCGGTTTTCGCCCAAAACTAACGTCTGCTAAAATGCGTGGGCCGCCTTGTAAATATCGCGATGTGCACATCAGCGATATTTTACAGGTTGTACTGCCCAGTGACGCCCACTTTGCATCTCATTAGAGATGCAAAGCGAGGCGTCGGGAAAACGGGTGCTAACATGCGCTAATGTATGTTAGCATCCCCTTGTAGATAGGGCGATAATATTATCTCCGCTTTTTTGGCTTTTAAAGCCAAAAAAGCGGAGATAAGGCCCTTGTTAATATGCCCCGTAGTTCTTTTTCCATTTTCATTGTTAATGTCATTTATATTTGATTCATTCTTCTCTTTTGATGAATCTCTTTTTCTTTTTTCTTTATTGTTGCTTATAGGAATTTCTTCATTTTCAACAGTAACAACCACAACATCATTTTCTTCAGTCCCAGTAACTTGTGCCCACTCTACTTTATTTTCAACTCGCCTTGGAACGTCTCTTTGTTCTCGTCGTTCTTCTTCTGCAATTTCCTCACTTTCAAGTGGACTTGGGACTCTTCTGGTGTGACTAGCATGAATCCAAATTGGCAAGCTGTGCTTCTTCACACGCACCCAGTCCCCATGACACAGAACATGTCCTTGTTCTTGCTGTGTTGTTGTTGCAACTTCTCCAACCTGGTGAGACACAGAACCTACCACATCAGCCAATCCTTTGCAATAATCCAGTACCAAATCATCAGTAACGTTCATTAATTGTTTTCTGGGACTGTCGGCTGTCTCGTAGCCCTACCCATCACAGTCCTGTTCTTTTGCCAGGGATACTTCTCAAACTCATCAACACCAATGGAAGTGCATCAGGCCATTTCAGTGTTGTGGATGCACAAACCTTAGCCAATCTAGATTTTATTGTGCCGTTCATCTGCTCAACAACACCTGAAGCCTCAGGTCTGTAGGCACAGTGCAACTTTTGTTCAATTTGTAATGCTGCACAAATCATCCGAATTATTTCATTGTTGAAGTGCGTTCCCCTATCTTATTCCAAAGAGCCTGGGAAACCGAACCTAGGTATTATCTCTCTAAGAAGCAATTTAGCAACTGTTAGACTGTCATTACGTCTTGTTGGATATGCCTCTACCCAACGAGAAAACAGACAAACAACCACTAGAACATATTTTGGTCCCTGGCAAGGAGGCATCTCAATTAAATCGATTTGCATCCTCGTGAATGGTCCTGCAGCTTTGCCAATTCGTCCCATATTAACCACTGTTTTTCTCCCTGCATTCTGTTGTTGGCAAACAGCACATCTTTGACAGAGACTTTCTGCAATAACCCTGAATTTAGGGTTAAACCATTCTTGACGAAACAATCTAATCATTGCATCTCTACCTATGTGTGTTGGACTATGGTAGGCCCTTGCCATCTGTGATAACAGACTATCTGGCATTACTGGTCTTCCGTCCGTATAAATCCACACTTCATCATCTGATCTGCACGTACATCCTGATTTGATCCACCGATTTTGCTCTGAATCGCTTGCTTCTTCCTGTAGTTCTCTCACCTCATCCCATGTTTCAACAGATGAGAAAATCAATCTGCATTCTGTTTGGCCAATTTGATCAATTTGTTGGTCCACATTAATCGAATATGTATTCAAAGCACAAAATCGTGCAATCTCGTCATCATATCTATTACCCAGTGTGACATATTGACAACCAGATCAATGTGCTGAACATTTCACCACCCCAATTTGTGCCGGCAATTGTAGTGCCATCAGTAGATCTTTTACACACTCTCCGTTTCGTATAGGTGAACCCGAAGAGGTCAAATATCCACGTAGAGACCACAACAGCCCAAAGTCGTGAACCACCCCAAAGCCGTACTGGCTATCAGCGTATATTGTTCCTCTCATTTGTTTTGCTAAGCAACACGCTTTAGTAAGAGCCACTAGCTCAGCCACTTGTGCAGAACTCACTCTTTTCAACCATAATGCTTCAATCACATTCGCCACTGTGCAGATTGCATATGCAGCTCTTAAACAACCTTCTGAATCCCTTAAACATGATCCATCCATAAACAAAACAACATCAGATTCAGTCAATGGAGTATCTTTGATATCAGGCCTTGGTTTGGTACACAACTCAGTCACATCCAGACAATCAAACTCGTACATCTTACTATTGTCACATTCTCAGCCCCCAATATCACTTGTTCATATTTTGTTAACCGACTGCTTGTAAGATGCTGTGTGCGAGTTTGTTAACAAAATCTCAACTGAATGTGGCACATACACTTTCAAAGCATGTCCCATTACAATTGACTCACTCTGTTCAAGTAGCAGCAACTGCCTTTAATCATCCGGTAATGCTGCAGCGACTGGATCCAACGTGGTAGAAAAATATGCCACTGACCTTCGTGCTGTTCCATGAGTTTGAGTTAGAACTGACAGTGCGCAACCATCACGTTCATTACAAAACAATTCAAACTCTTTGTCAAAATCTGGCATTCCTAATGCTGGTGCTCGACATAAACTGTCTTGCAACTCCAAGAATGCTTTAATGGCTTCCACATCAAGATGTATTGGATCTGTAACATCTTTGTGTGTCAATCTCTGTAATGGCTTGGCAATCAGTGAGAAATTCATAATCCACTGCCTGCAATATCCAACCATTCCCAAAAACATTTGAACCTCTTTCTGTGTTTTTGGCGGATTCAATCGCATAATAGCATTGATCCAATCTTGAGAAACTTTCCGAATTCCTTTTTCAATGATATGACCTAGATAAAGTACTTCTTTCTTACAGAATTGTAATTTCGCCGGTGACACTTTATGCCCCCCTATTGCCAAATGGTTCAGTAGAGCAATTGTATCTGTCACACAGTCTTCTCTCGTTTTTGATGCCACCAAAAGGTCATCGATATATTGAACCAGAACTGAGTCTTTAGGCATTACCAATGACTCCAAACATTTCTTCAATATCTGATTAAAGATTGAGGGGCTTTCTGTGTACCCTTGAGGAACTCGGCACCATGCCAAAACACGGTTCCTGAACTGGAATGCAAATAAATATGGGCTATCCGGATGTAAGGGTATTGAAAAGAATGCTTGACACAGATCGATTACTGAAAACCATTCTGCATCACATGGGATTTGATATAGGATCACAGCTGGATTAGGTACAATTGGAGAACAAGGTATAACAATTTGGTTCACCTTTCTCAGGTCCTGCACAATCCTATTTCCCATTCAGTTTGTGAATTCTCATTATAGGTGAATTGCATGGACTTCAAAGGATTTCTTTCAGTATTCCTTGTTCAATCAGCATATCAATCACAGGTGTTACTCCTGCAATTTTCTCAGGACTAATTTTGTACTGTCGTATTTTTGGAAAATCTGCATCTGACTTTACTGTTATTTGAATCGGTGCAACTCCTTTCATTGATCCAATATCTTTCCCTGTAACATCCCACACATTAGACAACAATGTTTCTCTCAACTCAACAGGCAAGTCATTTTCTGTAAGTAATGGATACATCTCATTCACTTCTGTTCCCTGCCTCAACATTTTGAAAATCACATCCTCGTATTTCATGTGAAATGCTATTCCATCTGGGGTACAATAAATGGAACAGTTCTTTTACACAGTAAGTCTCTTCCTTACAGATTAACCAGACTAGTGTCACACACAACACATTTGTGTAAATCTTGAAAATTGCCAATTTGAACTTTCATTGGTTTTGTCACTGGTGTTTTAATTATTTTATTTGAGACTCCTACAACTTGGATACTTTCTCCCGAGAGGGATAGGTTTGGGATTTCCACAATTCTCACAGTGGAAGGGGTAGCACCAGTATCTACGAGGAATGTAATGGCATTACCATAAACCTCGCCATCCACATAGGGACCTGACTGATCTACCTCTAGGGATGCGCCAAGAATGCACTCTTCCTCCCCCCTCAGGCACCGTCATTGTGAAGTATCTGAATCAGTCTCTTCTGACTGCATTAAATATTGTGAAGCCACCTGCACATTTGAGTTCCTTTGACCATTAGCATGAAAACCCACATTCGTATTGTACTTTTGTATTTGACCATTCACATCCTGATTTGGCATTGGAGCTTGTGGTATTTGTAAATTCTGCCCCCTGATGTTTGATACCTGCATTTGTGAATTCTGGTTTTGCATCTGATTCATCTGTACTTGATAATCCTGATTCTGCATCTGCATTTGGTTACCATTTCCTCCCTGTCCTGTATTATTTACTAAACTCTTACACTCGCGTCGCCAGTGTCCAAATTTACTGCAAATATGACAAGGATACCTTTTTTTTAATTCTTCTTTATCTTTGAAATTGCCTCTACCTCTTCCTTGGCCCATCGGGATCATTTGCGTCACAGTATTGCCATTTGAAACTACACCTTTCATTCCAGTAGTAGTCCGACCATTTCCCTTAAAATCATCTTATGAACCAATACTCAAATAACCCCCTTTCTTTGCTGCTTTCATCTGAGCTAACATTAATTGTTCCTTTAATTTCTTGTGCCTCATTTCTATGTCATCTCCAAATAATTTCACATAACAAAGTATTTCATCAACTGATTTACTCTGCCAGCAAATTAAATGCTGCTGAATCATAGCACTTATTTCAGGTCTCATTCCATTCACAAACCTATACACAAAGTGTCCCATATCTTTCTCTGTGATATTTTCTTTACCACTGTACTGTTTAAATACTTGAAAGAGCCTTGCATAATATGCATGCACTGATTATTTCAGTTCCTGAGTAGTTCGGTTTATTTTCACCCAATCTGTTTCTTTCTGAGAAATCTTCCTTTTTAAATACGTAATTACCTGATTATATTTTTTCATAACTTCTTCTGAAGGTGCCGCTGTCTTTGGATCTCTTGGATACTCTTTCTTCGGCCAATCTACAGCAATTTTACACTCAATCCACAAATGTGCTGGGACAACAATATCAAAACGACATTCCAAATCAACCCACAAAACCTTTGAAACTTTTACAAATCTCTCTACCTGTCTATACCATTCAACAGGCTTTTCTCTCAACCTAGGGAAATCATTCGTAAATGACAATGTGTATTTTCTCGACCATGGAACGTGCACAAAACCACCTCCTGGTACCTCTCATTGGGTATACTGTAACCGCATCCTCTAGTCCTGGTTCTTTTTCTGCTTCTCTTACAGGATACAACGACAAAGCAGCCTTTGTTGACACACTCACTTCATCCTTCTTTTTTGCCCATCTTCCTATCCATCTATCTATCTCTCCCCAACGTCTTAATGTGGAAATCAATTCTTTAATCTGTAATTGTCTCCCTGATACATTCAGATTTTCCAAATCTTTGTCTGTGAAATCCAACCTGTCTGTCTTTTGTAAAGCTTTAGACTTTTCAATATCGACTCCATACATTTGTGCAACTTCAGCAAAAGTCTCATGTAAACTTCTTGCCTTCCTCGTAATATTTTTACACACGAATAACAACTCATCCTCCTGATATTTACTCAGTTTCTCCGGACTAATTGTACCTGCAATCATTTCTTCCAAGTCCCCTTTCAATTTATTTACATCTATGTATGCATCTTTATTCTGACCATTACAACCAGGAGCTATTTCTCTAATCTAATCTTCTAGTTCTTCTGGCGATGGACCTAAAGATCTCTGTACATTTTCACTCATTTCACTTCTCGATCTATTAGGTGTCTGTGTATTCATTCTTTCAACATGCATCAACTTCTTAGGGTCAATATTTATCGTTCGTTTTGGTGTCTCATTTCTTTCTGAAACATCAATCAATTGTTCCTCTGATTCTGTAGCTACACTTACATTCGTACCGCTATTCTCATTTGTTCTTATCACCTTTCTATAGTCTGTGTGATAATATTCATTACTCTTTCCCCGGACAGTTAAAGCATGTACTCAAGTAAGTCCTTGCTCATTATACATCAGGACTATAGGTCTAATTGTTACTGGAACTGACAAAACATCTGGGTTCATCATTGTTAGAAATGGGATTTTTGGAAGGCTAGGGCGTGGGCCAAAGCCAGGCAAAAACCACCACTCTAGTCAGGATAAGGGAGTTACACTTCTAAAATAAACCCTGCTCACCCCCTTGGTAGCTTGGCACGGGCAGCCAGGCTTATCTTAGAGGCAGTGTGTAAAGCATTTGCACATAACCGACAGTAATACAGTGTACGCACTACAAAAGGACACCACACCAGTTTAGAAAAATATCCAATATTGATATATAATTAAAACAAGACCAAACACGATAAAAATCCACAATACTATACTTAAAAGTTCACAGTTCAAAAATACGTTGATTAAAAAGAGTTCCTTGTGTGGATAGCTCCGTCCGGGCTACCACGGCGTCGTGAACACACAAATCCAAAAACAGTTCTGGCTGACCGCGGGGTCGCAGGCCAGCTACGGTGTTGGGAAGACCCGCAAACAGTACCTTTCAGAGATGCAGGGCGATGGGGCCCTTGAAGTCACTTGCGTTGCAGGTCGAGCTCCTTTCTGATGGGATCAGGAGCGCTGGCGCCAACAGGCGTCGGGTGCTGTGGTGCGAAGCGCAGCGGGGCGGCGTGCGGTGCCCCCAGGTCGTGGTGCGAGCAGTGGCTCGGTGGCGGCGTCAGATGACATCGTCGGTGAGACCAGGGTCGCGGTGAGAGATGAAGGCAGTGCTCGTCACGGTGCTAGCAGGTCAGGTGCAAGCAGCGGCGTCGTCGTTGCTGAAACGCTGTCGTCGGCTGACGAACTGGAGTCGATGGCGTCGGTAGGCCAAGGCTGCGGTGCGGGATGAGGGCGGTGCGTCGTGTGACTTACGAGTGGTGCCCTCGAACCACGGTGCAAGCAGCGGCGTCGATTTTGGCTTGAAGTGGCGGCGTCAGGAAGGCCACGGCATCGTCGTGTAGCGAGGCGGTGCGGAGTGCGGTGCCCACAGGTCGCGGTGCAAGCAGCGGCTCGGTGGCGGCATCAACAGGCGTTGTCGGTGAGACCAGGGTTGCGGTGCGGCGTTGAGGCGGTGCCCTCTGTGGTGCCTTCAGGAAATGGAGGCGGCAGCGGCGTCGTAGGCGTCGTCGAGTTGGGTTTCTTCTGGTTGCGGCACGAAATGCACAGTCCCCAGTGCTGCGGGTAGAAGAACTTGAAGTCTTTGCTGTTCCTGAGTCTTCGTGAACAGGGGGCAAGCTCTACCTCAAGCCCTTGGAGAGACTCACAAATTAGGTTGCAGAAAGTCCAGTCCAGGCCTTTTACTGCCCAAGACAGAAGCAGCCACTGCAGGTCAGCCCAGCAAAGCACCCAGCAAAGCAGTCGTTCCTTTCCGCAGCTTCTCCGGCGCTCTTCTTGGCAGTCTTCTTGTTCCAGATGAGTTCTAAAGTTCAGGGGTCTGGGCCCCAGCATTTGTATCCAAAAATCCTTTGACCTTTCAGGCAGAGGGTGTCTGTGCCCGGCCAGAACCAGTTCTGCCTTCTCTGGTGTGATTTCCTTTGCAGGAGGTGGAGACGGCATTGTCAGAGGCAGACCAGGCCCTTTGAGGTGCAAGGAAATCTCCTCCCCTTCCCCCATCGCAGCCCAGGTCTGTTCAGCCCTTTCCTGACCTACCTAGACTATCTGGAGCCCCTCCGGCCCCCAGCCTTCTGTCATCCAAAACCCAGACAGGCAATCCACATTCCAGCAGAGGCACACGGGATGACTGAGCAAGAAAATACCTACTTTCTAAAAGTGGTATTTTCAAACACAGAATGTAAAAATCACCTTCACTAAAAGATGCATCTTTAGATTCTGAGTTCAGGCATACTAAATTCTATTTTCTTACCGAATTCCCTGGGCCAGTTATGTTTATAAGATGTTATAAACAAACCTCCCATTCTATCCTATGGGGAACTGGTAGCCTTGCAATGGTGAAAAACGAAATTGGCTGTAATTCACTATCAGGACATGCCACACACACCAGGGCATGTCCCACCTTTCACATACACTGCACCCTGCCCACAGGGGTACCTTGGGCCTACCTGAGGGGTGTCTGACATGTAAGAAAAGGGAAGGTTAGGGACCGGCCAGTGTGTGCACTGGCCAAGTCGACATGGCAGTTACCAACTGCGCGCAGACTCTGCAATGGCACAACCAGTGCTGCAGGCCCCCGAGTAGCATTTGATTCACCAGCCCTGGCACACGCAGTGCACTTTACTAGGGGCTAACAGGTAAATCAAATATCCAATCATGGAAACCCCCATCCATAACACAATTTGCACAGAGAGCATATGCACTTTAGCACTGATTAGCAGTGGTAAAGTGCCCAGAGTCCTAAAACCAACACAAACAGGTCAGGGAAAAATAGGAGGAAAAAGCAAAAAGTTTGGGGATAACCCTGCAAAAAGGGCCATTTCCAACACAACCCCCTTCCAGCCTAAAGCCAGGGAGACCAATCCATACCTCGATGGGCTTCCCTGCTTGGGGCGATAGAACACGGAACATGGCCCGCAACAGCAGGGTTTCCTTCCCGTTTTACGCCTTCCTGCACCTAGTTGGTTTCCTCTATCCATACTCTCAGGGCCCACTAAGCTGACCCATGGGGGACCCTTCTCCTCACCTGTGGACCCCATCTGTGCAGCACCTAAACTTACTTGGCTCACAGATGTGTCCCAACAGGCAGACAGGACCCCCATGGCCAACACAATCGTGTGGCCCAGTCCACCTCCGGGGTGTGACTCCTTTCCCCCTCCCAGGGGCAACTCTGTCCCTCCGGACAGTCAGCCACAGTGGGCACTGACAGCTGTCAGTGATGAGAGCCAGGCCTCATGCCTTTCAGGCCACTCAGAGAGTGGGGGGCGGTAGCCCAGGTGCCTGGCACCCTTTCTCCACTCTCTCCCCCGCCAAGTCAGGTACGGCCTCCTGACACTGGCCCATCAGCCCAGGGTCTGTACCCTGTGGCTGGACAGGAGACTGGGGTGGGCTCTCCCACACCCTCTCCTTCTCCCCGGGGTTCGGTACCCTCCCAACTGGAGCGGTACCCCCTTCCAGAATTGTTAGGGCACCTGTGGCAGGTGTCCTGCGCAATTCGCCCCCCAGTTCAGGGGTGCTATCCGGCAACTGGTACACCAGCCCAGGGTCTGTACCCTGAGGCTGACCAGAGGTCTCGGGCGAGGCTCTCCTCCCAGGAGAAACACCCTCAGAACCAAAGACTGTCAGGACGCTGGAACCAGTCCTCCCAAACAATTCTTCCACCAGTGCAGGGCCTCGACCCTGCAACGTCAAGAGTGGAGAAGTGTGGCTCAATGGTTAGAGCGGCAGACCCTGATGCAGAGATCTGGCCCGGGACCAGGGTTCAATTCCCGCCTCGGCGGGTCTTGGGCTCAATTTCCTCGGACCTGATAATTCTCGCCTCGGTGCCAATTCTAATCATGGGTCCCACTCTGCAACTCTGGGCAATAGCTTGCTTAATCTCCACAACGGCCCCACCAGCGCTGGGATGCCTGGCTTCACCTTGGGGGTGCCCAGGAGTGGACATTTCACAGGGAAAAGCCAGGAAGGGTTCCACAGCGGTATGCGTACAGCGCCAGGACACCCCAGCTGGGGTAGCAGTGCGCTTTACAAGTACAAATTTCTACTGATCCACCACCCTCGGATCGAAACCCTCAGGTTGAACCGGGGTCAGAGGCGAGGACTCCCTCCCTCTGCACCCCCTTCCAGAGTTCCGCACCCTCCCCCCGGGAGTGGTACCCCTAGAAGACAAACCGGTCAGGAGACTGCTTACAGTCGTCCTTCCCTCCAGGTCAGGCAGGACCTGAACCTGGCCTCCCAACCCAGGGACTAACCCCTGCAGCTGAGCACCTGCCTGGAGCACCAGGACTTCCTTGGGAGCACTCATGCCCCCCCTGAGGGTAACACAGGACTCCTGTGTTGTGTGACAGTCTGCCTGGCACAGATCTCCCGACCCCTGTCCATCCGACAGTGCGCGAAGATCCCCCAGGACAGAAGTGGTGTCGCCATGGTCACTCCTAGGAGGCTCAGCCCTTCTGGCTGGCCCCTGACCCACTGGTTTTCCCACTGGGTAACGCATCCCCCTCTCACCCCTCCGTCCGGACTTCTGCACCCTCCACTTAGGAGTGGTACCGCCAGACACCAGGACCACTGGAGCTCTGTTTACAGACACTCCACGTTCTTCCGCCACTAGGAGATCCCCCTCGACAGACGGCCTACAGGTACAGTCTAGGCTCCCCACCGGATGTGCCCTCCTGGAACCACCCAGGCTGTGGGACTGGGTTTCGGGCACCTTGGGCCGCAGCCCATTCCCACTCCTTCTCCGCAGAGACAGGACGTGAGTCCCTACATCCTTCCCACGACACCGGGACCTATCTGGGCTACCACGAACCTTTCCCACCACCCTTGGTTGGGAAATACCTAAGCCACTTCCTTCCGGGTCACCCCCAGATGCTTCTCCAGACCCTCTGGAATCCACCAAAAGGTCTGCCTCCAGTGCAAGCTCCCTGGGGTCAGAGAACTCACAATCCACCGGGTGTTGGCATAGCTCTGGAAAACAGGGACTTAAAATATGCTCTCCAACAATTGAATCACACAGCCCCACACAGGTGTTAACCAAACTACCCTTCACCCAACCCTCCAGTGCCTCAGAAAAGTACCCCACATCATTCTCACAAGACTGGCGAGACAGTGTCTGACTGTTGCTGTCTCTTAACCCATACTCTTCTGGCTGGTCTCCATAACCACTTACTAGGGCTTCTATCATGGGGGAACCCCTCTCCCTGCACCTCTCATCTAGAGTCAGTAGAGTGTCCCTCCCACTACCAGGAAAAGAATCCCCTGTGCCCGTTCCCCAATCCACCTCAGGGCTACCTGGAGTAATCTCATAATCCTGAACCCCCGGGTGTATGTCAACCCCCTCCTTGAAGCAGGGCCCCAAATGGATGTGTGTGTGTACCTCATCCTCAGTACTGGACCTAACACTTTCGCTGCCACCATCTGAGCTGGGCCTAGCCATACTGGCTTCCCAGTCCAGCTCTCTCATTTTAAACTCATGGTCTAACATCATCCTTTTCTCCTCCATGGCCAATTTAAGCTTCTCCAGTTCCACAGTAATTCTCCTTGCTTCCCGCCTGTCCTCCAGCTCCTCTGGGGACAACCTGCTGCTGCCTGGTTTAGAGGGTGCCCCCCCTCCCAAAAGCACATCCACCCTAGGAATAGGCTCCTCTGCCTCCATGCCAAGATCCCCAGACAGCTCACTAGCATGTCTGGCTGCTACCCAGGCCCTCAGCGCCTTTTGTAGCTTCTCTCTTCTGGTGAGGCCCCTGATTTGGATTTTGAGGTTTTTGCAGATCGCCTTCAATTCCTTCAGATTGTAGGTTTCTAACCTCTCCTCCTCAAAGGCCACTTCCAAGGATGCAACAGATGATGCAATTGATTCAGGCATGTTGTACTGGAAAGTTCAAGTTCAAAACCAATGGAAAGGCAAAAATAGACCCCCAAAAAAACAGTATGTGGTACGTAATGGTCTGCGATATGGTAGTAGTGCACACCAATCACTGTAAGTCAAGTGCAAACGCAAGTCCTATCCTCACCGCTGACAACCAATGTTAGAAATGGGATTTTTGGTAGGCTAGGGCGTGGGCCAAAGCTAGGCAAAAACCACCACTCTAGTCAGGATAAGGGAGTTACACTTCTAAAATAACCCCTGCTCACCCCCTTGGTAGCTTGGCACGGGCAGCCAGGCTTATCTTAGAGGCAGTGTGTAAAGCATTTGCACATAACCGACTGTAATACAGTGTACGCACTACAAAAGGACACCACACCAGTTTAGAAAAATATCCAATATTTTTATATAATTAAAACAAGACCAAACACGATAAAAATCCTCAATATTATACTTAAAAGTTCACAGTTCAAAAATACGTTGATTAAAAAAAGTTCCTTGTGTGGATAGCTCCGTCCGGGCTACCACAGCGAAGTGAACACACAAATCCAAAAACAGTTCTGGCTGACCGCGGGGTTGCAGGCCAGCTACGGTGTCGGGAAGACCCTCAAACAGTACCTTTCAGAGATGCAGGGCGATGGGGCCCTTGAAGTCACTCGCGTTGCAGGTCGAGCTCCTTTCTGATCGGATCAGGAGCGCTGGCGCCAACAGGCGTCGGGTGCTGCGGTGCGAAGCGCAGCGGGCGGCGTGCGGTGCCCCCAGGTCACGGTGCGAGCAGCGGCTCGGTGGCGGCGTCAGATGGTGTCGTCGGTGAGACCAGGGTCGCGGTGCGAGATGAAGGCGGTGCTCGTCACGGTGCTAGCAGGTCGCGGTGCAAGCAGCGACGTCGTCATTGCTGAAGCGCTGTCGTCGGCTGATGAACTGGAGTCGATGGCGCCGGCGTCGGTAGGCCAAGGCTGCGGTGCGGGATGAGGGCGGTGTGTCGTGTGACTTACGAGCGGTGCCCTCGAACCACGGTGCAAGCTGCGGCGTCGATTTTGGCTTGCAGTGGTGGCATCAGGAAGGCCACGGCGTCGTCGTGTAGCGAGGCGGTGCGGAGTGCGGTGCCCACAGGTCGCGGTGCGAGCAGCGGCTCAGTGGCGGCGTCAACAGGCGTCATCGGTGAGACCAGGGTCGCAGTGCGGCGTTGCGGCGGTGCTCTCTGCGGTGCCAAAGCTTCGGCGTGAAGCAAGGCGGTGCGGAGAGCGGTGCCCACAGGTCACGGTACAAGCAGCGGCTCGGTGGCGGCATCAACAGGCGGCGTCGGTGAGACCAGGGTCGCGGTGCGGCGTTGCGGCGGTCCTCTCTGCGGTGCCAAAGCTTCGGCGTGAAACAAGGCGGTGCGGAGTGCGGTGCCCACAGGTCACGGTGCGAGCAGCGGCTCGGTGGGGGCGTCAACAGGCATCATCGGTGAGACCAGGGTTGCGGTGCGGCGTTGCGGCGGTGCCCTCTGCGGTGCCTTCAGGACACGGAGTCGGCAGCGGCGTTGTAGGCGTCGTCGAGTTGGGTTTCTTCTGGTTGCGGCACGAAACGCACAGTCCCCAGTGCTGCGGGTAGAAGAACTTGAAGTCTTTGCTGTTCCTGAGACTTCGTGAACAGGGGGCAAGCTCTACCTCAAGCCCTTGGAGAGACTCACAAATTAGGTTGCAGAAAGTCCAGTCCAGGCCTTTCACTGCCCAAGACAGAAGCAGCCACTGCAGGTCAGCCCAGCAAAGCACCCAGTAAAGCAGTCGTTCCTTTCCGCAGCTTCTCCGGCTCTTCTTCTTGGCAGTCTTCTTGTTCCAGATGAGTTCTAAAGTTCAGGGGTCTGGGCCCAAGCATTTGTATCCAAAAATCCTTTGATCTTTCAGGCAGAGGGTGTCTGTGCCCGGCCAGAACCAGTTCTGCCTTCTCTGGTGTGATTTCCTGGCAGGAGGTGGAGACGGCATTGTCAGAGGCAGACCAGGCCCTTTGAGGTGCAAGGAAATCTCCTCCCCCTTCCCCCATCGCAGCCCAGGTCTGTTCAGCCCTTTCCTGACCTACCTAGACTATCTGGAGCCCCTCCGGCCCCCCAGCCTTCGGTCATCCAAAACCCAGACAGGCAATCCACATTCCAGCAGAGGCACACGGGATGACTGAGCAAGAAAATACCTACTTTCTAAAAGTGGTATTTTCAAACACAGAATGTAAAAATCACCTTCACTAAAAGATGCATCTTTATATTCTGAGTTCAGGCATACTAAATTCTATTTTCTTACCGAATTCCCTGGGCCAGTTATGTTTATAAGATGTTATAAACAAACCTCCCATTCTATCATATGGGGAACTGGTAGCCTTGCAATAGTGAAAAACGAAATTGGCTGTAATTCACTATCAGGACATGCCACACACACCAGGGCATGTCCCACCTTCCACATACACTGCACCTTGCCCACAGGGGTACCTTGGGCCTACCTGAGGGGTGTCTGACATGTAAGAAAAGGGAAGGTTAGGGACCGGCCAGTGTGTGCACTGGCCAAGTCGACATGGCAGTTACCAACTGCGCGCAGACTCTGCAATGGCAGGTCTGAGTTACCGTTTTCAGGGCTACTCACGGGGGTGGCACAACCAGTGCTGCAGGCCCCCGAGTAGCATTTGATTCACCAGCCCTGGCACACGCAGTGCACTTTACTAGGCGCTAACAGGTAAATCAAATATCCAATCATGGAAACACCCATCTATAACACAATTTACACAGAGAGCATATGCACTTTAGCACTGATTAGCAGTGGTAAAGTGCCCAGAGTCCTAAAACCAACACAAACAGGTCAGGGAAAAATAGGAGGAAAAAGCAAAAAGTTTGGGGATAACCCTGCAAAAAGGGCCATTTCCAACAATCATTGATTTCATTCTCACTAATTCTTCTCTATTTATATTTTGAATCTCACTTACAACTTCAGGTGATCTACTTATTGGCTCTTCAATCTGAATTAAAGGAGCACTTGGTAAAGCACTCGAAACACTTGCACTCGTATCTGTATCAATCTGTTCTTCTTGATATGGCGAAGGTCTATTCATCAATAATTCATTCAGGAAATCTTCATCAAACTCATCTGTACTATTATTTATATTAATATCCTTCTCTTGTGATTCAGTATTTTTCTTTTTCTCTTTATTTTTCCCTCCTTCAGTCGACTCAACCTCTCTGACTGGAAACATCCTTGTTCCTTCAACAGTGTCTCTTCTCCACAATTTTTTCCGAGCATCCCACTTTTCTTCAGAGTACCTACACACTGTATTTTTGCATCTATTCTATCTCTTTTATATGCTTCGTAATCCCACTCTTCTAGAGCTTCATACTGCATAGGTCTTGGATTTGGACTCAAATTATTCATTTGTCTCCTCAAATTTTCTAAAATCTTAGTATTAAAAGTACCATTCGCTGGAAATGCCAAATTACCATCTTGTTCTGTATATTTCATCCAATTTTTTAACCATGTACAAGTATGGTATCCCCTTTCTATCGCCATAAATGATGCAGGCGTACCTTCAGGAGAGATGGAAACTCCTTCTCTAATCACTATTGGCTGATCTTTGCTAAACAATGTTTTCAACAATTTAATTATCTTCATGTTTTCTTTTTAGTTCTGCAAAATTCGTATTAGTAAATTAGTCTACAAACTCCCCTCCGTGTTATGTTTCACTGCTTCCAATCAAGGTTATTTTACGCTGTCTAATCTCAGCGCGACTCACACCAACTGGCCTATAGCAGTGCGGCACTTTTGGTGATGTATACTCACCACTGACCAATACCAGCGCGGCTTTTTGTTACGTCAGTATCACTCCTTCTACTGACCCTCCCTTTACAAAATCAGCATCAATGTCTTTTTAAGTTTTTGACAAACAATAACAAACTACATAAACACAGCATGTCTGCTCCGCTAAAAGAAATACGAAAGTATTTTCATGTACTCCAAGAAATGTCTACACTCCTGCACAATCTCGACCAGCGCGATTATGCTCTCTTACAAGTGGAAAATTCTCGGGACTTCCTCAGTTGCGCTTTCTAAAGTGACCGAAATAAACCTCCACTACTTCATTCAACAAAGTTCCCTGTGCAGTAACTTTCAGTTCGACGACTGCCTAGTACCGCATCAACAGCAGACAACGCACATAAAGCTTAGTGTATGCCACACTAAGACAGCCCTTAGGCTTATCCCGGGATCTCAGGCCTACGACGGACCCGCTAATTCCATTGAGATTCAACAAACCTCATCGTGACATAAAGGTACGAACTCACATATATCATAAACTGTTTAAGTCTGTCCTGTCCTTTAAAACTCCGTCTCTTCATTACCCAGTATTTTAGTCTAAACTAACCATCCTCTACTACCAAAAACTGATGCAGCTGAAGCGTTGGGGGATTTTTATCAGCTTACTTATCCACACCAACCATTATATAGAAATCAGAAGCGTAACTCTAATGACAGGCCCATAAGTCATTATCACTCGTTTAGCAATATCAAAGGTCCTCCGATGAATCTTTGGTAGAGCTAAAAGGGACTAAAAAATGAAAGACGAAATGCTATTTCTCCACGAGGACCTACAATGAAGAAATACGCTAAACATTGGCCATTACAAACATTATCCAAATAACTCAGCAACTCAATAATAAGACAAACACTATTCTTTTCTATTAGTTTTCTTGTTACTTTCATAAAATGAATGGTCAGGTACAAAATACAAATTAGAATGTCATTATTCAGTTCATAAAGCACAAAATAGATTCACAATAATCAATACAATTCATTCATGAAACATCAGAACGTCAGGTAAAGAGGAGTGAGAGAGAGAGAGAGAGAGAAAACATCAGCGAAACAATTGTTCACTTACGAAATAGAAAATACTAATGCACAGCGTGCAATTAGTCTGAAATGCTAACCCCACGGCCGTTAGGGAATAGTGAGAGTAGCACCATCAGCCGACGATGTGCAAAGTCTCTGGAAAGTCTCTTAGGATAGCAGGTATTGCCAGCCAGAGAATCAGGAATCAGCACGGCATGCAACAACACGAACGCAGGACAGGTCACCATTCATGTGAACGAGCCGCTGGACACTTTCTCACGAGAGTTCTTATACACCGCTGTTTCCTTTCTTTGGTTAAAATGTTGCATTCTCTACTCTCTACAAACATTTTCATTGGCTAAACACGATGGTGTGGCAGTATATTGACAATGACCTAACCAAAATTTTTCTAAACATTTTTTTGTCTAAATCTCTATACAACTTCCTTAGGAGGAAGAGGAAATAATCTAGCTACTAATGTGTTCGATTTCTGTTACAGTTACATTCATGTGTTCTACACTCCTCGCCTAGACAGGAAAGAAATCTAAAGTTTTATTCAGAAATAGGCAAAAAATCTGAACTCTAAGGAAGCATTTGAAAAATTTTGAGGACAAAAACTCAAAGGAAACACTTGATACATTTTGAGGGACGGGAGCACAGGAGCACGGAAGCACATCCCGTAACATTTCGTAAGGCCTGCATTTATTTTAGCAAAAGAGAGAATTATTTTCTATAAACCTACACTACTTTCATGAAGAATAAAGCTGTGTTCTTTTGTCATTTATTTTTCTGCAGTTAGGACATAGAATAGCATTCAGTTAGCAATATTCACATTATTTTAGCTAAGAAAATCAACTATCGTGCCTTGTGCACATTTCTCATGTTATACACTCTTGTGTTATATTAGTAGTTTTGCGTATGTTACTAAAATACATGCATTAGAGTGGATTTCATCGAGCAGATTTTTTTTTCAAAAATCGTGCTCCATCACATACAACCCCGCTGTATGGCTTGGTAGCAGGATCTCCCAGCAACCAAATGGCAGCTACCAGAGTAAGCAGTGGCATAGCGTGGGCGGGGCCACAGGGGCGGTTGCCATGGCGCAAATTTCTTAGGGGCGCAAAATTTGACCAGGAGCACTAATATTAATAACTTACCACATAGCTCTGTACACTTCACATTCATTCATTCACTTCACAGTGTTAAACAGAGGGCCCAAAATCTGGTGGTAAAAGTGTGGCAGCTGGCAGCTCGCCACCTGTGGCGTGTGCACGGTGTGCTCCCGCAGGGTTGGGGTTCGCAGTGAGCTTAGGAAGTGCTGGCAGGCTCACACTCACTCAACTGCAGTGCTACAAATGTATCATGATGATTCATTATAATTGTTATCAGTCCCTGCGGCATGGCTCTGACTGACAGCCTGACGTCATCGAGGTACTGTCCAATAACTGCTACCGAGATAGCCGGGACCAGTCAGGTTGTGTGCTACATGCTGGCACCGCGGGGATGTCACATCGTGCTGCTGAAGCGGGGAGTTTGAGGAAGGCAGCTCCGGGCTGGCTGGTTTGAGGGCGGCACTGCAAATTCAAGGATGGCGCCGCTCGCAGCGTTACTGCAGGCAGCTCCCACCGGCCCGGGCCACCGCCGTGCTGTAGCTCAGCTGTTATTTATTTTATAAATACCCCCGCCGAATTATTGAAGCCGACTCGAGGGAGATGAGTCAGTGAAATGAAATGAAAAAAAACATTTGTATAGCGCGATAGCTACCCTGAGGCATCCCAGCGCTGTGGACAGAGGCAGGAGTGACCCAGGTTGCAGTGCCTAGTGGCCGCCAGAACAGTCTCACTGGATGGCACCGCCCTGGAACTCACAGGACAGGGGTCAGGACAGCCTGGACGATCACTGTGGAGGCAGCAGGCAGGGCGGCAAACCCATACTGCTGCAGCCCGCAGTGACTCACGGCCTAGCCTGAGCTCAGCCTGCCTGTTACCAGAGTCGCTGCCTGCATGTTCCACCCGCCACAGTCCTAGTCCGGACTGACTCTCATCTGCGGCCGGGCCATGGCCCACGTAAGTAGGGGCCAGACCCTAAGATCTTCCTGGAGTTTCTTGTTGCTCAAATGGGTGTAATTTCAGATATGTATATATTTCCCTTGTCTTCGCTTCTTGATTTTGCTCACGAGAAAGTGTCACTTATAGTCGTTGAAATGTCATTCATAATTACACTGAAATTATGAAAATGTTACACGTATCATTCTGAAACTTTGGCAGCTATGCTAGGTCCATTACAATGCACTAATTTACTGCAACAAGGCTCTTAACACTATACTGCAACAAGTGTACAATCCGCAAACTACACCACAAAACCTCGCTGCACTGCTGACAAACCACTCGTTCCGCATTAGAACATCACTGCAAAATGTTGCTGTACTTGATTGAGGGTTCTTTCACTGCAATGCTGCCAGGGCTTGGTAACTATACATAAGGCCCCTTACACTGCAGAACATCCCCCAGAAGGACAACTGAAACTGCTGTGTAAGAGGCCATGCAGAAGTGCAAGAAGAGGTTTTTCAATTAAGGAACTCAGGAAGTAGTAACAGTCCACGGGTTAGGGGGCACAATACTTGCCCTGCCCTTGGCGCTGGAAACCCACACTAGGCCACTGAGAGTAAGAAACTATGGGGCTGATTACGATGGCGGTGAACCCGCCACCGGCAGGCTGCTGTGGCGGGTTCACCGCAATCGTACTGTGGTTTTTCGCCTGCCAGATTACTATGGTGGCCGGAAACGTGGCGGTCGGAAAGTCTGACCGCCATGGTTCCGACAGGCGATCATTTTCTGATCGCCAGTTGGACCGCCCGCATAGCCCAGAATGGTGGCGGTACCTGTTAGGCACCGCCGGTCAGATTATGATGTCAATCCCCGCCAGCCTTTCCATGGCGGTTCACCTGCCATGAAAAGGCTGGCTGGGATGGACATTGGGGGCTCGTAGCGGGCCCCCCTTCACCCTGGGCCCTTTATTTTGGGGGTAGGTGCCCTCCAACATTTCCCTGCACCATGTGGCAGGCACCACATGGTGACTGCCACGTAGTGCAGGGAAATGTAAACAGTGCCGTTTTTGCATTGCGGTGGGTGCTGCAAACAGCAGCCAGCAGCACCCGCCGCAAAGCAAAGTATGGTGAGTGCGACCGCCACGGTGGCGGTCGCATCCTAATACCCCCTGTGGGACCGCCGCCTTGTAGGCGGGTGGTCCCACTCCCCGAGACGATGGCGGATGGACTGGAGTCCGTCCGCTATCGTAATCAGCCCCTATATTAGTACCCATTCCAGGGGATTATTTTGACTGTTGCAAAAAACATTCACAGCGGGAGAGTTTATCATTTGTTTCTCATTTTTGTAGCCATCTTCTGCACTCTTGCTTTATCTTATACACTGATATGGTTTGCCACAAAAACTAAAATATTTACGATTTTTGAACACATAAGTTTTCCCCCACTTTCTCTATATTCCACTGGGTGCTACTAAATCAAGTCCAAAATGTCCATCTACTTGTGTGCAGGTAATAATGTCTTTAACATGTGTTCTGTACCTTACCCTCTGAATTTTGCTCTTCTGATTTACTGTATGTCTATATTTGCGAAAGTATGTTACTCTCCACAATCCGAATAAATGAAGTTAAATCTTCTGGGATTTAGACAAAAGAGTTTTCCAGAGACAAGTTTAATCTAAAGGCACACAAAATATCACAGTTACCATTATTTACTATCACAAGACTATTAAACGTAAAGGAACAGTAGTACACAGAATCCAACATCTACAGAAATGGATAGAGCAAAAAGGCTTCTTTACGTCCCAACCGGACTACTTGCTTCTGTCTAAGTTGCTACTGAGTTCAGGGCTTTACTTCTGAACAGTGGAAGAGCAGTGTTAAGAATAGCATCATTTAAGCACAGTTAAAAGTACAACCTGGAATGCCGTTAGCATACATTAAAAATAAGTAGGCTGAAATCAGGGCCAGGCGCAGTAGCGAGGGATGTTCTTTTCGTAATGCTCTTGGCCAGTAAATGAAGCCTTCTGATTGGTTCCAGCAGATAGTGTTTGTGCTTGCTATCTAAAAGGGTTTCTCCTGGCACCTAAAATCGCTGGGGTGAGTTCCAGTCGATTTGCGTTATCTGATTGACTGCAGTGCTTGTACCACGACTCTTAGGGGCATATTCACAAGCCCCTATCGCCACAGGAACGTCACTTTTTTCGACGTTCCTGTGGCGATAGGGGCTTCACCTTATTCACAAGGCAGCGTTAAGCCACTTAACGTGGCTTAACGCTGCCTTGTGAATAAGGCACCATTTCACGCTATACTTAGCATGAAAGGGGAGGGCAATGGGTGTTGCTGTGGCCGTTCCACCGCAACACCCATTGCTTTTGACGCTGCCCCCTATTCACAAGAGCAGCGTAAATAGGAGGCAGCGCCAGAATTAAGACCAGAGAAAACCTGGGGGCATATTACCAAGGATTTGCGATAATTATCGCAAAGCACGCTTAGGGCTGTTTTTTTTATCGCTGGATTTTATCGCGGAGATAACGCGTTATTATCAACGCTTATCTCCAAGGCGATAAAAAATCCAGCGATAGCGGCGAAACCCAGCAATAGCGCGAGAAATCCAGCGATAAATTCACTGCGCTAATGGAAAGCTTGCTAATAGGCAGCTGAGGACTTAACCTTACAATCCACCTCCCATTGACAAGATGGTTAAGTCAAGTTTTTAGCAGGTGTTAAATTCCAGCGATAATCGCGGTTAGCGCAACTTTTTTTATCGCTTCGCGGGCATTGATAATAGGGGGAAGTTGTGTTTGCGACTGTTTGCAGTTGCTTTTAGTTGGGAACGCCTACTTTGCATGTCATTAGCGATAATTATCGCTGACATGCAAATCGGTAACAAAACGGCCGCTATCGCCATTAAGCTGTCGCTAACAGCTGTTAGTGACAGCTTGCTAATAGGGCGATAAAAATATCGCCGCTTTATCGGCAAAAAGTGCCGCTAAAGTGGCGATACTGCCCTTGATAATATGCTCCCTGGTCTTTACCTGGCGAAGCAAGGAGAAATGTTGAATTCCTCCTCGTTTTTGCTGTTTTCATGTGTGCTGCATTGTGCAGCACACATGAAAACAGCAAAAGGCCAATGATTGTGTATGTACAGGAAGGTCCCCCTTCCTGCACATAAACAATCATTTTTTGAAAATGCCGTTTTGCAACTTCTGTGTGTGCTGCATTAAGCTGCACACATAGAAGTCACAAAACGGCATTTCAAGATTGTTCATGTGCAGGAAGGGGGACCTTCCTGTACATACACAATTTCCCTTACGCAGTGCCTGCGTTGGCGCTAAGCTGCTACACTTAGCGCCAGCGCAGGGGGATATGCAAGGCTGCATCATATCCTTGTGAATATGGTGCAGACTTGCGTTTCTGAAGTGGCGAAGTGAGGCGTTAAGCCATGACAGCTAACGCCTCACTTCGCCACTTCCTTGTGAATATGCCCCTTAGTCCCTCACAACCAGTGGTCGAAGTGGGCGGGATCGGCAGGGCACGGCGTGCCCCTACTTCTTTAATTTCATGGAGTCCGTTCCCCTACTTTCTTATTTTAAACATGCCTCCCGGAGGGCAGAAATCGCCAAGGCCGATAGTTAAGGCTCAGCTTTTGGGGACGGGCGGAACAAGTAGAGAAGGAAAAGGACTCTGTCTTTTCCTTCGTGCCCAGAGAAGACATGGAGAGTGTCCTGTTCTGCCGCTGGCCTCCCCCCCCTCCCCCGCCCCCTCTTTGTCCCCGCTCTTCCCTCTCTTTCTGTCTCGCTCCTCCTCATTTAGTGAAAACCGAGACTTCAAGAAACAGGTATTACCTTCTCTTTCCTCCTTTCGTTTATTTGCTCCCCTGTGAAATGGATCCAAAAAAGAAAAACACTTTTGCTGGAAACGTCTTTTTCTGACATTTTTCATTTTCTAAGTGCAGCCTTGGGGTGGAGAGAAATAAAAATTCAAAATATGAAAACTAACTAACTAACTAACTAACTAAGGCAAGACAGAGTGGTTGCAAGGTGGCCTGGGTGGGAAAGTGCACTATTCCTGGAGGTACTGAAATACCTGCTTGATGGGTGAATTGGAAAATAAAATGCATACCGCGGCTCTGTATTCACAAATGTGGTCTTTTTAAACCATACTGCTTACGTTTTGTAAGGATATAAGCAATGCATTGAAGCGGGTCCCTTCTGGGTCCTGTAGTCATGGCCTTAACTTTTCAGGCAAAAGCACTCACTAATTTCTGAATAATGAGTGTAAAAAGAAAAAGGTAACCATGTTGTTCCTGCTTACATTTCACATGCTTTACTTAATCTTGCATTCCCTATGAGTGTTTGCTTTTTCTAGGATGTTGTTAATTTTTTTTTAGGCAGCATATTGCTCTTGTCTAGTGCGTAATTTGAATTGAGTCACATCCAGGTGTTTATTGCGGGTCAGTGCAGTGCAAGTTTCTCTCAGTGGGGCAGTATGGTGTTCAGTGGGGGAGAAAGATGTGGCACTATGGTCAGAGCTGCTGAATTTGGAACTGGGGAACCAGGTTCAGCCTTCATGACCAGTCCACCAGTCCCGCAAGACCTTAAAAGCCCTGCTGTCTTAGCACCAGCAGGTGGACCCTAGCAGCGGCAAGTGTGGGTTAACCTTGAAGGCCTGTCCGCCACAATTCATTCTGAAGTTCACCTCCAGTCTTGCAGGTAGGCCTATGAAGCAGCACACCATAGCGTGACAGTGATTCTGTCACTGAGGTCACAGGACCCTTGAGCAGGGTGGCTCTAGGGCAGTGCGACTGCACCAGGCGCTGACCAGCCGCGGTCCGTGCAGCTAACAGCGGTGGGGCAGAGGGGCCGGGTAAGGGGGGATTTCGAGGGACGATGCAGAGGGAAAATTAAATAAATAATACATTTTCCCTCTGCATCGTCCCCCCTTACCTGGCCCCACCGCCCCACCGCTGTTACCTGCATGGACCGCGGGTGGCACTGACTTCAGGTGGGGTCGTTGTGTTTGCAAGTATAATATGGTTTTAAAAGCACTTGCTGCCTCCTTCCTGGCCTCCTTCCTGGCCGCCAACAATTTTCGGCAACAATAAAAATTTCATGATAACTCCAGTGATTAATGTTCTTAGTAGAGAGAGATGGTGTGTTGTCTAGTGGACGTTTTTACTCATGGAAAGGAAGCGCAGAGGGTTAATGTGCCTGCTGCTAAGAACATGTACCATGCAGATCACAAAGTGCACATAATGTAAATAGGTCAGTGGGTTACTGCTTTTGTCAGAGAGACCCTATTGTTACTTGCAGTTAAAAAGTTAAAATCCTAACATAGAACAGTGAGCTCTTAACTGTCCTGTAAGAGCGGCATGCAAACTGCAAGTTATAAATTAGAGCGTTATGGTTTTTACCCCAGTCTTTGATTATCCTAATGTTGCAGAAAAAGGGTTCATTTGGGTAGAAATCAATTCTGATTATTAAAGAGAACCACCAACCATGGTATTACGTTTTAAATTCTGAGTTTGTGTTTCTCCAGACCAATCACTATTAAACTATGCTGCCTACTAGTATGGTTGTCATGTGACTCCTACACCTTGTAGTCCTTTGTCTTATGTAACATTTCCTATACAGTGATTTACACACGTATGATTGATTGCCTATCTGTAATATGTGTGATGTAAAGTGCTCTGACACACTACACTGGTATTAGTGGTGCTGTAAATTTTCTGATACTTTATTATTTTGACATTTTTACACATGCTAACAGTCTCTACAAAGATGTATCCTTATTAGTACCAGTGGAACATACAACTGCATCAGTGAGAAAGGTGACCAGTCAACCTTTGCAAAGGGCCCTCCACTTCACAGCAGCACAAGTCACATTTTTTAGGAACTTTTTATCAGTTTGAGCTATAAACAATTTACTAGTTAAAATCGTCAGATCATGCAGCAGATGATGTATTATGTGGCAAATATGGCAGAGCCATGTTATGTTATGTTATGTTATATGCATTTATAACGCGCTCGGCTACTCCAAGGAGTGTCCCGGCGCGGTCACCTGAGCGAATCAAGATTCTGAGCTTAAAACAGGAAGGTTTTCAACTTTTTTTTGAAGATACGAGAATCTGAGATGCAGCGAAGAGCCAGAGGCAGTGTATTCCAGCTAAGTGCCGCCTTACGAACAAGAGAGCAGCCACCCAGCCTTTGCCGAGCAAAACGAGGAACCTGGATCAATAGTTGCGAAGAGGAACGCAACTGTCTTGTCGGCACATAAAAAGAAAACCTCTTTTGCAGATAGGTGGGTCCCCGGCGATAAAGGGCATTATGGGCAATTGATAGGACCTTAAATTTGATCCGCGCCTCCACAGGAAGCCAGTGCAAGGAGCGCAGATGGAGGCGAACGCTACTCCTCCTGGGAAGATCAAGCAAGAGGCGGGCCGCCGCATTCTGCACCACCTGAAGCTTGTTCAGCAGATAGCCAGGGGACCCTACATACAAAGCATTGGCGAAGTCCAGGCGAGACAAAATCAGGGCCCGGACCACGGTTTCCCTTGCTGCCCTAGGGAGCAGAGGGAGAAATTTCCTCAAAGACTTTAGAATCCCAAAGCAGGACCCCGCCAGCTTCTTGATATGGGTGGCAAAGGTTAAATTTTCCTCAAACCAAACGCCCAGGTTTTTGCGGTAGCACCCACCAAACACGGCAGCGGAAACCCTGGGGGCCACAGTAGCTCTCTAAAATTAGAAGGAAATTTCCCAAACAAAAGTATTTCTGATTTCTCTTCATTACATTTTAGCTGGGCCTGTGCCAACCAGCAGAAAACCGAGAGCAAACAGTGTTGAGCAGAGGACACATCAGCATCAGCACCCTCCCAAGTGAACAGAAGCTGAGTGTCATCCGCATAGGCAATCACCTTAGCCCCCAGCTCTTCCGCTAGATACATCAGCGGAGTAACATAAATGTTAAAGAGGAGGGGGCTAAGGGACGAACCCTGCGGAACTCCAGTAGCCACAGGTTGGGGGAGGAGGCGCACGGTGGAAGCCAAACCAGCTGTGAACGGTCCGCCAGGAAAGAGGTAAGCCAGCTTAGGGCCGCACCCGCAATACCAATCTCCAAAAGGCGAGCCAAAAGTAGGGAGTGAGGCACCGTATCGAACGCCGCCGAGAGGTCCAGCATAATCAAAGCTGCCCTCCCGCCGCCGTCCAGACACTCCCGAATGGCCTCCGACACCTCCACCAACGCGGATTCTGTGCTATATGAGGCTCGAAAGCCCGACTGTGCAGGATGTAGTAGACCAGCACCTTCCACATAATCCGTGAGTTGTCCTGTGACTACCTTCTCACACACTTTAGCAAGACTAGGCAGAAGGGAAATTGGGCGGTAGTTGCCAGGGCTCAAGGCATCTAGTGAGGGCTTTTTAAAAGGGGAGAATCTTAGCCTGTTTCCATGTGACCGGCACCCGGCCCTCCAACAGGGACATATTGACAATATTGTTAACAACTGTGTTAATGGTGTCGGCGGAAAGAGCTAAAAGCCTAGCTGAACATGGATCGGTGGGCGAGCCAGATTTCAGACCCTTAAGAATTTTAAGAGTGCATGCCAGTTCGACAGAGGAGAAAGTTAGAAGTTTGGCAATAGAGCCCGGAGGGGCCACAAAGGGGATGGGAAGAGCTAAAGGTCCTCCAGAGTCAGCGAAAAGGTCTCCTGGATGGTCTGAATTTTGTCCCGAAAGAACTTAGCAAGAGTATTGCACCAAGTCTCCGATACAGGCAATGTGCAGACCAAGGCACAGGGAGCCACAAAACTCTGCACTATTGAGAATATTTCTTTAGTATTGTTATTAGCCTGTTCTATGCGGGCGGAATAATAACTGCTTTTTGCACCCGCAATCGCCCTATAGTAACTTTTTGTTTAGATCTAAGAGCAAGTTTAGCCAACAGACAGTAGTTATTGGAGCGCCATCGTCTCTCCAGAACTTTACAATCGTGTTTCAGAGAGTGGAGCTCGGGCGAGAACCAGGGTTTAGAGGGGGACTCTCTGGCCAGTCCTGGGGCGCGTGAATGAGAAAGCGCAGTCACAGAATTGGAGATCCACTCCGTAAATCCCACCAAGTTCCCTTCCAGCTCCTGCGAACAGGTGGGACGAGAAGAAGCCAGAACACTATTAAACTGCAAGGGGTCAATTTTTTGAAAGGCTGGTGGAATAATGGATCGCATAGGCACAGACTGCTGCGGGACTTCCCACGAAAAGCAAATGAGAGAATGGTCTGACCAAGAAACTGGGAGAGGCTGATCCACCTGAATAGAAAAATTGGCACAAATGGGGTCCAATATATGGCCGCCCAGATGTGTGGGGTAACAAACCCCTTGTGAGAGTTGGGCCAATTTAAGTGAATCCAGAAATCCATGATTATGTGGAAAACATTTGCAAACTAGGATATTTTGCCATTCATGTTTGAACTGCTCTTGTGGAAAAAGGGAGAAGTGCTGATCACAGAAACTCCATGGCTGGGAGACAAATGGCTTGCGATTCCACTTTTAAGGATATTTGGGACATTCTGTTATTGGAAACGTATCCCACTTTGTGAATGTATTTTAATGTCAATAACTCATATTAAACCTTAAATAAACATGTGTATCCATTGGTTAAATTAAATAACGTAATAAGCTGTAACCGGTTAGTGAAATGGGAAACAAATACAAACAATTGGGATATTTTGCTCTTTCTGCCACACCTCTGACTCCGCTCACTGAGCCAATCCACGGGTTATTCCCGCCCTCTGATTCTCCGCCCACAGTTCCCCTACTTTTTTTCCCCCACTTCGACCACTGCTCACAACACAGAGGCCGGCCATCTTTCAATCAGTGCTGATGTGGGCCACAAATCACATTTGGAGTGTATATTAAATATAAAGAACAGTGATTGGCGACAACATTTATCTTACCCTCACTGTTCCAATCCCAGGGGGGCGTGGAGACATCTGCGTCCAATTAGAGGAGTTCCTGTCGATCTGCCAAAGAAGCCGCTCGAGCCTGCGAAGGAAGCTGCAAACTTCATCCTTGTTCTGCTTTGGAACCACTTTCATTACTCAGGCCTGCTGATGTCTAAAGCAGTCTAACAGTGGCCTCTGCGAAGCCCATGGACTCGTCTGTGAAGATCTGCTCTCGCTGGCCAGCTCCCAGCAGTTCAATAAAAGAAAGATTTTATTAAAGGTGTGTTGCAGGAGACAAAGAGGGGGGCCGGTTTTCGAATGAGTCGAAAAAACCCTAACTTCGCTAGAAACAAAAATACACACACCACCAGCACTTGATGCTTGACAATCAAAGCCATTTTGTTCATCAGCTCAGCAATTCACACCAGTTGTGAGAGAACTGTTGCAATTCACACCAGTTGTGAGAGAACTGTTGCAATTCACACCAATTGTGAGAGAACCACTGAGGCAGAAGTGTGCGGCCACAGAAATGAAAGTACAGCAGCATGGCGTGGACAACCTTTTTTAGCCTAGAGATAAAAACTGCCCAGCTATCCCAAGCGTTATATTTTCTTGCAAAATACAGAGACAGACACTGAAAACAGCTCCTGCGCATGTGCGCATTGGTCAAAAATATGCCAAACCCAAATAAAGGTTCTGGGGGCGTCAGTGACGGGAAGGTGGGTTTCTCGTAGTTACTGTTCTAATAAGTGGACGAATACACTTAGCTCACCACCGAAGATGGAAGTTGGCCATTATCCACAATAGAGGTCAGTAAGGATTAAGCTGGTGTTTATTTGACATATAAACACACTGTGATTATGAGTTCCCTTGTTCTGTTCTACGGAGACCGCGTTTGTGCCTTCTGCCAACATTGGACTAAAAAACACCAAGTGATGGTAAACAAACATTCCCAATGAAGCCCGATGTCCCAGGGCACAATCAGTGCTTACAATCGTTAGCCAACCAGTACATGGAAATAGTCCCAGGCCAACATGTCCAAGGGTCACTGTGAGGCATCAGCGGCGGGTGTTCGTTCATGTGGTACAATCAGTGCTGCTAATGTCCTTGATGGCTTCTAGTTCTCTGTCATGGGGTTATTTATGATGGGTCGGGGTTAGAAATGACTAATGCCCCCATCACTTTAGCAGGAAGTGACTCAGCTGTAATGCTCCGGTGCTGCCACCAGGGATTGCAAATTTTAGGGTCAGGATTAATATGCAAAGTCTCCCACATGAAAACGCTGTAGGGATCAGTGTGCAACCTGGAGTCCAAAGGTTTGAATCAATATGGGTATAACATTCTCTTGTTATCATTTGGATAATATCACCCAACACGTGTGCACCAAGAGACACGCTATTTTATAGCTTATTCCGCATAAATGCTATATTGGGATTTTTTGTGGCCAGCCATGTTTGGTCCTTTGAACATGGCAGCCTTGCCTCCTGCTGTGCCACGAATACATCATAGCCAGGAATTATCAATCAAATAAGTAATTCTAGTTGATATCACAGTATATGCCCCCAAAAGGCCTTGGAGTACAAGCTAAGGAGTTAATGCAGCAAACGATCATACCTCTTGAATGAGACCGAACTCTCATTGTTCACTTCTCTACTGTATAAGGGGTGAGGATACGGAAGAAGAGCGGTGTCTGATAAGGCGTTTGACGAATGATTGGCGATCTCCAACTTCAGACTACTACTCGACAGAGGCATACACCAAGGATGTAAGGCGATGCACAGTTTGTTGAGAAGTCTAAATAAAAGAATTGTCTTCTGTATGACCCATAGTGTCAAATGATCGTTTGCCACTGGAAAGCTGGTGCGTCATTTGACCATCGCCATAGAATAAATGTTCTACTGCCTGCCAGTAGCCATTCAGGATAAAATCAAGGCTGTAGTTGATATGGATCAAGCACATTGGTCAGCTTTGACAAAATACTTGGCAAACAGGAGATGAAGCAATATGGCCTCCAATAATTACAAGATCCCCTTGAAAGAAACGTAGAGTTTGTGTCTTCACCTGGTTAGAGATGAGTGGGTGAACATTCATGGCCATGGGATCCAAGATCTGGAATGAAAAATCAGAGAAATTGGAAGCGGAAAAAACTACGACTGAAATGTTGACAATTCCTGAGGAATACGGTCTACCCTGGTCTTTGGTGTTGGAAGAAAGTGCTTGCGTTGCTTATGGTCTGAGCGCTGTTCGAGATATCAAGCTGAAAGGAATGAAAAGGACGAGAATGTAATTGGATGGTATACAATAGAATGGAACAGAAAATAGAATAGAATAAAGTGAATAGGACATAAAGGAATGTATGGTTTAGAGCTCTATGGAGTTGTATGAAACTGATTAGCATAAAAGTGTAACTGAAAACGAAAGAACTATATGTACAGAATATAAAGGAAAGGAAAGCAAAGGAATTATATGGAGCAGAATGTAAAGGAATAGAATAGAAATGAGTGTAGTGGAACAGAACTGAATTAAATAGACCAGAATATAAAGGAAAAGAATAGAAATTAATGGAAGGGATGGAAAGGATAAAAATGAATGGAGCGTAACTGAACGGAGTGGCATTCCTATAGTGATGTGTGGGATGTAATCTAATTTCATTCTGATGACGATGGAAGACTCCTAGACCCTGTGTACGTATAGAGGGCGCAGACGCGTCATACACAAGCTTGCGTCTCAGGAGTAACTTGGCGATGCACAAACAGGTTGTCGCTCAGTGGAACCGTCATTATGCATTCTGTAGCAGCATCCTTATGCGCACGTCAGGGTGTCACTTGATAGTCTGGTCTAAGAGCCGAGTCTTCTCCCATTGCTGCTGCCTCTCAGGTCCTCTCCCTCCACCCCACCTTTCTCTAGCCCTCCTCCCCCCTCCCTTCTTCTGTGTTCCTAAGAAGTAAGAGACAGAGGATACTTGAATTATGAGTTGCTATGGAGACCAGCAGCAGATTCCAAAAGTGCTAGGAAAAGGGCTGTCACCTCGCACCATGGCTCTGATGCCAGTGAGCCGGGTGGAGGTGGGGGTGGGGGTGACTAATGGGGGATATAGTGCGAATTAGGGAAGGGAGCTGGTGAAACATAGCAAGGATGGGAGAGTAAAGATCAGAGGGAAGGTACGACCCTGCTATGAAACCTGACAGCAAAGAAAAAAGCCTTCTGATCATCTATACAAAGGCATAAGGTTAATTTGGAAGAGTACGCTGCCAGACGATTTAAGGAATGTAGCACACATTCCACTGGAGTTAGAAGCACAAACACTTCAGTGGGCAGAGCTAATACTGCAGTATAAACATATTTCACCGCTCAAGTTAAGTCAGCCATTCATAATGAGATCAATAAACTGAGTACCGTTGAGAGAAACATAAAACCAGTGCTTAATTTGAGCGGGTGCTTTCCGGTTCTCGGTACCCGCACTTGATTGTCAACACTGGCACTTATGATAGCTGCCACGTGGTGGGGCTGGGTGTGTATTATAGACATGAGCACAACAATAGTTGTTTATTAATCAAATAGACATTAAAACAATTAACACCTGCCTCCTCAGGCCTTCTTATAGGTTTAGGGGGACTACAAACAGTCTGAACTGGCACACTTGTGGTAGTGTGATGGCTAGTAGTTGTGTATGTGCTATTATTGGCAGCACTGACAGTGGCAATGGGTGGTGCAAGCTGGGGTGGCCTCCTGACGAGGGCCCTGGCACTTTTTTTTTTTTTTTTACAAATTAAGCTCTGCATAAATCGTGAGCACCCCACCACCCCCCACTAGTTCACTGTGTGAAAGAACAGACACAATAGACCACAAAACGTATCCAGTTTCACAAAACCTAAAACCTATTACACATGCTCACTCATTGATTAGACTAGCACCTTATTGTATTATAATTGCATTTATATGGCGCTTACCTCCACCACGCTCTCCAAGTTTCTACTGTGCAGCAACTGATTGCACCACTGTGGTGAAGTCTCTGAGGCCCCCTGGGTTTTCACACTTCAATAAAAACATATCCTGCAAATTGGGCCCTTAGGTCCCCCGTGGGACTGATGTGGGAGTTGCAAACACCGCATTATGATTAAATCAATATCAACACAGCCTTGGTCTGCTCTGCCCTCCATCGAGGGTCATGTTCTGTGGGGTTGATGATCCACTGATATCTTGACAGCTGCTCCAAGCAGCTCTGGAGCCCTAGAGACCAATTTGAGGCCCTCTAAATATTTTTCGTGCTCATTTCCCATCTGGCTTGGGCAGTTGGAAACACTGGGCCCGATTCACACAAAAACATAAAAGTGATGCGGAGATTTACATCTCCGATTGAGCATACTTTTCCTTTTATTTTTGCAGTTCACAAACATTCCCAGAACGGCACATGGAAAGCTGTGCTAAGCACGTGTTTGGAAGCATACTACCGGAAATGCCGTGTGACATATCCCATGGTTAATATTCCACCTATGCTGAAATTTACATAGCGCATAGCTGCCAATTTTCCCAGGTCCATGCGTGATGTGCTGCTTCAGTCCAGAATTCAGATTATTTCTGGGACTAGTAGTTCTGTTTGATATTAGAATTAACAAACCTACAAATCCCAGAATTAAAAAAAGATACCTGGACTGGATCAGCACATCAAGCATAGACATGGGAGTCTTGGCAGGGCTGATAGCGTTCAAGTCAGCACAGGGAGAATAAAGCCCTCTGTGCAACAGACAGTGGCGGCTGGCACGGATCGGGGGTGGAGAGCGTGGGGAGGAGTTGGGTGTGTAAAAAAAAAAAAAAAAATTAAATAAACTTACCTCACCACTGTGTCTCTCCTCCGTCTTCTCTCCGAGGCTGGAATGGAAGCAGGAAGCATAAGGCCTCCCCTAGCCAATCGCGACGCTGCTGAAAGCAGCGTCGTGATTTTTCTGAGCGCCGTGGTTCGGCACTCAGACAAGGACTATTCGTCTGTGCATGTTCTCCATCAGGCTGTAATACAGCTTGGTGGAGAACATGCTATATGCACATGACTGTTTGGCCGGCCCAAGACGGCCAGCGAAACTGTCATACCCACTTGCAGAGTGCCCACCACTCCTCCCCCTGCTCCTCTGTGAGCAGAGCAGCCCCGCCCCGCAAAATGCCTCAGCAGGGAACAATAAAATGATAACATTGAGATATTATTTTATTTTTCCTTTTTGGGTGGAGCATTCGAGACCTGTTGTAATTTCTCTTGAGAACCTAAAGCCATCCCCCTGCTTTTGATTTGTTTGTTTCAGTGTCCTTTAAAAATCCTTGCTTGCTAGTGGTCAGCCCTGCCTCTTTGTCCCTCCTTTTTCCCTTCTGTTCCTCCCAGGCAGCAGGGACTAAGTACTGTCTCATTTCGCCATGGTTCTTGATGTGCTCTTTGGGGGACTATTTTTTTTCTTGGTTTCCTGGTCTGTTACTGTTTGCCTGTGTTCAGCTTTGGAGGCATAGCTGCTTTCATGTAAATATAGTATTCCTCCCTCGCACCTCCTCTAAATGCCATAGTTGTGTTTATGCAGCCTCCTTCGACGTGTCTCCCGCTCTGTTGATTTGTATTTATTTAGCCTTTCTGCTCTTTTCCTTTCCACCATCAGTTGGGCTTCCTTTTGGTAGGCTATTCGTTTTGGGCTTTCTTCTAAAGGGGATTGGGCTTGTTGAAATCTTGTCTCCCTTTGTGCCTGCTCACCCCTCCCACCATTTTAAAACAGCTGCAGCCTCGTAGGAGCCACTGATGTATCCTTTCAGTAGTTATGAAGTGAAAGCACAAAGTGCATTTATACATATATATATATATACAAACAAATGTTGTGTGAACAAGCCAGGCAATGGCGAAACGCGTTACAGCGTAATTTGGATTAAAGCAGAGACTGCATTGAAAATCCATCCCCCGTGTCGGTGTCTGCTTTTGGAGTTTAAAGGCAGTAATTGTTGGAATATATATATACATATATATATTCCAAGGTTCTTCTACGGCGATGGCCCCCACAATCCGAGGGCTTGGAAGAAAAGCAGCTCAGCCAGGCAGCAGCAGATTGTAAGTAGTCCTTTTTATTTTAATTACACCACCGACAGTGCAGCAAAGAGACCTAAGCGTTGCACAAACATGAAAAGGGCAGATTTTCCAAAAGTTTTCCAGTAAATTCAATCAATTCCCCCAAGTTTCTTGTATTATGTGATATATACACAGCAATAATATGCACTGCTCATGTTAAATTATCAGTAAGATTTACTAATTTCGTTAAAGTACCCGTATGTTGTGTGGTGGTTGTAGTTTAATCTTCAGCCACCTTTAACAAGTATGAAAAAACAATGAGGACTTCCAGCTCATCCACTTCTAAAGACTGAATATTGCACTATGGGAGTTGTATTTTTAACATCAAAATCACGTGACTGACTGTTTTTAAAGCATGCACGAGCGCACTTTGCAACTCGAGTGTTTTACTTCCACCTGTGATCAAGGCCAAAACGTTGGGAAATGGAAGCATGCTGTGCTGCTGGACGCTGAATAAAGTCTTGTCTCCAGTATTGGGCCTCAATTTTTCTTCGTTCACAGCAGTGATTTGATGGGCTGCTCTGTGCCCATTGTCTTGAGGCCGCCCTGAAGGGTCGGGGGCTCCGTAGTTCGGAGGACTTTGTTTGTATATATATATATATATATACATATATATATTCCAAGGTTCTTCTACGGCGATGGCCCCCACAATCCGAGGGCTTGGAAGAAAAGCAGCTCAGCCAGGCAGCAGCAGATTGTAAGTAGTCCTTTTTATTTTAATTACACCACCGACAGTGCAGCAAAGAGACCTAAGCGTTGCACAAACATGAAAAGGGCAGATTTTCCAAAAGTTTTCCAGTAAATTCAATCAATTCCACCAAGTTTCTTGTATTATGTGATATATACACAGCAATAATATGCACTGCTCATGTTAAATTATCAGTAAGATTTACTAATTTCGTTAAAGTACCCGTATGTTGTGTGGTGGTTGTAGTTTAATCTTCAGCCACCTTTAACAAGTATGAAAAAACAATGAGGACTTCCAGCTCATCCACTTGTAAAGACTGAATATTGCACTATGGGAGTTGTATTTTTAACATCAAAATCACGTGACTGACTGTTTTTAAAGCATGCACGAGCGCACTTTGCAACTCGAGTGTTTTACTTCCACCTGTGATCAAGGCCAAAACGTTGGGAAATGGAAGCATGCTGTGCTGCTGGACGCTGAATAAAGTCTTGTCTCCAGTATTGGGCCTCAATTTTTCTTCGTTCACAGCAGTGATTTGATGGGCTGCTCTGTGCCCATTGTCTTGAGGCCGCCCTGAAGGGTCGGGGGCTCCGTAGTTCGGAGGACTTTGTTTGTATATATATATATATATATATATATATATTAATCACCAAATGCCCGAAAGCAAACCGGATGGTGGGATGACTGCCGAGTGCCCTCCAAAGCTTTCGGGCATTTGGTGATTAATCTGTTGACACGGAGGCCCACGCCGTGGGAGGAGTACCATCTCGTCGACTCACAAGAGAGGCTGCGGTTTGGAACGATTCCAGGACCAGGCGGCGCAGTCATCCGAAAGTAGAGACACTCTCCGAGAAATTCCGAATCCTACCAAGGAACAGATATGCTTTTAAAATGAGGAATGTGTACAGATACCCACTAAGGGAGGACTGTTGCTCGAAGGAGGACTTCATGTCCCATAATGCCATTGAACTAATATGCACTAAGCATAGCCCACTGAGGGCAATTGATTAATTGGGCAGACGGAAACGGAAAAAAAAAGAGCGCTTTCTGACACACTCCCTGCAAGCCTATGAATAAGATGTTTTTACATCGAAACGCGTCAGGCAATTAATGAACATGTCGGGATGCCGAGGGGAGCTAAAAATACAAACCGGATGGTGGGGTGACTGCCGAGTGCCCTCCAAAGCTTTCGGGCATTTGGTGATTAATATATATATATATATATATTTGTATATATATATATATATATTCCAAGGTTCTTCTACGGCGATGGCCCCCCCAATCCGAGGGCTTGGAAGAAAAGCAGCTCAGCCAGGCAGCAGCAGATTGTAAGTAGTCCTTTTTATTTTAATTACACCACCGACAGTGCAGCAAAGAGACCTACGCGTTTCGGCCGGAGCCTTCAACTGGGTCATAGAGTATGTGTTTATAGACAAGTTATTTAAAGGGAAACTTCCCTCCAAAATTGCCTCCACAATTTAAAGGGACACACACAGATATTTAACATTTAAAACATAATGCACATTGCACAAACGTGAAAAAGGCAGATTTTCCAAAAGTTTTTCAGTAAATTCAATCAATTCCCTCAAGCTTCTTGTATTATGTGATATATACACAGCAGTAATATGCACTGCGCATGTTAAATTATCAGTAAGATTTACTAATTTCGTTAAAGTACCCGTATGTTGTGTGGTGGTTGTAGTTTAATCTTCAGCCACCTTTAACAAGTATGAAAAAACAATGAGGACTTCCAGCTCATCCACTTGTAAAGACTGAATATTGCACTATGGGAGTTGTATTTTTAACATCAAAATCACGTGACTGACTGTTTTTAAAGCATGCACGAGCGCACTTTGCAACTCGAGTGTTTTACTTCCACCTGTGATCAAGGCCAATTAGCGCCGAAACGTTGGGAAATGGAAGCATGCTGTGCTGCTGGACGCTGAATAAAGTCTTGTCTCCAGTATTGGGCCTCAATTTTTCTTCGTTCACAGCAGTGATTTGATGGGCTGCTCTGTGCCCATTGTCTTGAGGCCGCCCTGAAGGGTCGGGGGCTCCGTAGTTCGGAGGACTTTGTTTGTATATATATATATATATATATATATATATATATATATATATATATATTCCAAGGTTCTTCTACGGCGATGGCCCCCACAATCCGAGGGCTTGGAAGAAAAGCAGCTCAGCCAGGCAGCAGCAGATTGTAAGTAGTCCTTTTTATTTTAATTACACCACCGACAGTGCAGCAAAGAGACCTAAGCGTTTCGGCCGGATCCTTCAACTCGGTCATAGAGTATGTGTGTATAGACAAGTTATTTAAAGGAAACTTCCCTTCAAAATTGCCTCCACAATTTAAAGGGACACACACAGATATTTAACATTTAAAACATAATGCACATTGCACAAACGTGAAAATGGTAGATTTTCCAAAAGTTTTTCAGTAAACTCAATCAATTCCCCCAAGTTTCTTGTATTATGTGATATATACACAGCAATAATATGCACTGCTCATGTTAAATTATCAGTAAGATTTACTAATTTCGTTAAAGTACCCGTATGTTGTGTGGTGGTTGTAGTTTAATCTTCAGCCACCTTCAATCTAAATACTTAAATCATGAATGGGGGACTAGTACTTAAACAATAATTTAGTATATATATTAAATTTTGTGGTGGGCAATTAGGTGATTTTCCCAGAATCACAGGAAGCTGAGCTCACGCCGAGACTCGAACCTGGTTCCCCAGCTCCAAAGTGGGCAGCCCTGGCTGTAAGGCCACATCCTCTTCCTCTGCTTCATGTACAGCCTCCCACAGGAAATCTCTGCCAGGTTCGTGGTGTTGTGAAAAAAAAACTGAGGGCTCGCATACTCCTTGCTAGCATCAGCTGCAGTATCCCCTCCGCTCTCTGAAACGTGCGTCTCCTATGCAGTAATTCGATATTTAGGACTTGCAGGGACCCGTGTTAAAGTTTCACGATACATCCCTCTATCCTCAGTTAAATGTTGTTACGCTTGTGTTGTATTTCTCCCCCAAAATACGTACCTTGCGTGGCATGGAGAGGCTCCTTGTAACCTCGACCAGAGTGTGCCTGGCACCGGTTTGGAGTGTGTGCTGTGGAAACGTGCGGTATAAAGCGAAACGCTCGCACCGGGACACCACTCGGAGTATCCGTGCGCGCTACAAATATAAATAACATAACATCATTGTGATGTGAAAGGCATCGTGGATTTCGGTGCATGACAGATTATAGCAACACTCGCTTGCATCATTTCAGGGTCAATGTTTAATTGTAGCCTTACAAGACTTTCCCTCAGAGCTACCTGGGAAGGTTTTCAGGATTTCCTTCTAGGTGATCCCAGCCTGTCAGATGATGACATCACGTCTAGGGTTTGTTTTGTTTTTTGCTCTTACTGGAATTCACACGCAGTGTCCGTGGAGACACGTGCAGTGAGTCAGAACCTCGTTGTATCTACCACTAAAATCGCTTCAATCACTATTTGGGCCCAAGGGGGGAGCAGCACATACCACAGACTAGCTTGTTGGTGTGAAAAAGGCCGCTTTATTGAAAGCAGGTGCACCTTACATCAACATTCCTTGGCCTGTGCCGTACAAAACTGATCCTCACTAAATAGTATCCTCCTACCTTACCCCCTCCCCTCCCCTAAAGTTGTCCCCCCTGCAAACATTTATAAACCCCCAAAACTTGCAACTTCTTAACCTTTCTTCACCTAGCTATCTATGTACATTTCCTATGCTCTTTCCCCTTCCTGCGTGCTTCCGGAGTGACCTTCCCCAACCATAAACTGTAAACTGTAAAAACCTCTGTCCCAACTATTACCCCAGGAAAACGCCCCATAAACATCATTAGCACACCAGCACCTGCTTCCAGCGACAACCAAAGTACATGATTTTTCCCCCCGATGCACCTGTTCCCAACAACGCTACCGAAAAAACCAAAACTCCTGCCACTAACAGCGGGTCTAAACCCCCCAGTAAATTCCTCCACAGGAGGGCCCCCCTAAACATGGGGAGGGTGGGCGGGAAAAACAGCTTCCCTACCAGGAAAAAACCCCTCTACCGGCTGTCGTGTCACTTCCACCGAAATGGTGGTCAGTGACGTAAAATGGCCGGCTATATAGGCCCCCAGCCCAAAACCGCCCAAACCTAGCCCAAAATGGACCGGGAAGCCCAACAAGCCCAACTGGGCTCTGGCTGCCCCCCGGCCCAAAATCCCCGGGAGGGGCAGGCCTCCCGGTGGTCGGCCGCCCCTCCCAAAGCCCTATTGGGCCCAAGGGGGAGCAGCACATACCACAGACTAGCTTGTTGGTGTGAAAAAGGCCGCTTTATTGAAAACAGGTGCACCTTACATCAACATTCCTTGGCCTGTGCCGTACAAAACTGATCCTCACTAAATAGTATCCTCCTACCTTACCCCCTCCCCCTCCCCTAAAGTTGTCCCCCCTGCAAACATTTATAAACCCCCAAAACTTGCAACTTCTTAACCTTTCTTCACCTAGCTATCTATGTACATTTCCTATGCTCTTTCCCCTTCCTGCGTGCTTCCGGAGTGACCTTCCCCAACCATAAACTGTAAACTGTAAAAACCTCTGTCCCAACTATTACCCCAGGAAAAACGCCACTCAGAAAATTCCTCCGCCAGGACTTTTCTGACCCCCCCAACTAGGTCCGGGGTCGTTTCGGGTATCTACTTATTCCTAGCACCTGATCCAAAACCTCCTTAATCTGCACTATGTATAATTCCAAACCATATCTGGACAAATGAACCCCATCCTCCCGAAAAAAATACACTGCTGCATAACGCAGTTCTGGATGTTCCATCCTCCCAAAACCTTCCCTGTCACAAAATTTACGCATGTCCCTGTTAATCTTCCTTCTCGCCTTATCTATTGCCCCTGGCCGCTCTGCCCCCTCCAACATCTCCTGGGAATGAAATCCGACCAGATCACGTGGCAGCCCGACCATTGCCGCTGAATCTCTAACAAATCTCTCTGCATTTGCTTCAACAAAGCCAAACCTTTGCACTGCACCAGATCGTTCTCTCCCAAATGGATGAGCAACACGTCTGGGCAAATCCCCCTTCTGATTGACCTATTCAAAGCCGGCACCAACTCGTGCCACCTCATGCCCCCTTTTCCCTGCCACTGACACCTAAACAAACCAGGATCCAGCCCTAAGTTCACACTGTTCTGCTTTCCCCATTCGTACTGCTCCGCCCGCTTCACAAACGAATGTCCGACAAGGAGGATGGACAATTCCGCCGCCTCAGGCCCCGCCACTGCACCTAAAAAGACACATATATGAGAAACGAAGGAGGAACATCATGCCTCTCCCTCCCAGGGGCCCCGCAGCCTGATGTATGTTCTAAAACAATCTGATTTCCATCGTCCCAAACGCATAAGCTCTTCCCTCCCCCACCCCTGTCTTGCTGCATCCGTTGCTGCACCTATGCGAAAGGAATGTGTCCCAAACTGCCCCGGGTTCTCACCTAGTCCTAGGAGGGCGCGCCTCAATACCCAAAGTAGTTGAGGCGCCGTCACCCTGCCCCCTCCTCCCGGCGGAAAACCTCCCCCGCTCCAAAGGCCCCCTCGTGGCTAATATCCACCCCCAAGCCGCGGGGCATACCTCCTGTTCCACTACAGGCCCCATGACCACCCACTTCCCTGCACCCCGCTGGTCTGTCTTCGAGCGACCCAGTAGTACAGCCACTTCCTTTTCCCGCAGATCCACCGCCCCCACTGCACCCCCGCGCCCCCTTGTACCCAACAGCTCGGAAACCCGAAAGGCCCCAAAATACATCCACGACATTAACGTGGAAAACAATACCGTTTCTTCATGGTTGCGGCAGATCTGCGGCAAAATCCGCGTCACTCTAACCAGAATACCTGCCGAAATGGGCCTCCTCAGCTGGGATCGGTTGCCTTTCTCCCTTGCCCAACCTTCCAACAGTCGCGTTCCCAGTTCACCCGCGGATGGCGCGTAGCCCCACCACAATTTTCCCATGAACGCAATGGCCGACAGCTTTCCCGCTATCGTCACTTTGGACCTTCCTTTGTCCATCATAGCCATAATAAATTGAACTACCTGTTCTTCCCTGCCCCAGGGCTGGTCCTGCCGCGTCGCGCCACTGTCCAGAAAATCCCGCCAAGCCAGCTCGTAAGCTCTCCAAGTGGATGTAGCCACCGACCCTCTTACCAACTGCAAGACCCTTTCTCTCCTACCGACCACATCCCCTCTGGAACCGGCGTCCGGCATGCGTCCGCCTCCGTGGCTAGCCCATGGAACCTCTGCCACTGTGAACGAGACAAAGCGTCCGCAATGTCATTGTCCACCCCGGCACATGTCTGGCTTGAAACAAAATATCGTGCTCCAAACATCGCAGCACGAACACCCTCAATAACTTGAGCACCTGCGTGTCCCTAGCTGACTGCCTGTTCACAACCTGCACTACCGCCATATTGTCCACCTTAAAAATCACTTTCCTGTGCGCCAAATCCCGGGCCCAGACCGACACAGCCACCACCAGTGGAAACAGTTCCAGAAAGGCAATGCTCCTCCCCCGTTCTTCCAGTGCGATGGCCATTCCGCGGCGCACCACCTCCCTTGCCAGTAAAGCCCGAAACCGCCTGCCCCTGCCGCGTCTGAGGAGATAGTGACGTCCCATTCCCAGTCCTCGGAGGCGGCCATTGGGATGCCATTAAAATGCTCCAAAAACCTCCGCCACATGCGCAGGTCCTCCTTTGTGCCTGCCGACAATCTCATGTGATGGTGCGGTAGCGTCAAACCGGATAAGGACAAACCTAGTCTCCTGCAGAAAGTTCGCCCCGCGCGCACCACCCTGCAAGCGAAATTCAAGTGCCCTAGGAGGACCTGTACTTCCCGTACTGTCACCTTCTTTTTTGCCAGCAGGCTGTCCACCAGGAGCAGCATATGCGCCTTCTTATCCTCCGGCAGCCGGGCTTCCATTGCCACGGAATCCAGCTCAATACCAAGGAATGACAACACCGTGCCTGGACCCTGTGTTTTTCCGGCGCCAGGGGCACACCCAGGTAGCCCATGAGCTCTGTAAAACTAGCCAGCTGCTGCTGACAGTCCGCCGAACCGGGCTGTCCCACCAGGAAAAAATCGTCCAGGTAGTGCGTCACCGTCTGGTTACCGGTCCGCCACGTAAAGACCCACTGCAAAAGGTACTGAAACGCTCAAACAAGGCACAAGATATGGAGCACCCCATTGGCAACGCTTTGTCCACAAAAATGCACCCTTCAAACTGTATACCCAACAGCTGGTAGTCCTCTGGGTGCACCGGGAGCAGTCGAAATGCCGATTTGATGTCGCATTTCGCCATGAGGGCACCTGCCCCCACCGTAGCTACCAACTGCCGCGCCACGTCCACTGAAGAGTAGGACACTGACGAAAGTTCAGCCGCTATAAAGTCGTTCACGGACGCCCCCTCCGGCCATGACAAGTGCTGTATCAGCCGGTATTGTCCGGGTTCCTTCTTTGGTACCACTCCAATAGGGGAGATGATCAGGTCCCGAATCGGTGTCTCTTGAAAAGGGCCCGCCATGCGCCCTTCCCGGACTTCCTTGCCCAATTTGTCCCGTACCACTGCTCTGTGCGCGTTGGCAGATTTCAAGTTTTCAGCCCACCTGGCGGACCGTGGACCCTCGTACCCCAGCCGGAAACCCTCCCGAAAACCTAGTTGCAGCGTTCTAGCGTCGTCGGTCCGTGGATAAGACGCCAACCATGTTTCCAGCCGCTCCTGTTTAACTGGAGTATGAGCCTTTGCCCAGATGCCCCTGTCCTCCCCTACCCCCCCGACCCCCTGCTTGTTGCCCCGCCTGTGTGGGCTGCTGCCCCTGTCCTCTACCTCCCGCCCCCCAGCATTGAACCACTGGGTGCCGGCCTGCGCACTTGGAACATTCGTGCCTAAACTTGCAATATTGTCGGGCGCATGTGCCCTTGTTGAAATCCCAGCACGCACCCCTGTGCTTCCGGCGTTGTTCCCCGCATATCCCACCCCCCCGGGTGGGCGGTTCGGAAAGGGGCGGGGTGCGAGCTGTAGCCCGCTTGCCGTGTATATTGTTCCCCGAACTTGGCCCCCATGGTTTGATGGTAAAGGTCGGAGTCTATTTCCCCCACTTGGCCTCCGGATCCCAGGCCAACCGCGCCCGGAACTCCTCATCATAGTGGGACCATGCGAACCCCCGTACGTGACCTGTGCCCGCCTGATCACGTCCATATATTTAAACAACGCGACGGCCCGGTCCGGGTACTTCTCACAGTACACGCTGGCGAAAATCAAGAATGCCGCCGACCAGTTTTCGATGTTCATGGGCACCCTCGGCCTCTTGGCCAATTCTAGCTCCTCTTCCTTGGACCCCTCCTTCGCTGTAAGCTCCCTATGCAGTAGCTTCAGCATGTCCACGTAGTCTCCTTTCCAGATTTTTTCTTTGGTGCCCAACGTAAGGTGGGCCCCAGAAGCTTCGTAATCCCCATATATGGCAATTTTTTCACGGGGATGTCATGGCTCTCCTTTCCCCCTCTTTTAGGGCCCCCCTTTCGCTTTGTCCCCCTCGTCAGTCCCCCTACCGGTCCTGCTGCTTGGTCCTTTGAGGTGGGCGACCTCCCCCTATCCCCCCGAACTCACCGACTCCGGCCCCACCCCCGTGTCTCTCACATACTTCCCTTGCCTCAAACGCACCTCCCCCTCCTCCCCCCGCGCGCATCTGTGCCAACCGAGACCCTTGCCTGCGGCCTACCGCCTGTCGGCCCTTTAGCAAAAACTTTCGCTGCCTTACCTGGCGTCAAGGTCGGCGTCCATACCGGATCCCGCCGCCTAACCAGTCGTGCAGAAGGGGCCATCACGCTTTCCGCTTTTTCCACCTGACCGGACCGCTCTGTAACAAACTAGGCATATCGTTAGTCACGCCCCCCGTCCCCAGGCTCAACAATTTCCCCTTCTTCAATGCTCCCTTCATCGTAGTCCAATAGCCCAGGGCCGTCCACCTCGGACTCCGGCCCCTCTACCCCTGCGCGGTCCCTGTCTGACCAGCTTGGCAATGGGCCGCCCTCCGTGGGCTCCAGCCTGCTCAAGCCCGCCTTCTCCCTGCAATTGCGGAGGAATTCCCCCCACTCCCCACTCCCTCGCCGCTGCCCTGCGCGCTGTTGCTGTGCATTCCGCTCTGTGTCATATGCCTCCCGCGCCTGTCTCCCTGTGGCCGCATGGACCCCTCGGGGTTGAGCTACCGGGGGCCTCTCGTCCCGCCTCCTGTATGCCGCTGCCGGCAGGTCCCTCGTGGGAGCGCGACCGCCCGCATGAGGCAGAGCCGGCCCATCCTCTCGGTGGGTTGGAGCCGCACGCAACTCTCCCGAGCACCTCGCCGTCCTTTCCTGCCAAAAAGAAGTGGAGTCCGACATGCCGGGGTTAGTCCTGCCCTCTAACCCTCCCATCCGCACACCCTCCCCCCGTGAAAACCCCCATCCCCGTCCCGCACCCGCCGTACTGGATGAGTGTCCCCCCCGCCGCGAAGGGGCAGACCCCCAGGCCCCTGCCCCCCCGCCCTGGGCATCCCCTACACCCTCCCCTGTAAACGCCCCCCCTTCCCCATCGCTCCACTCCAACTCTTCAACCACCCGCCGTACCGATGTCCCCACCCCAGCCCCTCCAAACCCCACCCCAGCCCCTCTACTCCCCTCGCCCCCCCCAGACTCCAACACCCGCCCCCAACCCGCTGAGTCTGACCACCGGTGGCGCAGTCCCTCCGGCGCCCTATCCAGCCAACCCCTAACTCGAGGGAGGGCATGGACCCCCAGCGCGTCCCCTCCCTGCTTGCTATCAACCCCCCCGGCGTCCCCCAAACCTGCCGGAGATAGTGCCTCACGCACTGACCGTGCCTCCCCCTGTCTACCTGCGGGGCCTTCGCCCCCCACCCCGGCACCTGGGTCCATCGCCTGAAACCCCCGTCCCCCCATCTAGTCCCATCCCCCGCCCCTGGCTTCCTCCGGGCCCCCTGCCTCCTCATACTCCTCCCCGCTTTCAATCAAAAGCGGGGAGGCCTAACCACTGACCAACTGCGAGGTGACAGCCCCTGGTCTCCCCCTCCACGCCTACGTTCCCAACTAACACGGGGCCCCCACCGCCCTTTTTTCCCCTGCGCCCTGCTAATCGGCGCCTTTCCGGCCCCCGTGCCCCCTCCTTGAAAAGCAGCGCGGGCCGCGGAGCCGCGCCACGCCCCCGCCACGTGTGCGTTTTCTCAGCGCGGCCGCGTTGGCAGTGCGGCCGCGCCCCCTGCCTCTATATTTTGCCGTTTCGTGCTCGCGGCGGCTCGCATGCTAGCACAGCCGCCGCGACCCCGCTCGCCGCCCTCCTGGGTGGCCTCACCTTAACGCCGGGCCGCAGCATGTCCGTGCGGCCCGCGTCCTCCAGAAGGCGGAGTGCCTCCACCACGCGGGGATCCTGACTGTGTGCCATCGGTTGGGTAAGAATGTTGTACCAGCAAGAATCGCGCCAACGCCAGACCAAAAAACAGCTTCCCTACCAGGAAAAAACCCCTCTACCGGCTGTCGTGTCACTTCCACCGAAATGGTGGTCAGTGACGTAAAATGGCCGGCTATATAGGCCCCCAGCCCAAAAACCGCCCAAACCTAGCCCAAAATGGACCGGGGAAGCCCAACAAGCCCAACTGGGCTCTGGCTGCCCCCCGGCCCAAAATCCCCCGGGAGGGGCAGGCCTCCCGGTGGTCGGCCGCCCCTCCCAAAGCCCTATTCTAGTAAAACTATCCCACGGAAAAATGTTTCCCAAAACGGGTGTTATTTTAGCAGATAAAACATTTAGACTGGGCAGGGGTTGCCGAATGAGTGGAGGGAGGCAGCTTCTGGTTACTTGGAATGCAGATGAATACGGTGTAGGGAATCCCCCCCCCACCAAAAACAAGCAATTGCAATGCAATAGGTATCGCATTAGTTAAATGCAGAGCTATTGGCTTTGCATATGTAAAAGTAATAAACAACTTTTTTTTCTTATTTACTTTTGTAACAATGGCGGCACGCCGAGCGGCATGCCACCATAACTACAAAAGCCAATAATTAAAAAATAAAGTTAAAAAAAAGCTATTTGCCTGCCGTATTACTTTTCCATTTGCAAAGCCAATAACTCTGCATTTAACTAATACGAGACCTATTGCAGTGCAAATAGTAAGTTGAGTAAGGGAACTGTGCTTCACAGGTTTTACAAATTCAGATCACATTTTCTATTGAATTGGACACTTCCCAGATTTCTAATAAACAAGCGAATTACCAATTATTGGTTTCAGAGAATGAACTTTCCTAAAACGCACTCAGACACGTGCAAAAAATTACCATGTGTGGAATGAATGGGAAATAAACGGAAGGGTTTGCACTGACGGTAGCGTAGGGAAAAGGAACAGAGAAATGCAAGAAAAGTCATTCTGGCTGAAGAAGCTTAGCTTCAGGAGTTCAAAGTGAAGGGAGCAACTATGGCAGATCATGGGTTTGTGGCCACAGAGGTACTGTGTCTATGTTCATTTCAGGGGTAGCACGTTGCAGAAAGGCGCTTAGAGAGGTCACTTAAGAGAAACTGTCATGGAAGCACAGGATGTTTCTCAGACCTATCTAGTTTCTCATTCAAAGATTTTACCATTCTGGCAATAGGGAATAGCAGGACTTCCTTTGGCTACACCCCGTCTCATTAAATGATTCATTTTAATGTAGAAAAATTGGACAAACTATATACATTGTCTTTTTCTGGGTCTTAATGTCTTATTTCGATTCTAGCGGACGGCTTACTCTGTCATAACATGCCAAACCTTATATAAGGCCCTTAGACTACATGACTCGAAGCTGCAAGACTTTGGAAGTTTTTTCAGCAGCATGACTGCTATGACCATACAGAGGCTAGCCTTTGTGGATCTAAATCCTCATAATGGACCTTAAAGATACGTTTGCTTTATATGTAGGGTTCTTGGGATGACTTCTATAGACAGCTCTTACTCTTGAATGACTGCTTAGGGGGTGTTAGTAAGAGCTGTCTGTCACCCTAGGACAGTTAATGGCAGTGTCTCACTACAACACAACTAAGGGTTGTGTGTCCCCCTAGTCCAACTAAAGGTTGTATGTCACCCTTGTGCAACTAAGGGTTGTTTGTCATCCTAGTGCAGTTAAAGGTTGTGTCTCACCTTAATTCAGATAGGGCTTTTGTGTCACCTTAGTGCAGTTAACAGTTATCAGTCACATTAATGCTCTTCAGGGTTGTGTGTCACCCTAATCCAATTAAAGATGTGTGCCAACTTTGGGCAGTTAAGGGTTCTGTATCATTCTAGTGCAATTAAAGGTTGAGTGTCACCCTATTACAGGTAAGGGTTGTATAGTATCTTAGTGCATTTAAGGGTTTTGTGTCACCTAGTGCAGCTAAAGGTTATGTGCCAACCAATTGCAGTTATGGCTTGAGTGTCACCTAGATGCAACTCTGGGTTGTGTGCCGCCCTACTGCAGTTAAGGGTTGTATGTCACCCTAGTGCAGTTAGTAGTTTTGTGTGGTAAGTGTGTGTAATATCCTTTTATTGACATTTATATATTTTGCAGTTGCTTGCTTTCCCTTCCACTACACCCATAGTTTTCCCTGCATGTGAAATCATGCCTTGATTCTATTCTCTGAGAAAATAAGACTTTTTAATATAACTTGCCTCCAAAACAAAATAACTTTTATTATCTCTCTCTCATCTCCTGTCCTCAAAATAAGTAGATCCCATCTAGAAGTCAGCACTTTATACACAAGTGCATGCTTCGCATAGCTTTTCCTCAAAGCTGACTTAACACTTTCAAGGGAAAGCTGTACAAAATTACACTGGAGCGCAAAATGATGAAAATGGAGATGATGCAATATTTGTGTGACGTCCCATTCATTTAGAACTTTGCACCGCTGTATATTTTTAAATATTTTTAATTAGAAATGCATGATAGTTGTGATAAAAATTCTGAGCTGTACACCACTTATCAGAAGAGAATCTATTTCTCAAATAAAAGCAACAGAGAAGGATGATAGAAAAAAACACCAAACAGAACAAATAGTCAGAAAATGTTTTGTAAAGGGAGTTTTAAAAAAAGTAGTAAACCTCTGCTCTCCTTTGAGTAGGAGATATCTTTTCATGAGCAAAGAGTTTGGTAGGAAAAAGTTCCTCAGCTCCTTTACGCTTATGTTCCCTCAAACCAAATCCCAGAATGATTCTTTTTCAAACCAACCCACTGTAAATAATGCAATATGTTCAGGTGCCTTAAAGTAAAATTCTTAACTTATTGTAAAGCACATTTCGCAATTTACAGAACGTGACATACTGAAACACGTTAGTAAAGAAATATTGATGATAAAACACCACATTTGTTTCAAATTACCAGCATTGTACAATATTTCAATAAATTAAAGGGCTAAAAAGCCCTTGATAATACCTCATTATGGATCAGGGGCTAGATGTACAACCGTTTTTGCTGGTAGCCAATGGGAAATCCGCCCGTTTGCGACCGCTATAAAAGGGTTGTAGCATGTACTAAACCTATTTTGCGAGTCGGTATCCTGTTACGACCCCCAAAATAGGTTTTGCAAGTCGCTATTAGGAAGGAGTATGCGAAGGACGTGTCTTCCTAATAGCAAGTCGCAGGGGGATATAAGGTTGTTTTGTGGCCACATCTGCGGTCGCGAAAACAATTGCAATTACCACCAATTTCAAATTACCACCAATTTCAAATTACCACCAATTTCAAATTACTGGTAAGCCAGTCCAAACGGGAAAGGGTCCCCAGGGGATCCCTTCCCCTTTGTGATTGGCAGCAAAAATGTTTTTTAAGGTCAGGCATTGGTCCTACGGACCACTTCCTGATTTTAAAAAATAAAACTGAAGCCTTTCATTTTTATTTTTTAAATACATCCCATTTTCCTTTAAGGAAAACGGTTTGCATTTAATAACAAGCCTTTGCATTGCAATAGGTTTCGCATTACTGAAAGTTTGAGCTAATGGCGTTGCAAATAATAATGCAACGCCAATAGCTCAAACTTTCAGTAATGTGAGACCTATTGCATTGCAAATGCTTGCTTAACACTGCTGAAAAGCAGTGGGGCGACACTCTTCCGCCTTAGCGGAGAAGCCACCACTGGCAACGGGCATTTTATGTCTCAATCAATCAATCAATCAATCAGGGGGTTTGTTAAGCGCGACTACTCACCCGTAAGGGTCTCAAGGCGCTGGGGGTAGGGGGCAGGATCCATTCCATCAAGGAGGGGGTCTGTCGAAGAGCCAGGTTTTGAGGTTTCTTGCGAAGATGGGGAGAGATGTTGTCTGTCTGAGGTGGAGCGGAAGGTCTCCATGGGGGATGCATTTTTCCCTTTGAGAAGGCCCTTCCCCTGTACCCCAAAAAATGTAGGAGGTGATCGTTTTCCCTTCCCATCCCGGAAGTGTAGTTAATTCACCTGTTAAAATGCCCTCTTCCCATCCTTTGACTGGGATTTACTGCTGCAGTCATGGTGGAGAAATCTGCAGTAGTAAAGCAATTTATGCTTCTTAAATTCTTTTTATCAACTTCTGACAGAGGTAAATGAAGGCATTTTCAGCTATAAACGTATGTTTACAGCCAAACATGCCTTTGTGAATCAGGCCCAATCTGTTTGCCACATAATTGCAGTTGAGTGTGCATCACTCGGAACTAAACTCTACTCGCCAAACTGAGTTCACGGGTTAGTGCACATTCAGTTTTGAGTGTCAGACCCTGAGGAGAGACATTTTGCTATTTCAGCGACTTTGTTATTAGTCATGCATCACAAGTTCATATTAATTTTGCATCTTGTGTCAAAGTGTATGTTTGGCATGAAACTACTGAGAAAGGAAGCAGCTACACAAAAGCGGGAAAGTGATCAACTGAAAGAAAATAGCTCACCTAAAAAGCTAAACAGGTCCTAGTTAATCCTCCTGTGTGGTTTAGAGTGCTGCATTTCTTAATCCTGGTCTAAGCCCAGGCTGACCAGCTGCAAATGATTTCTACTGGATTCAGCTTTTGTAATAATTGATTTTTATCCAAGAAACTGTAATTTGCATACTACCCTTGAGTTAATTTGTGTATCACAACTGGTTATTGGGGAATTTAATTGTGTATTAGTCTCAGTTTTTCATTTTTCTTAGTTGACTTAAAATCGTTATTTTTGTATTTGCTTTTGTTCCTAACACTTTATATGTTATTTTATTGTTATTTATAAAGTGCACAGTCACTGCTGTTTCTTGGTGCTAAATAACCTAGCCCATAACCAAATTTCTACTAGCTAGCTAGGGAAATGGAAATGTTTTCAGAAGTCTTCTGAATTGTACGAGAGCAGGTTCAGAGCAAAGGGATGTCGGGAATGAGTTCCAGAGTTAGACGCAGCCACAGAGAAGGCCCAGTTAGCAAAAGTGACTATTCTGGTTTTAGAGACCTTCAAAAGAAACTGGTCATTAGATCTGACCCTTCGAGAGGGCTTGTAGTATTCACATTTGGTCGCCATAAATTCTGGAATTGTTGGTGAACTGCACAGTCTAGAGCATGGGTACTCACAAACTTTCTCTCGGGGGCCAAATTTAAAGTGTGGTTTGTGGCCGAGGGCCGCACCGGTGGGGGCAGGGTCAGTGGGGGAGGGGGGCGGGGCTAGAGCAAAAAAGATAACTATGACCATGAGGTTGAACACAGGCCCCTGCAGCGGACGCCTTCGTCCACTGAGCCACCAGACCCAGCATACACACATCTCTCTCTATCTCTCTCTCTCTCTGTCTCCCTCCCTCTCTCTCTGTCTCCCTCCCTCTCTCTATCCCTCCCTCTCTCTATCCCTCCCTCTCTCTACGTCTCCCTCCCTCTATCTCTCTCTCTCCGTCTCCCTCCCTCTATCTCTCTCTCTCTCTCCCTCCCTCCCTCCCTCTCTCCCTCTGTCTCACTCAGTTTGTCTCCCTCTCTCCCTCTCTCTCTCTCTCCCTCCCTCTCTCCCTCTGTCTCACTCAGTTTGTCTCCCTCTCTCTCTCCCTCTCTCTCCCTCCCTCCCTCTGTCTCCCACCCTCTGTCTGTCTCCCTCTGTCTGTCTCCCTCTGTCTGTCTCCCTCTGTCTGTCTCCCTCTGTCTCCCTCTGTCTGTCTCCCTCTGTCTGTCTCCCTCTGTCTGTCTCCCTCTGTCTGTCTCCCTCTGTCTCCCTCTCTCTGTCTCCCTCCCTCTGTCTCCCTCCCTCTGTCTCCCTCTGTCTGTCTCCCTCTGTCTGTCGCCCTCCTCCTTCTGTCTGTCTCCCTCCCTCTGTCTCCCTCCCTCTGTCTCCCTCCCTCTGTCTCTCCCTCCCTCTGTCTCTCCCTCCCTCTCTGTCTCCCTCCCTCTCTGTCTCCCTCCCTCTCTGTCTCCCTCTCTGTCTCCCTCCCTGTCTCCCTCCCTCTCTGTCTCCCTCCCTCTGTCTCCCTCTCTCTGTCTCCCTCCCTGTCTCTCTCCCCCTCCCTCCCTCTGTCTCCCTCCCTCTGTCTCCCTCTATCTCCCTCTATCTCCCTCTATCTCCCTCTATCTCCCTCTGTCTCCCTCTGTCTCCCTCTCTGTCTCCCTCTGTCTGTCTCCCTCCCTGTCTCCCTCCCTGTCTCCCTCTGTCTGTTGCCCTCTGTCTCCCTCTCTCTCCCTCTGTTTCCCTCTGTCTCCCTCTCTGTTTCCCTGCCTCTCTGTCTCCCTCTCTGTCCCTCTCTCTCTGTCTCCCTCTGTCTCCCTCTCTCTCCGTCTCCCTCCCTCTATCTCTCTCTCTCCCTCCCTCTCTCCCTCCCTCTCTCCCTCTGTCTCACTCAGTTTGTCTCCCTCTCTCTCTCCCTCCCTCTGTCTCCCTCCCTCCCTCTCTCTGTCTCCCACCCTCTCTCTGGCTCCCTCCCTCTCTCTCCCTCCCTCTGTCTGTCTCCCTCTGTCTGTCTCCCTCTCTCTCTCTGTCTCCCTCTCTCTGTCTCCCTCTGTCTCCCTCCCTCTGTCTCCCTCCCTCTGTCTCCCTCCCTCTGTAAGTCGCCCTCCTCCCTCGGTCTGTCTCCCTCCCTCTGTCTCCCTCCCTCTGTCTCCCTCCCTCTGTCTCCCTCTCTCTGTCTCCCTCCCTCTGTCTCCCTCTCTCTGTCTCCCTCTCTCTGTCTCCCTCCCTCTGTCTCCCTCCCTGTCTCTCTCCCCCTCCCTCCCTCTGTCTCCCTCCCTCCTTCTCTCTGTCTCCCACCCTCTCTCTGGCTCCCTCCCTCTCTCTCCCTCCCTCTCTCTCCCTCTCTCTCTCTCTGTCTCCCTCTCTCTCTCCCTCTCTCTCTGTCTCCCTCTCTCTCTGTCTCCCTCTCTCTCTGTCTCCCTCCGTCTCCCTCCCTGTCTCTCTCCCCTCTGTCTCCCTCCCTCTGTCTCCCTCTGTCTGTCTCCCTCTGTCTGTCTCCCTCCCCTGACTCCCTCTGTCTCCCTCTCTGTCTCCCTCCCTCTGTCTCCCTCTGTCTGTTGCCCTCTGTCTCCCTCTCTCTCACTCTCTCTCCCTCTGTTTCCCTCCCTCTGTCTCTCTCTCTCTCTCCCTCTGTCTCCCTCTGTCTGTCTTCCTCTCTGTTTCCCTCCCTCTCCCCCCTCTGTCTCCCTCCCTCTGTCTCCCTCCCTCTGTCTCCCTCTCTGTCTCCCTCTCCCTCCCTCTGTCTGTCTCCCTCTCCCCCCTCTGACTCCCTCCCTCTGTCTCCCTCTGCCTCCCTCTGTCTCCCTCCCTCTGTCTCCCTCTCTCTCCGTCTCCGTCTCCCTCTGTCTCCCTCTGTCTCCCTCTCTCTGTCTCCCTCCCTCTGGTTGTCTCCCTCTCTCTGTCACCCTCTGTCTCCCCCCCTCTCTGTCTCCCTCCCTCTGTCTGTCTCCCTCGCTCTGTCACCCTCTGTCACCTCACCCCGAGTGTGTGTCAGCCCGGGCTGGGCTGAGACAGCTTCCCGGGCACACACACAGCCGCACCCGAGTACTTCACAGGTCTTTAAAGACCATTCACTTGATAACGAGGCTTTGTTGTATTTCACCTCTTCTTAGCGCCCCTGCATCTCCACTCCGAGTGGAGATGCAGGAGAGGTGAATACAACAAAGCCTCATTAACAAGTGAATGGTTTTTAAAGAATCGCCCGGCCCCCATAGAGCGCTGCTGCAACCGGCGGTGTTTGCGGACACTTTTAAAAAAACAAAAAAAAACACACAGGTAGGTAGCTGCAAGGTCCGCGGGCCGCCAAGGAAGGCTTGCCGGGCCGCTGGCGGCCCGCGGGCCGTACTATGAGTACCCGTGGTGTAGAGTGACCATTGCTTTCCAGATAATCCTTTGTTGGACAGGAAGCCAACGTAATTGTTTTAGCAATCGGTGAGATGTTTTGATGGTTAGATACTTTGCGCCCTATATGAGCTTGTCATGTTTTGGATTAGTTGATGTTGTTTTAAAGATTTCTGAAGAGCAGACAGCAGAATAGCGTTCCAATAGTCAATATGGGACTGAGTAAGAGCATTCATGGTCGGACATGTTAGCTGCTGTCCGGAAAAGAGAGAATGTTCCGGATTGGTCTAAGAAGTAGGAGTCAAATGCTTGCAATCTTAGAAACATGAGAACTGAAAGTAAGATTAGCCGTGAGATAGACACCAAGATCACAAACTGTATTTGAAAGAAGTGGCGATAGGCCTCATGATAGCGTCTTCATCAATTTTGGTGTGACAAAAAGAGTTGCAAGTTCTCCATGGAGACCTTGGGTTGGGATTTCCCTTGCATACAGTCAGGCTGGGTTGCCCATCCCTGGTCGCTTTCAAACTCGTTCTAATTGAAGGATGGTGACGTAGGCTAAATGCGGGGGCCATTCTTTTCCGACATTTGCCGGACTGCCCCCTGAGCTGAAACATTCACCTTCCTTTCCCAATTTAGGCTTGATGTTGTGCAGGAGACAAACTGGACTTTCTGGACTAATGTCTAATTTGCTTGCATTTGGTCCTTTGATTTCTCTATGGTGGTGATGCAAAGAATGGTTTGTTGCTGCTTTACTACTGTTTAGTGGTGTTAGCAATGGGATGAGGAAGGGGTGAGAAGGTAATCACTTCATTCCATATCAGTAATCTTTAGTTCTCGGTTGTCCTTTCCTTTATCCCAGTACTTCAAGATCCTACTGTCAGGATGTGATGTGGACACAGAAATGGAAAACAAAACTTGGATGAGGGGTGCTGGCCTAAAGTGTAATAATGGTGCCTCCTCGGTGAATAAATAATGGGAACATTAAGGAGGAACCAGGCTAAGGAAGATTACCAGAAAGCAACACAGCTATCTGGGGTTAATGAATTTCCTCGACCTCAAAAGGATGAAAAGATGAGTGACATGCTGGGATGTCATCAGCAAATGTTAACTCACCAAGCAACTTTGTCAGCTTACTTTACATTTGTGAATCCTGTGTTATTAGCGCTGTCGGTGTATTTCATCTAGCAGAGGAGCCCTGTCTTCCTATCGTTGCAGTCATTATTGCTTGTGAAGGAACGGCATGGAAACAGCTGCTGGAATGGAGTATTAGAGAAGCTGCGATTGGCCAGATGCACAGACAGGCTAGGCGAGCCAGAGACTACATTTCTCGAGAGGCAAACGAGGTGTCAATCCGAGCATACTGAAATGTAAATGTTAGAATGTTTAATGTGCTTTTTCTGTAAACGAGAAAAACAAAAATGTGATGGGTAGCATGCTTGAATTAATCTCAGCCAATGGTAATTGCTCTGGATCGCATTCCAGTCTGTCGTTTTTTTGCTCACTGGGCCGCTACAGACACTCAGTTGGCCGAAGGCGCGCCTAAGGCAAGCCCGTCTGCGCCCGTCCGCGCCCGACCGGGCCCTGGGGCTGGGATCTCTGATTCCATAACAAGAGACAGACTTTTATTTACGCCTGATCAGCTCCATTATCTCAGAGAGACACTACCTCATAAATGTGTTCACATAATGATACCCACCAATATTAATGCGAAATGTCCCCATTGCCCCTTTGAAATGGGCCCACTGATTTCGGCTGTGGCCGATGAAATTCTGTCCTCCCAAGTGACTTTTAAAATGGCCCTTCTGAACTGTCGCTCTTTACCAAGGCATAGCACTGAACTTCGCTTACTGCTTGAGGAACGAGATTGCGATGCCCTGTTTCTGACAGAGACATGGCTCTCAAGTACTTCAGACCCAGCAATAGTTCAAGCCCTGCCCTCTGGGTATTTGATACAAAGACAGGACCGGGAGTTAAGCAGAGGGGGTGGTCTGGCCATCATCTATAAAGATAAGTACAACTGTCGGATCTCTCCAAGCATGATTCCTGACTGTGAAAGCTGCTTCTTTGCACTTGGCTTCTCCCCTATATGCACCTTTTCTGGTGCCCTTATTTACCGGCCACCTGGACCTATTGGCCATTTCAGTAGGGAGCTCTCGGATGTGTTAGCCACATCGGTCAGCTCCTTTTCTAATTTTTCCGTTTTGGGGGATTTTAATATTCATTTTGATGTGGCATCTTCTTCTGATGCTGAGGCTGTAATTGACAATTTGGGTGCTCTGGCACTGAAATTGTTAGTGTCCGGCCCCACCCACCAAAAAGGCCATCTCCTTGACCCTCTCTTCTCCAACATTGATAGTCTGGTTGTGGAGGAGCATATCTCCCTGCCGTGGTCAGATCACCTTATGGTTCCCTTTGTGTGGACTAAACAGGATAGTGGGCACCCACGTGAAAGGGTAAAAACGTGGTGTCGAAATTGGTCTAAACTTTCTATTGACTCCTGGGCATCTACTTTGAATAACTCCAGACCCAACTTAAGTAGTGACTCGGAAGCTGCTAATAATGAAGTCAATCAATGGTTGGAACTATCGTTAGATACGCTTGCCCCAAAAAAATGGATATCTAGTAAAAAGCCGGTCATTGTGCAGCCTGGTATTCTCCTAAACTTAGAGAATTGAAACAAGTATGTAAGCGCCTGGAGAGAAGCTGGAGAAAGGACTTCTCTACTGTTGAGAAGACTAAATACAGAGAAGCCATTAAAGCCTATAAGGCAGAAATTAGAATTGCCCAATCTGAATATTATGGAAAGAAGATTATCGCAGCCTCCAACTCCCCCCGGGAAATTTTTAAAATTGCCAAATCTCTCCTCAAGCCTCTGGTGCCCCCCTCTTTGTCCGAAGACACCTTAGGACGCTGTAATGATTTGGCTCAGTATTTTCATAAGAAAATTGAAGAAATTTATTCGACCTTTCCCCCTCTTCTACCCTATATAAATTCCCCCCCTTGTTGATGCTAAATTTCCGGGACCTCTCATTGAGACAATCCCTCCCTTGGATATGAACTCTTTTAAAATCTATCTAGACCGTCTGAAATCTGGCTCTCCAAGCGATGTTGTACCCCCTAACATTCTCAGTCAGGTCTTTGACTCTGTCGCCCCAGTTATTTTGGACCTCATTAATACATCACTTACCTCTGGGATCGTCCCGTGTTCATGGAAACGGGCCATGGTCAGAGCTCTTTTGAAGAAACCCAACCTGGACCCCGAAGCCTTTGCCAATTACCGGCCAATCTCGCTTCTGCCAGGGATTGCTAAAATTTGTGAAAAATATGTCACTTCCATTCTCTCCACTTTTTTGGAGGAGAATGATTGTCTTCACCCCTCTCAAACGGGCTTTAGGCCCCAACAAGGCACGGAGACGGCCCTATTGGCAGTGGTCGAAGAGGCCAGGAAAATTTTGGATAGTGGTGGGTCTGCAGCTATTGTATTACTTGACCTCAGCGCGGCCTTTGACACGGTCAATCACCAACTATTGATTATCAGACTCAGAGAGATTGGGGTCTCTGGTTCTCTACTTAAGTGGCTTGAGTCTTTCTTGGCCGATAGAGTTATTCTCAAAGACCTGGAAAAATCTATCTCAGAAAGTATGCCTCTGCGATGTGGGGTGCCTCAGGGCTCCTCCCTGAGCCCCATACTTTTTAATGTTTATCTCCGCCCTCTGGCCGAGGTGGTCAAGCCCTTTGGGGTTAGGATCATCTCGTATGCTGATGACACTCAGCTGATAGTGTCCCTCAATCTTCTGGATAATTCTAAGATTAATTTGGCCAATTGCTTGGAAAGGATCTCCGCGTGGATGGATGGCTCTTTCCTAAAACTGAATGCAGCCAAAACGGAGTTAATGTTTCTGGGCAAGACTACTAATCTTGACACCAGCGTACTTTGGCCTAAATGTTTAGGTGTGATGCCCACCCCCAAAGAGCAAATAAAAATCTTGGGGTATGGTTGGATCACAACCTGAACTTTAGGGAACAGGCGCGCAGGGTGGCAGGTACCTGTTATGGTCTCTTAAAAATGATTAGGAAAGTTCTGCCCTTTTTACCTTTTACTGCAAGGAAGCTATTGGTACAAGCCCTGATTCTTTCAAGGCTTGATTATGCCAATGTGCTCTACCTTGGAGCTCCTTGCTCTACTATTAAAAAACTCCAAACGGTTCAAAACTGTGCGGCCCGACTTCTTATGCAGGCTCATAATCGGGAGTCTGCCAAGCCACACATTATTGCTTTGCATTGGCTGCCGGTAGCCAAAAGGATTCAGTTCAAGGCTCTGTGCATCGCCCATAAGTCATTGTCAGCTAGGGCTCCACCAATTCTGCAATTTATTATTCCCCCATACCTCCCGCTACGAGCATTGCGCTCCGGGAAAAAACTCCTAGCTACCGTTCCTAGAATATATCGAGCACGGAGTGGTGGACGTCTGTTCTCCTTCATTGCGGCAAAATGTTGGAATCAGTTACCTGACTATATCCGGCTGGAGGCTAATCATCTCTCCTTCCGCAAACTTCTGAAGACTCTGTTGTTTCCTTGATCGTCTTTGCCACTCTTTGGTTGTTGGCTTTGTCTTTAGCGCTGGGAGGCCTTTGGTAGCCATGCGCTTTATAAGTGTATACTCACTCACTCAGGTTAGTTTCTATCAAACATATCAATCTGGTAAATCAAGCTTTTCACCACCAAGCCAGTTTTAATAAATCCAGAAGTTATAGAATTACAAGCAAGCCATCTCCAGTATGCAGAGTGAAGCACACAGCCATCTGCAGGATCCAGTTCAGAAAAGGAATCGCTGGTGGATTTCAGCTTTATCAGTGCAAGCTAACAACCACTGCTTAATTTGTGCCAGGGGTGACAGGCGGTGGCGACTGGCAATCATTTTTGGGGATTCTGACCTATTTTCCATCAACAGCCTTTGACCCAGAACAAGACAGAGAAAGGCACAAAAGAGATAAATAAAGATGAAGAGAAAAATTGAAAAACAGTGTCAAAGAGAAAAAGCAGAGATGAAACAAGAATCTGCAAGAGTGATTTAAAAAGGGTTGTATGACAGAGGCACGCATGGCTAAACCACGCGTGCCTCTACCATGCAGCCCGAACTACGATGCGTCTGAACCAAACATTCCTTCACCACACGTGCCTTTACAACGTATGTCTTTACCACGCATTTTTGTGGTAAAGGCATGATTGGTAAACGGATGTGTGGTAAAGATCCCACCCAATGCCACCTGCCCTTAACTCTAACAACTACCAGGGGCGTTGCGTCCATTGGGGCGGTGGGGCGTTGCTCCACTAGCCACATGGCCCCATTCAACTGTAGTTCATAACAATAACTACATTAATAAAAGAACTACAAAAGAAGTCTTTTGTAGTTTTTTTATTAATGTAGTAAGTTAAATAACACTCGCCGCGCCCGCTCGGCTCGCGGCACTGGCAGTCAGCAGCTGATTGAAGGGGGTGGGGGCGGGGCTGGCTGCGGCAGCGGTTGAGTGACAGCTGCGCTTAGTAAGCGCTGCTGCAATAGTGCGCATGCTCGATTTTGGGCTGGTCATTTTTATGACCAGCCCGAACATGCGCACTACAGCCACCCTACTACCATACTTGAGCCAGGAGAGCGAGGGGGGGTCGGGACCGAGAGGCCGAGGGTTGCTTGAATGCAGCAGCTCCCGGTCTCTTAATGGGCGAGGCGTCACCGTGCTCTAGCCAATCCTGGCGCTGCTAATGCAGCGTCTGGATTGGCAGAGACACCGCGCAGCCTGAGCCTGAGGGCAGGCATTTGCTGCATTGGGTGCCGCGCGTGGGTGGGTGGCACTGGGCGCTGTGCCGCACTGTGATTGGATTTGGCCATCATGATTTGTGACGTGACCGCGCAGGCTCCGTCACCGTGCCAGTGCCAGCGCCCGCATGAGCCTGCTGGAGCTGAGCCGCCGGAACGTCAAGTACCGCAAGCTGCAGAACTACCTATACAACGTGTTGGAGAGACCCCGCGCCTGGGCCTTCATCTACCACGTCTTCGTGTGAGTACCGGTCCTCTAGGCGCTATGTGGTAGAACTTCGCTGAACTGCGGTGGGACTTCTGTACTTCAGAGAGGCGTACAAGTTCCCCGTGCGGTGTTTATGTTTACAATGTCTGCCTTTACTGTGCCGTGCGTCTCCTTTCACAGTAGGACCTGTTCATCTCCTTTCACAGTAGGACCTGAGTGTCTTTATCTCCAAGTTCAGCTCTTGCAGTGTTTTAATTTTACAATATATGGTGTTTGCGGTGTTACACTCTACCTGCTTGTCTTTGATGCATCTTACTTGGGAATATGGTGCCTTTTCCTCGGCCGTTAGGTGTGGCTCCGTTCGGCTTACTATGAAATGTACCGAAGGTCTCTGTCTTATGCTTGCTTTTAGCAGTGGGTGCTGCCTTGGTGTACTCGGGAGATATCAATGCTTAAAGTATCCTCCCTGACCGTATAACGCCTCTTCATTTTCCGTTTACCGCGCGGTAGTTGTGCTGATTGTGAGAAGCCAACTTTAACTATATAGTGCTTGTATTTAACCGTTATGTGTGACTGCGTACAACTCGCTGTACAACCCCAGGCACTTTGAAATGTATAAGTTTGCAGTGCGGTGGTTGCCTTTTCCACATTGTCTCTACTTTGTATCATGAGTTGTATGTCTTTATCGGGTCTTTCTTAAAATGTTCATACCGTGAGTCTGACTTTATCGTGCGCTGTGAGGCAGCTCAAAGGACCATCCGGGGCAGCATGCTGTCTGGGAGGTGCCTCCGCGCCACGCACATGCTCTGGCTGCAGAGAACAAAGTTGTAGGTAGTGTATATGCTGGTGGATTATGGTCACATGCAGTGAGTGCATGGCGTACCATGGGCTTCGTTTGACGTTTGGTTTTATGCTAAAAAAAAAGTGCAGAATTACGAAGAAAGTACCCTAAATACCACGATGGAGACACGAAGTGTGCTCGGTGTGCGCAGCCAGCAGCAGGTATCACTACCAGAGTGAAGTTGGAGCCTGGCCAGGGAGAGATGCAGCGGTCCTGCTGCCTGCCGCTGCCCCTTTCAGTCGCGCACTGGCGGGAGGAGGGTGTAATGTGCGTGTTGGGGTAGGAGAGCTTTCCGTGTTGAGTGAGAAGTGTGCGCGGCCCGTGTGTGCCACGGTCGGTGTCTGGCGTGTGCCTGCGCAAACTGAGGGAACTGGTCCCAGTGGTAATTCCTACATTTTAATTCCTCTAGGCAATACTGCTGTAGTGTGCTGTTACCTCATCTCTACCCACCCCTACCTAGGGCTCTGCTGTTTGCATAGGTTTACTGTCAGCACTTTTCATTTAAGCATAGATTAATACTGTGGCTTAATTCTTTGAAATACAGCTCATAGATCTAATTACATTTGGTTTTGCATTGTCATCTGCTAGCTTAATATGATGCAAAAAGCCAGTTATGTAAACTATTTGCAGGTACACATAATCTGTTCTTTGTAAGCATTAAACTCATTCATATAGTCAGGTAAATATTATACAAATAAAAACAATCATGTAACAAAGTGGAAGACTGGTCAGGCCTCAGCGTGCAGTAATGGTCTCATTGTTAATGTTCATTCACCCCTCAGGAGGCATGGGCATATGCATTGTTGTGATGTTTACTTTACCTGTCATTTTATTCAGTTAATATTTTAGAGAATAATGAAGGCTGGAGCAAAAAAGCACTCGTTTTGTGGCTGTGTTTCTATTTCTAGTTCATTTCGGGCTCTCCTTGCAGCTTTCACCGACTATCAATGAGGTTTAAATCCAGGGGTATGGATGTGATACAGGGTATGGTATGCTGTGGTTGAAATTTGCTTGAAAATGCACCATTTTTCCACTCTTTTTTCAACCCCCCTTAGGTTGTTCGGGCTCGCTCGCTACGGTGCAGTATGACAATCATTTTATGCCCCACCAGTTAAAAAAGTCACCAGCCACCACTGACAACTACCTCGACCCCCTGAGCCCTAAAAAGTACCCCGACCCCACCCTCAGCCCTAAAAACTAAAAACTAACCAGAGTCCAAGCCATTAAAACTACCCCGACCCCCTGAGCCCTAATAGCAACCTCACCCCAGCCCTAAAAACAAACCCACCCTCCAGCCCTGAAAACAACCCCAACCACCTAACCCTGAAAACAACCCCGACCCCCTAACCCTGAGCCCTAAAAACTACCCCCAACCCTTAATAAAATTTACTCCCCCATACCCGCAAAACCTGGTTCCAGCCCCACTTTCCCGATCCTTCCTGGGCAATCCCATATCAGTATCTAGACCGCGCATATGGGTGGTTAAGGCATATGCGTGGTTGCGCTTGCATAGGAACGGCAACCGCTGTTCAAGCCGCTTCCCGATAACGAGCTAGGAAATGTAGGGTGGTGGATGAAAGAGGCATGAGTTTGAATAAGACGAGACAGCCATGGCATTCACTACTCCGGCATTTAGCAGCAGTGGCGGGTCTGAAGTAAAATTGAGGGGTCTGAGTGCTAAATTGTATTATTATAAATTAAGCACGGATAACAATATCAACCGTCATGTTCTTGAAATACAGCTTCTGATTGCTACTGGTTTATATCTGGGTCTTTTTTGCATGTCCACCGCCTACTATGTAATGCTATCTATTACTGGTTCACCAGGCAACTATCAGTGTTGTGGCATTTTGCCTTGTCTCTCGGGGAGCAGTCGCAAGGTTGCGTCTACATGTGCGGTTGATGAGATTCATGGGTGGAAGGGCATTCAACGTGGAAAGAGTTTCTTGGAGAAATGTCTGTGGAGCTAGTGCGCATGCGCCACCGAAAGGAGTGTTGTTATTTTGCGTTCAGTTGCTTTCATTCTCACGCCTGCTGAGGTTTCCCCCGAGGCCACTTTTGAGAATGAGGACTCTTCTGTGAAGTGTGGATGTAGAGTTAAGAACTGAGTGGCTCGGCGCTGCAGGAGGGGAGAAGCCTTCATACAAGTGCTCTCCAAAAGAGAGGCGGTCCTGTCATTTCATGAAGCAAACCGAATGAGGGCTCAGTGGATGGTGGTGACGGTGCACACAGATCAAAGCAACCCAACAAGGCCGCTTCCACGGAGCAAAGTACCCGATAACTTGACAAGCAGGCTGAAATCCCCGCACATTCTAAGAAATGTTCCTCTTTTTTTTTTTTGTATGTGCATCTTGAAAACGATTTTCCTGTCATCATAGCGAATGTTCATTAGCACATTTTTAAGATTTCTGTAGATATACAAGCACTCATATTTTCATAAAACATAAGAACTGTTGCATAGTCCCCCTTTTGGTGGGGTCAGTCAGTTATATTCCTCTAGCGCCCAGGCAAGGAGCGTGAGCCAGGCCCCTGCGATACTAGGGGGCCTCCAGCCCTTCAGGGGGCTCCATTTAGCCCAACACCAATGAATATCTGAGCAGTATGAGCGTCTAAGAGGCCCCCCTTCACAGTTTCAAGGGGGCTTCCATCATTTTGCGTTATGTCACTGGCCCGGATTTATGCATATAGCACCCTTCCTGTGGGCTACTCAACATTACAGTGGAGGCGTTTAGAGGACAGCAGACCTGCTAGATCCCTTTCAGGGGAATAAGAGGAGTCTAAGCCACCCCTCTCAAAATAAACAGTACTCATACAACAAGCAATTATATCCACTGTGGCTCCTCCGCAATGGCGGAGGAGCGTCGCCTTACTGGCTCAGAGCCAGCAGCTGAAAAATCACATATTACTTTCATGTTTCACCATACTAATTCAACACTAATCCTTATGGGTTCCAGAGTAGCGTGCTACTCGGAAAAAAAGCGCTTCGAAACCCCATCAGGGGTAGCAAGCGCTATATAAATACAAACCTCTTTCCCTCTTCTATCCCGCCACCTACCTTTCTCTATCCAAATAACTGAATAACATATCCACCACTCAAATTACTTCATATTTCACTATACTAATTTTCAACACTAATCCTTTATGGGTTCTGGAGAAGCGTGCTACTCGCCAGAAAAGCGCTTCAACACCCATCAGGGGTAACAGGTGCTATATGAATGCAAGCCTTTTTTCCCCTCTGCTACCCTTCTCAATCCAAATAACTGACTAATATCCACCACTCAAATTACTTTCATATTTCACTATACTAATTCACCACTAATCCTTTATGGGTTCGGGAGTAGCGTGCTATTCGCTGAAAAAGCGCTTCAACACCCCATCAGGGGTAACAAACCTTTTTTTCCTTTTCTATCCTTCTGCTATCCTTCTGCTATCCTTCCGAATCCAAATAACTGACTAACCTATCCACCACTTAAAATTACTTTCATGTTTCACTATACTAATTCAACACTAATCCTCTATGGGTCCCGGAGTAGCGTGCTACTCGCCGAAAAAGAGCTTCGACGCCTCATCAGGGGTAGTAAGCGCTATATAAATGCAATTACAATACAATACAATATTTTATTATCCTTTTATTTTTCACGTGCACGCTGAGCCAGCGTGTGTAGGGAGGGGCGGGGCCAGGCCATGGGAGGGAGGAGTGGACTGCACTTCTAAGTGCGCATGTCTGTTTGGCTGGCCGTCTTAGGCCGGCCAAACAGACATGCGCAGTTAGGTTTCTCCAATCCAGCTGTATTGCACAGCCGGGTTGGAAGAACAGCACAGACCCCCTGCGCCTGAGCGAGCGTTAATCCAGCCCAATCAGGCCAATCCCCGCGCTGCTCTCATAGCATGAGAGCAGTGCAGGGATTGTACAGGGAGTCTCTGATGCTGTCCTACTGTCGACTGGGAGAAGGGAGAAGAGGAACAGCGAGGTGCGTGCGGCCAGCAGCTTCAGATAAATCTTTTTTTAAATTATTAAACCCCTGTGCTCCCGCCCACCACTTCTTGTTTGTGTCAGCCGCCACTGAATTATATTATTGAGAGTGTATGATACCCTAACCTAGTGAAGGGCATAGTCATGATTATCATACAGACACTAGCAAAGCTAAACAAATAAATAAAGGATAAACACTCCAAACTTTGTAGTACACTGTTGGGAATTCTAGCCTACATTTGTTTTTAGATCTACTGAGTTATGTAAACCATTCCCTGCGTACCTTGATGCAGCCTACATGATCGGGTCTCTGGCAGAAAATATCCTTGGTACGGGCATCGATCTCAGGCTGGTAGATGGTCCTCTCCTTCCTTCTGGCAGTGACAATGTTGTATATTTTTATGTCTGGTGATGGTAGTTACTTGACAAGAATGGCATGGCAACCATTCATCCTAAGGAGTTCTAGCAAGAACTCAGCATTGAGGCTATTAGTGAATTTCACAATATGTGCAGGCGCGTTTCTGTAAGAAAGCTTTGTATTAGTCACATCATATCATTACAACAATATGCACACCATCGTAAAGCTAGGTAGGCCTAAATCTGTAAGTATTAGCTCCATCTTACCTGGGGGCAGAGTTTGGCGTTTTCAACACCATTGAAGGCACCATTACTCTGTGTTGTTGTTGCACTGCCACGTGCTGTTCTTCTGATTTGAGGCTGCGCGGAATGCTTGGTGTGTATCCTGGGCGAGTTTGCTTCTGGTGGAAGCATTTCAGTTGAATTACACGCCATGAGGTTGTTATCTTCAGAGCCGCTGTAAAGCTGCAAGCAGAGAAAATTAATATTTAGTCTTTGAATTGCCCAGGGTAAGATCAGTGGCAGCTCCTCCACTAAGGCGGAGGAGTGTCGCCCCACTGACCAAAAGGAAAGATTAAATGATAATAACTATTGTTATTTTATTATTCCTATATTCTTCAGTGGCTCTCGAGTGGGGCGGGGCTGGCGGAGTAGGGAGGGGAGGTGTTTTCACTCCTGAAGTGCGCACGACTGCTTATTGGTCCGGCCAAGCAATCATGCGCCCTTTGCATCTTCCCCACCAGGCTGCATTTCACAGCTTGGTGAGGAACATGCAAGCCCTCCTAGTCCCCGTCTGAGCAACGATCCACGGCACTCAGACCAATTACAACGTTACATTGCAGCGTTGTGATTGGCTATGGGGAGGCTGGGAGGGCGGGTGCTTCCTGCTGCTGGCCGGGAGTGCAGGAATATGTTGGAGGGACGGAGGACGGAGGAGTGGCGGCGGCCGTTTCTGGTTAGTGCTTTGTTTTCCTTCTTTTTTTTGTCCCCCTACTCCCCCCCCCCCCTTTGCCCCACATCCCGGGTCCATTAGCAGCCACTACTGGGTTAGATTGCGGCTTATCATTTCCTCTTTCTGTCCAAAGGTTTACTTCCTGTTTTGGGCGATAAATAGGAGACTAGACCAGTTCCAACTCACGTGGCAATTTTGCTTGTTTGCTTTTTGCTTGCTCGTTGGACTCTCTGGTTTTCCTTTGTATCCTACTTTTTTCTTCAAACTACGTTCCTCTGCTTGTTCTGTTGATTGGCCTGGCCAAAGTTATTTTTTCCTGCATCCATTTTTTTTTCTTTCCATTGTGCTGCACTTCTGCTCGCATCTCTTGACTACCTGTAACAATTCTAGAGCCTGAGGTTGCTTCAGAAAGCGGTCGGCCCTTTCCTCTCCTCAAGAGGCTTCAGCTGTTACCTAAGAGACCTGCCCTAGACAGTAAGGCAGTTAGTAAGGGTAGTTAATGAGGCGCTATAGCATAATTAGTAAGGGCCTAGAAAATAGTGTGTCATGAGATGCAATCAATGATGTCTTGGGTGAATCTCTCCTCATGGCTCGGGGAAGGAAAAACCACATCACAAACTACAAGCTTCATTAGACTTGTAGTAGTTAAAATCTCTCACATTTCCAAAGAAAATGCTGTTTGCAGATAAGATGGTACTGGTGGAGGGAATTCTAGTGGTGGAATTTCCTCTGGAGTTAGCACTTCGTCCAGACAACAAAGAATTTGCCATTTGCGGCCACCCTTGTGAAGTTTTAATAATCAAATGAGCCATCATTCACTGTATTTTTTCCAGTTATTTGTTACTCACCTGACTGTGTGCATGCAATCGTACAAATGACGAGTACATGCATCATGAACGTGTACCGTTTTATACCTGATATGGGACTGTCGATGCCCAGCACTGCTCGTTTCTGAGCCAGTTAATATTCCTTTACAATGTAGTTTACCAAGTAGAGTATATCTCTGCCTTTTGGTCTCTTGCACTATCTCACCTCAGTGCAGGCTGAATTAATTCTCTTCAGGACAGAGTTGTCTGGCTCATTATCAAAATACACCAGAGACAGGTATGTGCGAAAAAACAATTACACTTGTATATCCACTGCACATCCACTGGAAAGTCTACCTTGGAATGACCATGCGTTTGATGAGAATGCATTTCCCATGTACAATACACTGTCTCTAAGTGCCACGTTAATCCATAGAAACCAATCTGGACTACTAGTATTGAATATCATAAGTCATAACTTCAAAATCCTTGAAACCTTTCTCAAGTCCGTGCGATCTAGTATGTGAAAATGACTCAAGGTGCAGACAGGGACAGTGCACCCGATGGCCGAGGGCTTCCTCTGACACAGCTGAGTGGGAGTAGGTGACACAGAGGCCCAGCAACATGCGGGGTGATGACTGACTGCTCCAGGTGGTGCCCAAGGGGTGGGGGGCCCCTGTTGAGACTGAATGTGGCTGCACGGAGTTATTGTAAGGCTGGTGCAGGCCCCTGACAGTTTGGACCCAATCACCTGAGAAGTGTGTGGCAACCCTCCTGGTGACCGAAGACCCCTCAAAGGGACGCAGCACCTGTTGAAGGCACGACGGGCTAGAGAGGAAGGTCCGGCGGAGTGGATTTTGATGCCTCCACAGCCCTGGCTCCCTTCGCGCCTGGCGGCTGAAGGTCCCCTCCTGCCCAAGTAAGTGAGAAGGGTTGGCACGGAGGCCCACCGAGGTTTCAGGGTGATGGTCGCCTGCCCCGATTAGTGCCTGATGGGCAGGTGCAACTATGGAGTTATGGTGAAGATGGCGCAAGCCCGAACGACCCGCACCCCGACGGTAGAGCCTCACACCATTATGGAATGAGGGCTAGCGGCCTGGAGGCATAATCCTGCCTGAACTGACGACTTGCCTGGCCCCTGGTGGCACCCGAGCTGTGGAGAGCCTCATAGCGCGTGACAGGGGTGGCTAAGAAACTGTGAAGGATTGGCCCCCTCGGGGTGACGCCGGAGAAGCAGTGCCCCACCTGCTAGGAGGTTGCTTGTTTGAACTGAAGAGTATTAGGTGGGCGGTGGTCTGGGGCTAGGTCCCCCCCGGGAACTGTTGAGCCCCCTTCTACTCTTGCATTGCAGGGAAGGATATTGTGAGGTGTGTGGGCCCTGGACAGTGCATAAATGGCTAGAATCTGTAGCCCCAGAATCGAGCTGGGTCATAAGACTGAGACAGCAGTAGCCCTGGTGGTGCTCTCTGGATGATTTTGTGCCCTTGCTGGGGCTAGAGACAGTTCTCACACAGCGGGAGGGATCTGGATGGCTGCTGGGGACCCACGGGCAGATGGGGAAGCTGGTCCACCGGTGGTGGTATTCTGAGGTGCACTGGAGAAGGCTGAGAGTCTTCACAACGAGGAGGCGATACTACATCCTCGCCAGGTCTGATGGAGGTTGGCTGGGGATGCTCGTGCTGGCTTCTGGCTGGGGGTGTTGTCTTGCGGAGACCATTTAGTGTGGCGGCATGGGTGCCCATTCTTGGGGGACTGAGGAGTCGGCCCTTTTAGGGGAGGAGTGGGGGCAGTGCATGGCTGTGCACCAGCAGCAAACCTAGTGTCTGGCGGCCCCAAACTCCGGACTTAGTACATGGCGGCTTGGAGGAGTCGGGCCTGGCGGAACCGCACATCATGGTGCACAACAAAACAGCGAGACAAGGCTCTCCGACAGGGGTGCAGCAGGACCAGGTGGCCTCCGGGGACACTGACCGACGCTCGCCGAACTCCGAACTGGAGGCTCACATGGTGGCAATTCTAGTGGGTATTGGGGACACCAAAACCTTGTTGGAGAATAAAATAGACTCAATTGCTCTGGACTCGGGCCTCCTCCAAGCTGACCACAAAAAACTGGTTGACAGGATTGCTGAGACGAAGTCCGAAGTGGCCCACCTGCAGCCCATCCCCAAGGAGCATGAGAAGAAACTTCAAGCCCTGTAGCAATCAGTGGTGCGCCTCCAGGATAGATTGGAAGATGCAGAGAAATGCTCCTGACGCAATAATATGCAATTGTTGGGCATACCAGAGTAGGCTGAAGGCTCCAGTGCATAACTATATATGGAAGACTGGCTGCTGAAGGCAAGGCCTCCAGACTATACACAGTGGGAAGAGCCCATAGAGTCCCGGGAGGCCCGCCGCGACCGGTGGCACTGAGAGCAGTAGTTGTCAGGCTCCTCAACTTCAGTGATAGGGATGACATCCTACAACATGCCCGAGCTCATTGGCCATGGAGGGGGGAAAATCTACCCAGATTATGACCAAGCAGTCCAGCACCAGAGGGAGTCATTCATTATTGTGAAAAGGAACCTACGTATGCTGAACTTGAAATATGCACTCTTCTACCCATCCTCATTGAGGATTGTGGATGACATTCTTTACCACAGTGGCTGAGGTGTGGGCATCGTTGGAGGGTAGGGATGGCATGCCCTCGGACTCTCGGGAATCCGTGGAATATGGCAAGTGGCAGACACAAAGTTACGATGTGGATCACGCCGCAGATCGAAAGCGGCCCACATGAAAGAACAGGCAGTGATCAAAAGGGAGAAAGCGGTGGTGGAGCCACAGAAAGACTGTGCTCTCCCCACCAGCAATAGATGGGCGAAACTGGCACAGTTTGAGGAGGGCTCTGGGGAAGGCTCCTAGGACTCCTGACCTGAAGGAGCGGAGATGAGAGGGACCTGCCCAAGGTGACACTCATGATGGGAGACTTGTTGATATGAGGTTGAAGGTTCTGGTTTGATTCTGGGGTCAGATATGACAGCAGGTGCACCTGCTAAGGGGCATGTCCGAGTGCATCAGATGGGGGCCATTTGATGGTCTGGAGGGTCAACCCTCTCCTTACAGCATTGGTAATGGTTCACAATCCGTAGTTGGAGGCTATCCTCAAACTTTGTTCAAGTTATGATAAAAGGGCAACTGACATCTCGGGCATTGGGGAGGTGCACAGTACTGAGCCCACAGCACAAGGTGCTTGGGTGTGGTTGAGTTTGTTCGAGGGCATGGTGTGGGTCTTGGAAAACACGGACTGGAAGTGTGGGCAATGACTCAGACATCAAAAGGAGTGCAGGGCATCAGTGGGCCCGAACAGTGGCCTAACCTTGACGGTGACTCACGGCTTACAGGGTTAGTGGCACCAGGTCAGTCCTTGCTACTGGTTGACCTCCTCCGTAACGGTGATCCGTGTTTCCACCGGACTGAAACGCATCTTTCTCTCACTCCTCTCCCTGCGTTCACTGGCATGAACTCTGCCATTGATTAATGAAGACTCAGTTCTAGATGTGGGACATACTGGACTGCAGTGTAGGCCGGCTGCAGCGGTGGAGTATATCAACGAATGAGGACTCCTGGGGGCCTGTGTCACGGAGGACAGCGATGGTCTGAGGAGGCTGCCAAGGTCGCGGGCCTGGGTCTTGGAGCTCTACAGGGGCCATGACCCAAACTTTCTGCCCAGGTTGAAGCTCAATCAGAGTGGCATTCTGATCGTACCACCGCTTCATTTCCTCCTGGCTGGCTTCCAGATTCGCCTGAGCGAGTTGTCTGAATCGCCTAGTCTGGTTCCTGAAGGCCAGCATGTAACTGTATACATCCTGGGGAGGTTTCCTGGGAGATTGCTCCCAGCCTTCCTTGACCAGACTCAAAGGTCCTCTTACTGGGTGACCATACAGCAGTTCAAAGGGACTGAACCCTAAGGACTTCTGTGGCACCTCACAGTAAGCAAAAAGCAGGCATGGCAAGAGGACGTCCCACTTACGCCTCATAGGTTCCTCAAGACCCATTATCATGCCTTTGAGGCCCGGTTGAATCTCTCAACCAGCCCATTACCTTGGGGGTGGTAAGGAGTGGTGAACTTGTATGTAACACCGCACTCCTGCCACAGGGACTTCATATAGTGAGATATGAAGTTTGTACCACGGTCTGACACCACCTCTCTGGGGAATCCCACATGGGAGAAAATCCCCATCAGTGCACGTCCCACCACGGGGGCCGTTACTGTCCTGAGCGGGATGGCTTCCGGGTACCGGGTAGCATGGTCCACCAAGACCAGGATAAACCTGTTGCCCATGGCTGTCTTGGGGTCCAGTGGCCCCACAATGTCAATGCCCACCCGTTCAAAGGGGGTACTGACGACAAGGTTGGAGTGGAGCCTTGTGCTTCCTTCCACTTTTCCCACTTGCCTGGCAAGTTTGACAAGTCCTACAATGAGTATCTGAACTCTTGCGCATCTGGGGCCAATAAAAGTGGGTGGCAAGCCTTTCAAAGGTCTTGTTCTGCCCCAGATGTCCAGCTAAAGGCACATCATGAGCCAAACCCAGTAGGAAGGCTCTGAAGCGCTGGGGTACCACCAGCACAAGGGCTGACCCAGGCTCAGCAACCTCAGGCTCGCTATACAGGAGGGCGTTCTCCCAGTAGATCCAATGTGATCCAGAGTGATCACCTGCTGCCTGGGCTGTGGCCTGTCACCGCAAACCCTCAAGAGAAGGGCACTTCTTCTGCTCCTCACAAAATTCCTCCCTGGAGGGGCCTCCTTCTTGCTGCCAATGGGTCAGCTCAGGCAGGTCCCTCAGTTCGGCCACTTGTTCCCCTGTAGGTTCCAGGGCATCCCCCTCAAGGTCTGCCTCCTCCTGGACCTTGGGAACTATGGGGGCCGGTTTCCTGCGCCCCCTACCTCTTCTCTTTAAGGCAGGGGTCTGGGCCATATTTTCAGGCTCCAGAACCTCTTCAACACCCTTACTGGCTGCCATAGACCGAGTGGTCACACACGCCCACTCAGGCAGACCCAACATCTCCAAATGAGACCTTCTCTCCACCTTAGCCCAAGGGGAGCTTTCTAAATCATTGCCCAACAGACAATCAACAGGCATGGCTGGCCTCACAGCTACTTGAAGAGTACCTGAGACCCCCCCACTCAAAGGGAACTTGAGCCACCTCACACTGGCTCTGCGAGTTGTCCGCGGCAACTTCAGGGAAGAATGCATGGGGGATAACCTGCTCTCTGGACACCAGCCGGCAATTGACAGCTGTCACACTAGCCCCAGTGTCTCTGAGAGCTTCCACCCTATGGCCATTGATGGTCACCCACTGCCTGTACTTCTTAGTGTTATCAGGCAGCTGGGTCTCAGGGACCATCTCAAAGTCTCCTAGCGAGAGAAGGGACATTTCTGCTGGACCCCACCCACCTTGGGCACACATCTCCTCCCCCCCCCCAGGGCTACACTCGCCATCTGACGGGGTGGTGCACGTGGTGCTTTGGAATCCCTCATGGGACACTGTGCATCATACCAACGGTGGCCCATTTGACCACACGTTAAGCACTTAGAGGGGCCCCTGTGAACAGGTTTACCTGTCAGGGCCTCTTGCTTCTTCTCAGGGGGAGGCTGGGAACCCTTCCCTTGGTTCCCTTGGGGATTACTTTGGGGCCCTTTTCTGGAACTCCCTCGGTTTACCCTTGTCCCCCCCACTCTTCTGCTGGGGACCCTGCCCACCTTTGGCGAAGTCTCCCACATGACCCAGCGGTCCGCCTCCTCAGCAAGCTTCCTAGGGTTAGTTAACTTGCTATCAATAAGGTGCTGGCGTAGCTCTGGAAAACAATTACCAGACAAGTGCTCCCATGCAAACAAATCATAGAGCTCCTCAAAAGTACTCACTTTGCTACCCTTCACCCAACCATCCATAGCTCTGCAGAAGAAAGATACATATTCTACCCAGGTGGTTGCCTCCAGCTTTTACAATTCCTGAACCTCTGTCTATAAAGTTCTGGGGTCAACCCATACCTTGTCATCAGGGCTTCCTTCATGTGGGCTTAAGACATCCTATTCTCAACAGGCAGGTCTAACAAAGTATCCCTCCCCTCACTCACAAAGCGGCCCCACAACCCCGCTCCCCAATCCTTCTCAGGGACCCGGTGGGCCAACATTGCTATCTCATAGGCTGCAAACCACTGCCCAATATCGTCATGCTTATGGAAATCTTTGATGACATCATTGGGGATATATACCCTGCCTTCTGAAGGCCCAGATGGTGCGCTGCCACCAGAGGGATTCATTTCTAAGTTTTTAGCTTTGATTTCTAATTCCCTCAACATTCTCTCATGCTCTAATCTCATTCTCTCTCTCTCTCTCCAAGGCTAACTTGTTAATTTCAAACTCCAGCTTCTTATTCTCTAGGTCCTTTTGACCCTCCATTTTGAGCCTGGCCAGCTCCATTCTATGCCTTCTATTTCTCTCCCTATCCTCCAGCTCTCCTGGGGACAGGTCTTTGGAGGAAACACTGCTGCCTGGCGGGGTAGGTACTTTCTGCCCCCCTGGGCCCACTGGCCCATCTAGCTACTCTTCTGCCTCCTCTGCGTCCCCCACAGGGTGCTCCACATTCTCAGAGGCATTTCTTGCTTCCACCCAGGCCCTCAGCGCCTTGTGGAACTCATCCTTTTTGGTGAGGCCTGGAATAGCAACTTTACATTTTCTACAGAAGGCTTTCAGCTGTTTTGCATTATAGGTATCCAGCCTATCTTCCTCAAAATCTAGATCCATAGATGCGTTGGATGCTGGTGGACTCATGGCAATAAGAATTGGCAGTTCTCAGAAAAATAACAGTCCAAGGAGAAAAAAATTCTACCAAAAAAGTATGTGGTTGCGTTTGGTCTGCACTCACTTGTAGTGTACACCAATCACTGTATATGAGTCACAAATGCAAGTCCAGAATCCTCACCGCTGACCACCAATGTTAGAACTAAGGGTCCCTATTTGGACAAAGGTGTAGACCATTGCCAACTAGAGACCCCCAGTTCTAACAGGCACTTAGTTCTATTGTTGAAATATATCACATTCCACCTGGTTTTCTTCCCAACAAATCTATCTTGTCTCTACACAACATATGAAAATAAGCAATATGGCGCCCCTTTCTAGACCTTCTGCTCTCTTACACCTATAACGTTCAGGTGCACAATAGATGCACCAATAAGCTTACAATTAAGTATCGAGAAGGAATGTAGTTTATGTATGCTATGTGTAATTTACGTGTATGTAGCTCACCTTAGACGTTTCATGATTTATCAATCACGCGTGAGCTATACATGAAGAAATTTGCATTTTTCGCTTCCTTATGTTAGATTTACACCTGGATCCCATTACCTGCATGCCTGCTGTGAGTAATGTATGGCATGTAGGTCACACCAGGTTACCTGCTCGCCAAATGGATTTTCTACAAGCCACTTTCCCACTAGGGAGGAAATGCATAAGTAGAGATGGCATGCTCTTGACTGTCACAGACTCTGCATGGCTTAAAGCCATATGAATTTTTTATGTGGGATCTGGTGATAATTGGGTCATCGTTTCCTTCTTGCATATTTTATGTGTGGCTAACATTCTGACTCTTCTTTTTCTAGTGTGCAGCTTTGTGGTTCACAAGCGGTGCCATGAATTCGTCACATTTGAGTGTCCTGGTGCAGGGAAAGGCCCTCAGGCAGATGTAAGTACCTCCAAGTGATGCAGAGCTCTGGTACAGATGACTAGTCGATGCATTTTAGGTTATGGAAGACACTCAGGGTCTAATCCAAGCTTCTACGCTTCATTAAATTGTTAAATCCTTGAAATATCACTCACCTACCAATATCTTAGTTCTCCACCCCTTTTTGCTTGTTCATAAAGGGTTGTTTTGGTATTTCCATCATGTTTGTTTATTTGTTCGTATATCACCCTGCACAGCCTGATTGCTTCTATGCACCTGAGAGTCTTCTATCCTGACTATTCCATTTGTACCCTGGTCATCCAAAATAAGTACAAATTGAAGCACGCTTGCCCCTAAGGCTGACCCCACAGATTTTATTGAGTGAACAGCACTTGGAAGCTACAGATCCGGGGCATTTAGCATATGTGACATCATGACATGTGCTATTCCTCTCCCAGGAGAAAAAAACAGAGTTGTGTCTATTTCCAAATAATTTGAGATGCAACAAAAAAGACACAAAGGCATTGTTTTAATAACGGGGTGGGAGTAGGGTGGTCCATTAAATTATTTGAATGGCAAGTCAATTACGTTTTGCCTATCTAATGACGATAGCACTCTTAGCGACCGCACACTCTGGAGCAAATCTCTCTGTTAGAGTAGCTTCGAGTCAGGAATCCAGAGGGTAGTTACATTTGCTCGATTTAGTTTCATAATAGTATCATTTATTTAATTGAAAAAAGGTGTGCAATATTACATTCCTATATTTCTCCTGTCATAAACCAAAGAAGTAGTATGCAGTTCCTGAAAAAGTTAGTGTAAGTAACCGGCAGAGAGAGGCTACGAAAAGTTTAATTTAACCAGAAAGGGGACGGGGAATTCCTCCTTTCGGATAAAGTGCCCTCACACACCCAGCCTGCTGGGTGTCATGCTTCATCATTGGGCATGCTCCTCGTCGGGTCGGCGGTGCAATACCCGACGGGCACCCTCAGTGGGGGCTCTTTGGCGGAGATCTTTTTATCCTTGCCGTATGGTGCGTGTGTGTGAGGGGCTCTAAAGTGTAGAGGTGTAATAAGTGAAAAGGTGCATAAAACAGGGGACGGTGGTCAGGGCCTCTTCTTTAATAATCCTGCCTCCTACCCTGATTAAAAAGGTGTATCGCGGCTAGCTACAGTAATGTTGCAGCTAGTGGCAATAGTCAGGTCGTCAGGTCAACATGTTTCTTGCCTATCAGTCCCGTAATGGGATCAAGCGGCAATTCTTCAGGACCAAGGGATAAATAGAAAATTTTAAAACAGTGGTACAGGATCTACACTGATGTTAGGTATGGTGGTGTAATAACCTCAAAATTACCAGTTCACAAGCACCATCGGCTGAAGGTCCGTAGGTGCTGTAGCCAATCTAATAAATAAGTAGAAATGGCCACATCGGTCATCGGCAGTAAAATGAGCGCGTTTAATCAACGCGTGGTTTCAGAGACTCGCGCCCACTCGGCGGAAAACCTAACCCAGACTGCCGAACTCCTGTCACACATTTTCGAAAGACCAGCCTACAAATGTGCTGACCTTAGTACAAGCATGTTACGTGTCGTACTTTAGAATAAAGAGAAAAATCCATTTCGCACCATTTTTGTAGTCACATAAAACAGACTGGATCAAACTAGCCTTGTTGATGGGCAGAGGGTGGTGGCTCATATATGGCTACATTCATTTCACGCGGTTTGACGCTGTTTGCCGGCTATGATTTGTTTCATCAGCTTGGCTGAGCCTAGCTAGCTAAGTTTGGCCTGCTACCTTGGAGGGGGGGGGGGGAGGGAGACTACGGGGGTCACATGACATCTGTCATTTTGAGAGCGTGTTAGAGGAAGGACTTCGGCTAATCTTTAGGCTTTTTCTAGTGCACATTTACTCAATTAATAAACCTTCCCTAGGGGCTCAGTGTATAGATACTCACTGAGTATGGAAGGCATGCTCATATAGTGGTCTTCTCAATACTTTGTATAATGCTCTTCTGTGCTACTTAGATCTTGATTTTTGTGCATGAGTACAACTAAGGGGCATATTATCAAGCGGCAGCGATAATTATAGCTGGCCGCGCTTAGCGTGAGATTTGTTATTGCCGGCTATCGCTGGAAATTATCGCCATGCTAGCGCTGTATTAACAACGCTTAGCGCAATGGCGATAATTATTCCAGCGATAGCGGTGTTTTCCATGGAACATCGCTGGTTTTCCAGCGATGTTCCATGGAAAACGGCGATATCCTTGATGATAGGGCCTGTGGTTTTAGCCACACAATCCACCCCCCATGTTAGGTATGCCTTAGTCTGGAATTTAACAGACGTTAAATTCCAGCGTTAAGGCATAGTTAACACGATTTCAAATATCGCTACCCCTCGTTGATGATATCGCGAAGCTGGGTTAGCGATATTTTCCCATGGAGTTTTGTCAGGCACGCCTACTTTGCATCTCATTAACGATGCGATGCGAGGCGTGCTGACAACGGGCGCTAAGGCAAGGAAACACGCGCTAGCGTGTCCTTGTTAATAAAGCGATAATATTATCGCCGCTTTTCGCCCGAAAACGGACGCTAAAGTGGCGATAATGTTATCGCCAGCCCTTGATAATATGCCCCAAAGTTTTTTTCTTTCTCAGTGTCTATTAAATCAAATGTAAGATGTTCTTATACAGTGCACATCCTGAACTCAAGTATTGAAAGGTGTGCTCATATGTGATAACAAAGTAAAAGTGGGCTGTGGGAAATAAAGAATTTGCCTAGGATCACATACATTGGACAAGCACCAGCAAGGGAAACCGGTATTGATTCCAGGTTATCTGGTTTCTCATTTTGAAAATCAGCAACCAGTTGGGTATGTATCTCTCTCTCTCTTGTTTACATAAAAGGTCACTGTTTTGTCTTTCATTCTTGCCTCACGACAAGAAACATTGACACATAGCTAGCAGACCCGACTCAAGTTCCCCAGACCTAACTACCAAGCCATGAAAGTTTATATTTGGGGGTGTCACATCCCAAACACCCACCCTGAAGCAATGCCCCTGCTCCTCACCTCGCCCCTGCCCTGCACCTTCCCATCGCTCCTCCTCCCTCTCCCCTCTCTCTCCTATTCCCACTCCTCCTCTCCAGTCCCCATCTATATATACATACATACACACACACACATATATATCTTAATTTGCATTCAGAGTGAGAAGTTATTTGCATTGCACACCTGTCTCAGCTGACACTAAAAGCTGCTTAGTGTATGCTGCTGGTGTGGAAACTCTTGATGTGCCTGTTTCAGCTGCCGCAGCGTGGCGTACCGCGCCGCGGGCAGGAAGTGGAGAACAGGTCACCGAGCAGAGCCTCTGTATGCTTATCATACTCAGGGGAGTTACAGGCAGCAGACAGCTGGGGAATCTACTGGATAAACTATTGGCAAAAATGAAACCTACGTGCAGTACCAGCCTGGCCGTTATTGAGCCGTTCAACTCCTATCCTGTCGGAAAAGATCAATTTTCCCACTAATTAGTTAACTTTTTCTTCTTCTGGTCCTTATACCGAAGAGTAAGGAAACTTGAAGGGGCCCCCCTCACACCTCAGGGTAAGGATGACAGATGTCTGAGGGATCCCCTTGACCAGTGCTTAATTTGAGAAAAATTAAGTGCCAGGGCCCTTCTCGGAAGGCCACTGCAGATTGCACCACCCAAACCCTGCTTGCGCCACCAGTGGCAGTACTAGCATAACACCTAACCATCACAATCCTACAAGTGTGACAATTCAGCCTATTTTAGGCCACACAAAGCTATAATATTGAAACGAGAGGCTGGTATTATTCATTTTCATTGTATATTGACTTAAAAAACAAAGGTGTTATGCTCATCTCAAAATTAAAAAGACAGCGCCACCATGTGGTGGACTGTCACTAGAGCCAGTGCTGACAATTAAGTGCCGAGCACTGGAAATCACCGGCACAAATTAAGCACTGCCCTGGACCAAGAGCCCTTCAATGCAGGGGATGCGGCGTCCTTTGTTACGTCTCTGTTCTCAGTCTGTATCCTATCCTCATTCGTTCTCTACTTTGCTTTACTTCCGTCCCCTCAAAGGCTCCTTTCTCTCCTAACATCAAACAAAGCAGTAGGAAATGCAATTATCCTTCTGCACTGGGCATGGAGGTGCCGGTATGTGTATCCAGTTGGAGCAGAGTCTATGGATATATTCATGATCCCAGTAAGTGCTCGCTCGTGGCCAAAAACCTTCAGAGCAGCATGATACCTATCCACAGAATGTGCTTTGACGCCTTGTTGTGAATAGGGAGCGCTATTTAAATGCAAAAGCAATGCAGTGCATGCCTTCTACGTCTCCGACTACTGCTCACGTACTGCCACTCAGAGAGCAGCGCCTGCTCGTTCACGCAGCATTCTTGCAGTGCTAAAACCTGCAGCTGCATGCATGTCTAAGCGCTTCCTCAGGGAAACTGAAATTAAGCTGTTTTGAGATTCTCAGGCTGGGTCGTTTTCCACATTATTATGGATTTCTCGTACTTGCCACATAATGCATCATCACCTTTTGCATAATTTGCAGTTCTAACTCAGAGGGTTCATAAGTTCCTTAAAACGCTACAGCATGTGTTGCTGCAAGTGGCAGGCCTTTTTTGATAATAATGAGGTGAGACCTTTGTCCATACAGTATTAAGGTGTGAAAGTGGCAAAATAGTAAAGTAACACTGCTTCAATATATGCCAAATTGTGCTGCTAAATTTGCATTTTCTTGCCACATAATTTAGTCAACGTTGTTGCACAATTGGATTCTCCACTGCCGCATAATTGCAGTGGCACTGCAGTAGTATTCTGAATTAGGCCATTTGATTGATAGTGCGAGGTCTCCAGATTGACTGCTCTTTCCATTGCTCTTCTCACACTAAAAAATGCAGCCAGGCAGTGTTTGAACCTAACCATCCCCTCCCCCCACGTGCTCCTTGATGCCACAGCGGTGCCCTAAGCCTCTCCATCGAGTGGCGCTTTATATCTGCCCCATGCTCTAGCACAGCGACCCACTCATAGAGCCGCCTTCAGCCCTGCATGACCACCCCCTTCCAGCAGGAAAGCAAGGCTAAATTGGGTCTGCAGAACCGGCAATCTAGGCCAGTCTTAAACTCTCCTTTGCAGCACCTTCAAACCTCAGCTGGGATACTATTCTATCATGTCATGGGGGGCTAACCCTTATTTTGTAATGCCTGACAGGCCTCAATCCCTACCTAGAAGCCCTTTTCTAATTTCCTTATTACAGAGGACTTTCTCTAGTAGCCTGTTCCTGAACCACAGAGAGCCGTTCCTGACCCACAGAGGGCCGTTCCTGACACACAGAGGGCCGTTCCTGACCCACAGAGAGCCGTACCTGACCCACAGAGAGCCGTACCTGACCCACAGAGAGCCGTTCCTGAACCACAGAGGGCCTTACCCGACCCATAGAGAGCCGTTCCTGACCCACAGAGGGCCGTTCCTGACCCACAGAGAGCCGTACCTGACCCACAGAGAGCCGTTCCTGAACCACAGAGGGCCTTACCCGACCCATAGAGAGCCGTACCTGACCCACAGAGAGCCGTACCTGACTCACAGAGAGCCGTACCTGACCCATAGAGAGCCGTACCTGACCCACAGAGGGCCGTTCCTGAACCACAGAGGGCCTTACCCGACCCATAGAGAGCCGTACCTGACCCACAGAGAGCCGTTCCTGAACCACAGAGAGCCGTACCTGACCCACAGAGAGCCGTTCCGGAACCACAGAGAGCCGTTCCGGAACCACAGAGAGCCGTACCTGACCCACAGAGAGCCGTACCTGACCCACAGAGAGCCGTTCCTGAACCACAGAGAGCCGTTCCTGAACCACAGAGGGCCTTACCCGACCCATAGAGAGCCGTACCTGACCCACAGAGAGCCGTACCTGACTCACAGAGAGCCGTACCTGACCCACAGAGAGCCGTACCTGACCCACAGAGAGCCGTTCCGGAACCACAGAGAGCTGTACCTGACCCACAGAGAGCCGTACCTGACCCACAGAGAGCCGTTCCTGAACCACAGAGAGCCGTTCCTGACCCACAGAGAGCCGTACCTGACCCACAGAGAGCCGTTCCTGAACCACACATAGCCGTTCCTGAACCACAGAGGGCCTTACCCGACCCACAGAGGGCCTTACCCGACCCACAGAGGGCCTTACCAGACCCACAGAGAGCCCTACCTGATCCACAGAGGGCCTCACCTGACCCACAGAGGGCCTTACGTGACAGTGAGCTCTTATCTGGGGTGCACATTACCATCTCGTCTTTCATGGACCCTTACCTCCAGACACAGCAATCTTGGGTTGGAAGAAGGTGAAAGGCTCTAGGTGTGGTTGAATGTCTAGAATGACTCAGTGAGTTGAACAATCACCACTGAAAAATGCAGTTAGCTGCAGGTAAGGACCACGAATCCTGGCAATGGTGACTCTAGTTTTTATCCTTCCAAAGTCAATACATTGAGTACAAATAAATTGAGTAATAGTGACAGCTGTTATTTACAGTGTTTGAGAAGGGAATAAACATTGCACAAAGCTCTATATCAAAACTCATTATCATAAAGCATGATGAAAGATATTCAAAATCCACCTCCTGTGCCACCACCATTCAGTGCAGTGGGTGGAGAGGGGTGCCATGTTTTAAAGTATTTTTATCCACTACAGCACACATCCTTGAATGCCTAGTTACAGGCGGTTCCCATAGTCAGTACTCTGAAACATCACCACTTGAGCAAGGCCACTGACTTATTGTCAGTGAAATTGCTGTCCCACCCTCGCAGCTCCACCATCAAGTGAGGCCCTCCTGAGCCCCTGCACTCTCGAGTGTTGGTGTTTGAGGCCCTCCTCCACCCGCAGGCTATACCTGCGCCTCATCCCTGGTGGTCCAGTGGACTTCTCACTCCTTCTCTCGCTCCGTTTCTTCTGCTTGCTTTATCCTTTCACCTCTTTTCCTCTCACCTTCATTTTTCACCCTTTTACTGTCATTCTCCTTCTATCACTTTCCATCCTCCTTTTTAGTATTAGGCTGTTTTCACTCCATATTCTGTGCACCTCTCTCCCGTTTTTCCAGCTGCTGTTGCCCCTGCGGCCCCTCGCCCCCAGCGCGACCAGCCCAAGCCAGTTTTCACTCCCTGCTCCCGCCTCCCAGCTGTCCAGCCCTCCCCTACCCCTTCTTAATGGCGGCCGCTGTGCGGGGGCCGCTGGCGCGCCAAAGGCAAGCCCGTCTGCGCCCGTCCGCGACGTGATCGCGACCAGTTCCAGGAACCCTGGACCTCCGAACCGCCAATGCTACAACCCAGCAGCACTCTACGCACTCAACACAGTTCGCAACAACAACTGCAAGCTAGCATCACCAGCCCACACCCACGGACCCTTCAGTTGTCACCACTGCCGTCACTCCTGCAGCACCGCCAAGACCACGGTTCAGCACAACCCGCCCGCAACAACGCAACCGCACCAAAGACCCTGCAATGCATCCTCCTCAACGTCCGATCCCTCCACAAACACGCCACCGAAATCTGGGACCTCCTCGACAGCACCAGCCCGGACGTCGCATTCTTCACAGAAACCTGGACCAACACCACCTCAGGACCTGGCATCGCCATCGCCATCCCCCAAGGATACAAGATCTCCCGGAAGGACCGCCCCACCCGCCCTGGGGGGAATCACCATCGTCCACAAATCCACCCTCCGACTGCGCACACTTTCCGACGAGCCCACAGACCTGATGGAACACCTACACTTCAAGATACAGGCCAGCCCTACCACCACCCTCCGGGGTACCTTCATCTACCGACCCCCCGGACCCCACAGACCATTCACCAACTCCATCACGGACAGCATCACCCCGCAGGCCATCGCGTCCACCAATTACACCTTGCTGGGTGACCTCAACTTCCACCTCGACAACCAACAAGACCCCAACACCACATCCCTCCTGGACAACCTCCACAACATAGGACTCCGCCAGATCGTGACTGAGCCCACACACTCAGCAGGACACACCCTTGACCCCATCTTCACAACAGGAAACTCCGTCACTTTCAGCCACACCACCGAACTCCCGTGGACAGACCATCGCTGCATCTATTTCACCTTCAGAACACCCACCATCCACAGAACCCAGCACCTGTTCCCACGCAGAAATTGGACTAAAATCACCGACGACCAGCTAATCACCTCACTCGGCAACTCCACCCCAACCATCGTGGACAATGATGACCCCAACACCGCAGCCCGAACCCTGCACAGTTGGATCTCCGACTGCGCCAACACCATAGCCCCCCTCAAGAAGAACAACACACACGCCAGGAAAGCCAGCTGGTTCACCACCGAACTCCGAGAGTCCAGACGCACATGCCGCCGCCTCGAAAAGGCCTGGAGAAACTCCAAATCTACAGAAGCCCACAACAACTTCAGAGCTGCCACCAACGCCCACCACCAACTCACCAGAAATACAAGAAAGAAAGCGATCAAAGACAGAATCTCCACGCACGCGAACAACAGCAAAGAACTCTTCAGCATCATCAAGGAGTTCGCCCAACCCATCAGCGAGTCTACAGACATCCCTCCCTCACAAGACACCTGCGACAAACTCAGCACCTTCTTCCACCATAAAATCAAGAACATTTACGACAATTTCGACGAAGACAGCCAACACACAGAACCCTCACCAACCACCCCCGACACCTTGAAGCCAATGATTGACAGCTGGACAGCCCTCACCACCGAAGATACACTGAAGACGATTAAATCAATCCACTCCGGGGCCCCTACGGACCCCTGCCCCCACCGCATCTTCAACAGAGCCGCCAACACCATCGCCCCCATGCTTCGCCACACCATCAACCGCTCCCTCGCGAACGCCTCCTTCACCTACGACTGGAAGCACGCCGAGATCAACCCCTCCTGAAGAAACCCTTGGCGGACCCCACCGACCTCAAGAACTACCGACCCATCTCCCTGCTCCCGTTCCCAGCGAAAGTCATCGAGAAAGCCATCAACAGCCAACTCACCACCTTCATCGAAGAGCACAACATCCTCGACTCCTCCCAATCCGGCTTCAGAAAGAACCACAGCACGGAAACCGCCCTCCTCGCCGCAACAGACGACATCCGCTTCCTCCTGGACAGAGGAGAGACAGTAGCCCTCATCCTCCTCGACCTTTCAGCGGCCTTTGACACAGTCTATCACCGCACCCTAAACGCAGACTTCACGACGCAAGGATCCGGGACAAGGCCCTCGACTGGATCCGCTCATTCCTCTCTGGCAGAACGCAGCGGGTCAGACTCCCCCCCTTCCTCTCGGACCCTACACCGACCACCTGCGGTGTCACCCAAGGATCCTCCCTCAGCCCCACGTTGTTCAACATCTACATGGCTCCGCTCACCCCCATCGTCAGAACCACGGACTCAACATTGTTTCATACGCAGACGACACCCAACTCATCCTCTCCCTATCCAACGAACCCAACCCAGCCAAACACAACTTTCAAGAAGGCATGGAAGCAGTCGCCAAATGGATGAAGAGCAGCTGTCTACAACTCAACACGGACAAAACAGAAGTACTCATCATGGGCCCACACCCCTACACCTGGAACGACACCTGGTGGCCCCCCGCCCTGGGAAGCCCGCCCACCCCCACAGACCACACATGCAACCACGGATTCATCCTGGACTCCGAACTCAAAATGGACCGCCAGATCAACTCCGTCGCATCCTCCTGCTTCCACACCCTCCGCCTCCTACGCAAGACCTTCAAATGGATCCCCCTCGAACACAGAAAGACCGTCACTCACACCCTCGTCACCAGCAGACTTGACTACGGCAACGCACTCTACGCTGGAATCAACAAAAACCTCACCCGCCAGCTTCAAAACATCCAGAACGCCGCCGACAGACTAATTCTCAACCTGCCACGACACTGCCACATCACCCAGCACCTGCGCTCACTCCACTGGCTCCCCATCGAGGCAAGAATCACCTTCAGGATTCTCACCCATGCACACAAAGCCCTCCACAACACCGGACCAGCATACCTGAACAGCCGACCCACATTCCACGCACCCCAAAGGACCCTACGATCAGCCCAGCTCTCCCACGCCGTGGTCCCTTGCACCAGGAAGTCCAGATCGGGAGGCCGCTCCTTCTCCTTCCTCGCGGCCAGAGCCTGGAATGCCCTCCCGCTCCAACTCAGACAGACAACATCACTCTCCAACTTCATGAGGGACCTCAAAACATGGCTCTTCGATAGACCTCCTCCTTGATGGACAGGACCCTGCGCCTCCCCCCCCCCCCAGCGCCTTGAGACCCTTACGGGTGAGTAGTCGCGCTTAACAAACTCATGATTGATTTATTGATGCATGCAAAGGACAATACTACTGTTTCTCATTTCTTTGCCTGCCACCTGTCTCTCCTTCCCCACTTTAAATCTATTTTCTTTGAATCTATCTCCTCCAACAGTTCCTATGGCATTTTTTTCTATCCCCCTTTGATTAATCACATCTAGTGACTGCTGTCACTCTTTCTTTCATGCCATATGTTCCACCTCCAATCTTTTGTCTCCTTTAATTATGTCTTTGCTTCCATCGATTTTTCCTCTATTTTCTCTCCCATCCCCTTTTTTCATATGCCTCATTTCTCCATTCCTTCTCCCTTCTTCCTGTCCTTGCTGCAATTTCCTCTTTGTTCTTCTCTTACTATTTATTCCATGCCTTCCTTCTACATACCCACCTATCTCCATATCCTCACCCTGGGGCAAAGAGAAAGGTGCAGCCTCTCCAAACACAGACAAGGCCCAGACCACTTTCTAGCCCCCATCTAGGACCCATTTCCTTGCATCTGTCTGTGTGCACCTTCACGGAGAGGTTTCGGGACCCTGAATACTATTTACCTAGTAGCACGGAGGAGAAGGGCAGCTAGCAATGATAAGACCTAAGCTGACCACCTGCCTGATTAGCCACAAGCACTGGAACTATCCTTGATCAGCTTATACCTTCTGAGTTGGTTCACCCCAAGTCTGGACTCCCTAGGTCAGAAAGAGAACTCATGCACAAGGGCTGACCTTTACCAGGCAAGCTCCCAAGTGCACAGGCTGCCATCTTGGGGTCCTACCATTAACGCTCCTAGGGTTTCGGAAAGAAGGACCTCCTTTGGCCTCTCTTAAGTGATTGCTCTCTGCACCAAATCCATTGGATCACCCCGTCCCGCAACTCTACCAAGCTGAGGAGGGCCCTAGCCTATTCGCCCTGCTCTGCTTTTCACAACCTGTCACTTCCAGGGCCTCCTGTGAGTCTAAGAGGAATACGTCTGTGCTCACTTCAGATAAGTGAACCCCATCCTCTAAGAAGTACCCTTAAGTATGTTCATTGATGAGGCTTTGCCTTATGAAACCAAATCCTTTTTGTGCTGTAAACTTGCACAAGGCACTATTAATGCGCCTACAAGAGAGCTTGCTTAAGGAAGGCCACAAGAGAGGAGGAAGCCTGGTGGTGGCAGATATATAAATCCCTCCCCTCTACTCACCACTCCCGGAAGTGACCTCAGGAGCCTCACAGCTTACCCTGTTGCCCTAAGAAACTCCCCCTACCAAGGTATGTTGTTGGGGGAAGGGTTGGGTGTGTGTGGGGCAGGGAAACGTGGCGGTAAGGCCTACTCGCTCAGCAGTCTCTCTACACGTAACACGGCCAGGCCCATTCTTGTCTCCCATTCCTATGTCTCTCCTGTCTATCTTTCATCTCCCTTTTTAGGTCGAGCCTGGGCAGCGCATGCACTAGTCTGCAAGGCATGCTGTATTAAGTATGGTTGGCTTGTGCCATTGTCTATTGTAAACTGTGGCTTTTCATTAGTTAATAGGCTTAGTAGTCCCTCCTTAGTACCACCTTTTCCCATTTTGTAACCTACCATGAGGACATCCCCTGTTACGTGTGCTGTTGCTCAGTAGGCTCTAATTACAGTCTCCGAGCACTATTTTCTCAAAGAGCTTTGTCCTGCCTGCTCTTGCCGGCAAAAAAGGCAGGACGCGCTCTCTCCTAACGCATTTGCAATGCAATAGCTCTTTCATTTGCGAGAGTTCAAGCTATTGGAATTGTAAATGACAATGCCCTTTAATTATGTTTTTTAAAAAAACACATAAATAAAAGGCATTGTCATTTACAATGCCAATAGCTCAAACTCTCGTAAATGCGAGACCTATTGCATTGCAAATGCTTGTTGTTATCTCGCTCCTATTTTTATTCCTTCCATCTCAATAACCCCTCTTATCTCACTGTCTCTCTCCTTCAATCTCCCCTTGGCCCTTCTCTTTCTTCTCATCTCCCTTCCTTCTCATCTGCTTTTTGCACTCCTTTCCTCCCTTCTTATCTCGTCTCCACGCACCTCCCTCCCTCCCTCCCTCTCATAACCTCTTCCCAACACCCCCTTCCTCTCCACGGCTTTCCATTTATATCACTGAAACCTGTTAGCTGCAGAGCGCTCCCCGGAGACATTTTTAACAATTACGGTGGATAATTAGCCATATCCCTTCTGAAGGCGCCCCAGGGGCTCGTCTGAAGATGTTCTACATCTGAAAGACTTACAGAACGAGCGCACACGCGGGGCACATGTACCAAAAACTGCTGCACAGACATAACATTCGTTTCACTCTTTTTCAGCAGATTTATAGCTTTTATGTCAAAGAACTTCCTTTGAGATGGCGTGTAAAAAACGGGGACAGCCTCTGTTGGAATGCGCTTTTTATTTAATATTGTAACATGATTTAGGGTGGAGACTGAGGGTACACGGCTGCGGAGATGCCTCCATGTTGTATCCGGGCCGCAATTAGTACCTACAAGTCACCTTTTGGGGTGCACGCCTGCATGCCACGTGAGCACTAGTGGCCCGATTCACAAATCTGTTTCCTTGCTTATTTCCGGAATTAACGAGTCCAAATTCCTGTTTGAGAATCCGAAAAAAAGGTACAAATGCATTAATTAATAGATTTACTCACACTGAAAATAACACGAGCATGACAGAATTTTAAGTATGAATAACTTTACAAATTGAAAGGATGTAAGGGTCTCAGGTAGTGGGCACCACCAAAAGATGGCGAACACACATTCTTACACGTTTATGGGTTTTTCACCAATCTTTTGCAAGCCGTCTTCTATCTTAAACACGTCTTTAGATTTACTTGTTAATGGCATAGATCAGGGTGGGATAGAGGAAGATAGACTCACAAAATTGGTAGGGTTTTTTCTGTGGGGAAAAATATTTCCATATGTGGAAGGGAGATCACAAGTGGAAATGGAGTTGCACGTCCTGTTGACTTATACACCGATGTTCAGCTGCTACATTTACACAGGCGTACGTGGATGTGCACAAGCGTACGTGGATGTGCATGCGTCAACGTGGATTTCACAAGACCTGATTCTGTGAATCTGCAGCTTTGATAGATTATTGGATGTAGACATCCAAACATAGAGATCGGCCCACCTGCAGGTGTACCTTTCTAACTGTGTCTTGGGAATCTGGCCTAGGCTGCCCATTATTTCCCAAAGAGTCCATGTACCCACAGTGGTTTGTAATCTGATGCTCTGCAGATGTCAATCGAGACGGCCAGAATGATGTCGTTTTTCAAGCGCTCCATGTGCAAACCTTGCAAGAACTAGGGTTCTACATGTGCTTTGCCTGGCTGGTCCTATGCACAAGGGACATGGTCTAACAGTTTGAACTGGACTGCTCCTTTGAAAGGGGCCCTGACTAATTGTCAGTGAGGGTTGCCCTTTTTTAATGGCACAGATAGGTTTATTAGGCATTGGATTGAATGTTACCTAGGGCAAATCCCAGTGGTTATAAAAAGTTACCTCAGTTCTTTCCATCTATAACTTTCTGGTTTGTACTGAGCAGTCACCTAAAACCTGGATATCACACAAACAACTTCCCCTTTTAGGGTTCTCTCTATGCCATGTTTAATTTATTGGCACCAAGGATTAGAAGGGTAAATAAAGAAAAGACGTTATGACTTAGGCAGATTAAATTTAAAACCTTAATTTATTATTTATGATTTTTACATGCATACCAAACCACTCATTTATATGTATAGCATAGGTAAAAGCTGGGCAATCACAGAAGGGTAACTCGGGGTACCACTCACTACTCACATAGTTGATTGTAGCTCTGTGGACAACTTTCCAACAATGTGACCTAAAAAATTGGATACGCCCTGGGAATTATTGTCCATTTGTTCCCCCAGCAGTTCGGCAGTGTCACACCCTGTTGGGGTCTATAGGCTAGGCAGGGGCCACAGCCATGGGATATGGGATTTTTTACCTCTACTGGCCCGGGGTTCATCCTACATCTCTTTCAGCACTTGACTCTCAGTGGTAGCAATGGTGATCAGTCACAAGATACCGAGGGAGGATAGGGTGGGGGTACATAGGCTCAGCACACCCAATAGCACAATGAGATAATTGCCCATCCTAGTGCTTCTCTTTAGAAAATAGAATATTTTATTTTACATAAGGCACAATATTGCACAGTACAATAATCTACAATATTGTACAAGATACCTGATATTGGGGAGTGAGTCCCTTGTACTTCGAGGTGCTTGTGCTAGGCACTCAACCCCCCTTCTCCCTCCACTCTACGGGCTTAGGGCTCTGGTGGCATAGTCGCTAACTCAGGTGCAAGGCTCCCTTACCTCTCTTAGCAGACAGTCACTTTTGGAAGGCTAGACAGCCCGCATGGTCTCTCACCCGTTCCTCCTAAGTGGTGGCATCAAGCTGCAATGGGCCTTCCACTTGTAAGAGGGTTTACCGTGGTGAGCAACGCCAAGCGCATGGCTCATATCAGTCCTGCTAAGAAGGGTAGACTGCAATTTGCGAGGTGAGCCTTTGGAGGGTGGCGGCAGGGAAATTGGAGTCCTTTGGTGAGTATGTTGGCAGTTGATAAAGTACTTCAGTACCTGCGCTGTTTGGGACACACTGGCACTAGTCCTATTGGGCACTGGGGTCTTCAACACCTCAGTTGCCAGGCGCATGTTCTGCACTGAGAGCTTGAGGCAATAGCCTTAATCTTCAGAGCAGATCTTGGCTCTGAAGGCCACTTGGCACCCTTGCGGGTCAGCGGCGGGTTAGCTACTGACTTGGGGTTACCCTTGGTGGGCACTGCAGGTTTGCAGTCTTCCCTCTTGGGGCGGCTGCACCCACAAGGCACACAGGTGACACTGCTGTGGGCACACTGTCCAGGATTGCATACGGCAGTGGGTGCTACAGGGCAAATGTTGATCCCAGCTTCAGTCAGGCCAATCAATCAGGCACCCTTCCTCAAATGCCATACTATTGATGGGGATGACACAGGAGGCTGCTCAAGCATGCTTTTAAAGTGCTGTGGTCCTCTGAGGTTCCATGGGGCTGGTCTGCAATATCGATAAACCCAGTCACATAGACAACGGGTCTCTGGTGCCTGGGCCCTTGCAGGGGTTCAACTGCTTCTAGCTCCTTCCATCGGTCATCTCCTGCAGCGAGGCTTGCTCCTTCCCCTTTGCTCAGGCTGGACTGCATGGGTTTCCAGGACCAGTTAGACAGTGTTTCCTCCAGATTGGACTCCAGGGTGATGTTTCCTCACCTTTGTGAAGCTGGCTGTCAGGCAAACGTCACTCTGGTTGAGCATTAAGTAATCGGTGGCACATAACATCCTTAAAGAGAATTTGAAATTAGAACAACAAGTGGGTTAGCTCCCACTTTTATACAGAGAATGTGGATTCTCTGTCTGCCTTTTCAGAACCAGTTTGGTACAGATTCCTTTTCACGTGTCCTTCTCTGGGTGTCCATCAGACTCAGCCTTTGTCTTGAGTGATGCTTTTCACAGCAGGGTCATCAGAGGCACAAAGAGGTGTGAGCTAATAACCAACCCTGATAGGGATCAGGAAGAGAAACAAAGGGTTCTGCAGGGACACTTCACACCCTGACACAGAAACCTTAGTTGTGCCCCACACCCCTGTCATCCACCAAATGGTAGTTGCAGGAAGACTTATCAGCAACTCTCTCAAAAAGGACCAATTTGAATTTCTAAGGAAGCCTGTCACCTATTTCCCCTGGGTTATCACCTTTCAAGCTAAAGAATATCAGAAATAAACTTCTGCTCCATCTTGTGTACATGCACAGGCCGGGGGCTTCCAAAATGAACCCACAGGCCTGAGTTATTCTGGTTTACTCAGGCAGTCATTCAATGCATTCAATGCATACCAAGCATCACTAGCATGCATTCACACACCCAGGTGCATGGAAGCTTGGCATTAGGATTCAGGAGTTTGCTGCTAGCAGAGGATCTTTAGTTGAATGGGCTAGTAGACTTCTGTTCACATAACACAGATAAAAAGGCTTTGTCAGACTATAATGACTATCAAATACGATATGGTGCCACCACTACACTGTACATGTAAATCTGTTACAGGGACAGTTGTACTCTTTTCAATGAAGAGGGTCTACGTGAAGTGTCCCTCTATGTCTAGGAGAGGTCCAGGACCATTCATAATGCCAGGGAAGACCCACGGCTTCCCACAGACACTAGATGAGCATGAGGTGAGGCCAAAAATCTGAAAACCAGGATACCAGATACTTGCAGTCAGCTACAGGGCAGGGGTCACTACTGTATACCATACAGGGGCATTCCCGTTCCAGCTGACAGCATTCCATCCCGTGCCTTGTTTGGAGCTGGTTTTTAAAGGGATATTTGCCTCCAATGCATCTGGCACAGTAGCGGAGTTGTTTGACGTGGTATTTCGTTGTCCTGCTCCAGTAATGCCTCCTGCCTACTGTGCTGGAGAATCGTTTATGTGCGGTTGAGTCTGTATAAGGGGGTGTTGTAAGTTTGCCTTCTGGTCCAGTCTAAGAATAACATGCCCAGTGCTTTAAATGGGCCGGTACTCACCGGTACTGAGTACCGGCACTTCTTAGATTTATCACTCTGAGTACCGGCACTTCTCTACTGCCGAGGAGAGTACCGGTACTCATGAAACGCTGGTGCTGGCAGCCTTTCTTTGATAGCCAAGGCACTTCTGTAGACCTGAGCGGAGCCCAGCTGAACAATTCAGCGTGGGCTCATTTGCATACCATCCGGGTGTTCACCATCCTGCTGGGTTGCAAACACAGACATCGAGGCAGCCCGGTGACAGCGTAATTAAGAAAGCCGTGGGAGGTAACCAGGTTCAAATGGCTTTAATCCCACCTGATTCTTTTGTTAAGTGTCTGTGTATGTTTGTCTGCTAACCTGTGATTGTTTTTGTGTGAGAGAAAACAAGAGAAAGGGGAGAGAATAGAGACACTCTTGGAAGTTATATTAAAGGAAATGTGTGGAATGCTTTGTGTGTGCGTCTGCTTGTTTCTTTCTGTGTCACTCGAGAATATATAGAATTGTGCAATTAACAGTATTGATGTTGCACATATTACAAAACAAGGAAATGTTAAAATATGGCCGCGTTTGGCTTTCGTTTTGTGTAATGAGTAAACAAACCTACTTTGTTTATTGAAAGATATTTCCCATGTGTTTTGGTATGTGCTGCAAGTAGTATCAAAGTCAATAAGTATCGGCATGTCTTGCCCTAAGCCCCGCCCCCAAGCCCCGCCCACTCTCCACATTTAAATGAGTACCTGCTGCTGCCCCTGATTGTGCTCGTTTTTCCTTTCTGTGCCCCCCCTTGCTGCCCCTGATTGTGCTCGTTTTTCCTTTCTGTGCCCCCCTTGCTGCCCCTGATTGTGCTCGCTTTTCCTTTCTGTGCCCCCTTGCTGCCCCTGATTGTGCTCGTTTTTCCTTTCTGTGCCCCCTTGCTGCCCCTGATTGTGCTCGTTTTTCCTTTCTGTGCCCCCCTTGCTGCCCCTGATTGTGCTCGTTTTTCCTTTCTGTGCCCCTTGCTGCCCCTGATTGTGCTCGTTTTTTTCCTTTCTGTGCCCCCTTGATGCCCTGATTGTGCTCGTTTTCCCTTCTGTGCCTGTTTCCCGCCGCTGCGCCCTGCGGCCCCGCCCCTCACTGCCCATTCGCTGCCCCATTCCCTGCTCCTCCCTCCCACCTCCCCATTTATGGCGGCCGCTGTGCGGCCGCGCAGCGGACGTGCGCAGCGGGCGCGCTGCTGGCGCGCCGAAGGCGCGCCTAAGGCAAGCCCGTCTGCGCCCGTCCGCGCCGTGACCGCGCCCAGCGCCAGACCCCCTGGTCCGGGCATCCCCCGCGCCCGCCACATCAACAGACGCCGATACGACGCCAGCACCCTCCACGCACTGAACCCCGGAAAAGATCACGCCTGCTACCAGGCCACCCCGAAGCGCACCCAAGGGCCCTTCACCTGCCGGAACTGCAGCTTTGCCAGCACCCGCCCCGCCAAACCACCGCCCAGGAAAGAACCCAACTACCTCAGATGCATCCTCCTCAACACCCGCTCCGCCCGCAAACACGCCATCGAACTCTGGGACCTTCTCGACTCAACCTCCCCAGACGTCGCATTCCTGACGGAGACCTGGCTGAATCCCGCTTCAGCCCCCGACATCGCCATTGCCATCCCGGACGGATACAAGATCACCCGCAGGGACCGCACCAACGGAGTCGGAGGAGGCATCGCCATCATCCACAGGAACACCCTCAGAGTCTCAACCAACACCGACGACACCCTCAGCACCGCCGAACACATGCACTTCCAGATCCACACCGATCCCAACACCACCCTCAGAGGAACCCTCATCTACAGACCCCCTGACCCCGACCACAGTTCAGCGATTCCATCGCTGACTTCGTCAGCACACACGCCATCGCCTCCACGGACTACATCCTCCTCGGGGACCTGAACTTCCACCTCGAGAACAACAAGGACACCAACTCCACCACCCTGATCGACAACCTCGCCACCCTCGGACTCAGACAGCTCGTGACTACACCCACCCACGCCGCCGGCCACACGCTAGACTCCATCTTTTCCGCAAGCCCACACGTCTCCTTCAACCACACCTCCGAACCCCACTGGACTGACCACCACTGCATCCACTTCACCTACAGGAAGCCCACCACGCACCACCGCACCGAACAAATGCCTCGCCGCTGCTGGAGCAGAGTCACGGAAGACCAGCTAACCACAACCCTCGCCCTGAGCCCACCCGCCGAACCCTCCGACCCCGACACCGCCGCCCGCAACCTCAGACAGTGGATCGACGACTGCGCCAACACCCTCGCCCCGCTCAAGAATCCGCCCAACAGCCACACCAGCAAGAAAGCCACCTGGTTCACCGAAGACCTCCAGGCCTCCAAACGAACATGCCGAAAACTGGAGAAGATCTGGCTCCACGAACGGACAGCGGACAGCTACGCCGCCCACAAGAGCGCCACCCGCAGTCACCATCACCTCATCAGATCCGCCAAAAGGGCCTCACTCAAAGACCGCCTAGACAACAACGCACACAACAGAAAAGAGCTCTTCAACATCGTGAAGGAACTCTCCAACCCCAGCTCCAACACCAACGACATCCAGCCGTCGCGAGACCTGTGCGACTCACTGGCCACCTTCTTCCACCGCAAAATCGCCGACATCCACGACAGCTTCAACACCACGACCGCCCCGGCAACCACCGAGACCACTGCCCCCACAACCACCAACCGCCTGCTCTCCTGGACCAACATCAACGACGAGGACACCAGCGAGATCATGAACACCATCCACTCCGGTTCACCGCTAGACCCGTGCCCTCACCACATCTTCAACAAAGCCAGTACAGCCATCGCGCCCCATCTCCGGAAAATAATCAACATCTCCTTCGAGACAGCAACCTTCCCGGAAAGCTGGAAGCACGCCGAGATCACCGCCTTACTCAAGAAACCCAAGGCAGACCCCAAGGACCTCAAGAACTTCCGAGCCATCTCTCTGCTCCCGTTCCCCGCGAAGGTCACCGAGAAAATCGTCAACAAACAACTGACCCGCTACCTCGAGGAGAACAACATCCTGGACCCTTCCCAGTCCGGCTTCCGCAGCAACCACAGCACCGAAACCGCCCTCATCGCCGCCACCGATGACATCAGGACCCTGCTAGACAACGGAGAAACAGCAGCCCTCATCCTCCTGGACCTATCAGCCGCCTTCGACACGGTCTGCCACCACACACTACGAACACGCCTTCACGACGCCGGGATCCAAGAGAAGGCCCTGGACTGGACCACATCCTTCCTTTCCGGCAGAACACAAAGCGTCCGCCTCGCCCCCTTCCGATCCAAGGCCACCAAGATCATCTGCGGCGTACCCCAAGGCTCCTCCCTCAGCCCAACGCTGTTCAACATCTACATGGCACCCCTCGCCCACGTCGCCCGACAGCACAACCTCAACATCATCTCCTACGCCGACGACACCCAGCTGATCCTCTCCCTCACCAAAGACCCTCACACCGCCAAAGCCCACCTCCACGAAGGAATGAAGGCCGTCGCCGAATGGATGAGGACCAGCCGCCTGAAGCTGAACTCGGACAAGACGGAGGTCCTCATCCTTGGTTCCAACCCTTCAGCCTGGGACGACTCCTGGTGGCCAACATCACTGGGAACAGCCCCACCACCCACCGACCTCGACCCCACCCTCTCCATGACTAAGCAGGTCAACGCCGTTTCCTCATCCTGCTTCAACATCCTCCGAATGCTCCGCAGGATCTTCAAGTGGATCCCCACCGAAACAAGAAAAACAGTCACCCAGGCCCTCGTCACCAGCAGGCTGGACTACGGAAACGCCCTCTACGCAGGAACGACGGCTAAGCTCCTGAGACGGCTGCAACGCATCCAGAACGCCTCTGCACATCTTATCCTCGACATCCCCCGACGCAGCCACATCACACCCCACCTGAGAGACCTGCACTGGCTCCCTGTCAACAAGAGGATAACCTTCAAGCTCCTCACCCACGCACACAAAGCACTCCACAACTCCGGACCAGCCTACCTCAACAGACGACTCAGCTTCTACACCCCCACCCGCCAGCTCCGCTCGACCAGCCTCGCCCTCGCCACAGTCCCCCGCATCCGGAAAACGACCGCCGGCGGCAGATCCTTCTCCCACCTCGCCGCCAAGACCTGGAACACCCTCCCCACCAACCTCCGACAGACCCAAGACCTACTGGCCTTCAGAAGACTCCTCAAGACCTGGCTCTTCGATCAGTAGCAGCACCACCCCCCTCTTCCCCCAGCGCCTTGAGACCCTCGCGGGTATGTAGTGCGCTTTATAAGTGACATGATTGATTGATTGATTGATTGATTGAGTACCTGCACTATTTTGCCCCCATTTAAAGCACTGAACATGCCTAATGATGGAGTGGATTAGGAGAGAGCACCAATAACTAGGTTTTCATTACAGTGGCTTAATCTCAATTTTCGTAAATTTGATTTATGCTGGTGACATGATTTTCCCCAAATTACGCTACCATACTGTGTCACATTATTACACGCTGTTAGCGGCAAGCATTTTGCGCACACAGGAAGAATGTGAACAATCAAAATGCCAGCATCTGCTCTTTGCAGTGCTTCTGTTTTTTGTAACTTTTTTTTTTTTAGCTCACAATTTATTCTAACGTCCAAAGTGTATGCAGGGATGCATCTCGTGCTCGCTGTGTAATTGTGCATAACTTTCCCAAAATCTTGCATAAGTACACAGATTCAAATTGTACAAATTTCACACGCCCTTACCAATAACCCTAGCCCCAGAAAAGCGAGTCAATTTAGATAAAGAAGTTTCCTCAACTTCCAGACATCGAATTTCTATCTAGTCTGTGTGTCAACCAACCTACCCAGCCCATGTGGGAGTCATGATGCAGGCAGTGGCGGCTGGTGGAATTTTAAAGTGGTGAGGAGAAGACGTCCAATTAATAATTTTTTGCATGCAAGCAATCGAAGTGAGCGAGCCCGATTGTTCTGAGGGAGGTTTGGAAGAGCTTTCTTCTGAGAACATTTTAAAAAATTGTTTATATTGGTGCAATATTCAGCACTATACATGTTTATGTGTGCGTTGTTGAGAGTGGGTGTGCAAGTGTTTGCAAAAAAAGTGCTGGTTTTTGTGTTTATGTATGTTTAGAGGGAACACCTTTGTGTGCAAGCCTATGTGCACAAACAAGTGCATGTACATATGAACAGACTCTTGTGTGCATGTTTGTGTGTGTATGCAAGTGTGTGCACAGTACTGTTGCACAAATGTAAGCATCTGTGACTATGTGGGAACGAATACGTATATTTTAGCAAGTGGGTCACAGCGTGAGTTTGCAGGAGAGTGTTTGCTCGAACATTTGTGTGCGTGTTCAGTGAGTGAATATTCATGACATGAGGTATTGATTTGACACTAGCAGCTGAGGGAGCTATTTTATATAAGTGTAAAGTGCACTCTATGTGAAAGAAGTAGGCTGGATTCATATGACAAATTCTAAATCATTAGCCAATGCTACTGCTATCTCCCTTTTTCAAAAAATGAACTGGTGAAAACATTAAACACGTCGATTCTAGAGACAATTCTCAAGGTGTCTTCTGTTCTTCTTCACAGACAGGCTGTGTCCCTATACATATGGCAGGCAGGAATACTCAGCACATTTGTTAATTTAATGGCAGCCCCCACCCTCCATTGAGCTCTTGGTAACTTGAAAAAAAACCTGCTGTGCGCTCGTTTTTAGGTCTCGCCTGAGCCAGCGCATGCGCTGCTCTGGCGAGACATTTTATGAGTGGGCTTTTAAAAGTCCGACCACAGCTTTGTGTGGCATACAGCGTGCGGTTACGCGCACAGGCACGAGCAGAGGCGCCATCTGGCTTTCCTCTCTCGTCATGGTGCGCGCACACCACTCGCCAGACGTGCCTCCTTTTTTTTTTTTTTTAAACTTGCAGCGCGAGGCGCGCGCGCTTGTGTCATTAAGCTCTTGTGTTTCATCCTTTCATCTAATACCAGGCAATTTGCAGAGCAGACAACGGGGTTTTCGCTGCAGTCCAGTAACGTTTTTTTATTCCTAGGGACATTTCAAACAGATTTTTATTCAGTCCACCCAAAACATCTTTGCAAAGACCTTTGACCCACTCACTGAAACAAAAGGAGATAACTTTAACACAGAACAGTCAGTAGCTTATCACAAACATATGACGTGTTTGAGTTGCTTAGACTCCTTTCAAATCAACTAAGGGTTGTTCCTTTTCCCGCTCCACGCAAGCGTAGTGTGAAGCCCCCAGGCTAACTTGGGAAAACAAATGCTATCTGAGCCATTTTTTTTTTTTAAAGTAACAAAGACGTTGCAGATGATGAACATAGTCTCGTTCTGAAGTCACTACTCTACTGGAAATGAATGACTAGATATCCCTAAAAAAAAAGGCGTCCCCCAGATTAAATATGCATAAATTCACACTCGGGGACACACTGTGGTCTTCACACCCATGAATACTAACTTTCTGACATCATGCCTGTGTGTAAACACGTCTGAAAGACGCACATTTCAAACCACCAGGCAACTTAATTGCTTCTTTTCTCAGGTCGTTTCCAAACAGAAATATGGTAGCAGCATAGTTTAGCATGTTTGTGTGTTTGTATTTGAGGAGGCATGAAGGGATATAAATAAAGTAGAAAAGAGCTTCAAAGAAAAGCTATGCTCTCTAGCTAACAGGTGTTACTTGCAGAACACTGCATGTTGCAGCAGTGAGCGTTAAAATTAAATGAAACACCTTGCCGCCTTGCATCCCAAACCCACAAACAGACTTGTCTCTTTGCAAGCAAAGTTTTAATGAATGAGTACAGTTATTTAAATAGATCAGATTATTTTTTCTTCTCTCCGTACATGAAATGCTGTGCTGACTTTTATGGTTAAAGGAGTCATTCAATAAATAATGTCACAATATATTTCAAAACCGTCCACATACATCAAGCACATCTACATTCTACATTGCCTACTCTCAGTGAGTGTTAGAAATGCACCACTCCATAAAAAGAACTGTTTTTTTTTACTTCTCAATGTTGAATGGTCTTTTTAGCTTGTTGATTGAAAGTTCTGCAGTAAAATGCCCACGCAATCAGCTGGCTCATCCTGTGGCCAAACCCCAAATCTATTTTCCTTGTTGCTTCTATGTACCTACAGCTTTAAAATAGCAAGCATTTGTTTTGCAATAGGTCTCGCATTTGCGAGAGTTTAAGCTATTGGCATTGTAAATGACAATGCCTTTTATCTGTTTTAAAAACCAACACATAAATAAAAGGCATTGTCATTTACAATGCCAATAGCTGAAACCCTCGTAAATGCGAGACCTATTGCATTGCAAATGCTTGTTTACCGTGGCTGCAGGCGCCTTTCTTTTTCCAACAACTGGCGCCTGTAGTGTCACTTTAGGTCGGAAGCAGCTTGATGATGGTGTCCGTCGTGCTCTTTAAAGAGCCAACACGTGCACTACAGCACACCTACTGCGTGCTGATAATCCCGGAAATAGGAACTGCCGAACTCAATCATAATCCACGCCCCCGGCTTACAATTTCTAATTAAGAAGCCTAACAGTGCGGAGGCGAAAGGAGTGCTGCAATCATTACGACCTACTGCACTGTGTTGCTATCGGCCAGCCCTGCCCCTTCCCCTTAATGTCAATGACGTTCTGTTGACCGCGCCCTGGGCCACTTCAGAAGCGCCCCATTTGAAGTCTATTCACTGCGGCTTTGTGCAGCCACTCCCACCAGGCTGATGTCACTCTCCTCGCTTGTGCCTTGAGGGTGAAGAATTCCTCGCCCAGCCAGCACATGCGCAGGAAGACTCCAGTGCGACCTCACAAAAAAAAAACGATTTTAAATAGTTTCAGCGGGGAGCAGTGGAGCACCAAGCAGTGAGCATTTAAATCTGCTCCTTGGTGTTAATTTTCTCCCTTTGTCTCCTCCCCGATGCTAGGAGGGCAACGCCCCCTTTGCTTACTGCAGGTATTTCAGATTCAGTTCTGCCAGTATTAAAAAATCATTGGAAGGCACCAGTAAGGGCACTGAACTGACAACCATTTATCATTGAACATAATGCAAGGAGAGAAATATCTACATTTGGCACATGAGGGGTCGAGACTAGTTCGCCATTAACAGCGCATGCTTCTTCGCACAGAAGTCATTAGTTGGTTATTTGCTTGGTCAGGTCTGAAGAAGTAACATGGATCAGTCTGCCAATTGGCTAGCTTTGAAACACCACTTGCTGCACCAATTGCATTGGAGATTGTAAAGGTTGAATGTTGATGATCCTTATTGGTGTCAAGAGCCTTTCGGTTGGATGCATTCACTTTCAAGGGCTCTACGTCTTTCTGCAGCATCTTAATAAAAGGACCTTCTGCCATCTGTTAGCTAGCTTATAATCTATAATGCCCTGCATATTGTTTGAACCTTCCTCCAACAGCCCCTCTAAATCTCTGAAGTTTTGAGATGTGAGCTATTTCCATCTCAACAATGACTTCTTCCTTCCTCTACACCTTGTGAGTCACTCATTATATAGTTTTGCAAAGAAGTAAGCTTATCTGTTATTACACAATGGAAAGCAAACAACACATCCACTGTGTTCCACAGCGGTGGAAAGGCTTGCAGCTTAAACAAGAATTGACAAAGATCTCACCTTGTTGACCTATTGGCCATGCCAATTGTAGGAAATCCACCTTTTCTGGTAGTCACCAGTGATGTTTCGCCTTTTACTAGACTCTATATTATTGCTGTTTTTCAAACTCCACACTCCACACTGGGGCAGTGGTGTCCAGTGCCCACAGCATGATCTCTGACCCTTAAAACATGTAGAAATTGGCTAATCCCTGATGGCTTATTTACATTTTCTATAAGGTCATAGTATATGGTGCGGAAATACACCCATCGCATGAAAAGTTAACTGTCTCACCCCTGTGTCCCAGTCCTCGGCAACCACTGAGTATCATCTGAGCTTTGTGCCTTTTGAAGCTATTTTAACTGAAAACTTTTAAAAATCATATCTCTGTTTCCGCTTATTGGATTTTTGTCATTTTGGTGTCATTTTCTTAATCAAAGCTTAATCTATTTTTATAATTCAGTTTGGGATTTTCATTATTTCGCATTTTAATTTTATTACTGTATTGGTCCTGCATAAATACTTTACACATTTATAAGTTAAGCTTGTCTGCTCTGTGCCATATCTACCACGGGGTTGAGCTCACGTTAATTTGATGACTTTAAGGGTTCACCCTGATAAGAGTTCTTATTACTCCCTGGGGTGGCAGTTGCCCACTCCAAATAATAATCCAATTTCTTACACCAATGCTTTTGCATATGCTGTGCTGCATCAGCAAAAAGAGGTGCAATGACATGAATGACAATGACACAAGATGCAGACACTTGAATCATCTTGCATGGGCAAACCTATAGAATGACGTAGGTGCCATTTTATTTAATTTTTCTATTTAAGATGCGGTACACCACTTGGAACAGTAAATAAAAAAAGATTACTTGTGAAAACGTTTTGTTTCCCTCTGCGGACTGGTCAGGAAACACATGGCAGCTGCTAGGCCCTCCCAAAAAATTAAAACAAAGCCTTTTTTGGAAGAACCTCGAGGGGTGCACAGCATGTAATAAGAAGCAGCGGGGTTTGGTCAGGGAGCAATGGACGAATTTTAGGTGGGGGGAGTCAAGTATGGGAAAGAATGGGTGGGGTGGGAAGAAGACGGAGCAACAAGAGCACCTGGTGGGGTAGATATTGAAAGGCAGACACAACACATGAGGGAATGGGAAAATGGGAAAAGAGGGAAAAGAGGGAACACCAATGATTACTGGGGGGGGCAGGTATTTCAGTAGGGAAGCAGCACACAAGGGAGATCAAGAAAACACATGCATGCTCATGGAGTGGTTGAAGAAAAAGAGAGTACCCTGAATGTGAGGAGTGGAAGTATACAAGTGAGCCAATCAAAATTATGGCAAAAGAATATGCTCCAGGGGGAGGAACAAACACAAAAAAAGAAAGGTAAGACATCGAATAAGAAGCAAGCAAATGAGAGTGACAATAAAGCCAAACAATGACAAGCAATGGGCAGGCTCTCTAAGCCACATGTAAGTTTCTGACATGGTCCACAAGTGGGCTTTCACAGTGACCTGAAAGCTGTCTATGAGCGAGACCTAAAACTAATCAAGGTTCAAACCTTGTTCAATCCACAGTAAAGACTCCTGCTTTTATTTTAATATATATAGTCCATGCCCCTAAACACAGTTCCAGGCACACTGCAAAAAAATTTCCAATCTCATCCGAGATAACAAAATGGAATCACCTCTTTAACTCAATATCATGCCTTCTCAGTCATCAGCGCCTTGGTCCCTGAAGGATAGTCCCATCTCCATAAAAGCTGGCTAAAAAGATGAGCGAGAGAGTTGAAACACTTTGTAAATAGTCTTGGCATTGAAATATTGCTGACTCCATCAACATTACTTGCTCTCTCCTCTTTTATCCATCTCCGTGAGGACCTTCCCCGAGACTTCTGCATGCTAACACCTCTTATGTAGACACCCCAGATCTGAATCTGTTTTCACCAGTCACTTCAATAAACTGGGGGCCTCTTTAATTCTCCACTTCGTCTCCAACATTTCCCTCAGTGAATCTAACTTTCCTTGGAACACAATCTCTAGCCCCTTTCCTCTGGTCTGATAAAACTGCCAGGGCTGCTTTGAATTCCCAGTCCGGCTCTGGTTGGGAAATGATTGGTGAGAGGCTGATTGATGTGTTGCCACAGGCAATGCAGGGCTTGAGCCAGCAGCACCCATGGCTTCCTTTGGCAGTGGTGATCTTGCACGTCACAGAATGGGGGGGGGGGCACTGAGGCAAACCAGGACCCTGAGGGCAGGGCTGGGATTTCACCAGCCCTGGACGATCACTCTGATAGCTGGTGCAGTTGCCTTCATGCCCCGTGTCAGCCATCAGACAGTCACATTAGCTGTCTCAGGCTGTTGCTGGACCTGTAGTAGGACGGCATTGTTTTAATTATATGTAATATATTTGTATTTATTCTTAATATAATAATAAAGGGCCAGAAAAATATGGTGGGCGAAGCCATGGAGCCTATAAAGAAGAGCTGGCACTGAAACAAACCAAGGCGTTGGATTTGATAGTACAGAGAACAGGACAACCTGTTGGAGACAAGGACCACTCTGTTGTAAACGCGACAGTCTCTCTGCTCCTGCGGCATTCTGAATGAGTAGGCATATGAGGTGTAGCTAGAGTGCCATGGGCCCTAGTGCAAGCTGGGAAAATTGTCCCAGTGACTTTCATTTGCGTGGTTGAAAACAGTCATAACTAGTGAATCCGTGGTACCCTAGTGCCTGTGGGCCATGCTGCCATTTGCCTGCTGCACACCTGATACCTATGCCCCTGCACAGCCAGGTCATGCTGGAGACTAGATAGGAGCTCTTGACACAGCAACAGATGAAGAAATGAACAGACGAGAAGCTGTTTCTACTACAGTGCGAAACGGGGGTGAAGCAAAGCACACAGTGCACCTTAGCACTCTGTCTTTTGCGGCTGTATATAACTTCTTAATAATGGTTTGTATATGCTGCATTGTTAATGTTTTTAAGAATTCTGATGTGTCTGAAAGGTGACAGGGCGGGACTATTTCCAAAAACAAGGCTGTATCTTTCCAGATTTAGGTAAACTCTCCACCCTTTTTCCTTCTTTTTCTATCTACAATCCCACCTATTAGAACTTGTGCCCATAAAAATGGGGCATAACATGTTGGTTTTGAGGGATTCAGCTCCAAAACCCAAAGATTAAGGTATCTACTGTGCCCTTTCCCCTATGAAATCTTAGCAGGTTAGACCTGCCAAAAGTTTTCAGGGGAAAAATCCAAAGATGTTGTCTTTATTGCTCTCAGTAATCACCAAGTATGATAATGGTTGCATCAGTTGTAATTGAAATACCTGTGGAAACAAGTATTTGTGTAGGGATCATTAATTAGCAAAGCACTAGTAATAAAGGCCTTAGAATGTGCTCTCCTCACATTTTATTACCTCATTCAATGCTGTGACTTAATGACTTTCTTGATGGCTGTTATTTGTTTTATATTGCCCTTAGTCCTACAAGGAGAGAGATCGGTCTGGCTTCTCTGGAGGACTAAAAGTAGATTCCCAGACAGCAAACGTAGCGGCCATTTATAGAATATATATAACAAACAACAACAAAAATGCCTCTTGCCACTTAAATAATATGTAATTATTGTCCAACTCATTTGTACTCATTTTATCACACTAGTAGAGTTCTTCCAGGCCATTTTCAAACGTGTACTGTTAGGTTCACACACAAAGCTACATGAGGTGTGCATCCCACTGAGCTACCAACCTGCTTAAGTATTGTGCATCTTGCTCTTTCTCCGCCCACAGTGTGCTCTGAATCTGAAAAATCCCAAAGTGAATTCCAAAAAGAAGCCTGGATAATTTTCTACCAGGAATGCTTATTGTTTTGTACGAAAAACGAATACAACTTGTGTTCAACTAAAACTAAAAATAATACACTAGAATTTAAATAAAACTGTAATGAAGCTGACAAGAGAGCGAAACGGGTCAATGTACCAGTGAGACCAGAACCCACGACTCTCACCTGTCCCTGTGCTGAGCATCCCCCAGCAGACTCCACAGCAACACGTGCCAGCAGACTGACAACCTCGCCAACTTGGAACGGGTCCTCTGTGCTCGCTCCAGTTGAGCTGCTTTGTAATTGGATGACCGACGGGGTAATCATCCAATTAGAAAACATCTTGTTTAATACCAAGCAGGTGCCTGCCCTGCTGTAGAATGCAGAGCCGCTGCAATTAGTGCTTCACTCTGCTGCCTGCTTGTGACCTCTCTGCTGCTTTTTTTTTCTGGCCATCCTCCCCACACCCTCTCCCCTCTCACAACGGGAAACAGAGAGACACTGAAAAAGAAATTAAAAGGAAAGCTAATTAAAAAAGAAAAAAAACATGGGAACTGGTGGCTTTTAAAATATCTGCCACTGGTGCAGGGCAGGCTGGGCCCCCACCTCCCCTGGGCCCCGGGCTTTGCACCGGCTACACCTCTGGTAGCCATGTACCATAGGCTACCTTCAATATGGCGCCAATAATATTGAGCTGACAAAGCAACATTGAGCAGTCTAGATGATGGTGGAAGTCCTCAATGCAAATGGCTGTCTCCTCTGCCAAGATCTCGCAGACTCCGACAACCTAAGGGGAGACAAGATGGTCAACGACAGGGTGGCGGGGGGAGCACGTCAGGAGGATCAGCAGTTCATGCTGAGGGTGCTGCAAACATGTCCAGCCGTCAGACGCCTGGTGAAATAGGACAGTCTACACCCATGACTAGCACTACACCGCAGAAACTGAGCACATCAGAACAGCACTGCGAGGCTGTAGGCACTGGGTTGATTCTGCCTTTGGTGGGCTTCGTGGGACACATCCGATGACCATGGGTGCTGCCAGTATTAGAGCTTGCAACACTGCTAGGAGGGAACTCCAAGTTCTCCAGGAGCATTAAGATGCCACAAGTCACCATTGGGAGGCTAAACAGGCTCCCCAGGCAGGCCAACTGCAGTAGGGTGGTGGGCAGCAGGGCTCCCATGAGCACTCCACTCAATCGCCAGAGCTCCCCTCTTCCATACCGACAATATCCTTTTCAATCCAACTAACGGACTCACATATCCACAACTCAAATTCATTCATATTTCCCTATACCAATTCACCACTAATACTCTTTGGCTTCCGGAGTAGCGTGCTATTCACCCAAAAAGCGATTCAATGCCAGGGGTAGTAAGCGCTATATAAATGCAATTACAATTAGAGTGTTTTACCCCATGCTCTTGCAAGTACACCTCGAGGCACCAGAGGTATTAGTTGAATTTTAAAACAGTATTTAAATGCCTTATTCCAGAGTACTCTGGAGACATTATCACAAAATGCCAATGTGAACTGCTTCCTGCTTCGAGTCTATACAACCTCGGAGGTCCTGCTGCGGGAGATCGTACCTTGCTCTCACCACTATAATGGATGATAAAAGATCCATTTGAAGTGTCATTGTTATTGCAGGTTCTAAAGGTAGCTGAATATTCAGAGTTGACAGCTGCCCCAATGCTGTGATTTTTTGTAGTTTTATATAGCACAAACTCAACCCGAAGGTATTGGAGCTATTTACATGAGCACCAGTTACATTACACATTAATTTTTAGTAGGCGCGGGGAGATTGTCATTTGCCCAGAATCATAGAATGTTGAGCAAACGCCGAGACTCGATCCTGGTTCCCTAGCTCAAAAGTTGGCAGCTCTGGCAGTTACTCCACATCTTCTGTTTAATTCTGCCTTTTTGACTCAACCACGTTGCATTCTGGGGATTGTAGTTTCACTAAACTTTAAAAGTATATGCTGAAAATGCCCTTCTTGAAAAGTGCAACTGGATAAAAAGCTACTACTGGCTGAAGGTGGGGAGCCACCTGGCATCTATAAATACAAATCTCGAGGGCTTGCTGCTTGCTGACCCACTGAAGACCTGAGGCTAATTAATACCTGTATCTGCTCAAACTGATGGCTACCTAAACCCAAGTTATGGCTGTTTTGCTGTTCTTCCTTGGTTGCATTAGGGCCGTGCACCCTTGCTTGGCCAAAGTTACTTTGAGCCATGGACTAATGGCCCAGCGCAGGGGAACATTGAAGCAGCGGGAACACCTTAGCTTGGCTTCTGAGAGATGACAGCTTGGAGGATAAACTAGGGGGTCTTTGTTTTAAACAAGAGGTAGAAGAGAATGCCCACTTTCAAGGCAGTAGCTATCATTAATTAAGTAGGTGCAGTGGCATGTTGGCCCAGCGTGTGAGAAGCCCACTATGTCACAGTTATGACTGTCTTACTTTACAAAAGGGGACCTAGGGGTCTCATTTTCCATGCTAGTGTTAGGGCAGAGGGCATCCTTGCTGTAAAGAGAGGGCAACACATGGGTGCTATTTTTTTTTGGGTGAACGGGACACAGAATCTGTTTCATGATTGGTGTGATGGCTAGTTATGGGGATGAAGGGGTGAAGAGTCAGAGGAGACAGCCTGCTACTCGGGGTTGCAGCATTTATTAGTGTACTAGGTGCAGTTGCACTGGGGCCCACGGAAATGACAGGCTCACAAGTAGGCTTTTTTGGTTAATTTCTGTCTTTGTTTGATATATGTTTTCTTTTATAGACACACATTTTGTGTGGATTATGAGCTACAGAAAAGGTCCCCCTAAAATGATCTCATAAGCCCACCCCCTGCATTTAGCTTTGCCTCTCTGCTCTCCCAATTCTTGCCATAAATGTTAAGGGGACAAAACTTTAAAACATTTTACTTAGTGGGAGCTCAACCTTTGAAAACCTCTGCTTTAGATGAGGGTCAAAAGTGAAGGGTAATGTGACTCGGAGGTTCTGAAACCGTACCTTGAGGCTTCTCACTTTTGACTCCACCACATGGCTATCATCCTGCTGCTTTACAGCCCTATCAGAAGTCAGGATAGAACAAGCGTTTCCCCTTTCTAGCCTTTGTGCTATCCTGTCTTCTAATAGGACATTGGGGGACCGTGATGCAGTGGCGTAGCTAGCTGTTGTGCCACCCGTGATGGTCACTAGGTTTGCTGCGTGGTGGCCGCATGAAGCCCAGAGGGAGGGTGGGAAGAGGCCGCCGCACCCAAAACTCGTGCTGCCCGGGGCATAGTGATGAAAACTCATCATCGCTTGAGCAGGGTCCTATTGTCAGACATGCTGCGCTGTGCAGGGCATGCGCAGCATGTCTAATGATTATGAATGTGTGACGGGCTTAAATGAAAAGCGCATGTTGCACATGCACAATCCACAGAGCCCTGCTAATGCCCTCTCATTTGTGCTCCTGAGATGCACATTTTGCACTGTCAGCAGCACAGGCCTCAGTAATGAAAATTGACGGAAATGACAGGACTCTCTTTTCGTCTATTTACATTACTGCTGCTCAAATCTGTACAATATAGGAAACAATGGTCCTAGACTATTTTCCTTAGGAAGGCATTCATTAAGTCAAAATCTATAAACATGGTACATATAGAAATCAAATCGCATCATAAATGGATCCTCATTATTTCCAATTCAATTAAGTATATCCTCAAAAAGACACACAAGCACCATAAATAGCTCCAATAGTGACTGTTTAATTTCACAGCTATTATAACAGATCACTGTAGAGAATGCTTCAAAACAGAAAAGAGGGTTGCTCCAGGGGGAGTGTGAAAAAGAAATTGTGCTTGTGAGAGTAGAATAGATATATAGGGAGGGAAATCAGAGAGTAATTTAAACAATCAGTTACATATAGTAATGTCCTTAGTAGACTGGTCGTGGTTTACAATAGCACCAGTCTTACAATGGGGCCTGTCTCTCGTTGATTTGTGAGTAATTTTCTGTTTCTTGATGTTGTACAGAGTATAATCATCTGTAAAAAGGCAGGGATGGGGTGAAGTAGGGTACAGGCCCACTAGGGGAAAGGTGTCGACGTTTCGACCCTGGCGCAAGGAGGGTGGTTTTGATCCTCTGCAGGCGGTTCTTCCTCAGGACGGGGAGAGGGGGGAAGGGGGAAAAACCTGTGTCAAGGGTGGAGTCAGGATTACAGCCCCTCAGGTGGCGGTCCGCATAATTTCAGCGGTGAATAGAATAGATGTGGAGAAATCAATCTGTAGAGTTCAGGGCAGTAGTGTTGAATAAATCAGCATACTGGTAGAGCAAGGCATCTCAATAGGCCTTCAAGGCGCAGTCCCGGTGATCAGTGCTGTACTCCTTGAGTTGACTCAGCGCTGTACTCCTCGAGTTGACTCGAGGAGTACAGCGCTGATCACCGGGACTGCGCCATTTATGATGCAATTTGATTTCTATATGTACCATGTTTATAGATTTTGACTTAATGAATGCCTTCCTAAGGAAAATAGTCTAGGACTATTGTTTCCTATATCGAACATTACCCAGGTCCGTGGACTAGTATGGGTCACCCCATTATTATATAATGGCTCAAATCTGTATGGCATAGCTTCTGCTTCTGTGCCTGCTGCTGTCAGTGGGTCGGTGCCCTAGCACCCCAATGCACCAGCCAACCCTGAAGTCACCTTAACAGCTCAAGATATATACAGGATACAAAGACCTTCTACATCCCCCAGCCACAGGAGAGAGGTTTCACAGGGGCAAGCGGGACAATGTCAACTTGTAACTAACCCACTGTAAGATCCCCAGTTCAAATTGGTCCACTGAAATTCTCCACAGCAGGCACAGTTTGCTCTAACCTTGGGAAAGGCTCCTCCCTGCTGCCACTAGAGGGAATATCTAAAGGGGCAATCAGACCTCACTGGCAGGACCTGAGCCCTTGGAGTTTTAGGGGTTCTGCTAGAGACTAGTGCCACTAGTGAGAATGCAACAATGATTGATTTTATTTTAAAAGAAAAAAAAACAATGCCATGTGATCCATCAGAGAGGTTAGTGGGACAACAGGAAGGGCATAGGCTTCGGGCTATATGTGCGGCTATATGTGCTATGATGTCTGTTGTGACGTGAGTGTTGCCATACACCCTTTCCTTAGTTACACCTTCCCTGCTGCTCAACAGGGTAAGTGCTGGAGTGCTTCATGATGTAGTGGAATGCTAAATGCTTGCTGATGTCATGAAATGCCTGGGTGTCTGGTGAGATGCTGAGTGTCAGTTGGAGCGTGCAGGCTGAGCAGTAAGGAGGCTGCTCCTAGTCTGGCTATCTTCTATATACTTACCTACTTACCTGGAAATTACTATCTTGATTACTTCTAACTAAGTCTCAATAAACCATCTTCTACAATCTACCCTATGGCTTTCTTGACTTCTTTTACCATTACAACAATGTTACTCTACAGCTTTGATTTTGAGAAAATTATACAACTGGATAATGGCAGTGTACATTAGGTTTGACCTCATGATTAGGGAGTTGAGAAATTGGTTTTTATACCAGTTATTGTCAGAAGGATCCATAACAGGTTTTGTAAGTGGTGAAACAGCCATGACTGTTTTTTGGGAAGGAAACACGTATGGCCATTATCAAAGCACAATTAAGGTTGGGTAGATCTCAGGAGCCACAACTGAGAATTCTAACCTGGGTTGGGCAGGAGTGAAGTTATACTCAAATGGGACTGGTCAAATAGTGTTAGGACTCTAGTGCTCAAGAACAATGTCAAACCATGGAGCGTTTAAAGTAGTGACCATAGACATGCTATAACCGTGATTGGGTACAAAAGGCAGGAGATTCCAATGGTTTCGATTTTCAAATGGAAGAAGTAAGAGAGTTGTTTTCACATCCCTTTGCATAGAGGAATATTTAACTCTTTACAAATAGTTTCAAGCCGCCCATGAGTGTGATCATCATTTTTCCGCTAATGATGCTCCAACTATTTATATGCTGATCACTTGGTAGAAAGATCATTGTTAAATCAAGAGACATCAGCACAAACTCATAGGTAGGTCAACATTGTTGGCAGAGTGCATGCGGCTGTAAGATTGGGAAATGGTTGTGTTAGGGTGATACACATGGCGAGGCAGAGGATTACCCAGTTTGGTGCAAAGATTTGTTAGCAAGACTTTTAACCAAGGTCGAAAAAGAAGGGTTGAAGAAGTGGGGAAGACTGAGAGGTGGATAAAAGTGTAGGGCAATTAGTTGATTGTACAAAGTCCAGAGTAGGTGGACAAGTGTAGTTAAGGTCGATACTGTGGCCTCCCATGACCGTTAACAAAGGTATATAGCTGAGGATGGACGAAGATTCTAACAAAGACTAAACTTGTGTGTATTCCATATAAGGATTTTGAAGGCACCAATAATAATAATTATTAGTGGCAATAACAAAGGAGGGTAGGGATTTGCTGACTCAGAGGGCAAGCCTGTCGAGTGATAATGTAGGAGACATAATAGGTCAGCGTGTAGAGGGCTGTACAGAGATTGCAATAATTTCCAACAGCATTAAGGAAGGCAGTTACATAGATGAGGCTTTAGAGTCATCACAGATTTTGAAAGAAGCGCCACCACCAGAATGATGGTCCATGCAAAGGAGCTGATATCCCGGTGAGTGTCCAGGGCAGTGTCAGGGGCAGAGCAGCCATAGGCCCAGATTTCCTGTTTTTCACACAACACAGTGCAGGAACCAAATTTACTGTGCTGTGTTATCAAGGGGAAATCACAACGCAAAGCCATATCTGCTAAGTTTGGCCTGCTGCTGTTATCATGGCTTTCACTGGCACTCAAACGAGCTGCCTGGCACACAGGTGAGTGTATGGAGTTAGCTTTTTTCTATCCCAAGTTATCTAATAGTTTGATAATCTTAACTCTTGCGATGGTGTTGTATGGCTCATTGGTGCTTGAAGGTGAGCCACACTTTTGGAAATCTCAAAGAATTCACAAGTAGGGTTTTTAGAGTTGGCAATTCGATTATGAAAAGAATCAGTTTTGCTTTTTTCAATCACTTTTTTTCATACTGCAATAGATGAATCCAGTGTAGTTGGTTAGTTTATGGGTTTGTGTTTTTTCTTCAATCTCTTCTTAATCTTGTGCATTCCTGTTTGGTTGAGCGAAGCTCCTCAGTGTGGCAGGGGGCTGATGGCTTTACTTTGATTTGTTGTAACCAATTTTGTGGGGAATTTGGCGATCTAGGGAAAATGTAATTCAATCATTCACCCTCAATGTTCCCTTTCTGGGTCTAGAGGATCAAGCCCAGAGGATGTGCCTTACAAAAGGGAATCCTACTCCTCTATTTTTAGTTTCCGCCAGGCTCTAGTTCGTCTATATACTTAGGGCCATATGTATCAAAAAGTTGTTCCCATTCTGTGTCTATGGGAAAATGTGCTCGTACATCTGGCCCTTAGCCCCTATTTGTCCTGTAGTATCAGCTGGACCGATTGAGAATACAATAGGTTTCTGATCTGTCCACGGTCAATAAGCTGAGGGGAGCTAAAAATTGAGTCAAGTGTGTCTTGTTTTATGTGTGTCCCATATTTAAAATAGATAAATCCACAGCCAAGAGCGAGTCAACCTCATTTTTAGTTTCCTTGTCCTGCATATCATCAGTATGTAAATTGAAGACTCCCAGAATCATTAGTCATTCAGTGTTAAGAAGACATATGGTTATAGCTTATAATAATTAGTTAGTAAAATTCATTACCGGAGCAGGTGGTCAATAATTGAAAATGCATTTGATTGCAATTCAGTCTGATGGCATGATCGTAATAGCCAGATAACCTGCTTTCTTGATGGATGCGGCACTGTAGTTGGCTATCCTAAGATATTCTTTAAATATACAATGCTACCGCCTACTCTTTCTGGGCGATCAGGGTGTTTAATGTGATATCTCGCTGGAGTGGCTTGTTCTATCTCTGGTGTGGAATCCGCTCGTACCCAGGTTTCAGTAATAAACAGACAGTCCGCATCTAATTCTAAGAGAAGGTTGCCTATTTCCACACTATGCTTGCAGCGGCGGCTACTCAGCTAAAGCAGAGGAGCATCACCGCACTGAGTTCAAAGGAAAAATAAAATGATAATAACGCAACGTTAATAACGTTACATTATTATCACATACATGCCAACCCACCCGATTCAGGCGGGAGACTCCCGATTTTTGAAGCAAAAAATGGCTTTGTTTTAGCTGTCTCCTGCCTGAAATTCCATTTTCTTCAATAGAATTCAATGGGTAATTTACATTCTCCCGATTTCTGTTTCAAAATCTCCCACTTCCCTGCCCTAAGTTGTTGGCATGTATGTTATCATTTTTTATTTTGTACGGAGCCCGAGCCAGGTTAGGGAGGGGCGGGGCTTGGCTGTCCTGACAGGGAGGAGGAGTGGTTGCTGCATCATAAGTGCGCATGACGATTTGGCCGGCCATATTGGGCCGGCCAAACCATCATGCACACTTAGCATGTTCTCAATCTGGCTGTATTGCAAAGCCGGGTGGAGAACATGCACAGGCTCCCACTCCCTGTATGAGTGCCGAACCAGGGCTCTCAGACCAATCATGAAGCTGCTTTCATGCTGGTGACAGCAGCATCGCGATTGGCTAGGGGAGTCTGGAAACCTGTGTGCTTCCTGGAGACTACAGAAGAGGACGGAGGAGAGGTGGTGACCGGCAGGTAAGTGAGCTTTTCTTTTCTTTTTTGTAATGCCCACACACCCACGTTCCCGACCCGTCATCGCTTGAGCATACCATTACATTTGCCTAGCGGCCGCTCCTGTCTGCTTGATTAGTGAGCTAACATTTAGAAGGGCGCAAGCTGACTACTAGGTGTGCATTTTAATCTTTTTTGATCTTCCTTTTTATGATTTAGGTGAGGATTCAAAAATGGATAGTTTTTTAAACCTTTTGTAAGCAAACCATTGGAGTGCAGGAAGGCGAGGAGAAACGCAAACAAAGAATATTGTCTCTACTAACCTCCGGTGCGCTGGATGTAAGGGTTCTGGCTTTGGGCCCAGACCAGGCACGGACTGGCATAGATGGGCTTGAATTTGGCACACCTTTGGCATGTGTCTACGTATAAATAGCTGTAAGTGGTCATGAAAAAGACTGCAAACAGTAAAGTTAGGAGATGTTCCTTACCTACGAAGACGCCAAAATTGGTGTAAGAGAAGAAAGACTGTCAAGTGTGCGGTGACTGGTGGAGCTTGGAAAATAAGAAACCCGACCAACCCTGTCAGCACATGGCTTAGGAGCTGATCAAATAAGGTGTAAATAGGGTGCAATAAAAATCATTTTATTTCATAGTTAAAAAAATAAAAAACTTAAAGTGCCTTTTTAATAAAAATCCCATAAATATAAAGTTAATACCAAGCCAAACGCATCCAATTCAAATAGTAACACTATGCAGATTAAGTATCTAAAAAGATTAATGCTGCACAGCCTCTCTATACTCTGGAATAATGGGGTATAAAATATCCAATAAGCTGTACTGCAATTAAATAGCTGTTTCGAGTCATGAAGATGGGCCACAAACAGTATAGTTAGCAGAAGTGCTCACTGAAGATGGCAGCAAAATCGACTTAAGAGAAGAACGACTGTCAAGTGTCTGGTGACTAGTGGCGCTGACAGCACGGGAAGCAGATCAAATAAGGTGTTAATAAAGTGCAGTACAATAGCAATTTATTTCACAGTTAAACAAAAACCTTCAAGTGGCTTTTTAATAACAATCCCATAAAAGCAAAGTTAATACTAAGCCAAACACATCAAACTCAAATAGCAACAATACGCAGATTAAGTATCTAAACTGATCAATGCCGCTCAGCCTCTCTGTACTCTGACAAAAGGGGTGTAAAATATCCAATGAGCTTTAGTGCATTTAAATAGCTTTTTCTAGTCAGTAGAGTTAGCAGGGGTCCCCCACCTAAAATGGCAGTGAAATTGACGTAAGAGAAGACAGTCTGTCAAGTGTCTAGTGACTGGTGGTGCTGGGGAAACAGACAAAAATGCAAAAATATGCTGTGCAGTGCAAAAATATGCTGTCTGGGATAGAACATTGAATGACAAATTCCTATGCCTACACAAAAGTCAGAAGTTCACTCATTGAATGTGTGCTATGCACTGCAGCACAAATGCAATGCGTGTTTTTGAGAGAACATGTTTCTTCTTGTTAACGCCTGCTTCAAGGAGGTGTTAGTTTTTGACACAAAGGCCATTCTGGCTATGTTGGTAGATTGGGATTTGCATTAAAACCTAGAGGGGCATATTCTCAAGACCGTGTGATAACTACCGCAAAATTAGCTTAACGCAACTCTTCACATCGCAGTCTTTCGCGGGAAAACAACTCCGTGTCAACGTGGTATTCACAACACGGTGGCCCCATGCGATAGTCCCACGATAACGCGTCAAAAGGATGCGTTAAAACTAACGCGACGCAGAAAAAACGCGAAACACGAACGCGAAAATAGTAGCGATGATTCCAATCGCGATACAAAATTCAGCGATAACCAGCCATAGGCCTGCAATCCCCACGCGTCATGCGGGAAAATGCAGCATAAAAACAGATTAAAAATACGGCGAGATGACAATGTACGAGCACAACCACACATCCGTGACGTAGAACAGATGACCATTGTCCCGCATCAAATAGGCATCTCCTCACAGTCACAATGTACATTGACATGCAGTCTGCATGTAAACTGCGCCAATGCAGAAACATGCATGGAACACACATTGAAACCGCATCTCCCCTTCGCATTGAAGAGGGACAAGCAACCCCTCCTGCACACAGACGTGTCATGACCATGATGAATCCACCATGAAAGCGTGGACGAATGTAGGGGCAGTGACTCCCGCTTACGTACATGTTGCCCATGTTGTGGGACTCGAGCCACAGGGGCATCCCTGCATCATGGTGGTACATATCTGACCCCAAAGGAGCCCTGTTGTCACCTGTAGGACACAAATGGCAGCCAAAATGGAATGAATTTGGACACAAGTGAAACGCCGAAGAGTGGGATTCCCTACTAACTGCGACACACAGAACTGGCAGTCCGAATACGTGACACCCTAAACAGCCCGTCTGCACAGAGGTGACACACCCACCATCCATGAACAAATCATAAAATTGTCAGCAATACATGTCGCACTCACACTTGTCTGAGTGATGTGCTTGTACAGATGAGTGACATGCACTCAGGGAATGTGTATTTTGAAAGCATTTAGTAGCACATGCTGTGCCTGTGGTCATATTGTACTGTCCCATGATTGCCAAGGACTGTCACAATGTGACGTGCTCATGTGAAGAAATTGTCAATGATGGTGTTCCTACGGGCAATTCCTGCTGCGGCTGCAGTGGGGTGTGGGCCACCTGCCTCATCCTCATCATCATCGTCCGGTGCATCTGGCACTTGTATCCATGGGGCCTTGCTGCGTACACATATGTTGTGCAACACACAACATGCAACGATCATCTTGCACACAATGTCTTGGCTGTACAGGAGCCTCCCACCTGTGACGTCCAGGCACCTGAAACGTGACTTCAACACGCCAAATGTGCTTTCCACGATGCCCCTGGTGCGTTTGTGGGCCGCATTGTACTGCCTCTGGGCCTGTGTGTTCGGGGCTCGGAGGGGTGTCATCATCCAAGCGCAGAGTGCATATCCTTGGTCACCTGTGACTGTGCAGAGAGACATGAGTCAATAGTTGGTTCTGCATGATGTGTTGGCAGGCTCATTGGTTCATTGGTGTGTGATATGTGTGACTTTGTGATTCCTGCATGACATGTACTGCATGTTGCAAGTGAGTGGCATCAATGTGTATTAAGTAGCCTCACTGCTGCTCCTCCCTCCCCCCGAGCCCATCCACTAGTGTGCGCAGCGCGGTTGCATCACTTGCACCCCTACGGCACACTATTGTCATGCCTGTCTGCGCATGTCCACAAGCCTGACAACGACACAGTGATGTTGTGCGCTGAAGGTGGACGTACACGTGTGTGTAGGCCTATGGTAAGGACAGGGCGGACACAGATGTAGAGTTCATGCCTGGCTGAACTCGCCATGCGGTTGAGGGTAGAACTTTGGCTTATGCTGCGGAAATAGCAACACACACAACAGTTGGCATGTCTGATCCCTGACCCCGAGCGGGCTTGCGCACCCTCATTTACCCCTCGGCTGAGCCCGTACTCCGGGGGCATGCTACATAGCAACATTGTATATTGCGTGACGGGTGGCGCCGACACTACACCTGAGACACACGCATTAGTTACTGCCTTGGCAAGGCCTACACTTAACCACGCCCAGAGCCACGTGTTGAATGACCACACCCCTACGCCGTACTGCCGTACGCCGGTCCACTCCCTCATGCCCACAGGGGGTTCGACACAGATACATGTCCCAGGTCCACCCCACTGCCTGAGGTTACAAGGTTGCGCACGCTGTACACAGCACAATGTAATGTGGTATGGCCCGGGGCCCACATGCATACAGAATGACCACACAGACACACTGAGATAATTTGTGGAACTAGCTACGGGCACGTGCGCCCGGCCCCTTTTATTGCCAGGGTCACACGTCCAGTGATGCCTCTGCTGAATGGGTGTTGGGTAGTGTAAGCCACCCCTCAGGGGTTGGTTGGTGCTGGCAACAACTGCAACAGTGATCAGACAATTAGGAGTTCAAAGTACAGACAGCAAGGGTCCATGACTTGAGCTGCACAGAGTCGGTGGCCCCAGATGCTCAGCGGCCGGCACAGGCACACTTCCACGGGACGGTGCCTGGCGATGCACTGAGGTAGGGCCACGGGAGCTGAGCGGGTCCTCGTTGATGTCCAAGGAGAATGTCGCGGAGTGTTACGGGGGACAGTGGAAGGTGTCCATCCAGGGCATGATGCAGAGGGCAGAAGCAAGCAGAAACAGGCAATATGGAGGAGTTGAATGCTACAGTTTCCTCTTTCCCACAATGTCAGTACCAGCTACATGATGATGAAGACAACCCCCAGGCCATAGACTCAGACGCCACCAACGTTCAACCAGAGAGTGTCCATGACTCCTGTGGCACAGAGTCAGTGGCACCAGAGCCGGAAGGGGATGCAGTCAGCGATGAGGCCTGTACAATGATATAAACTCTGCAATGAACAAATCAAGACTCAGTTCCAATTGTGTGTCCTACTCGACTGCAGTGGGTGCTGGAGGCAGCGGTCAGCGCGGGGCACCCGCTGTGCAGCCAGCTCCTCCTGGTTCTCTAACACAGGGCGTTGAAATGGCATGTGGAGAAGATTCCTGGTTGACGGAGGTGGAGGCACCAGAGCTGAGCGGGTGTTTAGCCAGCGACGATGCTGTGTCCTGCCTGTTACGGACTGTATTGGATTGGTGTGAGGCCTGCTGGACCGCTGTGTAGGCCAAAGGCAGAAGTCTACAAGGGCCCACAGACACGTGTGGTCGGAATGCTATGCCATTCCATCAACTGTTGTTTTTGCATTTGTCACCCCGAGTGGGACGGGTATGCCCAGACGTGGGTCCCGTGCTCTCCATGCCACTGGAATCAAGCTATCCTGGCTGAAGAGGGGTGAAACCCCGAAACCGGTCCTAGGATGCTTGTTTCCAGTCCAGGGAGGACCTGGCTTGGCAGTTCGGGCTGGACTGTTCCCATGAGGCACAGGGTCAAGACTGATTTGCATATGGCTGGGTTCAAACTGGAATGGCATGGTGAGCAAAAAACGATGGATTTAGGCCCAGATCTCTGTACTGGGGTGAATGTATGACATTGTTCTGCATTCTGTCCATCAACTGTTGTTTTTGCATTTGTCACCCCGAGTGGGACGGGTATGCCCAGACGTGGGTCCCGTGCTCTCCATGCCACTGGAATCAAGCTATCCTGGCTGAAGAGGGGTGAAACCCCGAAACCGGTCCTAGGATGCTTGTTTCCAGTCCAGGGAGGACCTGGCTTGGCAGTTCGGGCTGGACTGTTCCCATGAGGCACAGGGTCAAGACTGATTTGCATATGGCTGGGTTCAAACTGGAATGGCATGGTGAGCAAAAAACGATGGATTTAGGCCCAGATCTCTGTACTGGGGTGAATGTATGACATTGTTCTGCATTCTGTCCATCAACTGTTGTTTTTGCATTTGTCACCCCGAGTGGGACGGGTATGCCCAGACGTGGGTCCCGTGCTCTCCATGCCACTGGAATCAAGCTATCCTGGCTGAAGAGGGTGAAACCCCGAAACCTGTCCTAGGATGCTTGTTTCCAGTCCAGGGAGGACCTGGCTTGGCAGTTCGGGCTGGACTGTTCCCATGAGGCACAGGGTCAAGACTGATTTGCATATGGCTGGGTTCAAACTGGAATGGCATGGTGAGCAAAAAAACGATGGATTTAGGCCCAGATCTCTGTACTGGGGTGAATGTATGACATTGTTCTGCATTCTGTCCATCAACTGTTGTTTTTGCATTTGTCACCCCGAGTGGGACGGGTATGCCCAGACGTGGGTCCCGTGCTCTCCATGCCACTGGAATCAAGCTATCCTGGCTGAAGAGGGGTGAAACCCCGAAACCGGTCCTAGGATGCTTGTTTCCAGTCCAGGGAGGACCTGGCTTGGCAGTTCGGGCTGGACTGTTCCCATGAGGCACAGGGTCAAGACTGATTTGCATATGGCTGGGTTCAAACTGGAATGGCATGGTGAGCAAAAAACGATGGATTTAGGCCCAGATCTCTGTACTGGGGTGAATGTATGACATTGTTCTGCATTCTGTCCATCAACTGTTGTTTTTGCATTTGTCACCCCGAGTGGGACGGGTATGCCCAGACGTGGGTCCCGTGCTCTCCATGCCACTGGAATCAAGCTATCCTGGCTGAAGAGGGGTGAAACCCCGAAACCGGTCCTAGGATGCTTGTTTCCAGTCCAGGGAGGACCTGGCTTGGCAGTTCGGGCTGGACTGTTCCCATGAGGCACAGGGTCAAGACTGATTTGCATATGGCTGGGTTCAAACTGGAATGGCATGGTGAGCAAAAAACGATGGATTTAGGCCCAGATCTCTGTACTGGGGTGAATGTATGACATTGTTCTGCATTCTGTCCATCAACTGTTGTTTTTGCATTTGTCACCCCGAGTGGGACGGGTATGCCCAGACGTGGGTCCCGTGCTCTCCATGCCACTGGAATCAAGCTATCCTGGCTGAAGAGGGGTGAAACCCCGAAACCGGTCCTAGGATGCTTGTTTCCAGTCCAGGGAGGACCTGGCTTGGCAGTTCGGGCTGGACTGTTCCCATGAGGCACAGGGTCAAGACTGATTTGCATATGGCTGGGTTCAAACTGGAATGGCATGGTGAGCAAAAAACGATGGATTTAGGCCCAGATCTCTGTACTGGGGTGAATGTATGACATTGTTCTGCATTCTGTCCATCAACTGTTGTTTTTGCATTTGTCACCCCGAGTGGGACGGGTATGCCCAGACGTGGGTCCCGTGCTCTCCATGCCACTGGAATCAAGCTATCCTGGCTGAAGAGGGGTGAAACCCCGAAACCGGTCCTAGGATGCTTGTTTCCAGTCCAGGGAGGACCTGGCTTGGCAGTTCGGGCTGGACTGTTCCCATGAGGCACAGGGTCAAGACTGATTTGCATATGGCTGGGTTCAAACTGGAATGGCATGGTGAGCAAAAAAACGATGGATTTAGGCCCAGATCTCTGTACTGGGGTGAATGTATGACATTGTTCTGCATTCTGTCCATCAACTGTTGTTTTTGCATTTGTCACCCCGAGTGGGACGGGTATGCCCAGACGTGGGTCCCGTGCTCTCCATGCCACTGGAATCAAGCTATCCTGGCTGAAGAGGGGTGAAACCCCGAAACCGGTCCTAGGATGCTTGTTTCCAGTCCAGGGAGGACCTGGCTTGGCAGTTCGGGCTGGACTGTTCCCATGAGGCACAGGGTCAAGACTGATTTGCATATGGCTGGGTTCAAACTGGAATGGCATGGTGAGCAAAAAAACGATGGATTTAGGCCCAGATCTCTGTACTGGGGTGAATGTATGACATTGTTCTGCATTCTGTCCATCAACTGTTGTTTTTGCATTATGCACAGAGTTGGTGGCACCACATCGAAGGGAGTATAGGGATATAAACGATGCCATAAATATGTAGTCTGCCATTGTGTAATCAAGACTCAGTTCCAAATGTGTGACCTACTTGACCGTAGTGTAGGCCGGAGGCAGCGGTGGAGTACGTCAACGCAAAAGGAGTAATGCGAGCCTGTGTCGCGGAGGCCGTGATGGTCTGAGGAGGCTGCCAAGGTCGCGGGCTTCGGGCTTGGAGCTTGCGTCGGCACGTGGTGGGCCCTCTTTGACACACGCCGGTGTCTGCAGTTGAGCAGTGAGGCCTGGCTGCGCAGGGGCGGGCATGATGGGTTGGGGGACCAGCGGCCCGGGGTGCAGCAGGCGCACAGGATCGCAGGCCACACCGCTCACGGCGTCGGCCTCGTGGCGGGGCGGGAGGCGCCGGCTGGCAGACGCGTTGGGCATTCCGGAAGAGAACCACGCCCAGTGCTACGTGCTTTTTATTCACACCCCTATGCTGGCCTGGCATCCTCAGGGCCAGCCCACTCCGCACACACTTACAAGGGGGGACATCACATGCTACATTTCCGCGATCTTCCCCACTGGCTGGGGTGACATGGTTGCGTCCACTGTCCACTACACACCAAACACCAGCAGTGCATGTAGACATGGATATGTCTGTGGTCTGCATATTGCAGTGTGTCCAGCACTTCCACGCCACACTTGGCATTGTGTACATTATCATTCATGGGTCACTTGCCTCCTTCGTACATGCCTGGTTCCCACCTCTCCCCACATTCCGCTATTGTGTGGCTGAGGTGCCATGCCGTTGATGGCTCATGTACATGGCTAACCAAGGTTGCCACAGTAAGTTGTGCTGTTGTGTCTGGTGGGTGGGCATGTTGTTTGGCATGTTGTATGTGATTTTGTGACGTGTGCAGTGCCAGAGTTGTGACTTGCACGATTGTGGAGTTGAGGTGTGTGGTGTGTTCATTTGGTACTTGCCAACGAGCAGTGCATTCCCATAGGTGCCATCCTGGAAGCGCTGGTTGATGATGGACTGTCGGAAGATGAGGGGATCATGCACACTGCCTGGGTAGTTGGTGAAGAGTCCCCTGTGGTCCACTATTGCCTGCACATTGATGGAATGCGTGTGCTTTCTGTTGCGGTAATTGTGTGCAGTGTCGGCAGGGGGCACAAGTAGGACACGTGTGCTGTCGATTGCCCCCAACACGTGCGGGAATCCAGCTATGGCGTATAGTCCTTGCTTGGTCTCCAGCTGTTCCTGCACATTGTGGGGGACGTATAGGTACTGGGGTACCTGGCTGATGATGGCATCCAGGACAGGTGTGAGGAACTTGGATGGGGCTGGCTGTGAGACTCCTCCGACTCTGGCGGTTGTTGGTTGGGAGGTACCAGAGGCCAACAGGTGCAGCACAGCCAGCAGCTTTGTCTGCGGAGGGATGTTGGTTGTCCGCTGTGTTGGTACCGTCAGCCTGTGGGCAATGATGTTCAGGATGCGGAGGATGGTTGTCCTTTTGAGCCTGTAGTGGGCATTGACATTGTCTGGTGTTCGGTCTGTGAGGCTGGTGCATTTCCTGAAGGTCCGCTGTCTTTGTCTGCGCTGCCTCGGGGGTGGGGCGGGGGGGGCTTGGAGGGGGGGGGCGATCCTGGGAGGGTGGCAGTGGGTGCTGTTGCCCTCTCGGGGCTCCGGGATGCATGGTGTGTGGCTCCATGGCATCTGTTGTTCTTCATGTGTGGCTCTGGACTGGGCTCCCTTTGATGGTGCAGGTTGTCGTCTGACTTTACACCAGGTCAGAGCAGGTGTTAATTTCCTGCTGCTAACGCGCCTTATCGCCTGTTTTGTGGTCTTATCGCCGATGTGGCTGGTCGTTGAGAATGTTGGGGTGTGGTGTTGTCGCGGCTTTTTGCTCGGGAACGCCTACTCTTCATCTCATTAGTGATAGTTGCCGGGGTCATCTGTGGCGATGTTTGTTGCGGATGCTTTCGCAAGTAAACTGGTGGTATCGGCTGTTAGCACCAGCTTGTGAATGGGGCGATAATTTTATCGCGACTTTGGTTGGGATAAAGTGCCGTTAACTCGGCGATAGTTCCTTGAGAATATGCCCCTGGATTGTTTGACTTGAGCTGCCCCGTAATGCCTGCATGAGGCAAAATAGTGCAAATGTATTTTTGCACAGAGAAAATGGCTCTTTACCAGCGCAAAACATATTGTTTGCTGAATAGTAAACACCCATGCAAGACCATGCGCTGGCACAAAACCATAGTGAATCTGGGCCATAGACCTGTGCTTCCAAGCCACCTAAAAGGTCCATATTATAGTCAATCAATTCTTTCTTTATTCGTCCTTCCAAAGACAGGACATAAAAGATACACATGGATAAAAACATCATATAAAATCAAACTTATCTCAGCAAATACAAACTCATTTTCTGTTTAAAAAGAATACATCAGCAAACAAAATACAGTACTATTTTCTCGGGACTAAAGTGGCAATGCAAAGCATTTGGGTTCATAGGTAGCAGCAGGTATTATCCAATAGTGCAAAAAGATCGACTGTAACCATCAATAGCAGCAAATGTTATCCAAAAATACTTGAATAATAAAATCAGTCCTATAGAGGAGTTAGCAGCAGGGGTAAGCAATTTAGCAGGAATACTAATACAATCCATACAAAAAATGGTAAAATACACTAAAATTAAAACAACATGCTCCTTCTCTTTGCTAGAATACACTTCAAAAACTCCAAACGGCAAAACAGACATCACGATCATTGAGTTGCTGCAAAAAGTACAACGCCGCTTTGCACTTTGAAAATTTGTGTCTGCGTAGAAGAGGTATTAAAAATTTCCTGGTAAATGGAAGATAAAATTGACAAAAAAATACAAAATGTAAAATGGTTTGACTCGAGTGTTCATCACAAGGGCAAATAGTAATAGATTCCGAAGAATACTGACCCAGGGGGAAACATATCAACTAACGAAAAGACCCCAGCCTGAATCTAGACAACAAATTCCTTTCATGCACATTATTTACATATAAAAGATACGGGGCAATGTAGGGAGGAACTTGTATAAGACAATAATCCCTGACAGAGGGTTTGGCTACTTCAAACAATTCCCTAGACGATTCTTTATGTTTTCGGAAGCTCGCTAAAACCCTCTGTCGGTCCCCTTTACCAATTAGTTCTGGCTGTTCAAACAAAGAAGAACACCCAAGTTCCGTAAGACAAGTTTTAATGTATTGGAGCCAGGGGATGCAAAGGCCTCGAGTACAGTTTAAACAATCTCTAATAATTGCCCGATTAAAATCAGCTTCTTCATTTGTCCAAATGGAACACCAGGTAGCTAGTGGTGCAGCCTTTATGGTATCTTGGACATACTCGAGACCCAGCTCCAAATGGAGGGGAAAATGTGGCGAGGAAGGGGACACTCCTAAAACTCATTATATCAATAATGTTGTCATATACAAAAGTGGTGCACTTGGGAAAAGGTGTATCAGCAAGGCACTGGGGAATGAGAAGCAGTGTTTACTCGTTACCAAAGATTAGAGTAAGGACTGATCCCTAAAAGGTAAAAAGGTAATCCCTGCTGTATGAAATACAGGCAGAGGGTGGGAAACCATCAGACCTATTCCTGTATTAAACAGCCGGGTTAGCGAAACCCCACAGACTCCCTGACCTCAGCGGAGAGTCTTTCTAGCCCGCTCAGGCCATCGCGGGGATTGGACAGGGAGTCTGTGACGTAGTCACAACTGGGACAAAGAAGTCCCAGCACCAAGGCGCGACACGGGAGGCGGCCGGCAACAGGTAATTTTAACTTTGAAAACATATATTTTATTATAATTATGGTTCCCCCGCACCCCCTTCCACTCTCCATCCTGCGATCTGTCCTGCGCCCCCCCGCGCCCCTTCCCCCACCCCATCACTTTTTGTATGTGGTGGCCGCCACTGCTTTTTTGTATATTGCACTGCTTCAACTGGCTCCTATATTTATAATTATATACATTTGTTTTAAGAGCGATTCATTTCTATTTGACTTTCTGGGCTTAGACAATTTTGGCTGCCAAACTAGTTTGATTGCAAGTTTTTTTTTCTCCACAAGTTATCTTGAGTTCTGTAACTTTATATTTTGAAATTAATGCGCTCTTTACATACATTTTCAGAAAGGGAATTGACTTTGTTCCAATCAAATATGGCAAACAAAAGGTACAGAAGTCACAGAAAGAGAAAGGTATCTGGAGGTTTCATTGAGGAGTTCTCAAAGAAGGCGACTGGAGCCTAATCAGGGGAAAAGAAGCTGTTACAGAGATGTTTATTCATGATGTGTTGAAGCGCCTTGATGCCACTTCCATTGCAACGGCGCCTTCAGTTAACAAACCTATTTCCTCTTCCCCCATGAGCCCTTTCCACCTAATAAATAAAGAGAGAATGCCATCTGGATATTCACCCGGATGAAGTTTACACCTCTTGATCTGTAGTTACTGGGAGCCTCTGTAGAGCTAAAATTGCTTCTACACCACCAACCTGGGGATCTGGATGAAAAGCATAATGTTACATTAGTAATAATTGTTCATATCTTTATCAGTTAAGGCATCCTATTACCATAAAGATTCTTAGAATTTACGCAGTAGTGCAAACAAAATAGTTCTAATTGCTTAATTGCTATAGTCGTTCCCTTATGAATGGACATTTACTGATGCCTCGCCCTTAGACGCTATAAGCCTTTTGCCTTTGCTGAATGTCTGATTATGGGTTTCTCGGAGTGTGTTAGTGACCTTAAAGCTATTGTAAAAATATGTCAACCCTGGTTCTATTTAATATAGATCTCTGGTTATCACCTCGAGTAAACCTATAAGACTCCTATTCATTTTTCTGAGAAGTACACAGATGTCCCTCTTTTTCCTTGTAGTGTACCTGATTGTTTATTAACAGTGGATGTCTCTACTGTAACAGCAGTTCATTGGAAGAAGAACAGTGTTACACTACAACTCTGAAGTTAAACAGACTCATAAGTACATTGTACTTTCTTACACAAGCCTTTCCCTTTGAAGTAGTCCTGAGTTACTCAACTGAGGGCTCTTCTGGAGGGAATACTACCTTTAAGTGTAGCTTTCATGATTGGTTGAGACGCACACATGCTCATCAAGCAGTTTTCTTGTATTCATCCCTCACACTTGCTAAAATGGATAGACAGACTTAGTGGGTTGGGCTATACACGAAGTGCTTCAGTGGGGATTGCCCTATTACTTACCGGTAATCTTCATTACTCCTGGTCCTGCTGTCCTCGTCCCATTCCTTACAAAGTGGAGATGACCATCTCCACAACAGAAAAAAAGAACAGGAGAGTGCTGGGACACCTAACCCCACCCCCTCCCACTGGGAGTACATAAGTCATACCTACACAGCATTCAGCCTGAACTACCAAGCCACCAACAGGAAGGCCGGCCGTCCGGGAGGGAGGGGCATAAGGAATGGGAAGAGGACAACGTGACCAGGAGTAATGAAGATAACCGGTAAGTAATAGGGCATTACCCCCCGCCCCTCCAGTCCTCGTCCAATTGCTTACAAAGTGGAGCATACCAAAGCAAGAAATCCGGCCTTCCAAACTCCCATGAACACCAGGGACACCACACCGAAAGCAGCATCCCAAGCGAAGCAAACGGGAGAACCACAGGGAAAAAACACAGGCAGGAGGACACAACGCGCAACGCCCCCAACCTAAAGAACAGGGCAGAATCCGCCAAAACAAGCAGGAGACGACCAAGAAGAGCAAAACAAGGAGCCAAACCAAAGGGCAGACAACCCACACGGGGAACACCTCCAAACTAACCACAGAGGCGGAGAACCCAACAAGAAAGGACCAGAGACCGACCCCACCAGAAGGACAGCGATGAGGCCACCCACAGAAGAAAACCCAAGGCAACCCGACACTGCAAGAAGCCAGGGCCACAGCAACAGAGACACAAGACCCCCAGCCAAGGCCAAAAAGCAGGCAAAGCAAAGAGACCCAATCCCAAAGGGAACCTCCAGAAGGGCTGAAACAACCAGCCCCCCCCCAAAACAACCAGCAGAAGGGAGCCCAGAAGAAGCTGAAACATCCACAGGGCAAAAAAAGCCTGGGAGGGCACCCAATCTGCAAGAAGGCTGCCAAGGTCAGGAACACCACACACCACACATCCCCCAGAACCAGCAGCAGAAACGACAGAGAGCGAACCCCGCAGACAAGGGAAGAATGCCTCATACAGCTGAAAAGAACCCATAACAACCCCACCAGAAATCCGAGGGAAACAAGGAGAGACCCAACAGTCCCCACCCAAAGCAGGAGACAAAGGATCGACACGACCAACCACAGGACCAACCCCAACACACCAACACTACATAGGCAGCTCCACTGATGCCACCGAGATCCCTGCCTACCTCAAGAGGATCTCTAAAGGCAGCGAGCATTCCTCCACCTGGAGTTGGAATCCAGGGCTTCTGCGTAACTGTGGGGCTACAGGCACCCTGACACACCTGTTCTGGCACTGCCTGAAACTCATGCACTATTAGGATGCAGTACTGGCCGAAATTGACAACATCTTCGGCACAGGCCTACCCCGGCTCCCTAGCTATATCCTGCTTGGCCTCCCCAAAGCCCTTACATAACCACTCCGTTCCCCTAGAGTCAAGGCTATAACTCTAGTACTGTGTGCTGCCTGGCAGGTTCTCATGGCCCATTAGGGTATGGACTACATACCGGAACACCTTGACTGGCTTCACAAGCTGTGGGACATTCTGAGTATGGAAAAGATCTCCTCCACCATCAACCACCAGCAGCGACAATTTGAAAAGCAATGAGGCCCCTGCAGGAATTTCTGGCCAATGAATTTCAAGAACTTTCTTGTCCACAATACCTACTAGCTGCACCTCACAGACCTGGATTAGCACCAGCTGTGTGCTAGGACCCGCGCCTAGGGGACTATGCGTGACCTACTTGGCTTCTGCTTCTTTATTATGCTCGTGAGTGAACAGGACATTTTTTCATACTTATCTTCCCCTAATTTCTCCCTCCACCATTCCGTTGTTCCTATCTCCTCCCTCCCTTCCCCTCCTTACCTTAGCCAGCTTTGACAGCCCCACTGTCCAGCGGATCTAGGTGGAAGTATGTGTTACCCTTGTTTAAATACTCAATAAAACATATTTGAACATTGCATTTGGGCCTACTGAGTTGTTGTTCCTGCTGAGACATTTGTGTAGAGCCCTCGTTTTTTTTTCCTAAAGAAAAAATTTGTTGAAATAAAAAAAGAATGAAAATAAGTAGTGAAAATAAAATTTGGTCACAACATTTCCATCTGTAATTTTTTGCCCTAATGCCCAATTTACAAAAGCAATATACTAATATATCCATCAGTCCCTTCTGGTCACATGGATATTTGGGGCCTGATTATGATGTAAATCGGAGGCTTTCCGACTTACATCGTTGATTTCAAATCCGACAGCCTTATTTTGACGAAGACTATTGGATTTGAAACTGGCCGGTCGGACCGACTAGCTTCCGACTGGCTCAAGGAGCCTGTCGGTGGCCGCCATAATCCCCTATGTACGGCATTTACGGCATGGGGATTATGATGCCGATTTCCGACAGGCTTTTCATGGTGGGCTTTCCGACATGAAAATCCTGTCGGGAGAAATGCGGTGACGGGCGGGCTATGGCGCCTCCCGCTATCGCGTAGCCCCAGGTGATGCTCCTCCCTCCTCCTATGATGGCGTCCTTAATGTTTGGTGAAGTCGGAGCGGGAACGGACGCTAAAGACTGCCGTGGCTGCTGAATTTCGCCGCGTATACATCCTTGGATACGGCGGCTGTATTCCCGGCTGCCTTTTTGGCGGCTTTTCGGCTCTGCGGTTCTCCCGTAATTAAATTGGAGAACTGCTCCCCTGGATGCTGGCGGCTGGAAATTGATTTATGGCGGTTTGAGTTCATCTGCTCAGCCGTTCAGCTGAGAGTGGAGGATCCGGTCACATTTTACCCGATGCAGCAGTTGTTGTTTAGAGACTTTCCATGGGGTCATAAGCGCAGCATTCAGAAGAGTTGAGAACCGGAGTGGCATGGGTTTTCGACTAATAGACAAACAGGCGCGTTATTAAAGGAACAGTTAAAACGCAAGATGGTGATTTTTGAAGCCTGAGAATTCTGGAAAGCTTAAAAATTCTGGAAAGTCAGTTAATTGGAGAGAGAGACCGTGATTGAATCTGGGACTGATAATGGAGGAGGACGGCAGGAGGGTGAGTCTTGATGTATTTATAAATTACCTGGCGAGAGGCTTGGGCGGTTTGGCATTGGTGTTTTAAGCTGGGGTGTCTCGACAAGAACTATATAATGAAGAAACAGTTGAGACTTGCCGCGGCTGCAGCGAAAGTGGATGCTGCAATTACAGCAAAGGCTAAAACACGCACAGCCAAAGTGAAGCTGAATTTGATTGCAACTAAAGTGGGAGGTAAAATGCGTCATGCGGAGTCCTCATTCAGTTCACAATGCTCCGAAACCGACGATCTGTCTCTAAGGGAGATAAGTTTAACAGAGGCTTCAGGAATTAAGCCACAGGATAATAACTTAGCTAGCTCGCTAGGAGGTGGTGCACTTTTTAAAAATCAAGAGCAAAAAATGCTAGAGACTTTCCTCTCTTTGCTAAAAAGATGTTACCTAATGTTACCTCTCCATGCTCAGATAAGCTCACCCAAGTTTTTTCAGCGCAGAATACTCAAGACATATTAGAAGATACGATAACGTCAGCTCCAATACTAGAGCCAGTAATAGCTCTAGGCCCAGTACCCTCCTCTCCTCCAGGGGTCTCTTCTCCGGACGTTCAAAGAGCACAGGCACAAGTTGAAGTTCCGCTGATGGCTTCATTTGATTTGGAACAGCTTAAAAATACTGCGTTAACTCTGGCAAAGGCTGTTGCGACTCCGCTTCCTCAGTCCCCGCCTTCTCTTCTCTCTTCTCGTGAAAAGACCATCCAAATTCAATCTAATGAAATTATGACAGTTCGACAAGAGCAGCAAGGGCAGCAAGATCGGCAAGGCCAGCCAGTAGCCTTACCCTTAGCTCTAAGAAAGACTAAATCAGTGGGTCCTTCGATGTTCGAACACAACAACGAGACTCAATCTGGAATTAAAGAATGATCTGGTTTTTGAGGATGAGAATGAGAAGGCTATGTCATATCAGCTGGATGTTAAAAATATGTTAAATTTGATTCTTGAAGAAATTCGCGATATGAAAAAAACACAACAAATGGAAATTGCAACGATACAGCTGCGCTTGGAGAAGATAGAGGAAGCAGTCACCAGCCTCCCAACTCGAATCCAGGAGGCTGAAGCAAGAATTTCTCTGGTTGAGGACCAAATGAATGGTATTCTGCAGCAAGTAGATTCAGCCTCCCGTGAGAAAATAAGAATGGAAAATAAGATCGAAGAACTTGAAAATTTCTCACGCCGCTCAAATCTGCGTATAGTTGGTGTTCTGGAGCGGATTGAAGGCACGGATACACTCAACTGGGTGGATTCCTTTCTGAAGAAGGTTGTGATTCCAGAGTTCATGTGCGATCTGACTGTAACTAGAGCTCATCGGGTCCCAGCGCATCTTCCTCCTAACTTGAAGTTTCCCCGCACTATACTTGTTAATTTTGCAGACTTTCGTAAAAAGGATAAAATTTTGTCCAAGGCAATTTTGTCTAGACAGTTTGAGATCGAGAATGGCGCAAAATGCAGAATTTTTTCCGACATGTCTGCGGAAGCGGCAAGAAGACGCAAAGAGTTTGTTAAGTTATTGTATCTGTTCAAAGCCCAAGGGGCACAAGCCTCTATTGCTCAACAATCCAAGCTCAAAGTCCTTGTGCAAGGGAAGTTTCACTTATTTACACGCATTGAAGAGGCGCAGGAACTTCTTAAAGCTATTTCAGCTGGAAAATAACTTGGGTTTGTTTGTCTTTAGTAATGTCCTTTCTTGTTCGAAGAAGGAGAGTACTATTTAGATCCTGTTACTTCTCCGTAAAATTTTGGGTTTTTCACGGTTGTTTTTATGTTCTCTATTTTCTGTGGAGGTTTTGGGGAATTGTTTTGGAGGAGGGGGTAGGTCACCCTAGGTGCAACTTCAGGGCACCAATATTAGTATTTGGGGGGGTAGGGAGAAGGTGGGCAGCGGGGCTAGCCGCTTTCTCAGAGGGGAGGGTGTGGGTCACCAGGGTGGTAAAGGCTGCATAGCCAGAAAACGAAGTCCATCTTTTCTAACCTTTATTTTTATACATCCATTTTTTAGATCGATGCTTTGTCAATTAGTACGTGGGGAGCCGTTTAGGTGGTTAAATTTGTTTTTTATTTATTATGGCTAGTAAGGAGATTTTGAAAGTGGTCTCCTTTAACGTCAATGGTCTCAATAATAGAAAGAAAATGCGGGCAATTGAAACATGGATCAAAACAGAAAATCCAGCGGTGATTCTATTACAAGAAACCCACATACCAGCTTTGAAGTTGTTGGATTTTTCCATGTTTAGGTCTTGGGCTGCCTATAGGGGATTTTCCTCATCCTCAGCCTCCCTTCGAGGGACGGCAATATTCTTAAGTAAAAGATTTCAGGCGGAAGTCGTCAGCTTTGATAAAGATCAGCATGGTCGTTGGTGTTGGGTTACTTGTATTGCTGGACAGAGACCGATAACCTTTGCCAGTATATATGCCCCTGTAGAAGAGAACCCAAAGATATATGAGGAGTTCTTTCAATCTCTAATTCAAACACCCGGGGAACTGATTTTGGGGGAGATTTTAATGTTTTAATGAACCCTTGAATCGATTCCCAAGCGCCGGCTAAAAAACAACTGAAACCCAAAACCTTAAGAACTATACAACATTATGGGGTAACTTTTGACCTATTGGATCCATGGCGGAGGGCTTTTCCAACAAAAATTGCTTATACTTGTTTGTCAGGTAGATTCCACACCTCATCACGTATCGATTTTTTCTTGGTTTCCCGGAGTTTAAGTTTTAGCCAGCAGAGATTCCTGCAGAATGGATTCTCTGATCACGCTATTCTGGTACTTGACTTACAACTTGGGGAACGTGCCAGGACCCCTAAAAGATGGATCCTAAATAGGCAATATTTATTAGAGGAGGACTGGGTGGGTTTTATTGAGACTGAGATTAGGGAATTCCTTTTACGAAATCATGATTCTGCTCCCTTAAATGTGATTTGGGATACATTTAAAGCCTTTATCCGGGGGCTAATTATTGGAAAAGATGCTGAAAATTTAAAGAAAGTTAAGGTAGAAAAGCGAATCCTGGAGCAGAAGGTACAAAGGTCTTATTCTGCATTTCTTAATAATCCTACTGTTCTTAACCAGCGCCAATTGGATCAGGCTAAACGTGATCTTAGCGCAAGATATTACACTCAAAGTGAATCTTTTTTCCAACATCATAGACAAAAATATATGAAGAAAGCAACTTCACTGGTAGGTTCTTGGCTTGGCAGGCAAAGGAGCAGGTTGCCTCTAATCAGATCAACGCATTAAAATGCCCCTTAACTGCCGCCCGTACGGATGATCCAGTGAAAATTAGTGAAATAATGCTACAGCATTATGGGTCTATATATGGTCAACAACAGACTGTCGATATTACATCTCTGAGAGGCTTTCTTCAGAAAAATGGATCTCCGACACTTTCAGATATTGAGAAATCAATTATGGCAAGACCTTTTACTAAAGATGAGCTGGACGGGGTGATTAAGAACTTACCAAGTGGTAAGGCCTGCGGTCCGGATGGCTTTCCGGCGGAATTTTTTAAAGTTTTTTATAATTCCGTGGCGGACTTCTTTTTACGGTTGGTAAACTCAATGTTAGAAGGTGGGGTAATACCAGAGTCTTTTAGACAAGGTAATATAGTCAGTATTTTAAAAAAGGGAAAAGATAGTGAAGATCCGAATTCTTATCGTCCTATAACGTTATTAAATTCGGATTACAAAATTGTTACTAAACATTTAGCTAATCGTTTAATCAATATGCCTCACATTTGATTCATCCGGACCAAAATGGTTTTATCGCTGGCAGGCAACTTGGTACAAATACACATTATTTAACGGAGGCATTGGATTATTTTGAGACCCAGAAGATACCCGCTTAGTCCTTCTTTTAGATGCCGAGAAGGCATTTGACCTTGTTGTCTGGGAGACCCTGTTTATTATTTTGCGAAACTTTGGCATATCCTCCAAGTTCACGGGGCTGGTCCAAAATCTATATCTTAATGCTGAAGCCAATGTAATTATTAATACTTCGGTGGCCGGTCAGGTTAAGGTAAAACGGTGGACCAGTCAGGGGAGTCCTCTATCCCCCGTTTTATTTGCTTTTTTTATTGAGCCATTGGCGATTGCAATTAGGAACAGCGCTGATATCTGTCCTCCAATCCCAACTATGGCGAAATTGAAATTATACGCCGACGATATTATGCTTATTATTAAGCCCGAGATTGAGGTTCAGGTAAAAATCTTTAAGATTTTTGAGGAATTTGAAGCTCTAGGTGGGTATAGAATTAATAAAAAGAAAACTGAAATTATACATTGCGGTGGAGTGGGCTTGGATTTGCACCCTGATATTCTCTCCTGCTTAAACACCAAACCCAAGAGATATCTCGGTGTTTATTTTTCAGAACGTGTAATCGATTTATATTATTTAAATTTTGTCCCGCTTCTACGAAAAATTCAGGATCTATTCTCACGTTGGAACTTTCTTCCATTATCTATTTTGGGCAGGGTTGCACTGATTAAAATGTCTGTTCTTCCACTTTTTAACTTTCTTTTTCGGCCATTCCATGTATTTTATTAGGTTCTTTTTTACCCGAATAGAGTCTATGTTTACAACTTTTCTTTGGGCAAAAAAACCCCGCGAATTGCACTTAGCACTTTATACGAAGAGTTGGAACAGGGAGGTTTAGCTCTTCCGAATCTCAGGGACTACTATTTTGCGTATTTTGCACAATATATATCCAGATTTAAGCCTCAACAACAATCAAATCTTTTTATCAATAGTTTTATCAATTTAATGTGTAAGGAAAGCCAGATCCACTTCCCATTATCAATTTTTAAATCTCCTAAATTGGTGCGGTATAAGTGCTTACAATGGTTTTTCAAAAAGCGTCAGGCTCTCTATAAAAGATATTCCATCCCTGCAATTAATTCCTCAACTTTGTTATCTGGCTCTATGTTATCGTCAGGGACTAGAGAATCCTCAGAACTCACACTAAAGTGGGCCAATGCTGGATTCCGTAAAGTCTCAGATTTTTGAGGAATGGTAGATGGTTGAGCATGGCGGAAATGTCACAATTGATTATTAACGATTTTCTTCTTTTACGGTCATATAGCATTTTCAGTAAGTTCCTTAGTGAATTAGACTTAACCCAAATTTGCGATCAACATCATGTTGTCCATGAACTTTTAGAGGATACGGCTGTTAAAAAACCTGGGGAATGGAAAAACGCCTCGCCTTAGTTAAGGGCCCCGATCTTGGGCAGAAGGCAATCGCAAAATGGATGAAATATGAAGGATTAGAAATCTCAGCCAGTATGTGGTCAGTAATTAATAATCTTAATTTCAGCACGTTAAGAGGAGCGAATTGGCGAAGGATGTTGTTCTTCAGTAAATGGCAACTTTATCGAACTCCTCTTTTCCTTTCTAAAATTTATACCAATCAATCGGCACAGTGCTTCCGCTGTATTAACCATCCTACAGCCAACTGGTCACATATTATTTTGCAATGTCCTAGGATTCAGAGGTTTTGGAATGACATTTTTTGTTATTTGGAATGTGAATGCAGTATTGTATTAGGATTGAATAATTGGTTAATAATTTTAGGTTTTGACCCAGATCTTCTTCTGCCCAATAAGCTTGTTAAATTTTTATACATTGCAATGGCGGTAGCCAGATCACTTTTGTTGCAAAAATGGCGTACAGATCTCATACCCTCTGTTTATGAATGGGCCCGAAAGATGAAATTAGTTAAAAAGAGTGAACGAACTTACGCTTTACGAGTAGGGGGGCTCAAGAAGTTTGCAAAAATCTGGGCAACCTATTTTGATTAAGACTTTTTGTATCATCTTCTGTGCTATTTAGAGTGGACAATAATTTTTGAGATTTGAATTGATGCAGTGGCTATGTCCACGCTTGGGAGTGGATATTGTTCTATGCTTGTTACACAGAGGCTTAATTCGAGGTTGTTTGTCTTTTTTCATTGTTCATGACTTTTCTGTATATTTGTGCTATTTATCAATCTTGTATTTTTAATATCTTACCTAAAAGGAAAAA